>CM028330.1:27608648-30008648 GCA_016647705.1 Eucommia ulmoides
TTCTTTAAAACTTGGACCTTTAAATAAAACTGGTGTTGTGATTCAATTAGCTGATAGATCTAATACCAATCCTAAAGGTGTAGTTGAGGATGTTCTTATGCAAGTTAATAATTTGGTGTTCCCTACTGATTTCTATGTGCTTGATATGGAGAATGATGAACAAATTGCACATATTTTGTTAGGAAGGCCATTCTTAAAAACATCCAAATCTATGATAGATGTTCATAATGGCACACTTACTATGGAGTTTGATGGTAAAATTGTTAAGTTTAATATTTATGATGCCATGAAATATCCTGTTGATGATAATCCTATTTATTCTATTGATGTGATTAATTCGTTAGCGCATGAATTTTTTTTAACTTGATAGAAAATATGAATTGGAAGTTACCATTAGTAAGCATCTTGAGAAAGAGAACGAAGAGTTGGCTTTAAGTATTGATTTGCAGGAAACTTTTGTAGCATTGAATGATTTTCCAAAGTTATAGTAGTCAGGTAACATTCCTTATATTATGTTACCAATTTCTAACAAGAAGCATTTACCTTCTATTTTATAGGCCCATATTCCGGATTTAAAGCCTCTCCCCAGTCACCTCAAGTACGTGTTCCTTGGAGATGGAAAAACGTTACCAGTGATCATCTCCAGTAAACTAAGTACACCGCAAGAAGAAAATCTTGTGTAGGTTTTTAAGGAGCATAAGATGGCTATTGGTTGGACAATTGCAGACATCAAATGAATTAGTCCTTCTACATGCATGCATCGCATCTTGCTTGAAGAGGGAGCAAAGCCTTCTTGTCAACCGCAAAGAAGATTGAACCCACCCATGATGGATGTAGTGAAGAAGGATATCTGCAAACTTCTTGAAGTTGGAGTGATTTATCCTATTTTGGATAGCAATTGGGTTAGCCCGGTTCAAGTGGTTCTAAAAAAACTGGAATAACTGTTGTGAAAAATCAAAATGAAGAGTTAGTTCCCACTCGTGTTCAGAATGGGTGGCGTGTTTTTATAGATTATAGAAAATTAAATGTTGTAACCTGCAAGGACCATTTTTCTTTAACTTTTATTGATCAAATGCTTGAAAGATTAGCGAGTCGTTCTTATTATTGTTTTCTTGATGGTTAGTCAAGTTATTTTCATATTGCAATTGCTTCGGAGGATCAATAAAATACAACTTTTATATTCCCCTTTGGGACATTTACATATCGTTGCATGCCTTTTGGTCTTTGCAATGCCCAGGGCACTTTCCAAATGTGTATGGTGAGCATATTTTTTTATTACATTGAGAATATCATAGAAGTCTTTATGGATGATTTTACAATTTATGGAGACTCCTTTGATAATTGTTTGCATAACCTTACACTTGTTCTTTAAAGGTGCATAGAAACTAATCTTGTGTTAAATTCTGAAAAATGTTATTTTATGGTTGAACAAGGTATAGTATTGAGTCATGTTGTTTCATCTAGAGGAATTGAGGTAGATAAATCTAACGTTGATATTATTCAAACTTTACCGTATCCCACAAGTGTACGAGAAGTTCGTTCTTTTCTTGGACATGCAGGTTTTTACCTAAGGTTAATCAAGAACTTCTCCAAAATAGCATTACCCCTATACAAGTTGATACAAAAGGATGTGTCATTTGAGTTTGATGAGGCATGCAAAAAGGCATTTGATGAGCTGAATGAACGCTTATCTTATACCCCAGTAATACAACCCCCTGACTGGAACGTTCCTTTCGAGATAATGTGTGATGCAAGTAATTTTGCAGTAGCCGTTGTATTGGGTCAAAGAATTGGAAAAACATCTCATGCTATTTATTATGCTTCAAGGACTTTGAATGCTGCCCAACGAAATTATTCTACTACTGAAAAAGAACTCTTAGCTATTGTTTTTGCTTTAGAAAAGTTTAGATCTTATTTGCTTGGTACTAAAGTCATTGTTTACTCTGATCACGCAACTTTTCGTTATTTGATGACGAAGAAAAAGTCAAAACCAAGATTAATAAGATGGATACTTCTCTTGACTGAATTTGATTTGGAGATCAAAGACAAAAAAAAGGGACAAAAAATCATATCGCGGATCATTTGAGTCATTTAGTTCATGTGGAGGATGAACTTCACCTACAGGAAACATTCCCTGATGAGAAATTGTTCTTCGCAAGTGTGACTTTGCCTTGGTATATGAATATTGTAAATTATTTGGTTACTAATATGTTACCTCTTGGTTTGTCTAAGGCTCAAAGAGATAAGATCAAGAGTGATGCCAAAAACTATGTGTGGGATGACCCATACCTATGGAAGCATTGTGTTGATCAAGTGATAAGAATGTGTGTTCCTGATAATGAAATCATGTCTATTCTCACCTTTTTCCATTCTTACGCTTGTGGAGGTCACTTTGGAGCTAAAAGGACGTCGAGAAAAGTTCTAGAGTGTGGTATCTATTAGCCATCTTTATTTCGAGATTCATATTCTTTTTGTAAGTTATGCGAGCATTGTCAAACGACAGGTAATATATCCCAAAGGAATGAGATGCCACAAACCCCCATACTATTTTGTGAAATTTTTTATATTTGGGGTATCGATTTCATGGGACTGTTCCCTGATTCCTTCGGTTATGTATATATTTTGCTTGTTGTTGATTATGTCTCTAAATGGGTGGAAGCTAAATCCACCAGGACTGATGACTCTAAAATGGTTGCAGATTTTATCAAGTCTAACATATTCTCCCGGTTTGGGATTCCAAGAGCTCTAATAAGTGATCGAGGCACTCACTTTTGCAATCGGACTGTGGAAGCTTTGCTAAGAAAGTACTATGTAACCCACAAGGTTTCAATTGCCTATCATCCACAAACTAGTGGACATGCGGAAATGTCAAACCGAGAGATCAAGTCCATCCTTGAAAAGACAGTTAACCCAAATAGGAAGGACTGGAGTTTGCGGTTGGATGATGCCTTGTGGGCGTACAGGACTGCATACAAGATGCCCATTAGTATGTCACCTTATCGTTTTGTGTTCAGGAAACCATGCCACCTTCCTGTTGAGTTAGAGCATAAGGCTTATTGGGCTATTAAAAGTTTCAACATGAATATGCATGAAAGTGGAGAACACAAGAAGTTGCAACTACAAGAGTTAGAGGAAATTCGAAATAATGCCTATGAGAATGCAAGGATTTACAAGGAAAAGATGAAAGATTTTCATGATAAGATGATTTCTAGAAAAGAGTTCAAAGTTGGTCAAAAAAGTCCTTTTTTACCATTCACGACTTCGTTTGTTCCCTGGTAAGTTGCAGTCTTGTTGGATTGGACCCTTTGTTGTTACTAATATTTTTCTTCATGGTGCAGTTGAAATTCAAAGTTTAACAACTTCCAAAATGTTCAAGGTCAATGGACATAGACTTAAACCTTTTAATGAAGGTTTCCAAGTAGAGAATGTGGTAGAATTGGAACTTGAGGATCCGATTTATACTGATTAAAGAAGGAAGCATTAAGTCCAGCCAACGACAATAAACAAAGGCGTTGCTTGGGGGGCAACCCAAGGGGAGTTTGTTTCTTTTTCTTCTTATTTTCACATTTTATATTTTGGTTATCTTACGTCTTTTCTTTGCATTTAACCTTACATTGGGGACAATGTAAGTTTTAAGTGTGGGGGAAACGATTTAGGTTGTTTTTAATCTTTTTTTTGAAAAAAAAAAATGATAAAACATAAAAAATAAAAAATAAAAAAATAGAGTTAATTGAATAGCACATAAGTGTTTAATTAGTGTTCTTTGATGAACCCATGTGTTAATTTACGTGTTGACAATGCCTTCAGAATTTGAGAGTAAATTTGCTCAAATCTTAGTAATGGATTGAAGTGGTACTCTTGTGAAGTCGTATGAGTTTAGTGACAAAACATAATTGGAGAGTGTGTAATGATCCTTAACCTAATCCTTTTAAGCTAGTCCTAAATTCGGGTTTAATTTAAAAAATAAAAAATAAAAATAAAAAAATGGTAGGATGGAGCATAAAATGCACCTACCAAGTTAAAAGAAAGTTAAAAAAAAAAAAAAAAAAAAAAAAAGGTAGGACGGAGCATGAAATGCACCTACCAAAGAGAGGAAAATATTTCCTTGTTTTCTACTCAGTTTGTAGTAGTAAAAATGAGTAGTTGGGGGGTGATTTGTACATGAACTGACTATGTTAGTTGCAGAATGTTTTTATTGACTGATCAAGAGTACTTGTGGATTGAAGTGAAAGGAGTTGAACATGTTCGACTTGAATTCGATTATCATCATTATACATTTAAGATTAATATGTGGGGTTGATTGAGAATCATGTATTGAATATTTATGTATTGGTGTTTTAAAACTATTGAGTTTTATGTTGTTTTACTCGAGGACGAGCAAAAGCCAAGTGTGGGGGAATTTGATAAGTGCTCAAATATCCATATATTTACTCTTTCATATTTATTATTTTATGCTTATTTTGTGTCTAATTGTACTCACTAAGCTTATATTTTAATTTAGGAAACAAATGAAGGAGTTCGGAGCAAAACGGAATAAATCGTGCATTTTTGGCAGTTTTGACACATGTTCGTAATTAGGACATAACGTTCAAGTATGAACTCCGATTGATATGATTCAAGATGATATAGAAAGTACCGAAATATAAATACAACTTTAATGTTTTGTGTTTCTCCAAAATCATATTATATCATGCTCGAAATTGAGCTTGAAGTAGCTATACCAACACTGTCGATGTTCTCATTTGAAGAAAAATTGAGATAACCGAAAACCCGACAGGCGAACCGACCCCAGACCCATGAACCAACCCAGTTCATGGATCAACCTATTTCCATTTTCATATAATTCTGAACCGATACAATGAATTGAATAAGCAATTAATCCATTCACTAAGTTGGGGGGGTAAAAGGAATAAAAAAGGCACGAAGGAAAATGATAATTAATTTTAATTCCTTTTTTACTTCCTTGAGATAGTGGATTGGTTGGGAAATTATTGGATGGAATTTATGTTTTCCTATTAATGCTTTGGATAGTGGAGAGGTGGGTGGATCATTTTTTGATTCAAATCCTAGGACTAAATATTAGAGTAGCTGGGGAAGAGGAGAACAGATCATTAATTTTTCTTTTTTTCCCTTGTGTTTGCGGATAGTGGCTTACCAAGGGAGATCCGAACAGTACCTCTCTCATTCTCTCCTCTACTCTTTTCTCCTTTCTAATTTGTAAACTTTCATGGCCTTGTGTGGCTAAACGTTTTCTCTTGGTCGAAGGAAACTGAAGCCTCGGAATAAATAAAACTATGAGATCTAATTTATTTTCATTGTTCAATTTATATTTTGAGTATTAGATGTTCTTTTGTGCCTATGTTCATGTTTTTTTTTTCGTTTAATTACTAGGAGGCCTACTAATTTATTATTCATTACAATCTATTGCTAGTTTAGATATCAAATCCGTAATTGTGTGATCCCTCTAATCTGTGAAGTAACTAAAATTTAATGATTTGCTGCCTTAAAAATTATTAGATCTTAGGAATAACACTCAACTAAATTAAATACAATCGTTTGTGCTTGTATTGTTTAGCTTCATCGATCTCTCTAATTCTTAGTGATGTTACTAGATTAAACCTTTAGCGCTTGTCTCAGGTTGTTTAGTAGTTAGGGTTGATTAGATCACTTGTTTTATAATTAACTATAAGTAAGGAGAGATAGGAAAATAGTTCCAACGGTGAATATTCAATGTGTGAATTGATTTATACTTGCATCAATGAACAATTGTGAAATTCCAAAGGTGGATGTTGACTTAGACTAAGGTGTGTTTTCTGATTAAATTCAGTATTAAGTTTGCAATTCTTTTTCTTATTGATTTTATTAGTTTTGCTATCCTATAATCAAACACCCCCCCTCTTTGTTCACGTATCACAAAGAGTATTGGTGTTTTAAAACTATTGAGTTTTATGTTGTTTTACTCGAGGACGAGCAAAAGCCAAGTGTGGGGGAATTTGATAAGTGCTCAAATATCCATATATTTACTCTTTCATATTTATTATTTTATGCTTATTTTGTGTCTAATTGTACTCACTAAGCTTATATTTTAATTTAGGAAACAAATGAAGGAGTTCGGAGCAAAACGGAATAAATCGTGCATTTTTGGCAGTTTTGACACATGTTCGTAATTAGGACATAACGTTCAAGTATGAACTCCGATTGATATGATTCAAGATGATATAGAAAGTACCGAAATATAAATACAACTTTAATGTTTTGTGTTTCTCCAAAATCATATTATATCATGCTCGAAATTGAGCTTGAAGTAGCTATACCAACACTGTCGGTGTTCTCATTTGAAGAAAAATTGAGATAACCGAAAACCCGACAGGCGAACCGACCCCAGACCCATGAACCAACCCAGTTCATGGATCAACCTATTTCCATTTTCATATAATTCTGAACCGATACAATGAATTGAATAAGCAATTAATCCATTCACTAAGTTGGGGGGGTAAAAGGAATAAAAAAGGCACGAAGGAAAATGATAATTAATTTTAATTCCTTTTTTACTTCCTTGAGATAGTGGATTGGTTGGGAAATTATTGGATGGAATTTATGTTTTCCTATTAATGCTTTGGATAGTGGAGAGGTGGGTGGATCATTTTTTGATTCAAATCCTAGGACTAAATATTAGAGTAGCTGGGGAAGAGGAGAACAGATCATTAATTTTTCTTTTTTTCCCTTGTGTTTGCGGATAGTGGCTTACCAAGGGAGATCCGAACAGTACCTCTCTCATTCTCTCCTCTACTCTTTTCTCCTTTCTAATTTGTAAACTTTCATGGCCTTGTGTGGCTAAACGTTTTCTCTTGGTCGAAGGAAACTGAAGCCTCGGAATAAATAAAACTATGAGATCTAATTTATTTTCATTGTTCAATTTATATTTTGAGTATTAGATGTTCTTTTGTGCCTATGTTCATGTTTTTTTTTTTCGTTTAATCACTAGGAGGCCTACTAATTTATTATTCATTACAATCTATTGCTAGTTTAGATATCAAATCCGTAATTGTGTGATCCCTCTAATCTGTGAAGTAACTAAAATTTAATGATTTGCTGCCTTAAAAATTATTAGATCTTAGGAATAACACTCAACTAAATTAAATACAATCGTTTGTGCTTGTATTGTTTAGCTTCATCGATCTCTCTAATTCTTAGTGATGTTACTAGATTAAACCTTTAGCGCTTGTCTCAGGTTGTTTAGTAGTTAGGGTTGATTAGATCACTTGTTTTATAATTAACTATAAGTAAGGAGAGATAGGAAAATAGTTCCAACGGTGAATATTCAATGTGTGAATTGATTTATACTTGCATCAATGAACAATTGTGAAATTCCAAAGGTGGATGTTGACTTAGACTAAGGTGTGTTTTCTGATTAAATTCAGTATTAAGTTTGCAATTCTTTTTCTTATTGATTTTATTAGTTTTGCTATCCTATAATCAAACACCCCCCCTCTTTGTTCACGTATCACAAAGAGTATTGGTGTTTTAAAACTATTGAGTTTTATGTTGTTTTACTCGAGGACGAGCAAAAGCCAAGTGTGGGGGAATTTGATAAGTGCTCAAATATCCATATATTTACTCTTTCATATTTATTATTTTATGCTTATTTTGTGTCTAATTGTACTCACTAAGCTTATATTTTAATTTAGGAAACAAATGAAGGAGTTCGGAGCAAAACGGAATAAATCGTGCATTTTTGGCAGTTTTGACACATGTTCGTAATTAGGACATAACGTTCAAGTATGAACTCCGATTGATATGATTCAAGATGATATAGAAAGTACCGAAATATAAATACAACTTTAATGTTTTGTGTTTCTCCAAAATCATATTATATCATGCTCGAAATTGAGCTTGAAGTAGCTATACCAACACTGTCGATGTTCTCATTTGAAGAAAAATTGAGATAACCGAAAACCCGACAGGCGAACCGACCCCAGACCCATGAACCAACCCAGTTCATGGATCAACCTATTTCCATTTTCATATAATTCTGAACCGATACAATGAATTGAATAAGCAATTAATCCATTCACTAAGTTGGGGGGGTAAAAGGAATAAAAAAGGCACGAAGGAAAATGATAATTAATTTTAATTCCTTTTTTACTTCCTTGAGATAGTGGATTGGTTGGGAAATTATTGGATGGAATTTATGTTTTCCTATTAATGCTTTGGATAGTGGAGAGGTGGGTGGATCATTTTTTGATTCAAATCCTAGGACTAAATATTAGAGTAGCTGGGGAAGAGGAGAACAGATCATTAATTTTTCTTTTTTTCCCTTGTGTTTGCGGATAGTGGCTTACCAAGGGAGATCCGAACAGTACCTCTCTCATTCTCTCCTCTACTCTTTTCTCCTTTCTAATTTGTAAACTTTCATGGCCTTGTGTGGCTAAACGTTTTCTCTTGGTCGAAGGAAACTGAAGCCTCGGAATAAATAAAACTATGAGATCTAATTTATTTTCATTGTTCAATTTATATTTTGAGTATTAGATGTTCTTTTGTGCCTATGTTCATGTTTTTTTTTTCGTTTAATCACTAGGAGGCCTACTAATTTATTATTCATTACAATCTATTGCTAGTTTAGATATCAAATCCGTAATTGTGTGATCCCTCTAATCTGTGAAGTAACTAAAATTTAATGATTTGCTGCCTTAAAAATTATTAGATCTTAGGAATAACACTCAACTAAATTAAATACAATCGTTTGTGCTTGTATTGTTTAGCTTCATCGATCTCTCTAATTCTTAGTGATGTTACTAGATTAAACCTTTAGCGCTTGTCTCAGGTTGTTTAGTAGTTAGGGTTGATTAGATCACTTGTTTTATAATTAACTATAAGTAAGGAGAGATAGGAAAATAGTTCCAACGGTGAATATTCAATGTGTGAATTGATTTATACTTGCATCAATGAACAATTGTGAAATTCCAAAGGTGGATGTTGACTTAGACTAAGGTGTGTTTTCTGATTAAATTCAGTATTAAGTTTGCAATTCTTTTTCTTATTGATTTTATTAGTTTTGCTATCCTATAATCAAACACCCCCCCTCTTTGTTCACGTATCACAAAGAGTATTGGTGTTTTAAAACTATTGAGTTTTATGTTGTTTTACTCGAGGACGAGCAAAAGCCAAGTGTGGGGGAATTTGATAAGTGCTCAAATATCCATATATTTACTCTTTCATATTTATTATTTTATGCTTATTTTGTGTCTAATTGTACTCACTAAGCTTATATTTTAATTTAGGAAACAAATGAAGGAGTTCGGAGCAAAACGGAATAAATCGTGCATTTTTGGCAGTTTTGACACATGTTCGTAATTAGGACATAACGTTCAAGTATGAACTCCGATTGATATGATTCAAGATGATATAGAAAGTACCGAAATATAAATACAACTTTAATGTTTTGTGTTTCTCCAAAATCATATTATATCATGCTCGAAATTGAGCTTGAAGTAGCTATACCAACACTGTCGATGTTCTCATTTGAAGAAAAATTGAGATAACCGAAAACCCGACAGGCGAACCGACCCCAGACCCATGAACCAACCCAGTTCATGGATCAACCTATTTCCATTTTCATATAATTCTGAACCGATACAATGAATTGAATAAGCAATTAATCCATTCACTAAGTTGGGGGGGTAAAAGGAATAAAAAAGGCACGAAGGAAAATGATAATTAATTTTAATTCCTTTTTTACTTCCTTGAGATAGTGGATTGGTTGGGAAATTATTGGATGGAATTTATGTTTTCCTATTAATGCTTTGGATAGTGGAGAGGTGGGTGGATCATTTTTTGATTCAAATCCTAGGACTAAATATTAGAGTAGCTGGGGAAGAGGAGAACAGATCATTAATTTTTCTTTTTTTCCCTTGTGTTTGCGGATAGTGGCTTACCAAGGGAGATCCGAACAGTACCTCTCTCATTCTCTCCTCTACTCTTTTCTCCTTTCTAATTTGTAAACTTTCATGGCCTTGTGTGGCTAAACGTTTTCTCTTGGTCGAAGGAAACTGAAGCCTCGGAATAAATAAAACTATGAGATCTAATTTATTTTCATTGTTCAATTTATATTTTGAGTATTAGATGTTCTTTTGTGCCTATGTTCATGTTTTTTTTTTTCGTTTAATCACTAGGAGGCCTACTAATTTATTATTCATTACAATCTATTGCTAGTTTAGATATCAAATCCGTAATTGTGTGATCCCTCTAATCTGTGAAGTAACTAAAATTTAATGATTTGCTGCCTTAAAAATTATTAGATCTTAGGAATAACACTCAACTAAATTAAATACAATCGTTTGTGCTTGTATTGTTTAGCTTCATCGATCTCTCTAATTCTTAGTGATGTTACTAGATTAAACCTTTAGCGCTTGTCTCAGGTTGTTTAGTAGTTAGGGTTGATTAGATCACTTGTTTTATAATTAACTATAAGTAAGGAGAGATAGGAAAATAGTTCCAACGGTGAATATTCAATGTGTGAATTGATTTATACTTGCATCAATGAATAATTGTGAAATTCCAAAGGTGGATGTTGACTTAGACTAAGGTGTGTTTTCTGATTAAATTCAGTATTAAGTTTGCAATTCTTTTTCTTATTGATTTTATTAGTTTTGCTATCCTATAATCAAACACCCCCCCTCTTTGTTCACGTATCACAAATTTAGGCTAGGCACTCTCTGTGAAAACGATATTTGCTCACATTACTATAGTTCATATTCAGGAGTAGGATTTTATTTTTGGTTGCCTACGACAGCAAACCAAGTATCTTGAAGGCGTGACGTGTTTGACGTAGCTCCTCACGAACTAACAAAACTCCGAGCGATCTCTCTTCCATTCTTGAAAAATGTGAGCCTCACTAGCACTAGCAGTGCATAAATCTAGAAGTTTATTTTGGATGATGTACATCTAAGTCTCTATCTTACTTACCAGGGCCTCAGATTGCCTGTGCAACTCCGTCTCCTTATCACCCCGTAAGCACATGAAAGCTACCTCGTGGAGAAGTGCCCGGAGGTGGCAAGCTCTTGGGGTTGCCACCCCCTTATCTCCCAGCTTGTCTATTCCTCAACAAAGCGGATGGTGCTGGAGGTCTTAAAATCCTCATGTTTAGTTTTGTCATTCGCCCTTTTCAAAAGCAAGGCAAGTTCAAAAGGCCAAAATGCTCATTTATGAGGAAGGATAAATTTTAAAAAATGTTTGAAACCGAGGGAGAATAGAACACTGATGGTACAAAACTGGGGATAGGTGCCGCCTTGGAAAATCTTATGCCAGAAGACTCCCAAGACATGAGCACCTGACCCAAGAGGTAGGGGATACTAATGGTAGTGGATTTGGTCACGGGACACTTAGCGAAAAAGCCTAAGGAACTTGGAAAAGGCTAGGGTGTATGTAGGCCACATGGACTTAGGTCCACTGTCGTTAGTAGACTTGAACTCCCGGGGGAGAATGAGACATTTGGAATACCCGTAAGCATCCTCGAGCCCAGAACCTGCCTAGGATTTGGGCCTGCAGGCATGATTGAGCGAGAAGTTCATTAGAAAAAGATGAGTCACAACAAAATTACGAGAGAATATTCGCTTGGCATGAATAAAAAAAAAAAATCTTTGTTACACCGATAACGGATTCATGATTGTGCACCCTCTTTCTTTCTATCCATTCCCACTGAAGAACAATATCGGGGGGAAAACAAGACGTTCAGATAGCCAGTAAGTGCCCCAAGCCTGGGATTTGTCTAGGGGTTGGGCCTGCAGGCAGGATCGAGTGAAAAGTTTGTTAGCAAAAGGGTGAGTCACAACAAAATTACCAAAGATGGCATTAGAGACACGAAAATAACAAAATCGTCGTTACGCCGATAATTGATTCATGATTGTGCACCCTTTTGGTCTCTCTTTGTCCATTCGTGCGAAAGAATTGTATATATACCCAGGTGAGCGTGAGCCCAGATACAAACAATTAGTTATTGGTAATTAGTATTACATTTTTCTCCAAATGATATTTACTCTCAAGCCAGAAGTTTTTCTCTATGATCCATTCTTCCGGTGTTAAGAATTTGTGCAGACACCTTAAGGAGCGAGTAGCAGAGGATTGCAAGGATAAGACTATAAATTCACTGTGTTACTATTTTTGGACAACATCAATATTCGTACTCAAACAATATTTAGATTTTTTTTTTTTTTAAATAAAATCTTTCTTCCAGATCCTCCTTGCACTCCCTTAGGGTACATTTTGTTGGAAGGATCAGAAAAAAAATGAGAGGATGATATTTTTATCCGTTGTGAAAGAAAAATTATTTTTCCTAGTGTTGTTTGGTTAGGAAAAAAAATAAGAGGAAAAATAATTCACTTTAATGTAATTTACTATTTTACCTTCATATATTACAAAAAATAAATTAAAAATCTATTATCAAGGGTATAATTATAATTTTACTAATTCTCTCTCACTTTCCTTTATTTTCTTTCCAAATTTGTGTAGAAAAAAAATTGCTTCAAAAATTGTATATTTTCTTTACTATTTTTATTTTCCTCTCATTTCTATCCATATCAAATAAGTGTTTTTTTTTTTTTGTTTTTTTTTTTTTTTTTCTCTATCTATTTTACACCCAAACCAAACGCACCCTTATTCTTGACGATTATCAATCTATCACTAACTAGGGGTAGTCATGGGTCTAGGGGCTCGTCCGATCCTATTTTTTTAGGGTTTGGGCTTTAGTTTTAAACTCATGAGTAGGATTTGGGCTTTGATTTTAAGGCCCAATCAAATTTAGGGCCGCGCTAGGGCCTGGTCAAAATTTTGCCCGAGTATTAATTAAAAAAATTATATATATATATAGAGAGAGAGAGAGAGAGAGATCAAACAAACCCAATTTTAGTTTATTTCATTTCATCTGCCACTTACTGTCTCGTGCCTATCTTTTCAATCTTTATTCCTCTTTATTCCCGAAACCTCACTCCCTCCCTGCCTGTACTTCCTTGCCGCTGCCGTCTATCACGTTCCCTCACCGTCGATCACTTCTATTTGCCGATTTCATTTGCCGTCGATTGCTTTTCTTCGCCGCAAGTCTCGCATTGTCTTTGGTCGCTTTTATGTTTTAGTATTTATGTTTATATTTTTGTATTTATTTTTAAAATTAAAAAATATATATATATAGGGCCGGTCTGGGTTTTGAAAGTAGGGCTTGTTCATAGAGGCGGACAAGGCTAGGGCATAGTATTTTTTTATTATACCCTAGTTAAGTCTAGCCCGAGCCCGAGCCCGAGCCCGGCTCGGCCCATGAGCATGACCACCCCTGGTAATAAATCTATGCACCCGCAAAAACCAAACCAGAAACTGCTTTCCATATTTATTCCCGCACGGAGTCATACCCACAATTCAATTCATAAAGCCGGCAGTATTTAACAACTCAGAAAGGGTTTCCAGCATCTTTCTTATCTGTTCGCCTTTTTTTCTCTCGCGCGAGCCCACAGAAAATGGGTACAGCCATCGTACACGCGCCCCCCACTTGTTTAACAGCCATTTTCCCAGATGAAAACCCATTTCCATGGCTACCATCGAAAGTCAACTACGAAATCAAACTTCAAATAGCCTCTTTTTTCCTCGTCGACACACTCGCTAATTCATCAACATCCATGTATAGTGCTCTGGCCCACCCCTAGAATTGTTCCTCCTTATCACCCTATGATTCAATCCCCACCTTTCTCTCTCGCTCAATTATTTATGTATGCATATAATGATTGCATTTTCCTATTCATATTTTAACTATAAATGTACCGTCCAGCCAGTAGGCAGACAGCTGTTGAAAGTATCTAACGTTATCAATTTAGTTTCTTAATCAATCATTTGACTTAAACTTGCGTATAGTGGTCTCTAATCTTGATTTGTTTATTTGTGGTCATACCTGACAAATGTCTATTTGATGAAGTGGGGTTTCCGCAAATCTTTGCTGTGGTTGTGTGAAGTATTATTATATTACTCCGTGTTTCGTTTAGTCGGTCTCCGATAGTAGTTTATGGTCTTAATCAGTGTTGGTTTTTTGGCTTAACTATTGTGGCTTACCTTTTGTGAACTACGACATCATGGGGTGGGTGGGGGTTGGGAGCCAGTTGATTTTGACCCTGGGAGATGTTTGGGAGCCACCTATATAATAAGTTACCACGGTTTTTTAAAATGTCTTTTTATGTTGAGATTGATTTTAATATAATGAATGAATGAGATTGCTTTGGAAATTTTCTGAGGTGAAAATTTTGGCCCACAGTAATATTCAATCCCACTATTTAAGCCGTTGAATTAAATTATCATCTAAATATATATCTAATTTTATTTTACACTAATATTTACTTTTCCTTATATTGCTCTTTAAAATTTTATTTTATTTTTTATAATTATACTTATAGAGCAACGCTGACTAACTTTAAAACAATACCAAAGAATTTAATTGATAGATTAAATATGCATATTAAAATAACTTAATGACTAATATTTGACATGAAATAATGTCTCCAGGCATGAGGTATTCCCTAGCAATTTTTTAAAGGATGATTTGCTATGGGCCCCGAAAGCCCACACTGCACATCAAGGTTTCTCTATTTTTCTTTCATTTTTTTTACGAAAATCCATTTAATAAGTAGAAAATTTTCAGACAAAATTGCCTTTAGTTTATTCATGCCGCAACAAACATTCACCTCCATCATAATCACCACTGACCAAGACAACAAACATTCACCATCACCATCGAACACCATTAGCCCCACAACAAAAATCACCACTGCCACGACCATCGATTACTACCACCGTCGTCACAATAAACATTCACAACAATAACAGACATTTATTACCACCCCAATCACCGCGACCACTGCTTACCATCACCGCTGCCACAACAAACATTCATCACCACATCAAAAATTCCCCACCGTCACAAACATTCATCACCACATCCAAAATTCACCACTATCATGAACATTTACCACCACCACAATCACGCCGACCACCACAACAAACATTCGGCACCACGACCATCGTCACTAGAACAAAAATCACCATATAAAAAGCAAATCTGGAATTTGCCCCCAAAAAGAAATGTTCTAGATCTAAAACGCTAAGGGAGGGAGAGATGTCAAACGAAATCAAAGCAATATCAAATTTAGAAATGTGTAGATTTTCAGATTTGTTCCTCAATCAAAATTTGCAAAAAAAAAAAATAAAAACACAAAAGAACTAATCTAGAATTTTTCAGATATGAGATAGAGAAAGAGAGAGAGAGACCTTGGGTGGTGGTGGCGGCATGAGGAAAAGCCTATGGTGGTGGTGGTCGTCACCATGACGGACAACAGTAATGGTTATGGCTGCTCTGGTAGTGGCATTGTCGCAGTTTCAGCCAATTTGGTGGTGGCAGCAACTAATTTGTTGGTACCACGTGGTAAAGTGAAAGAATGATTGTTGGGGTTTATTGGGAGAGAGGGTGATATTGTGACAGTTAGGGTTTAGAGAAAGAGAGTGATTTTTATTTTATCTTTTTTAAAAATAAGGGTATTTTTGGAATACTCCAAATAAAAAAAGGGTTTTTCTTAAAAAAAATATATTGTAATATGTGGCATCCATAAAGTTTTTTTAAACCATGTTGCCCATTCATATTGTAGGAACCCAATGTGCCTAATTCATTATCAAAATACACCTTTTAAGAGAGGGATTGCCTAAAGGCTTATATATAGCTTAAGATCAGGTAACAAGCGATGTGGAATTCAACACGCCCCCTTATGCTGAGGGTGAACTTTGACAAACCACTGTGAACGGATATTAGGAGTCCAACATCAATGTGGGATTCAAAACATGCCTTCACACACAGGGTGAGGTTTGACAAATCACCGTGAATGGATATCGGAAGCCCAACATTGATGTGGGATTCAACACGCCCAACATCAGACAAAAGACCTGACTCTGATACCATGTAGAAACCCTATGGGCCTAATTCATTCTCAAAAGATGTTTTGTAAGAGGATTGCCCTCGGCTTTATATATAGTTCAGGATCAAGAAACACAAGCAATGTAGGATTCAACATGCCTCCTCATGCATAGGGTTAACTTTGACAAACCACTGCGAATGGATATCGGGGGGCTCAACATCAATGTGGAATTCAACATGCACAATATCAGACAAGAGACCTAGCTCTGATACCATGTAAGAATTCAATGAGTCTAACTCATTCTCAAAAGATGTTTTTTAAGAGAAGGATTGCCTCAAGGCTTATTATATATAGCTCAGGATCAGGTAATACAAGTGATGTGGGATTCAACATTTATTAACTAATTAGAAGTGGGGTATGCTACAACTATTCATTTTTTTAAATCATATTTAGTTGGTCTAAAATGAACTTTTTTAGACTCCATTTGGACCGATTGGTGATGGATTTGGAATCAATGGTTTTCAGTATTAAACTTCTAGAAAATTAAGAAGAAGATTGTTTGTACAATAGACCTGAAAATTCATGTTAGAGAGAGATGTTATTGGGCAAGTATAATCTGTTTTTGGAGGGTAATTCATCCCATTTTATATTTGACTATTACTTAGTCTTCCATTAACGTTTATTGTTTAATTGAAATCCTTTTTTTGAGCCCCAGGTTAAAAATTAGTTGTGATTAGTAGGTATTTATATATTATTTGTTGGGGAATGAAACAACGACATTTCCCAGATCAAGAATTAGTCACACAAATGCAAATTCACACATGATGAGTGTAAAAATGGTCACTCCAACGCAACCAATCAAAGACCAGCATGTGTCCGCAACTCCCTACAAAGTTTAAAGCACGACAAAGACTCAGTAAAGAGAATGTACCAGGAAGAGAAACGTCTCCAGCTACACCAGTCGCCCCAAAGGACTCAGCATTCTCCAGGATGGCCAACAAGTCATCACCGGGATGGGCGACCGCTCCCCATCCTGGTGTTCTCCGTCGCAGTAGTACTCACCTTGTGAGCCAACTCCGAATGGCTCCTCGGGCCAAGCCCCCCTCCTCGTCTCCAGTTATCCGAGAAGGGTGGGGCCGAGAAGCGCCATACTCTCCATCTTCCCGTCTCCGGCAACCCGGGAAGGGCAAGAGTTAATCTCCTCATCCCGGCCGCAGCTGGGTTGTATCCTTCTCAGTTCATAACTTGGCTCGGTTCTCCACCTCTTAAACATCCCTAAATATCCCAAAATATCCATAAGTATCATTGTGACTCTCTTCTCTAACCAAAATATCTCCTAAACATGGTCAAAACAAGAGTCCATTGGCACATTACCATTGGCTACATGCCAAGTTGACACCATGATATGATTTTGAGGAAACATTAACCCATGCTTAGCCCCTAAACTAATTTCGACCTCACCTATAAAAAAGAGATCATACAATTGCTCAAAGGTAGATGAACTCTACTCACTCTTCTTGGCAATTACACTATAAATTCTTCCCCCCCGTACGTTAATTCTCAAGCCAGAGGGGACACGCCGGGAACACCCCGACAAGTCTTTTGTGCAGGTTTTCAGGTGCTCATTCTTCATGGAACTGCTCAATTCCAAGCACTGGTTCATCTCTCCAAGGATCACAAAGTATTATGATCCTCCTCTTCTCGGCTCAGAAGGTTTTCGGGTCATTTCCGATACCGGCCCTTCCCTTCCCAGCCAGAGGCTGCTCCACGGATAAGAAGCTACACGGACTGAAGATCTCCATTCTAGGCTCCTACAACTCCATCCAATGCTGACTGGAACATACCGCTGGTGTCTACCAAAATTTAACATCAACAACACACAAGATATTTATGTGGTTTAGCTAACAATTTACCTATTTCCACGGAGATAAACCAATTTCATTATATCAAAAGGAATTACAAAAGTGGAGGTGAATCTCCACACTCTCAACTCACCTGCTCAATTTTTTCCCTATCAAGTTTTCCATCTGTGTTTATTCAATACTTGAGCATATCCCTCTCTTTTTGAAGGCTCACCCATGGCCTCTTCTTGGCCATGGCCAAAGGCGATTGTCTTTCTCTCTTAAAGGCTACATTTTCTTTTGGTTCATTTTAACTTATGAATTCAACACCTATTTATAATCTGAGAGAAGGGAAAAATGAGTATTCTTGAAAAGTCCAAAACGTGTTTCAATGTTCACGCGTATGCGGTTCACTATTCAAGCATATTCTACTATTCATCGTCACTGTTCACGCATATGGAATTATTCACTCGTTGAAAAATCAAGACAATACCCAACATTATTGTTGTAGGAATAATCTCGGTATTGTAATATTGTAAGGCTACAAATGTTAGCTTTAAAATTAACATGACTAAAACTTACAAGTCATAAAGATATAAGTGCTCTCCGAATCGCCCTTTTCTATGATGAATTTCGTATAACTCTTCTTGTAATTTTTTCGACATGGGGTTCCAAATCTATTGTTGAATTACACATTTAAAAGAATAATCTAAATCCAATCCTTACTATTTTTAGGTATCAAATCTATGCATTCCAAGTTATACCATCCAATTGTAACTTCATATCCTCTTTGGGTTGCTATATGAATATCTAATAATTTTTAAAATTCCATGCATGACCGGCCCAAATTCCATTTGTATTTATTTTTTATTTTTTTAGTTTGAATTTTACAACTTCTGTTTGGTTAGAGGTGACTCAATATCCCAGAACAAAAAAGGGCCATACTTTCCTTTGTAATTGTGCATTGGAAATTGTTCCTCTTTACCAAGTTGGATTATTTAATGTTCTTTGTAACTAACCTTACTGTAGATGTAACTTACTTGGTATTTTTTTATAGTTTCAACTTTCCAATGATGCAGCATGCAGTTGATCTGCATGAGTTTTTCTCTTTAAAAAAATGGCAATGTTTTTTTAAATATATTTTTTTAATTATTAATGTCATGTCTTATGTCTTCCCACTACCGTCCTGATGGTTATGTGCACAGCATCCTTGATTTGGTACAATAGATATGTTATAACTGAAAGTGACATTCCTATTTTTGTAGAACTTTTTGTTGGAGTTTACTTGAATATTCAATAACATTATTGTTTTGTTTTTTCAATGAGAAAAAGATAGCTTGTGAGGACCATTTGATTTTTGATTTTTTTATTTTTGTTCCTCTTGCAAGTTGAGTTTGTGGGCGTCTGTGAAACTTGACCATTACTTTTCCTTTGCTTTTTTTTTTTTTTTTTTCGTTTCTGTCCTTTCTATTTGGTCCTAGTATGAATCTTCCTCGTGTTTTGGCACCACCAATCCTAACCATTGCCAACCTGTTCTGTGATGGTTTTAAAAACCTCCCATTTGCATTTCGATTTCCACTTCCACTTCTTTCAAATCAAGAACAGTTACTTTCAAAATTTGCTATTTCTGTTTCTGTTCCTGTTCCTATTTTTGAGTCTCGAGTTCGGTTTATCTTTGAAAAATGAAAGCAAGAAGAGGAAAGCGCACCCAGGTGGATTCTAATGTCTTTTTATGACATGTTTAGTGCCTGTTTTAGTGGACTGTTCGGAGGCTTTAAATTTCGGTTAGAAAATCAAAAATCAAATTGTTCCTTGTGGTTTGGGGTATCCGAACAGTTCTCTAAAAGGGTACTTAATCCGATTTGAGGTCAAAACTGAATGAGTTTGGATGCATTACATTTGTTGCAGGCATTCTGGCCTTCCATTGTGATGAAAAAGTGGCTGAATATTAAGCCAAAAGTATATGAATTTAGTGAGGATGAAGTGGACACTGAAACTGAGAGCGAGGATGATGGTATGAGTTTTAGAATTCGGCCATGATTATATTGGTTTCCGTCTATATATCTATATATGTTTGTTTATGATCACTTTCTCTCTCTCTCTCTCTCTCTCTCACACGCTGAAATTGCTTCCAGCTTGCTCTCTTAAAGATGAAAGAATTCACGTAGATCAGGATCAAGCCTGTAGAACACAGGGAAACCAATCCGCTTTTGCATGTCCAAATTCTGGTAGAGCTTTGTTCCTGTTTCCATGATTTCAAATTTTGTTGAAATGAAAAAACGAAAGGAAAAAAAAAATTACTTATCAAATTAATTTTGAAATTACTTACTTCTGATCATAGTTCTTCTATCGATCAATGAAATTATCTTGCTCAAATAATATTTTTGCTTATGACCTTGGCTGAAGTGCTATTTGATATGGAAAATACAGTTTTCTCTATTATTGGTGATTGAGTTGGCGCTTGTTTGGTGTTTCTGATGACCTTAAAATTCTCAAAAACTTCTTCTTTTCTTTTTCTTTTGGATTCAGGCATACCTTCAAAACGCTATTCGTCAAGGCACAGGAGAGGAAAATCAGAAACTCTTCGTGCTCAGTATATAAACGCAAAAGACGTGAGGTTCGGGTCTAGAATTGTTTTGACTGATATTTAACACTTCATTACTATAATTTTGTTTCTTGATATTTAATATCGTGGTTGATTTATGACAGGGTCTTGATTGGCACTTGGAATGTTGCTGGAAGACATCCATCGGATGATGTTGACATTGATGAATGGCTTTCTATGCAAGAGCCAGCTGACGTTTACATTCTTGGGTAAGTACTCGCATTAGTCTTGCGTTTGGGTGAGGTATTTGAAGAAGAATTTTGATTTAGAACAGGGATATATAAAATTTCTCAGCCATTTTGAAGGTATTTGATTTCGAAACGGGAATTCTAAAGATTTTCAGAAATTTTTTGAAATTTTACAAATTCCTTTTTGAAATCAAATAACTCACCCGAACACACCTAAATCAAAATTCTGAATTATGGGTTATGTTAGGATATGAAGCCGAGTTACAATAAGAGTATCATTCTATTATTCTTTTCAAGCTAATTTTCTGAATCCACCGCTACTTTACTGCAGTTTCCAAGAAGTAGTCCCTCTTAATGCTGGGAATGTACTGGGAGCAGAGAATAGGAGGCCAATCCCAAAATGGGAAGCAATCATTCGAAAAACACTAAACAAATCAATGGAGCCCGAAGGCAAACACAAAAGCTATAGCGCCCCTCCTTCTCCAGTACCGAGGACTTCTTCGGCTGCAGATATACTTGCTAATGCTTCATCTCTAGAGATAATGGATGAAGAATCAACAGTTGGTACAAAAATTAGTGATATCGGGCTCAAAAATTTCCAATTGAGGAGAATATATGGAGTTAATTCAAACAATAAATTTGATTGGCCCGAACGTTCATTGGACACAACGCCACAGGTGCTTTCGTCTAGTTTTAAATTGAGAAGAGTATTGAGTAGTTCTGCTAGAGTTGGTTCTGATTGGATCAATAATCCTCTTGGTTTTGGGCCTAAAAGCAGCCTTGCACCACATGGAGGTGGGCTGAAGAGAGTGCACCGAAGCTCTGGAGATTTGGGTTTGATCATAACGGATCAGCTAGACGGGCTCGGGACAGGGCGTGAGCCCGAAGTTCTTGGTTCTTTGTTTGATGGTTCAGATTCGGATCAAGTTTCAGAAGAAGAGGATGATTCTTTTGAAGAAGTGTCGGAGGAGAAAAGTGAAGATTCGTTTTCCAAAGATGGAGGCAAATTGTGTCGAAAGTATGTGAGAATTATTAGTAAGCAGATGGTGGGTATATATGTATCGGTTTGGGTGCGTAGAAAGTTGAGGGGACACATCAACAACTTGAAAGTATTTCCTGTGGGAGTTGGCCTTATGGGCTATATGGGCAACAAGGTATATCTTTCTCTTTTCATCTTAAACTGCTCTTTATATTTTGGTACCACCAGTCCTTTTTGCACGGGATAAACCCAACATATTGTTCATTGTAGATTCTCTTAGAGTGCGTTTTTTAAGGTATTTGACAAGAAATTTGATTTTGAGAACGATTTGTAAAATTTCCTTAGGAAGATTTCTTATGACTTTGGGAAAAAATGTATTAATAGCTTATATGCCATAGCAAGGTTACAATTTTGAAGATATATGTCAAATCCCTTTTTTTAATCAAATCCTTCTTGAAAAACCTCATCCAAACGCACCCTTACTTTTTGTATAGATTCTCCCACTATATGTAGGTTTCGCATTTGGGTTAAGATATTTGAACAAGTGATTTGATTTTTCAAAAATGAATTGTAAAATTTTACAAATGCACCTTTTTTTTTTCTTTTTAACTAACTCAAATTCGTTCTTCAAATACCTCATCTAAACATACCCTTACTTTCTTTTTATGGACTTATTCCACTGATTGATGTGATCATTGTTATATATCAGTGATGAAATATATATATATATATACTGTTTCATATAAAGAGACGCTATTAGTTTTGCGCATATTAGCCTCGAAATTAGAGGATTTCAAACTAATAATTGGTTTCTAATACAGGGTTCGGTTTCGGTTAGCATGTCTGTCTTTCAAACTCGCTTGTGCTTCGTTTGTTCTCATCTGACTTCGGGTCACAAGGATGGTGATGAAGAGAGGCGCAACTCCAATGTGTATGAGATCTTAAGACGAACTCACTTTTCATCTATCCTCGACAATGATCAACCCCAGACAATTCCATCTCACGAGTAAGTACTTTTTGGCATTGTGTTCACACAATATTGATACTTATTCTTCATGGTGTCATGATTTTACTTGTTCAAGTTTTTGCAATAGATAGCTGAATGCAAGGAAAATTTAAGGGGTCGTTTGATTTACTACTGGAAAATAGTTTTCTAATATTAAAAATTTATTAAATATTTTGTTGTTAAACTTATTACAATTGAAATTAGGAAAATTACAAAATTTGACTTGGCGTTTGACTTTGTTATAGAAATATGGATACAAAGAAAGAACATTAAAGATGTTAACAGAACATGCAATCTGGTCATTTCAACTAGAAATCTTCTTCCTCTTGTTGTTGATCTCGAATTTTTTTTTTTGGAAGAACATTTGTGATTGAATGCTTTTGTAAACAGCCAGATATTTTGGTTTGGGGATTTGAATTATCGAATCAATATGTTGGACAGAGAGGTTAGGAAGCTTGTTGCCATGAAGAAATGGGATGAACTTCTTGATTTTGATCAGGTGAGAGAGACTCAGTAATTAAGCATGATGAGATTTCTTAACAATATCTCACACACACTTAGGTGGCGTTTTGTTTAGTGTTTCTGTTCCCAGAAAACTTGGAACAGAAACAGAATTATGGGAACAAAAGTTAACTTTCAATACTAGGATTCCGAGTATTATATGCTACATTTCTTTTTTGAAAATGGCAACAAAGTTAATGACATATCTTTTGATATTTGTTGCAGCTAAGCAAAGAACTTCGAAAAGGTCATGTGTTCGATGGATGGGAAGAGGGAGTGATAAACTTTGCTCCAACCTACAAATACGAAATCAATTCTGATAGATATGTTGGTGAAAACCCTAAAGAAGGAGAGAAGAAAAGAACCCCAGCATGGTAAGTTCAGGCGGTGTTTGGTTAGTGTTTTTGTTTCTATTTCTATTTGTGTCGCAGGGGGAGGGGTGGTCAGTGTAATTTTTTATTAAATATTTAGTCCTCAACAACTTATTCCTCAGCGTTATTTAGTTAACTTTAACTATGATACTAAATACAAATTCACCATATTGACTCTAGTTGATATAAACTGTTACAACCTAAAACCATATGGTTATAAGTGGAGTAACAAAGTCTCACAAAGGCAATGTGGGATTCTAACATTAACTAAAGGACTAAAAATAGGTTAGCTTTATAAATAAGAAATAAATTTTGAAAACCAAAAAGTTAAGACCATATAATAAGAACCCCCTCCCTTTTCTTATTTAGGGTCCCAAAAACAAGAAAACAGGGATTGAAAGAAAAATAGGGGAGGAAAAGAATTTGTTTATAATTTGTTCTGTTCTCAGATTTTCAGAACAAAATTCTGATAATAGAAAAGGAACGATTTTTTTTTTTTATTTTCTTTTTGTACCCCGCGTTTTTGAAACAAACAAACCAAGAAAAAAAAAAAAAAAACAAGAATCTGAAACACTAACCAAAGGGCACCTTAGACTCATTGGAAACAAACAGCATAAATAAAATAAAATAAAATAAAAGTAAAGCCCGGTTAGTGAAATTGAGTTGGTTTTGTGTGTTTTCGAGTAAAGGGTTGCGCCAGTAATTGACCATTTTCCCCCTTTTAAGGTTAGACTTCTTGTTTTCTCCTTGCTATTTTGAGTTTTATTGATTTTTGGGGACGTTATATAGGTGTGATCGCATACTATGGTTTGGGAAAGGCATAAAACAGCTTTCCTATAGCAGAGCAGACATAAGGCTGTCAGATCATAGGCCAGTGAGTTCGATGTTCTTGGTTCAAGTTGAAGTGTTTGATCATCGAAAACTCCAAAGGGCTCTCAATTTCACAAGTGCAGCAGTGCATCCTGAGATTTTCTTGGATGAAGGAGAAGAGACAGGACTATAGCACTTAGCTCAACATCGTCAAGCATAACAATAGTGAGTATTTTGTATACTGTTATATGAGCTAATGTTGCCGATAGAAGCCCATTGAATTGATCGAGTGCATGCATGTTCTTGAGATTCATTGTGTCTTTACGAGTGCATTTGGTGTCTTGATCAGTGGCGGAGCCATAAATATTTTTTAGTTGGGTTAAGTTTTTCGTGCCGTAACATAGCGATGTGTTATTTTGTTTTTCAAAAATTTATCTTAATCGAGAAAATCTTCGACGTAATTAGGTAAACTAGTCAATTTACTCTTTAGTGTAGAATTCGTCCTTGATAGTTTAATTTTGTCCCCCTTGAAGGTTCAATTTGGTCCCTTAGTTTAACTTATATTAAAATCACTAAAGGATATAGGGAAAGAAGAAAATTATATTGATAATTTCTGTACATACAGAATGAGCCTTATTCTCCTAATTATATAGCCGCAGGAGCAGGCTAAATTAGGAAGAATATTATTGAAATAAATGGGCTTAATAAAGCCCTACAATAAAGATACCAAAAATATAAATTAACGCCTAAATATAATATTTCAACACTCCCCCTCAAGCTGGGGCAAAAATGTTGATGAGCCCTAGCTTGCTAATAGCTGACTGAAGGAGAGATGGTCCTGTAGACTTGGTGAACATATCAGCAGCCTGTTCTGAAGATGGGACGAAGGCTGGTGTGATGACTCCTAATTGGACTTTTTCACGAATGAAGTGGATATCCACCTCAATGTGTTTCGTTCTCTCATGAAGAACTGAATCTAAGGATAACATTATGGCAGACTTGTTGTCACAGAACAACTTAGATGAGTTTCCAACGGGAAGTCCTAACTCAGTCAAAAGGGAACGAAGCCAAAGGAGTTCACATGTTCCTTGAGCCATAGCGCGATACTCAACTTCGGCAGAAGATCGGGAAACGACGGATTGCTTCTTACTTTTCCACGAGATTAGGTGTCTTCCGTTAAAGGTGCATAGACCAGAGGTCGAACGTCTATCGTCCTTCGATCCTGCATAGTCAGCATCTGTAAAGCAAGAGAGTCCCTCCTGTATCCCTGACATATAGAAGAGACCCAGACCGGGGCATGTTTTGAGGTACCGAAGGATATGGTAGACAGCATCCATGTGTGATGTACGTGGTGAGTGCATAAATTGGCTCACAACACTGACAGCATACGTAAGATCTGGCCTTGTATTAGTCAAGTAGATGAGACGTCCCACAAGTCGCTGATATACTGATGGATCTGATAATAATTCTCCCGAGTCTGTTGTTAACTTAAGGTTCGGATCCATGGGAGTGGAGGCTGGTCTACATCCAAGCATCCCAGTGTCTTGAAGAAGATCAAGAGCGTATTTCCGCTGCGAGAGAGAGATACCTTTCCGAGACCGAGCAACCTCAATACCGAGAAAGTAGCGGAGATGACCCAAATCCTTGATGTCAAAAATATGTCCGAGATCTTTCTTTACCTGCTGAATGCCTGGTGCGTCGTCTCCGGTGATAATAATATCATCCACATAGACTGAGATAATGATGCACCGTCCCTGGTGTTGGCGACGGATGAAGCAAGTATGATCTGAGTGACACTGGATAAACCCCATAGTGAGAATGGCTTCGCTGAATCGATGGAACCATGCACGAGGAGACTGCTTAAGTCCATAGAGGGATTTTCGGAGTCGACAAACTTTGCCTGAATACTCCCCCTGAGACCGAAATCCTGGTGGAGGCTCCATATAGATAATCTCAGTCAGGGCACCATTAAGGAATGCATTCTTGACATCCAACTGGTGCAGTGGCCAAGAATGAGATGCAGCCAACGAAATAAGAAATCGGACAGTAGTCAATTTAGCAACCGGGGCAAAGGTGGCACCGAAGTCTTTACCCGGGATTTGTGTGTAGCCCTTAGCAACAAGCCGGGCTTTGTACCGATCAATCGAACCATCAGCTAGATATTTCACACTGAAGACCCACTTACAACCAACCGGCCGTTCACCAGTCGGCAAATCAACCAAGTCCCATGTATGATTCCGCTGTAGGGCATCCATCTCTGCTTGCATGGCGGCAACCCACTGTGGATTCTGGAGGGCCTCATAAACAGAGCGAGGAATGACAACCGAATCAATATTTCCAAGGAAGGATTTATATTGATCTGAGAGACCCTGAAAAGACAAATACTTGGAAATCGGATGATTAGTAGAACATGAAAGAAGGTAGCGGGATGGTGGGTGACGTTCCCGAGTCGGGTAACGGCGGGGAACAAGGTCAAAGATAATGGGAGAAGAGGAGATACCTGAGTCCGGAGAAGATGTCGGCAGGGGATGTGAGACACGTGGACGACGAGAGTAGACTCGTAAGGGGGTAGGTGAGGTATCAGGTGGGGGATGGGATGTGGGCGGGGAAGATATATCTAAGACAGGAATAGGACGCAGAAGTGGAGTATGATCCCCAGTAGTGGGTGCGTGAATAGGTGGAGAAGATACAATACCAGAAAAGTAGGGTACAGTCTCAAGGAACGTAACATCGAGAGAGTGGTAAGTACGGTAGGTAGTTGGATCGTAGCACCTATATCCTTTTGACATGGAAGAATAGCTGAGGAAAATACACCGGATAGATTTATCATCTAACTTAGTGCGAGTAGGGCTCCGATTCTGGACAAAACACGTACAACCAAAGACACGGGGTAAGATAGGAAAAAGGGTGCTAGTGGGTTGCAATATATGAAAGGGGGTTTGACCAGTAAGGACACGGCTCGGGGTCCGATTAATGAGATAGGCAGCAGTAAGAACAGCCGTGTGCCAAAAAGATTTGGGAACATTCATTCCACGCAAAAGACAACGGACGACAGACATAATATGACGGTTCTTACATTCCGCCACACCATTCTGTTCAGGGGTGTAGGGGCAGGTAAGTTGCTGAAGGATACCGTGCTTATTAAGCTCAGCTCGAAATTCATCGAATAAGTATTCTCGGCCATTATCAGACCTGATATTGCACACAATGGTTTTATATTGGGTTTTTATCATTTGAATGAAGTGGGTAAAGTGAGTGTAAACCTCGGATTTGTGCTTCATCAAATAAACCCAAGTACACCGACTATAATCATCTATGAAGGTGACATAGTAGCGATGTTTGGAAATGGCTGTAACAGGAGAGGGTCCCCAAATATCAGAATGGATAAGATCAAAGGCTTGGGGGGCACGGTGCATGCGAGGAATATAAGAGGTACGGGTGTGTTTAGACAATTCACAAACTACACATTGAAATTTAAAGTCTTTGCAAGCTTTATTAAGAGATGGAAACAACCAACACAAATACTGAAAGTTTGCATGTCCTAAACGAGCATGCCACAAGTTTAAACTTTTGAAAGAACACATAGAGGAATCAAAAACAGGCAGTACAGAAGCTTGCATACTAAAAGGTGGAACAGGTGGAGGTGGAGGGCTGTCGAAGTAGTAGAGGCCATCGCGTTCATATCCCCTGCCAAAAATCTTCCTCGTAGTCAGGTCCTGCAAGAGGCAACGATCAGGTAAGAACACAACGGCACAGTTAAGAGTTTTTGCAAGACAACTAACGGATAGAAGATTATAGGCAAATTTAGGAACATAATAAACAGAGTGAAGAGTGATATCAGGGGATAAGTAGGCATTTCCCTGACAACGAATAGGGATAGAAGTACCATCGGCAATGCATACAGACTTGGTAATAGGTGACACAGGGGAGGTGATGGTAGAAATCTCACCAGTCATGTGATTGTTAGCCCCGGAATCCAGAATCCAAGTAGGGCGGCCAGACTTACCATGAAGCGCAGTAGGAGTACCGGAGGCAAGAGCAGCCGTGGGGCCGGAAGACGATGCCAAAGTGGTTAACTGAGCCTGAAGTTGGGCAAGTTGGGCCTGGACGTGAGAAATATCCAGCGAAGCTGATGGAGAATTTTCTGAACCAGGGACAATATCAGCAATAACACCAGTACGTGGTCCGACTCTTCCTTTCCGCCCTCCTAGGTTTCGGGGTGTCAATTCAGGATGAAGAATGTAACAACGATCAATGGTGTGACCAGGCTTTCGGCAGTGTTGACAATATGGCCTTGTGCCTGATGGGCGAGGACCAGAAGGGGCCGGAAAGGCCATCTGCGAACCAGAAGCAGCCGGAAAAGCCATCTGCTCAGGGACTGAGGGAGGGACTTCAGGTGGCAGAAGGAGCCGACGTTTGGAATCATTGTCAACAGTAGAGAATGCATTGTATAGATCCGGCATCGGTGATGTGTTCAAAATCTGAGTGCGAAGATTCTCGTACTCTGGATTTAAACCCATCAAGAAATGGTATGTGTGTCGACGATCCTGGCGCTTGGCTTCGATCTTAGCAGCATCTTCAGGGAATTCACTCAGAGGTTCATACTGCGCAAGTTCTTCCCACCGAGATTGAAGGTAACCAAAGTAATCTGCGACTGAAAGTCCCAAGGATGCCTGGGAGGCATGGGAAATCTCACGGTAGAGCTCAAAAATCCGTGATTCATTGCGAGAATGAGCATACATCTTCGTAAGAGCAGACCATAATCCACTGACCGTCTCGTGAAACATGAAGATGTTATAGATCCGTTCCTCCATAGAGTTGAAGATCCACCCGAGGATGGTACAATTATCAGCGTCCCATTGAGCAAACTTGGGATCGTTGATATCTGGCTTTGGCTCAGTGCCGTTGAGCCATCCTGTCTTACGTTTGCCACCAAGGTAGAGACGGAGAGAGCGGGACCAGGCAGGAAAGTTCGCTCCATTGAGTAAGACGGTAGTAACACGTTGGACCGTGGCCTCAGGGGCACGAGTAGAATCCAAGCGGGCGGATAGTTGTGGAGCATGAGCGGTCCGAGATGGGACGTCACCTTTCCTTCCGGATGCCATGAATACAGATGTGATGAGTCCGTAGCAATGAAATACATAAACAAAATGCTACGGAAGACTGATCTGGCCCCGGAGAGAGAAGGCACAAGCTGAGAAGCGAACTTGAGACAGAGTTACCCAATCATTCAGAAAATCAAAGAGGCGGCCATGTACTTAGAACAGCCGGAATACCACCAACCGGAGAACAATCCGCAATTGGCAGCAGGGTCGCGAAGACCGTGGGTCGCGAAATCGCAGGCGAAGACCGTGGGCTGCGAAATCGCAGCTGGGGGTCGCGAAATCGCACCTGGTTGTTCGCGAAGATCGGGGCTGGGGTTCGCGAAGATCGTGGGTCGCGAAATCGCAGCTGGGGGTCGCGAAATCGCACCTGGTGGTTCGCGGAGATGGCGAGGTCGGTGGCGAACTGGTTGGGCTTCGGGCGCAGTGGGTTGCGATCGGTTTCGAAGGGGGTTGCGGTGGTGGCTGGTCGGTTCGAAGGGGGTTGCGGTGGTGGCTGGTTTGGCAGGCTAGGGTTTCGACGGCGGTTTCGGTGGCGAGGCTGAGATGCGTAGGATGGGGGTTTGTCCGGCGACGGCAAGCTAGGGTTTCGGTGGGTTGATTGCGGTCGGTTCGAAGGGTTAGGGTTGCGGTGGTGGCTGGTTTTGCAGGCTAGGGTTTCGTGAATGGAGGCAGCGGCGGCGGCGGCGGCTTGGTGGTGGTAAACAGTGAAGTCAACGGCTTTTAGGGTTTGGAGAAAAAAACAATATTGGCTCTGATACCATAAAGGATATAGGGAAAGAAGAAAATTATATTGATAATTTCTGTACATACAGAATGAGCCTTATTCTCCTAATTATATAGCCGCAGGAGCAGACTAAATTAGGAAGAATATTATTGAAATAAATGGGCTTAATAAAGCCCTACAATAAAGATACCAAAAATATAAATTAACGTCTAAATATAATATTTCAACAATCACCAACAAAAAGTAAGCTTGTGCAAGTCACACTAGATACCAAATTAGAACAATTTCAAAACTTTAACAAGTTGATTGGAATAATTTTAAAACCGAGAGAATCTGGTTGAAATGCACATGTTAACTCTTGTTAATTGGTTTGACATAATATTGTCTCAAATATCGAATTCGGGTGATTGTGAAATTTTAGAGATCAAATTGACGATAACCTTAAACTTTATGGACTAACCTTGTAGTTAACCCTAACATATCTAGAGGCTCCACAACATTAATTATTTAAAAATTCCAAAGATAAGACCGAAAAAAAAAAAAAAAAAAAAAAAAACAGAATTTGTGTGATCAAAATCTTCAATCACTACTAAGTATTGCAATAATGCATCAAATGTCACTAACCACTGATTGAAATTGTTGTTCTCTATTTGTATGTCAAATAACATATCATAGACTTGTAATGCTCTTGTTTTGTGCATTCTTTTCTTAAGCGGGTTTGTTTTGACCATTGGAAGGTAGGGTATGATGCTGTCAGACTCCGTGCTAATACTTATATCGTTCGACCAAGCGATGCAGAATATGAATAGCTCGAAAGTGTAAATTTTGAAGATTTGGGTATAATTGGAAGGAAACATGTTGATTTTAGATTTGTAGTTTCAATAGGCATAGAGCCTGATTGGAGAACCTCAAGGGAAAAGGGAAAAAACAAGAAAAGAAAAAAAAAAAAAAACGGGGGTGGAGAGGTGAAAATTTGTATAATATATTCACTACTTCTACTTTTGTATATGACTAACAATAGAAGCAGATACATGGGATATCACAGTTTTCTTCTCTGGTCTCTTTGGTTTACAATAGTAGAATCGTTTAGTATTTTTAACCTACTTAGCTGAGTTTTTACATTTGTTATTGTAGATTTTCTATTACCTTCCATCATTGAAATGCTCTGTTGTTGGAAATTGTTCGTTACCAATTTTCTTTCAAATTTTATTTTTTGTTTTTCTGAGTGAAAGACTGGAGATTGTAATGAGTTGCGACCAGATATTGCCTATGTTGTTCATCATGTTGCTCAATTCATTAGCCTACCTTGGACACACCACTTTATAGCCACCAAACGAATCCTTAGGTAACTCAAAGGGACTCTGAACTTTAGTCTCTTTTTTTCAACGTAGTGCTACTCCCTTGACCGTCAAGGCTTATTCTAATACAGATTGAGCAGGTTGCTCTAACTCCCGACACTCTACCACTGGCTTCTGTGTTTTGTTGGGCTCCAATTTGAACTCTTGGACCATTAAGAAACAATTTGTTGTCTCTCGATCAACTGCCCAAACTGAGTATTGATCTTTTGCCCATGTTTTTTGTTGAATCTACATGAGTACTTCATCTGCTCCAAGAGTTGTAAATTCCTATTTCCACGTCTATCACTTTACTTTGTGATAAAATCAGCATTACATATATGGCCTCAAATCTTGTGTTCCACGCTCGTATTAAGTATATTGAACTGTATTATCACTTTATACAGGAACGCATTCTTACTGGCACACACCAAGTTTAATTTGTCCTTTCTACCAATCAACTCGCCGACATATTTACCAAGGGATTTCACAAGACACGCTTTCGTCTTTTACGAACCAACTTCGTCTATCCAGGCTAGCCGAGTTTGCGAGGGAATATTGAACCTCTCTTGATTATGCATTATTATATCAGTTACAAATCTCTCTTGATTATGTTTATTATATCAATTACAAACATGTATTTTAGGTATTTAGAAATTGTTGCAAAGCTTCTTCATTATTGTTTAGGAATAGTTACAAGTCATAACTTTTGTATAAATTTGATCATTCTTCATAATAGAAAAACATTAAGTTTGATTTCTTACAGTAGAATCTCATTCCAATTATCAAATTGTCATGATCGACAATTCTAGAATTTTAAATTAATCTAAGTTATTAAATCGTCTCTTGTTATTACTTTTGTATAAATTTGATCATTTTTCACAATAGAAAAACATTAAGTTTGATTTCTTACAGTAGAATCTCATTCTAATTATCAAATTCTCACAACTTGTCCCGGACACCCATCATCCCGAGGCCAGTGTGATTACAATATGACATCACCAAAACCCAAATAGATCAATGAATGACAATATACACCCACTGTATAATACAAACATCTGTTATGGGGGACACACCCGTCCCAAATTTATTTTCTAACTAAAAGTATTTACCCAAGAACCTTTTATAGGTTCGCCTTTGACAGCTTCTCTCAATCGCCTATATGACTCTATCACGTAGCTCTACCTAGTGCCAGTAGGGGACCGACTCCTAGCTGTTGTACTTGCGAGTGTACTGTCTTCTTAGTAAAAATACTTTATAATAATAATTTATATCTATAACATCTAAATGGATCAAACGTAAATATATAAACATCACATAGCTTGTAAAATCTCCAGTATATAAGCAGTGAAAATAAGGTGATACAGATAAGTTTCATCCAAATCCATCTAGTATAAAATCATACCAATCACCATAATAAAAAAATAAATAAACCACCCAATGTAAGTAAAACACCACATCACAAACACCACTCCACCACAACACACACTGGCTAGCCATAGTGATCGTTTTAACCTCACGATCGGGAGTTTGCAACGGTACTGTACCATCCGTAGGATATGTCTTCCTACGAACACCCATCACTCCGCCGAAGCGGATAATCACTGCGCAATATAAACGTCTAACATCACTCTACCGAAGCAGATAACATCACTCCGCTGAAGCGGATAACCTCACTCTACCGAAACAAATAAATACTATGGTATCGTTAAATCAAATACAACATCATCAAATCACAACCCAATAAATGTCGTCTACTCAATATCGTCAAATCACCACATCTATCTCTTTTCCCCAAAATCAAATTTTAAATTCAAAAATCATATTTCACACTTCCTTTTAAATAAAACGTCTGATTTTTATCAAAACCACATTTCCACCCTTTATTTTTAGAAACCCAGACATTTTTAGCAAAACAGATGTTTTCTATTTTCTTTTAAAAACACCGTCTGATTTCACCAAATTAAAAAAAAAAAAAAAAAAAATCATTTTCAACTTCGTTTCGAAACCATCGAAATCTTTCGAAAATCCAGTTTACCAACTCACCCAAATCCTGCTTGATCCATATCATTTATAAATCCATACAGTTTAAGTAACCACATATTTCATCATATATACATAGCAAAATAGTTTGGCAAGAAGACAGTACACTCACCTCGATATCCATTTTGCAAAACTGACACTGACCGCACTCTATCTGGACGCCAGTGCCTGCGAACCTAATAGTGGCAGAGTCTAAATTAATATCTTATCTAAAACATCCTAATCATGCAATGCAAACCCTATATTCCGAATCGTTACTAATTTTATGTACCACGTACTTAAAATTAATTAATCGTCACGAAATTATTATGATTTTAGGATTTGAAACACTAACTAAAATTTAATTTAACGAGAATTAATAATCGATTGAAGTTTCACCTATTTCTGAAACGTTTAGCGACCACGAGATGGGTTTTAGATTTTTCTGGGGTGGTTTCTGTAATTTTCCCTCTCTTTTTTTTTTTTCCTTCTTTTTCTTTCTTCTTTTTCGTCCTGGTTGCGCCTACTGTTTCTGTTTCAGTTCAATTCCCGGCCGGCCACCTTCTCTCTCTCTACCATTACCGTCCACCGGAGGCCTCCCACGCCTCGTCACCCTCACCGTCGGCCCTACACCATCCCCCACCGGAACACTCATATCCCCTCCGTCACGGATGAACGACGACACCAACACCCACTGTCGGTACACTCACTGTTGGTAAACAGATCTCACCTACCCATGTACATCGTCGAACCGAACAACTCACCTCCCCCCGATTGTCGGTAAATCATAACACCTCCACCGGTGAATTCCCCCTTCGATCACTACTTCGCTCACGCCCACACACCCACGATGGAACTCTCACGGCCGGACGACTCCTACACTTTCGCTGACGAGGAACGGAAAACAGAACACAAACAGAACACCCACATGTCATACACCGATCGGCCGACCCAATTACTCCCACTCACCGGTCGAATGACGGTGTACACCGGAGATGACGACACGCACATGCAATTCGTCGGACGAACACTCCCACACGGCCGGCAATCACAAGACAGCCTCCGCTCCTCCGATTCTCTCTTTCTATCTCTCTAGATTTCTGAGATCATGGGTTGTTCTTCCGTGGTGAGATTGACGTGGTGTGCATGTGTATATATATGCATGAGAATGGTGGTGTAAGCTTGATCAATCGTCCGCCATGTTGAACTCCATCTTCTCGATCTCCCTACCGGCCGGCTGCGTTCCTCCAACGCACACACATGTATATATTTTTATAAAAAAAATTCTTTTTTTAAATTACACTTTTCTCCCCCCCTATCTTCCACTACGTTTTTATTTTAATCTCATTCATTTTTTTAAGTTTTTCTTAAATTGCATTTCGATCCTTAAAATTTTTATGCTAGAATTCGACTACAATTTGTGCATCTCAAATTTAGAATAAGTTCTCAAATTTACAATTTGACCCAATTATCATTTTATTTTATTTTTATTTATTATTATCATCATCATCATCATTATTATTATTATTATTATTATTATTTTACTTTTATTTTATTTATTTTTTCAATTTTTTTTTCCCGAACTTTTCTAAATGCTCTCAATTGAAATTAAAATGACGTACGAGTTAAATCGAGGTCTTACAACTCTTCCCTCCTAAAAAAAAAAATTTGTCCCGAAATTTTCGTCAGGCTACTAATACGTCAAAGTCGCATCACAAAGTTATACTCGTCTTATGTGATTCTAGAACAACTATTTCCGATATATAGTCTCATCATCCCAGAACGTCCAAAATTTATAACCAACAACTTTCTCGTCAAATCATAACAATCCAACAAACAAGGTGCCCATGGTCGGTTACACTTAACACGGATAACCCACTATCAAAGAATCTTATGTTCCAACTGTTTCCACTGCGCTATTCTGATAAAATCAAAATCAGTAACAACACTATATGCTGAAAATATTTCAGTACATTGAGTTTATTTCATTCCGTCGTAACCGACACTTATCCATCTCATCCGACCTTTTCTAATCACCCGTTGCAACAATATTTTTCATTCAACATTTAACCTAATAATAATTGTCACCAATCTCATAAGCACATATAGCTCCACTATCATTAACCTCGATACCTATCTTAACTCTTTAATACTCATATCGATATCTTTCATAATACCTAAATATCCCAAATTCTCATAACTACAACTCAAATATATCAACAAATAACCTATAAGAATTCCTTTCATGTCTCCACATTTTACCAAGTCCCTGACATGGTCACGTGCTTCAAGTTCGTTTCTACCTGCCTAACATGCTTCAAACATATATCCACGTATATATACGACTCAAAGGACATAGGTACGCCCCAGTCACAACGAAATCGATACATTCTAATAGTTACTAGTTACTAACTGTAAAATATTATATCGTGTATACATATCATCTCAAGGATATTTTAAATTCTCATTGTCCCGTAACATCTCAATAACTTCCAATTTCCAGTAAAAAGGTAGTCACATCGGGCTATTTTTAAATCCCGCAAAAGTTCGTTTTCCTATCCCAGTTCAGTCTATCATATCAGAATCCTGTATCCTTTTCATATAACACTTTATGCGATGCCACCACGATTGACAACAAGATAGTTATTAGCGTAACCAGATTTTATTAACATTGCACAATCATTCCTCTTACCAGGAACTTCCACGACACAACCCCTCAACATATCTTCCAACACCTAAATCGTATTCCCTGATAAACCATTGATCCATGACTGGAACAAGGTATCAACTTCCACTTGGGCAACTAAAGGAGTATGGAAAATTTTAACCCGCATGTTCAAATAACTATCAGCTTTTGACATTACAGTGTCCCCCACGGATTGTTCATACACTGACGACTTATTTTACTTTGATAACAACTATTGTCCAAATCACCATATGGCGACAATACCTATGATTTCAGAATTCCAGTTCTAAGATTTCGAATAACCGATTAATAAAATTCCTAGAATTACTAGTCCTTATCCCTTTTTATTTTAAAAGAATATCTTGTCCCTACTTAATTTTAATGTTTGCATTAAATTGGTGCATCACGCAATCGAACAATCTTATCAATATATATACATATATTGGACATGCGCATTAGGAAAACACTCTTCGAACTACTCTCCCTTTTCTTTTCTGGTATAGGTCAAGGCTACCATAGCTCACCTAGAGATTTCGTTACTTCTCGACCTTAACTTGACTAACAAATTACCGAATAACAAATGCCGTAATTTCCCATTTCCATTCCCATCTACTAATCATACTTACGCCATTACAGTATAGTTAATATTATCGGGGTATTGCATATCTTATTATATGCACTTCTTTTAAGGTCTCATCTGTAAATTGGCATCATCAACCCTACACATTTTAATTCAAATTCCCAAGCTTCATCATTCCTTCAGACACGCTAATCAGCTCTATAGTCAATTCCCACTGCATTGCCAAACCTTCTTAGTTGGATATCCGACCTTTACATGTCTACACCACGGTAAAAATCAATACCGAACAGCGTTACCATCTGACCAGCCGCCCACTAAACTTACAAGGCCTCAACTTAACCCATAAATTAATATGAATAAACAACTCACCAATTTTTTTATTTTATTTATTTATTTTTTATTTTTTTATATTTATTTTTTTTACCCGAAATATTTGTTATGGTTAGCCCTATGACCATCTTCATTCCCTTCCACTCTAATTGTTTCCAATTGGACATCTCACCTCTACGCTTCTACCATACAATCGATAAATATCAACTTCATATTTACAAGCTCAATTTGAGTGGTCACCCGACCAATTGCCTAATAGACTTACAAAGATCTTAACTTGACACACACATTAGTATGAATAACCCAAATATGCGCAACTCCGCTTTTTCCAATTTCAGGAGATGTCACTAAACGTTAGAACGAATACGATCTCTACTAATTCCAAAAAGTTTCGAATTCCAGTCACATGTTCTCAGCCTTCTCCATATACCGTCAATCCACCACTTCAACTTCCTTTGGATTCACTTGAATGCTATGCCTTAGGAGCACTAGTCATATTTACTGCACTAGCCACCGCCTTAGTAACACATTCCGGAGATGTTCAACATGCTCTTTTCTACTTTCGACCGGATCACCGTTGTTACCACGTCACAGTCTCTAATCTTCGATTACAAATACCCTTCTCAAAAATCTGATACCCTATTTGTTGCAACCCATTTAACAACCTATCCATTCTAACTTTTACATTACCAACACCAGATCTTTATGGAAACACACACCAGGTCTACATAAATCATTAGTTGATATTCTAATTTATTGTGACGCCTTCTTTTTCTATTAAGACTTCCTAAACTGCAAACAAACTTACTCCAATTCCCAATATCCAACAATTAATACTTTATTTATTTATTTTATTTTTTTTTCATACACCCCCAAAATTATTCAAATTCAACTAAATGCAATCAATCGTTAATTCACTCAATTTTTCCTATTCCATAGCAATCACCTTTAAAGTCCCAAGATCATAATTTCAAATCTCAGTTTCCCACATTCATTAACACCAGTATACTTAACCAACTTACGAGCCGAACGTCCACCTCCTTATCATTATGGAACTTATTTAACAGCAACCACAATTATTAATCACGCTTATAAGCACCCTGTCAATTCTCGAAACTACATAGGGAAAATCCCTAGCTATTACCGTATCCACTACCGAAACTTGTTTGAACAGCATCTGCGTACCGACTTGTGATATCCTTTCTTTAACACTTTTCTAACCTCCTAAACCCCCCTATCAGACTAACTGAGGTACTAGATATGTCTTCCCAACAATACATACTTTTATTCATCCCAAATTTGACTCCACCCATAACTCTATATTACTCATTCAAATGGATTATCTTTATACGCACCTACTATCCTCCTAGATCCACAATCCTCGGCTACTTTTATATATCATTTCCTATTACCTTGCTACATGCCACAACTGTTACTCTGTCTATTAATCAATTCAAAAAGTGCTACCAAATTAAATTCTTGTCTAGTAACGTCACAGTTTCCTTTCAGATTGCCTAGAAAGCGATTTACTCCCTTTGAATATTATTTCTTATTTTGACTTAAGTGTGTTCTGCCATATCATCTAGTATATTGATAACGACGTAATTTGTGATTTGTCTAACTTAGCCTTCTTATCTTGTGGAAGACATCCCTCCCAACAATATCATCACGTGGTCATATCGTTGTTTGCCAAAAAGACAACCCTCCATGCACCATGCCAAAGCACAAACTAATGAAATAAAAGACCTAACACTTACATACCAAGCTCACCTATTGACACCCTATCTCATGTCCCCTACTGACTAGACGACTGACACGTCCTCCTATCTCATGGTCTTCTATCGACACATCTCCTAACAAGTCTACAGAACCTATAACCTAGACTTTGATATCAAAATTGTCACAACCCGTCCCGGACACCCATCATCCCGAGGCTGGCGTGACTACAACATGACATCACCAAAACCCAAATAGATCAATGAATGACAATATACACCCACTGTATAATATAAACATCTGTTATGGGGGACACAGCCGTCCCAAATTTATTTTCTAACTAAAAGTATTTACCCAAGAACCTTTTATAGGTTCGCCTTTGACAGCTTCTCTCAATCGCCTATATGACTCCATCACGTAGCTCTACCTAGTGCCAATAGGGGACCGACTCCTAACTGTTGTCTTCTTAGTAAAAATACTTTATAATAATAATTTATATCTATAACATCTAAATGGATCAAACGTAAATATATAAACACTACATAACTTGTGAAATCTCCAGTATATAAGCAATGAAAATAAGGTGATACAGATAAGTTTCATCCAAATCCATCTAGTATAAAATCATACCAATCACCATAATAAAAAAAAATCTTTGTTTAAATTACACTTTTCTCCCCCCCCCCCCTATCTTCCACTACGTTTTTATTTTAATCTCATTCATTTTTTTTAAGTTTTTCTTAAATTGCATTTCGATCCTTAAAATTTTTATGCTAGAATTCGACTACAATTTGTGCATCTCAAATTTAGAATAAGTTCCCAAATTTACAATTTGACCCAATTATCATTTTATTTTATTTTATTTTATTATTATTATTTTATTATTATTATTATTATTATTATTATTATTATTATTATTATTATACTTTTATTTTATTTATTTTTTCAAAAAAAAATTTCCGAAATTTTCTAAATGCTCTCAATTGAAATTAAAATGACGTACGAGTTAAATCGAGGTCTTACACAAATTGTCACGATCGACAATTCTAAAATTTTAAATTAATCTAAGTTATTAAACCGTCTCTTGTTATTAAAACAAGTTATGTTCTAGTGTGAGTATTGTTATAGTGCCTTACACTAGTGGATTCCGATTTACCACTTGAACGCGTAAAAAATACTTAATACTTTATGTGCTAATTGAGTATTGATTAATCATTTTTTGATCAAGAACATTTAACATATTACCACATGTTTTTTTATTTTTTTTTTGCATTCCTTTTAATCATTATAACGCTGCGTTTGGTACGCTAAGTTGAAATAAAATAAAATGGAATGTTAATAGGATTAAAATTACTATGCCAATAGAATATAATGATCATTATTATTCCTATATTTTGTGACAAAAGGGATTAGATGTGCTGTTGGATTGATCAATCTCATTTTAATGTTTGATTAGAATTGGAAATAAATCAGGAATGTTTCAAGGGTAGAGAGAGAGAGAGAGTCCGGCGTCGGCTACTTGTGTCGGATTCTTGTCGAAGAAGATGGTGTATGGAGCAAGAAGGAGGGGGAGGGAAGTGTAAAAAAAAAAAAAAAAATTGAGGGATATATTTGTTAGAAGTTCAAAGGGTAAAATAATACTTTAATTAATTTTTCAAGGGTAAAATAGTAATTTGATTTAATTTATTTAAATTTCATTACTAATCCAATATTTGGTTAGTGTTTGGTCGCATTTTTCGGCCGGTGAAAGATTAAAACCTAATTCCATGTAATTAGGATTAACTAATACCAAGTTTATCTCGGGATTGGTTAAACCCATATTTTTGTGGGATTGAAAAATCTTTGATAATGGGATTGAGATTTAATTAACAAACATAGGAATGTAATGATCGTTCTCATGTTCTTTCCAATTTTCTTATCGAATCCCGTGTAGCAAACATGCAGTAAAAGTCAAAACATCTCAATTCATTATTCATGGTATCTTCATAATAATATAATACATAAGTGGTGATATGTTAAAAAAATTATACATAAATATTTGAAATTATTATTACAAGAATAAGAAGTACAAAAAATTAAATTGTCTAAAAGATTTATCTCGAACACAAATTTTTCATATTAGTATATTGACACGATTGTTTTTAGTAAATAATTTCACATGAGTTTTTAGAGAATATTGTCTACAAATTTTTGGTACCCCTAACCCTGTGTGATTCTGATGACTTAGTCCATGAATGACATAACTTGACAATTATCCGAAAAAGAATCTGTGTCATTGGATATTACCATACACATTGGTTGGGAAACAGGAAAACTTCCTTATCAATGATGGGGACCTCTTATTGTCACAATTTGCTTCTTGTTTATTCCATTCTAATTTTATTCGAATCTATGGCCGGCTTCATAAAAAAGTATAAAATATCAAGACATACACACACATATTGATCACTAACTCAAATTTGATAGAACAATGGAGACTGAAGTGATGACGAGAAAAGTATATGGTGGTTCACTTCCTGTCGATAACGTTCAAAAACTTGCATCTAAGATATTGAAGGACATCCCTCACCGGTATATTCGGCCAGAGATTGATCATGATGAAGTCTCCGGCGATGAATCTTTACAAATTCCAGTGATCGACATGAGTAAACTCAAGGATTTGGGTGAAAATTTTGAATTTGATCAAGAATTGATGAAACTTCATCAAGCATGTAAGGAATGGGGATTTTTTCAGGTATATTCTAGTGTTTAATTTACATCTACAGTTCACTAGAAAGAACAATAACAAAATCTTTGTATTTCTTAATCAAAGTCAAATGCATAAATCTATTTATGTTAAAAAATATCATTTTTGGACAATGTCTTTGAAATTTTTTAGGTCTATCTCGCCATTCTATTTTACTTTTTTCTTAAACCAATCAGTTTAATTGATTCATTTTGTAGGTTTACAAAAAAAAAAACATACTCATGCCATCTGATATAGTTTCTTATTTCTAGAATCTCAATGTATGTGTTTTCTAATGTCTTACAAGAGTTAATATCAAAACAATTATTGGAGATTTCGAAAATATTACAAATACAAAGTTTATTTCCAGTGATATTTACCCTATATTTTAATTAAACTTCATACTATAGCAAATCGTTTCATTTTAGCGAAAAGGTTGTAATTTTACCATTTTAACCCCTATTTATAGATTTGTTAGAAGGATAATTCTCTTTGTAATTCGGAAATGTCTTTATATACTATATTTTCAATGCAAATAAAAAAGTTCAAAATTTTTAAAAGACTATGTAAGGATATTTTTGGAGTGCAATCAGAATCGCCCATATTAGAATTAGTACTTTTCATATTTATTTTCCATTATGCCCCTAGAGCTTAGTATGGTAAATTGTGGTGGTGTAAAATAGTTGATAAATCATGGGGAGTCGGAGGCAATAGAGGGAATGAAGGCAGTGACAAAGGAATTCTTCAAGCTGCCATTGGAGGAGAAGGCGGCTTATGCATAGCTACCAAACGACATTGAAGGTTATGGCCAGGCGTTTGTTTTGTCTGAAGATCAAAAGCTTGATTGGGGTGATATGCTCTTCCTTCTTCCCCAACCAATTTCTCAAAGAAACATGAGATTTTGGACTAACACTCCAACCTCTTTCAGGTACAAAGCATATATATATATATATATAAGGAAATGTTATTCTTCATCCCCTCAGCATAGTTGTGTAAAGAATAATAAAAGTATAATGTAACTGAATAGCTTTGGAATGTGCTATATTTTGTTTGCATATTGCACTTCCATTACAAATGATATCCAATCTGGATGGATAAGATGATGCTATACCCCATCAAAGGTGAAGGCACTTGTTTTTTTTATTTTTTATTTTTTTATTAGCACTATTCGCATTGTTAAACTATTATATGTATGATATCCAAATTTAGAGATCACAGTAACTGAATGAGATATTCTCAGATCCTTAACTTCTCGCAGCGAGTGGCACCTGCAAGAATTCTTACAATGGAGGTTTGGGTCTCGGTGAAAAACCTCCGGCATGAGAGTTCCTAATTTGAATGTGTAGGGTTTTTGAACTTTATTCCCCTTACAATCTCTGTATTTATAGATTCTTACTGAGCGGGAAAAGGTGGAGAGAGAGCACCTAGTAACGATCGTAACCAATTCATTTGAGGGCATGCTTTCAACATGAAATTCCACACGAAGGCATGAACAATGTGACTCTCCTAGACAAACATCCCAGTCAGGCCAGACCTTAATTCCACTTTTGGCCCACTAGTCGATCCCAATTTCGAGTTCTATCCATTTATGACTCACAGATAAAGTTTAGGACCATTTTACCCTTAATCAGTAGCCCCCTACTCCCAGGTCAAGATCTTATGATCTGGGAGTTTTGTAACACAAATAATTTAGGAGCGACACATGTCGTGTAGTTACACTATCATCACATTTTTGCCTTCTTTACAGTGTACTAGGGACTGTCTCAACATCTTACCTTAGATGAGACTTTCTACAACCCCCCTTCTTCCATTGTTGAAGAGAAGAAAAGATTAGTAAACCCTGAATAATAATCGTTGCTCCTCCAATGTTTTCAAACATAGCCAATAGTTCTCTTGCAAGAACGTGCAGGGGAGAAGGCTCTGGTGACCCTACCCTAGAGTCAGTCCCAACGTCGACAAACATCCCTGAGTGGGAGGTATGGAACACCGATCTTACCATGGATTCCATAATTTATGGTGATAGAGTCAATGCACTAACATTTTGTTAATCCGTGTTGATGACCTGTGATATAGAATCCATGTGGAGGGCTGACCCCCCAATGTAGTCAATGGGTTTGTTGTGTCTCACTTGGTCCAACTTTTCCATGAGGTTGCGTTCATTTGTTCTCGAGTCGAAGCAAAGGCCAAGGCAAGGGCCCAGGCAGTACTAATTAATCTCGAATCTTCAGGGAGTAGGAACGTGATAGATCCAAGTTTTGATTTGTCCAGGGGGAATCACGACGCATACATCCTGCTCTTAAAGAGTTGCAGGTCAACTATTATTGACTGAGGAGAGACGTGATGCGAGAGAGGGAGGAAAGTCCTCAAATCCAGCACCAGTCCGCTGGTTTCGCTGGTCGTGAGCTGAACCCTCAGCCGAGCACCCTTGTTGATGATTTGGATAAGGATGATTGAATCCCTTTGGCACACCGATTCAGATGCTAAAAGATTCATTTTCTCAAAGGATCTTCATCCAAGGAGGGTCGGGAGAACCTACTTGTGAGACTCCTCTCCCTCTGGAGATGATTCAAACATCATTGCTGGTCATAGATAACTCTCTCCCTCTCTGCGTTCCCCTTTACGTCGAGATGACACACATTTGAAGCACATTAATTTCCTCACAGCTATCCATCATTTATTCTTATAGAACTTTTATCTACAAATTTTTGTTTATTAGTGGCATGGAGAGAGCTAAGAGATGTACGAATTCCAACGGAGATTTTAATGACTCTCTACATGATTCTTTGTGTGTACCACTTACCCTGGTTAAACGAGGAGACATAACGGGCTATCAGCTTCTTGATTAAATACCTGTGTTATTATCCAAATTGACAGTGCTATTCGATTGGGCCCATTTTTTCATGCAACCAACTAATGCTATAAATACTGGGGGAATTTTTTCCTTATCCTCATACATATCAAATTCACCCTTAACTTTTTTTCTTCTTCAAGATCATGATGTCTGGGCTTAGTGTTTTTGCTTTTGAAGAGGCCATGCATATTTTTACCCTCCAAAGGGTTAGATTCGAAGAAGCCTACATCTTTCTCCACCCAATTATTGCTTCCGTGGAAGGACTAACGATCCTTAGTAATCTGAGGTACACTGTCACCATCATGGATGATCAGTATCTTCACATCATGGTGAGAAAGTTGGATTTAGAAAGGGAGTTATCAGATATCATCTCAGATCATACTGAAGAGAGGGAGAGAGAGAGAGACAACACAAAAGGATTATGAAGCTTGAAGGCATGGTGGATGACTTGAATGAGAGGGTGAGGAACTTGAGCCAACGTATTGCACAATTGAAGGGGAAGAGACTCGACAAAAAAAAAAACTCTGGGAGCGTGTTGTTTAGTTGAAGAAAACAACAACATGAGTCTTGGGAAATAGCTGCAAGGACCTATAGGCCACTTTTTGCTTCGTTAACATTTAATACCAGTTCTTGAGTCCTTCAAGCGGTCTTCAATTCCCCTGCATCCCACTAATTGGTGATGAGGGACCCTTTAAGGGATCTGGTAGAGCTTTCTCCGTTTGGTATGGAAAAGATTTTCTTGGATCCAACTTTTCTAGTGGCTACCGAAGAATAAAAAAAATTTGAAACAGATGAGTAGAGCCAGGGAGGAGAGTAGGAAAATGAGAGAAATGGAAAAGAAAGAAAGGAAGGAAAGAAAAAAGACAAGAGAGAAAAAGAAAAAGAAAGAAAGAAAAAAAAAAAAAAAAGACGAGAGGAAGTGAAGACCCCTCATTTTTGTGTAATGGAAAGAGTATCGAGGTGAGGTAGGTTCTTAGGCTCTTGAAAGGCTACCTTGCACTCCTCCATCCACTTGAATGTTTTATTCCCGCACAGTACCTTGAAGAAGGATAGTCACCGATCTGAAGCTTGTGCAATGAACTAGTTTCGGATGGCAAGCCTATCGATGTTCACTTAAACTTCTTTCTTATTGCGCAGAGAGGACATGCCGAGCACCACTTAGATCTAGCTGGGATTGGCATCGACTCCCCGTTGAAAGACCATGTACCCGAGGAACTTCTTGACTGAAACTTCAAAGATGCATTTATTTGGATTGAGTTTTATCAAGTGGGCTTTGAGCTTGTCGAAGTAGCCCTAAAGGTGCACAAGGTAGTCTGGTACTGAAGACTTTTGACTAACATATCATTGATGTATGCCTCCATGGTCTTTTCGATCTATTTTATGAACATTTTGTTCACTAGACTCTAATAGGTTACCCCAGAATTTTGTAGGTTAAAAGTCGTGACCTCGTAGTAGTATGTTCCTTGGTCAGTAATGAAAGAGGTTCCTTGGTTAGTAATGAAAGAGGTTTTCCTCTTGGCCAGGAAAAACATCAAGATTTAGTTGTACCCTACTGTGTAGGCGTAAAGAAAACTGAAGATCTCATAGCCCATTGTAGCATCAATGCCTATGTTAATCTTGGGCAACGAAAAGTCTATGGGGAATATCATGTTTAGGTCTTTGAAGTTCACGCATAACCTCCTAGTGGCCGCAATTACACGTCGCCACTTTCACCGCAAGTGCAGGGGTCAAGTTTTAGTATAGATCGGGAGAATTAGGGTTATCGTGTCCACAGGGATTGGTTGTGATTATTATCGATTACCACAATTATCATAACCTAATTTTATTTAGGCGAAAATAAATGAAATAAAATTAAATACTAATACTAATTTAATTAAACTAACTAAATTAACTATACTAATATTATATTGAGATAGTTTTGAGAGAATAGATTGTCTAGGAATTAACTTCGTTTACGAACACGTGTTCGGTCTCATTTTAGTTTACGTTAACGACGTTCGACTTATCTGATAATCTCAGTTCGTAAACTTTCCCGCCACCTCTCCCAAGTGTAAGACGAGAGAATACGTGACTTCGTGTCAACGAATAAGTCCCCCTCAACGTCTTAACGACCCTAGGTCAAGTGAGTCTTACCCTAACATCATCGATTGCACACTCTCCAACTCTCTCCCGGGTTATTGGATCGTTGTGTTGTGTTTAACCTAGTCTGAATCTAGGGTTACCTCTCCCGAGTGTCAAACCCCGCATTCTCAATATATCTATCTAAGTATATAATCATGACAATATAATAAACACAATCAAAATAACGAAGAACAACCGCTAACGAAACATAAACTCAAACAAACAACGAATTCATAAATATAGTGTTAATCCCTAAACAACCTATGTTTAGCCAATTGCCATAACCGTATATATAATGTAAAATGGACTAAACATGCCCAACAACTACCGAAATGAAGAAAACAAAGAAAATAAATGAAAGAACTTAGCCGATATCCGAAGATTTGGCGCTAAAATCGTAGAACGATCACTTCCTTCTTTATCTTCTTCCTCGGGTTGAGAGCTCTCTCTAAAAAATCTCTCAAACTCACCCTAAATATCTTCAAAGGGCCTTAGGGGGGGTGATAAAAACAGAAGAGAGAAGGAGAGGAGGGTATTTATAGGGCTTAAAACATCACAAAATATCTAATTATGTGTGTAGATAGACCACCGCGGTAGTGAGTTGGTCGGTTAAGTGATCGCCTAGGCGGTGAAGACAGCGGTGGATTTGGTGACCATCCTGCAATTTCACCGCTGCGGCGGTGGATGTCCAGCAAGAATTGGCCCTCTCTGTATTTTCACAACCGCAGCGGAGGTCTGATGCCGCGGCAGTAGGCTTCTTTTCAGAATCTTGCCTCCATGGTTGTTTTTCCACCGTTCTTTGTTCGATCTGATCGTTTATGCTCCGTTTTCTTACCTTTTTACCCCCACACACCTGATTTATACAAAAAGAATAAAAATTAATTAAAATATAATAAAATACTATAAAAATGCTCGAAAACTAATTTAGTTCAGTTTGGAAATAGATAGGTAGATCACACCTATCAAATACCCCCAAACTTAGAATTTTGCTAATCTCGAGTAAAACACTCACACTAAAATGAAAAACACAACTAAATTAAATAACAAACAACCTAGAAACAATCTAAATATAATGAAATGCGAGTTTTGAATCCTTCTAACGACCAAGTCATTTTCCCTCAACAACCGCCAGTCATATCGAGTTAAGGCGGTAAAACACATCATGTGTTGTTCTAGAATTTTGACATGCAATAATGGTCAAACTCTATTCTAGATCCTGTAAACGTGTTTGTGCGAGACTCAATAATATAACTATCCAAGACCGGATAGGATTATCCACCAACGAAATTCATGACTTAGATTATATAGGACTAGGATTTCCATATGCCTGATTGGGATCCACTTTCCACTAATGTAGGTTGAGTAGTTAAAAAAGATCAGAAGGACTTGGTTAGGTTTTGGTTTATTTGGCCAAAGGTACTTTAGAATAGAAAACGGGTTAACGTTGTTAACTTAACGTTACCCAAGACTCAACGCTTGGCACATTCACTCTAGAACCCCCATAGATAAATTGAAAACAATCCCGAACAATCATTTTAAGACCGACGTACTCACTTGTCAAAAGAAACGTAATTTTTTATTTTTTTTATGAACCACACCTCCAAATTTATTCGATTAGTATGATTTCACGAGTGTGGTTAAAAAGAAAGAAAAACGACAAGTGAGTACTCGAATACCAAACCAATTAGAAGTTCGCCCTAAACCCAACCGCTCACATCAAGTAGCATTTGCAACTGCTAGCTTGATTCACTCAAATATACCTTTAATTAAGTGATATAGGTTTGGAAAAAGATCAACTAGCCAGGGTATTTGTTTATGTGTTCATAATTGAATTGGCATTTAGGTTTCGACAGGGTAACGAGGGATAAACATATAATAAGGTAGGCTTAAAAAGGCTCAAGCGACAAAAAGAATGCCTAAATCACATCTCCTAAACTACCTCGCCTAGGATTTCGCCTCAAATTTTCCCTCAATCAGGTTCTAGAATCCTTAATTGTCATGAATTTGGCTAATTGATAATCGTCCTCAAATCAATTGAATAGAATTACATTGATATGTGCTCGTGCAAATTAAGATCTAGAATAATTTTTACCAACAAACATTATCAAGCACACAGAACACACATGCATGGGTATTACCCTTGACCTCGAAAACAACCAAGGGGTAATATCATAATTGGGTAACAGCCCGGATGAACGCAAAACTCAGCATGCACACAACAACAATTATAAAACATTCTACAGTAAACAAACATGCAATATGGTAAAACAATAACACAAACTAACAATACTAAATACTACACATCACTTCCGAACTTAAAACGGATAGTGTTCTCAGCAGCTCAATCATCAATCTCAACATATAGGAAATTAAAGCATGCTGACGAAGGGGATTTAGAACACATACCTGGGAGGCAAGAGAATCTCACCTCCGAATCAAGTCGGCCATGACGGATTTAACTTATTTTTGAACTTGGGTTGCCTCCCAAGAAGCGCGTGGTTTAATGTCCTTGGCCCGACACGGAGAACGACTCGTCAAAGTGCGGCTTCCGCCCATAGTAAGTGTCGTACAACACTACATATGGGTCTTGGTTCAGTACGCCCTCAAGACTAGCGAGATATGGCTCTGATCGGCCCAAGCTTTCAATATGATGCTCCATCGACTCATGTACTTGGTGGGCATGGAAGAACGTTGCTAATGGCGGCGAGGGATCAATGAGCAACATCGGATCCTCATAAATGTGATCGTTTAGGATCGATGGCGGCATCACTAGCTGGAATTCGAACGGTGAAAATTCACAACAATTAATGTGTGAATCTCCATCGATCTCACCCCAGTACCTCCCGCTTGTCTTCGGTTCCTCATGGTGGCTTTCGCAATTGGATTCGGCTTGTGTATCATCCAGTGCCACCACGTCTGACTCGGCTTCAATCAAGTAGATGAGCTGACCGATTTGCGTTTGAAGAGACGTTACTGTCGCATTGATTTCAATGCAAATAGCCTTAATGTTGTCGAGACGATTCTCGTGCTAAGTTAGCCAGTCATTCGTCTCCCTCCAAAACACCTGAGTCTTCCCCATAAATTTAGCTAATATCTCTTCTAAGGGGGAAGACTCCACATCTTGGACTGGGGTGTCAATCCATGGCGCTATAGAATTGAAACTCTGATAATCGAAGGCCACCATGTCTTCCAACAACCAATGGGTTTCGTTTGTGATTAGTTGGTCAAAAGAGGTGTTACCATTTCCTCTTTCAACCCACATTCTGGTTGTGGCTTGTAACCCGTCGAGGAAGTTCAGTAGTTGACACTCCCTTGGGAATCCGTGATTCAGAAACCGATGTAGCAAATCCTTATATCGATCCCAAGCACAGTAAAATGGCTTGGAATCCTGTTGAAAAAAATGCATTAATACCTACCGATCTAACATCGTCAAGTACCTTGCATAAAAAACAAAAACAAAAACTACAAATAAAAAAGTTATAAACAAAATAAATGCCTAAAGTAAAATTCGGTCATTTACTCACAATATCAATAATAACCAAAAAACACAATACCCGGCAACGGCGCCAAAAACTTGGTGTCGATTGTTGGAAACTGATACGACAAACACAATCCCCGGCAATGGCGCCAAAAACTTGGTGGCCGCAATTACGCGTCTCCACTTTCACCGCAAGTGTACGGGTAAAGTTTTTGTATAGATCGGGGTAATTAGGGTTATCGTGTCCACAGGGATTGGTTGTGATTATTATCGACTACCGCAATTATCATAACCTAATTTTATCTAGGTAAAAATAAATGGAATAAAATTAAATACTAATATTAATTTAATTAAACTAACTAAATTAACTTTACTAATATTATATTGAGATAGTTTTGAGAGAATAGATTGTCTAGGAATTAACTTCATTTACAAACATGTGTCCGGTCTCGTTTTAGTTTATGTTAACGGTGTTCGACTTATTCAACAATCTCAGTTTGTAAACTCCCCCGCCACCTCTCCCGAGTGTAAGACGAGGGAATACGCCACCTCGTGTCAACTAAGAAGTCTCCCTCAATATCTTAACGACCCTACGTCACGTGAGTCTTGCCCCAACGTCATCGATTGCACACTCTCTAACTCTCTCCCAGATTATTGGATCATCGTGTTGTGTTTAACCTAGTCCGAATCCGGGATTACCTCTCCCGAGTGTCAAACCTCGTATTCTCAATATATCTATCTAAGTATATAATCATGACAATATGATAAACACAATCAAAATAATGAAGAACAACCGTTATCGAAATATAAACTCAAACAAACAATGAATTCATGAATATAGTGTTAATCCCTAAATAACCTATGTTTAGCCAATGGTCATAACCATATATACAATGTAAAATGGACTAAACATACCCAACAACTACCGAAATGAATAAAACAATTAAAATAAATGAAAGAACTTAGCCGATATCCGAAGATTTGGCGCTAAAACCGTAGAACGATCACTTCCTTCTTCATCTTCTTCCTCGGGTTGAGAGATCTCTCTCAAAAATCTCTCAAACTCACCATAAATATCTTCTAAGGGCCTCATGGGGTGATAAAAACGGAAGATAGGAGGAGAGGAGGGTATTTATAGGGCTTAAAATATCACAAAATATCTAATTATGTGTACAGAGAGACCACCGCGGCGGTGAGTAAGTCGATTAAGTGATCGCCTAGGCGATGAAAACATCAGTGGATTTGGTGACCATCCTGCAGTTTCATTGCCGCGGTAGTAGATGTCCACAAGAATTGACCCTCTCTGCATTTTTTCTGACGTGACGGAGGTCTGACGCCGCAATATTGGGCTTCTTTTCAGAATCTTGCCTCCGTGCTTGTTTTTCTACCGTTTTTCAACCGTTCTTGGTTCGATCTGATCGTTTATGTTATGTTTTCTTACCTTTTCACCCCATACACCTGATTTATACAAAAAGAATAAAAACTAATTAAAACGTAATAAAATACTATAAAAATGCTCGAAAACTAACTTAATTCGGTTTGGAAATAGATAGGTAGATCACACCTATCACCTTTACTTTTTTATGCAAATGTCACATTGGAAAACTGTTCGGGAACTTAACCCCTTCCACTATGTTCAATTTGATTAACTTTCCCATCTCCTCTTCTATAATGATTTGGCGATCAGGGTGGAACTTTCTACGCTTTTATCTAGTAAGTGGGTAGTGTGGGTTTGCTTGCAACCAAGGCATTTCTATGTTGGGATCTATCCCTAGGAGCTCATTGTAACCATGAAAAGACATCTTAGTTCCTCTAGAGGAGGTCGATAAGTGAAACACGGTGGTTAGTGACCAACTTGGCCCCTATATGCACAGTGCACTCTTTGGTGGTCCGGTAAATGGACATCGCCACTAGGTGTTTGTGTCGTCGAGGTCTGGGCTCCTCATCACGGTGATCCTTGATGGAGGTGGGGATAAGATTGGTACCCTGTACATTGTGTTTGGTCCCAATCGTTGATTTCTATTTCTTCTTCTTTAGAGATCTACAAGTAGAGGCCCTTGATACTTCTTGTTCACCTCGGACGAGGCCCACTCCTTATTGGGTGGAACTTCATGACTGGATGATATGCGAAGCTCACTGTCTTTAAAGAGGACATGGTAGGTCTACCCATGATTACATTGTAGGATGAGGGCCTGTCCACCATGAGACACTTTCTCTAGACTGTTGAATTGCATGGAGTTGTGCCGACAATAACCAAAAAGAACACTCAGCTCACCAACATGACGACATCCTCCCAAAATCTGACCAGGGGAACTTGGTGGGTTGTAAGCGGTTCGGATCCATCTTTATCTTGGCAAATGCTCATTTGAACAACATATACGCCTAACTTCTATTGTCCACAAATTTTTACCCTGTTTTTAAGTTATTGACCAGGGCGGTAATAACTAGAGCATTGCCGTAGGACACATGGACTCCCTTGAGGTTGGCTTCATTGAAAGAGATAACATTATACGTGACAGCATCGACAATGCTCACCTCGTACACATCATCGTTAGCCTTTCTCTTTGCTTTGTGCTTGTGGGTCTTGCGGGATGAGGAGGTCTCTTCCCCTGAGCAGAATCCTTCGTGAATGACATTGATCTCACCATCCACCCTCTAGGAATCATTGTCCTCGCTATCCTCTGGACTAAGTTGTGGTCATCCACAATCCCCTCTCCCACTTTAACTATCCTGGTACTCGTCCTAGTAGTTACCTCTTCCATCTTCAACTCTGTCTGCTCCCTGGACATAATTCCTAAGATATCATACCTGGTCGAGGGCTTTGATTTTCTTGAGAAGCTGAAAGAAGTTCTCTATAGAGTCGTCCTAGTCCAGATATAATTCACAATATTTGTTCATCGATCTTTCTATAGGATTTCCTCTCAGGGCTAGGGGTGGAGGAAAGAAATATTTTCCAAGAGTTCTCTACAAAGATCGTCACCATGGAGGCAGTGAGTTGGATGAAATCCTAAGATCGGTGTCCTAAGGAGAGAAAATGGATCTCCAATCCAAGGAAAGGGTTAGAGGCGCTCCTCCTCCTGTAACCTCTTCTAGCCCTGAGCCTCGCTGCGAGACTTTTTTTAATTATTTCCCTTCTTCTTATAAGCTTCTTTGTGCTCCTTCTTTATTATTACCCTCAGTTCAACATTTTGAAAGTGGGTGCCACTATTGAGAGCCTAGTCTAAGTGTAACGACCCGATTTTCCAAGGTCGCTACTTGGTTTCTCCTATAGAGAATTCTATCCCAATTATTCCACCATTTATAAATAAATTAGGATTACTAACAATTCTGCTATGATACCAATTGTAACGACTTGGTTTCTTAGGGCCGCTATTCGATTTTTCCCTTTGGAGAATTACCACTAAAATCGAATAACCAACATTTCATTGAATTTTTACAATGGTGAATAATCAATATCATTATTACCAATTAAATAGAAATTCAATTAAAATAACTAATCCAATATTAATTATTTTAATTAAAAGATCATAAACTATTAATATAATATTAACAGTTTAACTGATAGGGAAAATTAATATTAAAGTCAAATAACCAACAATTACCCAAATTGGATATCGTTACAAAGGAGGTAAAGTAATTAAATATATTGAAGATTTGGGGGGGGGGGGTCAAATGTGTAAAACAAAAGCTTCCAAAAAACATGATGTCATTTAATTTGCCTTATGATGTCATTCAACAATACTTGGATTTGGGATAGTAGTTTGCAAAAGATTGTTCATTTTTATTTCCAGGTATTTTTTTCCACATTTTCTCCATTTCTGTGTTCGAACAGTGAGCGACAATATTTATTTTCAAGTCTTTATTTGTCCTTTTGAGAATTTGGACAGTAATATTTTGGACTTATAAGTATTTGAGAAATTTTACAATTGCGACAATAATTATAATTATTGAATTCTTCAATTCAACTATACAATAATAAATCATAAATACGACTAGTACAAATTAAATAGAAATTCAATTAAAATTTATGTCGCCATTTTGCTCTCACCAGCCCTGCAATCGCAATTATGGAGTTGTAAGCAAACGCTTAGTAAAACTTCAACCCTTCTAACACATACATTTAATTAACATGACAAATAAAACACATAGGCATGGTTTTCATATAATTTCTCTATAATCATAATTATTTCATGGAAATTAACAACTATATTCTGACGACAATAACAACATAAATCTCACACTAGAGAAATTAAATACATATATGAGAAGAGTTAAAAATTCTACCTGAAATTCGAAGTTGAAATCCAAAACGGAATCGAAATACTAAAAAAGACATTCAAAAGTCATCCTCATGCAACTTGGTTAATTCCCTGCCGAAGTAATCCTTCCTATCTATACATATTAAGGTATCCTTAATATATACACTATAATTGATAACCTGAACACATGAAACTTACCATGTTTTTGTATTATTATTATTATTATTATTATTATTGTTATTATAAGGTGAACACACACACACCCCACTACTATATGTGGCAGGCCTCTCTTTTTTTTTTTTTTTTTTTTTTTTCCTTTTTATGGTCACAATTAATTCCTTTAACTCTTAAGAATTCAAAAATTATATTTAACACCCCCCTTAAAATAAATAAAATATTAATTATATCCCAAAACTCTTAAAAGTATATTTTAAAAAACGTAGTAGTCCCAAAACTTTTAAAAGTCAAATTAAACTAACATTTAACCCCAAAAATTATTAAATATTATTTATACCATAAATTTACAAAACCGTCCCAAAAATACTAAACTTATATAAAATAATATTTTTCAAAAAATATAAATTTACAAAACCGTCCCAATGTTGACGATAATAGCCCCTTGAGTTTAGGCCCACTAGAAAAAGCTTATGGGTTGGCCCAAGTGAACAGGAGACAGTGCCCAACTCATGGAGAAGCACGAGCGTTCTTGGTGGTGTAGAGCGTTTTCTTGGTGGCCGTTTGGAGGGTGGCCATCCCGGGCGAAATAGTGGACGGTCACAAGGGTCTAGTTGGTGGCTGACGAAAGAGTGATGTGGTCAGTGTAATCCTTGGTCGGTGGTTGTTGGGTGGTCCACAGGGGTCGTTGTGGACTCTACCCCGTCACATGGAGTGTTGTGAATTGTTTAGGGTGCTCAGCGGAATTACCCCTAATCTTTTATCCACTTGTACTTTTGTCTTAATTTAATTTTAACCCTACTCTAAAAATTAACATATCATCCCTTCTAGTCATATCAACTCGTCTAGTCTTAATTAAGGGTGTAAGGGTGTGTTTGGTTGAATGAAAAATGAATGAAAAGGAAAATGAAAAGGAAAATGCAATGGAAAATGAAAAAAAAAAAAAAAGGCTAAATGGAAAATGAAAGAGAAGAGAAAATAGGATGGATAAAACACAATTTTCGAGGTAATTTTTTTTCCTCGCAAATTTGGGAAGAAAATTGAAGGAAAATTATTAAAGGTATCAAAATTACAATTATACTTTAATAATAGATTTTTTTAATTTATTTTTGTGATATATGAGGGCAAAATAATAAATTATTTTAAAGTGAATTATTTTCCTTCCTTTCATTTTCTTTCTCAACCAAACAACACTAAGAAATAATTTTCCTTTCACAATGGATAAAAATATTATCATCTCATTTTCTTTTTCTTTTTCATTTTTCATCATTCCAACCAAGCATACCCTAAATGAATAAACTATCATTATATATATATATATATATATATATATATATATATATATATATATATATATGTCTTCTTTTTTTCTTTAATTTTAATTTAATATTTAAAATTAATAAATAAGAAAAACTAATATTTCTTTCCTCTTTTCTCTCTCTCTAGTTTCTTCCATTTCATACAAAGTTTTAGATTGATAGTGATCAATTATTTAACCTATTATGTTATGTGAAATAAAAATAAATAAAATTTGTTATGGGATAAAATTTGTAAATTTTTAAAGTAGAAAAAGAAAAAAGAAAACATGATCAAAGTTCTCAAGAAAAGAAAATTAACCTCAAAAAATATCTAAAGATTCCTTTCTAGAAGTGTGAAAGGATTGATGATTTTCTCTATTGGTTTGTAAGGTCCACTTTGGATGAATACTCATCAAAGCTGCAAAGTATATCAACTCGGCTGTTGATTTTGATGGCCAAAAACCTGGGTACTGAACCTCTGGAGCTCACCGCCATGTTTGATGATGGTACACAGGGGATCAGAATGAACTATTACCCATCCTGTGGGGTTGCTGACAAGGTCATGGGCCTAACCCCACACTCAGATGCTACTGGGCTCACTCTATTGGTCCAAGTGAATGAAGTCCATGGGCTACAAATCAAGAAAAATGGAAAATGGGTGCCCATAAAGCCCATTCATGGGGCTATTATCGTCAACATTGGCGACGTCCTGGAGCCGTAGTACTTTTATTGCTCTTTGCATTTTATCCATTTGTGTCGGTTAAATTATTCTTCAGCAGAAAAGGATTTAAATTTATTAAAAAAATCAGACGATGGTATGAACACTCTTTGCTAATTTAGCATAATTTTTTACGAAAAAAGATTGAATCTTGCAAAACAATAAAATGGATAGGCTGAATGTGGGAATGAGATCACGAGTGTGGGATGAAACCACGAATTAAAAGTTAAACTACTCATAGGAAAGTAGATAAATTTTAAGAAATTAAAGAGTTTAAGAGAGAGAGATTTTGTAGTAAAAATAAAGAGTTTAACGGATAGATATTGACATTAAAAGTAGCTATTGGCACTTTCCAAATCAACTACTATATACTCCTTAATTTAATTTTTTAAAAGTCAAATTAAAAAAAAAAAAAAAAAAACATTATTTAAGAGCAATAAAATATTTGAAATGACTGTGGTCTAAAATATGGCTTGTGTTTCACTTGTATTGCGTGTCCATTTATTTTGAGTCCTGCTTCAAATTTAAAGGTCTTGACTTCGATCGAATTCTCCCTTTTTTTGAGTTAATAGGCCATGTTTGGTAATCGTTTCCATTTCAAAAAATTTCATCCCATTCTTAGATTTTTGGGATTTCAGTTTAGGAATAACATTTAGTAAATGTTGTTTCGTTCTCATTCTCTTTCCAAAACCAAAAACCATTCTCATTTTTTCTTAAGAAATGAGAAATAATAATAATAAAAAAAAAAAAAGTAGTTTTTCATAATTCTTATCCCATTTTCAACGAGCTTCTTTCGTGTGCTTTCGCTCATCTGTTGTTCATCGTCGTCCTGCGGCCTCCTCCTCCTCTCGTCGTCCGTCCTTCTTCATCGTTGATTTTCGCCATCCTCCATCATTTACTTCTTCATCCTCTGCTTCTTCTCCATTCTCTATCGCCGTCGTCTATTTCTTCTCCATCCTCCATTGCCTTCATTTGCTTTTTCTTCGTCCGCCATCGTCGTCGTCGGCTTCTTCTCTATCCTCCATCGCCTTCGTTTGTCCTCATCTTCGTCATCTGCTTAGTATCGAAATCGAAACCCTAATTTTGATTTCAATTTATTTCGATTTCGTTTTCGAAATTGAAATCGAACAACAGGTTTGATTTCGAGCGGTAATCAATTTCAATTTCGATTTTAGTTTCGATTGGGATTTAGGGTTTCGATTTCGATTGGAGTTTAGCGTTTGATTGTTTGATGATTTCTTGATTGTGGTTTAGGGTTCATTTTTTATTTTTTAGATAAAATCGTTACCAAACGCGATTATATTTCTAAGAAGAGAAACAAGATTCTCATCCCATCCCATTCCATTTCCATCTCACTGCATGAGATGAGAACGAAATGGTTACCTAACGGGCCCTAATTGTCCTCAACGCCATAAAATCAACTCATGTGAAAGGGACAAAAGTTTTAAACCCGTTTTCGATTGCCATGTAATTCCTTTCGGTTGAATGTACTATATCAAAAATTTGTGGTCAAACATCTCATGGGAGCTTTGCATGTGTTGGCTTAGTATATTTGATCTAATATTAGCTGGGTTAATTATGAGGTTAAAATCTATTTTAGATTATTAAACAATTGTAATTTTTGGTTATGTTAAGAGGTTCCATCTTAAAACCATATGACTTTAAGTAGAATAACTCATTTAACTTATATAGTGGTTTAGGTACTCTCATGCAATCAGTTTGGGATATGAATCTAACTTATGCCTTTAATTGCATCCTCTTGTTTGCAAGAGTGATTTGACTATGAGGGAATCATGAGAAATGTACAACCCCATGTTGGAATTTTTTTATTAATGGGTTAACATTAATTGAACCAATTGTTTTATAAAAGCGAGTTAATTGATAGTCTATTATATAAGCAATCCAATTAAATAGTGATCACATTTTGATTTCAGTTGTAAAATCTTTTTTATATAGAAACTCAGTTGAATGGTAAGTGTAGGTTTTAGATTTCATTGAAATTCGTCATGAGAGGACCCAATGAGAAACCCTAATTATGAATACTGGGTCCCCTCTCTAATCTAAATTAAGGTTCTTCCCATTGAGAGTTACCATAACAAAAATCTAGATTATAGAGAGGAGAACTAGTGTGTAATCCGCTACGATAATCAATTATTTGTAATGACTAAAATATGTATGCTTTCGATAATTATTCTTAAAATTATTGTATCTTTTTAATCATGTATGTTTAAAAATTTTATTTAATTTTCATATTATTGTGATTATAAGAATTAATTAATATGTAATGTCAGAACTAACATTCGTGGATCTACAATTAAAATTAAATTTATTTAATATGGAAGTTCATAATTATCGGACACCAAAAACCCTATACTCATAGTTTCCATTTGTGAATTGTGATTCCTCGTATCAAAACTCTATAGTTCCTCTTTGAGCAGAAAAATGGTAATCTATTCCTCCCTCTACAATTATTTCTCTCTGTCTTTTGTTTTCTCTCTCTCTATATATATATATGCAATTCGTCTATTTTTTGCGAACTGACGATTTCGCGAAATGAGGAGGAGAATCAGAAACGCCGTCAAAGTAGGTGGTCAAACGATAGGTAAACTTAGAGGTCAGTTTTTCTCTCTCCGGAGTCTCCTCTACTATTTGTGCTTGTGCTTATCTCCATTCATGTATGTGCGTGTATATTTATCTCCAAAAAGGTAATAATATCTGTGTTTGATTGGATTGAGCACCACCTGAAATCGCGTTAAGCATGGCAGCCATAGAAGGAACAAGTTTATATGATTAGAAGTCAGACATCAATATGAATTTGGCTATTGTACTGGATTAGATAGAGAATTGCAAGAAATGAACTATTAGAAAGCGTATTGTTGCCGGTGGAAGAATCGGTAAATCGGTCAGCAACTCCACCGGGGGTTTCCTCTTCCTCGATTGGTGCGACGGCAGACCCCTATCGTCCCTCGCCCATGCCGTCTAGTTTTTCCGTGATTGGAAACTTGATGCAACAGGGGTGAAAATTTAGGTTCGGCGCCGACCGGTTAGGGCTCCAGTTCACCATTGTTTGGTTCGGGCGCGATCGTTTAGGGCCTCCGTCGGGCCCAATCGCTTCTTTTCGGCCCATTATCTTCAAACAGGAACCCTAGGTTGCTGTTGTTGATGAATTCCTGATGCCGACGGCGCTTCATTTTTTTGAACGAATAGGGTTCAATTGTTGGGGGTTGTAGGGTTTGATCGGGTGGTGTTCTCTTTTGCGGTTTTCTTGACAACACGGTTCACATATATACATATATTTTTTAGTTTTCTTTGTCCCTTTGGACCTCCTACACTTAACTATGGACAAATTCATTAAGATAACCTCTTGAAATAGGGGTTTTGACACTTTATACCCCAGAAGTTTAACTAGAATCTCACTTTGATACAAATAGTTTTAATTTAAACGCATAACACCTTAAAGTTTGACTAGAATTAATTTTGGGTCCCGTTTTTTCTCTGTGTACTCGTTTTTATGTCCTCTATTTTTCTAGATAATTTATTTTATATTTTGAGGATAAAAAATAATTTTTAGTTAATTATTATTTATTTATGTGATCTAATTAGCTCAAAATTATTTTTGGGTATGTTTTTCCTATTGAAAATTTACTAGAGATTAGGTTAGTTTATATAGAATAGGAGTGCAATATCACTCTCTCTAAATTTTTTTTTTTTTTTTTTTTTTTAGTGTGTACTCTCCTCCTTAATTTTAAGTCACATAAACTAGCTTAATAATTAGTTTGAAAGTGTAGTAAAATTATTATTTAAATTTTTGCAACTATAATTGATCGTTGATCACTGAATGTACATTTTGTGACGTACTTCATCTTGTTTTCATCATATGCATATATGTCGCTAATATGCACTATTGTTGTTGGGTAATACTGTTTAATTTTTTTAATTTTGGAACGCTTATTTGTAAATTGTTGAGATTATTTCACCAAAGTGATTTAACAATCAAATTTTGCAAGTTTTTTGAGTTTTTATTTTGTTAATGGAGAAAATTTTAGATTAATTTATACATTTACCTGCCCAAAGGGGATTATTATGCAAATTAATTTAATTGCACGTGGATGTTGAATGAGACAAATAATTTGTTATCCAAAGGGAATGAATTTTGAAAGATTATTTGTTTCATTATCGTTTGAAGGAAATATGTGGATTTGAAAGTCAATTTACCCAAAGAGAATTGATTTTTAAATCTATAATTTTTTTATTTTTATTTTGTTGATCTTTATATTTAGATAATAGTTGTTTATTGTAAACTCTACTTAAAGAGAAATTTATGATAACGCAATTGATTCTTATATTGTGTTACTTATGCTTATTTGAGCATTTCGCCTATTGTCCACAATTAATCCAGTTGCATTTTTTTGTGAAAATAATTTCTTTTGCTGTGAACAATAATAACTCCACAATTGAAATTTAAAATTGGTTGAACTATAAGAGATGGAGACCAGACATAGAGTTGGCTTTAGGAATAATGGACTTGGACATGACTTTGCGTGAAGATGAACCTCCTCGACTTACTAATGAGAGCACTGAAGTTGAGAGAACTCATTATATGAAATAGGAAAGATCAAACTGTTTGAGTCTCGTTATCAATCAAGAGGTCCATTGCTGAGCATCTCCTTGGAGGAATATTTGAGAGCAAAAATACTTAGAAATTTCTCGTTGTTGTGGGAAACATATAATAGACATCTAACAATGCCAAAACTGGGTATTTTATAGATGAATTGATGAATATGAGAAACGATGAGATAAAAGACGTTTGCGAATTTATTCTGAGAATAGTGCATCTTCAAACTAGATTAAAGACACAAGACATTCTCATTCCCGATAAGTTCATTTTTTATCAAGCTTTCAACACTCTTAACACCTTCTTTTAGCCAAATCAAGATTGCCTACAACATCCAAAATTAGACTTGGAGTGTGAACGATCTGATCACTAAGTGTGTGGTTGAGGAAGAAAAGTTAAAAATAGAAAATAATGAATCTGCTCATTTTGTTGCTCTTGGAAAGCCGAATAATCAGAAGAAAGATGAAAAGACTAGAAAACCCAACTTCCAAGGTCATAAGAAAAGTAAGAATTTCAAGAAAAGTGAGAGTGAGAAGCAGAGAAATGGAGAGGCCAAGAACACAGTCATTAAGTGCTATCACTGCAACAAGGAGGGTCATAAGAGAGTTGATTGCTTTAAGTTTAAGAATTGGCTAAAGAAGAAGAAGAAGGAACAGGGGAATAAGAAACCTGAGGAAGCCAAGTGAGTAAAAGTCAAAGCTTAAAGTTGACAGTGACATCGGGATTGGTGTTGAGCATATTGAAATTGTTGTTTTAAATTAGATTATGATTTTCAGCTTGTTTTGAACAATGTTTTTTGTGTATCTTCGTTTAGAAAGAATTTGTTTTCCCTTTCAGTACTTGACAAAACTCACTTTTGCAAATAAAAAAGTTGAGATAATTTATGACTCTAAAGTGATTGACAATTATATTTTATTTGATGGGCTTTATAGATTGTCGTTATTCTTACAATGTTGAAAACACTGTTGCTAAAAGATCTTTGACTAAAAAAAGATCTTCATTATTGTGGTATAAGCATTTAGGGCACATTTCTAAGGAACGAGCAAAACGTTTAATTGATTTTGGGATTCTTCTTTCTCTTGATTCTGATGACTTGGGAGTTTGTGTTGATTGTGTGAGAGGAACATTGATTTTACAGAGACTTTTTCACCAAAGATTTCTTTAGGCTAATTATGGCGTTAGTAGCTCATTTTGACTTAGAGCTTTAGCAAATGGATGTCAAGACAATTTTTCTCAATGGCAATTTGAGTGAGAAGGTCTACATGTCACAGCCTAAAGGATTTAAGGAAAATAGAAAAGATAACATGGTATGCAGATTGAAAATGTCTATTTATGGTCTCAAGCAAGTTTCTCGTTAGTGATACTTGAAATTTAACAAGATTTTGATGTCTTTTGGTTTTGTAGAAAACAAGTTTGATTAGTACGTCTATATGAAAATTGGTGGGAGCAAGTTCATTTTCATGGTTCTCTACGTCAATGACTTCCTGCTTGCTAGTAGCAATGTAAATCTCCTAAATGATTCCAAACATATTTTTTCTACTAATTTTGACATGAAAAATCTCAGAGAAGCATCTTTTGTCCTGGGTATTGAGATTCATTGTGATAGATCTCGAAACCTCCTTGGGCTATCTCAGATAGCCTATATCGTTCGTGTCCTTAAAAGATTCAATATGCGGACGTGCAAAGCTAGTATCATTTCATGGAAAAATGTCAAGCAGAGCCTAATTGCATCCTCAACTATGTATGCTGAGTTTGTAGCTTGTTATGGTGTATTCTCTCAAGCTGTTTAGTTAAGAAATCTAATCTTGGAGTTACAAGTTGTTAATTCCATCTCTCGACCATTGTGATTTATTATGACAGTAATGTAGCTATGTTCTACTCGAAGAACAATAAGATCAGTACGGGTTTCAAGCATATGGAAATTAAGTACTTTACAGTCAAAGACTTAGTGAAAAAAAGAGATATCGTGATTGAGCATATAAGAACTGAGTCCATTGTCACGGCCTAAGTCTTTGAGCCCTGACAAGTCCCTAAGGCCGCACGGATTCTTGGGGTAAATTTTAGTTTGTGACACCATGTTAGTTGATCCTCTAACTAAAGGTTTAAGGCCCATAACGTTGAAGGAACATGATGTGAATATGGGTGTCGTTGAGTCTTTTGATTCTTTGGTTTAGTGGGAGCCTTTGTAATTTTATTTATTTCAATGATTACGTCGTTTAAATATTAATCACTATTGTTATGCAATTTGCAAAATTGATTTTTTTTTATGATCATCATTATTGCATGTTATATTATTGCATGTCGTATTATTTGAATTAAATATATAATATGGTATCTTAAGGTATTGTGAGTCTTAAGAATTACAGTTATATATTTTATTACATACTATATTATTTAAATTGAATATACAATGTTTTAAGAATTGTAATGAGAATCGATAAGAAATAATGCATATAGATATTGTGCCTTAAGAATTACAGTTGTATACTTTTAGTTGTTATAAAACACTACTTTAAGATTTCGTGGTGAATTTCTAGTGACATATGACTTGTTAAATTGCAGTAATTTCATATTGTTGAAAAATTGCAATTACATTTTCATTTTATTAATAAATTGTAATGAGAACCGATAAGAAATAATGCATATAGATAATGATATTGGTTTCTAACTACACTATTGGGCTTACGATCCATGTCGATATGGTTGGAAGTATTCGTGACTATGAAGGATTTTGTGTTCATTGAGATTAACATATAGACCATCATAATCCAATATTAAGATCATGTTGGACCGAATAAGTTTATCAAGATACTACTTATAAACTATTGTTTATTTAAAATGTGTGGTCACACAAAATAATTTTATTTTATTTTTGTTATTAACCCGAGAGTTTTGTTTTTAAAATTAAATTTATAAGTACTTAAAAATAAATTAATATAACCCAAGTGAAAGAATGTTGAATTTTTTTTTTATTATTAAATAAATTTTTATTAATGGGTTAACATTAATTGAATTAATTGTTTTATAAAAAATGGGTTAATAGATAGTCTATTATATAAGTAGTTCAATTACAGAGTGATCACATTTTGATTTGAGCTGTGACTTTTTTTTTTTTGTGTAGAAGCCCAGTTGAATGACAAGTGTAAATTTGAGTCTCATTGATATCCGTTATGAGAGGGCAAAATGAGAAATTCTAATTATAAATACTATGTTCCCTCTCTAGTCTAGATTAAGGGTTTCTTCCCATTGAGAGTCACCATAACAAAAAATTAGATCATAGAGATGAAGATCTAGTATGTAATCTGCTGCGATGATCAATTATCTGCAATGGCTGAAATAAGTACGCTTTCGGTAACCGTTCTTAAAATTGTTGTGTCCTTTAATTATATATGTTTAAAATCTTTATTTAATTTTCGTATTATTATGATTATGAGAATTAATCAACACTCCCGACTTGCACGGATGATTTAATTACGAGTAAAGCGAGGCGAATTTTTATAATATTGGCTTTGATAATGAGGAGCTTCCATCTTAAAATTATATGGTTTAAAGTGGACTACCTCCAATTTATACGATTTATATGGTGGTTTGAACACTAATATAATCAATGTTGGGATGGGAGTGGGGGGATCTAACAAATTATAAAATTGGCAGCCATATGTTCAACTTATTAGATTAAACACAAACACAATAGACTATAAAATTACTGTCTCGGGACTTCAAAGTAACGAAATTAAGTATAATGAACTATAATCTTAATATAAAAATCATAAAATTAGTCTGTATTTTAAAATTACCTATAAAAATATAAACTAAATTATTTTTAAATTATCAAATTAAGCATAATGAACTAAAAATTTAATTTTAAATTTCCATAATTCCATGTAATCATAGTAAACGCTACAATGTAATTGAGGAGAATAAGTATGGGATTGAATTCCAAATGCCAAATGCCAAATCCAATGTCATTCTCATAACTATTCTCCTTAGTTGAATACCACATTCCAGACATACTATTACTGAATCAACTTATATTGCATATGGGCATATACTTCATATTTGCGTTATAAATTATAATTTCACCGCATAAAAAACATAGCTATTGATTTTGGCGATTTGTAAAAACAATAAGATTGTATTTGGGTAAGGGTTTTGGGGGAGGGATTTCAAAATTATTTTTTAACTATACATTGTTTGGGTATTGAGTAGGATGAATTTGTAAAATTCCTAGAGTGCCAAATTTAGGTGAAATGAAGGATTTAAAAATCCCTTTGAAATAGGTGGAATTTGACAAATCCACCTAAGAGAGGATTTGGGAAATTCGTCTTTGTCTTCTGCTTCTTCTGCATCGTCTTCGTTCTACTTCTTCTGCATCATCTTCGTTCGTCGTCTTCGTCTTTGTCTTCTGCTTCTTTTGCATCGTCTTCTTCGTTTGTCATCGTCCATCGTCTTCGTCTTCATTCGTCGATCGCCGTTCTTCATCGCGTCTTCATGATCTGCGCCGTTTTTCGATCGCGTCTTGAGGCTTCTTCGTCGTTCTTCGATCACAATTACGGTTCGTTTGATTTGCGATTAGGGTTTGTTTGATTTGCGATTAGGGTTCGTTTGATTCCAATTAGGGTTCGCAATAGAGCTTCTCGTTCGCCGACGACCGCCATATTTGCGTCTCCTTCGTTCTTCTTCTTCGTCTCCTTCGCAATTAGGGTTCGCAGAAGTGGGATCAGCAAAAAAAATAAAAATAAAATAAAATAAAAATAACTACGGCCATATTTGTGCGCTGTTTGTTTTTGAGGTTTGTATTTTAGTTCCAATAAAATTATTCTAATAATTGTGCTTTGTTCCTATAAATTTGTTGTTGAAATTTGGGATTAGAAGAATATTGTTTACAAATATTTTACCTATCCAAATAAGGGAATTATAAATTATACGTTCAAATACTTTAGCTTAAACAATTATTCAAATAAGAGATTTGTGAAATGAAGAAATTTCAAAATTCAGGATTTTGAAATCCCATCATTTCACAAATCCCTTACCTAAACACAACCTAATTTTTAGAGCTTCTCAACGACAATGATTTGTGAACTGTTCTCATTAAAACGAGAATCAATTCTAAACTGTTCTGTTGAACATAATTGTATTTCAAATGAACTCTTAAGAAGATCGTCCTATTTAGGGGCGGTCATGGACTGGATTAAGGCCAAGCCATATAGGGGCAATTACGTGCTTAAGTAAGGCTCGAGCCTAGGTCGGCTCGGAAATCGGGCCTTAACTCATGGCACAAGACTACCAACCCTTCGAGATATCCAGGCTAGTCAAATTCGGCCCACAAATTACTATTTTTTTAAATGGGCTACTCTTATTATTATTATTATTATTATTATTATTATTATTATATTATACAAAATAATAAAATAAATTAGTCCAAATACTAACGATATAATATTTTCAAATAAAAACAAAATATTTAATCAATAACTCACGACATATTATATTTATGACATTTTCGACCTATGAATCAAAAAATCAAAGTGAAATCGAATGATCAAGATTGTTTGATTATAAAAGAAAAACTTTAAACATTTAAATATAATTCAAGGACTTATACCATATAACATCTCAACAAACTAAGAAATTATCCAAAAATACCTCCCACATTCCCTCATGACCCATCCAAAGATATCCCACTATCCAATTCTCTCTCTCCACCCCGCCCCACCCCCACATAGCACATTTGTAGAACCACCGAATCACCACACCACCGCATCACAACATCTCCTGTCAAGTTTAATGTATTGAATTAAAAATATTGTCTTTAAGCACATGGTATATACAAGTATGATAATTTAATAACTCAGTATACATTTTTCAAACATATTTTAATAGAATATTAATGGAAATCGCTCTCTCCCCCTTATAGCACATTCGCAGAACCACTGAATTACCACACCACCGCATCACAACATTTATTCTCTTAAGATTAATGTATTGAATTAAAATATTACTTTTAGGCACAAGGTATATACAGTATGTATAATATAATAACTTAGTATACGTTTTTCAAACATATTTTATTTACATATTTTAAAAGAATATTAAAGGAAAGAATGTGTTAGTCCACATGCATCTATCTTTCTCTCTCAATTTCTATTTTATTTTTTTTCAAAAGCTTTATTTCGCTCCATCTCTAACCATGGAAACCTCTATTAAAACTCATGTTCTCTATCAAACCTGACAACCAATGCACCACTCATTTGTGTCAACACCATAAAGGAACAATCCTCTTTCGACCCACTATTTAATTTGTTAAAATTTAAAATCACTTTTTTCGAATTTGTGGATTTTAATTCTAATAGTATCTCTATCCATTACGTCCTTATTCTTCTTGTGATTTTTTTCTTTCTTAAATGTTTGTATCAAGATTATTGAAGAACAATTAATGAAATTGTGAATGATGTCAAAAAAAATTTCAAAAATATTTAAGGTTCATTTTTTTTACATCCGTGCCTTTAGGCACAGAGTATACGATAGTCTGTTCTATAAATTAAGACATATTTTATATTAGAGACATTTTTTACAATTGGATCATAGAAGATTTTTTGAAACATAGATTTATATTTTATTGGAAAAGTAACAATCTCTCAACAAAATTCATTTTCACGATTAATATACTTGAACTAATTATAAAGTATTTAAAATTGATGTATTGAGTTAAAATTAGTGCCTTTATACATGATATATATATACTAGAACATCTAGATAATATGACAAGACAACGTGTAGACTCCACCAAAAACATGTTTGAGGTAGGATGTCTGAAATCTATTAGAGTGGATATGGAACAAATCTTACCCATTTAATTAAATAGATATTTTCATCCATTGTGCTATATATGGAGAGAGGTCTTAAACTTTTGTATTCATGGTCAATTACTTTATAGAGCTTACACCATTTATAATATGCATAGATAATTTAAAGTTATTAATTAATTAAATTTAAATTTCATAATTTTAAATTACATAAAGTTATATTAATTTATTATAATATTAAAGTGAGCGTTTGGGCACAATACCAAAATATTATGGCGGGTCGGCCAAGGCCCGGTGTTCTAAAAGCTAAAAATACAAACCAACTCCAAATTTTAACGAGCGTAGAATCTGAAGCCCTAGTCTTACCCCATTGGCTTAAACTTGTAGCAAAAACCTAAAATTTTAAGTCCAAACCTAACGAGTCAGACGGGTTCTAAAGCCCTGCAAACACCCCTAGTTCTATTGAACATAATTATTTCAGGGAAAAACATCAAACTAATCTATTAGGAAAGTTCTGTTGACATTCCAAAAAAGTTCATTTACACTCCACTTTTACTATTTCACAAGAATAGTGTAATTTGAGTCACATTTTGAGAGTGCTAATAACATTTCCCATTTATTTTATAGGTCTACATCAAAACTATATATTGCCTTTGAGAACTTTAAATAACTATTACTTCACTTTGATGCAGATAATGAGCAATGGAAAGTACCCCAGTATCGAGCATAGAGCAGTTGTGAACCCAGAGAAAGAGCGCCTCTCCATTGCAGCATTTCACAGTCCAAATATTAGGACAAGTATTGGTCCTTTTCAAGATATAGTGGCAAAGGAGAAAGCTAAATATAGGACGCTAAGCCATGAGGACTACCTCAGGTTGGTCATGGCTAATGAACTTGATGGCAAAAGCCTAGATGATTACATGAAAATTGAGGTGTAACAATACTATATTATATTATATTATATTTGAGACTTAGAAATTAGAGTTCAAAACAAACCAGATTGGAAATTGTGCAAACCTATGGGGACAATCTGAGAGTTCTTTACATTTCTAATATGTTTTTAAAACAAAATTATTAATTAGAACGATTTTCAACTTATTTACATAAGTGGTGCTACCCGAGGTTCGGATCCCCGGGTTGGTGGGGCCAGCCGTATACCTGGGGTTAGGAACCCAGGTATACCAAAAAAAAAAAAAAATTCATATTTTTTTTTTTGTTTTTTGGGGTAGAACCCGGGGTTCCAAACCCTGGGTATAACCCACTTTTTTTCTTTTTTTTTTTGAAAAAAAAAAAAAAAACAACGTTTTTGGCCCAATAAATTTTTAAAATTTTCGGTAACTTTGAGTTGATTAACGGTAGTCTATAGATATTTTAAATAAATTTAATTTTTTTGTGTATAAATTTCGTTCAAAACATTTCATAATATTTTTTACAACACTAAAAACGGACAAGTGGATGAATTTTAAAAAATTGCCAAAGTTGATCAGATAAGCTGTTTCGATAAATGACGGAATTTTTTCGACAATTTGAAATTAACAAAAGATTGCATGTCCGTAACCGAAATGAACCAAATTTTTGGTATATAAATTATGCTCATGACACTAAATAACAAAATTTAGAACACTAAAAACAGAAAATTTGGTCGGATGAGTTGTTTCGATAACGATGTAATTTTTTTGAAAACGTTGAGTTAACAAAAAATGATCGTCTATATGTAACAGAAATGAACCTGATTTTTTTGCGTTCAAACTATGTTCATAACGTTAAATAATAAAATCGAAAAATACAAAAAACGGATAAAGGAATAATTTTTAAATAATGATTATTGTCATAACATTTTATTACTCTTCAACGTTTCAAAAATACTATATTGCTCTTCAATATTTGGATGGACATAACTTTACGCTCGGTGGTCCGTTGGGGACAATTTTTTTTTTTAAAAGTTGGGTCTAATCTGAATCATCACTTTGGATTTTGAATATTTCAATTTTACCAATAGCACAAGACGCACGCTCGTGACGAAAATTACAAATTTAGTTACCCAACACTTCAAATCCAAAATTGAGAGTGAAAACGGGTTTTATTTGAAAAAATACTAGACCAAACCGTCTCGGGTAGCTTGCCACACCTAGATCTCGAAAAAATACCTGAAATAAAAAAAAAAAAAATCATCTCAAACGGACCACCGAGCGCAAAGTTGTATCCATCCAAACTTTTTCTATTATCTTACATAAATTTTCTCTTTTCTCAATACCATATATTCCCTTATCCATTTTTGGTATTCTCGATTTTATTATTTAGCGTTATGAACATAGTTTGTACGCAAAAAAATCAGGTTCATTTCTGTTACGAATAGACGACCATTTTTTGTTAACTCAAAGTTTTCAAAAAAATTGCATCGTCATCGAAACAACTCATTCGACCAAATTTTCCGTTTTTAGTGTTCTAAATTTTGTTATGTAGTGTCATGAGCATAATTTATATACAAAAACTTTGCCGAAAAAATTCCGTCATTATCGAAACAGCACATCTGGTCAACTTTGGCGATTTTTTAAAATTCATTCACTTGTTCGTTTTTAGTGTTGTAAAAAATATTATGGAGTGTTTTGAACGTAATTTATGCACAAAAAAAATTAAATTTATTTAAAATATCTATATCAACTCAAAGTTACCGAAAATTTTAAAAATTTATTGGGCCAAAAACGTTGGTTTTTTTTTTTTTTTTTTTAAAGTGGGTTATACCCTCGGTTTGGAACCGCGAGTTCTACATAGAACCCGGGGTTCCAAACCCTGGGTTCTACCCCATATATGAAAAAAAAAATAAGATTTTTTTTTTTTTTTGTATACCCGGGGTTCCGAACCCTGGATATACGGCTGGCCCCATAAACTCGGGGATCCAAATTCCGGGTAGCATCACTTTTATAAATAAGTTGAAAACCGTTCTAGTTCAGTAATTTTGTTTTAAAAATATATTAGAAATATAAAGAACTGTCTGATAAAGTAGAGTTATTATTTCGAGATATCAATCATCCATTTGTTGTGATGTTCGCGTCAGCCGATGACCAGATGTCCATGAACCAGTATACATTTTCTCCAGATTCAGATAGAACAGTCCTTAATTATTGCAAGTAAAACATTTTTTATTTTATTGTTTTAAAAAGAAAGAGAAAATTGCCAATTGCCTTTCAACCCAAAAATAGTATTTTTTGGTATATTCAAGTTGTATATTATTTTTACATTTTTGTCCACTTGTTTTACTTTTGTTTTCCACTAGTTTATTTTGGCATTAATGTCTTTATAATCTACGCTTATTTTACACTATTATACTCGTTACAAAAAATATTAAGATCCTAAAGTTGACGGACTTAAATTGGTAACGGGTTATTATTTAAAATTTTAAAAACCACAACAAATCCACTTAATTGGATATTGAAAATTCGATGACAATTCAGTTTACCAAAAAAAGTTATATATTATTGATCATCTCGTTGTGATAATCAATTTGAAATTCATATTTAAATTTTTGGTCATTTTTTGTGAGTTGTAGTTAAAATCAACTAAGAAACATAAGTTAAATGCATAAATCTACATTTCTCTCTATCTCCATTCAATCGTAGTTGAATTCGACTATTAGAAAATTTCAGCTAAAAAATCTCTTATGTTGACCTAAAGAGCTACCCAAGGGAGTGAATTTGAGTAGTTACTAAAATTAAATAATTAAGTTATTTAATCATAAATAATCAATTTTTCTAAATAAATTATTATTTTATTACACAGCGGAAATTTGTTTAATATTAAGTGCACTCTCAAACACAATATATAAAATAAAACAATGCAGCACATAAGAATTTATTATAGTTCGACAAACTACTTTTACCTATGTTCAGTCACCCGAGCTCCACGGAGATTTGCAATCCACTAAATCCCTTGATTTCTTTACCAGGTAAGAACCAAACCCTTACAAATCTCGATTTTTTTTCCAGAGACTCAGAATCAACCATTACAAACCCTGATTCTTTTCACAGGCTAAAAATTAACCTAACACTTTTTCACTTATTTTTTTTATATGGTTAGGACAAACCTTTTCAATTCACTCTTTAATTCAATTACGAGCTGAATCAAAATTTACTTCTTTTCAAGGGAAAAGAATAACCTAAATTTTTTAACAGGACAAATATCAAGCCCAAATTTTTTTCACAGGAAAAAGATCGAAACCTAGATACCCTGATAAGACACCGTCCTAAACTCGTATATTCCTCGCAAACTCATAAATACAAAAAATGTAAATTTCTTCCCATAAGAAACTTCTACCATCTTAATATAGATATACTCAATTAATGACCCAAATAATTATTACGTGATAGATACAAAGTAAGACAAATAAATTTTGATTAAATAATTAAGTGGGTAGAACAAATTAAGCACATAATCAGATAATTAATCAAAAAACCGTTTAAAAGATTTTTAGGCTTTTCAGTTCAAAACGATTTTCTAAACAATCCTAAACAAAGAAATCAATATAAATATATCTTAGAAAGCAAATAACAAGATTTGGAAGGATCTCACCGAGAAACACCAAAGACAGAAAAGATATCACAATTAGAACTCAAATTGGTGATGCCAAATAGCAAGCGTTTTAGATCAAGAATTTGAATAGAATCTCTCGTAGAAATATCAGCAGTAATAACACTCTTATAAAAGCTCAAACTGATGTTCTTGATGTATTTAATCATATTCCCGCACGTCTTATTAATTAAACCTAGAACTAGCCCATCCAATGGCTAGTTTTTAAAAGATATGTCATAAAATGATACTCTAAGACCCCGTATAGCATATCCTATCAATATAGGTATATTTCATTTAAAAATATTATTTGAAATACTCATATAGGTCCATAAAACTTTTCCCAATTTAAAACCATAAGAATAAGAAGTATTAAATCACTTTAATTAAGAGAATATCAAAATATATGGACCAAATCAATAGGGATCATATAATAGGTCATGCATATTTGAATTTCACTCAAATTCCCCAAATCTCTTTCTTGAAATCATAAAAAAACATATAGTTTTTTATCAAGAGATCAAATCAGTCAATCTGTTGACTAAACCTATCGGTTAACCAGTCGAAACCCTCGGTTGACTGCCCTATGCCAAGGCTGAAAATAGACGTTGGACTTATGCCCTTTCGGTTGACCAACCTTCCCTGTCGGTTGATCGACCCGATCAGTGACTTTCCCAAATTTATCAATTCAGCCACTGTTTCATTCGGTTAACCAACCCGAACCCGTCGGTTGACCAAATTGATCAAGTGCTTACTTTCTTACTTAATTCAGTTTGTTTTAAATGGATCGGTAGGACTCCATTTTTACTCCCAAAATTAATTGTCTTGATAAGTCGACCAACCCCTTTCGCCGGTTGATCGAATTGACCTGAAAACACAATATTTTATACTTTAAAACACATTTTTCAATTAGGTTATTTATCAAAATTATTTCACATAAAGAATACATAAAATATCTCATTTTAGGATCTTAAACTTATCACTTCTTATCAAGACACACATTAGATTAGTTTATTTTAAGTGTCATGAGTGATCCTAAGTAAAGAGTTGTTTTCATCTAGTTTTCTTCAGTGTCTTCAAAACTCTTCATATCTTCATTATGTCCATTTTGCAACCTTTATGTTTTTTTCAACAAATTTTCTTTTTAATCAAACACATGGAATTATAAATCTGAATTACGTAATAAAATTATTAGTCCCACAAAAAACATCAATACTTAATTGCTCATCAAAACCTTAGATTCAACATCTTAGATACACAAATCCACCTTATCTTTTTCTTTATATCATAGTTGAAGTTCACTATAGAAAAATTCAACTAAGATCAGTGACAAAACTACATGAGGACAAGGAAAAATCAAGCCTCTCTCAGCTTTTGAAAATTTTAACTTTTTTTCCCTTTTTAGAAAGGCGAAATGATTAAAATTCTTGAAAGTTTATATAAATATCTTTTGATTTATATAAATAGTTGATGAGGAGAAATCCAAGTCGAGCACATAACATCGACACGTGTTAGCCTGCCACAAATGAGAATCTACAAAACATTCGCCACTGATTAAAGAAACTAAGTCCGAGGAGATCACTACCCCGGAATACGCCACCATTGAATTCCATCACGGGGGACAGTAATAACGTATCTCACTCATTATGGAAAAAATCGTTACTACTCTCTAAATAACGGGCCATCACTCCACTAAGCACATCCCATTAACAATAATAGACTGGGATTCATCCATCTATATATATCTAACAAAAGGTGTCTAGCTATGTATACACATTTTTTCTAGCTAATACTCTAATGAAAATTCCTCAGAACATTTGACTAATTCTTAAACTGAAGATGCAATGCTAGCAAGCCTACCTGGGTGCATCAGATTTGCATCGTCTGTGGGAAACAACCAATAGTCTTTCTCTTAGAATTCTAAGGAAAATTTGTGGTTACTCTGAGGTCTGGGATAATGACAAACGGTAAAAAAGACGAAAGACAATCTATTTGTAACAATGATTATGAAGATGGTCCATCTGGGGAGTTACCTTTGCTTCTCATGGAGTTGATGAGAAAGATATGTGATCTCTCTCTCAAAACATTCAATGTCTGGCTGGACAGGTGTACGCCAAGGTTTTACGCTCGCGTATTAACTACTCGCAAGTGCACGAGGTCTAGTTTTCATATAGTAGATCTTTTAGGATCGGATATCATTCCCACAGGGACGGGTTGAATAATTGAGTATCGCAATTTACATAGTCTCTTATTATCCAGATGGTTAAAGAATTATTTTAAAATTAAACTAATTAAACTAAGCTAAACTACAATTAGTGAGTTAATCCTAACTAAGTTGATTAACTAGGGATTGATTTCTTTCACTTAATACATGTTTGATTTCATTTAGTTAATAACAACGGAGTTTAGGTATTTGACAATCTCGGTTCGTAAACTCCTTCGCCACTTCTTCCGAGTGTAAGACGGGGGAATACGCGACTTTGTGTTAACGAAGAGGTCCCCCTCAATGTCTGAACAACTCTAGGCCGTGTGAATCTTGCCCCAACATCATCGATTGCACACTAACTAATGCCCTCCTGGGTCGTTAGATCGTAACGATGTGTTTACCTTAATCCGAATCCATGGTTACCTCTTCCGAGCGTCAAACCCTAGATTCTCAAATCCAACCCTAATACCTTAATAAGCATATTGAAGTTGTCATAAAATGATAAACACAATCGGATTTAAAAGAAAATAACCATTAAAGAAACATATATTAAACCAAACTCGTATTTACACAACTACACCGATCCCTAACTAATATTTAACTAATCTATCATGATCTTGGCCATTGGAACATTAAACCAATATGGATTCATCATCATTCACTAGTAAAACAATAAATTAAAAAGATATAAATAAAGAGAGAAAGATCAAATCTTAAAGTGGAGTAGTTTCCACTTTCGCCGAAGATCATTCTACTAGTGTTTCCTCTTTCCGAATGATGAATCTCCTCTTTGAGCTCTTAAAAAATGGCTAAGGATCACCTACTAAGGGTTAGGGATGTTCCAACATCTAATTCCTTCAATGGAAATGAGGGAAAAATATTTTATAGGTGCAAGATTTCAAAATATCTGAAAATATCTGTTTGCTGTACAGAGGTCACCGCAGCGGTGATAGGATGGGTCGGTTGGTTCTCTGAAGTTTCACCATCATGGAGGTGGGACTTTTATGCTCAAAACATCCCTCTCTGCATTCTCACCGCTGCGGTGGTAGATTCTTCTTCGCAGTGGTAGCTTCTGTGATCTTGAAACCTCGTTTCTTCATCATTTTTTTACCATTTTCCCACCGTTTTCGCTCGTTTGTTTTTTGTTTGCGTCCCTACACCTGAATTACATAAAAACTAACAAAAACACAATTAAATATAACTAATTCACTCGAAAACTATCAAATTCGGCTTAGAAGTAGATATGTATTTTACACCTATCAAATACCCCCAAACTTGAAATTTTGCTAGTTCTTGAGCAAAACACTAACACTAAACTAAACAAACTAACTAAAAAATGAACAACTTGAAACACAAAAGAAGTAAATGCATGTAAGTATAAAGTTCAATCGAAAGGACCAATTTGTTCCTTCCTTAATATCCCTAAATCTGATTAAGTTCGGGAAATAACCCACACCAAGTGGTGTTTTAGAATTTCAACAATCAATATCAATAAAAACCATTCTAGATCCATTCAATGTGTGTGTGTAAGAACTCAAATGCATAATTACGCACATACTGGATTGGATTATTCAATTGTTAAGTTCATAACGTATATTGTTTAAGGATTCAGGTAAACCATACGCTTGATTGGGGTCTACTATCCACTAATGTAGGCTCGGATATTCACAGAGATCAATAGGGTTTGGTTTGGCTTTGGAGAACTACCACGGGTATTACTGGAATTGAAAATAGATAATCGGTTTAATTAATCGATACCCGAGGTAAAATCGCTTGTCGCTATCCTCTCTCATAATCCCACACATTTAAAGTACAACTCTGAATGAGAATTAAAGATATTTGTATTCACTTTTCGAAAGAAAAGAAAATGAAAACTAAATTTTCATAGTAATTTTTTTTTAAACGTTCCTAAATGAATTCGAAATACAACAGTTTTAGGAGTGTGCAAAAAGAAGTTTAGAGAAACACACCCCCAAACTTATTCGAATTTATAAAATTTAGGAATATTCAAAGAAAGAAACGATAGAAACACACCCCCAAACTTAATTTGGGAGCGTGCAAAAAGAAATACGAAAGTAACAAGTGAATACACTAATACTGAATCAATAAAAATTCATCCAAAACCCAACTGCTCACTTGATTTCACTCAATTTGAAAATTAGGCTTAGCGACTTTGGTTTTGGAAAAATTTAAAAGAAAAGATTATTTGAACGTTTTCAGAATTGATTACGTTATCGGCTTCGACAGGGGAAATAAGGGATGAAATTTTTCAGGTTAGCTACAACGGTTTAAGAGAAAAAAGGACGGCCTAAATCACGTCTCCGGAATTACCTTACCTAGGATTTCACCTCAAGTTTCCCCCCAATCAAGTTCTAGATTCCTCATTTTTATCATGAACTTCATAATGAATAATCGGCGTCTAATTGTTCAGATTATTATACATTGAGTCCGAATGTCATGCGATTTTCGAATCGAGATAATATTTACCCAATCGACATGTTAAGCTCACAAAATACACATGGAAGGTATTACCCCCGACCTCAATATGCAATTAGGGGATAATTCTCATCATCAGGACTTGGCCCAAATGAACTCACCAACTAAACATGCAAATACAACTTCATACATATACAATTCTAGACTAAATCTAATACTAACATACATTAATTAATCTAATACTACACATGCAAAAACAAAAATTAAACTAAACTAAACCAAAAAATTAAAAACTAAAACATACATTAAAACAATAAAATACATACATAAATATCCTTCTATACATAATTTTTTTTTTCATTTTGTTAAAAAAAATAATGGTTCATCCTTCTTCTACAAAAACACAAAAATGGATGAACACTCCCCCAAACTTAAATATGGCAGTGTCCACATTGCCTAGCAGCGAACCCAATAAACATACAGTATTCATGCAAACAAAATGGGTTGAACACATACCTAGGGAATAAGATGTAGAAGCCTCATTCCCTACTGTCCACTTGAAGAAGGATCATCACCACCACTATCACGTCAGAAAGGAAAAAGTGGTGGTTGCAAAAGGTGTGGCAGCACCTGTGGCACAGTTGAAAAAATATACATTTCAATGCCGAGGCCCTCGCAAATAAGTCGGTTGACTTGATCTTGATAGCGCCCGAATTGATCCTTGTATGTCCATTGCTCGTGTTGCCCTATCCAAAGATTCTGGAGTTCTTGATAAACTCGCTCCCCATCGAATCTGGCCTGTCCTAGTACCTCGGGAATTGGGGCCTCAGAAGGCCCTGCCTCGTCTCCCGCATGCTCAACTTCTTATTCCGCTCCTCCCTTACCCTGGCCTTGATCGATTGGCCTGAATCCTCTCTGCTTTATACAAGGCCTAGTGAACTCATGCTTATGGTAATGCGCTTCAGTCGCTTTCGAAACAAATTTGGTGGAATCAAAGTCAGGGGCTGATCCTGACCCTTCTCCACGTGCCCTTTTCGTAGCCACCTTCTTTGGTATGGTTCCTAGAAATTATATTCACAAACAAGACAAACCCCATCATATACGTACAATGAAAAACAGCCCCAGAAACAATACTATCAAGAACAAGGTCAAATTTCAACACATATACACCCATTGTAATGATTTCAAAAAAATACTAACAATTTAGCATACTATCTTGGTTCACACACTTAACCAATCTATTTAAACATGTTTATCACCAAGAATCGAACCAAAATCTCAAAGAAATTTGAAAATGCGAAAATAGGGTTTAAGGGGTTAGGGCAAAACTTCAAAATCAAATGATTTTTAACATGATCATGCAAACCAACCAATAATTTCAACAACTAGACAAAATGTAAAGTAAAAGAAACTTACTTGTTGAGAAATTATGGTCAAATCGAAGAGAAATGAAGAAATTGCACCTTTCGCTTCAAAAGCCCTAGTTTTTCAGAAATGGGGGTGGAAATCCAATTATTGGAGAATGATTCGTGGTTGAAATCACGATTTGTGGGAATGGAAGGATGATTTAAAGAGTTTGAAACGGTTTGGGAGGATGAAAATAAGGAGATTTTGGAGTTTCAAAAGTGGTTGTGGTTTTTTTTTTTTTTTTTTTTTTTTTTTTTTTTTTTTTTTTTTTTAAAGCATGAGAGTTTTAAACAAATAGAGTCTTCACCGTTGTGGCTATGTGAGCGCCTTTTTAAAACCAAAACATTCTGTTATGTCACCACTTCGGCGGTGGGAATGACCGCTGCGGTAGTAAAGCGCCTTTTTAAAAAACTGAACATTATGAAAACTTGACATTCTATATTTTCACTGCCGTCGCGGTGCGTCCACGGCTGCTGCGGTGAGCCTGCTGCTGGATTTTTATTTTTTTTTCAGGTTTTCACACAACGGCTCCACACCATGTATTTCCACTTCGCTTGTTCAATGTTTTTAAGTGCGAAACACATCTCCGATTATCCTCACTCCCTAATTTACCTCCAAACACGCTCCGAGATCAATTCAGCCTCCAAAAAATAATTAATAGCAAAAATCGGGTAAAAATTGATACCCTCGGTTTTGGATAAAAAATGTGACTTTCTTGATTTACTGTCCCTACCTGGACTTAAAAGAAAATAAAACAAAATAAATATCTGGATTAATATTCAACTACTTAGTCACAATATCAAGTCTACGCATTCAACACCATCTCCGGCAATGGCGCCAAAAACTTGTACGCTGAGGTTTTACGCTCGCGTATTGACTACTCGCAAGTGCACGAGGTCTAGTTTTAATATAGTGGATCTTTTAGGATTGGATATCATTCCCATAGGGACGGGTTGAATAATTGGGCATCACAATTTACATAGTCTCCTATTATCCAGATGGTTAAAGAATTGTTTTAAAATTAAACTAATTAAACTAAGCTAAACTACAATTAGTGGGTTAATCCTAACTAAGTTGATTAACTAGGGATTGATTTCTTTCACTTAATACATGTATGATTTCATTTAGTTAACAATAACGGAGTTTAGGTATCCGCGGGGGAATACGCGACTTTGTGTCAATGAATAGGTCCCCCTCAATGTTTTAAAGACTCTAGGCCGCATGAGTCTTGCCCCAACATCATCGATTGCACACTAACTAACGCCCTCTCGGGTCGTTAGATCGTAACGATGTGTTTACCCTAGTTCGAATCCAGTGTTACCTCTTCCAAGCATCAAACCCTAGATTCTCAAATCCAACCCAAACACCTTAATAAGCATATTGAAGTTGTCATAAAATGATACACACAATCGGATTTAAAAGCAAACAACCGTTAAAGAAACATATATTAAACCAAACTAGTATTTACACAACTACACCGATCCCTAACTAATATTTAACTAATCTATCATGATCTTGGACATTGGAACATTAAACCAATAGGGATTCATCATCATTCTCTAGTAAAACAATAAATTACAAAGAGAGAAATATCAAATCTTAAAGTGGAGTAGTTTCCACTTTTGCCGAAGATTGATCCGCTAGTGTTTCCTTTTCCCAAATGATGAATCTCCTCTTTGAGCTCTTCAAAAATGTCCAAGGATCACCTCCTAAGGGTTAGGGACGTTCCACCATCCAAGTCCTTCAATGGAAATGAGGGAAAAATGTTTTGTAGGTGCAAGATTTCAAAATATTTGAAAATATCCGTTTACTGTGCAGAGGTCACCGCCGAGGTGATGGGATAAGTTGGTTGGTTCTCTGAAGTTTCACCACCGCGGCGGTGGGACTTTTATTCTAAAAACATCCCTCTCTACATTCTCACCACTGCGATGGTGGATTCTTCACCGCGGCGGTGGCTTTTGTGATCATGAAACCTCGTTTCTTCATCATTTCTTCACCATTTTCCCACTGTTTTCGCTCGTTTGTCTCTTGTTTGCGTCCCTACACCTGAATTACATAAAAACTAACAAAAACATAATTAAATATAACTACTTCACTCGAAAACTATCAAATCCGGCTTAGAAGTAGATAGGTATTTTACACCTATCAACAGGTTAGTCCAAGCTAGTTGCCTTTATCGCCACTCGTTCTGCAAGGGTATGTGCCATCGCATGGTGGGGCACAGGCTATTATGGATGAGGGGAAAATATTATGATGGGAGCATCGTAAGGAGGTAGATTGACAATAGAGCAGCATGATTTTCGACGGGAGCTGGAAAGGCTACGGAGTAAGTGGGACGAACTATGTCGAGGAAGCAAGAACAACTGATGCAATCTCGAAGTATTGTCATTAGAAAGAGTTCCCAATGTGCACTAATGACTTGGACCATGTGCGTCGTCAGTACGAACAAGAGATAGAAAAAAAGGTATGCCAACCCCGAGGAACGAGATGCATACGATTCACACATTGGGCAAAGTTGCTGAAGTGTCTTGAGGTGTTCCCTATTCTCTATAGAATCTTCTTGGGTATCCTGGATGAAAACTCAGCGAGGTGATCTCGACCAAGATTTTGATAAAGACCTTCGGGAGTAGGTTAATGCCATTAACGAGAAGCTTGGAAAGATCCAGAAGAAGAAGCCCAACATCTATGAGATCATGAAAGGAAATGCTTTGTCTTTTACTGCTCGGGTACTATGGGAGAAAGTCTTGGAAATTTTCAAACTCCCATCCCAAATATGGATGAATTAAGCCAACATCGATCTGGTAGAACATTGGGACACTTATTATGCCCACATGGACCTACACGGAGAGTTAGAGTTAACAAAGTGTCAAACATTCCAAGTAGCACTGACCAAAACAACCAGGAAGTGGTACAAGAGTCTAAATCTAGGAATTTTTTATTTATTTGAGTCTTTTAACCATGATTTTCCATACATGTTCATAAGTAATTAGCGGTGGGCTAAAAAGCCATCACAAATCATGCAGATAAGGCAAAGAAAAGATGAGATATTGAAGGCCTTCATCAAAAGGTTTCTTCATGAATCCAACCAAGTAGAGGAGTTTAATGATAAGATGAAGGTAGTGGCCCTAATGTCAGGAGTAAGAAATAACACATTTTTGTATGACAAGACTCGTGCCCCACCAAAGACTCTAGCCACCGCCTTTGCACTGTTCACTGAATTCATCACGATAGATGATGTATATCAAGCTTGAGCCGAAGAGGAAGAAAACCTCAAAAGAAAAAGGACATTAAGGAGTCAAGTTACGACAAACCCAATCGAGACGACTCCCTATCAAAAAAGAGAAGAAACGAGGTAGAGAGGGGTGGAGTTGATAAGAATTCAGGGAGAAACGAATCTTCCCTATGCTTCACGAACTTCAGACCACACAAAGTCCCATTAGGGATTGTCTTGATGTAGATCCAAGACAAAAAAAACAAAAACAAAAAAACTAGCTAAGTTGCCCTAAACCTTGAAGAACCAAGGGAAAGCAATGAATTTCGACAAGTAGTGTGATTTCCATTGGGATCATGGACATACCATAGACAACTACTACGATAAAAAAATTTGATATTGAGCAATTGATAAGGAGGCGTCGTCTAAAATGATTCATTACTGAAAGAGAGTAGGATGACAGACATCCAGATGAAAAGAGGCTCAATATTTGAGAAGAAATCTACATAATCCATGGTGGATTCACCTCGGGAGGATATACGAAGTCTAAGCACAAGGCGCACGCTTGGAGGGGCAACCGCAGAGCCAAGGACTATGTGTTCCAAGTTTCTAAATGGTCCATCGCTGAAAGGGAAGCAATTACCTTTACTAACGAGGACTTGCGTGGGGTTTACACCCCCATAACAATGCTTTGATGGTCACATTATAGATTGAAAATTACAATGTGGGGCGAGTACTGGTCGACAAGGCAGCTTAGTAAAAATTATCTACTTGGTCGCGTTCAACAAAATGGAGACCGAATGCGACCAGTTGAATCTGATGAAGACTCTCTTGGTCGGCTTCGGGGGAAAAATAGTTAAACCACTCGACTGGATCATGCTCTAACTCACGACAGGAAAATAACCAAGACAATTGATGTTTGATACACGATTTATGCTGGTGGATTACTCATCAACATACAAATCCATCATTGGAAGACCATGCCTAAATGCATTGAAGACTGTAATATCAACATATTATCTGATGCTGAAATTCCCAGCCAAAAATAGAGTCGGCGAAGTATATGACAAGTAGAAAATGGCTCGGGAATGCTATACCATCGATGCAGAAATACCGAAATAGTAATCAAAGAGAAAGGAAGCCGATAAAGACTACCTACCTGGAGACATGGTCAAGCGCCCCAATAAATAGGAAATTATTGACCCTTGGGTCGAGCAGCCACGCCAACCTCTCTCACATCCCAATGAGGAGTTGGACAATATTGAAGTACACCCAACTAAATCGGTTTATACTAGGGATAGTTATGGGCCGGGCTGAGCTTAGACTAGGGTATTACAAAAAACTGCTAGGCCCGAGCCCGACCCGGCCTTATGGTCGGGCCTTAATTATATACCCATGCCCGGCCCTATAAAAAAAACCTAAACCCAAAGCCCAGCCCTAGGGTCCTCCGGCCCTATAAAAAAACTTAAGCCCAAAGCCTTAGGGCCTCCGGCCTGAGCCTGGCCCGTCTTCTTCACCCCCCAGTCTAGCTACCACCACCTCCATCTCCAGCCATCACCACCTCCATCTCTATCGATTTCAAAGCTCGACAAGCTCAAGGTTATTCTCCTCTCCCTTCATGGTTCCAATGGTGAAATCCACATGGGAAGTTGGGGCATAGAGAAAATAGAAGTATTGGATCTCAAAGGAAATTCCATCCCCATGTCTTTACCTTTTCGATTCATGGGTTTGGTCTCGGATTCAATCGAATTTCTGGTGAAATACCCAATTCATTAAAGAATTGCATAACCCTACAAATCTTTTTAAACCTAAACACTGGAATCCAATTCTGACAAAGCCTTAGAGCTAATATATACCCAATTCTGATAAATACCCAATTCTGATAAAGCCTTAGAGCTAAACACTGCAATCCAAATCATTTAAAAAAATAATAATAATTAACATATAGTATAATAATATTAAATAAATCAAGAATCTAACATGTAAATCACAATATTTTTAGATCTAGTTTACTGAACAATCGGCAGAGAAGATGAATAATCGACAGCTACGGAGACGAAGACGAACGGCTAATAGGAAGACGAACGATCGACAACGGCATAGAGGAAGACGAAGACTAACGCTATGATGAAGACAATAGATCGGAGATGAAGATGAACGATCGAGATGATCAGAAGCGACAGCTATGAAAAATCGACGGAGACGAAGCCAGAGAATGAGAACGAAGTGGCAGCAACCTGAAGGTAGAGAGAGAAGTGAGAGAGTCTCTTAAAGAATGAGACTAGGAATGAAGATGATGAAGAGGAATGTACGTCGAAGCGTTTGTTACGCGCTCGCATATTGACTACTTGAAGTGCACGAGGTCCAGTTTTAATATAGTGGATCTTTAAGATCAGATATCGTTCCCACAAGGACGAGTTGAATAACTGAATACCACAATTTGCATAGTCTCCTATTATCCAGATGGTTAAAGAAATGATTTAAATTAAACTAATTAAAACTAAGCTAAATTACAATTAGTAGGTTAATCCTAACTAAGTTGATTACCTAGGGATTGATTTCGTTAACTTAATACATGTTTGATTTTGTTTTAGTTAACAATAACGGAGTTTATGGTATCCGATAATCTCGGTTCTAAAATTCCTCTGCCACCTCTTTCGAGTGTAAGACGGGGGAATACGCCACTTCGTGTCAACGAAGAGGTCTCCCTCAATGTCTTAACGACTCTAGGCCACGTGAGTCTTGCCCCAACTTCATCTATTGCACACTAACTAACGCCCTCCCGGGTCGTTAGATCGTAACGATGTGTTTACCCTAATCTGAATCCGGGGTTACCTCTCCCGAGTGTCAAACCCCATATTCTCAAATCCAACCCCATATTCTCAAATCCAACCCTAATACCTTAACAAACATATTAAGATCGTCATAAAATGATGAACACAATCGGATTTAAACGCAAACAACCGTTAAGAAAACGTATATTCCATCAAACTATTATTTACACAACTACCTCGATCCCTAGCTAATATTTATCTAATCTATCGTGATCGTGACCATATAAGTGTTAATACAAGAGATATTCATCATCATTTACAATAAAACATTAAATTACAAAGAGAGAAATAAAGAGAGAAATATCAAATCTTAAAGTGGAGTGATCCACTGTCGCTAAAGATCGATCCGCCAACGTTTCCTCTTTTCCGGATGATGAATATCTTCTTCAAGAATGGACAAGGATCACATCCTAATGTTAAGGGCATCCAACCGTGTCTAGACCTCCCATGAGGCTTTAATAGAAGTGGGAGAATGGGTATTTATAGGTGCAAGACTTCAAAATATCTGAAAAGATCTTCTTTCTGTTACAGAGCTGATCGCCATGGCGGTGGAGATGTTGGCCAACTTTCCAAATTCTCTGATCGTTCACCGCCTAGGTAGTGAGTAAGTTGGTTCAATCTGCGCCGCAGCAGTGGGTATCAGCGCCGCGGTGGTGGATCAACTTCCAACTCTCTACACTTTCACCACCTAGGCGGTGGGACTTTGTGTATTTTCATCCCTTTAACATTCTCACCGCCGCAGCAGTGGATTCTTCGCCACGGCGGTGGCTCTTGTGTTCTTGAAACCTTGTTTCTTCAACGTTTCTTTACCGTTTTCCTACCGTTTTCGCTTGTTTGCGTCCCTACACCTAAATTAACTAAAAACAAACTAAAATTAAATTAAATATAAATAAAACACTCAAAAACTACCAAATTCGGTTTAGAAGTAGATAATTATTTTACACCTATCAAATACCCACAAACTTGGAATTTTGCTAATCCTCGAGCAAAACACCAACACTAAATTAAACTAACTACCCTAATTAACCTACGACTAATATAAAAATGAAAAACTTTAACAAAGAAGAAGTATATGCATGCAAGTTCCAAATTCAATCGAAGAAACCAAGTTGATCTTCTCTCAACAGCCCTCAATCTGATCAAGTTCGGGAAATAATACACACCAAGTGGTGTTCTAGAATTTCAACACTCAATTTCAATAAAAACCATTCTAGATCCAATTGAAATGTGTGTGTGAGAGAGCTTAAATGTATAACTAACCAAACTCCAGATTGGATCATTCAGTAGATAAGTTCATGACTTAAACCTTAAAGGATTTAGGAAAACAATATGCTTGATTGGGCTCGACTATCCAGTAATGTAGGTTTGGACATTCTCAAAGATTAATAGGGCTTGGTTTGGCATTGGAGAACGACCAGGGGTATCGCAAGAATAGAAAATAGTAAATTGTTAAGATAAAACGATACCCGAGGTACAAACGCTTGTCACTATCACTCTCTCGTAACCCTGTATTGAAAATACAACCCTGAACAAGAATTTAAGAACCTTGTATTCACTTGTCGAAAGAAATGAAAATAAAAACTATATTCTCATAGCTGTTTTTTTTTTTAATTATTGTCACACCCCCAAACTTATTTGAATTTGTACAATTTTAGGGGCGTGCAAAAAGAATGACAAGTGAATACATTAATACTGAACCAATAACAATTCGTCCAAAACCCCAATCATTCATTTCAGGTTTGCATTAGTCTATGATACATGATTTCACTCAATTTTGACTTTTAGGCTTAGCGACAATGGTTTGGAAAAATTTAATTCGAAAAAGTATAGAAACGAGTTCAGAATTGAAATGGTTTATCGGCTTCGACAGGGGAACAAGGGAATAAAATTTTCAGGTTAGCTACAAAGGTTCAAGAGAAAAAAGTGAAGGCCTAAATCATGCCTCTGGAATTACCTTACCTATAAGTTCGCCTCAAGTCTACCCCAAATCAATTTCTAAATTCCTCTTTTCTGTCATGAACTTATTACTGAATAATCAACGTCAAATCATTCAAATAATTATACACTGAGTCCATGTGATCGTGCAATTTAAGGATCATAATAATTTTTACCTAATCGACATGCTAAGCACACAAAACACACATGAATAGCATTATCCCCGATCTCAATATACAATTAAGAGATAATTTTCTTCATCGGGAAACGGCCTTAGACGAATTCAACAACTCAACATGCACATACGACTTTATACATACACAAAACTATATTAAATCTAAATACTAACATACATAAACTATTCTAAGCATTTAACATGTAAAACATGAAAATAAAACTACAATTTAACCATTTAATTAAAGTTTACAAAACATAAAACATTTAAATTAAATACATCAAAAAATCAAAAAATTTCTTTATCATTCTTCTACAAAATCACAAAAATGGATGAACACCCCCCCCCCAAACTTAAACATGGCAGTGTCCATACTGTCTAGCAGCGAACCTAATAACAATTTATAGTATTCATGAACAAAATATTGGGTTTGAACACATACCTAGGAGATAAGACATATGAGTCTTACCTCCTACTATCCACTTGGAAAAGGATCATCAGCACCACTATCATGTCGGAATGGAAACTGTGGTGGTTGCAAAAGGTGCGGCGGCACCTGCTGCATATTTAGAAAAGTATCCATCTCGATGCCGAGGCCCTCGCAAATAAGCCGGTTGACTTGATCTTGATAGCGCCCGTACTGATCCTGGTATGTCCATAGCTTGTCGAAGATCCCGTAGATCTTGATAAACTCGCTCTTCGTCGAATCCGGCCTGTCCGAGTGCCTCGGGAACAAGGGCCTTAGAAGGCCCTACCTCGTCGTCTGCGTGTTCTTCATCCTGTGCCACTCCTCTCGTTGTCTGGCCTTGAGTACTACCTTTCCACATCCTCATAATAATGGAAAGGTCGAGATGATTGGTTGGGGCTAACGGGCTATCCCCTTGGATCACCACCCTGGCTCGCCTAAAAAACTCCGTGAGTAAGTTTGGAAATGGGAGGCCTCCTTTGGTTGTCCGCCCGGTATAAAGAATTAAAGAGTAAATGTGAAATTTGATGTCGAGCGGCTTGCCCATCAGGATAGAATGCAATGCAAAGGCCCGGTTATTCAATACATCTGAAAGGTGAGAAGTTGGGATCAAGTTACCACATATGAAGTGGTGCCATATCTTCGGCACCGACTTTAAGAACTTGGAAGGAAATATGGCTTGTTTCGGCCCTGTGACGGTCTATCCGACATTGCCCGTAGTCAGAGTCGTAATCACTTTCTTCATACTTGGTTGGTACCCCAGATACAGCTCTCCAAAAGGCGGTAGCGGTCCCAATCCCAATATCTCGTTGAATCGTTCAGGATTGAATAAGATAATCTTACCTCGGACCCTTGTCTGATTTTCTGTTGAGCTTCTGTGATGTTGGCGTAGAACTCCCAGACCAAAGAAACTTCACCGAGGGGAGGTGATTTGCAATAATACTCCCAACCTCAGCTTTGAATAACGCTTTGAAATTCCGTCAGGAGATCTTCCAAGGGCCCAAATCCTCGCTAATTTATGCATGACCTGGTGAACTTATGCTTAAGGAAATGCTCCTCGGCTTTCTTTGAAACGAATCGGGTGGAATCGAAGTCAAGAGCCAACCCCGATCCTTCACCCCGTGCCCTCTTCGAAGCAACTCTTTTAGGCATGGTTCCTAGCAATCACATTCATAAACAAGATAAACCCAATCATATACGCATAATGAAAAATAACCCTTGAATTAACACTATCAAGATCAAGGCATAAACTTAATACACATACACTAATTGCAACAATTTCAACAAAATACTCACAATTTAGCATGCATTTTTATTTCACACAATTAAAAAATCCATATCAACTAAGTTTATCACCAAAAATCAAACCAAAATCCCCTAGAACATGAAAATCACGAAAATGGGGGTTTAAGGGGTAGGGCACATTCCACAATCAATGATTCTTGAGATAATCTTGCAAATCAATCAAAGATATCAACAAATATATAAAATGTATAAGATTAAACACTTACTTGTTGAGGAATAGAAGCCCAAACGATTGAAATTTGAAGAAAATCGCACCGTCGCTCTTTAAACCCTAACTTTTCGAAAATGGGGGCAAATTCGATTTTTGGAGGGTGATTTGGGGTGGAAATCACATGTTTTGCTAAGAGAATGACGATTTAGAGGGTTGGAAACGGTTTGGAAAGATGGGATTTGAGAGATTTGGGAGTATTTTGAAAAGATGTGGTGTTTTGGTTTCAGTGGGTTGGTTTTAATCAAACAGAGGCCTCACCGCCGTGGTGGTAGGAATCACAGCTGCGGCGGTGTGAGTGCCTTTTTAAAACCAAATGTTTCTGCTGTTTTATCGCCTAGGCAGTGGGAATCACTGCCTCGACGGTAAAGCGCCTTTTTTAAAACAAAACTTTTTGCTGCTTCACCGCTGCGGCGATAGATTTCTTTGTTGTGGTGGTGAGGCGTTTGTGCTGAAACTTAACTTACTGCATTTTCACCGCCTCGGTGGTGCGTCTAGCGCCTTGGCGGTGTGCCTGCTTCTTGATTTTCATTTTTTATTCAAGTTTTCACACAAAGGCTCCACACCATGCATTTCCACTTTGCTTTTTCAACGATTTTAAGTGCGAAATACATCTCCTCATATCCTTACTCCTTAATTTACCTCCAAACATGCTCTGAGATCAATCTGGCCTCCAAAAAATAATTAATAGCAAAAATTGGGTAAAAATTGACACCTTTGTTTTTGGATTAAAAGCTTGATTTAGCGTCCCTAGCTAGACTTGGTTGAGCATTTTTCATCAAAATCCCTCACAGACAAGGAATTTGGGGGAAAAAAATTACTCCGTTGGATTATGATTCATGGTACTGAAGTTGGATTCTTGTCTCTCTCCTTATCCTTTTCAACTTACACTCGATCTCGGGATCAAGTGTCAAGAATTTCAACTTCTTCTGCGATGCATGTACTGTTTGATCACAACTCACGAAACAATTTAACAAAATAAATAAAAAGAAAATTAAAACAAAAGAATTAACTGGATTAATATTCAACTACTTAGTCGCAATATCAACCAATTCAACACCATCCCCGGCAACGGCGCTAAAAACTTGTACGTCGAAGCGTTTGTTACGCACTTGTGTATTGGCTACTCGCAAGTGCACGAGGTTCAGTTTTAATATAGTGGATCTTTAAAATCAGATATCATTCCCACAGGGACGGGTTGAATAATTGAATACCGCAATTTGCATAGTCTCATATTTTCTAGACGGTTAAAGAAATGATTTAAATTAAACTAATTAAAACTAAGCTAAATTACAATTAGTGGGTTAATCCTAACTAAGTTGATTACCTAGGGATTGATTTCGTTCACTTAATACATGTTTGATTTTGTTTTAGTTAACAATAACAGAGTTTATGGTATCCGACAATCTCGGTTCTAAAACTCTTCCGCCACCTCTTTCGAGTGTAAGACAGGGGAATACGTGACTTTGTGTCAACGAAGAGGTACCCATCAATGTCTTAACGACTCTAGGCTACGTGAGTCTTGCCCCAACATCATCGATTGCACACTAACTAACGTCATCCCGGGTCGTTAGATTGTAACAATGTGTTTATCCTAGTCCGAATCCGGGGTTACCTCTCCTGAGTGTCAAACCCCATATTCTCAAATACAAACCTAATACCTTAACAAGAATATTAATATCATCATAAAATGATGAACACAATCAGATTTAAACACAAACAACCGTTAAGAAAACGTATATTCCATCAAACTAGTATTTACACAACTACATCGATCCCTAGCTAATATTTATCTAATCTATTGCGATCTTGACCATATAAGCATTAATACAAGATATATTCATCATCATTTACAATAAAATATTAAATTACAAAGAGAGAAATAAAGAGAGAAAGATCAAATCTTAAAGTGGAGTGATCCCTTGTTGCCAAAGATCGATTCGCGAATGTTTCCTCTTTTTCGGATGATGAATCTCTTCTTCAAGAATGGCCAAGGATCACCTCCTAAGGTTAGGGGCGTCCAACAATGTCCAGACCTCCCAAGAGGCTTTAATAGAAGTGGGAGAATAGGTATTTATAGGTGCAAGACTTCAAAATATCTGAAAAAATCTTTTTTTCTGTTGTAGAACTGACCGTCACGACAGTGGGGATCAATGACGCGGTAGTGGGGATGTCGTCCATCTTTCCAAACTCTCTGATCATTCACTGCCTAGGCAGTGAGTAAGTCGATTCAATCTGCGCCACGGCGGTGGGTATCAGCGCCTTGGCGGTGGAACAACTTCTAACTTTCTGCACTTTTACCGCCTAGACGGGTGACCATACCTCCTAGGCGGTGGGACTTTGTGTATTTTTTGCCCTTCAGCATTCTCACTGCCGTGACAGTGGATTCTTCGCTGTGGCAGTGGCTCTTGTGTTCTTGAAACTTTGTTTCTTCAACGTTTCTTTACCGTTTTCCTACAGTTTTCGCTCATTTGTCTCTTGTTTGTGTCCCTACACCTGAATTAACTAAAAAAAAACTAAAACGCAATTAAATATAAATAAAACACTTGAAAACTACCAAATTCGGTTGAGAAGTAGATAGGTATTTTACACCTATCAAGGAACAAAGTGGAATAATGAGAATAGGCTGTCGGGGGATGAGGGCTCTAATTCGTGTTAGGGATTAGGGTTGAATGTGTGTGTGTGTGTGTGTGTGTATATATATATTAATTATTCTTCGGGCTGGGCCAGGCTGGCCCTAAAATATTTTAACATTACCCAAGACCGGCCCTAAAATTGATCGGGCCCTAACACCTAGGCTTAGGCCTTGCCCATGGGCTCAAAACCAAAGTCCAAGCCCTAAAAAAATAGGGTCGGGCCGTTCAGGCTGGGCGAACCCCCGGGCCCATGACCACCCCTAGTTTACACCGTTTAAATTGGTTCAACACTTCCTGAATAGCTGAAAGAAAAGTTGGTTGAGCTCCTTAGATCTAAACACAACATATTTGCCTTGTTGCATGCAGATGTACCCAGGATGGACCTATGCATCTCCATGCATTAGTTGTGTACTGACCTCTTGCCTATTGGTTCGACATAAGAGAAGAAAATTCGCTAGAAAGATAGGTTGTAATTGAATAGAAAACCAAGAAATTACTTGAAGCAGACACCATCGAGGAAATAAACTTTCCTCTATAGCTGGCCAACATAGTCTTGGTGAAGAAGAAGACCGGTAAGTGGCGCATGTACGTAAACTTCATCGAACTGAACAACGCTTGCCTGAAAGACTTATTTTCACTCCCAAAATCGACATCATCTTGGACGTCACTACTAGTTATGAGTCACTAAACTTCTTGGACGCATTCTTAGGGTATAAATCGATTAGTATGTACTCCTTGGACAAGGAAAAAAATAGCCTTCACCTCTTACAAATGGCTTGTATTCCTTTATGGTTATATCTTTCAGATTGAAGAATGCCAAAGCGACGTATCAGGGGATTGGTGAACAAGATGTTTGTCGACTTGCTTGAGAAGAAAATAAAGGTCTAAATTAACGAAATACTAGTCAAGAGCAGGGTAGCCAATGATCACCTAGCTAATCTACAAGGCTACTTCGATGTGCTTAGGAAGCACACGATGAAGCCGAACTTGAGTAAATGTTTATTCGGATTTGGTGCCGGAAAGTTTCTTGACCACTTAGTAACAAGAACGGGAATCAAAGTCAACCCAGAGTAAGTCAAGATAATATTGAATATGATATTTCTAAGGATGATTAAATAGGTACAAAGCCTGATAGAACGAGTGGGGGCACTGGGAATCGGTTTATTCTCAAATGCCGTAAAAGCGTTTCAGATCTCACCATCATCTGGATGGAAAGAGTCCTCTTCTATTTCCACTTCCATTAGGTTATGGTCTAGTTCTGCATTGAAATCATACTCATCGCACTCTAGCTCAGTTATATCGCATGCATCATACACTGGTAACTTAGGCATCCTGAAAGAATAAAATTTAAACATTTAAACCATAGGTTGGATAAAATAGAATTGCATTCATTAAATTTAAAAATCCATTACAAAGCATAATCCCTTTCTATCCAGAAGGCTAGCTGAATAGAATAGTGAGTACAGAAAATCTCTTCAATTTTACCGAAACGCCCGACAGACCAAGAAGAAGCAAGAATCCCAATTCTACAGCTTTTCTTCCCCCTTGGTTCGAATACCAGACCCATGAGTTGGTCCTGCCTCATATTCCATGATTACATTCACAGCTTCCTCAATCATCACTCTCTCAGGGTGTAACTCGAATCTTATAGTCTCCTTTCCCGTATTGATGGTTTCTGCTAGATAGGGGAAGGTAACCCGAATATGCGGAATTTTCATTGGCTGGATGTTTGAGAATCCATCCCTATTCTTTCGGAAGAACTTCGCCCTGTCTGCTCTTGTTGTCTCGTATCCTAACCCGAATCTCCCCCTCTTCTCCTTGACTTCTATTGGCTCTGTAATTTCATCCAGATTCTTGCCCAATTTTTTCTCGGGAATGCAACCCAGGGACTTCATTTCTTTAGCAACGAAGGCCACAATACAAGAAAGTGATAGTGTCGTCTTGTGTCCTCCTTCCTTAACAAAGGTAGCATTCATAACGTCGAACACGTGGTAGGAGGCTTCAATTTTCTCTTTCTCTTTTTCCTCGTTTATTAACGAGACATACCGACTTATCACTTGACGGAAAAGTATGATATCCGAATCAGCCTTGATCACATAAAGTGTGTCATCAACAATGAACTTGATCTTCTGGTGTAGTAACGAAAGTAATGCCCTAGCATTATGGATCCATGGCCTCCTCAACAACAGGTTGTACGAAGCAGGTATGTCGAACACTTGGAAATTCACATTGAACTGGATCGGGCCAATTTCAATTGGTAGGTCAATCTCTCCAATGCTATCTCTCCTGACCCCATCGAATGCCCTGATAACCGTCTTTGATAGTCGAATCTGTGACAAATTTATCCCCATGTCTTCCAGCATTGATAAAGGGCAGATATTTAGTACCGATCCATTGTCAATCAGCACTCGAGCTATAAACATTCATGGATTTCGACCATGATATTCAAAGACTTGTTATGACCTATTTCGTCTTCGTTAATCTCATCATCGGTAAAAGTGATGGTGTTTGATCCTAGGACCTACTCGACTAGAGTGACAAACTTTTTCGGAGGGATTGTGCTAGGCAAGTGGGCTTTATTTAGGACTTTCAACAATGCCTGTCTGTGTACTTCTGAGGACAGGAGTAGTGAGAGCATCGAGATTTACACCGTCGCTTTGCTGAGTTGCTCCATTATCTTGTATTATGAATTCTTCATTGCCTTTAGAAAGTCATGAGCCTCCTGTTCTGACACCGGCTTTTTTAGAGCCCCTCTTGGTTCCCTTACTAGAACCCTGATCAAATCTTGTGCCATGTATACCCTCTCAGACCGAGTGATTCCGCTGGTTTCTCCTACTAAGATTGGCAATTCTTCTCATTCTCCAGTTTTAGCGACGATCTTGTAATTCCACGGGACCTTATTGAGACTTTCCACCAGCTTTTGGATCAGGAAAGACAAAACTAGAGATTTCTCCAGTTTTTCGGCTACCATTTCTGGATGTAATTCGAACCCTCCGTCGAGAACCTTCGGGTCTAAACAAATACCACCGATATCGATCACATCCACTTCTACCTCAAGCTCCTCTATGAAAATTAGATTGATGCCACTTCCTGAGGAGGTGTGTTCAGGCAGCGGATTCTGCTGACAGTTTAGCGTACCAGCCTCAAGTTTTTTAGGAAATATGATAGCTCCTGTCCGTATGAACTCTCGGATCTTATCCTTTAGCTGAACGCACTGCTCGGTCGCATGTCCTCTGGTTCCCAAGTGGTATTCACAGAAAGCATTTGAAGAAGTTGTTTTACTCCCAGGTTTAACTTCGTAGGATAAAAGGGGTGTCAGTATCCCCTGCTTCAAACAACTCTGGTACAGCCTGGTGATTGAGACTGGAAGGTCTAGCAGTTTCTTGTTATTGTTCTAGAAGTTTTCCCCAGTAGCACGAGGTAGAGAACCTTGGTGGTATTGAGTTCTTAGCCTTAGGGTGTGATTAGAAATTTGAGGTGGGGTGTTAGAGTTTGGTTGATATGTATGGTAAGAGGGTGCTTGATAGGCTTGGGGATAATATTGGGGAGTGTGGTTTTGGTAAGGAGGAGGCATGTTCTGGTAATAGCGAGGATGGCTTTAGGAGTAGGATTGGTTCTGGAGGTAATGTTGGTTTTGGCAATTTTGATGGGAGTAGTTATGATATTGGTTGTTCTGGTTCGGGTAGTTTTGGGGATAAGAAGCTTGGGGGTAGTTCTGGTGATGGGTTTGTTGGGGGAAAATGATAACGGCTACCTCATTCTCCTTTTTCTGTGGCAGGGCTAACCTCTCAGTCGGATCAGGAGAGGCCCTTTCAATCCTTCCGCTTCTTATTCCTTCTTCTATCACCTCGGCTTGTTTGATCGTATCGCTGAAGGAAGTCACTGCTATGCTCGATAGATCTCAATAGAACGACGAATAATTGAGCCTCCTCCTTTAGCCTAGGGACAACTTTGGCAGCCTCTTCCCTCCAACGGGCAGTATACCTCCGGAAACTCTTATTTTTCTTCTTCAGTATCTGGTAGAGGGTATTACGATCTGGCGCAACATCCTTATTGTACACATACTGCTCACAGAAGGCTTCTACTAGATCCTCGAATATTTTAATCTGCTCCAGGTCTAAGGTTATGTACCAGCTGCGAGCCGGTCCTTTCAATGATCGTCGAAACATCTTCAGGCAAAGGTCTTCGTTCCATGCATAAAGTCTCAATTCCTCCTTGTAGATGCTGACATGCCACTCTGGGGGGGGCCAGTGTCGTCATACTTAGTGAACTCCGAAACTACGAAATGTTTCGGATACACCATCTGGGGTAGTACTGGCAGCTCCTTGTATGCTACTTTCCTGGATGGATTCTCCCTTTTCAATTTTTCTATGGTTTTCTCCAACTCTTTTATTTTCAGAACCCAGGCAGGAAGGGGGTCCATTATCTTCTTTTCTGTTTTCGATTTCAGTAGCCAAAGCCGGTTGATTAGTATTCAGATTGTTTGGTAGAGCAATGACCCTCTCTCAGTGAATGAGGATCTGTGGTACGGTGGGGGCTGAGCCTTCTGGTGAGGCCTGATGATAGGTTGAAAATACCTATCTACTTCTAAGTCGAATTTGCTAATTTTTCAGTGTTTTATTAATGTTTTAATTGTGTTTCAGTTATTTTTATGTAAATCAGGTGAAGGAATGTGAACGTGCAATAAACAAGCAAAACGGTAGAAAAACGGCGAAGAAAAGTTAGAAAAATACAAGGGATCAATACTGCAGTCCCACCGCCGAGGCAGTGAGAATGCTGGGAGTGCTGAAAATGAACAAGTCCCACCATCAAGGCGGTGAAAGTGCAGAGAGTTTGGAGCATGTTCCACCGCCTAGGTGATGAAACTATAGAGAGGTCCTGAATTCACCGCCTTCTCCATCGTTGTGACGAAGGCCAAATCGACATACCTACCGCCTAAGCGGTCAACTCTACACAGATAAGAAGATATTTTTGAAACCTTGAGCCTATAAAATCTTCTCTCCCACTTGTGAAAAAGAGTTCTGAACATTCCTAACCTTAGCATAGTGTTCTTTAGCCATTCTTAAGAGATCAAAGAAGAGGTTCATCATTTGAAGAAGACGAAACATTTGCGGAGTGATCCTTAGCTACAGTGGACCATTTCACTCTCAGATTTGATCGTTCTTCCTTTGTTTTTATCTTTGTAATTACTTTTCATTATCTAATGATGTTGAATTCTTCTTGTTTTGTATGTTTATATGGCTAAGATCATGTAGTTTAGATAAATATTAGCTAGGTGTTGTTGTAAGTCATGTAAATACTAGTTTGATTGAATATACGTTACTTTAATGGTTGTTTATCTAAATCCGATTGTGTTTACCGTTATTCTTGATATTATGCTAGTTTAGATAATTAGAGAATATGGAGTTTAACACTCGAGAGAGATAACCCCAAATTCGGACTAGGGTAAACACAACGCGATGATCCAATAACTCGGGAGGGAGTTGAAGAGTGTGCAATCCATGACGTTGGTTCAAGACTCATGTGACTATGTGTTCGAGAAGACGTTCGAGGGGGACTTCAACGTCAACGCGAAGTCATATATTCGCACTTGGAAGAGGGAGTGAGCGAATTGTAGATACAGAGATTATCGGATAGGATAAACACCGTTACTGTTAACTAAACGAAGTCAAATATGTATAAGTGAAAGAAATCAATACCTAGGTAATCAATATAGTTAGAACTAACTCAATAGTTGTAATTTATCTTAATTGTTAATCAAAATACAAACAATTCTTGAAAAGTTGAGATAATATTAGACTATGCAAATTACAGTATTCAACTAATTTACACTATCCCCAGTAAAACGATATCCGATCTCACGATCCATTATACTAAAACTTGACCTTGTACACTTGCGAGTAAAGTCAGGTGTGAGCGTCTTAAATGGTCGCATCCACCTAATAGACATTCCCCTGGATGGGATATTTTGGCGCTCCATAGACGAAGGGCTAAGGGCCCATTTGGGGTCCGTAAAAGACCGATACCGCAAAGTTTGGGCCGGCGTGGTTTGGATTCGAAACTGAGTCCTCTTACGTGCACACACACACACACACAGAGTCATCCAAGGGGGACCTACCTATCCCTCTTCTTTCTTTCTCATATTTGGCCGCAAAAATAGTGTGTGGGCTGCACGATTTTCTTTTATCTATCTCTACTCTCTCTCTCTTTCTATTCTCTCTCTCCACATGCACACACACGCTGACGTAGAGGCAGGCCCCCACCCCTCTTTGACTTTTCTCTCTCTCTCTTTTTCTTCTCTCTTTCTCTATTTCCTACTCTCTCTCCATCTTGGTTCCCCCTCTCTCTCTCATCTCTCACAAATTTGACAAAAGAGTGGGACCCACTTCTTTATTTCAATTTACTTGATTTTTTCCTTCATTCTTTCAATTTCAACACCTTTTTCTTTATTTTATTTTTCTTTAACTATTTTTTTATTTTTTGGAACAAAATGAAATAAAACGAAATTAAATAAAAAAAAGTTAGCTATAAAAAAAGCATAATTTTTTTTTTGCGGGACGGTCAAAATGTACTGTCTACACTAAGTATGCTGGAAGTTGGGTTACATGTGCTGGACAATTTCAGGCAGAGACAACTGCTATGTTGTGAGTTGGACAAGTGTCGAGATATGTGTTGTTTTGTGCCCAGACAATTAGGGCTGTCAATTGCCATTGTTCCCTATAAATACTTAATTTGTATGTCTGGTTCAAGTAAAGAGTGTGATCTCATGAACAGACCAAATTGTAAGACATTGTTGGTTCCTTGTTTCTAAGTTAAATATAAAGTTAGATTTTGCGTGTGATTGTTGTGTGCTTGTGTGTGGGTGCGTTTTTGCATTGTTTGTTTTGATGTGTTGTACTACGTTATAGAAAATCTCTTGGCTAAATGGTTGTGGTAACAATATGGCTTTCACAAGGTTAAAGTTTGACTTTGAAAAGTTAACACTGTAATAGTGGGTATCAGAGTAGGAATAGGAAATAGCCTCTGCATCGAGTATGAACGGTCGACTTGAAACGTTGGAAGACTATGTCAGTGCACCTGTGATTGGAAACAAAGTAAATTTGTCTTTCTAGATGCTGAAATCAAAACCGATATCATGGATGTTTGGGCTTCATTCGAAGAATTCTGTAGTGATACAACGGCCAAATCAAAACCATAGCCAAAAACATGATCGTATTGGTCGACATCTCAAAAATAAACCTCAGAAGCGTGGAGAAAGAAGTTTCCATTTCGAAGAATGCCATCGTTGGACAGGGAATGTGAAATAGTCCATCGAAAGTTAAGGCACTGAAATCCATATCATTCTCTGGGACTAGAAACTCCAATGAATGAGAGAACTTTCTATGGGACGTCCAACAATATTTCAAGGTAGTGCAAGTTCTAGATTTGAAACGTGTGACCATAATAAGCATGTAACTATATGGCGATACGAAGTTATGGGGGTGAACATGTGTTTAAGATGATGATCAAGCACATATCATAGAATGGAGTGATCTGAAGAAGGAACGCAAGGAATAGTTCTTAAACCAACAACACGTCGTGGGTTGCTAAGGAGTCCTTATTTGAAATAGACCGGTACCATGCATGATTACATGAATAACTTTATGTTATGTTGCTGGACATAAAAAACATGTTTGATGAAGACCAGATGATCAACTTTATGTCAGGATTGCAATAGTGGGTATAAGCAGAACTTGGGTGACAAAGTGTGCACAACTTGTAGGCTGCCATCATTACGATAGATAGCTTGGTTGATTATAAACTTAGTGAACAATGCAAGCTCTATATTGGAAAAATGAACATGAAAAAGTATGGCCGACCTAAGGACGGGAAGAAGCAATCTCGTAACCAGAAGAAGAAAGGAAAATATGATGATCCCCTAAACAAGTCCAAAGGTGATGGACAATTTTGGTTTATAGACAACAAGAACCAAGGTTGATTCTTGCGTAACGGACCCTATCAGATGAAAAAAAATTTGAAGAAGGAGAAAATTAGTGCCATAGTTGCAACAACAGAGTTTGTCGTATGTGAAGGCATTGACAAACGGTAGTGAGGTGTTGGCCATCATTCATACTAGTGCAACTTACAATTTTGTGGCAGATCGATAAGTCAATAACCTGAAGCTGGGATTGGTGAAAAATCTAAGCAGAATTAAGGCAGTGAACGCAGAAGCTATGCTTATTCGTGGCGTAGCATGTGTTGATCTGAAGATCGGAATGTGGGAAAAAAAGAAGAACCTGATGGCAGTGACCTTAGATGATTTCGATGGCATCTTGGGTATCGAGTTTTTGGTTACGACCCTTGGAAAGACAAACCCAATGCCGTTGCTAAAATCCTTTAGGAGTTTAGTGACGTAATGCCTCTAGAACTCCTGAAGACCCTTTTTCCTAGGCAGGCTGTCGATCATAAGATCAAGCTAGAACCTGGAACAAAACACCCTATGCAAGCCCCTTACCGTATGTTCCCATTAGAAGTTATGGAATTGAGAAACAAAATTGGAGAATTGTTGGATTTTGGATATATGAAGCCTTCTAAAGCTTTGTATGGTGCATCGGTATTGTTCCAAAAGAAAGCGGATGGCTCAATATGGATGTACGTCGATTATAGGGCACTAAAGAAGGTTTTGATCAAGAACAAATATCATATTACTAACGCAGCAAACCTATTTCATCGAATTTCTCGAGCCAAGTATTTTACGAAGTTGAATTTGAGATCGGGGTACTGGCAGGTTCAGATAGCGAAACACGATATGGTTCTTACCAGTTTGTAGTGATGTTGTTTGGTTTAAATAACGCCCTTGGTATATTCTGTAACCTAATGAACGATGTATTGTACGTGTTCTTGGACCAGTTTGTGGTCGTCTACCTTGATGATATTGTGATCCACAATGAGATACGTGAAGATCATCTGATATATTCGAGAATGGTTCTCTCTAGGTTGAGAGTGAATAAACTATATGTGAAGAAAGAGAAGTGCGAGTTTTGTTGTGAAGAGGTGATGTTCCTTGGACATTGGGTTAGTTAAGGATAAGAGCGAATGGATAAACGAAAGGTATAAGCCATCATCGACTAGGCAAAACCTAAGAAAGTTGTCGAACTACGTTTGTTCCTTAGACTGGAGAACTATTATCGGAAGTTTATCTAAGGGTATTTAAAGAATGTAAATCCCCTTACCGATTTGCTGAGAAGGGATGTAAAATGAGACTAGACTTTGAAGTGCTAACAAGCTTTTAAAAGTTGAAAGAAACAGTTTCTGTGGAACCTGTTTTGAAGTTGCCACGATTTGAGGTGCCTTTCGAGGTATAGACAGATGTGTTGGACAGAGTAATTGGTGGTATTCTTGTGCAAGAAGGACACTCAATTGCTAATGAGAGCCGAAAGTTGAATGATGCTGAACAATGCCATTCAACACACAAGAAGAGATGGCGACGGTTGTTTATTGTCTTGATACTTGGAAGCATTATCTGATGGAAACGAAGTTTACGGTGATGACAAACAATGTGGTGACGACCTACTTCAAAACCCAGAAGAAGTTGGCATTGAATGATGCTGAACAATGCCATTCAACACACGAGAAGAGATGGCGACGGTTGTTTATTGTCTTGACACTTGGAAGCATTATCTGATGGAAACGAAGTTTACGGTAAGGACAAACAATGTGGTGATGACCTACTTCAAAACCCAGAAGAAGTTGGCATTGAATGATGCTGAACAATGCCATTCAACACACGAGAAGAGATGGCGACGGTTGTTTATTGTCTTGACACTTGGAAGCATTATCTGATGGAAACGAAGTTCACGGTGATGACAAACAATGTGGTGACGACCTACTTGAAAACCCAGAAGAAGTTGACCTAGAAACAAGCATGTTGGCAAGAGAATCTAGCCGAGTTTGATTTTATTTGGGAGCACAAACCAGGAAAATCAATTTTGGTAGATGATGCTTTAACTCGAAAAGAAGTCTTCGAGTACGTGGCGTCAATGACGCAAGTGAAGACTGATTTTTGGCAAAGAATCAAAGATTAGTCTCCACATGACCCTACCTACCAAAAGCTTCAACAACATGTAGAAGATGTCTATGTGCGAAGATATTGGGTAGAAGATAGTATGTTGTATGCTAAATGGAAGAGACCCTATGTCCCTAGCAGAGGGGATTGAGGAAAGAGGTTTTGCAAGATACTCATCATAGACTGGTCACCCAAGCATTGAGAGGATGTATGCATTGCAATCTCAGTCATTTTATTGGCTAAAAATGGAAGATGACATTAAAGCTTATGTTAAGACTTGTCTTATATGCCAACAAGACAAGTTATAGAGAAAGAAAGAAGTCAGACTACTACAACCACTATCGATTTTGGAGACCCTACGATAGTCCGTTTCGATAGATTTCATATCCGGATTTCGAACGTTAACGATATGCGTTCAATTTTTGTTGTTTTAATCATTTGAAAAAGTACGTTGTGTTTGTTCCTGCCCTACATGTGTGTCATGTCGATGTCACAACATAATTATTTTACAAAAATATTGTAAAATACTTTAGAAGAAAATAAATAGCAAGACGGTACACCGTGGCTTGATATCAAAGTACGACGGCCATTCGAGGTGGTCAAGCAAGTCGAAAGTTGGTTATCGACTGAAGTTTTTAGATCGGTTAAAGATCCACCTCACTTTTTATGTATGTTTTTTGAAACCATTCAATGAAGACTTGTTGAATTTGGGATGGAAACAGGTAAGTCGAGCGCCACCTGTAATTCATGAACAATTTGAGAAGATATTGGATCATAAGACTGAATGTATAAGTAAGAAGAATCGAATGACCCATTTCCTAGTACAGTGGAAAGGGCCAATAGAAGCTAATGCTAGTTGGGAGAAAGACGTAACCCTCTAGTAATTTAAAAAACAAATCAAGGAGTATTGTGACAAACACCCTTCAACGAAGACGTCGACCTCTTCTTGTGGGGTGGTTTGTTAGCCCCTTGAAAGTATGACATGACGGAGGCTTGGATTTCGGTGCCATGTCTAAGTCAATGTCTTTTCCACATTAGTCGAGCTCGGTAACTGTGGCTAAATGAGTATCGTGCCATGTTTTAATATCTTGTGATATGCCAACACCCGAGAATAGAAACGGACTACATTAACGGAGTTAACTAGTGGGTTAGGTTCTACTATTGACTCCATTATGCCTCTTCATATATTTTGATGTCTACTATTATCGCCTTATTATTTTGCTAAAAGTATTCTAAGGGGGGTGCCCCTCCCTCTAGACCCTTTGGCAAGAATGAACCCTAGGTGTGCTAAGGTGCATCGACACGATAAGAAAATGTGTATCCAAGGACCAAGGCATGATGGGAAGTTGTGGGTAAGGTATCCCTAAGAATCTCAGCACGGGTGAAAAATAGGACACGACAAGGGTTAACGAAACAAGGCATTCACTAGTCAATGCCAGCGGGCATTGGGTGACACCTAGGCAAAACACAAGATGATCCTAACCACACAACTAGGATCTACACTCATGGGCATCGATATAGGTGGGCACACATAGGCGGCGAACGATGTTGGTGGACATCGGGCATCACTAAAACATGACGCGATGATCCTAAGCACAATGCTAGGATCAACATTCATGGGTGCAACATGAAGACTACCTTGAGTACTAGGTCAAGCTAGTAAGGAAGAACGTGAGTGCAAGATATGTTCTAGCCATACGAGCAGCATGAAGAGGCGTCGACAAAAGTCAGCATGACTATGATAACAAGACGACAATTGTCACAACCCGTCCCAGACACCCATCATCCCGAGGCTGGCGTGACTACAACATGACATCACCAAAACCCAAATAAATCAATGAATGGCAATATACACTCACTGTATAATACAAACATCTGTTATGGGGGACACACCCGTCCCAAATTTGTTTTATAACTAAAAGTATTTATCCAAGAACCTTTTATAGGTTCGCCTTTGACAGCTTCTCTCAATCGCCTATATGACTCCGTCACGTAGCTCTACCTAGTGCCAGTAGGGGATCGACTCCTAGCTGTTGTACCTGCGAGTGTACTGTCTTCTTAGTAAAAATACTTTATAATAAGAATTTATATCTATAACATCTAAATGGATCAAAAGTAAATATATAAACACCACATAACTTGTAAAATCTCCAGTATATAAGCAGTGAAAATAAGGTGATACAGATAAGTTTCATCCAAATCCATCTAGTATAAAATCATACCAATCACCATAATAATAAAAAAAAAAAAAAACCACCCAATGTAAGTAAAACACCACATCACAAACACCACTCCACCACAACACATACTGGCTAGCCATAATGATCGTTTTAACCTTATGATCGGGAGTTGGCAACGGTACCGTATCATCCGTAGGATATGCCTTCCTACGAACACCCATCACTCTGCCGAAGCGGATAATCACTGCGCAATATAAACGTCTAACATCACTCTGCCGAAGCAGATAAACATCACTCCGCTGAAGTGGATAACCTCACTCTACCGAAACAAATAAATATTATGGCATCGTTAAATCAAATACAGCATTATCAAATCACAACCCAATAAATATCGTCTACTCAACATCGTCAAATCACCACGTCTATCTCTTTTCCCTAAAATCAACTTTTAAATTCAAAAATCATATTTCACACTTCCTTTTAAAGAAAACGTCTTATTTTTATCAAAATCACCTTCTACCCTTTATTTTTAGAAACCTAGACATCTTTGGCAAAACAGATGTTTTCTATTTTCTTTTAAAAACACCGTCTGATTTCACCAAATTCAAAAAAAATCATTTTCAACTTCGTTTCGAAACCATCGAAATCTTTCGAAAATCCAATTTACCAACTCACCCAAATCCTGCTTGATCCATATCATTTATAAATTCATACAGTTTAAGTAACCACATATTTCATCATATATATACATAGCAAAATAGTTTGGCAAGAAGATAATACACTCACCTCGATATCCATTTTGCAAAACTGATACTGACCGCACTCTATCTGGACGCCAGTGCCTGCGAACCTAATAGTGGCAGAGTGTAAATTAATATCTTATCTAAAACATCCTAATCATGCAATGCAGACCCTATATTCCGAATCGTTACTAATTTTATGTACCACGTACTTAAAATTAATTAATCGTCACGAAATTATTATGATTTTAGGATTTGTAACACTAACTAAAATTTAATTTAACGAGAATTAATAATCGATTGAAGTTTCACCTGTTTCCGAAACGTTTGGCGACCACGAGATGGGTTTTGAATTTTCCTGAGGTGGTTTCTGCTATTTCCCCTCTTTTTTTTTTTTTCTCATTTTTTTTCTTTCTTCTTTTTTGTCCTGGTTGCGCCTACTGTTTCTGTTTCTGTTTCAGTTCAATTCCCGGCCGGCCACCTTCTCTCTCTCTCTACCATTACCGTCCATCGGAGGCCTCCCACGCCTCGTCGCCCTCACCGCCGGCCCTACACCATCCCCCACCGGAACACTCATATCCCCTCCGTCACGGATGAACGACGACACCAACACCCACTGTCGATACACCCACTGTCGGTAAACAGATCTCACCTACCCATGTACATCGTCGAACCAAACAACTCACCTTCCCCCCAATTATCGGTAAATTGTAACACCTCCACCGGCGAATTCCTCCACCAATCACTACTCCGCTCACGCCTACGCACCCACGACGGAACTCTCATGGCCGGACGACTCCTACACTTTTGCTAACGAGGAACGGAAAACAGAACACAAACAGAACACCCACATGTCATACACCGATTGGCCTACCCAATTACTCCCACTCATCGGTCGAACGATGGTGTACACCGGAGATGACAATACGCACATGCAATTCATCGGACGAACACTCCCACACTGCCGGCGAGCACAAGACAGCCTCTGCTCCTCCGATTTTCTCTTTCTCTCTCTAGATTTCTGAGATCATGGGTTGTTCTTCCGTAGTGCGATTGACGTGGTGTGCATGTGTATATATATGCATGAGAATAGTGGTGTAAGCTTGATCAATCGTTCGCCACGTTGAACTCCATCTTCTCGATCTCCCTGCCGGCCGGCTGCGTTCCTCCAACGCACACACATGTATATATTTTTATAAAAAAAATCTTTGTTTAAATTACACTTTTCTCCCCCTATCTTCCACTACGTTTTTATTTTAATCTCATTCATTTTTTTAAGTTTTTCTTAAATTGCATTTCGATCCTTAAAATTTTTATTCTAGAATTCAACTACAATTTGTGCATCTCAAATTTAGAATAAGCTCCCAAATTTACAATTTGACCCAATTATTATTTTATTTTATTTTTATTTATTATTATCATTATTATTATTATTATTTTACTTTTATTTTTTATTTTTTTTATTTTTTTTCAATTTTTCCCCGAAATTTTCTAAATGCTCTCAATTGAAATTAAAATGACGTACGAGCTAAATCGAGGTCTTACAGCAATACTGGGCAGCATATTGGCACAACGTCAAGCAACTAGGACGCTGTGCTGGAGTACTAGCTTAGGAAAGACTAAGTGTGCTGAAAGTTAGGTTACACGTGTTGTGCATATGTTGGGAAGTTTCTGGTAGATAAGGTCGGGCAACTACTATGTTGTGGGGTGGATAGGTGTCAGGGCATGTGTCGTTTTTCTGCCCAGATAGTTGGGGCTGTCAACTGTCATTATTTCCAATAAATACCTTATTTGTATGTCTGACTTAAGCAGCGAGTGTGTTCTTAAGAACCAGATCGAATTGTAAGACATTGTTGATTCCTTGTTCTTGAGTTAAATACAAGGTTGAGCTTTGTCTATAATTGTTGTGTGCCTATATGTGGGTGCATTTTTGTGTTATCTGTTTTGGTGTACTGTGCTACGTTGTAGGAAATCTTTTGGCTCACTGGTTGTGGTGACAATTAAGCCAGTTTGAAAAGTTGACCAATGACACATAGCCACTACCAAACCCGCACCACCTAACTCATTGTTCGATCCATGATAGCCCCATCAACAAAGGATCAAACTATAGATTTGGACGTGGACATCAAAAAGCATCTACCGCAAATTTGTTCCTACCGCCACCCCTTAATTACCCCTACCAAATAATGCCTCCAATTCAAGTCATCGTGCCATGCATCGTGTTATGTCATTTGTTGGCTCGCACATGATAATACATAATACAAACACTATACTATAACATATTGTGTCAAAATATTGAAACACGAACGCAACACAAAATCTTATCATGCCAAAATATTGAAACACAAACACAACACAAAATATTATCGTGTCAACACGACATGACAATTAATTGTGTAATACAGTAATGCAATATAACACGACACAATAATTAATCGTCTCACACAGAACCTGTTTAACCCATTAGATATTAATTAAATTGTTAAATTCACACACACACACACACACACACACACACACACACACACACACACACACACATATATATATATATATATATATATATATATATATATATATATAAATATTTGATAAATTGATTAATTAATTAATTTCTTGTCACTTATTATTTCACCTACTAATGAGTAACCCAAACTACAATCCAAAATTAGTGTGTCATTTCATATCAATTATTAGATCAACTGATAAACTCGAAACATAGCCAACCTATTTCCATGCTTTTCGTGTTTGGCATGATTACGACTCAAGACATGTTATGATTAAACCCATACACGATAGTCTTGTGTTGTGTTATTGTGTCAATAATCATATTTCTAGACCTACCCCCGAATCCGAAAATTAGGATGCGAATTTTGAAACAATAGTAAGGTTGCGATTCTGAACACTCAGAACTTGTCGTCGGTTGGAGCTGATATGGCGAAACTCAATGGTATTGCTATCCCTTAGATTAAGTTTTCATCTAGAGGTGTTCAACGGATCGGGTTAACTAGCCAAACTTGCCCAAACCGCCAAACCCGCGCCGCAAAAAAATGTCCAATACTAACCTACGCATTGTGTGGGTGTTAAATCTTGAAATCCACACATGTATGAGCGAGTTACAGTTTGACCCATGTTCTTACGGGTTCAACTTGCTTGCTCGAGTAGACACAAAACGACGTCATTTTAGACTTAAATACTTATGTTTGTAATTTATTTATTTATTTGTTTATTTATATGATGGTTTACAAATTACATTATAGTTTTTTTCTTGTTTTTGTATTACTATAATTTTGTCGCAATTTTTTTATAAATTTTTTGTAATGTAATGGTTTTTTTTTTTTAGCAACATTTATTATATTTTAAGAGTAATCAACTGTTCTAATTAGTCCAATCCGAAAATAGGCTCAATTTGTATGCTACTAGGTAGTCTATGGTTTAAACTAACTAACCCGCACCAATCCGTACATCATTGGGCGGTCCACGGTTCAAACTAACCCAACCCGCCTAGTATTGATTTGGTTGGCAGTTTTGGCCCAACTCGCCCCAATCCGTCCGCTGCCCACCCCTATTTTCATCATACTCGTTGGTGGCTAAAAGGAGTGCGAAACCAATGACTTTGTACTCTATTCATTCCTCGATAGAACACAAAATCGATTAAGATTCGGCTTCAATATCTTTGATTCTCACATCGTTGTCTTCCCCAAAACTCAACGCTCAAATCCACATTTGGATTCGCCTTCAAGAAATGGATAATCATTTGTTAAAGGGTTAATAACACTTTACTTCCCTGTGGGTGACATTTTGCACTTTATCCTCCTATGGTTTGAACTTCGTCACTCACCCTTCTGTGATCTTGGACCTAAGTGCATATTTAACATTTTCTGTCAAATTTGACAGAATTGCAACTCACGCGCCATTTATGAAGCTGAGCATGTTTTTGAGTTGAATTCTCTCAAAAATTAATAATTTTTATTCCTATTTTACCCCTACTTATCCTCTTAACAAAAAATTCATTTTTCTAACACAATTTGTCATCTTTCAAACACAATTTCTTATCCATACTTCTCTTATTTTTATTTTTCATGTATTTTTCAAGTATTTATGGTAGTGATATTGAATGAATATCGAAATAAAAATACGAATGTGATCGAATAGCTGATTAAAAATATACAATCATTTAATACATCTCAAAATGTACAATTTCACGATAATACAACATCAAAAAATTAAAATTCACTCACTGAAATTCACATTGATAAAAAAATTATAATTCACTCCTTCAATACATCATCAATAATATCTTATAGCTGATTTAAACACTATACAAACAATATCCAAAAAAAAAACAAAAAACAAAACAGAGGCAACAATATCACTTCAAACCCTGCAAAATCCATTAAATTTCTTGCCATCTCAGTTTCAATTTCTATAATTTTCTATATGATCCCCATGGTGCCTCAAGTTTACACTGCCATGAGAGCAAATGAGAGAGAGATTAGTTTCACAGCATGAAATTGCTCCAAAGGAGAGATGCAACCAAGTAACATTTAGGAGCAAAGGTTGAACATTGGTGTACAATAAAGCAACAAACATACAAAGAGAATATACCAGATTTAGCAAGCGCAATATTTTCAAGAGGATACAAAAACTGGGAATTACCCAAATAATAAACATCAATATAAATTGCAAAATTAAAGAGAAATTCAGTTCGGAAAAAGCAACTTAGAATCAATTCAACGTAAATTCACAATTTAAACCTTCAATTCAGAATTTGAAGCACTACCTTAAGCCAATATAGAGACGCCTAAGCGCCAGGGCAATGATAAACTGGTTTGGCATTTCAATTAAGAGGAGCACAACATTACATTATAGTCTAAAACAAAGACACACTACGTGATAAAGCCAAAAGCTAAAACAAGATTTTCCAATTTGTTACCAAAATTCGACAACTGTTGCAAATGGAGATATCGTAGTCTGCTTGAGCTCAAAATTCATCACCACGAACACGCCCTAATAGTCTGCTTGAGCTCCTAAAAGAAACCCAAAACTGGCAGATAATGTGTAATTTATATGCAAATTACACATACAATACCCACCAACCAAGTAAAAGCACCCATTTACAGAACACTTCCATTGAGGCATTTCGTCGAACACCTCATGATCTTTATGTAGTAGTATCGTGGTTGAACCCTAAACCTAGTGTTTTTAGCTCTATGAAAATCGATTACAGAACACAACTTATGGAGGCTAATTTGGATTACTCAGAACCAAAAACCAAAAAACAAAAAACAAAAATGAAATCGAAACGTGAAGGTTGGCTATGTATAGACTACTGGATGCGAAGATACCAAAATTGAATGTATCAAGCAAACCAAAGAAACACAGACAAGAACAAGTATGTAAAATTAGAGAGAGAGAGAGAAAGGGGGAGAGAAGAGAGAGTAACGTTAATCTGCTTGAGTTTGAAAAATCACAAGATGATTTCGTATTTCAGAGTCCTTTCTGTGGTTTTCTCCTTTTGCGAAGCGGAACCTCTTAGCAGACCAGGCTTCACTAGGGAGTCTGGAGCAATTTTACATAGACCCTAAAAACAATTTTACAGACAACGTCACTCTCTACTTCTCCATCCTTCAAAATAATTTTACAGAAAACCTAAATCCGACTAGATTGGCGACACCACCACCGCCTTCAAATCGGACCACCGCCCAGATCTGGTCATTTCGAACGACGAGAGGAACGATGATAGAACAATCTAGCGTTCTCAGATAGTCAAATCGATGAACGATGAGGAGCGACGAAGTAAGATCGGAAGTGAGGATGGAGGAGAGAAGTGAGATTGGAAGTGAGAGAGCGAGGGAGAGAGAGAGGCGAGATGAAGTGCAAGGCTGAAGAAAAATCGTCTAAGGCTTATATATAAATAAGGGTAAATTCGACATTTTATGTTTTCCGTTGGCGGAGTTATTTTTGTACTTAAGTCCAATAGCTACGGGATAAGTAACGAAATTTAAATTACAAAAAAATAAAGTACAAATCGTTTGTTAAATATAATACAAAATGTGAATTAAAGGGACAACGAAATGGGCCATAAACAGACACCACCGTAAGCATGGGCGGAGGGAAAGTATTGGCAGGAGTTGCCCCTTAAAAAAATAAAAAAAAATTCATTATTAATCTATATTTTGAGTTAGTTTTTATTTTGTGTTCCTATTCTTTTTAAGTAATACCCTTTATAATTTTTTTACCGTCAATTGTGTCCGTCATTTATAATTCAATATTACATTATACATAATTTTCTTAACTAAAAAAAACAATATTTATTATCTAATTATTTGATTATTTTATTCTAAATTAGTTCAAACATATAAAAACAAGGGTTTAAGTGTACTTTTATTTTCCTATTCTCTCAAATTACATAAATAAAATATCAAAACTCATCAGACTAGTGAAGCATAAAGAATTAAAGAGGAGGATTATATTGAACAATTATTAAATTAAGTTTAAGATTTTTTTATAGGACTGTTATTGATTTGGTGGTTTTTGTGATTTGAAAATAAAAATTCTTAATTAATTTAAGATTGTTTATGTCACATATTTTATCTCTTTGCTTGTACATTTGACTTTAGAAGGTTCTTTTTTTTTTTTTCCCCCTAAAAAAAATATTATTTGAATAATTTCTCAATTGTCTTATTTTTCCTTTGTATTAGTTTGTTCCTAGAACTAGAAGTGAATAAATGAATACTGAAACTTCATTTTCTTTGATAGCGTGTAAAAAAATTCTTCAAAAAAAAATCACAAAATAATTTCGACTAATTTCTTAGTACCACCGCCACCAACTGTAAGGAAGATGATTCACACACATATATATACAGAGAGAGAGGACCAATTGAAAGTTAGGATTTAATTCAAACTAAGGGTATGTTTGATAACTAAATTAAGCAATTAAAATTGATTAGATTAATACTTAATTAATTAAGAGGGTTTGATAAATATAATTAAAATTACTTAATTAATTAAGTCAACTTAAAATTTAAGTAAAACCATGAGTAAAAAATTCAACTAAGACCCCATTACTTATTTGATTTTGCAGAATGCGGTAAGTGTTTTCTCTTTTTTTTTTAAAAATATTTTGACCATTTTGTCCTTCAATCTTGTAGAGTTTCTCATTTCTCAGTTTCATTTTAGCGAGCAGGGAAGCGAGTGAAACTTTCTCCATCATCACTGCCCTCTGCAAGTCCACATCGTCAGATCGTTGACGGTGGTGGTTTGCGTGGTCGTTTGGGTCTCGAAGGTAAGAGACGTCACTGCCGCTACCGCCGTTGAGTTGAAGCTCTAGTCAATCATTGTAATAGTCCTAGATTGATCGTTTTGGGTAGTCGTCGTCTTGAGTTGAGCTTGATTGGAGTTGTGAACACTCGATTGCTACGAATCAACTTCCAAATCCAAATCACTCAGTAACTAGTTTGCCTTTGTTATCTATCAAAACCCAACACAATCACACTCCCTCCCTCCCTCCCTCTCTCCCTCTCTCTCTCTCTCTCTCTCTCTAGAAACCCAGTTTGATGTAAACCAAATTTGATGTTCTTTATTTTGATGATTTCAATATATATATATATATATATTTTGTTGTTGTTTGGTGGAATTTAGAATTGCAAATTGTTGCTTTGTACTGTGAATCGTTGCTCTGTGCCAAAGATGATCGAAGTTGTGAACACTCAATTGTTGCGAATCGACTTCCAAATTCAAATCACACAGTAACTAGTTTGCCTTTGTTATCTATCAAAACCCAACACAATCATACTCTCTCTCTCTCTAGAAACCCAGTTTGATGTAAACCAAATTTGATGTTCTTTATTTTCATGATTTCAATAAAAAAAAAATTGTTGTTGTTTGGTGGAATTTAGAGTTGCGAATCGTTGCTTTGTACCGCGAATCATTGCTCTGTGCCAAAGATGATAGAGGTGAAATTGATGTTCGATCTCAAATCTGAATCCAAATCGCCACTTACTGACTTTGAAATTGATCTTGAATCAAATAGAACTGAATGCAAGGAAGGTGGTGGTGGTGGTGGTGGTGGTGGTGGGTGTGGTTGTTTAGCAATGGTGTTGTTTGGTAGTTTGGTGGAGTAGGAGATGAGGTGCAGGGGAGATTCCGAGAGATGAGTTTTGATCGCGTTAGGGGAGATTGTGTTTTGTTCGGCGATGGGCTTGGTTGGGTTTTCTCTCCAGAGGTCGTGGTTTTGTTCGGTGGTGGGTTGGTTGGATTGGGTCACTGGAAGTTGGAATTTTGTTCGGAGTGGGGCCTTAGTAGGTCAACAATAGAGTTCCAGTGATAGAGAAAAAGGAAGGGAATATATATTTAATTACAATAAGCACCCTTAAGGTTTTCTTATGTTTTAATTTGACCTGTATTTTAATATATAAGAATAATTTTAATATAACGATGCAAAGTGTAATTAATTCATTAAAGAAATTGATTTTGACACGAAATGACCAAAATACACTTTGACTGTTATCATTGATTATAACAGATTTGTAAATTGAACTAACTGGAAACAAAATTCAAATGTCAAGGATCCAATATGTCTATTTCTAAATACAAATGTCTGATTGAGCATCGGTTGCATTTGTGAGTGACAAAAAATTTCATTATCCTTGAACTTTTTAACATGTTATTGGTATTTTTATTTTATTGTTGTTCTTGGATTATCTTGATTTTAGTAAAAAAAAATTAAATTCAAGGATAGTCATGTAAATTAAACAATTTTCAGTATTCAAATTTTTTACTTATCAAACAGACAAAAAGAATTCATCACTTAAGGTGGCGTTTGGTAACCGTTTCTGTTTCCATTCCAGCAGTGGGATGGAATAGGATGAGAATTTTGTTTCTTTCTTGGGAGTAGAATCGCATTTGGTAACAATAATTTTTTTTATTTTGTTTTGGGAAAAGAATCGTGTTTGATAACGATTTTATCCTAAAATCAAATATTTTTTTTTTTTTAGATTTTTTTTTTTGGCCGAACGGCATGTGCCGACGGCAGCACCGGCGACGTTGACGACGGCGGCGGTGGCAATGCCGGACGGCCAGCGGTGGACAGAAAGTTACCGGCGGCGACGGTGGCCGGACAGTGGGCGGTCGGCGTTGCCGGAGGTGACCGGCGATGGTTGCCGGAGATGGCCTGCGGCGGTGACCGGCGGATGAACAATAAAAAATGGTTTTGGGAATGGAATGAGAATTATGAGAAACAATTTTTTTTTGTTTCTCATTTCTTAAGAAAAAAAATAGGCACAATTCTCAAATGGGAATAAAATGGAAACGAAAACAAAAATTACTAAACGCTATTCCCAAACAAAATTCTCAAAAATCTGGAATGGAAACGGTTACCAAATGGGGCCTAAATTTTCAGCACTTAAAATTTTACTTTTATCAAACAAATTTTTGATATTTTCAGCATTTAAAAATTAAGGAGTTATCAAACATGCCCTAACCCTAATTATACGCGGGAGAAGGGCATAGGAATCTATTGTTGTGATTTTCAAAACTTTAACAAACCAGAGTCCAAACAATTTGATATGGTTTTGGGCACAATCTAGGAAGCATGGACATGGACACGGACACGGACACGACACGACACGACACGGACACGGCGACACCACAATTTTTGAAAAACCCCGACACGGACACGGCGGGGACACGTCTATAGCATAACTAACGAAATACATATACACATAACTAGCAAGTAAATTCATTTCACAAAAAATATCAAGTTAATCATTCCACAAAAAACATCAAGTTAAAAATATTCTTACAAAATAATTCCAAAATTAAAAAATATCACTCGAGGTCAATTGGTTGATTGTCATCTTCGCATCCGTCATCAGTGAATAAGACTGCCTCAAAATCCGATTCATTAAGGGACAAATTAGCAACCGAAAGAAGCCCAATACCATCCATTTGATCAAAAGCATCCCCTCCAATATCCCACATCTTGTTATCCTCTTCCATGTATTGTGATTTTTTCCTTGATACAAGCCGAAGATTATTGTGCACAAATACTAAATCTTCGGCACGTTTAGGAGCCAATTTATTTCTCCTCACCGAGTGAATGAAAGAATATGTACTCCAATTACGCTCACAACACGAGGAAGAAGAAGGATGCCCAAGTAGTCTTAAAGCGATAGTTTGAAGCATAGGTGTAGAAGAGCCATGGGTAGCCCACCAAAATTTAGGTTCCATATCATCTCTTTGACTTACGAAATCATATTCTGAGAAAGCTTCCATGTAAGTTGAAAATTTTGTAAATTCTATATATATCTTCTTCAAATCTTCTGAATTTGGAAAAAAAACGTGTTAGGCATGTTTTTCTCTCTTTTGAAATCTCCTCATCCTTGTGCGGGATAACTCGATTAGGGAGCTCTTGTAACCATGCTTCACTATAGTATCTATTGAAAAGAAAAAAATAAGTACAATATATAGATACATATGAAGTTTAAGGAGTCAAAAAAATAGAATCTAAATTAAAAAGTAATCGAAGTTAATAATTACCTAGGATTGAGTGAATGTGCCAAGCAATGGAGAGGGGTATTGCTTCTAGTCCATCGATCAAGTAAAATATTGTAAACCACTGAAAAAAAACTTGACCCTTCGTGATCTTGCTTCCCTTCGTGCCGATAAATGATCTTTTTTGTTTTTTCTATCATACTATCCCACTCTTCATAAATCAAATGAAGACAAGATTTATCCGTATCCGCCATTCTCAACATATCATAAATTGGACCGGTAAAAGAAAGAATATAATCAATTTTGTCTCACCACAAATCACTAAACACCTTCTCTTTGACAAATTGAGCTTTGTTTGTATCATCCTCTCTATAACAACTCCATTTTTCACTAATGGCCATTGCTTGAAGTCCACGCTTAATGAGTTTAAATCGTTTCAACATGACAATTACCGAAGCAAACCGTGTTTCGGCAATGGCAAGCAACTTGAGAGGCACAAATTCATTCAAAATGGATAATCTCATAGAATGATTCATAATGAAATTCTTTATCATCATGACTTCATCCGCAATATCTGTTATCCAATAACACTCTTCGAAAGCAACCTCATTTGCTTCCGTATTTTTGGCTGAACAAATATTTTTTAAAGCCAAATTAAGAGTGTGCACAACGCATGGCGTCCAAAATATGTGCGGATATTTACTCTCAACCAGTAATCCAGCAGCTTTACACACCGGGGCATTGTCGGTTATCACTTGAACAACATTTGCAGGCCCCACCTCTGCAATGACTTTGAGAATTTCCTCAGAAATAAACCATTTATTCTTATACTCACCCTCGCAATTAGTTGCCCTAAGGAATATAGGACCACTTTCTGTAACCGCCATGAAATTTATGAGAGGCCTTATTTGAGGATCAGACCATCCATCACAAACAATTGTCACCCCCTTATGTCTCCAAGTGCTTTTAATTGGCTGCAATAATCTCTCGATATTTGCCTTCTCCTTTTGAAGCAATGTTGTTCTCAACATATTATAACCAGGAGGCAAATAACCAGAAATATTGTGATTTGCGGGGAACGAGTAAGAACTCGCATAATACGGATTTCTTGCAAAATGAAATGGCAATCCTCTGGAATAAAACATTATAGCAATCTCACCGTGTAATTCTTCTCTACACTGAATATTAAATGTCTTTTCTATGGCCGTGCTTCCATTACCTTTTTTTTTTCTTGATGGATAACCTTCGAGTTTAAACGAAGTAAGGCCACCCAATCCCATACTTGCACCATGGCTTGAATCATTAGAGGCATGACTAGACGATGATGGCAATGAGATTTTCTTAGGCATTGCATTAACTTTCTTCATTTCAGCTTCCTCACTTAACTGTTTCATTTCACCAAGATGTTGAGGTAAGACTTTTACACAAAAGGAAATCCCGGCATCTGGTAATTTCAACAAGTGTGCCTTGACCCTTGAATATGACCCCTGAAAGTTTCTTTGACAGTAATTACACTGAAAAGAAACATTTCCTCCGGCTTTTTTTCCCTTTTCAATTATTGTCACATATTTCCATAGGGGTCTTAATGCATCCTCATTTTGGGAGGTTTTATTCATCCCTTCCTCACTAGAAAATGCACTCATATTCCTAAAAAAAAAAATAGAAAGAGAAGTAAAAAAAGATAAAAACAATTAGAAAGAGATTTAAAATAAATGTTTGTACTTTGTAGTTTTCTCAAGTTGGACGATGGAAATATATACACTATAACACTACCACTGCCACTGGTAATGACAGTAAAGTATAAACAACAAGTCAACAACCCATTTTACATTCATGAATATAATCAACATTTTAGATTAATGGTTGATTCTTAAGCACATGTTGCACTAATGATCCTAAAATAACAGACTTTCAAGTTTCAACAGTGGGTTTTATCAAATTGTTATCTTTAATCAATAAACAATATAAACAGAAACAATATCAGAAATGCCATGAACTGAAATTGAATGAAACATGAACAAAAATTAAATGAAACACATAATATAAATATTATAAACAGAAACAAGATCAGAAATGAAACAAATAAATAATAAACAGAACAAGAGGAACAAACCGAAGCAGGAACAGCCGTGAATAGACCGCGAAGGCGCGAACAGACCATGAACAGAACAAAAAACCGAAGCAGGAACAACCGCGAACAGAGGAACGCGAACAAAACACGAAAAGAACAAAAAACCGAAGCAGGAATAGCCGCGAACAGAGCGAAAAACCGAAGCAGGAACAGCCGCGAACAGAGCTTGAAGGTTGAAGTTGAACAGAGCAAAAAACCGAAGAAGAAACCAACCGGCAATCGAAGCAGGAACAGACCACGAACAGACCGCGAACAGAGCAAAAAAACGAAGCAAGACTTGAAGGTCGAATCGTTCTTGAAGGTCGAATCGAGCTTGATTCCTTGAAGATCAGACTGAATCGTGCTCAAATGAAGAATTTGATTCGAAGAAGGAGAAGAATAGCAAGAAGGAGAAGGGTAGCGAGCGGCTGATTTAGCTGAACGATCGGTAATTGGTATTTTTACAATTAGGGTTAGTAAAATATTACACAAATCATCCCTAAAAAAAATAAATTGCGACACGGCCCCGCGAAGTGTCCGACACGCGAGGGAGGCGTGTCGGAGTCGTGTCGGACTTTTTAAAAAAAAAAAAAAATTCTGACACGGTCCGACACGTGTCGGAGGCGTGTCGGTGTCCGACACTCTACTCCTAGCGGAGTGTCCGTGCTTCCTAGGGCACAATACAATCATGGTATGAATGCATTATCATCAAGATTCAGCATGCTTTTCTTACAAAGATTTAAGAAATGACAAGTCTTCTATCAATAAGAGCACAATCTCACATCATAGAGGAACTATAAACCATGCCACTAATTTGGATTAAAAATTCATTAGAAAATCTAATATTATAGGACTAAGAGATCCCCCCAAAATTATTAATTCAAACAAACCCATTTCTTATATACATTCAAAAGGCAATCAAAAAACTTGAATTGCAAAAATGAATCCATACCTTTGTTTAAGGAGAGGAAGCAGCTTTAATAGCTCTCTGCAATTCGCTCTCCACATCAGTTGCTCGATTCGCGTTCTTCTCCATTTCTCTCCACCCATTCTCCTCTCCACCACCAACTCTGCCTCCACCCTTCTTGCTCCTCCACTGCTCAATTCCGCCCGAATTCTTGCCAGCAGCTGCTGCAGTTTTCTTTCCCACCACCATGCTGGTGCTCTCCCTCACCAATTTCCCCAACTTCATTTCGTCCAACATGTGCTTCATCTCTCTGTTCTCTCTCTGGAGAGCATCAAGCTCTCTTCTCATCCAATAACACATCCCCTTCATCATCTCCCCGTCACTTGAATTTGCCTCTTTGTTCTTGTTCTTGGCTTCCTCAATCTGGTTATCAACCCTCTTGATCCCGATCTTGTTTACGCTCAAAAAAGGCGCCTGTTTCTCCAAATCCGCTGGAAAATTCACACCCCAACGGAAATTCACCGCAATTCGTTTCGTTACTGGCAATGACGTCCTCGCCATCACGGTAACCCCAGATAGAATTAAATCTTTGCTGGCATAAGACTCCATTGAGAAGTCCTTCCAAGCGATTGGTCTGTCTAGCGGCACAAATCCAAATGAATTGACCTCTCCATTGGATTTAGGTTCGGGGTTAGGTTTGGGGTTTGGATCTGAAAAAGTGGTTTTACGGAGAGAGAAGTCGCCGAGGCGGGGCTTGAAGTGGAGAGAGAAAGTGGGGCTAGGGTTAGGGTTCTGCGGCGAGCAGGAGAGATTGGCGGATATGATGAGTGGGGAGTTGTGCGGGGAACCGAAGAGGCCGGTGCCGGATTTGAGGGTGAGGGTAAGAGGCGGCGTGGCTTTGGCAGCGGAGGAGGTAGTGGTATACGAGAGCTTGAGGGTGGGGCCGGATAGGAAATTGGTGGCCAGAGATAGGGATAGATCGGAGGGATCGGCATTGGTGGTGGTGGAGGTAGCGAAACCGGAGAGGAAGGGGAGGTTGAAGATGGTTATGGGGATTTTGGCACGGAGGAGAAGTGGGTTGTCATGGTGATCGGCATGCTGGCTCTGCCGCCGGTTGCCGTGATCCGGGAGTTTCAAGGAGAGCTTCATATCTCCGACTCGTTTAAGAAATTCAAACCTCAATGAACTCTCTGTCTTGTATTTGCGGATAAGATCGGTTCATTTTGGGCTACGATTTTTGTAATACGGATCTGTTTGTTTGTATTTTATTTTTGTTTTTAGGAAATTTCACCAAAAACCCAATGTAAACTTTACAATTATAAAGAGCATCACGGGTTCAAATTTTCACTGTGAAAATTATAACCGAGTGATGACCTTGTTGTGCACCAACTAATCAGTCCCGTGAATGCATGCAACGGAATTACACTGACAATATGTAGAACGCACACGTTTCTGCAACGTTATACAACAAAATATATACCGAAACGGACAGTACCAAAACGCACCTACGCAAAGGCACAATAACATCTACGGGAAACCCAACCTTGTATTATAATTCAGGAAATAAGTAACCAAATTACAACTTTCGGTATGAAATCCGCATGAACACACTCATTAGTGTTGTGTCACAACGCTATTGCCCACTAATGTGCACTATGTTGATGCCTTCGTTGCCAACGACTCATTTGTGCCACATGCACCGTGTTCGGTAGCAAAGTGCACCAAGTAGGTGTTGTTTGATCCTCTAACGTCGTTAGGGGTTAACAAACCACCCACCAAAAGAATTCGATGACCTCGTCAGATCGATCCTAGCTCGACACACTAGTTTTGACATACACCTATGCCAACAATACTATCACAGTTTTCTCAATCTGCCCACAAACTTATTTTTAGAATGTTGCAATGCATTGCAACGCTTTCGTCACATATCGTCTCTGTAACCAGACTGACTCTCAGCTCGTTGCTCCCACAATAACCTCGTTTGGAAACTCATGATAACCAGCTGCCTCCAATTATATTTCAGCACGAGACATATGATCGTTTCCAGTATCATACGTCGCAAGTCAAGTTCATCACTTACTTGATTTCAGATCGCACCAGGTCTATCCGTTGTCATTTACCAACAACATCGTGTTGACGCACGCCATCTCCCATTCAGATCCTTCATCATCTGATTCCTCTCGAACCAGCGTCGTCAGCTTCTCCTTCTTTGGACAGACCCTTGCTCGATAAGGACCATCACATATAAAATAAACTCGGCTATTACCCACAACTACAACCGTTGTTTGTTGTAATTTTGGACAGGAACCCTTGGTAACATTGGTCTCCACGTCTTTGTTCTTCCATTCCTTCATGCCCTCGTTAATCTTTTCCTTGCCTTCCCTTGCTGACTTTTGGTCTATCTTGCTACCGTCCCTCGTTAGATTATAATCGGTCTTGCTGTCTGCCGCCACTACGGCAGTCTGCAAGTCTCGTACACCCTGGCACCTCAATTTAGCTTGCGCCAATGCTTGCAAGCCTGAGGTAAAATTGAAGAGTTTCCGACATATTTTTCACATCTAATATTGAGGATGCGAATTCCTTTATATGCTTACGCACCGAGTCTGTGTACTTGAGTCTCTGTAATCGATCTTGAGTCACCCAACTTGAGTTTGTCAGTAGGAACTGTTCCCTTAGTTCGTTTTTTAAATCAGCCCAAGTCGTTATCGCTGGACGTGCATTGTTTGCCACATATGTTCGCCACCACAGCTTCACAACATCGGCTTTGTACATACTTGACATGGGGAAACATAAGCAATCCGAAAATATTGCTCCATGTCCCATAGGCAATTCTCTAATTCCTTGGCACTTCGTGTGCCCAAAAATTCCTTCGGGTCTGGCACTTTCATCCGTGCTGATCCGTCCTGCCACATAATCTGACCAACAACGTTTTTCTCAAAACAGTAACTTCTTCCTCAACGTCTTTGAGTTTTCCTTTTAAGACATCAATCAGAACGATCATGTCCTTCGCCATGGATTTGATTCTGGCCGTTGTGTCACTGCAAAATTCTTCGAAAGATACTCGAAGATTAGCAATATCGACCCTCAGTTCAGCGTTCTGGATAGATATATTCACCTCGTTGCCTGTCGGTGGCGTACCGATGTAGTCTTCCAATGCTTCCAATCGACTGTTTACACTCGATGCATGAGCCATCTCGTAGCCTTGCTCTGATATCCACTGTCATAGGGTCAAATTTTAATCACGAAAATTATAACCGAGTGATGACCTAATTGCGCACCAACTAGTCAGCTCCGTGAATGTCTTGCCACGCAATGGAATCACACCGATAATATTTAAAATGCACACGTTCTTGCAACATTATACAACAGAATATACATTGAAACAGACTGTACCAAAACGCACCAATGCAAAGGCACAATAATATTTATGGGGAACCCAACCTGGTATTATAACTCAGGATACAAGAAACCAGATTACAACTTTCAGTATAAAATCCAAAGGAGCATACTCACTGCCCAAAAACTGACTACAACATGACTATTTATAGGGAAATATAGCAGTTGACAGCCCTAACTGCATAGACAATCAATCAACACCTGTCTGACATATGTTCAGCCCATAGGAAGTAATTTTTCAGTTTGAAAGCTGCCCAAAAGTGCTATAGAAACTGTCTAGAATTGCACCCACTACCTTGTACATGCCTGGTAACTTCCAGTCTTTCATCTCACCACGAGCTAAACTTTATTCCAGCGTTTTTGCATTGTGCCAACATCCTGTCTCATTGCCATCTCATTTTCTTAGTTATGTTGATGTACGCCAATGCCTCGCCATGCCGCTTGAATGTCCAGAACACGTCTTGCGCTCACGTTCTGTTTTGTTGCGTAGTTACGCCCAACAACTTCCCAACGTCGTATGTATTTTCCGCACTAAAATACACCGCCGTTCCCAACAGTTTGTCATGTTGCGCACATGACACTTTTTACAATGTAGCGTTGCGCCTACGTTGTACCGCCTTGTCTCGATGTCGCACCAAGGTCTTTCCCACTACCCAAACCCACTGGTGATGTGCCACAACGCCATTGCCTACCGATATGCACTATGTTGGTGCCTTTGCTGCCAACAACTCATTTGTGCCGCATGACTGTGTTACGTAGCAAAGTACACCAAGTCGGTGTTGTTCGGTCTTCCAACATTGTTAAGGGCTAACAATGGGCCACAACTCCGGACACAAGCACAATTTTTAAATTTGGGCAAATTACTGTTTTGGTCTTTCATATGTAGCACATTTTTGTATGCATTTTTTTTTTTTTTTTTGGGGGGGGGGCAATTAGCCCATTTAATTTGTAACGCTTTTATTTTAAGTGCTAATTCTGTTAGAATTAGTGTGAATTTTGACCAAAAAATTATGTTTCTCCCTCAAATTTTGATTGAAAGAATTACACTTCATCTCAATCTTTAATTGAAAGAATTACACTTCATCTCCATTTACTTTAAAGATATAACATTTTATTATATGAATTATGAAAATTCAAATTAAACACTCATGTATTTTTATTTTTGATTTTTTTTCCTTTTCATTTTTTTAGGTTTACATTTTCCTTTTTTCATCGTAAAATTCTAAAATGGCATTGGCCTTATGGGCCAAAATCTAATTATAAAAAAAATTATTGTTTTCCTTCACATTTGTTTTCTTTTTCCTTTTTTTTTTTGGTTAGTTTTCTTTTTTCTTTTTTGTGTTTTCTCTTTGTTTTATCTCTTTTTTGTTTTTTTTTTCTATTTTCTTGTGTTTTTTTCTCCTTTATTTTTTATTTTTATTTTTTACTATTTTTTAAAACAAAATTAAAAAATTTATATTTCACTAATTAAATTTTTAATTTGTCTCCAAATATAATTGTAAAAGTAGAAGATAAATTTATAAATTTGTTAGTTGAAATTCAACCCATTGCGGATGAATTTTCACTTGAGATGTTAGTTGAATTTGTTTTGTATAATATGTAGAATTTTTCAATTATATTTTGGGGACTAGTTAAAAATTGAAATAGGCAAAGTCTACATTTTTCCAATTCTATTTTGAAAATAGAGAATAAAGAAATAATATCGCAGAAATAAACACGTTTGGGATGGTGTCTAGTTAGGGTAGTTTGGTTTTGATATTTTTCCTATGAAAAAAATTAGGTTTCGATATTTATCTTGGTAAACAGGTTAGATTATTATTTTCTCTTGAAAAGAATTAGGTTTTTATTCATCCTACCATTGAATTATTTTTGAGTAATTTATAAACGTTTATCATTCCCTGTGAAAAGAATAAGTGAGAGAGAGTTAGGTTTTTTTTTTATAGCTTGGTAAAAAGATAGGGTTCATCATTAACCCGTGAAAAGGGTAAATTATAAATGTTGATTCTGTGCCTATAAAAGAATCGTGAGTTGTAAGGGCTTGGTTCCTAGTTGGTAAATGAATCAGGGGTATGGAGGATTGCGAATCTCCATGGAGCTCGAGGGACTGGACGTAGGTAAGATTAACTTAACCACTTAACCAAACCAGGATAAATTCTTATGTGCTGCATTGATTCATTTTCTATCTTGTATTTTGGTATGCACTTAGTATTAAACACATATCCGCAACATATAAAGATAATAATCTATTTAGAAAAATTGATTATTTGTGTTTAAAGGAATTAATTGTTTAAATTTGATAATCACCCAATTCACCCCCCTCTTGGGTAACTCTTTGGGCCAACAGGTTAGTCTTTAGCCTGTAAAAAAACTTGTGAGCATTTAGTTCCTACATGTGAAAGGAATCAGGGTTTACTGGATTGCGACTCTCTGTGGAGCTCGGGGGATTGGATGTAGGTAAGAGTAGCTTACCGAATTAGGATATATAGTTGTGTACAACATTATTTTATTTCTGATTGTTTGGGTGTACATTTAGATAAACACATTTCCGTTGCGTAACAAGATAATAATCGATTTAGGAAAATTGGTTATTTGTGTTTAAAGTTTTATAACTACCCAATTCACCCCCCTCTTGGGTAGATCTTTGGGCCAACACAAACAAACAAAAGAAAAAAAGAAAAAGAAAGGTGAAGAAAAATAACAAAACAAAAAGATTTAATAACTCCCAAATTTTAGCTCATAAATCCAACTCATTTTATAATTTTGTGAAAATAAATTAGAAAAAAAAGACATTTTTTTTAAAAAAATACATTAAAACGTAGAAGCGGAAAAAGCAAAAAAAGTGAAAAATAAAATAAAATACATGAGTGTTTAGTGTGAGTTTAATAGCACAAAGAGTGAAGCGTTAGTTTCTTAAAGTATGTGGGGGTGAAGTATAATTTTTCAGTCAAAGTTTGGGGTGGAAATGTAATTTTTCTTATCAAATTTTACACCAATTCTAACGGAAGGGCCACTTAGAATAACAGTTACAAAGTAGAGGGACTGTTTGTAAAATGAATTAAAGGGTCACATAAAAAATACGCTATGAGTAGGAGGACAAAAACTGTAATTTTTAAAAACTCCAACTGTGTTGCTCAGGCATTGGAGTTTCGTTCCATGCTCCCCAAAATACCTTTCACCTTTTCTATCTATTTGTTTGAATCTTAGCGTTGGCCCACAGATCTACCCAAGAGAGAGAGAGAGAGAGAGAGAGAGGGGGAGGGGGGGAGGTGAATTGAGTAGTTTAAAATTTAAACAAATAAATTACAATTAAATTAATCAAATTTCAATTTTCCTAATAGGTTGTTATCTTGTTATATAGCGGAAACATGTTTAACTAGGTGCACAACCAAGCAGATAAAGGTAGAAAAATTGATACAAATATTTATACTGGTTCGACAAGTTATTCTTACCTATGTTTAGTCCCCTAAGCTCCCGCAAGTAATTCGCAATTTACTAACACTTGATCCCTTTCTTAGGTAGGAACCAAAATCTTTACAATCTTTTTCAGAGGCGCAAGATTAACCTAATTCTTTTCCCAAGATGAAAATTAACCTTATCTTTTTCCAGGCTAAAGACTAACCCTAATTGGACAACATCATTTTATGCCTAATCCGCTCTCACTTAGACCAAGCACATTTAGGTCCAAGTTACAACTCACAAATATAGAAATAACAAATTTCTTCTCACATGAGTTTCTACCACCTCAAATCAAACTTCAACTCAATTAATATACCGATATACTAGTGATTAGAAAAGTGAGAGAGAATTAAATTTGATTTTAGCAACTTAAAGGACAAAGATTTGGGAAAACAGATTTTTAGGGAAAAAATAATTTTACAATATTTTCAATATATTCAGTAATGAAAACCATTTTTTATATAAAAAGCATATTAAGCTAAAAAATATAGATATTCATCACGTAGAGCATAGTAATTTGAGCAAACAAACAAGATAGATCTCACCAGGATTTTCGGAAGATTGAAAGCAAAAAACCAAATTCGATGTAAGCAGGAATACCCTTTATTCGATTAAGAATGATTCACAAAAAAACTCTCCCACAAAATATTTCAGCGATAAGATATGATCTCTCTTTTAAAAACTTCAGAAATTATATGTATTCTTGAAGATATTCTTGATTATAATATATGAAATTCACAAGTGTATATATAGGAGTTAAACTATGCCTATAATGACAATATTTTGAAAGATATGCCCTAAACTAACATATATAGACCCTATATATCAAAAATGATTTAAATCAGATTCATTTGACCCGAAATAAACTTTTTTAAATACTTAATTTATCCCCACAAAGATTTTGCTTTAAACTCCCAAAAGATAGAAAAAAGTTTGCCTAGTAAAAATCACAAAATAAATTCACAACAAAAAGTGCCACCACTAGATTGATGGTAGAGGTGGCCGAACCAAATTTGGTATGGATTTAGCGAGAATCGTGAGATCAGGTCACAATAAGAAGTGCCACCACCAACATGCCACCGTCGTGTCACTACCATTACCCCACGATGAACCCCCTATACCTTCTTACCTAAACAATTACATATATATCTTTTTTTGTCTAACAAAAACACGACGCCTACCACCAGATCTGGTGGCGGCGGCCGTATATGATTTGGTGACGGTTTGGGTCGCCACCACAAAGATCTGATGACGGCGATCCAAATCTGGCTGTTTACTGCCATATTCAAATTTTCTACGGCACCATCGTTGCAACTCTATTGTTCATAGCCATCTTGCCACTGTTGTTCCTATCTCTATCTTTTGCTCATTTTTAGAAAATTCAATATATGATATTTTGTGTGAAATCCATTCAAAAACTTACATATTTGAATAATTTCAGATCTAATTTTTGTTGTTGATTGTTTATATAATTGTAACAAATTTATTGAGTTTAATTTTTGTTGGTGATTATTTGAATGTTAGCAACAAATTTATTGAACTAAAGTTTACTACAATATTTGTTCATAATTTTCTAAAATTTGTCGTTGATTTTTTGAATATTTGTTGTGGTTGTGGTGGTAGTGGTGGTGGTGATAGCAAATATTTGAAGTGGTGGTAGTTGTAGCGAATATTTATTATTATAATAGTGGTAATAAATATTGGTTGTAATAGTAATGATGGTGATGACGAATATTTGTTGTGGTAGTAATGGTGATAAGAATATTTGTTGTGATGGTAGAAATGGTGATAGAAAATGATTGTTGTGGTAGTGGTGATAGTAAATAATTATTGTGGTGGTCGCAAGATAGTGAATATTTGTTGTGTCTGTCAATATAAATTATGAAAAAATTATTTTGGGGCATTTTTATCATAAAAAATAAACTATTTCTAAATTGGGGTTCTCATAAAAAAAGAGTAAGGACAAATATGAAAAGTTGTAGGCTTTTGGGGTCCAATTTAACCTATCTTTGTATCTATTGAATTATAAATGAAAACAAACAAGAATTATATTACTTACATATCTTGTTTTATAGATGGATGCTATGAAAATTCCTTATATTTTATTAAATATCACTCAGATCTTTTATTATGAAAAATAATATTTAATATATTTTTACTCTTACTTTTTAATAATAAAAAAATTAAAAATCATATCAATGTTATGACTATTTTACCCTGGTCTATATTAATGTTTTGTTTCTTTTTTCCCCTTATTTCTTCACCCTTCTTCCTTCCAACCCACTAAAACAACTCCATATTCGTTTGCAAACTCACCTGTCGTTGTTGTTCGAACCAGGCCATCGACCATCCTCTATTGTTATTGACCACCACCGTTGGCCATTCGACCATTGTCAATCATTCCCACCCCAAAACCACCACCTATATATAGCACAACGCCAACCTCATATTTTAAGATATTAGAGCATGAAGGCCTAGAGATCTCTCTATTTTATCAATTTTATCAAATTTTTATTTTCTGCTAGTTGTGTTAGTAATAGACCTTGTGCTTATTTTGATTTCATATCCTGACTTTGTAAACCTTTGTTATTGTATGTTTATTATTGAAATTTTAATAAAGATATAAAGTATGTTGAATTTGTAGACGTGACATTATTACAATTTAATGTAGAAATGATACATTATACTTAAAAGTAAATACTAATTAAAATTGTCATGCATTAAAGAAGAAATATTATATATTACTTTCATCATCAGACATTTTAATATCTGGTTAATATTCATGTCCATTTAAAATAATCATGTAAGTACGCACTTCATTGATCAAACTTTCTTAGAAATGCTCATGAATTTTTATTTGAATCTCATGGCAGCTAATCCAAAGTTGCATTCAATTATTTTCTTTGCTGTAATGATGCAACGCCATCTAAAGGTCCTGTAGCATGCCTAATGGCATTGTCTTGACTAATTGACGAACTCTTGGAATATTGTATTGTCAACATCTATTCATGATAATCTTTATTTGATTCACACGATATGTATATTATTTCCTCATTTTTGTAAACCGCCATAGAGGGTAACATACTGTTGGATCTAAAGAGTAAGAAAATTCATCTTCCAAATGCTAGTGACGTCCCATTTGACGATATAAATCTCTGACTACATACGTTTCCTGTTGAAACTTTAATAAAAAATTTAAATATGATGACTTGTGTTTTGTGAGTGATTTAATAGACACAGACGCTTACACACATGTGCATATATATATATGCATGATAGGTGTCGCTGAGTCAATACCAGGGCCCAAGCTACGTATCCACCATCGCTGTGACATGGCCATATTTAGGATTCCAAAATGCCACGTAAGAGTATATGTCGACCAAGGCTCTTACCTCAAAATATTTGTTGCACCTAGGGAAGAACAGTATAACTCGCAAAGAATGCTGTCTCCCATAATTCTGTGCCACGACTTTAGGCGGCCAGCTTCAGGGACTTGGCTATTTATCATAATCGACATATCATTTCAGTTTGTTTCTCATCCAAACTCCATGGATATCCGATTGCCTCTACTAGAACTCCTCCACAGGCGTAACAAAGGCCCATGGGCTTTTCCAGATGGGCCCGAAAGCCCAAGGCAGTGATTATCTCCTAAACGCCCCAGATTATCGGCTAAACACATGGTTTTGCCTAATTAACCGTGTTTAGGCCCGATTAAGTAAAACTAAACATTGCCAATACTTATAAATACAAGGGCTATGTAATCATGAGGTAATGCTCAATCGCTATTTACATATTTGACGCGTTTTTGTACCTGTTCTCTTTTAGTTCTTACTCTCATGCCGTAGGAGCTTCATTGGGACAGATCACGGCTCAACCATGTATAGGTACAATTCCTTGATGGACAGGAATATGAATTCTAGCTAGTAAGTCCCCCTAAGATGGTAATTACAGTTGACTCGAAAAATCTCCAACTCCAACTCCAACTCCAACTCATCAACTCCACCTTAGCAAGATGACCTACTTGTCACTTGATTGGACCATATTTGAGGTGTTGACCACTTTTAGACACCAATAGTTTGGCACCATCTCTGGGAACCATGCAGAAAGCCTTCTCTTAATCATTACTCTCTACTCAGTGGAGCCTGGATGATCATAATGTCTAGTTAGATAGATAGACATAGAAAAGAATAATAAAAAGATATGTCAAAAACTCCAAGGCCATACCTATTAACTCCCACCAACAAGGATAAGTGCTACTGGTAGGGGGCGATTTTGCGCACGCCTACTTACTCTCGCAAGTATACGAGGTCTAAAGTTTTAATATAGTGGATCTTTGAAGATCGGATATCATTCCCACAGAGAAAAGTGTGAATAATTGAATTGAATACCGTAATTGACGTAGTCTCGTGTTATCCTGACGACGTAAAGCGTGAATTGAAATTAAATTAAGCTAAATTACAATTAGTGGGTTAATTCTAACTAGGTTGATTAATTAGGGATTGATTTCGTTCACTTAATACACAATTGATTTAGTTCGGTTAACAATAACGGAGTTTAGGTATCCGACAATCTCGGTTCGTAAGCTCCTCCGTCACCTCTTCCGAATGTAAGACGAGGGAATACGTGACTTCGAGTCGACGCCGAGGTCCCCCTCATTGTCTTAACGACTCTAGGCCGCGTGAGTCTTGACCCAATGTCATCGATTGCATACTAACTAACGCCCTCCCGGGTCGTTAGGTCGTAACAATGTGTTTACCCTAGTCCGAATCCAGGGTTACCTCTCCCGAGTGTCAAACCCTAGATTCTCAAGTCCAATCCTAATACCGTTACAAGCATATTAAGATCGTCATCAAATGATAAACACAATCGGACTTAAAACAACAACCGTTAAAGAAACGTATATTAAACCAAATGAGTATTTACACAATTACACCTTTCCCTAACTAATCTCTAAATTACACTAACATGCTCTTAGCCAATACAACATAAATCAAGAGGAGATCATCATTACCAAATTTTAAATATTTAAATACAAAGATGAAAACAAGGGAAGAAAAGCCAAATCTCAAAGTGGAGTATTCCACTTTCGCCAAAAAACGATCCTCCCGAGCTTCCTCTTATCTGTTGATGAACTTCCTCTTTTGGCTCTTCAAGGATTGGCCAAGAACACTCTTTACAACTAATCTAATCTACATCCTAAACTAATCTAATCTAACCGGAGCCTCCTCTCACGTCTAAGGGGTTCTAACCTCCAAGAGAGTCTTTTGGTTTGGTGGAGAAAAGAGTTTTATAGGCAAGGGTTTAGAAATATCTTCAAAATATCTGAAAACAGATATTTCTGTGCAGAGTGTCACCGCCTAAGCGGTGGTTCACCGCTCGGGCGGTGGACTTAAGTCGGTTAAGTTCTGTCGGTTACTTCGCCTAAGCAGTGGTTTTTACGCTTAGGCGGTGGCTGCTGGCAAGATATTCTATTGTTTTCTCGCCTAGGCGGTGGTTTTCTCGCCTAGGTGGTGGTTCAGCCTTTCAGCACTCCAACATTCTGCCTCTTTTCCACCTAAGCGGTGGAACTTCCGCTTAGGCGGTGGTCTTCATTCACCGAAACCCTGTTTTGCACATTTTGCTCACCGTTTCTCCACCGTTTTCACTCATTTCTTGCCCTTTGACGTCCTTTCACCTGTTCTACACTAAAACACACTAAAACACAATTAAATATAACTAAAATGCTTGAGAACTAATAAATCCGGTTTAGAAATAGATAGGTTTTTCACACCTATCAATACCCCCAAACTTAAAATTTTGTTAGTTCTCGAGCAAAACACTAACGCTAAACTAAACTAACTAACAAACTAATTAACTAAAAATGAAAAATTAAACTAACACAAAAGAAGTATATGCATGTAAATATAAAGTTCAATCGAAATGACCAATTTGTTCCTCCCTTAATATCCTAAAATCGGATCAAGTTCGGGAAGCATCCCACACCAAGTGGTGTTCTAGAATTTCGACTATCAATATCAATAAAAAACATTCTAGATCCATTTGAAGTGTGTGTGTGAGAACTCAAATGTATAACTAGTCAAATACCGGATTCGATTATTCAATTGTTAAGCTCATAATTTAAACTGTTGAAGGATTCAGGAAAACCATACTCTTGATTGGAGTCTACTATCCACTAATGTAGGCTCGGATATTCACAGAAATCAATAGGACTTGGTTTGGCTTTGGAGAACGACCACGCGTATTACTGGAATAAAAATAGAAATACGGTTTAATCAATCGATACCCGAGGTAAAATCGCTTGTTGCTATCCTCTCTCATGACCCCACCACATTTACTGTACAATTCTGAATAAGAAACAAAAAAAAACTTGTATTCACTTGTTGAAAGAGAAGAAATGAAAGTAAAATTCACTTTTTTTTTTCTTTTTTAACATACCCCTAAATTAATTCGAATTATTACAATTTTAGGAGAGTGCAAAAAGAAGTTAAAAGAAACACACTCCCAAACTTATTCGAACTTGTAAAATTTTAGGAATATGTAAAAAGAAATGATAGAAACACACCCCAAACTTATTTTAGGAGCGTGCAAAAAGAAATACAAAAGTGACAAGTGAATATACTAATACCGAATCAATAAAAATTCGTCCGAAACCCTACCGCTCACTTGATTGCACTCAATTTTGAAAATTAGGCTTAGCGACTTTGGTTTAGGAAAAATCTAAATGAAAAGAGTATTTGAAACGTTTTCAGAATTGATTACGTTATCGGTTTCGACAGGGGAAATAAGGAATGAATATTTTTAGGTTAGTTACAACGGATCAAGCGAGAAATTGACGGCCTAAATCACGTCTCCGGAATTACCTTACCTATGATTCCGCCTCAAGTTTTCCCCAAATGAAGTTCTAGTTTCCTCTTTTTCTATTATGAACTTAATATCAAATAATCGACATTTAATGGTTTAGATAATTATTCATTGAGTTCAAATGTCGTGCAATTTTTTGGATCGAGATAATTTTTACCCAATTGACATATTAAGCACACAAAACACCCAAGGAAGGTATTATCCCCGACCTCAATATGCAATTAGGGGATAATTCTCATCATCGGGTCTTGGCCCAAATGAACTTACATCTAATCATGCAAACACAACTTTATACATACACAATATTAAACTAATTCTAATACTAACATGCATACTAATCTAACACTACACATTCAAAAACAAACATTAAACTAAACTAAACTAAAAATTTGAAAATTTAAAACATTCTTAATACATAAATAAATAAAGGTCTGTACAACAAAAATTTTCATTTTGTTCAAAAATAGTAATAACTGTTCATCATTTTCTATAAAAAGTCAAAATGGATAAACATCCACTAAGCTATCATCCGATCCATACCACTCAGGCCTGAACACGACAGTGTTCTAATAGCAGCGAACCCAATAAACATATAGCATGCTTGCAAAAAACAAAATGGGTTAAACACATACCTAGGGAATAAGATTTATTCCCTACTGTTCACCTGAAGACGAGTCATCACCATCATCACTCTGAGAAGGAGAGTGTGGTCTCTGGAGTAGATGTGGTGGCACAGATGGCATCGGTGGGAAATCGTCCATCTCAAGGCCAAGGCCCTCCCAAATCTTTCGATGGACTTGATCTTGTTGCCTCGAAAATTAGTCCAGGAAAGAGGCAATCTCATATTGATTCTGGAGGACCATCTGAAGCTTCATCTCTTGGGAGTTTTCAGCTCGGGCTCCAGAGGGTCCAGCCGTATCGTCTAGCTGCTCTTCCCCTTCCTCCGGCTCAGGATCAGGTGCCTCTTGTGCCCCATTCCTCCACAACTGATTTATCGCTGACAGCGTGAGTGGAGAGATAGGTTCACACTGGCTTCCCCCGGATACAGTCACATCAGCTAATCTGAATATATGGGTCAACAGTGACGGAAACGGGAGCCCACTCTTTACCGATTTCAAAGCATGAAGAATTGATGAATAGATCAGAAATCCAATGTTTATGGGTTGTCCGGTCTGGATTTTATAGATCAAATAGGCCCTGTCCTTAGAGACGTCTGACAAATGTGATGTCGGCAGGAGGCTTCCACAGATGAAGTTGTGCCAGATTTTTGAAACCGGCTTGAGGCATCTCACTGAAAATGTAGCGACGTTCGGCCCCTGATGTTTCCACTTTACCGGGCCAGATGTGATATATTGGATGACCTGTTGTAAAGAAGGTTCCTGGCTTTCAATTAACTTCGGTGCCGAAAGTCCGAAGAGATGATTTATGAAGTCGGGGTTGGAGATAATGGGTTGATTTTGAACCCTTGATAGATCGTCGATGGCCTCGGTAGCATTTTCATAGAACTCTTTGACCAAAGCGATTTCGCCTCGGGGTGGCGATTTGCAGAGTTTCTCCCAGTGGCGGCTTAGGATTTCATTCCAAAATTCCTCCGGGAGCTCCTCGATCGGACCGAAGCCCCGTTGACGTATGCAAGCACGATGTTTTTCGTGTTGTTCGAAGTGGTCCGCCGCTTGTTTTGACACAAAGCGGGTAGCATCAAAGTCAACGTCGGTCGGCGTCCTTGGGGTTGAACCCGACCCTTCGCCTCTAGCCCTCTTCTTAGCTACTCTTTTCGGCATTTCCTACAATCACAATCACAAAAACCCAATACAACCTCATCATATATGAACATTTGAAAATCATAAACTTCCCTAATCACATTGTCATGAACAAATTCATCCCCAAAACGAATACCCATTTGAATTTTTCAAATAATTTTAACAAATGTGACATCCTATATTAATTCACACACTCAACCAATCCAATTAAACATGCATATCATCAAGAATCAAACCAAAAACCCATTGAATTTCGAAATCGTGAAACTAGGGTTTTAGGTTTTTGGGAAAAATCTCAAAATCCATTGATTTCTTTGATAGAATCATGAAAACCAACCAATACTTTCAACAACTAAACTAAATGTAATGTAAAAGAAACTTACTTGTTGAAAAATAATGGTCCAATCAAAAGAAATGGAAGAAATCGCACCTTTCACGCGAAACCCTTGATTTTTAGAAATGGAGGTTGAAATCCAATTCTTGGAGGTTGAATCGTGATGGAAATGACCACGTTTTGTAATGGATGGATGATTTTAGAGATTTGGAACGGTTTGGGAGTGAAGTTGTAGAGAGAAGGTGGAGGATTTGGGGAGGGAACTTGCATTTTTAAATTTTAAGCGACGGGCTATTTTTAACAGCAGACGGTCCACCGCTTAAGCGGTGGATTCACCGCTTGAGCGGTGGAACTCTTTTCTTTAAAAACAAACATTCTGATGAAATTCTACTTAGGCGGTGGTTTTTACGCCTTAGCGAAATTACACCAGTGTGCAAACGTTTTGTTCTGCTGTTAATCCGCCTAGGCGGTGTTTTTTTACGCCTAAGCGGTGGAGTATATTTTGAAAATTTGGTGCATCCTGTGTTTTTACCGCTTGAGCGGTGGTTAGCCGCTTGGGCGGTGGGCTGTTTTCACCCACTCTATGTTTTTACCGCCTGAGCGGTGGGCCTGTTTTCTGAAAAATACCTTCTCTGTATTTTTACCGCCTAAACGGTGGTTCACCGCTTGGGCGGTGGCCTGAAACTCTGACTTTTGTGTTTTTCTCAAATTTTCAAAATACAGCTCCACCCCGTTCATTTTCACTTCGCTTGTTCAACGTGTTTAAATTTAGAATACTTCCCCAAGTGTCCACACTCCTAAATTCACTGGCGAACACGTTCCGAAGCCATATCGGCTTCCAAAAAGAATAAATAATCAAATAAATAGTAACAAAAATTGGGTAATTTGATACCCTAAGTTTCATTTCAAAATGATAGCGCTTGAGTTACCGTCCCCAGCTGGACTTTTGTGTCACTAAGTATTTTTTAGCAAAATTCCCTATAGATAAGGAATTTGGGCTCAAATGCTTAGTCGGATCAAGATCATGGCTTTGAAGTCGGCGTCTCCTGTCAGTCCTTATCATTTTCAACAAGCTCCATCTCGGGATAGAGATTTAAGAGTTCCAATCTTCATCATTTCTCGCACCGCTTGATCTCACTAACACAATGAAACAAAAATAAAAATTAAAAACAAAACAAAAATAAATGTCAGGATTAACATTTGACCACTTAGTCGCAATATCAACATAGAATTCACACTAATCTCATGTCTACAACTCCAAAGACTTGGTGTGTTGACGGACTAGGAAACGATCAATTTGCTTTTCCTATATAAAACTTAAGTTATGAGCTGATACCGCGTTTCTTTTGCAATATTCAAACAACATTCAAATAACATTCACATTAATCCCCAGCAACGGTGCCAAAAACTTGGTAGGGGGCGATTTTGCGCACGCCTACTTACGCTCGCAAGTATACGGGGTCCAAAGTTTTAATATAGTGTATCTTTGAAGATCGGATATCGTTCCCACAGAGAAAAGTGTGAATAATTGAATTGAATACCGCAATTGACGTAGTCACGTGTTATCCTGACGACGGAAAGCGTGAATTGAAATTAAACTAAGCTAAATTACAATTAGTGGGTTAATTCTAACTAGGTTGATTAATTAGGAATTGATTTCATTCACTTAATACACAATTGATTTAGATCGGTTAACAATAACGGAGTTTAGGTATCCGATAATCTCTGTTCGTAAGCTCCTCCGCCACCTCTTTCGCGTGTAAGACGGGGGAATACGTGACTTCGAGTCGACGCCGAGGTCCCCCTCAATGTCTTAACGACTCTAGGCCACGACAGTCTTGACCCAACGTCATCGATTGCATACTAACTAACGCCCTCTCGGGTCGTTAGGTCGTAACAATGTGTTTACCCTAGTCCGAATCCAGGGTTACCTCTTCCGAGTGTCAAACCCTAGATTCTCAAGTCCAATCCTAATACCGTTACAAGCATATTAAGATTTTCATCAAATGATAAACACAATTGGACTTAAAACAACAACCGTTAAAGAAACGTATATTAAACCAAATGAGTATTTACACAGCTACACCTTTCCCTAACTAATCTCTAAATTACACTAACATGTTCTTAGCTAATACAACATAAATCAAAAGGAGATCATCATTACCAACTATAAATATTTAAATACAAAGATGAAAACAAGGGAAAAAAGCCAAATCTCAAAGTGGAGTATTCCACTTTCGCCAAAGAACGATCCTCCCGAGCTTTCTCTTTTCTGTTGATGAACTTCCTCTTTTGGCTCTTCAAGGATTGGCCAAGAACACTCTTTACAAGTAATCTAATCTACATCCTAAACTAATCTAATCTAACTAAGGTGGAAGAGAGCTCCTAAGAACAATCGGAGCCTCCTCTTACGTCTAAGGGGTTCTAACCTCTAAGAGAGTCTTTTGGTTTGGTGGAGAAAAGGGTTTTATAGGCAAGGGTTTGGAAATATCTTCAAAATATCTGAAAACATATATTTCTGTACAGAGTGTCACCGCCTAAGCGGTGGTTCACTGCTCGAGTGGTGGACTTAAGTCGGTTACTTCTATCGGTTACTTCGCCTAAGCGGTGGTTTTTACACTTAGGCGGTGGCTGCTGGCAAGATATTCTGTTGTTTTCTCGCCTAGGCGGTGGTTTTCTCGCCTAGGCGATGGTTCAGCCCTTCAGCACTCCAATATTTTGCCTCTTTTCTGCCTAAGCGGTGGAATTTCCGCTTAGGCGGTGGTCTTCATTCACCGAAACCCTGTTTTGCACATTTTGCTCACCATTTCTCCACCGTTTTCACTTATTTCTCTCCATTTGACGTCCTTTCACCTGTTCTATACTAAAACACAATTAAATATAACTAAAATGCTTGAGAACTAACAAATTCGGTTTAGAAATAGATAGGTTTTTCATACCTATAAGCTACCTAGGGTTGTGGGATAAACCTCGAGAGTTGTGGAAAGATCTCGGATAGATCTCTTCGAGTGCCAAATGGGCGAATTCAAGTCATGTGTGTAACTCATCCTCGCGCGCCTATCGCTACCTCCTGTCCAAGGGGGGACAACTCTCCAGACAGCAAGGCCCGATGAGCGACCCCTAGACTATGATATTTGTATGGAATCTTCGAATGGGCTCATGCCCAGGGACCACCCTTTACCTCGCGACCACGAGTCTACAGGACTAGAAAGGGTCCCCCGGTAGCGACAAGATCCCTATATTCTCCACTGCGCAGACATATACCTAGGGACCTATTAGAGTCCCCCAATGGTCGAGCTCCTTATCGTCCATCAAGATTTGATCCTAAGGGACTGTGCAAATGTGAAATTGACTCCTACTTGCCTCTCTCCCGTCATACTGTGGCCCAAGCTATGGGTAGTAACTGTCATGGTGATGAAAGTACAGAGACTTTGCTGAATCTTCACTGCCATAGCGGTCATTCCATTACCACAATAGTGAAGTTAGACGACATGCCCACCGCCGTGACGGTCACTTTGCAGACAGTTTAGATATTTTGGGTTATTTTTTTAGATATTTTGATCCCTTTATATATCTTCCCTTTACCCAACACAAAAGAATGTCTCGGGAGTCCCTTGAGAGCTCCAAGGGCATACCAACAAGGAGAGATCACCACGATAAAAAGGAAGAAGCGTTCTCGGAGTGGTTTTAGTGACCAATCTTTGGATAAAGGCTAAACTCTCTTGTTTCTCTCTTTTATTGTTAAACCCTTATTTGGATTTGTATATGTTTAGCTTGTATTTCATTGTATATAGGTCTGTTGATCTTAAGATTTTGATGGACAATCAAGTGTTGATGTTTTGGTGGAACTAACGGTTTAATTGATTGTTTCAGCTAATTAAGTTCCAGTGATGAGGATGCGATGATAAATTATGAATGGATGCTAAATGGTGATGACAAAGATAAGAAAGAATTAAGAGTTTAAAGAAATTAGGGAAAACAACTTAGGTGAATTTCAACTCTTAATATCCCAATTAGGAACACACACGGCAAAAAAAGTTTTCATTGTTGATGTGTGTTTTGATAAGATGAAATTATTTGCTCCAATGTGTAATTGTGAAAGAAATATTTGTAATGGATTAAAATTGAATTTAAATATTTAGTGGAGCTTATTTAGAAAAGAAAATGGTTAAAAGGGCGAAAACATAAATAAGAATGAGTTAAAAACAAGTTTAGAAAAGAGATCTAGTATATATAAGTTGACTGGTAAGTCGACCAGACAAAGTAGACAGAACTCGCTGTATCTCTAAGTCGATAGATAAGTCGACCGGTGAAGAGAAGATGAACTCTCTATATTTCTAAGTCGACAGGTAGGTCAACTGGTGAATATAAATCGAATGCTTTGTATCTCTAAGTCGACAGATAGGTCAACCGATGGACGCAAAATCTTTGGCTTGGCTACATCCTGAATCGAACAGTCGATTGGCCAGTCGACTGAGGGCGCAATTTCAGGATATTGAGGATTCCAAATTCATATCTAAAAGTAGCCATTTTGGGTTGGAATTTGTGAGAGATTTCAGGGATTTTATGATATTCAAGATATGCTACACCTATTATTTAAATCCTATTGATTTGGTTTATTAAGTTTGAATGTTTCTCAATTTGGTACATAAAATTATTTCTATTTTATTTAATTGAGATTGAGAAATATTTGGGGAACTTAATTGAAAGATTTAAAAGCTATAATTAAGTAAATTGAACCAAAATGAAGTCATAATGATATAAGGGGTCTAAGAGAGCATTTAAATGTCATGACACATGGGAACTAGCCGTTAGAGAGCTGACTTATTTTTCATATATATAGACCTACATTTTTTTTTATCATGAACATAGATTAAGAGAGCTTAAAGAGATGAGATCATATTGAGCTGTTCTAAGAGATATCATACTGAGATTTTGTGAGAGCTATTCTAAGAGACGATCTTGAGAATCATTGGCTATTAATCTTTGCTGTTACTGGATCTGAAGTAACATCACCCTATTTATTTTTTCTGTGGATTCCGGGTGAGATCTTTCCAATTACTTTCTATATTGCATTGCTTGTTTAATTCTGGAAATTGATCTTTAGAAATTGTTTTTGATTTTTATTGAATAAAATATTTTATAAACAATTTCTTGAATCTAATTACGTGCTCAATTATTTGCGATCCATCTTTTGTTTAAAATCAAATTTTCAATCTCACACTTTTCTATCACTAGATTTGGGTTATTAATCGAGTTTTAATTTATCTAGAGTAGTAGAAGCTCCAAGTGAGATAATCTACTTATCAAATTGTATTGGTGAGTAGTGTGATGGATTAAATACTGTTGGGGGTATTTAATCAAAGGGTAACCGGTTTCAGTCTCTTCCTGTAAAGAGATTGATGTAATAATTCTTTCTGGATAGAATTATTTTGAGTGAATTTTGTAACTGTTCAATCCTTACCGGGTAAAAGGATATTTGGAGTAGTGGTGAGGTTTTGATTCTTTTACCTTTGTGTTAAAAAGAATTAGGTTATTCTTTAGCTTTTAAAAAGTAGAGGTTCTTCTTTAGCTTGTGAAAAGAATTTTGTAAGGGTTGATTCTGAGCATGTAAAAGAATCGTTGTGAGGGTTTGGTTCCTACCTTTAAAGGGATCTTGAGTATTAGTGGGTGTGACTCTCTGTGGGGCTCGGGGGACTGTATTTGCCAAGAGTAGCTTGGTGAATTAGTATAAATCTCTGGTGTGCTGTAATATTTAATTTATTTATTTTTGCTGTTTGGTGTGCACCTAGTTAATTATATAATTCCGCTGTGATATAAGATAATAATAAATTTAGGATTAAAATTAATTATTTGATTTATTGAAGTATTATTCTAATAATTTTTTAATTACCTAATTCACCCACCCTCTTGGGTATTCCACTGGGCCAACAAGGTCTATGGCCATGTGTAGCTAAACATATATTGTCTAGAGAGCAATTGACTCAATGAAAATGTGTTTGAATAAAATTGATATTTTGTTAACGGTTGTTTTTCTTTATCCGATTGTGTTTACCATTTTATCATGTTTATATGCTTGTTTAGAAATATTAAGAAATCAGGGTTTGACACTCGGGAGAGGTAACCCTGAATTCAGACTAAGGTTAAACACAATGCGATGATCTAATAACCCAGGGGAGAGTTAGAAAGTGTGCAATTCGTGATGTTGGGGGGTGAGACTCATGTGACCAAGTGTCATATAGATGCACGAGGGGGACTTCGGCGTTGACACAAAGTCACATATTCACTCACTTTACACTCGGGAGAGGTAATGAGTGGGATTTCGATAACGAGATTATCGAATAGGATAAACGCCGTTAATGTAAACTAGATGGAAACGAACACGTTTAAGTGGACAAAATTAATCCCTAGGCAATTTACTCTCATTAACGTCTATATTAGTATTAGTATAATTAGTTTAATTTAGATTATTATATAATTATTAATATAAACTACATTTTTATCGCCTAAATAAAGTTAGGTTATGATAATTGTAGTACTCGACGATAATCTCAACTAATTCCTGTGGATACGACAACCCTTACTCTTCCAAACTATACTAAAACTTGACCCGTACACTTGTGCTGAAAGTAGCAATGTATCTATGCGCTACCAAGTTTTTGGTGCCAAAAAACTTGGTAGCGCGTATATACGTTGCTACTTTCACTGCAAGTGTACGAGTCAAGTTTTAGTATAGATTGGGAAGAGTAGGGGTTGTTGTATCCATAGGGATTAGTTGAGATTATCGTCAAGTACCGTAATTATCATAACCTAACTTTATTTAGACGATAAAAATGGTTTATAATTAATTAATGCTAAATTAAAATACTAATTTATCTAATTATACTATAATACTATATTGAGATGTTTAGGGAAATGGATTATATAGGGATTAACTTCATTTACTTAAATGTGTTTGATCTCGTTTAGTTGTCAATAACAGTATTTGACCTATCTGACAATCTTTGTATTATAAACTCATTCACTCCTTCTCCCGAGAGTTAAGTGAATGAATATGTGACTTTGTGTTAACGCCAAAGTCCCCCTCTAGTATTTTTTAGAACACATAGTCACATGAGTCTTGCCCCAACGTCATGGATTGCATACTTTCTAACTCACTCTCGGGTTATTAAATTGTCGCGTTGTGTTCAAACCCTAGTCTGAATTCGGGGTTACCTCTCCTAAGTGTCAAACCCCGATTTCTCAATATATTTGAAGAAAAATATAATGGAAATACAAGAACGGTAAACATAATCAAATAGCGAAGAACAACCATTAAAGAAACACAATTCAAATAAACCACATATTCATAAATTATATTAATCTCTAGACAATATTCGTTTAGCTAACGGCCATAACCGTATATACAATGATAAATGAACAAAACATGCTCAAACCAACTATCAAAGTTAAGAAAATAAACCTCTCCGAAGATCCGCCGCTAAAACCTCTCCGAGATCGTTTCTCCTTCTTCGCTTTGTGTTTTTCTCCATTAGATTTGGTTGAGCGCTCCCCAAAAACCTCTCAAATCTATCTAAACTCTATATGAGCTCTCATCTCAAAAAATGGAGGTGAGGAGAGGATAAGGTGGGAATAAAATATCTTAAAATATCTAAAATTGTACTTTACAGTTGCAGGTGTCACCGCTGCGGCATTGGGCATGTCGGTGCAGCGGTGTAATAGTAGGAAAATTCTCTGGACTTTCACCGCCATGGCGGTGAGATTTCTGCATTCCAACATTTTCAACGCTGCAGCGGTGGTTTCACCACTGCTGCTGTACGCGCGGAGCGTTTGTTACACGCTCATGTATTGACTACTCACAAGTGTATGAGGTCAAAATTTTAGTATAGTGTGATTATTTTAGATCGGGTATCGTATCCACAGGAATTGGTGTTCGTTATTATCGAGTACCATGTTTATCATGACCTAACTTTATCTAAGCGAAAAACAAATGTATTTAATTAATTAATACTAAACTATTTAACTAAATTATCTATATTAATATAATGAGATGTTTTAGGGGAAAAAATTGTTAAGGGATTAACTTGGTTTACAAATACGTGTTCGATCTTGATTGACTTATTTTACGGTGTTCGACCTATTTAATAATCTCAGTTCATAAACTCATCCGCCACCTTTCCCGAGTGTAAGACGAGAGATATAACGTGACTTCGTTTCAACAAAGAAATCTCCCTCAACATCTTAGCGACCCTAGGTCACGTGAGTCTCGCCCCAACGTCACTGATTATACACATTCCAACTCCCGACCGGGTCATTGGATCATCGCGTTGTGTTTACCCTATCGACAATATTAGTTCTAAAACTCCACCGCCACCTCTCCCGAGTGTAAGATAGGGGATTACATGACTTTGAGTCAACGAAGAAGTCCCCTTTAACGTCTTAACGACCCTAGGTCACGTGACTCTTGCCCCAACATCATCGTTTGGCGTTATGTTTACATTAGTCCGAATCCGGGGTTTGTCAAACCCCGTTTTCTTCGAATATCATTCTAAGCATAATAAACATAACAATACGATATACATAATCAAACTATAAAGAACAAACATAAACGCAATACCGAAATCATACGAATCACATATTTATAAATTATAGTGTTAATCCCTATACAATTCATGTTTAACTAACGGCCATAACCGCATTTATAATGAAAGCACGAGCTAAACATGCTTACAAAACCCTAAGTTAAGGAAATAAGGGAAGAAATCAAAGAACTTAGCCTCGTCCGAAGATTTATCGCTAAGAACCGTTCAACGATTGCTCCGCCGTCCTCCTTCACTTTGGGATGTAAGCTCTCCCTCTAAAACTTCTCTACATATCCTATATTAGGCCCTAAAGGGGCTCTAATGGCCAGAGTAGAGGAGATGAGGGGGTATAAATAGGGAAAATATTTAAAATAAATATCTAAATCTGTTCAGAGGTTACTGCCGCGGTGGTGGGATTCACTGCCGTGGCGGTGAAAGGTCGTTTAGATTACCGCCGTGACTATTATTTGATAGTCGCAGTGGTGGAACAATGGACTTAGTCTTTGTATTTTGACTGCCTAGGTGATGGTTTCACTGCCTAGGCGGTGAAACTACAGTGAATTTGGGCTTGACTTTATACTTTAATCGCCGTGACAGTGGTTTGGTCGCTACGGCGATGGCTGTAGGTTCTGAATTTCATTTTCTTTGCCATTTTTTCATCGTTCTTCCACCGTCTTTGATCCGATGTGATCGTTTTTGATCCATTTTCATACATTTTCACCTCAAACACCTGCTTTAGTACAAAAAGAATAAAAACACATCAAAATATATTAAAACGTACTAAACATACTCAAAAACTAACAACGTTCGGATTGGAAATAGTTAGGTAATTTACACCTATCAAATACCCTCAAACTCAAAATTTTGCTAGTCCTCGAGCAAAACACCCACGCAATAAAAGAAAATATAAAAATTATGTACTAAAAATGAAAAACATGAAAAACAAATATGTGCAAGTTTTGAGTCTCATCTACCGGCCAAACGAACTATCCCTCATCGACCCCCAATCCTATCGAGTTAGGCATAAAAACACATCATGTAATGTTATAGAATTTCAACATTTATAATAGTAAATGCCATTATAGATCTTGCTAAAGTGTGTGTGTGTGTTTAAAACTCAAATATATAACTGTCCATTAATCGGATTGAATTATCTAATATATAAGCGCATGACAGAAAAAAACCCGAAGGTATTGGAAACCTATAGGCTTGACCCGGGATCTATTCTCCACTAATGTAGGTTCAGAAATTCAAAAAGATCAATAGGTCTTGGTTCGATTTAGGACAAATTTCTAAGGGTAATTTTGAAAGAGAAAACGGGTTAATGTCATTAACTTAACGTTACCCAAGACATATCGCTTGGCACTCTCACATTCGACACCCCATAGATAAAAATGGAAACAACCCTGAACAATCATTTACGAATGTCGTACTCACTTGTCAAAAGAAACGAAAATAAAAACCGTATTTACATTTGATTTTTTTTTCTTTTATTTTCAACAAACACCCCCCTAAACTTATTCGTTTGTTACAATTTAAGGGGTGTGTGAAAAATGAACAAAAATGACAAGTGAATACTCAAATACCGAACCAATTAAAAGTTCACCCAAAACCCAACGCTCACATCAAGAAGCACAATGAATGCTAACTTGATTCGCTCAAATTGTGCCTTTGGTTTAGCGATAAAGGATTGCAAGGAATTTAATTGGCCATGGTATTGGTTAGGTGTTCAGAATTGAAATGGCATTTAGGCTTCGACAGGGTAACGAGGGGTAATGATTTAACAAGGTTGGCTTAAAAAGGCTCAAGCGAGAAAAACGAATGCCTAAATCATGTATTCCGAACTACCTCACCTAGGATTTCGCCTCTAATTTCCCCCGAATCATGTTGTAGAAACCCTAATGTCATGAATTTAGGTGACATATAATCGTTTTCAAATCAATTAGACGGTTATATAATGAGTTTTCGTGCTCGTGCAAGTAGGATCTATAATAACTATTACTAAAACATAACGTTGAGCACAAAGAACATACATGCATGAGTTTTGCGCTCGAACTCAATAAACAACCAGGGGACAGACTCATCATGGGGTAATGGCCCAGATGATGTCAAAACTCAGCACATAACACAAAAACTATCCTAAACAGACATACACACGTAGAAATAATATAACATACTAACTAAAACATACTACACATCACACCCGACTCGAATAAGAAATGCCCATAATAACCTAGTCAGAGATCCCAATGACATGATAAAGCATTATAATAAAGACTAGGGTTTAGAACACGTACCTGGGAGGTGAGAGAATCTCGCCTCCGAATCAAATCGGTTACGATGGATCTAACTTATTTTTTCCTTGGGTTGTCTCCCAAGAAGCACTTGGTTTATGGTCGTCATATTGACATGCTGAAGTGCTCGTCAAAAAGTGGCTTCCGCCTATAGTACGTGTCGTACAACACCACATACAGGTCTTCGTTCAGTATGCTCTCGAGACTGGCGAGATGTGGCAATGTATAGCTAGAGCTTTCAACGGTATACCTCATCAGCTCATGTACTTGGTGGGTATGAAAGAGCATTACATCGGATCCTTATAAATATTGGCATCACGATTTGGATCTCTAATGGTGACGAATCACAATCGTTGATCCAGGCTTGGGTTCTCGGCTCATTTGGAGAAGCATAGTTAAACTCTCCCAAGCTCCTTCTGCTCCTTTCCGGTTCCTCCTGGTGGCTTTCATAATTGGATTCGACTTGTTCGCCTTTCAGTGCCACCGCTCCTGTCTCAGACTCAACAAACCAACGAAGATGACCAATTTGCGTCTGCAAAGACGTTATGGTCTCATCGATGTCGGCGTAGACTGTCTTGATATGATTAAGACGATCTTCATGCTCGTTGATTCGATCATACATCTCCTTCAACAATCTCTGAGTCTCCCTCATAACAGTTACGAGCATTTATTCTAGATTAGGGGAAGACTCCTCATCGTGATCTAGAATGTCAATCCATGGTGCCGTGGTGTTGGAAAAATCCCCCAAGTTTTGGTGACTTGGTGAATAATTCGAACTTTAAAAATCATAGGCCGCCAAATCCTCCAACAACCAAATGGCTTCGTCCGCAGTTAGGTCGTAGAATGAGGTGCTAGCAATTCCTCCTTCTACCCACATTCTGGTTACGGCTTGTAACCCGTTGAGGAAATGGAAGAGTTGACACTCGGTCGGGAGGCTATGGTTCAGAAACCGGAACAACAATTCCTTGTATCGATTTCAAGCACTATAAAACGGCTCGAAATCCCGTTGAAAGAATTGCATCAATACTCGTTGATCTAACATTGTCGAGTACCCTACAAGAGAAATAAAAAATAAAACTACAAACAAAAATTATACACAAAAGAAATGCCTAAAGTAAAATCGGGTCATTTACTTACAATATCAATAATAAATGTCAAACACAATCCTTGGTAACGGCGCCAAAAACTTGTACGCGAGGAGAGTATTACACGCTCGCGTATTGACTACTCGTAAGTGTAAGAGGTCAAAGTTTTAATATAATGTGATCGTTTAAGATTGGGTATCGTATCCATAGGGATTGGTGTTCATTATTATCGAGTACTGTGTTTATCATGACCTAACTTTATCTAGGCGAAAAACAAATGTATTTAATTAATTAATACTAAACTAATTAACTAAATTATATATACTAATATAATGAGATGTTTTAGGGGAAAGAATTGTCTAGGGATTAACTCTGTTTACAAATACGTGTTCGATCTCAATTGACTTACGTTACAGGGTTTGACCTATTTGACAATCTCAGTTCGTAAACTCTCCCGCCACCTCTCCCGAGTATAAGACGAGGGATATAATGCAAATTTATGTCAACTAAGAAGTCCCCCTCAACGTCTTAATGACCCTAGGTCATGTGAGTCTCGCCCCAACGTCATTGATTGCATACAATCCAACTCTCGACTGGGTCATTAGATCATCGCGTTGTATTTACCCAATCGATAATCTCAGTTCTAAAATTCCACCGCCACCTCTCCCAAGTGTAAGATGGGGGAATACAGGACTTTGATTCAACGAAGAACTCTCCCTCAATGTCTTAACGACCCTAGGTCATGTGAGTCTCGCCCTAACGTCTTCGATTGGCGTTATGTTTACATTAGTCCAAATTAGGGGTTTGTCAAACCCTATATTCTCTGAATATCATTCTAAGCATAATAAACATAACAATATGATATACACAATCAAACTACGGAGAACAAACATAAACGCAACATCGAAATCATATGAATCACATATTTATAAATTATAGTGTTAATCCCTATACAATCCATGTTTAACTAGCGGCCATAATTGCATTTACAATGAAAACATGAGCTAAACATGCTCACAAATAAGGAAAGAAATCGAAGAACTTAGCCTCGTCCGAAGATTTGTCGCTAAGAACCATTCAACGATTACTCCACCATCTTTCTCCATTTCGGGATGTGAGCTCTCTCTCTAAAACTCCTCTACGGATCCTATACTAAGCCCTAAAGGGGCTGTAATGGCTGGAGTAGAGGAGAGGAGGAGGTATAAATAGGGAAAATATCTAAAATAAATATCTAAATCTGTGCAGAGGTTACCGCCGCGGCGGTGGGTTTCACCGTTGTGGTGGTGGAAAGTCGGTTAGATTATCGCCGTGGTTATCGTTTGATAACTGCGGCGGTGGAATAGTGGCCTTACTTTCTGTATTCTGATCGCCTAGGCGGTGAAACTACAGTAAATTTAGGCTTGACTCTGTACTTTGACCGCCGCGACGGTGGTTTGGTTGCTGTGGCGGTGGCTACAGGTTTTGAATTTCATTTTCTTTACCATTTTTCCTCCGTCTTTGATCCGATGTGATTGTTTTTGATCTGTTTTCATACATTTTCACCTCAAACACTTGATTTAGTACAAAAAGAATAAAAACACATCAAAATATATTAAAATGTACTAAACATACTCGAAAACTAACAACGTTCGGATTGGAAATAGATAGGTAATTTACACCTATCTGCGGCGGTGGATGCAGGCTTCTGAATAATGTCTTTTTGCTCGTTTTCCGACCGTTCTTCCATCGACTTGCTTCGATTAGCTTGATTTTCAATCGTTTTAGCTTCTTTTCGCCCTAAACACCTGATTTATTAAAAAACACATAGAAACGTATTAAAACATAATAAAACTTAATAAAAATACTCGAAAACTACAAAAATCGGCTTGGGAATATATAGACAAATTACTCCTATCAAATACCTCAAAAGTTAGAATTTTGCTAGTTCTCAAACAAAACACCCACACAATACGAGAAAATACAACAACTAATTACGAAATTAAAAACTAAAAACGAAAAACACTAAAAACAATAATGTGTAAGTTTTGAATATCATTTACCGGCCAAACGATTTTTCCCTCATTGGCCCCTAATCCTATCAAGTTCAAGAATAAAGCACACCATATAGTGTTATAGAATTTCAACATTCAATGATAGTAAGCGCCATTCTAGATCCTATCAACGTGTGTGAGATAAAACTCGATTATACAACTATCCATCGATTGGATTGGATTATCCATTAATAAAGCTCATAATTAAAACTAAAAAGGTATAGGGAATCCATAAGCCTGACCAGGTTTTATTCTCTACTAATGTAAGCTAACGAATTCAAAAAGATTAGTAAGACTTAGTTTGATTTTGGAATATGGCCAAGGATATATCGGAAATAGAAAACAGGTTAATGTCGCTAACTTGACGATACCTGAGGCACATGCTTGGAATTCTCACACTCGAACCCCCATAGATAATTTTAAAACAACCTTGAACATATATTTACGAACTTTGTACTCACTTATCAAAAGAAACGGAAAATAAAACCGTATATACGTGTTTTTCTTTTTTTTTTCTTTTATTTTTTCAACGAACTACACCCTCAAACTTATTCGATTATTAAAATTTTACAGGTGTGGTTAAAAGGAAAGAAACAAAATACTAGATCCACCGCTAAAACTGCTCCGAGATCATTTCTCCTTTTTCGCTTTGAGCTCTTTTCCTTTGGATTTGGTTGAGCACTTCCCAAAAACCTCTCAAATCTATCTAAACTCTATATGAGCTGTCATCTCCAAAAATAGAGGAGATAAGAGGATAAGGTGGGAACAAAATACCTAAAAATATCTAAAATTGTACTTTACAGCTGCAGGGGTCACTGTTCATCATTTTTCTACAAAAACAAAATGGATGAACATCCCCTCAAACTTAAACACGACAGTGTCCATACTGTCTAAGCAGCGAACCCAATGACAATTTATAGCATTCATGAACAAAATATTGGGTTGGAACACATACCTAGGAGATAAGACATATAAGTCTTACCTTCTACTGTCCACTTGGGGAAGCGTCATCTCCACTACTAACATGTTGGAATGGAAATTATGGTAGTTGCAAAAGGTGCGGTGGCACATGCGGCATAGGCGGATAAGCACTCATATCAATGCCGAAGCGCACACCAAAGAGCCGTTGGATTTGATCTTAATGTCTCGTAAACTGATCTAGATAAGGTTTGAGCTTGTATTTCCCTTGGAAAACCTCCTGAAGCTCCCTAATGATCCTTTCTAAAATGACCTCCTCGCGGGCTTCCGATGGCCCCGCTTCTTCCTTCGCAGGCCCGTCCTCATCTTAACTTCGTGTGCAGCCACCCTTTGTGCTTCGGATTTCCATATTCTATTAATCATATCAATATCAAGAAGAACAATTAGGGGGGGGCAAGGACTATCCTCTGTTATCGAGACACCGACTCGTTAAAATAAGTCGGTCAAGAGTGATGGAAATGGGAGACCAACCTTCGTCGTGTTGACTACATGGAGAATTGAAGAGTAGATCAAGTAGCCAAGATTGATCGGCTTTCCAGTCTGGATTGAATATAATACCATAGCACGGTCTTTAGAGACATCCGACAAGTACGATGTTGGTAGAAGACTTTGTATGGCGGAGGATTTTGATCCTCGTGTATTGACTACTTACAAGTGTACGAGGTCAAAGTTTTAGTATAATGTGATTGTGAAAGATCAGGTTATCGTATCCACAAGGATTGGTGTTGTTACTATTGAGTACTGCGTTTGTCATGACCTAACTTTATCTAGGCTAAAAATAAATGTATTTAATTAATAGAACTAATACTAATATAACCTAAATTAGCTATACTAATATACTAATATGTTTTAGGGAAAATAATTGCCTAGGGATTAATGTGTTTACAAATACGTGTTCGATCTCGATTTACTCACGTTTACGGTGTTTGACCTATTTGACAATCTCAATTCGTAAACTCCACCGCCACCTCTCCCAAGTGTAAGATGGTGGAATACATGACTTCGAGTTAACGACGAAGTCCCCCTCAGCATCTTAATGACCCTAGGTCACATGAGTCTTGCCCAGCGTCATTGATTGCATACAATCCAACTCCCGACCGGGTTATTGGATCGTCGCATTGTATTTACCCTATCGACAATCTCGATGCTAAAACTCCACCACCATCTCTCCCGAGTGTAACATCTTTCGGGTTAACAAAGAAGTCCCCCTCAATGTCTTAACGACCCTAAGTCACGTGAGTCTTGCCCCAACATCATCTTGTCCACAATCCTAACCCCGACCAATTTATTGAATCGTGGCGTTTGTTTACCCTAATTTAAATCCGGGGTTTGTCAAACTCTGTATTCTCCATTTATCTACTAAGCATGATAAACAAACAATACGATAAACACAATCAAACTACGAAGAACAAACATAAACGCAACACCGAAATCATCCAAACAACATATTTATAAATATCATGTTAATCCCTATACAATCCATATTTAACCTATGGACATAGCCATATTGACAAGAAATCACGAGCTAAACATGCTCACAATATCCTAAGTTAAAGATATAAGGGAAAAAATTGAAGAACTTAGCCTCGTTCGAAGATTTGTTGCTAAGAACATTTAACGATTGCTTCGCCGTCTTCTCCACCTCGGGATGTGATCTCTCCCTCTAAAACTCCTAAGTCCAACCCTAAGTATAACCTAAGGGGCTCTAGTGGCCGGAGAGTACAAGAGGAGAGGAGAGGAGAGGGTATTTATAATCAAAATATCTTAAAAATATCTAAAAAATATCTTAGGCTATGTAGAGGTTACCGCAGCGATAGTGGGATTCACTGTCGCGATGGTGAGTAGGTCGGTTAGTTGATCTTCTAGGTGGTGAAGACAGCGATAGACTTGGTTGACATCCTGCATCTCTAGCGCCGCAGTGGTGGATGTTCAGTAAGGTAAGTCAGTCTCTATATTTTCACTACCGCGGCGAAGGTTTGGATGCCACGGCGGTGGGCTTGTTTCACAATATTGCCTCCGAGCTTATTTTTCCACCGTTCTTCGATCGTTTTTGGTTCGATCTTATCATTTTCGCTCCAGTTTCCTATCTTTTTGCCCCACACACCTGATTATACAAAAAGTATAAAAACTAATTAAAACATAATAAAATAAATATAAAAACTATTATAAAACTAACAAAATCGGTTTGGAAATATGTAGGTAGAAAACACTTATCAAATACCCCCAAACTTGAAATTTTGCTAGTCCTCGAGCAAAACACATGCACGAAAATGAAAAACACAACTAAATGAAATAAAAAACAATCTAAAACAATCTAAACATTGCGACATGCGAGTTTTAAATTCTTCTAACGACCAAGTCATTTTTCCCTCAACAACAACCAATCATTTCGAGTTCAGGCGGTTAAACACATAATTTGATGTTCTAGAATTTTGACATGCAATAATGGTGAACGCTATTCTAGATCCTTTAAACGTGATTGTACGAGACTCAATAATATGGTTATACAACGATCGGATTGGATTATCTGCTAACGAAACTCATGACTTAGACCGTGAAGGACTAGGATTTCCATAAACCTAATTGGGGTCCACTCTCCACTAATGTAGGCTTGGAAGTTCAAAAAGATCAGAAGGACTTGGTTAGGTTTTGGAATTTTGGCCAAGGGTAATGCGGAATGGAAAAAGGGTTAACGTTGTTAACTTAACGTTACCTAAGGCTCAACGCTTGGCACATACACTCTTGAACCCCTATAGATAATTTGAAAAATAATTTCGAACTAACATTTAAGACCGACGTACTCACTTGTCTAAAGAAACGTAATTTTTTTTTTAACTAACCACACCCCCAAACTTATTCGATTAGTATGATTTCACGGGTGTGGTTAAAACGAAAGAAAACTGACAAGTGATTACTTGAATACCGAACCAATATGGAGTTCGCCCTAAACCCAACCACTCACATCAAGTAGCATCTATGAATGCTAACTTGATTTACTTAAATTTGTGCCTTTAGTTAAGCAATAAAGGTTTGGAAAAAGATCAATTTGCCAGGGTATTTATTTACGTGTTCATAATTTAATTTGTTTTTAAGTTTTGACAGGGTAACGAGGGATACTGATATAACAAGGTAGGCTTAAAAAGGCTCAAGCGACAAAGAGAATGCCAAATTCACGTCTCTTGAGCTACCTCGCCTAGGATTTCGCTTCAAGCTTCCCCTCAATCAAGTTCTAGAATCCTTAATGTGTCATGAATTTGGCTAATCAATAATCATCCTCATGTCAATTTAATAGAAATACATTGAGTCTATATACTCGTGCAAATTAGGATCTATAATAATTTTTACCAAAAAGCATAGTTAAGTGATAGGTGTGAAAAACCTATCTATTTCTAAATCGGATTTGTTAGTTTTCAAGAGTTTTAGTTATATTTAATTATGTTTTAGTGTAGAACAGGGAAAGGACGTCAAAGGGCAAGAAACAAGTGAAAAAGGTGGAGAAACGGTGAACAAAATGTGCAAAACAGGGTTTCGGCGAATGAAGATCACCGCCTAGGTGGAAAAGAGGTAGAATGTTGGAGTGATAAAGGGATGAACCACTGCCTAGGCGAGAAAACCACCGCCTAGGCGAGAAAAGATCAGAATGATATGCCAGCAGCCACCGCCTAGGCAAAGATCCGATAGAAACTTAACCGACTTAAGTCCACCGCCTAAGCGGTGAACCACCGCTTAGGCAGTGACACTCTGCACATAAATATCTATTTTTAGATATTTTGAAGATATTTTCTAAATCCCTCCTTTTAACCCGTTTCTCCACCAAACCTCAAAGAGACTTAGATCCCTTAGACCCTTACCTTAGACGTGAGAAGAGGCTCTGGTTGACATCTTGAGAGCTATCCTCCCACCTTAGTTAGATTAGATTAGATTAGTTTAGGAGGTGTTCTTGGCCAATCCTTGAAGAGCTAGAAGAGGAAGTTCATCAACGGAGAAGAGGAAGCTCAGGAGGATTGTTCTTTGGCAAACGTGGACTACTCCACTTTGAGATTTGGCTTTTCTTCCCTTGTTTCCATCTTTGTATTTAATTTTTATTGTTGATAATGATGATCTCCACTTGATTTATTGTTGTATTGGCTAAGAACATGTTAGTGTAATTTAGAGATAAGCTAGGGAAATGTGTAATTGTGTAAATACTCGTTTGGTTTAATATACGTTTCTTTAACGGTTGTTGCTTTTAAGTTTGATTGTGTTTATCATTTGATGACGATCTTAATATGCTTGTAATGGTATTAGGGTTGGATTTGACAATCTAATGTTTGACACTCGGGAGAGGTAACCCTGGATTCAGATTAGGGTAAACACATCGTTTCGACCCAACGACCCAGGAGGGCGTTAGTTAGTGTGCAATCGATGACGTTGGATTAAGACTCACGTGGCCTAGAGTCATTAATACATTGAGGGGGACCTCTTCCTCGACACGAAATCGCGTATTCCCCTGTCTTACACTCGGAAGAGGTGGCGGAGGAGTTTACGAACCGAGATTGTCGGATACCTAAACTTCGTTATTGTTAACTAAACAAAATCAAATGTGTATTAAGTGAACGAAATCAATCCCTAATTAATCAACCTAGTTAGAATTAACCTACTAATTTTAGTTTAGCTTAGTTTAATTTCAATTCATGTCTTCCGTCGTCAGGATAACATGAGACTACGTCAATTACGCTATTCAATTCAATTATTCACACTTTTCTTGCCTCCAAATAAATTCGGCTGTGATGGATTTAATTTATTTGACCTACGATTGCCTCTCAAGAAGGGCGTGGTTTATTGTCCTCGGCCCGACATTTTCAGAACACCCTCAAGCTTGGCGAGATTTTGTTTGTTTGACTCGATCTTTCAACGAAATGCCTCACCGGCTTATGTGCGTGGCCCCGCACAGTAAAACGGCTTGGAATCCCGTTGAAAGGGATGCATCAATACCCGTTGATCTAACATCTCCAGGTATCCTGCATAAGAAACAAAAATAAAACTACAAACAAAAATTATATACAAAAGAAATGCCAAATGTAAAATCGAGTCATTTTCCTTACAATATCGACAATAATGAACAAAACAATCCCCGACAAATATTACCAAAAACTTGGTGACGATCATTGAAAACTGAATTCACCTAACGACTAATCCCTGGCAACGGTGCCAAAAACTTGTACGGCGAAGGATTTTGATCCTCGCGTATTGACTACTTGTGAGTATACAAGGTCAAAGTTTTAGTATAATGTGATCATGAAAGATCAGGTTATCATATCCATAGGGATTGGTGTCATTACTATCAAGTACCGCGTTTGTCATTACCTAAATTTATCTAGGCAAAAAACAAATGTATTGGTTGAGTGTGTGAACTAATAGAGGATGTCACATTTGTGATATTTGTTTGAAAAATTCAAATGGGTGTTCGTTTTGGGATGTATGTGTTCTTGACAAAGTGATTAGTGAGGTTTATGTTTTTTAATTGTTCATATATGATGGTTGTATTGGGTTTTTGTGATTGTGATTGTAGGAAATGCCGAAAAGAGTAGCAAAGAAGAGGGCCAGAGGAGAAGGGTCGAGTTTATACCCTAGGGTGCCGACCGACGTTGACTACGATGCCACCCTCTTTGTGTCAAAACAAGCGGAGGAGCATTTTAAAGAACACGAAAAATATCGTCCCTGCATACGTCAACGGGGTTTTGGTCCGATTGAAGATCTCCTGGTGGAATTTCAAAATAAAATCCGAAGCCGCCACTAGGAGTAATTCTGTAAATCGCCACCCCCAGGAGAGATTGCTTTGGTCAAAGAGTTTTATGCTAATGCTACAGAGGCCATTGAGGACCTAGCAAGGGTTCGGAATCAACCTATCATCTTCAGCCTAGACTTTATCAACCATCTCTTTGGACTGTCGGCACCGGAGTCCCTTGAAAGCCAAGACCCTACTTTGCATAGGGTCATTCAAAAGATCACATCTGGCAAGGTAAAGTAGAAACACCAAGAGCCGAACGCCGCTACCTTTTTGGTACAATGGCTCAAGCCAATTTCAAAAATCTGGCACCACTTCATTTGCGGAAGCCTCCTACCGATGCCATATCTGTCAGATGTCTCAAAGGACATGACCTTTTTGATCTATAAAATTCAGACTGGACAACCAATCAATGTTGTATTTCTGATCTATTCATCGATCATACATGCTACGAAGACGGTAAAGGCTGGGCTCCCGTTTTCGTCACTATTGACCTATATTTTCAGATTAGCTGATGTGACTGTATCGGGGAGAAGCCTATGCGACCCTATTACTCCACTTAATCTGTAGCGATAAACTGGTTGTGGAAGACTGGGGCGCAAGAGGCAGTCGAGCTTGAGCCTGAGGAAGGGGAAGAGAAAGCAAACAAGACGGCTGGACCTTCTGGAGCCTGAGATGAAAACTCCCAAGAGAGGATTAATAACAAGTTTCAGACCATCCTCCAGAACCAATATGAGATTGCTTCTTTCCTGGACTAATTTTCGAGGCAACAAGATCAAGTCCAACGGAAGATTTGGGATGGCCTTGGCCTTGAGATGGACGATTACCCTCCGATGCCATTTGTGTCGCCACATCTACTCCAGAGACCACACTCTCCTTCCCAAAGTGATGATGGTGATGATTCATCTTCAGGTGAACAGTAGGGAATAAGTCTTATTCCCTAGGTATGTGTTCAACCCATTTTGTGTACAAGCATGCTATATGTTTATTGGGTTCGCTGATGTTGGAACACTGCCATGTTCAGGCCTGGATGGTATGGAATGGATGATAGTTTAGTGGATGTTCATCCATTTTGATTTTTTTTTAGAAAATGATGAACAATTATTATTTTTTGAACAAAATGGAAAATTTTTGATGTATAAATTTAAGTTTATGTATGTATTTTTTTTATGAATGTTTTAGTTTTAAATTTTTAGTTTAGTTAGTTTAATTTTTGTTTTTGCATGTTTAGTGTTAGATTAATTTATGTATGTTAGTATTAGATTTAGTTTAGATTTGTGTATGTATAAAGTTGTGTTTGCATGTTAGATGTGAGTTCATTTGGGCCACGACCCGATGATGAGAATTATCCCCTAATTGCATATTGATGTTAGGGGTAATACCTTCCTTGTGTGTTTTGTGTGCTTAACATGTCGATTGGGTAAAAATTATCTCGATCCAAAAATTGCACGACATTTGAACTCAATGTATAATTATCTGAACGATTAGATGTTGATTATTCGATATTAAGCTCATGATAGAAAATGAGGAAATTAGAACTTGATTTGGGGAAAACTTGAGGCGGAATCCTAGGTAAGGTAATTCCGGAGACGTGATTTAGGCCGTCAATTTTTCGCTTGAACCGTTGTAGCTAACATAAAAATTTTCATTCCTTATTTCCCCTGTCGAAGCCGATAATGTAATCAATTCTGAAAACATTCAAATACTCCTTTCAATTGAATTTCTCCTAACCTAATGTCGCTAAGCCTAATTTGCAAAATTGAGTGAAATCAAGTGAACGGTCGGGTTTCTGATAAATTTTTATTGATTCAATATTAGTGTATTCACTTGTCACTTTCGTATTTCTTTTTCGAACGCTCCTAAAAATAAGTTTGGGGGTGTGTTTCTATAATTTCTTTTTACATATTCCTAAAATTTTATAAATTCGAATAAGTTTGGGGGTGTGTTTCTCTAACTTCTTTTTGCACTCTCCTAAAACTGTAATAATTCGTATTAAATTAGGAATATGGTAAAAAAAAAAAAAAAAAAAAAGACGTGAATATAGTTTTCATTTTCTTCTCTTTCGACAAGTGATTACAAGGATTTTCGTTTGTTATTTAGAGTTGTACTTTAAATGTGGGGTCATGAAAGAGGATAGCGATAAGCTATTTTACCCTAGGTATTGTTCAATTAAACCGATTTGCTATTTTTATTCCAGTGATACCCGTGGTCGTTCTCCAAAGCCAAACCAAGCCCTATTGATCTCTGTGAATATCCGAGCCTACATTAGTGGATAGTAGACTCCAATCAAGCATATGGTTTTCCTGAATCCTTCAACGATTTAAGTTATGAGCTTAACAATTGAATAATCGAATCCGGTATTTGACTAGTTATACATTGGAGTTCTCACACACACACTTCAAATGGATCTAGAATGGTTTTTATAAATATTGATCGTTGAAATTCTAGAACACCACTTGGTGTGGGTTACTTCCTGAACTTGATCCGATTTAGGGATGTTGAGGGAGGAAGAAATTGGTCATTTCGATTGAACTTTATATTTACATGCATATACTTCTTTCATGTTAGTTTAATTTTTCATTTTTTGTTGGGTAGTTCATTAGTTAGTTTAGTTCAGTGTTAGTGTTTTGCTCGAGGACTAGCAAAATTCTAAGTTTGGGGGTATTGATAGGTGTGAAAAACCTATCTATTTCTAAATCGGATTTGTTAGTTTTCAAGAGTTTTAGTTATATTTAATTATGTTTAAGTATGTTTTAGTGTAGAACAGGGAAAGGACGTCAAAGGGCGAGAAACAAGTAAAAAAGGTGGAGAAACGGTGAACAAAATGTGCAAAACAGGGTTTTGGTGAATGAAGATCACCGCCTAGGCGAAAAGAGGTAGAATGTTGGAGTGCTAAAGGGCTGAACCACTGCCTAGGCGAGAAAACCACTGCCTAGGCGAGAAAAGATCAGAATGATATGCCAGCAGCCACCGCCTAGGCAAAGATCCGATAGAAACTTAACTGACTTAAGTCCACTGCCTAAGTGGTGAACCACCGCTTAGGCAGTGACACTATGCACAGAAATATCTATTTTTAGATATTTTGAAGATATTTTCTAAATCCCTCCTTTTAACCTCTTTCTCCACCAAACCTCAAAGAGACTTAGATCCTTTAGACCCTTACCTTAGACGTGAGAAGAGGCTCTGGTTGACATCTTGAGAGCTATCCTCCCACCTTAGTTAGATTAGTTTAGGAGGTGTTCTTGGCCAATCCTTGAAGAGCTAGAAGAGGAAGTTCATCAACGGAGAAGAGGAACCTCGGGAGGATTGTTCTTTGGCAAAAGTGGACTACTCTACTTTGAGATTTGGCTTTTCTTCCCTTGTTTCCATCTTTGTATTTAATGTTTATTGTTGATAATGATGATCTCCTCTTGATTTATTGTTGTATTGGCTAAGAACATGTTAGTGTAATTTAGAGATAAGTTAGGGAAATGTGTAGTTGTGTAAATACTCGTTTGGTTTAATATACGTTTCTTTAACGGTTGTTGCTTTAAAGTTTGATTGTGTTTATCATTTTATGACAATCTTAATATGATTGTAATGGTATTAGGGTTGGATTTGAGAATCTAGAGTTTGATACTCGGGAGAGGTAACCTTGGATTCGGACTAGGGTAAACATATCGTTACGACCTAACGACCCAGGAGGGCGTTAGTTAGTGTGCAATCGATGATGTTGGATCAAGACTCATGTGGCCTAGAGTCATTAAGACATTGAGGGGGACCTCTTCCTCGACACGAAGTCGCGTATTCCCCCGTCTTACACTCGGAAGAGGTGGCGGAGGAGTTTACGAGCCGAGATTGTCGGATACCTAAACTTCGTTATTGTTAACTAAACAAAATCAAACGTGTATTAAGTGAATAAAATCAATCCCTAATTAATCAACCTAATTAGAATTAACCCACTAATTTTAGTTTAGCTTAGTTTAATTTCAATTCATGTCTTCCGTCGTCAGGATAACATCAGACTACGTCAATTTTGGTATTCAATTCAATTATTCACACTTTTCTTGCCTCCAAATAAATTCGGCTGTGATGGATTTAATTTATTTGACCTTCGGTTGCCTCCCAAGAAGGGCGTGGTTTATTGTCCTCGGCCCGACATTTTCAGAACACCTTCAAGCTTGGCAAGATTTTGTTTGTTCGGCTCGATCTTTCGACGAAATGCCTCACCGGCTTATGTACGTGGCCCCGCACAGTAAAATGGCTTGGAATCCCGTCAAAAGGGATGCATCAATACCCGTTGATGTAACATCTCCAGGTACCCTGCATAAGAAACAAAAACAAAACTACAAACAAAAATTATATACAAAAGAAATGCCAAACGTAAAATCGGGTCATTTTACTCACAATATCGACAATAATGAACAAAACAATCCCTGACAAAGATTACCAAAAACTTGGTGACGATCATTGAAAACTGAATTCACCTAACGACCAATCCCCGGCAACGGTGCGAAAAACTTGTACGGCGAAGGATTTCGATCCTCGCGTATTGACTACTTGTAAGTATACGAGGTCAAAGGTTTAGTATAATGTGATCATGAAAGATCAGGTTATCGTATCCACAAGGATTGGTGTCATTACTATCGAGTACCGCGTTTGTCATGACCTAAATTTATCTAGGCAAAAAACAAATGGATTTAATTAATTAAACTAATGCTAGTACAACCTAAATTAACTATACTAATATACTAATATGTTTTAGGGGAAAGAATTGCCTAGGGATTAACGTGTTTACAAATACGTGTTCAATCTCGATTTACTCACGTTTATAGTGTTCGACCTATTTGATAATCTCGGTTCGTAAACTCCACCGCCACCTCTCTTGAGTGTAAGATGGTGGAATACATGACTTCGAGTTAATGAAGAAGTCCCTTTCAACATCTTATCAAGCCTAGGTCACGTGAGTCTCGCCCAACATCATTGATTGCACACAATCCAACTCCTAACCAGGTCATTGGATCGTTGCGTTGTGTTTACCCTATCGACAATCTTAGTTCTAAAACTCTACTGCCACCTCTTCCAAGTGTAAATGGGGGAATAAATGACTTCGAGTCAAAGAAGAAGTCCCCCTCAACATCTTAATAGTCTTAGGTCTCGTGAGTCTTGCCCCAACGTCATCGATTGTCCACAATCCTAACCTCGATCGGGTTATTAAATCGTGGCGTTTGTTTACCCTAATCTGAATCCGAGGTTTGTCAAACCCCGTATTCTCCATTTATCTATCTAAGCATGATAAATAAACAATACGATAAAAACAATCAAACTACGAAGAACAAACATAAATGCAACACTGAAATCATCCAAACAACATATTTATAAATATCGTGTTAATTCTTATACAATCCATGTTTAGCTTATGCCCATAGCCATATTGAGAAGAAAGCACGAGCTAAACATGCTCACAATATCCTAAGTTAAAGGTACAAGGGAAAAAATTGAAGAACTTAGCCTCGTCCAAAGATTTGTCGCTAAGAATGTTCAACGATCTCTTCGCCGTGTTCTTTACCACGGGATGTGAGCTTTCCCTCTAAAACTCCTAAATCCAACCTTAAGTATAACCCAAGGGGCTCTAGTGGCCAGAGAGTACAACAGGAGAGGAGAGGAGATGAGAGGGTATTTATAAGCAAAATATCTTAGGCTGTGTAGAGGTCACCGCCGCGGCAGTGAGTAGGTCGGTTAGTTGATCGCCTAGGCGGTGAAGACAATGGTGGACTTGGTTGACATCCTGCATGTCCAGCGCTGCAGTGGTAGTATGGCACCACGACGGTGGATGTTCAGCATGGTAAGTCAGTCTCTGGATTTTTACCGCCACAGCGGTGGGCTTGTTTCACAATATTGCCTCCGAGCTTGTTTTTCCACCGTTCTTCGACCATTTTTGGTTTGATCTCATCGTTTTCACTCTAGTTTTCTATCTTTTTTCCCCACACACCTGATTATACCAAAGTATAAAAACTAATTAAAACATAATAAAATAAATATAAAAACTACTCTGAAACTAAGAAAACCGGTTTGGAAATATGTAGGTAGATCACACCTATCAGACTTCCACATACAAAATGGTGCCATATTTTAGGGATTGGATTGAGAAATGTTGTTGGGAATGTGGCGAGACCCGACCCAATGAGTGTCCACTGGACATTGCCAGAAGTGATGGCTCAGATTACTGTATCCAAGCTCGGGTCTCGGCCCCCATAAGGTTCGTCTGTGGGTGGTCCTGGGGCCGCCAATGCCAAGACTTCATTGATAAACTCTGGGCTAAAAGAGATGGGAAGATTATTAACCTTTGTCCAACAGTCAATGACTTTAGTGACATTGGCATAAAATTCTCGCACTAGGGCCACCTCGCTTCGAGGAGGTGATTTGCATAACTGTTCCCAACCGTAGGTGCGTATCACTTCATGAAATTCCGCCGGGAGGTTATTTAATTTATCAAATCCCATTTGTCGAATACATGTTCTTTTATACTCGAAGTGGTGGAAATGTTCCTCTGCTTGCTTGGACACAAAGCCTGTGGAATCGTAGTTCGTGGCGGCACCTCCGATTCGAGAACTTGAACCTTCACCCCGTGCCCTCTTTGAAGCAACTCTTTTAGTCATGTTTCCTATTAATCACAATCATAAAACTTGGAAACCCAATCATATATGAACAATGAAAATAATTTCCCAAATTAACACCGTTAAGAACAAGTCACACTTTCAATACGCATACAACAATCGCAACGGTTTCAACAAAATATGAACAATGTAGCATACAATTTTGTTTTAAACAATTTAACAATATATAGAAACTTAGTTTATCACCAAAAATCAAACCAAAATCCCATAGAGAATGAAAATCGAGAAAATGGAGGTTTAAGGGTTCAGGGCATATTCCAAATCCCAATGATTTTATATGTAAACATGCAAATCAATCACAGATTTCAACAAATAGATTAAATGTACGATCATAATCACTTACTTGTTGAACAATTTTGGTCAAAACAATTGAAAATGGAAGAAATGCTCCGTTTAATCTTAAACTCTAGGTTTTTGAAAATGGGGGACAATTCGATTCTTGAAGGTTGATTTTGTGGTGAAAATCAAAAGTTTTGTTAAAAGAAGGAAGGTTTTGAGGGTTGGAAATGGTTTGGGAGAATGAAAATAGAGAGATTTTGAAGTTTTTGAAGTGGTTGTGGCGTTTTTGTAAAGCGGGATGGTTTTAATCAAACAGAGGCTCACTGCCGCGGCGGTGGAGCGCCTTTTTAAAACCCTTTGCATTTTGTCATTTCATCGCCTCGGAGGTGAAGCACTTTTCTAAAAAAACTTAACAACCTGAAGTTTCACCGCCGCGGTGGTGGAGTTCACCGTTGCAGCAGTGAGGCGTTTATACTGAAAACTTGACATCTTGCATTTTCACCGCCAAGGCGGTGCATCCAGCGCGGCTGCGATGAGCCTGCTGCTGGATTTTTCTTTTTTCTTCAAGTTTTCACACAAAGGCTCCACTCCATGCGCTTCCACTTCGCTTGTTCAACGATTTTAAGTGCGAAACACATTCCTGAGTATCCTCACTCCTTAATTCTCCTCCAAACACGCTTTGAGACCATTTCGACCTCCAAAAAATAAATAATAGCAAAAATCGGGTAGAACTTGATATCCTCGATTTCATATAAAAAAACATGACTTGCTTGATTTAACGTCCTTAGCTGGACTTAGCAAATTTCATGATCATTCATCAACAAGGGAGATACCCTGTACAACTCGTTTTTCATTACTGATGTAGCACTTGATCGTTTTCTCTTCACCTTCCAGTTCGACTGAACCGAAGGAAAATTTGCTTGAGCATTTTTCACCAAAATTTCTCATAGAAAAGGAATTTGGGATAGAATGATCCGTTGGATCTCGATTCATGGCTTGGAGTTGGCTTCTTCTCTCTCTTCTTATCCTTTTCAATGTATACTCGATCTCGGGATCAAGAGCCAAGATTACCAAACTTTTTCTACGTTGCATGCACTACTTGATCACAACTAACGAAGCAAATTAACAAAATAATTTAAAATAAAATATAACAAAAGAATTTCTTGGATTAATATTCAACTACTTAGTCACAATATTAACCCATTCAAAACACAATTCCTGACAACGGCGCCAAAAACTTGTACGATGAGGTTTTTACACACTCGTGTATTGACTACTCGCTAGTATACAAGGTCAAGTTTTAATATAGTGGATCTTTAAGATCGGATATTGTTCCACAGAGATGGTGTGAATAATTGAATACCACAATTTGTATAGTCTTATATTATCCTGATGGTTAAAGAATTATTTAAAATTAAACTAATTAAAACTAAATTAAACTACAATTAGTAGGTTAATCCTATCCAAGTTGATTACCTTGGGATTGATTTCGTTCACTTAATAAATACATGTTTGATTTCGTTTAGTTAACAATAATGGAGTTTATCCTATCCGATAATCTCGGTTCATAAACTCATCCGCCACCTCTCCCGAGTGTAAGATGGGGGAATACATGACTTCGTGTTAACGAAGAAGTCCCCCTCAATGTATTAACAACCATAGGTCACGTGAGTCTTGCCCCAACCTCATGGATTGGACACTCTCCAACTCCCTCCCGTGTTATTGGATCGTCGCGTTGTATTTACCCTAATCCGAATCCGGGGTTACCTCTCCCGAGTGTCAAACCCTGTATTTGCAAAACCAACCCTAATATCTTGACAAGCATATTAAGATCATAATAAAATGATAAACACAATCCGATTTAAACAAACAACCGTTAAAGAAACATATATTAAACCAAACAAGTATTTACACAACTACATCGATCCCTAACTAATATTTATCTAATCTACTATGATGGCCATTGAAACATTAAACCAAGAGGGATTCAACATCATTCACAATAAAACATTAAATTACAAAGATAGGAACATAGAAAGAAAGATCAAATCTTAAAGTGGAATGGTCCACTGTCGCCAAAGATCGATCCAAAAAAATTTCATCTTCTCCAGATGATGAATCTCCTCTTTGAGATCTTTAAGAATGGCCAAGTATCACCTCTTAAGGTTAGGGACGTCCAAGAGACTTTTTTGTATGTGGAAGAACAAGTATTATAGGTGCAAGGATCCAAAAATATCTAAAAAGATCTTAATTCTGCGCAGAGCTTGACTGTTGCGGTGGGTATGTCGGATGCCTTACATAACTATCTAATCTTTCATCGCCGCGACAGTGGGGATCAGCGCTGCGGCGGTGAAACAACTCCAACTCTCTGCACTTTCACCGCCTAGGCGGTGGGACTTGTGTATTTTCAGCACTCCCAGCATTCTCACAGTTGCGGCGGTGGGTTTGCTATTCTTGAAACCTTGCTTCTTCACCGTTTTCCTACCGTTTCGCTCGTTTGTCACTTGTTTACATCCTTACACCTGATTTAACTAAAAAGAAACTAAAACGCAGTTAAATATTAATAATACATTTGAAAACTACCAAATTTGGTTTAGAATTAGATAGGTATTTTACACCTATCAGTCACCGTTGCGGCGGTGGAATAGTAGGCAAATTCTCTAGACTTTCACCGCCGCGACGGTGGCCTGACCATTGCGATGGTGAGATTTCTGCATTCCAGCATTTTCACCACTGCGGCGATGGATGCAGGCTTCTGAATAATGCATTTTTGCTTGTTTTTGCAGTGTTCTTCCACTAACTTGCTCCGATTAGCTTGATTTTCAATAATTTTTGCACCTTTTCATCTTAAACACTTGATTTATATAAAATCACATAGAAACATATTAAAACATAATAAAACACAATAAAAATACTCAAAAACTACCAAATCCGGCTTGGGAATATATAGACAAATTACCCCTATCAGGTAGTCACATATGGGGAGAGCCTTGAGTAGGGGAGGCCGTGGAACACTGCTTGGTTGATATAGAAGTCAACCTACAGGAGGTGAATAGAGGTTGGGCAGGACAAGACATTATTACGGAGGTCAGGTTTCCATTTGTGGAAGAAGTTCTAGAAGAGGTAGTGTCAAGAGGCTTTGCTTACCCCCAAATGAGTCCCTATAATAGGACCGTGGATTCGGTCGACCGCCTATCAAATATTAAATATCATATGGACATGCAAGTGGCCTCTATAGCCTTGCGGTGTAAATCCTTTCCCTTCACCCTTATAGGGGCAGCAAAGTCCTGGTTCCAAGGCTTGAGGCCAACATCCATCTTTATATTTTTGGGGCTCGAGTAGTTGTTTCTAGATCATTTCAGTCACTCTCGGTGGAGGCCGAAGACTATGGACCATGTATTTACTCTCCAGCAGGAGCTAGGTGAATCATTTGTAGATTATTTTGAATGCTTCAACCGAAAAGCCAACGCGTCCGATAAAATCCCTGAAGGCATGGCACTAAACGCGTTTGTTGACAGGCTCTAACACCAGAGGTTATCCTATTATCTTTCTTTGAATCCTACCCCAACTGTCGATTAGGCTTTAGATTGTAGGACAAGGTTTTATACTAACCTCCGAGCTATAACCAGGAGAGATAGGAAAGGGGTGAACAAGTAGAAAGAACTAAGAAATAGGGTTTCAAGCTAAAGGGAGATCGGGACCCCTCCCCGAGGACAAGAGACCACTTCGTTCCCCAAGGTGCTACCAGCAAGGGTTCAATCCGCTTATGACCTAGGTGGCCTCTATCTTTGTAGAAAACTTAGTGTGTAATTTCTTCCCTCCTCCGCCGTTACTGAGAGAAAAGTCAGCAAGGAGGTCGATGACTAAGTATTATAAGTTCCATCGAGACCGGGGCACTCCACAAAAAACTTCTTCTATCTTCGACAGGAGATTAAAGCTCTTAATTGAAGAAGCTATCTAGGGAACTAAGTACAAAGATAAAATCAGTAGCATCTCGACAAAGAAGGGCCCAGATAAGACAGGGGAACCACAACCATCCACGACCCTAGTGGGCTGTGGTCGGGGATATTCACCAGCGTGTGGATGGAGAGATCAATATTATCCAGGGTAGATTCAGCTCCGGGGAAAAAATACCGTCCTCCAGGAAGAGGCATGAGTGGAAGGCTAAGAGGAAATCCGACAAAGACATATACGAAGTGAGCGCAGTTGACGCTTCCGCACAACATCATCTCTTTCAGTAAAGCTGACCTACAAGGAGTACATATACCCCATGATGATGCTTTGGTCATCATGACCTTGGTTAATCATTACAGGATGAGCCGCGTCTTGGTCGATGAAGAAAGCTCGATCAACATCATTTTCAAATAGGCTTTTGAAAAGCTAAAAACCGAGGCTAGCGCCCTGTAATCCACTAAATCTCCCCTAGTTGTTTTTGGGGGAGAGGTAATCAATTCCCTCAGATACGTATCTCTACCCATCATGGTCAAGATAATTCTAAGGTCCTCAACGGTATGGACCAAGTTCTTAATAGTGGATAGGCCGTCACCTAACAACACTATTATGGGACGACTAACAATTTCTGCCTTCAAGGTTATCTGCTAATCGTACTACCATGATGTGAAGTTCCCCAATGATCAAGGGATAGGAGAAGTTAGAGGTGACCAGGAGGCATCACGAGCTTATGCTTGTAAGGCACTGGAGCAGAAGAAATAGCAACCAGTAGTAGGGCCTACACTCCAAGGGTCTGAGTTAGTAATTCTTGAGCTCATCACTCTGGATGCTGAAGAAGTCCTGGTGCCGATTAATAACTGCAGAGACATTGAATTGGGCCCCCACCCACATAAATATTTGGTTAAATTGTTAGTTGACCCAACTCTTAAATAAAGAACAGTCAGAGTAGGAGCAAAGCTAACGCATAATAGTGGACTAAGCTCACCAAGCTACTACGAAAAAATATTGATGTGTTATTCGGGTTTCATGATGAGCTCCCAAGAATCGATCCAAGAGTGGCAATACACATACTCCTCCCAGACCCACACCATCTTCCAATCAAGCAGAAGAGGAGGAAGTTCCATCCTAAGTGTCAGAAAATCATCGAAGAAGAAATACAAAAATTAATCAAGTTTGGCATTGTGGAGGAGGTGACGTTCCTAGACTGGTTGTCCAATATCGTGCTCGCTCCTAAGCCCAGTGGCAAGTGGAGGCTCTGTGTCTAGTTTAAAGACCTAAACAAGGCCTGACCTAAATACTTATTTCATTTGCCAAGGATTGATCTAATCATCGATGCCACAAAAAGCCACGAGCTCATCTACTTCCTGGATGCTTATGTTGGCTACAACCAGATTCTTCTGTTCCCCCTGACGAGAGCAAAATGTCCTTCATTATAGACAGGGGAACAAACTATTACAAGATGATGCCCTACGGCTTGTACAACACCGAAGCAACCTACTAGAGGTTGGTCAACAAAATGTTCAAGGAGGAGATTGGAAAAATTATAGAAGTCTGTATCAATAATATGCTAGTGAAGAGCTCACGAGCTCCTAATCACCTGGCGCACCTCCAAAACTATTTTGATAAACTAAGGGCTCACTAAATGAAGCTTAATCCCACCAAGGGAATTTTTGGCATGTCTGCCGGAAGTTCCTTGGTTATATGGTCTTTTAGTACAGAATTAATGCCAACCCTGACTAAACCACTACTATACTTGGCATGTCCCCGCCCCTCTCAAAGAAAAACGTCCAAATGCTGATTGGCAGGATTGCAGCCTTGAACTGGCTCTAAAACATCAGAGCGATGTCTACCATCTTTCAAGGTGCTCCGCACAAATAAAGACTTCACCTGGATAAGAGAATATAAGGCTTCATTCTGTGGTTTGAATCACAACCTCTCCTCAGCTCCCCTACTCAACATCCCAAAGGGGAGGAGAAAAGAGTTATATTTATACATTTTTACTTTCATAACTGCTGTAAGCACGAACCTGGGGAGGGAAAACAATAATATTTGGAGCCCGATGTACTACTCAAGTAGAGTCTTCCAAGACAGTGAGACAAGGTACTCAAGGTTCGAGAAGTTGGCTTATTCCTTACTAATCGCCTCCAGGAAACTCCGATAGTATTTCCAGGTGTACACAATTGTGGTTCTGACTGATCAACCCCTGAAGTAGATCTTTCACTCTCCTGATGTCTCAAGAAGGCTGATGAAGTATAACTTTAAGTTGAGACAATTTTATATAGAATATAGACCAAGAACGACCATCAAAGGCTAAGTCCTCCCCGATTTCATCGCAGAATTCACATTCCTAGATGAATAGGATCCTAAAGCAAATCACTAAGGAACTCCATTGCCAGGGGACCCGAGGACCTCTTTTGACCCCTGCGATTTTGGCCCAACAGCGTGGCAGCTCTACACAGATGGATCATCCAATATGAGCGACTGTAGGGTAAGGATAATTCTAGTGGCCCATGATAAAGAAGTTGTTGAATACTCCCTTAGGCTTGGATTTTGGGCTAAAAACAATGAGGCTGAATACAAAGTCTTGCTCGCTGGTCTTCGCCTGGCGAGGGAACTCAATGTATATACTCTTTTGTTCTTGTGTGACTCACAACTCGTGGTCAACCAGTTGAATGGAGATTACATAGCTAAGGACCTGAGCTTGTTGGCATACTTGGAGAAGGTGAGGGAACTTATAGAAAATTTTAAAAAAATCTGATTGTCCGAAATCCCCTAAGAAGAGAACAGGCATGCTGACACATTGGCAAATATTACATTGGTAGTAGAATGGACTCTGAAAATGAGCATCCTTGTCGAATACCTTGATGCTTCTGCATTATAGCCTTGGATCCAATGTCTACCATCTGTGAAATCATTGATCAACTAACTTGGATGGACCCAATCAAGCAGTATCGGGAGTATAGTACCTTGCTAGGAGACTGTGTGGAAGCTAGGATGATATGATACCAGTTAGTGAGGTACACCCTCATTGACAGAGTTCTGTATCGAAGATCATTCTCAGGCCTAATTCCAGGTGTCTCCATGTAGAGGAGACCAAGTCTGTTCTCAGTGAGACTCACGAAGGGCTGTACGGTAACCAATAAGGGGGCAGGTCCCTCGCTAGCAAGCTACTCCGCCAAGGATACTTCTGGCCTAAAATACATAAAGACACCGTGGAATTTGTAAAGAAATGCGACAAGTGTTAGAGACTTGCACTGCACCCTCACAATCCTCCTACCATGTTAGTTCCGATTACCAGCACATGGCCCTTTGCCCAATAGGGTGCTGACCTACTTGAACCTTTTTCTCAGGGAATTGGGTAGATAAAGTTCCTAGTCGTCGCCATTGACTATTTCATTAAGTGGGTTGAGGTCGACCCTCTAGTAGAAGTCACCAACAAAAAAAATCCACGACTTTGCGTGGAAAAGCTTAGTTTATCATTTCAGGGGCCCGAGAACAGATGTGTCTGATATTGGCACTCCATTAAAAAACTCCCTATTTAGTATAGTGTGATCGTGAAAGATCGGGTTATCGTATCCACAGGGATTGGTGTTGTTACTATCGAGTACCGCGTTTGTCATGACTTAACTTTATCTAGGCTAAAAATAAATGCATTTAATTAATTAAACTAATACTAATATAACCTAAATTAACTATACTAATATACTAATATGTTTTGGGAGAAAGAATTGCCTAGGGATTAACTTGTTTACAAATACGTGTTCGATCTCGATTTACTCACGTTTACATTGTTTGACCTATTTGACAATCTCGGTATCTAAAACTCTTTCGCCACCTCTTCTGAGAGTAATACGGGGGATATAACGCAACTTCATGTCAACGAAGAAGTCCCCCTCAACGTCTTAATGACCCTAAGTTATGTGAGTCTTACCCTAACGTCATTGATTGCACATAATACAACTCCCGACCGGGTCATTGGATCGTCGCGTCGTGTTTACCCTATCGACAATCTCGGTTCTAAAACTCTACTGCCACATTTCCCAAGTGTAAGATGGGGGAATACATGACTTCGAGTTAACGAAGAAGTCTCACTCAACGTCTTAAAGACCTTAGGTCATGTGAGTCTTGCCCCAACGTCATTGATTGTTCACAATCCTAACCCTGACTGGGTTATTGGATCGTGGCATTTGTTTACTCTAATCCAAATTCGGGGTTTGTCAAACCCAGTATTCTCCATTTATCTATCTAAGCATGATAAACAAACAGTACGATAAACACAATCAAACTACGAAGAACAAACATAAAAGGAACATCGAAATCATCCAAACACATATTTATAAATTTATTGTTAATCCCTAAAGAATCCACGTTTAACTCGTGGTCATAACCGTATAAACATTGAAATCGAGCTAAACATGCTCACAAAATCCTAAATTAAAGAAACAAGGGAAGAAATCGAAGAACTTAGCCTTATTCGAAGTTTTGTCGCTAAGAACATTCAACGATCGCTTTGCCGTCTTCCACCACCTCGGGAAGTTAGCTCTCCCTCTAAAACTCCTCTATCTACCCTTAGATATATTTTAAGGGGCTCAAAATGCCAAGAGAGCCAAAAATAAGGGAGGATGAGAGCTTAAATAGAGAAAATATCTAAAAATATCTAATTTGGCGTAGAGGTCACCGCCTAGGCAGTGGGTATGTCAGTTGGTTGATCGCCTTGGCAGTGAAGACAGCGGTGGCCTTGGTTGACATTCTGCAGTTTCACTACCGTGGCGGTGGACATTGAGCAAGATAATGCCACTCTCTGTATTTTCACCGCCGCAACAGAGGCCTGGACGCCGCGGTGGTAGGTTTCTTTCAGAATATTATTGCCTTGCTCGTTTTTCTACTGTTCTTCGACCGTTTTTTGTTCGATCTCATCGTTGTCGCTCCAGTTTTCTATCTTTTTGCCCCACACACTTGATTTATACAAAAAGTATAAAAACTAATTAAAACATAATAAAATAAATATAAAAACTACTCTAAAACTAACAAAACCGGTTTGAAAATATGTAGGTAGACCACACCTATCAACATAATATATCTACCATTTTCTTTTGGGCATATCACACAACTTTGAGAACCCTTATCGGGGAGACGCCTTTTGTGACGGCCTTCAATTCCGAGGCTATCATCCCTGCAGAAATCAGCGTGCAAACAATTAGAGTTGTCGGGACCTTTGATCAAGCCAAAAATGATGCCGCGCTGTTATTAAATTCTAATCTCCTCGAAGAAAGAAGAAAACAAGCTCGTATCTAGTAAGCTTTTTACCAGTAGAGAGTGGTCAGGTGCTACGACTGACGAATTCACCCCCATTCCTTTGAAGTAGGAAACCTTGTTCTCTAAAAGGTCACCCTGGACACCAAAGAATGAGGCACCGAAAATCTAGATCCCATCTGGGAAGAGCCGTACAGAGTCATCGAGATCACACATCCAACCACATACGATCCAAAAACAGAAGAAGGGGTGCCGCAAAGGCACCCTTGGAACATTGACCTTTTGAAGCGTTACTTCTGTGGGAAAGATCCACTTTTGTAAACGATTTCCATTTTGTACAAAGTGTAGCAATTTTTCTTACCAAAATAAAAAAGGTGCTCTATGTAATGTACCGCATGTTAACTTTCCAACAAAAGACATCCAAACCCTCAGAGTCGCGGATGGTTCTCAAGAACGACATCCCAATCCTCAAAGTTACGAATGATTCTCCAAGACAACATCTAGTGTCACACCCCACCCCGGGCACCCGTCACCCGAGGCCGGGCATGACGTCAACCTCACGTGACCTGACCCATCGACGTATATCCATCCATACATATATACCTGCATACTCGCGCTACTGTAATGTTTTTCCCACAAATATATATATATATATACCCTTTTCAAAATTTGGGAATATATCGATCCCAAATATTCGGAACCATAAACACAAAAATACCTGAACTTTTATAGTTCACATTCAACCGACTCATCTCCAGCATGACACTACCTCTGGACTCTACCTAGTGCCAGCAGTGGACCAACATCTAGCCACAGTACATGAAACCAAATATTTTTTTATCGGTGTACTGTCTTCATAATAAAAAAAATATTTAATGGATTAAGCACAAATGTTAAATACCACCTTTCAAAATATAATATTTTATAGTCACATACCGGGTTGAAAATCCTATTCCACTACCCTAATGAAATGAAATACTATAAAGATGATACCGTACATCGTATACCATATTTGAAACCAATTCCCAACTACCACCAAGGTAAAGAAATAATGTATTTAAAACACCCAAAAATAATATTTCAAGTTAACCAATCCAAATATTTTAAATCAGCCAGTCCAAATATTTTAAATCAACCCGTCCAAGTATTTTAAACCAACCAATCCAAACATTCCAACATAATATAAAATACTCTCCACATCCTCTCCTACTAGCCATATGATCGTTTTTACCTCACGATCGGGAGTTGCAACGATACTGTACAACCCATAAGGTTTGCACTCTTGATGGGTCAAACCACTCTGCAGGACTTTACCTAGTAGGTAATCCACATCTTGAAGGATATATCCTCTTGACGAGAAGAAAATCCACATCTCGTAGGTCATATCCGCCTAGCAAAAAGAAGATCCACATCTCGTAGGTCATATCCGCCTAACGAGAAGAAAATCCACATCTCGTAGGTCATATCTGCCTAACGAGAAGAAACTATGACATAGTCGGACCAAACATCACTTTTCACCTTAAAAATCGACTTGATCCAAAAATCATTTTTCCACCTTTAAACCAACCCATCGATCCAAAAATAATTTTTTTCACCTTTAAAACCAACTCGATCCAAAAATCATTTTCTATCTTTAAAACCGACTTGATCCATATAAGTTGCAAAATCGTCCATTTAAAATAAACACATTTTTTTTATAATTTATATGAAAATAAGATTTGTAAATTTATATAGAAGACAATACACTCACCTTGTTCTCCGCACCGCAAACATGACACTGTCTAAAACCTACTGGGACGCTGGCGCCTGTGAACCTAAGAACGATAGGCCTAAATTAATACTTTACTTTTAAAATAACCTAATGTGTAGTGCCGGCCCTAAATCTCATATTTCCCATTCCCCAAGTTTTTATTATGGAAAATTATTATTTTGTCTGTTTCGCTACGTTAATATTTACCGTACCATTTTTTTCAAGATTAACGATCATAACAATATTATTACAATTACGAAATTTATTATTACGATTGCGAAGATTTCAATACTTAACCATTTAATTTAATCGACGATAATACGCGATTAAAATTTTACCTGCTTCGAATCATTCACAGGCCGAGAAATTGGATTTTCGAATTTATTTTTATTTTTTCCCTTCCCTAATTTTCCTCTTCTATTTTTCTGTTTTCGGTTTTACTGAAAGTCCACTGCCTCGGTGATATGCTACCGCCACGGCGAACACCAATCGTCTCTGTTCTGTTTCTTTGTTCAGTAGCTGGCCGTCCCTCTCTCTCTCCTCACCAGCTCCGGGAACTCCAACACCCCGTCCGAACGTCACATGCACACACAACACACATAGTCACGCAGTCAACACCTCACCTGCACAGCAACGATAACACACACATACGCGCGCGCGCACACACACACACACACACACACTGTCGTACAAAATCGACGAACGACACACATACATACACTGTCACACCCACCCACAACGGCGACACACATACACACGCAACAACATCGACGGACCACAGACACACACATACACACAAGCGAAGGGGCAGAACACACACACACACAAACGAAGCACATGTATACCTGTCTAATTACCCACACACCACCAACGGACAACAACACCGCTGCCGACAACACGATCAACCGATCGCCACGCCGAAAAAACAACCTGAACATACACACCATTCCAACACACACATACACACTTCGTCAGATCAAAATAGAGGAACACACACCTATACATACCAACGACGAACAGGGCACACACAACTGCCCACATATGAATAGCCCACACACGCACTCTGTCGACGAGTAGAACACATACACAGTCACGCACACTCGCACATCAACCAAAATACACACCCACTTACGATTACCGAATGATCGATAACGAACATCCACATACCCACGTCGGAGAAACCCTGACGAACTAAACCCCCCACCGCCGGCGTACCACTTCCTCTTCTATCTATTTTTGTTTATGTGATTTTTCTTTTTTCTATGCTCCCCCTCCCATTGCATGGATGAACACACTTAAATATGCATGAAAAGGGTGGATCATACTTACTTTATAAGATGCCACATCAATTCTCCTCCTCCACTTTTGGTTTTTGATCCCACGACTGTTTGGATGAACATATATGTGTGTGTATATATATATATATATCTTTTTCCCAAATTACATTAACCTCCCCTTAATTTTCTTTAGGTTATTATTTTAACCCATTTCAAAATTTAATATTTCTTAAATTTATAAATTCACCCCTAAAATTTTATTTCAAATTAAAAATAACACATTCTACCCCATTATTTACTAAACATTCTAAAATGCAATTAGTGAATATGCATGCACGACAATTATGGTCTTACAACTCTTCTCTCTTAAAAGAAATTTCGTCCCGAAATTTTTAGTTACCTTGATCGAACAAGTGCGGATATTTATCCCTCATCTCGTTCTCTCTCTCCCACGTCGCCTTCTCTATCGAATGACTGTGCCACAACGATTTCACTAATAGAATCGTTTTTGTCCGCAACACCTGATCTTTATGACTTAAGATCTGGACCAGCTCCTCAATGTATGTCAAATTCTTTTCTAATTCAATTGGTTGAGAAGTCAGCACATGCAAAGGACCTGACACATATTTCCTAAGCATCGACATGTGGAAAATGTCATGTAACCTGGACAGTTCTGGTGGTAGGGTAAGTCGATAAGTTATCGCACCAACCTGTTCTAGGACCTCATATGGCTCGATATATCTCGGGCTTAGCTTCCCTTTCTTCTCGAACCTTATTATACCCTTCCACAGGGATATACGCAAAAATACATGATTGCCCACTTTAAATTCCAACTCTCGCCTACGCTTGTCAGCATAATTCTTTTGTTGACTTTGAGCAATCTTTAATATTTCCTAAATTACCTTTACTTTGTCTGCTATTATTTGAGCAATATCCAGCATCAATAATTTTTTTTCTCCTACTTCGGTCCAACAGACTAGAATCCTACATCTCCTGCCATACAACGCTTCATATGGTGCCATCTAAAAAATTTCATCAACATCAAATGATCATCCCAGCTACAAGAAAATTCCATATCACAACCCCTCAACAAATCCTTCAACGTTTGAATCGTACGCTCTAATTGACTGTCAGTCCGAGAATGAGAAGCGGTACTAAATTCCAGCTTGGTACCCAAAGCAACTTGGAGACTCGGCCAGAACTTCGAAATAAATCTCAGATCTCTGTCCGACACTATAGAAACCGGTGAACCATGTAACCGAACAATCTTGTCAATATATAATTGGGAATACTTATCAAGAGAGTACGTCGTCTTTATGGCCAGAAAATGAGCAGATTTAGCAAGCCTATCAATGATCACCCAGATACAATTATGCCTATTTTGAGTATGGGGTAATCCCGAAATGAAATCCATCGTTATATGCTCTAATTTCCACTCTAGAATAGGTAGAGGCTGCAATAACCCTCCAGGACATTGGTGCTCGATCTTGACTTGTGATAGGTGTAAATTACCTATCTATTTCTAATCCGAATATTGTTAGTTTTCGAGTATGTTTAATACATTTTAGTATATTTTGATGTATTTTTATTTTTTTTTTGTATTAAATCAGGTGTTTGAGGTGAAAATATATGAAAACGGATTAAAAACGATCACATCAGATCAAAGACAGTGGAAGAACAGTGGAAAAAGGGTAAAGAAAATGAAGTTTAGAACCTGCAGCCACCGCTGCGATGGTCAAACTTCAGAGCCAGCCCAAACTCTCAGTAAATTCACCGTCGTGGTACAGAACCACCACTACGGCGTACAAAATACAGAGAGTAAGGCCACTGTTCCATCGCCGCGACGATCAAACGATAGCCGCGACGATTATCTAACTGACTTTTCCCCACCGAGGCAATGAATCCCACCGCCGTGATGGTCACCTCTACACATATTAGATATTTTCCCTATTTATACCCCATCCTCTTCTCACCTTCGGCCATTAGAGCTCCATAGGACTTAGTATATTTTTTAGAGATAGGTTTTGAGAGTGCTCATTCAAACCCTGGGGAGAAGATCACATTACCAAGTAGTGCGAGCGATCTCGAAACATTTTTAGCGATAAATTTTCGGACTAGGCTAAGTTTCTCTTGTTCCTTCTTTTATTTCTTAACTTAGAATTGTTGTTTGAGCATGTTTAGCTCATTTTATATTCTATAACCGGCTATAGCCATAAGCTAAATGGGTTTTTGTCTAGGGATTAATATATTTATGGAAATGTTGTTTTGTTGAGTTTGTGTTTTGTTTGCGGTTGTTCTTCATTATTTTGATTGTGTGTACTGTATTGTTTATTTATCATACTTAGATAGATATATCGAGAATACGAGGTTTGATACTCGGAAGTGGTAACCCCAAATTTGGACTAGGGTAAATGAATGTCACAATCCAATAACCTGTAAGGGAGTTGGATTGTGTACAATCAATGACGTTAGGGAAAGATTCACGTGGCCTAGGGTCGTTAAAACATTGAGGGAGACTTATTCATTGACTTGAAGTCATGTATTCCCTCGTCTTACACTCGGGAGAGGTGGCGGTGATGTTTTAGAACTGAGATTGTTGATAGGGTAAACACAACACGACGATCCAATGACCCAGTCGGGAGTTGGATTGTGTGCAATCAATAATGTTGGGGCGAGACTCACGTGACCTAGGGTCGTTAAGACATTGATGGGGACTTCTTCGTTGATATGTAGTTGCATAGTCTCTCGTCTTACACTTGGGAGAGGTGGCAGGGGAGTTTACGAATGGAGATTGTCAGATAAGTCGAATGCCATTAATGTAAACTAAAATGAGATCAAACACGTTTTTGTAAACAAAAGTTAATCCCTAGGCAATACTTTTCCTAAACATCTCATAATAGTATTAGTATAGTTAATTTAATTAGATTAATTAACTTAGTATTAGTATTATTAATTTTAAACACATTTATTTTTGCCTAGATAAAGTTAGGTCATGACAAACGCGGTACTCAATAATAATCAAAACCAATCTCTGTGGACACGATAACCCTAACTCTCTCGATCTATACTAAAACTTGACCTTGTATATTTGAGAGTGAAAGTAGTAGCGTATTTACGTGCTACTAACTTGCCAACAAACAAGACACCTGGCAACAACTTCAATAATTTCCCGTTCCATTCCATTCCACTAATAGAGTTCTCGCAGATCCCAATACATTTTGGTACCGTATGGGTGCATTGTGTATGCTGAGCTGCGTGTTTCCTCCAAGATATCCTTCTTCAGATTGAAATCATCAGGCACACATAGTTTATTTCCAACCATCAAGACTTCATCGTTATCCCTGACATGATAGTCAGCTTTGTGACCACTATTTACTTCATCTCTAATCTTCTCCAGTTGGGCATCCGACTTTTGCACTTCTATAATACGGTCGATCAATGTCAGTCTCAAAGTCGAAGTCGCAGGTAACGCTGCCGTCTGACCAATCACTAATTGAACTCACAAAGATCTTAACTCGGCATACAGATTAATATGAACAACTTGAATGTGTATGACCGAACCTGCCGATTGCTGACTCAACGCATCCGCTACAACATTGGCCTCACCAAGATGATAGGGGATAGCACAATAATAGACCTTGATCAATTCTATCCAATGTCTCTGCCTCAGTTTTAGTTATTTCTGGGTAAACAAGTATTTTCAAACTCTGGTGGTCGGTGTATATTTCACAAGTCTCGTTATACAGGTAATGTCTCCAGATGTTCAAGGCAAACACAATCGCTGCCAATTCCAAATCATGCGTCGAGTAATTACGCTCATGATTTTTTAATTATCAGGAGGCATATGCAATTACATAACCATGTTGCATCAGTACACACCCTAGTCCCTAATGTGATGTGTCACTATAGATCACAAAGCCACTACCTTCAGTCGGAAGGGAGAGTATTAACGCAGATATTAGTTTATTTTTCAGCTCTTGAAAACTTTGCTCACATTTATTCATCCACTTGAATTTAGATGCCTTGCGGGTCAATTGGGTCAACGGGGTAGCTATAACAGAAATTCCTTGTACAAACCGACGATAATAACCCGCTAATCCCAAAAAGCTTTGAACTTCGGTCACATTTTTCGGCCTCTCCTATTGCACCACGACTTCGACTTTCTTTGGATACACTTGAATACCATTTCTTGAGATAACATGTCCCAATAATACCACTTGATCCCACCAGAACTCACATTTACTGAATTTGGCATACAACTGCTTCTCTTGCAACGTCTGCAACGCAATCTGGAGATGCTCTATATGCTTTTCTCTACTTTGGGAATAGATCTGTATATCATCAATGAACATGATAATAAACTGATCTAGATAAGGTTGGAAGATCCGATTCATCAAATCCATAAAGGCAGCAGGGGAATTCGTCAACTTGAATGGCATAACTAAGAATTCATAATGCCCATACCTCATACGAAACGTCGCCTTTGCCACGTCACTGTCTCTGACTTTCAGCTGGTGATATCTTGATCGAAGATCTTTCTTGGAAAACATCTTGGCCTTCTGCAGTTGGTCAAACAGATCATCAATTCTAGGCAATGGGTATTTATTACGAACTGTCACCTTATTCAACTACCGATAATCGATACACATCCTTAACGTGCTATCCTTCTTCTTCACGAATAACACTGGGGCTCCCCATGTAGAAACACAAGGTCTGATAAATCCACAGTCTAACAGATCTTGTAATTGAATCTTCATTTCCTTCAGCTCGGTACGCACCATTCGATAGGGTGGGATTGATATCGGCGCAGTTCCTGGAAGTAACTCGATAGTGAATTCCATTTCCTTATCCACTGGAAACCTTGGCAATTCTTCTGGGAACACATCGAGAAAATCCCTAACTACTGGAATATCCGCCACTTGAACTTCATCCTGTCTGGTGTCAATCACATGCACGAGATATCCCTGACATCCCTTCTTTAGTAGCTTCCTAGCCTCCAGGACTGAAACCAAGCTAACAGGAGTAGTGATTTTATCTTCCCGAAAATACCAGCTCTGGCTCGCCTGAGACTCGAAAGATAACTTCCTTTTTAAAATAATCCACCGTGGCATGATAGCCGAATAGCAAATCCATACCCAGTATCACATCAAAATCATAAATACTCAGGGGTAATAGATCCACCGACAATTCTCTATCACCAATACAAAGTGAACTATCTTTATATGCACTATCTATCAGCTCCCGCACATTATCTTCCATTAATTCCGCTGTGTTTACTAATTCCTCATAACTTTTGATCTGTCTGCTCGTCAACCTGGAATGTATTTCTAAATCAAATCCTTTCTGGAATCATCTACATCTTGTCTCTTCCATTTTTACCTAATTAGGAACAGATCGAGACATGGTATTAAATGTAATTTCATACCATCGAACGGTCATCTTCTCCTATCTTACTAATATGAACTCCTCCTCTGATAAAATTACAAGGTTGCCTTAGTATTGCCAAGAAGTAAGTTTTATGCACACCTTTGAATGTTGTATGCTAGGATAGAATCAATGTATATCAAATAGTAGCGCAAAGTGCTGTGTAGTCCCATAATATAAGTAAGGTATTGTCTAATAATTCAACTTAAGTGTGCTATGCTACACTATTGTTTTATCAACTAAAATATTAGGTGCTACCGATAGTGAATCCCAATGTCAAGTAATACAAATATGATTGTTTATCAGTTATAATTTAATATTTCAAACCACTAGTACCCCCACAATTGTGATCCATCAATTACCACTACCGATACCACAAACTAGCAGTATCACAACTTCGTCGCACCCACTAATTGTTAAGCAGAAAAATAACAATGCACAATGCCAATGTACTATCTAATACAATGCAATAACTATTACTCACGTGCCGAACCCACCTATCGACACCCTATCTTATGGTCCACCACTGGCTCGACACCACCTATCGACATCCTATCTCATGGTCTACTACTGGCTCAATAAACTGACATGTCTACTGAACCTATAACCTAGGCTCTGATACCATAAATGTCACACCCCACCCCGGACACCTGTCACCCAAGGCCAGGCGTGACGTCAACCGGACGTGACCTGACACATCGACGCATATCCATCCATCCATATATACCTACATACTCGCGCTACTGTAATTTTTTCCCCAAATATATATATATATATATATATACCCGTTTCAAAATTTGGGAATATACCGATCCCAAATATTTGCAACCATAAACACAAAAATACCTGAACCTTCCACGGTTCACATTTGATCGACTCACCTTCAACACGACATTACCTCCGGACTATACCTAGTGCCAATAGTGGACCAACTCCTAGCCGCGGTATCTAAAATCAAATATTTTTTTATCGGTATACTATCTTCATAATAAAAAAATATTTAATGGATCAAGCACAAATGTTAAATACCACCTTTCAAAATATAATATTTTATAGTCATATACCCGGTTGAAAATCCAGTTCCACTGCCCCCAATGAAATGAAATACTGTAAAGATAATACTATACATCGCATATCATATTTGAAACCAATTCCCAACTGCCACCAAGGTAAAGAAATAATGGATTTAGAACACCTAAAACAAATATTTTAAGTTAACCAATCCAAATATTTTAAATTAGTCAGTCCAAATATTTTAAATCAACCCGTCCAAGTATTTTAAACCAACCAGGCCAAACATTCCAACATAATATAAAATACTCTCCACATCATCTTCTACTAGCCATAAGATCGTTTTTACCTCACGATCGAGAGTTGCTACGGTACCATACCACCCCCAGGTTTTGCACTCTTGATGAGTTAAACCATCCTACAGGACTTTGCCTAGCAGGTAATCCACATCTCGCAGGATATATCCTCTTGACGAGAAGAAAATCCATATCTCGTAGGTCATACCCGCCTAACAAGAAGAAAATTTACATCTCGTAGGTTATATCCGCCTAACGAGAAGAAAATCCATATCTCGTAGGTCATATCTGCCTAACGAGAAGCAAATCCACATCTCGTAGGTCATACCCGCCTAACGGGAAGAAACTATGCCATAGTCGGACCAAACATCACTATCCACCTTAAAAACCGACCTGATCCAACAATCATTTTCCATGTTTAAAACCAACCCATCGATCCAAAAATCATTTTTTCCACCTTTAAAACCAACTCGATCCAAAAATCATTTTCTATCTTTAAAACCAACTTGATCCATATAAGTTGCGAAATCGTCCATTTAAAATAAGCACATTTTCTACAATTTATACAAAAATAAGATTTATAAATTTACATAGAAGACAGTATACTCACCTAGTTCTCTGCACTGCAAAAATGACACTGTCCAAAACCTACTGGGACGTTGGCACCTGTGAACCTAACAACGATAGGCCTAAATTAATATTTTACTTTTAAAATAACCTAATGTGCAATGCAGGCCCTAAATCTCATATTTCTCATTCCCTAAGTTTTTATTATGGAGAATTATTATTTTGTCTGTTTTGCTACGTTAATATTTACCGTACCTTTTGTTTTTTCAAGATTAACGATCATAACAATATTATTACAATTGGAAAGATTTCAATACTTAACCATTTAATTTAATCGACAATAATACCCGATTAAAATTTTACCTACTCCGAATCGTTCACAGGCCGAGAAATTGGATTTTCGAATTTATTTTTATTTTTTTCCTTTCCTTCCTTTTCCTTTTCTATTTTTCTATTTTCTGCTTTACTAAAAGTCCACCGCCTCGGCGATACGCTACCGCTGCGGCAAACACCGTTCGCCTCTGTTCTGTTTTCTTATTCAGCGGTTGGTCGTTCCTCTCTCTCTCCTCACCAGCTCTGGCAACTCCCATACCCCGTTCGAACGTCATATGCATACACAACACATAGAGTCACACCGTCGATGCCTCACCTGCATAGTAACAATCATACACACACACACACACATAAACAAATAAACACACACACACATACACACATGCACACACACACACACCGTCGCACAAAATCGACGAATGGCACACATACATACACCGTCACACATACCCACGACGCCAACACACACACACATATGCAGCAGCACTGACAGACCACAGACACACACACACACAGAGACAAGTGAAGGTGTAGAACACACACACACACACACACACACACACACAGACGAAGTACATGCACACTTGTCCGATCACCTACACACCACCAGTAAACAACAACACCATCGACGATGACACTATCAATTGACCGCCACTCTAAAAGAATAGCCAGAACACATAAACCATTCCGACACACACATACACACTTCGCCAGATCAAAACAGAGGAACACACACCCCCAAACACCAACGACAAATAGAGCATTCACACTTGCGCACATTTGAATAGCCCATACACGCACTCTATCGACGAGTAGAACACACACATAGTCACACACACATGCACATCGACCAAAACATACACCCACGCATGATCACCGGATGATCGACGACGAACACCCATACACCTACGCCGGAGAAACCCCGACGAACTGAACCCCTCGCCGTCGGCGAACCACTTCCCCTTCTTTTTATTTTTGTTTCTGATTTTTCTTCTTTTGAGGCTCTCCCTCCCATTACATAGATGAACACACTTCAATATGCATAAAAATGGTGGATCATCCTTGCTCCATTAGAGGCCATGTTAATTCTCCTCCTCTACTTTTGGTTTTCGATCCCATGATTGTTTGGATGATATGTGCATATATATACATATACATATATACATACATATATATATATATATATATATATATATATATATATATATACATAACTCTATCTCCACAGGGTCGGAGGGAAATTTTGGATGCTGGCGTCGAATAACCTTCATTGTGGCCCAGTTCCCTACCTCCGAGAAGCCATTGGTCATCTTCTACCAGAGTGCTAGGTATCTGGGTCTCTTCTTCTACTCTCTACCCCCTTTAATCTGCCCTTTTCCCTATCCTGATTAACGATGTCCAGCCATTTATGCTCCAGGCTCTTCACAAGCTGTTTGTAGGTGGCAAACTTAGCATCGAGTATGTCAATTTGGGACAAGAGGTATTGGGAATCAGCTTGGAGTTTGAGATTATCTGTCCGCACAATAGAGATATCGACATGGAGGCTTGCTTCCACCACGATAATTTTTCTGAGGGTAGATCGGTGGGACTCTAGTTTGGTGAAGAGCATGCCCTTCGAAAAAAGCTGGTTCACCAGCCCATGGAACCAAAAGACAAGCTGTCTATAAAAACAAGTTGGGGAGAAAAAGTGGGGATTCATGAAATTGAAAGAGATTGTCAAATAATCTAAGTACTGAGAAAAAGCAAAGCACTCTCTCTCGTTATATCCCTGTAGATGTCCCTAGCCAGCTGCTCCAGGGGAAATACTGCCAAGCTTCTTCTAGTCGGCCGGTGGCGTCACTCATCCTAGGAATTCTGGCATCAGTGCTTGATAGGTGTAATTTACCTATCTATTTTTAAACTGAACTTGTTAGTTTTCAAGTATGTTTATTAGGTTTTAATATGGTTTTATTCTTTTTGTTATAAATAAGGTGTGTGGGGGTGAAAATGGATGAAAACGGATCATAAATGATCAAATTGGATCAAGAACAGTGGAAGAACGGTGAGAAAACAAGCAAAAGGTCAAAATTCATAACCTGTAGCCCATCGCCGCGGCGTTGAAACCACCGATGTGGCGGTTAAGATGCAGAGAAGGCCCTAAAGTTGCTAAAAACCTACTGCCGCATCCACCGCCGAGGCCTTAACTAAACCGACATACCCACCGCCATGGTGGTCACTCTACACACATTTTAGATATTTATTTAGATATTTTTTGCTTCCTATATCTTCTTCTCTCCTATTTTCCGGCCAAAAAGAGAGCTCATAGGGTTAGAATAGAGTTGAGAAGTTTTTCGAGAATGCTCGCTATTGGCCCAGTGAGCTACCCAAGAGGGGGGTGAATTAGGTAGTATTAAAAATTATCAGAGAAATAATAACACTTCAAAAATCTGACAATTAATTTTATCCTAAAATTAATTATTATCTTTATAGCAGCGGATAAGTGTAATAAGCTCTAGGTGGACACCCAAACAACATATGATAAAATAAAAGAAATAAACAATGCAGTATACACCGATATATCTTGGTTCACCAAGCTACTCTTGGATAATCCAGTTCTCCAAGCCCCACGTAGATTTGCACCCACTAAACTCAAGATTCTTTTACAGGTAAGAACCAAACCCTCACAATGATTCTTTTCGCAGGCTCAGAATCAACCTTTACAAATTCCTTTTCACAGGCTTAGGAATAACCTCTATTTTTTACAGGCTCAAGAATAACCGAATTCTATTACAGAAAGAATCATAACCTGATTCTTTTTATACCTTAGGCTCAAGAATCAAAACCTCACCAACACTCCAAATATCCTTTTACCTGGTAAGGATTGAACCGTTACAAAATTCATACAAAATAATTCAATCCAGGAAGAATTATTACCTCAATCTCTTTACAGGAAGAGACTGAAACTGGCTACCCTCTAATTAAATACACCCAACAGTATTTAATCCATTTAAGTAAATGAAGTTAATCCCTAGATAATCAATTCCCTTAAACGTCTCAAAAGAGTAATATCAGTATAATTAGATTAATTAACTTAGTATTAGTATATTATTAATCATATAAACACATTTTTTATCGTCTAGATAAAATTAGGTTATGATAATTACGGTACTCGACAATATTCTCAACCAATCCCTGTGGAAACGATAACTCTTACTCTTCCCACTCTACTAAAACTTGGCCCGTACACTTGTGGTGAAAGTGGAGATGTAATATTCCGTCACCAAGTTTTTGGCGCCGTTACCGGGGTCGGTGTTTTAGATTATTGTTGATATTGTGAGTAAATGACCTGATTTTAATTTAGGCATTTCTTTTGTGTATAAATTTTTGTTTGTAGTTTTGTTTTTATTTCTTATGCAGGGTACTTGAAGATACTAGATCGATGAGTATTGATGCATTTCTTTCGACGGGATTTCGAGCCATTTTATAGTTCTTGGGATCGATATAAAGAATTTCTATTCCAGTTTCTGAACCATCGGTTCCCGAGGGAGTGTCAACTATTGAACTTCCTCAATGGGTTACTAGCCGCAACCAGAATATGGGTTGAAGGAGGAAACGGTACCACCTCTTTCAACAAACTAACCACAGACAAATCATATCGAGTACTGGAAGACATGGCTGAGTATGATTTTCAGTGTTGGAATTATTAGACAAGCTACCAAAGCTTTGGGGATAATTCCACCATTTTGGAGCCATGGATTAACACCTCGGTCCAAGATGTGGTGTCTTTCCCCTTGGAGGAAATGTTCACAGAATTTGTGGGGGGAGACTTAGGCATTTTGGAGGGAAACGAATGACCAGATCATTGAGCATAAGGATCGTCTCAATAATATTGAGACGATTTGCACTGAAATAGATGCAACTGTAACGTCTCTTCAGATACAAATCGGTCAGTTTATCTGATTGATTGAGACCGAGTCAGATGCAACGGTACTTGGAGATTCATAAGCCACATTCAGTAAAAGCCACCGTTAGGAGCCAGAAATGAGCGGAAGGAGCTTGGGAGAGTTCAACTATGCTTACTCATATGAAACTGGAACCCAAGCATGGATCGACGATTTTGATTCTTCACCATTGGAGATCCAAATAGTGATGCCACCATCGATCCAAGACGATCACATCTATGAGGATCCAATGTGGCTCACTTATCCTTTGCCGCCATTAGCAACGTTCTTCTATGCCCACCAAGTATATGAGTCGGTGGAGAATCTTGTTGAAAGTTTAGGCCGATCAGAGCCAAATCTCGCCAAGCTTGAGGGCATAAACAACCAAGACCCATATGTGGTGTTGTACGATATGTACTATGGGCAGAAGCTGTTCTTTGATGAGCCGTTCTCCATGTCGGGCCGAGGACAATAAACTACGCGCTTATTGGGAGGTAACCCAAGGTAAAAAATAAATTAAATTCGTCACAACCGACTTGATTTGGAGGTGTGGTTCTCTCGCCTCCCAGGTATGTATTCCAAACCCTCTTAATCAGCATGCTTTAATTCTATATGTTCAGAATAATAATTGGGTTGCTGAAGACACTGTCCATTTTAAGTTTCACAGTGATGTGTAGTATTTTGGTATTGTTAGTTTATGTTGTTTTGTTTTTATTGTGTGAATGTTTGTTTAGGTTAGTGGTGGCCGCAATTTAAGCATCACCACGTTCACCACAAGCGTACGGGTTAGGTTTTAGTATATGGACCTTTCGGTCGGGTATCATATCCACAGGAATTGGTTGAGATTACTATCGAATACCGCGATTGTCATAACCTAACTTTATCCAGGCGATAAAAATAAAATATAAAATTTAATACTAATACTAAAATACTAATTTAACTATACTAATTACTAATACGAGATAGTTATGGGATGGATTATCTTGGGATTAACTTTATTTACTTAAACTCGTTTGATTTTGTTTAGTTTACAATAATGGTGTTCGACCTATTTGACAATCTCGGTATCTAAAACTGCTCCGCTACCTCTCCCGAGTGTAAGACAGGGTAATATGCAACTTCGTGTCAATGAAGAAGTCCCCCTCAACGTCTTAACGACCCTAGGTTGCATGAGTCTTGTCCTAATGTCATTGATTCCACACAAAATCTCAGTTCGTAAACTCCCCCATCACCTCTCCCGACTGTAAGACGAGGCAATACATGACTTCGCATCAATGCCAAAGTCCTCCTCAACATCTTAATGACTCTAGGTCATGTGAGTCTCACCCCAACGTCATTGATTTCATGCATTGTGTTTACCCTTGTCCGAATCTGGGATTACCTCTTCTAAGCGTCAAACCCCGTATTCTTGATATATCTAAACTAGCATATAATCATGAAAATATGATAAACACATTCAAACATTGAAGAACAATCATTAAAGAAACACAACTCAACCAAAATGACATTTTTATAAATAATATTCGTCCCTAAGATAATCCACATTTAGCCTATGGCCATAGCCATTTATACAATTGAAACTAGGCTAAACATGCTCAAACAATTAGTGAAGTTAAGAAATAAAAAGAAAAATGGATGAACTTAGCCGATATCCGAAGATTAGCTGCTAAAATCATCCACCGATCGATTCTCCTTCTCCGCGTAGTAATCTTCTCATTCAGAATTGTTTGAGCACTCCCCATACTCTCTCTATATTCTAAACTAAGCCATAAGGGATCTAATGGTCGGAGAGAAGAAAGAGGATATGAGAGGATATTTATAGGGAAAATATCTAAATAAAATATCTAAATTGTGTAGAGGTCATCGCTTAGGCGGTCGGTAAGTCGGTTTAATGTTCGATGCAGCGGTGGAAAAGTTGGTGGATTCAGGGACCATCTTGCAGTTTCACCGCCTAGGCGGTGAGTGTGCAACAAGAATTAGGCCCTCTCTGCATTTTCACCGCCTAGGCAGTGGTCTGGAAGCCTAGGTGGTGGGCTGTTGTTTTGATTATTGCCTCCGTGCTTGTTTTTCCACCGTTCTCCGACCGTTCTTGGTCCGAATTGATCGTTTGTGCTTTGATTTCGTACCTTTTCACCAATACACATATTTTATTATAAAAAGAATAAAAACATATTAAAACGTACTAAAACGTACTAAACGTACTCGAAAACTAACAATGTTCGGTTTGGAAATAGATAGGTAATTTACATCTATCAAATACCCCCAAACTCAGAATTTTGCTAGTCCTCGAGCAAAACACCCACGCAATAGAAGAAAATATAAAAACTAATTACAAAATTGAAAACTAAAAACGAAAAACACGAAAAAACAAAATTGTGCAAATTTTGATTATCATCTACCGGCCAAACGATTTTCCCTCATTGGCCACCAATCCTATCAAGTTCAAGTATAAATCACATCATGTGGTATTGTAGAATTTTAACGTTCAAAAATAGGAAGCGCCATTCTAGACCCTGTTTAAGTGTGTGTGTGTGATTAAATTCAAATATACAACTATCCATTGATTAGATGGGATTATCCCTCAATAAAGTTCATGACTAAAACCTTTAAGGTATAGGCAATCCATATGCCTGACCTAGGATCTATTCTCCACTAATGTTGGCTCAGAGGTTCAAAAAAATCAATTGGGCTTAGATCAGTTTTGGGAAAATGGCCAAGGGTTACTTTGAATAGAAAATGGGTTACCGTCGTTAACTTAACGTTTTCCAAGGCACATCACTGGCACTCTCATACTCGAACCCCCATAGAAAAATTGTAAACAATCCCAAAATATCATTTTAGACCAACGTATTCACTTATCAAAAGAAAAGTAATTTTTTTTTTTTTGAAACAAAACCCCAAACTCATTCGAATTTCTATAATTTAAGGAGTGTGCAAAAAATGATTAAGTAACACACCCCCAAACATATTTGAATTTCTACAGTTTTAGGAGTGTGCAAAAATGATTAAGAAAATGATAAGTGAAGACACTAATATCGAACCAATCCGAAGTTCGCCCTAAACCCAACTCCTCACATCAAGTAGCATATATGAATGCTAACTTGATTCACTCAAATGTGCCTTTAATTCGGCGATATAGGTTTGGAAAAAAATCAACTAGCCAGGGAATTTGTTCATATGTTCCGAATTAAATTGGAATTTAGGCTTTGATAGGGTAATGAGGGATAATGATATTGTATGGTAGGCTTCAAAGGGCTAAAGCGATCAAATGAATGCCTAAATCATATCTCCTAAACAACCTCGCCTAGGATTTTGCCTCCAATTTCCCCCAAATCAAGTTCTAGAATCCCTATTGTCATGAAATTGAGTGAAGGATAATCGGTTTCAAATCAATTAGATAGTGCTATATTGAGTTTACGTGCTCGTGTATTTAGGATCTACAATAACTTTTACTAAGACGATACGTTAAGCACACAGAACACACATGAATGATCTTTACGCTCGACCTTAATAAATAATCAGGGGATAGAGTTATCATCGGGTAAAGGCCCAAATGACATCAAAACTTAGCATAAAACAACAATTAAACTAAACAACTAATCCTAAACAAGCATGCATACTATAAAAACAGTAAAACTTAACTAATAACATAAACACATACTAAAAACATACTACACATCACCACCTACTTAACATAGGCATTGCCCAAAATGACCTGCCAGTGATCCCAATGATAGTATATAGCATGATATTAAAGACAAGGGTTTAGAACACGTACTTGGGAGGTGAGAGAATCTCGCATCTGACTCAATTCGACGGAGATGGATCTAATTTTTTTTCCTTGGGTTGCCTCCCAAGAAGCGATTGGTTTATGGTCGTCAGCCCGACACATTCAGAACACCCTCAAGCTTGGTGGGATATTGCTTTGTTCGACTCGATCTTTCAATGACATGCCTCACTGGCTTATATGCGTGGCCATACACTATAAACGATTCGAAATCCCGTTCAAAGAGATGTATTAATACCTGTCGATTTAACATCGCCAAGTACCCTACATAAGAAATACAAAAACAAAACTACAAAGAAAAATTATAAACACTAAAAAATGCCTAAATTAAAATCAAGTTATTTACTCACAATATCAACAATAATCTAAAACACAATCCCCGACAACGGCGCTAAAAACTTGGTGGCCACAATTTAAGCGTCGCCACTTTCACTGCAAGCGTACGGGTCAAGTTTTAGTGTATGGATTTTTTGGTCGGGTATCGTATCCACAGGGATTGGTTGATATTACTATTGAGTACCGCGATTGTCATAACCTAACTTTATTTTGGTGATAAAAATTGAATTTAAAATTTAATACTACTACTAAAATAATAATTTAACTATACTAATTATTAATACGATATAGTTATGGGATGGATTAACTAGGGATTGACTTTATTTACTTAAACGCATTTGATTTCGTTTAATTTACAATAATGGTGTTTAACTTATTTGACAATCTCGGTATCTAAAACTCCTCCACCACCTTTCTCGAGTGTAAGACGAGGGAATACACAACTTTGTGTCAACGAAGAAGTCCCTCTAAAAATCTTAACGACCCTAGGTTGCGTGAGTCTTACCCTAATGCCATTGATTGCACACAAAATCTCAGTTCGCAAACTCCCATGTCACCTCTCCTGAGTGTAAGACAAGATAATACGTGACTTCGCGTCAACATCGAAGTCCTCCTCAACGTATTAACGACTCTAGGTCACATGAGTCTCGCCCCAATGTCATTGATTTCATGCGTTGTGTTTACCCTAGTCCGAATTCGGGGTTACCTCTTTCGAGTGTCAAACCCCATATTCTCAATATATCTAAACAAGCATATAATCATGAAAATACGATAAACACATTCAAATATTGAAGAACAATCATTAAAGAAACACAACTCAACCAAAATGATATTTTTATGAATAATATTCATCCCTAAGATAATCCACATTTAGCCTATGGCCATAGTCGTTTGTACAATTGAAACTAGGCTGAACATACTCAAACAATTATCAAAGTTAAGAAATAAAAAAAAAAACAGATGAACTAAGCTGATATCCGAAGATTAGCCGCTAAAACCGTCCACCGATTGATTCTCCTTCTCCGCGTGGTAATCTTCTCCTTCGAAATTGTTTGAGCACTCCCCATACTCTTTCTATATTCTAAACTAAGCCATAAGGGCTCTAATAACCGGAGAGAAGAAAGAGGTGAGGAGATGAGATGAGAGGATAAGATATTTATAGGAAAAATATCTAAACACAATATCTAAATTGTGCAGAGGTCATCGCCTAGGCGGTGGGTATATCGGTTTATTGTTTGCCCCAACGGTGGAGAAGGCAGTGGATTCAGGGACCATCTTGTAGTTTCACCTCCCAGGCGGTGAGTGTACAGTAAGAATTAGTCCCTCTCTACATTTTCACCCCCTAGGCGGTGGTCTAGACACCTAGGCAGTGAGATGCTGTTTTGATTATTGCCTCCGTGCTTGTTTTTTCACTGTCCTCCGACCGTTCTTAGTCCGAATTGATCGTTTGCACTCCGATTTCATACCTTTCCATCCATACACCTGTTTTAATACAAAAAGAATAAAAATATATTAAAACATACTAAACGTACTTGAAAACTAAAAATGTTCGATTTAGAAATAGATAGGTAATTTACACCTATTAGTTAGTTGTTGTTATGTGCTGAGTTTTGAATTTATCTGGGCCATTACCTAATTATGAGTCTGTCCCCTTATTGTTTATTGAGGTCGAGTGTAAAGCTCATTTATGTGTGTTCTGTGTGCTTGACGTATCGTTTTAGTAAACGTTATTGTAGATCCTAAATGCACGAGCACGTAAACTCAATGTATAACTATCCAATCAATTTGAAAATGATTATCCGTTAGCCAAGTTCATGACAATAGGGATTTTAGAACTTGATTTGGGGAAAATTCGAGGCGAAATCCTAGGCAAGGTAGTTCGGGAGATATGATTTAGGCATTCGTTTTTATCGCCTGATCCTTTGAAGTTTACCTTGTTAAATTTTTATCCCTCGTTACCCTATCGTAGCCTATAAGCTATTTCAATTATGAACACGTATCAAATACCCTGGCCGATTCAACTTTTTCCAAACCTTTATCGCTAAACCGAAGGCACAATTTGAGTGAATCAAGTTAGCAGTTGCAAATGCTACTTGAAGTGAGCGGTTGGGTTTAGGGAGAACTATTAATTGGTTCGGTATTTGATTACTCACTTGTCATTTTTTCTTTTGTTTTAGCCATACCCATGAAATTCTAATAATCGAATAAGTTTGGGGGTGTGGTAAGTTAAAAAAAAAAAAAAACCGATATGTAAATATAGTAAAATTTATGTTTCTTTTGACAAGTGTGTACGACATTCTTAAATGATTGTTTAGGGTTGTTTCAATTTTATCTGTGGGGTTTCAAGTGTGAGAGTACTAAGCATGTGCCTCGGGTATCGTTAAGTTAACGATGTTAACCTATTTTCTATTTCCGATATACCCTTGGCCATTTTCCTAAAACCGAACCAAGTCCTAATGATATTTTTGAATTAATTAGACTACATTAGTGGAGAATAGAACCCATATCAGGCTTATGGATTCCCTATACCCTTGGATTTTAGTCATGAGCTTATTTGAGGAATAATCCCATCTGATCGACGAATAGTTATATAATTGAGTTTTATCAAGCATACTTTCAATAGGATCAAGAATGGTGCTTACTATCATTGAATGCTGAAATTCTAGAACACCACATGGTGTGTTTTATTCTTGAACTTGATAGGATTGGGGGCCGATGAGGGAAAAACCGTTTGGCCAGTAGATGATATTCAAAACTTGCACATTATTTTTTTTAATGTTTTTCATTTTTAGTTTTTAATTTCATAATTAGTTGTTACATTTTCTTGTGTTGTGTGGATGTTTTGCTCGAGGACTAGCAAAATTCCATGTTTGGGGGTATTTGATAGGTGTAATTTACCTATCCATTTTCAAATCGAACTTATTAGTTTTCGAGTATGTTTATTGCGTTTTAATACATTTTTATTCATTTTTCTATAAATAGAGTGTGTGGGGGTGAAACGGGATGAAAACTGATCATAAACGATCAAATTGGATCAAGAACAGTGGGAAAACAAGCAAAAGGGAAAAATTCATAACCTGCAGCCCATTGCCGCAGCGGTCAAGATGTAAAAAAGGCCCTAAAGTTTCTAAAAACCCACCGTCGCGACGGTGAAAAAATAGGAGGTCTCTGCTCGCACCGTCGCATCCACTGCCTAGGCCGTGACCAAACTGACATACCCATTGCCACGGCGGTAAAACCCACCGCCGCGACGATCACTCTGCACACATTTTAGATATTTGTTTAGATATTTTTTGCTCCCTATATTTTCTACTCTCATTTATTCTAGCCAAAGAGAAAGCTCCTAGGGCTAGAATAGGGTCGAGAGGTTTTTGGGGAATGCTCACCCAAATTTGAAGGAGAAGAACGCGTTGCAAAGAAGGAGAAGCGTTCTCGAAGTGGTTTTAGCACAAAATCTTTGGACTTAGGCTAGTTCTTTTCATTTCTTTATTTATTTCTTAACCTCGGTTTATGGTTTGAGCATGTTTATCTCGTTTATCATTGTATATATGGTTATGGCCATTTGCTAAACGGATATTGTCTAGGGATTAATAATATTTATGAATATGTGATTTTGAAATCAGTGTTTCGTTAATGGTTCTTATTTATTATTTGATTCTGTTTTCCATTTTTCCTTGTTTATTATGCTTGTTATGATATACTGAGAATACGGGGTTTGACACTTGGGAGAGGTAACCTTGGATTCGGACTAGGGTTTAAACACAATGCGACGATCTAATAACCCGAGAGGGAGTTAGAGAGTGTGCAATCAATGACGTTGGGGCAAGACTCATGTGACTATGTGTTCGAAAAAATGCTAGAGGGGTACTTCGACGTTAACACGAAGTCACATATTCATTCACTTGTCACTCGAGAGAGCGAGTGAATGAGTTTAAGATACAAAGATTGTCAAATAAGTCGAAAACCATTAATGTAACTAAACGAAATAAAAAACATTTAAGTAAATGAAATTAATCCCTAGATAATCCATTCCCTGAAACGTCTCAAAATAGTAATATTAGTATAATTAGATTAATTAACTTAGTATTAGTATATTATTAATTATATAAACAATTTTTTTATCTCCTAGATAAAATTAGGTTATGATAATTACGGTACTCGACAATATTCTCAACTAATCCCTGTGAAAACGATAACCCTTACTCTTCCCACTCTACTAAAACTTGACCCATATACTTGCGGTGAAAGTGACAACGTAATATTCCGCCACCAGTGCTTGGTATCCAATAGGCGGGTACCGATCCCTTGCAGGTATTCCTGACTCTAAAGAATTCAGGATGGGGATCTAGAGATACCAAAGCAACATTCATTAACTTAAAGGGACGCTTGCTCTTTTGTTTGCCTTGTGGAGGCGGCTCCCTAGTAGGTCGCTTTCCCCTCTCTTGTGAAGTTGCTCGCCTAGTATCTAGATCTTATGTACTGGGATTGGACTCTCTAGTCGTTACCCCTGTATGGGCCGGCGACTGGGGACGTGGAACACTGCTTTGAGAAGTCTGTTCCTATCTAATATACGAGCTCTACGTGACCTAAGCCTTCCTCTTGGCAACAACTCTCGTTAGTAGAGTAACTTTATCCATTCTTTCCATGAGATCACAATTCAAAATATCGAACCAAGCCATAAAAATTGACGATTAGAAAAAACTTAATGTTCGTTAGTCTCAACGAAAGCTCAGCAGTGGGTAGAGACAGAGCTTAGTAGAAATGAATATTATACAAAGTCGAACTCAGAAGCTCGTTCACCTGGTGAAAGGGTGTCCTCAGGACCCTCTCATTTAACACAACAATTTATGGACGAAGCTCTTTCTCCCTGTGCGGTGACTTCTTACCCTGTTTCTCACTCTTTGCAAAAACAAAACAAGAACCTAGTTAGTGCAAATAGCTGGAGTACCATTCTTAAGCACCCTTAAGATCTCCTTACCAATTCGTCCCCAGGATCGCTAGACATGAATTGAGTGATCCTCTTCGTTCGAGCTGAACTCCCAACCATTGCTACCATGGTAAAAGTACATCGACTTCTACTTGTGCACATTGATATCTATGTGGGTTAGAAATGTTAACCAGGACGACACATAGAATCACTTGACACCCGGGGGTAGGGACTTGGTAAAAAAAAAAGCACGAAAAAGCTCTATGTTGGGCTGAATCCCTTCTGTCTTGAAGATAATGTAAGACACTATTACTATCTTTATGCTGCTTAGAGCCAACTATAACGGACACACACCGAACTCCTTATAGATAGCCTGGAATAGGTGAATGAGAAAATGGATTCCTGTATCTAACTGATAAAGAAACACCGTAATGACACCTGGGGGTGGCTGATGTGTCTTTTTCTTTGTAGTAGGGACCCTAGTAACGATGGGACCTAGTAACGTAAATAAGTTATGAGCCTTCATCAAATCCTTCTCGATAATATTAGAGTGAAGGTCCTAGAGAGGGCTCCGGACTATAACGACAAAGTATAGATCTCAGGCCTTGGATTGCTGATGAGCCACTGTACCAGGGGAATCTCCTTAATAAACTAACTTTCTGTCGCTTATTCCTCATCCTCTGAAATGGCTATGAAAATAGTCTCTCGAGAAAATCCTTCTTTTCCATGTATGCCTAGGCGGCCGACCATGGACACTAGCTTAGCCAGGGAGGGTCCTCGGATGGGTGAATGTGTCCGAATAGTCAAAGAAAAAGAAAGTGGTCCTTGGGTGCTAGTACGTCGTCCGCCATCCCTAGGAGGAGGAGAAGCTTGCTCTGACATGCATAATCCTGAGCTACTTCCAGAAGAAGAATAAGAAAAAGAAAAAGATTCTAAAATGGAGACGTTGATCCTAAGATTTTGATGGACAATTAAATATTGATGTTTTTGGTGGAACTAAAGGATTTATTAAGTGTTTCAGTTTATAAGTTTCAGTGAAGATATCATCATGAAGAAAATGAATGCTGAAGAGACTGACAAAGATAATGGACATTAAGAGACTGAAGAAATTGAAGAACCTAGGAAAAATAACTCAGGTTAAATTTTTACTCTTAATGTATTCCCATTAGGATTATACACGACACAAAAATGCTTTTTATAATTACGTGTTTTTTTTATAGGATCCTAATTACTTAAATTATTTGCTCCTATGTGTAATTGAAAAAGAAACATTGATGATTAATTAAAATTGAATTTATGAATTTTGTGGAGCTAACCGAGAAAAGAAATTGGTTAAAGGGGCAAAAATATCGAAGAATTGAATTGAAATAAATTAAGGAAGAAGTTCTAGCACAATCGATCGACTTGTGGAGTGTGATCGGTCGACCTGTGTAAAATACATGAAGTCTCTGAATCATTAGGTTGATATATAGGTGGACCTGTAAAACTTGCCAAATCATCCGGTCGATAGATGGAGAATGGGCGGTCGACTGATGGGTGAATAGATTTTTGCTTGAAAAGCTCTCTATATCGTTTGATTGACAGACCATGAATTGCTGGTCAACTGATGAGTGAGAAATATTTAGCTTGGGATACAACCTGAATCGGGCGGTTAACTTATGGATGTTAGTCGATCGACTGATGAGTCTGTTTCAGATTCAGAAGATTTCAAGGATTCTGATAAAATAGTAGCCGTTACTAGCCGTTTATGGTTAAGATATGAAAGAAATTTTAAGGATATGATAATATTAAAGATATAGCATTGATATTTTGTTATCCCTAAGAATATGGTTCCTATATTTTTTATATATCTCAATTTGGTACATGTAATTCTTTCGATCTTATCTAATTAAGTTTGAGAAAATATTTTAGGGGCTTAATTGAATATTCTAAAAGATATTATTTAGTGAATTATACCAGAATTAAGTCATAATGTTATATGGGGTCTATAAGTGCTTTCTAGATACCTATTATTTGAAAACTAGCCGTTGGAAGGCTTGTTCTAATTCCTTATATATAGACCTGCAGATTTCACATAACATGATGACAATACACACCATATCAAGAACTATTCAGTTCCTAAGATTTTCTAAGAGTCATCATTCTGGTATTATTTTAAGAGATCAATTGTGAGATCGATTATTGAGAAGTTCTTGAGTTAAAGCGTTATTTGAGTTAGGGTCACCGATCTAAGCTATCTTGCGATACTACGTGCAATCTATTCGATGTTTTCCTGGTGAGATCATTCCAAGATTATTCTTTAATTGAGTATTTTATTATTATTATTTTCTTAGTAAATTGTTCTTTTCGAGATATCGTTTTTGAACTTTAAAAGTATAAAAATATTTTGTGTGTTAATCTGATTACGTGCTTAATTGTGCTACCCGCATTTCTTATTATAATCAGATTTTGTTTCTTCACTCTATTTCTATCACTAGTATCGGGACATTAATTGAGTATTAATTAATCTGGGGTGGTAGAATATCTGAGTGGAAAAAAGCTTATAAATTCTGTAATTAGTGAGTTGTGTGCGAATTAGATATTATTGGGAATATCTTATCAGGGGTAGCTTTGGATTTCAATATCTTCCTGTAAAGAGATTGAGGTTTGATCCTTGCCTAGAGTACAAAAAGGTTAGGTTACTCTTTTCCTATTGAAAAGAGCTTAGGTGTGATTCTTCCTGATTAAGATCAATTGTGAGTGAATTGTAAAGGTTCCATCCTTACCTGAGAAAATGATACTTGGAGTGATTGTGAGGTTTGATTCTTAGCCAAAGGTATAAAAGAATTATGTTTGATCCTTAGCCTGTGAAAGGATTAGGTTCATCTTTAGCTTAGGGAAAAGATAAGGTTATTCTTGAGCCTGTGAAAAGGGATTGTAAAGGTTATTCCTGAGCCTGGGAAAAGGAAATTGTAAAGGTTGATTCTGAGCTTTTGAAAAGAATCATTATGTAAAGGTTTGGTTCCTACCTGTTTAAAGAAATCTTAATGGTTTAGTGGGTGCGACTCTCCGTGGAGTTCGGAGGACTGGATTAGCCAAGAGTAGCTTGGTGAACCAGGATATATCGTGGTGTTGTGATTTGTTTCTTTATATTATTTATATTCTATTATTTGGGTGTGCACCTAGTTGATAACATATATCCACTACTATAAAGATAATAATTAATTTTAGGATAAAATTAATTGTTTGAATTTTGAAGTGTTATTATTTGGATTAAATGTTAATACTACCGAATTCACACCCCTCTTCGGTAGCTCACTGGGCCAATAAGAGATGTGAGAAAACATTTCTAAAGTAAAAAAATAAAAAATACCGTGCAGAGAAATCTCTCAGAGAGAATGCCCAGAAAACTTAAATAGATTTGAATGAGGCTTCTTAGCTTTCTATTTATAAAAACAAATGGGCATAGAGGGTGAGACAGGGTCTCGGTACGAGCAGGATGATTCCTAGCTCGAGAAAGGGCCTAAAGATATGCACCATCACGACCACGTGCACTAGCATACAGCGCGCGGTGCGCTGGCTCCCTACTGGCCAGTAACACTGGTTAGCAGGTTAGTACTGGGCTAGTATGCGTTAGCCTAGAGTTTTTGGCCCAGTAGTGGCCCGAAGGCCAACTATCCTTTGCATCTCGCATCGCCAAGGGTTGTCCCTGCCTGACTCCCCTACCCATTCGACGCATGTACACTCCTGGAATTCACTTATATCTTCTTTTCCTTGTTGAAGATCAGTCTATACCCGAGATTCTTTCACGATTCAGCAAGTGCCTTTCAGAATTCTACCCGTTAGGAGCTTACCTAGAATCTCTTCGCACAAAATTGTTTGCTTAACGGTTTGGGAAAGGACATTCCGAATTCTGTTAGTCAGGGGGTTGCCCAAAGTTTTTTCGCTAGAAGACATGACGATCTGAAGTTTAAAAAATTGAGAAAATTTTCTAACGCCCTAACGTGCTATCTTTGCTCGGCACGCGGGCACATGGGGGGCTTTCCTAAATTGGCTCCCCAGAATATGTCAGCAGTTCGGGAAATTTGGCTCAGAATTTTGCTCATCAGAAGAGTCGCCCAGAAGACATGATGACTTGATGGTTAGAAAATTAAGAAAACTTGTTGATGCCTTGACTTGCTATCTTTTCTTGGCACGCAGACCTATAGGGCCTTTCCCAAATTGGTCCCCTTGAATGTGTTAACGGGTTAAAATTACCGCCTAATTTTTTTTTCGCCTAGAAGACGTGACGAAGTAAGCTCTAGAAAGATGCCCCGATTTGCTATCTCTACCGGGCACATGGGGGACTTTCCCAAATTGGTCTCCCAGATGATGTTAATGACTCGAAAAGTGTCGTTTAAATCAGGAGTGCCGCCCAGATCACATGATTGCCTCCCAGGAGCTCTACTAACTTGGAAGCTGGCGCCGTAAGAATCAATGGCTGTCGGCTAGGAGAATGAGCCCCTAGTCGGCAAAAATCTCTAGAGAACTGACCGAGGCTATTGTTTTTCGTGTTTCAAAGCCCCACTCGAGACGCTTGTTCTAGGAAGAAGTTGATATGCTTGGCCATCTCGCATCTCTTGTCACCCAGGGCTGGGGGCAACTGATAAATGGTGGTTTTGGGCATTACTAAGCCAACACCAGGGACCCAGCCATGTGTCCACCATCGCTGAGACGTGGCCACATTCAGGATTTCAATGTACCACGCAAGAGCATACATCGACTAAGGCTCCTCCCTTAGAATCCTTGTTGCACCCTAGGAGGAGCAATGTACCTCGCAGAGACGCTGCGACCGAGAAATCTATGCCATGACTCTAGTCGGCCAACTTCTAGTACTTGGCCGTTTATCTCAACCGGTGTACCATTTTTGTTCGTTTCTCATTCAAATCTCCACAAATTTGGAATCTTCTCTACCAAGACTCCTCCACAGGCCTGACAAAGGCCTGCGGGCTTTTCTAGATGGGCCCAAAAGCCTATACCCAGTGATTATCTCCTAAATGCCCCGAATTATCGGCTAAATACGTGGTTTCACCTAATTAATCGTGTTTAGGCCTAATTAGGTAAAACTAATCATCTCTAATGCTTATAAATACTAGGGGTTATGCAAGCCCGAGGTATCGCTTAATCGCTACTTACATATTTGACGCGTTTCAACATCTTTTTTCTCTAAGCTCTTAGTCTCACGTTGGAGGGGCTTTGAAAGGACAAATCTCAACTCAGCCTTGTACAGGTACAATTCCCTGGTAGACAGGACTCTAGATTCCATCTAGTAAGTCCCTTAGGATGGCAATTACAATTGACTCGAAGAATTTCTAACTCCAACTCAGCAACTCCACCTCAGTAAGAGGATCCACCTATCATCTGACTGGACCGTACTAAAAGTGTTGACCTTTTTGAGACACCCATATTTTGGCATCATTTATGGAAACCGTGCTGAAAGCCTTCCTCGGATCATTACTCTCTTCTCAGTAGAGCCTAAATAATCAGAAGGTCTGGTTGGACAGATAGACACAAAATAGAAGAATAAAAAGTTTTAGCCCAGTGAGCTATCCAAGAGGGGGTAAATTGGGTAGTTATAAAAATTTAAACAAATATATCTTTCAACACTTAATTATCAAATAATCAATTTTTTCAAAATCAATTATTATGTTTATTACGCATCGGATAAATGTTTAATTCTAGATGCACACCCAAACAAAATATAAAGAATAATAACAATGCAGTACACCAAGATATATCCGGGTTCAACAAGTTAGCCTTGCTTAATCCAGTCCCCCGAGTTCCATGGAGATTCGCAACCTCTAAACCCCTGATTCCTTTAATGGTAGGAACCAAACCCTTATAACGATTGTTTTACTGGGCTCAAAATCGACCTAGAAAAATTATCTTTCCCCAGGCTAAGAAAAAATATTATCTTTTTACCAGACTAAAGACTAACCTAATTTTATTACAGGAAGAATCACAACCTCACAACTCTCACAAGTATCTTTTTCCCAGTTAAGGATTAAACCTTTATAATTCACTCAAAAATTAATTCAATTCAAGAAGAATAAAAACCTAGTTCTTTTCAAGAAAAAGAATAACCTAATATTTTTATACATTAAGATTAAACCTCAACCTTTTTCACCGGAAAATATTAAAACCTAGCTACCCTGATTAGACATCAACCCAATCGTGTCAATCTGCTCAAACTCACAAATACAAAAAATAACGAGTTTTTTCCCACAAGGAGCTTCTATTACCTCAATACAGTTATTCTCTATTAAAGTCCCAAAATTTACTACGTGATAGATTCAATGTCAGGCAAATTAATATCTGATTAATAACAAGTGTGGGTAGCACAAATTAAAGCACGTAATTAGATAAACACATAAGAATTTTTAGGCTTTTAACTTTGAAAACGATTTTCTAATGATCTTACAACCAAGAAAATAATAATAATATGAAATCAAAATTAAGAACAATAGATTAAAAAGATCTCACCGAGAAAACACCAAAGATTGAAATAGAATCGCAATATAGCATAAGTCGGTGATGCCAAATCAACAACACTTTAGATCAAGAACTTATATATAATCTCTCACAAAAATCTCAGCATAAATATCACTCTTAGAATAGCTCAAAGCTGATGTTCTTGATGTTATCAACCTTAATTCTGCAACTCTAATTATGTAGACCAGTATCAAGCCCTCTAACGGCTATTTTTTAAAAGATATGTCTTCAAAAGGCACTCTTAGACCCCACATAACATAATCATTCAATTCTAGGATATTTCACTTAAAAATAACTTTCAAAATTCTCAAATAAGTCTATAAAATATTTCTCATTTATCAATAATATTTAACTATTCAAATTGAGATAATCATTAATTATGTGGACCAAATCATTAGGGATACAAAATATGTGTACCATATCTTCAACAAGATCAGATCCACTAAATTTCTCCATTGTAATCATAAAAAATGGCTAGTTTTTGACTAGGAGAATAAGATCCTCGAAATCTCAACTGAAATAGTTGATTGACCGATCCTAGACAGTCGGTTGACCGATTGATACAACGTGCAAACCAGGCCAAACAAATAAGCTAGTCGGTTGACCGATCGCCTTTGGTTGGTTGACTTATCGATGTAAGGAGTTCACATTTTGCTTTGAAAACCTCACTTTTTCAAATGGTTAACCGATCCTTTTTGATCAGTTGACCGATTGATGCTGGTTAGTTATTTCATTCTCTAATTTCTACTCCATAGTCCGCTGTTTGATTCAATTAATCGATTGCCTTTATCGGTTAACTGAATTGACCCTAAACTTCGACTTTCTATACTTTAATCTTGATTTTCACTTAGGTTAATTTTCATTTTCAATATCACATAAGGAGCACATTTTTAATCAATAATTAGGATCTTAAACTCTAATATTTCAACATACAAAAAGATAACTCATTTAACAGTGTCTTGTTTGATCCTAATTCAAGTTGCATTAAGAGTACAAAAGTATAGAGTTATTTTCACCAAATTTCTTTAAGGTCTTCACAGCTCATTATTTTTTTAATATATTCATCTTTGTACCTTTAACGTTTTATTCATGATGTCTTCAACATAATCAAATATATGGAACTCTTTCCTGAAATTCTCAACAAACACATTAATTTTACCCAAAATATCAACACTTAATTGTATATCAAAACCTAGGGAACAACATGAAGATATGTTGAAAACTCCAAGGTTACACCTTTTGGCTCCCACAAATAAGGATAACTACCTACCAGGACCAGGCAAAGCCATCTACCCTGCCACCAGGGGCTGCGGGACAGACCTCGAGAGTTGTGAAAGCACCTCATATGGATCTCTTCAAGCGCCAGATGGGGAAAATTCAAGTCATGTGCACAACTCTTCCTTGCGCGCCTGTTGCTGCCTCCCGTCCAGTGGGGAGCAACTCCCCAAACTGCAGGGCCCGACAAGCGACCCTTAGACCACGATGTTCGTATAAAATCTCTGAATGGGTGCGCACGTAGGTACCATCCTCCGCCACCCGACCATCAGTCTACAAGACTAGAGAGGGTACCCTAAGTAGCGCCAATATCCCTACCTTCTTCGCTACACAAACATACAACCATGGACCTGTCAGTGTCCCCCAACAGTCGAGCTCCCTATCGTATAGCCAGGTTTGATATCAAGCGATGGTAAGTACATGGAATTGGCTCCTACTCATCTCTCTTTCGTCACACTGTGGCCTGAGTTACTGGCAGTCATATATGGGAAAGCCCCGAGAAGGATAATCCATAGAGCATCGCCTGGTAGACATGGAAGCCTGCCTCCAGGAAATGAAGAACGGCTAGGGTAGGACAAGGTGTTATTACGGAGGTGAGGTCTCTATTCGTGGACGAAGTTCTAGAAGAGGTAGTGCCAAGATATTTTTCTTACCCTCAAATGAGTCCCTATGACAGGACTGTAGATCCGATCGACCACCTGTCTGTGTTCAAATTTATTATGGATATGAAGGTGGCCTTTGTGTCCCTACAGTACAAAGCCTTTCCCATCACGCACACAGGGGAAACAAGGTCCTGGTACCAAAGTTTGAGGCTAGCATTCATTTCTACATTCTGGGAGTTCAAGAAGTTGTTTCTTGCTCATTTCAATCACTTTTGACAGAGGCTGAAGACTATGGTCCATGTCTTTACTCTTCAGTAGGAGCCAGATGAATCCTTGGGAGATTACGTTAAACACTTAAATTGAGAAGCCAACACGTGCGATAACCTCTCTGAAGGTGTACCACTTAACATCTTTGTTGACGAGCTCCAACACCAGCGGTTATCTTATGATTTTTGTTTAAATCTTGTCCACACTCTCGATCAAGCTCTGGATCGTGGGGCCAGGTTTCGTACTGTTGACCTACGAGCTGCAACCAGGAGAGATAAAGAAGGGGTGAACAAGTAGAATGAGCTAAGAAATAGGGTTTCAAATCAGGCCCAATGCTTAGGAAGATTGCTAGCTGAAGGGAGATTGAGACCCCAGCCAGGGGACAGGAGACCACTTCCTCCCCTAACTCAGGGAATGATTTTTTCTCCCTACAACCTCTGATAAAAAAAATCAGCTGAAAGGTTATTGACCAAGTACTATGAGTTCTATTGAGATCGGAGCCACTCCACTGAAATCTGCTTTCACCTCTAGCAGGATATAAAAGCTTTCATTTGAAAAGGCTATGCAGAGAACTATGTTTGAAGAGAAATCAGGAGCATCCCAATTAAGATGGACCCCAGTGAGAGCCTCAGTTTTAGAGAAGATGGGAGAACTACAACCATCCACAGCTGCTAGAGGGCTAAGGGTAGGGACGATCACGAGTGCATTGATGGAGTGATCAACATCATTTACGATAGACTTAGCTTTGGGGTGGGAGAACACCGTGCCCCTTGAAGAGACACGAGTAGAAGGCTAAGAGAAAAGTTTACAGGGACATATACGAGGAAAGCGTGGTTAACGTTTCCTTGCACAACATCATTTGCTTCCGTAAAGTCAACCTTCGAGGAGTACATATACCCTATGATGACGACTTGGTCATCACGACCTTGGTCAATCATTGCAGGATGGGGGCGTCTTGGTTGACGGAGGAAGCTCGATCGACATTATTATTAAATAGGCTTTTGACAAGCTGAGGACCAAGGCTCTGCGTTGACTTTAAAGACCTCAACAAGGCTTGCCCTAAATACTTCTTTTCTCTGCCAAGGATTGATCTAATCATTGATGCCACGGTAAGCCAAGAGCTTATCAGCTTCATGGATGCTTATGTCGGCTACACCTAGATTCTCCTGTTCCCCTGACAAGAGAAAAATGTATTTCATTACAGATAGGGGAACAAACTGTTACAAGATGACGCCCTTCGGCCTGTACAACGCCAGAGCAACCTATCATAGGTTGGTCAACAAAATGCTCAAGGAGGAGATCGAAAAAACTAAAGAAGTCTATATCGATGATATTCTAGTGAAGTGCTTGCAAACTCCTAATCACCTAGCGTACCTCCAGAACTATTTTAACAAACTAAGGGCTCACTGAATGAAGCTCAATCCCACCAAGTATATTTTTGGTGTGTCTACCGAGAAGTTCGTTGGACATATGGTCTCTCAGTGCAAAATTAATATCAACCCTGACCAGATCACTACTATACTTGGCGTGTCCCTACCCCTCTCAAAGAAGGAAGTCCAAATGCTAATCGACAAGATTGCCGCCCTGAACTGGCTCTAAATCATCAGAGTAGTGTCTGCCATCTTTCAAGGTGCTCTGCAAGAACAAAGACTTCACATGGATAAGCAAATATGACGTTGTATTCTGTGGTTTGAAACATAACCTTTCCTCGAATCCCCTGCTTAGCACCCTGAAGGGGGGAGGAAATAGTTGTATTTATATATTTCTACTTTCGTAACTGTTATAAGCACAGCCTTGGTGAGGGAAGAAAACAGTACTAAGAGATTGATGTACTATCCTAGCAGAGTCCTCCTAGACTCTGAGACAAGGTACTTAAGGTTCGAGAAGTTGGCTTATGCTCTACTGATCGCCTCCAGGAAACTTCGATAGTATTTTTAGGCTCACACAATTGTGGTTCTGAACGATCAACCCTTAAAGTAGATCATGCACTCTCCTAATGTGTAAAGAAGGCTAATGAAGTACAACTTTAAGTTGAGACAGTTTTATATAGAATATCGACCTAGAATGGCCATCAAAGGCCAACTCCTCATCGATTTCATCGCATAATTCACCTTCCCAGACAAATAGGATCATGAAGCAAATCACTAGGGAACTCCATCCCTGGGGGACCTCTTCGGACCCATGCGATTTTCGCCCGACAACATGGGAGCTCTATACAAATGGATCGTCCAATATGAGCGGCTGTGGGGTAGGGATGATTCTAGTGACCCTAGATAAAGAAATTGTTGAATACAATCTCAGGCTTAGATTCTGGGCTATAAACAACGTGGATGAATACAAAGCCATGCTCGTCGATCTTCGCCTGGTAAGGGAATTCAATGTACAAGCTTTCCTAGTCTTCTGTGACTCATAACTCGTGGTCAACCAGGTGTATGGAGATTACATGGACAAGGACATGATCATATTGGCATATATAGAGAGGGTGATGGAACTTATAAAAAATTTTGAAAAAATCTAAGTATCCCATATCCTTCGTGAAGAAAACAAGCACGTTGCCGCACTAGAAAATGTAATCTCGGTGGTGGAATGGACTCTGAAAAGAAGCATCCCTGTGTAATACCTTGACACTCTGAGCATTGCAGCTTCGGATCCAGTGGCCACCATTAGCAAACTCACTGATCAACTTACCTAGATGGACCCAATCAAGCAGTACCTAGAGAACGGCACCCATCTAGGAGACTGTGTGGAACCCCAGATGATATGTTCTCGGTTAGAGAGGTATATCCTCAATGATGGAGTTCTGTATCGGAGATCATTCTTGTGCTCCTAATCCAGGTGTGTCGATCTAGAAGAGGCCAAATATGCCCTAAGTGAGACACACGAGGGGTTGTACGATAACCACTCAGAGGGTAAGTCCCTTGCTAACAAGCGACTCCTCTAGATATACTTTTGGGGCAAAATGCATGATATGCCATGGAATTTATCAAGAAATATGATAAGTTTCATAAATTTGCACTGTACCCTTACATTTTTCCTCCTGTGCTTGTTCTGATAACTAGCCCGTGGCCCTTTTCCTAGTGGGGCGTTGAGCTGCTCAGACAATTCCCTTAGGGAATCAAGCAAAGAAAGTTCTTGGTTATTGCTATTGACTATTTCTTGTAGTGGGTCGAGGCTAAGCCTCTGGCCCAAATTAGGAAGGAAAAATCTTTGACTTTGCGTAGGAAAGCACAGTTTATCATTTTGGGGGTCCCTAGAGCGATTGTGTACAACATTGGTACTCAGTTCGATAACTTTCTATTCATCACCTTCTATGTAGAGTTGTGGTTCAGAATGAACTTCGGCTTCCCCGAACATCCTCAGTCAAATAGCCAAGTGGGGCTCACGAATAGAATGATCCTGCACGGATTAAAGACAGGCTAGTGGGTAGAAGATATATACCTTTCCCTTTGGGTATATAACAAGCCCGTGTTTTGCAAGTTGCTTACCAATAAAGTATGGCCAGGTACTACGACCGACTAGTTTGCCCTCTCTTCTTTGACGTTGGAAACCTTTCTCTCAAAAAGGTCACCCTGGCCCCAACCTAGGAAGGGTCGAACAGAGTCATCGGGATCACAAGTCCGGGCACCTATGATTTGGAAACAGAAGAAGGTGTGCTGCTTAGGCACCTGTGGAACGGTGACCATCTAAAACACTACTTTTTTATAGAAGATTTAATTTTGTAAACCAATTCCAATTTATACAAATTGTAGCAGATGAATCTCCTGAAAAAGGACATCCCAATGCTCAGTGTCACGGGTGATTTTCCACAAGAAAGCGACATACCGGTGCTTAGCATCGAGGATGATGACCAGACCCTCTCCATAGGTAAATAGTCTGTACCTGGAAAAGAACCAAGGTCATCCATTAAGGGCGGAGCATTGATTGGGTCTAAGGGTTTGCAACTAAGTACCTCTTCTCACCAGTTGACTATAAGTTCAACATTCTGAAGGGGAAGTGGCTCCTGCATAGACCAAATTGAGAAATCTGAAAGGGTTCAAGAATGAACCTAACTACGGAGAACTCACCGATGACCAGCGACGAGGGACCGACCGTTTATTGCGCCCCTGCGGACTAAGATGGCGAGGCACCTAGGTAATGCTCCTCCTAAGTCTGCAATACAATTTTCTTACAATCAACTCGTGGCCTAAAATGAGGGGCTAGTGGTCCATTGTCCTGGGTAGAGACGAGAAGTTTTTTTGAAATTTTAAAAATTTTACAACTCTGAAAAACAATAACTAGCAAAAAGTGACTTGGCGAAAATGGTAGGAATAAGGAACAGAGTCTGAAACACTATTTTTGTGTCACTCAACACATGCTTGGTCGCAGAAAAGTTGAAATATAAAAAAAAATGACTTGTATTAATATATTCAGGAGATGTATAAGAGGGGGTCATCAACCAATTACAAGTCGACAAAAAAAGGATCATCCGCCGATTACAAAAAGAGCGGGTCGTCAGCCCATTACAAGTTAAAAAAAGAAAGAATAAGTGAAAAAATGGATACAAAATCCTAAGTGTTAAAGAAGCAATGGCCCAAAACTCATTCCTTCCCGCCCTCATCCTGAGGGGGGTTCGCGTGAAGGGAAAAAGAATCAATCTCGACTTCCTCAGGACCCATCCGTTAGCACTGTCCTACCCGATATCTTCCCATCTGGCTCCTTTATACTTGGCACCATCCTTTGGGTTTGAGAACTCTATCTCCATAGGGCCTGTGGGAAATATTAGATACTGGTAGAGAATAACCTTCATTATGGCCCAGTTCTTTTTTTTCAAGAAGTCATTCTCCATCTCCTCCCGGAGTGCTAGGTATCTGGGTACCTTCTTCCACTATACCACTGCCTCTAATATTCCATTTTCCCTAGCCCAATTAACGATATCCTGCAACTTCTGCTCCAGGCTCTTTGCGCGCTCCCTGTAGGTGGTGAACTTAGTATTGAGTGTGTCAATCTTAGACTGCAGGTCCTAGCGATCAGCACAGAGTTTGAGATTCTTGGTCTGTATAGTGGACAAAAGGCTAGCTTCTACCTCGATGCTCTTCTTGAGGGCAGCTTGATGGGAATCTTGCTCGGTGAGTAGCTAACCTCCCCAAAAAAATTGGTTCGCCAGCCCATAGAATCGAATGATTGTTTGTCGGTAAAAACAAGTTGGGGAGAAAAGGTAGGGATTCATGAAATCGATAGAGAATTTCAAAAAATCTAAGTATTGAGAAAGAGAGAAGCACTCACTCCCATCATGTCCCTGTAAATGTCTCCAGTGAGCTGCTTCGGGATAATACCACCAATCTTCTTCCTATCGGCCGGTAGTGTCACTCAGCCTAGGAACTCCTATATTAGTGTTGGGTTATCCAACAAGAGAGTACCTATATCCTCGCTAGAATTTATAACTCCAAAGAAATCGGAATTGGGATCCAAAGAAATCGGAGCAACATTCGTTAACATAGAGGTACGTTTGTTGTTCTGTTTGCCTTGTTGAGTTGACTCCCCAACAATTCATTTTCCCCTTTCTTGTGGAGTTGCCCGCATAGTATTCATATCCTGTATACTGGGACTGGACTCTCTAATTGTCACCCCTATGTGGGCTAGAGACAGGGAAGGTTGAACACCGTCTTGAGAAGTCTATCCTTGTTAAATAGTCGAGCTCTCCGTGTCCCCAGCCTTTCTCTTGGTAGCAACATTCCTCAATAGAGTAGCGTTGTTTATTCCTTCCAGGACAGCACAGTTCAAAATGTCGAACCAATCCATATAAAATTAAAGATTAGAAAAAACTTAATGTTTGTTAATCGCGACGAAAGCTTAGTAGGGGGCAGAGACGGAGCTCAATAGAAGTGAATATCGTACAGAGTTAAACTCAGTAGCTTATATATCTGGAAAAAGGGTGTCTTTAGGGCCCTTGCCTTTGGCACAACAATTTCTTGATGGAGGTCCTTTACCTTATGCAACTACTTCTTACCCTGTTTCTCACTTTCTACAAAAACGGAACACGAACCCAATTAGTGCAAATAGATGGAGTATTGGTCTCAACCACCCTCAAGATCTTCTTACCAATGCATCCATAGGATCTATGGACAAGAATCGAGTGATCCTCCTCGTCAGGGCTGAACTCCCAGTGGGCCTATTTCGTCTTTTAGCCTCCAAGCTTCTTTATCCACCGTAACTTCGAATCGCTTTGGTTCGATCTCATCGTTTTAGCTCCAGTTTCCTATCTTTTTGCCCCACATACCTGAGTTATTCAAAAAGTATGGAAACTAATTAAAACATAATAAAAATAACTATAAACATATTTGGAAACTAGCAAATTCGGATTGGAAATAGATAGGTTTTTCACACCTATCACCCAGTCATCATCGCTAAGGTAAAAGTACCTTAGCTTCTACTTGTGTACCTTAATACTCGTGTTGGTTAGCAATATTGACCTGGAGGACACATAGAACCACTTGGCACCCGATAGCAGGGACTTGGTAAAGAAGAGAGCACGAACAATCTCTATACTCAGCTTAATCCCCTTCGCCTTGAAGGTAATGTAAGACGTTAACATTATCCTCATGCTGCTCAAAGCCAACTGTGACAACCATAGATCAAACTCCTTACAGACAACATGGACCTAAATGTGAATGGAAAAATAGAGTCCAACATCTAATTGGTGAAAAACACCGTAATAAAATTCGGCAGTGGCTAATGTGCTCTTTGCTAAGCAGTTGAAACCCTCATCATGATAGAACCCGGAAAGGTAAATAAGCTATAATCCTTCATCAAACTCCTATCGGTAACGTTAGACTGAAGGTCCTAGAGAAGGCTCTAGACTAGATCAGTAGAGTACAAAATCTTAGGTCCCGGATCATTGACGGGCCACAGTACCAGGAAAATTACCTTGAGAAATAGAGTCTCTGTCACCTATTCCTCCTCCTTTCTAATAGCTACAAAAATTGGATCTCACGAAGAGCCTTCTCCTTCGTGTCCGACAAGGTGGCTGACCATGGATACTAGCTCAACCAGGGAGGGTCCTCTCCTAGGTGATTGTGTCCGAACCACCGAAGAAGGAAATAGTGGTCCCTAGGCACTAGTATACTAGCATCCCCAGGAGCAGAGAAGGCTCGCTCTGACAAGCTGAAGCCTGAACTGCTCCCAAAATAAGAAGAAGAATATTCTGAAATGGAGATGTAGGAAAATATTTGTAAATTAAAGAAAAACTATTGTGTAGAGAAATATCTTAGAGAGAATGCCCAAAAAACTTGAATATGTTTGTTGACCAATGCCCTGCTGGCCAATAACACTAGCTAGCAAGTCAACGTTGGGCCAACATATACTGGCTAGGTGCTGTTAGCCCAGTACCGGCCGGTGACTTTAGCCTGGAGGCAAGCTGTCTGTTGCGTCCGGCACCCCCGACGGTTCTTCCCACCCAACTTCCATGCCCGTCCACCACTTGTATTCTTCTAGAATTTGCTTTTACCTCATTTTTCTTGGTGAAGACTTGTTTGTGCTTGGGATTTGTTCACAGTTCAGCAAGTGCCTTTTAGAATTGTGTACGTTAAGGGTTCATCCAAAATCTTTTCGCTAAAAATGTTTTTCTTAACTATTTGGGAAGCGCTGTTCAGAGTTCTGCCAGTCAAGAGGGTCACCCAGAGCTTCTTCCCGCAAAAGATATATTGGGAAAATTTATTAACACCCTGATGTGCTATCTTTGCATGGTACGTGGGCACATGGGGGCCTTTCCAAAATTAGCTCCAGATTCATGAAATTTCATTCAGAAATTTTTGCGTTCGTAGTGTCGCCTAAAAGACGTGATGGTCTAATATTTAGAAAATGGAGAAAACTTGTTGACACCCTAATGTTCTATCTTTTCCCGATATTCGGATACATGGGGGTCTTTCCCAAATTAGTCCCCTAGAATATATTAATGGTTCAAAAATTTCCACCCAAAATTTCTTCACCCAGAAGAGATAACGGCCTGAGCTCTAGAAAATTGGGAAAATTTACTAATGCCCTGACATGCCATCTCTGTAGGGCACATGTGAGGCTTTCCCAAATTAGTCCCCCGAAAGATGTTAAAGGCTAGAAAAGTGTCATTTAGAATTTTACCTATCAGGAGCACATCCCAGAAGACGTGACCACCTCCCTAGAGCTCTACTGACTTGGAGGCCTGCGCTACAAGAGTCAAAGTTTACCGGTTAGGAGGAGTAGCCTCTGGTTGGCAGAAAGATCTAGAGAACCGATCGATGATAATTTTTATGTTACTAAGCCCCCCTCTCCCCCCTCCTCCGGGATACCTGTTCTAGGGAAAAATTGATATCCCTGATCGTCTCACTTTTCATGCCACCTAAGGTTAGGGGGAAATGATGAGGGTGTTTTTGGGCATTACCGAGTCGGTATCAGGGCCCCAGCCACATGTCTACCATCACTGTGATGTGGACATTTAGGATTCCAAAGTGTTATGCAAGAGCATACGCTGACCAAGGCTTGTCCCCCCGGAATCTCCATTGCACCAAGGGAGAAACAATGTGCCTCATAGGGATGGTGCAACCCAGAACTCTGTGCCACTACTCTGGGCAGCCAACTGACACACCATTTTAGTCTATTTTTCATCCTGAACTCCACGGATTTCCGATCTTCTCCACAGGCCTGATAGAGGCCCGCAGACTTTTGTAGACGGGCCCGAAAGCCCAAGCCTAGTAATTATCTCCTCAATGTTCCAGAGTATCATCTAAACACATGGTTTCTCCTAATTAACCATATTTAGGACTAATTAGGTAAAGTTAATCATCTCCAATGCCCATAAATACCAAGGGCTAGGTAAAACCGTTTTTGTACCTTTTCTCTCTAAGATCTTACTTTCACGCCGGAGGGGCTTTGCTGGGGAAAATATCGTCTCAGCCTTGTGTAGGTACAATTCCCTGATAGACAGAACTTTAGATTCTGCTTATCACTTGGCTGGACCATACTCGAAGTGTTGACCAATTTGGAACACAAATAATATATATATATATATATATATATATATATATATATATACGTGTGTTTTTGTGTGTGGATGTGTATATATGAGTATTGATATAAGACTGGCCTGATTTCTCCAATCAATCTTAATAAAGTTTCACTTGTCAATTAGTCACGATAAAGGCTGAGCTGATTTGTCAAATCAACCTTGATGAAGGCTGACTTGACTTTTTATGTCAGTACTGATGAAGTTTAAGTTCTCAAGTTTTCAATGACTTGTCAAATCAGTTTGATTAAGATTGAACCAAATTGTCAAATCAACCCTGATAAAGGCTGTCGTGACTTGCTACATCATGCTTTACCACTGTATAATGCTAAAGAAATTAACTGTGTTTGAAATTATCGATTTTGCTCGTGCAGTAGCACTGTCATAACCATTCTATTTTTTTTTTTTTTTTTTTTTTATGTAATTGTACACATGTTAACATGACTATTCAATAACATATTTTTTTTTTCTATGTTAACAATATTTTCCTACTTTTTTCCCCCCCAATTTCTAACCTAATTTTCCTTTGAATATGTATAGTGTAATATCGGTTCTTTTTCACTTGAGTTCGCAATTATTAGTCTCTAACATTTCCTAACATTAAACAATTTGTAGTACCCTATAATATTTTCTTTGTACTCAAATAGGATGAGTAACAGAATCTACCGCAATGACTATTGTTGGTATTTTTATGTATTCATATTGAACCTTTATTACTCCTATCAACCATTTTCATATAAATGGTATTAATAAAGACTGTTGTAATTTATTTTTCCCCTTAATTCTTAACGTAGCTCTGTGTAACTAATTAAACTCATACAAATTAGTTAAATGTTTTTAGTTATAGATTATGTTTGGGATTCAATAATTACAAAATAATGAAAGTTGAAAAATATTTAACAAACATAAAGGATTAATTACAAACAAACACAAGGAACTACGAGCTACAATACCGTAAGAAGAATACGTACTTAAACAAATTGCTAAAAAAATTAAATGAAATGCGTTTTACATATATTATATTTTTCCTTAGAGCAAATCTCCAACAATTTATTTTCATTTTCAAGGTAGCTGTTCTCAATCGGTAGATATTGTATTGTCTTTCTGTTATTTCTTCATCTTCTCTCATCTATTGGTACCTTGTTCTCATACCACCAATTATCTACATGAAATTTTTCCAACAACTCGTGATACTTTTCAATCTTATGTAAGTATTGATAACATGCTTCCTCAAACTTGTCTTCATTTTGTTAGTAGTAAGAAGATACACTTTACTTAGTACATATAGAGAATACTTCAATATACAACAAACACAATCTTCAATATATATTTTGAGTTAGGATTTTAGGGTTATATATATATACACACACACATTGTTGAAATTGTTGAACTTAATGTTTCGATGGACAATTAAATGTTGATATTTTTTTGGAACACATATTTTATTGAGTGGTTTCATATTAAAAGTTCGATAGGTTGAAATGAGAAAAAGAATGGGTCGAAAAGAATAATCATTGAAGAATAAATGAAATTTAAGACAGGTGCAAGTGATAGGTGAATTTTATCTATTTATTCCCAAGCCAGTTTTGTAAGTTTTCGAGTACTTTTATAGAGTTTTATTGTGTTTTAGTACATTTTTATTTATTTTGTCTTAAATTAGGTATTTGAGGTGAAAAGGGACTAAAATGATCCACAAACGATCAAAGCAGTGGAAGAATGGTGGAGAAAAGGGAGCAAAAAAGGCCAAATTCAGATATGCATCCACCGCTGCAGTGGTGAAAATACATAGAGTTTGTTGAAGTTCCACTGCTGGAACGGTCAGGCCACCGTTGTAGCGATCAACCGACAAAAATCCCATCGACCTATCCACCGCCCTAGCGGTCAGTGCCTGACATTTTAAGATATTTTTAGGATATTTTGAGCTTTTTTGGTACATATAAATATCGTCCATATTCTCCCCAAACATGGGGTTGACGTTTTCAGGAGTCTTGAGAGCTCCAAGGCCATTCGACCAATAAAAGATCACCACGCGAAGAAGGAGGAAGTGTTCTCAGAGTGGTTTTAGCGGCGAATTTTTGGATAACGGCTAGTCTCCTCATTTCTATCTTTCTCTCCTAGATTGGTTGTATGTTTAAATATGTTTAGCTTGTATTTAGTTGTATTTAGGTCTACGGCCATGTGTAGTTCAACATATATTGTGAGCTCTCAAGACTCCCGAAAACGTCAACCCCTCGTTTGGGGAGAATAAGAACGATATTTATAGGAATCAAAATATCTCAAAATATCCTAAAAATATCTTAAAATGTTAGGCGCTGACCGCTGCAACGATAGGATCATTGCTGTAGCGGTGGATAGGTCAGTGGGATTTTTTGCGGTTGATAGCTGCAGCGGTGGAGCTCTCTGTATTTGGACCGCTGTAGCGGTGGCCTGACCGCTATAGCAGTGGAGCTTTAATAAACTCTCTGTACTTTCACCACTACAACAGTGGATGCAAGATCTGAATTTGGCATTTTTGCTTGTTTTCTCCACCGTTCTTCCACTGCTTTGATCATTTATAGACCATTTTAGTCCCTTTTCACCCCAAATACCTGATTTAAGACAAAATAAATAAAAAATTATTAAAACACAATAAAACACTATAAATGTACTCGAAAACTAACAAAATCGATTTGGGAATAAATAGATAAAATTCACCTATCAAATACCCCTAAACTTGGAATTTTGTTAGTCCTTGAGCAAAACAGTCACACTAAAATGAAAAACACAACTAGATTAACTAATATGAACAACCTAAACACAAACAATCTAAACATAACGATATGCGAGTTTTTAATTCATCTATCGACCAAAACATTTTTCCTTCAACAACCCCCAATCATATCGAGTTCAAGAGGTAAAATGAACCATGTGATGTTCTAGACTTTTGAAATTCAATAATGGTAAACGCCATTCTAGATCCTTTCAACGTGTATGTGCGAAGATCAATAATATAACTATAAAACATTCAGATTGGATTATCCACCAGCGAAACTCACAACTTATACCGTTAAGGATTAGGATTTCCATACGCCTGACTGGGTTCCACTTTCCACTAATGCAGGCTTGGAAGTTCATAAAAATCAAAAGGACTTGGTTCGGTTTGGAACATGGCCAAGGGTTTATCGAGAATATAAAATAGGTCAATGTTATTAACTTGACGATACCCAAGGCACTACGCTTGGCACAAAATCAATCTCAAATACCCATAAATAAATTGGAAACAATCCTGAAAATTATTTAAGAACGACATACTCACTTGTCGAAAGAAACAATTTTTTTTTAACAACAACCACACCCCCAAACTTATTCGATTATTACAATTTCACGGTTGTGATTAAAATGAAAGAAAAATGACAAGTGAGTACTCAAATACCGAACCAATTAAAAGTTCACGCTAAACCCAACCGCTCACTTCAAGTAGCATTGATGAATGCTAACTTGATACACTCAGATTGTGCCTTTGGTTCAGCGATATAGGTTTGGAAGGAATTCAATTGGCCAGGGTATTTGTTATTGTTCAGAATTGAAACAACAAATTGGCTTCAATAAGGTAACGAGGGATAAATATTTTACAAGGTAAGCTTCAAAGGCTCAAGTGAATCAAATGAATGCCTAAATCACATCTCCTGAACTACCTCGCCTAGGATTTCGCCTCATGTTTCCCCTCAATCAGGTTCTAGAATCCTTAAAATGTCATGAGTTTGGATAATGGATAATTTTCCTAAAATCAATTGAATAGCTATGCATTGAGTCTACGTGCTAGTGCAAATTAGGATCCACAATAACTTTTAACAAAACGATATGCCAAGCACACATAACGCACATGAATGACCATTACCGTTGACCTCGAAAAACAACTAGGGGATAATTTCATCATCGGGTAATGGCCCAGATGAACGCAAAACTCAGCATATAACAACAACAACACAAACATAAACATATTCTACACTAAACAAACATGCACACAATAAACTAAACAACAATTAAAGATACTAACATACTACACATCACCCACGAACTTAAAATGATCAGTGTTCACAGCGACCCATCAGCGATCCCAATGAAAGCATAAAACATTATAATAAAGATAGGGGTTTAGAACATGTACCTGGGAGACTAGAGAATCTCGCCTCCGAATGAATTCGGCGATGACAAATCTTTTTTTTTTTTACTTGGGTTGCCTCCCAAGCAGTGTGTGGTTTATTATCCTCGGCCCTTAGAACGCCCTCAAGACTGGTGAGATTTGGTATTATATAGTGATAGGTGTGATCTACCTATATATTTTCAAACTGGTTTTGTTAATTTTAGAGTATTTTTTATAGTGTTTTTATTAGTTTTAATTGTTTTTTTGTATAAATCAAGCGTATGGGGTGAAAAGGTAGGAAAATGGAGCATAAACGATTAGTTCGAACCAAGAACGGTCGAAGAATGGTGAAAAAACAAGCACATAGGTAAAATTATAAAAATCAGCCCATCGCTGTGGTGTCAGACCTCTGGCACGGTGGTGAAAATACAGAGTGCGCCTTATCTTGCTGGACATCCACTACCCCAGCGGTAAGATCCATAATCGCGGTGACGAAACTGCAAGATGGTCCTTGAATTCACCACTTTCTTCACTACTTAGGCGATCACTTAACCTACATACTCCACTGCCGCGGCGGTGAATCCTACCACTACGGTGGTCACCTTTGCACAGATTTAGATATTTTTTGAGATATTTCCTTTATTTAATCCTCTCCTCTCATCTCCTTGGAGGACCCCCGGCTACTAGATCCCTTAGGGATTAGTTTAGACTGGAGAGAGAGTATGGGGAGTGCTCAAACAAATCCAAAGAATAAGATTACCACGTGGAGAAGGAGAAACGATCGGTGGACAGTTTTAGTGGCTAATCTTTGGACTACGGGTAAGTTATTCCGTTTTTCCTTTTATTTCTTAACTTCTATATTTGTTTGAGCATGTTTAACTTGATTTCAATGTATAAACGATTATAACCACGAGTTAGACGTGGATTATCTATGGGATTAATATTATTAATAAAAACGTAGTTTTGTTTGAGTTTTTGTTTCTTTAATGATTGTTCTTTGCTATTTTAATTGTGTTTGTTGTATTGTTTGTTTATTATGCTTAGATAGATATATCGAGAATTCAGGGTTTGACACTCGGAAGAGGTAACCACAGATTTGGACTAGGGTAACCACAACACGATGATCTAATAACCCCGGTTGAGAGTTGGATTATGGGCAATCGATGACGTCGGGGCAAGACTCTTGTGACCAAGGGTTGTTAAGATGTTGAGGGGGACTTCTTCATTAACATGAAGTCGTGTATTCCCTGGTCTTACATTCGGGAGAGTTGGATTGTGTGCAATCAATGATGTTGGGGCGAGACTCACATGACCTAGGGTCGTTATAACATTGAGGGGGATTTTTTTGCTGACGTGAATTCATGTATTCCCTCGTCTTACACTTAAGAAAGGTGGCGAGGGAGTTTACAAACTGAGATTATCAAATAGGTCAAACACCGTTATTATAAACTAAACTAAATCAAACGCGTTTAAGTAAATAAAGTTAATCCCTAGATAATCCATCCCCTGACTATCTCGTATTAGTATAATTATTATAGATTAAATTAGGTTATATTAGTATTAGTATGAATTAATTAAATTTCATTTTTTATCTCCTAGATAAAATTAGGCCATGATAATTACGGTACTTGATAATAACGACAACCAATCCATGTGGATATGATACCCGATCTTAAAGATCACATTATACTAAAACTTTAACCTCGTACACTTGCGAGTAGTCAATATGTGAGCGTGTAACAAACGCTTGCCGTACATATAGCTCGAGCTTTCAACTCGATTCTTCTCCATCTCTTGTGTTTGGGAAGCATAAATGTACTGAGCTGGGAGCGGGGTAGGGTAGGTGAGCCACATCGGATCCTTGTAGATGTGATCGTCATGTCTCGGGGGTGGAATTACCAATTGGAATTCTAACGGTAAAAACTCACAACGATTAATATGTGAATCTCTATCACCAATCCACACTTGTGTTCTCTCCCAATTAGCTTAATCGTGTTCAATCTCACCCAAGTACCTTCCGTTTGCATTCAGTATCTTACAGTGACTTTTACAGTCGGATATGATTTGTTTGCCTCTTAATGCCACCATATCTGACTCAGCCTCAACAAAACAGATAAGCTGACCGATTTGCGTCTGTAGAGATGTTACGGTCGCATTGATGTTGGCGCAGACCATCTCAATATAATCAAGACGATCCTCGTGCTCGTTGAGTCGGTCATGTGTTTTCCTCAAGAATATCTTAGTCTCTCCTATAACGGTAACAAACACTTCTTCTAGGTTAGGAGAATACTCCACATCTTGAACCAGAGTGTCAATCCATGGCGCCATAGTATTGGAATAATCCCCCAAGCTTTGGTGACTTGGTGAATAATTCCAACTTTGATAATTAAATGCCGCCAATTCCTCCAACGACCAAATAGATTTGTTCGCAGTTAGGTCATAGAAAAAGGAGGTACTGTTTTCTCCTTCCACCCATGTTCTAGTTGTGGCTTGTAACCCATCTAGAAAATTCAGAAGTTGACACTTCCTCAGGAAACCATGATTCAGGAACCAAAATAGTAGTTCTTTGTAATGATCCCAAGCACAATAAAATAACTTGGAATCTTGTTGAAAGAATTGCATAAGTACTTGTTAATCTAACATCTCCCAGGACCCTGAAGGGAAAATAAAAACAAAACTACGAACAAAAAATTAAATACAAAAGAAATTCCTAAATTAAAATGAGGTCATTTACTCATAATATCAACAATAATCTAAAACACAATCCCCGGTAACGGCACCAAAAACTTGGTAGCGCGTAGATACGCCGTTACTTTGATCGCAAGTGTACGGATTAAGTTTTCGTATAATGGGAAGAGTAGGGGTTGTCGTATCCACATGGATTGGTTGAGATCATCGTCGAGTATCGCAATTATCATAACCTAACTTTATTTAGGCGATAAAAAATGGTTTATAATTAATTAATACTAAACTAAAATACGATATTACTATATTGAGATATTTAGGGGAATAGATTATCTAGGGTTTAAATTTATTTACTTAAATGTGTTTGATCTCGTTTGACTTACGTTAACGGTGTTCAACATATCTGACAATCTCTGTATTGTAAACTCGCTCACTCCCTCTCCTAAGTGTAAAGCGAGCGAATATGTGATTTTGCGTTAACGCCGAAGTTCCCCTCTAGCATCTTTTAGAACACATAGTCACATGAGTATTGCCCCAACGTCATGGATTGCACACTTTCTAACTCCCTCGCGGGTTATTAGATCGTCGCGTTGTGTTTAAACCCTAGTCTGAATTCGAGGTTACCTCTCTCCAAGTGTCAAACCCCGTATTCTCAATATATCTAAACAAGCATATAAACAAAAAATAACGGTAAACCCAATCAAATAACGAAGAACAACCATTACAAACACCGATTTCAAATAAACCACATATTCATAAATTATATTAATCCCTAGACAATATTTGTTTAGCTGACGGTCATAACCGTATATACAATCATAAACGAGCTAAACATGCTCAAACCAACTACCAAAGTTAAGAAAATAAAGAAAGAAATGAAGGAACTTGGTCGTATTCTAAAGATTTGCCGCTAAAACCACTCCGAGATCATTTCTCCTTCTTCGTTTTGTGTTCTTCTCCTTCGGATTTGGTTGAGCACTCCCCAAAAACACTCTCAAAATATTCAAAACTCTATATGAACTCTCTTGGCTGAAAATTAAGAGGAGGAAAGAATTTAAAGGGAACAAAATATCTAAAAATCTGCTTTACAGGTGCATGGATCACTGCTGCAGCGGTGCGTATGTTGGAAGCAATCACTGCTGCAGTGGTGATATTGTAGGCAAACTCTCTGTATTTTGACCACCATTGTCATGAGTTCACTGCTGCAGTGGTAGTCTATTCAGTGAACTCTCTAAATTTTTATCGTTGCAGCGGTGGTTTCACCGCTGCGGTGGATGCAGGCTTCTGAACCTTGCCTTTTTGCTTGTTTTTCCACCGTTCTTCCACCGACTTGCTCTGATTATCTTGATTTTAAATCGTTTTAGCTCTTTTTCACTCCAAACACCTGATTTGTACAAAAACAAATAAAAACTAATTAAAACATAATAAAAATACTCAAAACTACCAAAATCGGCTGGAGAATATATAGACAAATTACTCCTATCATCAAGATAAAGTCAATGAAGATTTTCAGAGTATTGAAGACGTTGAAGATAATTAGGTGAAAGCAACTCATTAACTTTATACTCTTAATGCAACCCGAATCAGGATCACACATAACACTTTAAAATGAATAATCTTATGTATGTCTTAATCAAAATGATAAATTCAAGATCCTAAATGGTTTTTATAAAGTGTTAATTCATAAAAATATTTTTGGTAAAGTCTCTAAGTGAAAAAAAGGTTTTTAATACATAAAATAATGTATTTTTTGGTCAATTCGGTCAACAAACGAAATGAGTCGATCGACTAATGAGAACAATAGAAAAATGGAGTTAACTAGGTGACCCTACTGGCTAATTTGGCCAACTGATGATTAGGGGTCGGTTGACTAATGATTCTAATAGTTGATATGAAGAAAAAAAGGGAAAACGTACTGGGCGAATCGGTCAATTGACTGGGATGTCAGTCAACCAACCGTAGGTGAAGTAATGGTCATAAATCAAACTGTTGTAAGGGTGATCCAACAATTATACGGTCAATCAACCGACAGAGTCAAACAATCAACTTTTGATTGTTTCAATTTTTGAGCCAAATCTCCTTGTTTTTAACGATTTTTGAACACGGTTTGAAGGGATTTAGGTATTTTTGATTTTATGTATCATATATTATTTATTTCCTATTTGTTTGGCCGATATATTAAATTATTCTTTCAATTGAATTGGTAAAACTATTTTCTATCTTGAAGAGTTTTCAATTGAAAAAATTTAAGGGACCAAATCAAGCTTGTCTAAAAGTATATTTAAATGAAACATACCTATTTTGATCATATATGATTTATAGGGTATGAAATGGCCATTTAATATCTGTAATTTGAAAACTGGCTGCTGGAGGTCTAGTTAAAGATCTATATATATACAAACCTGCGTTTTTCAAATTAGACAATTAAGAACATTCAACTTTTGGCGATTATAAGAGAAAATTTTACGCTGAAATTTATAAGAGAATTTTATCAAAAGCGTTCTTGATTAAAGCGTGAAAATTTTTTAATCACCAGTCTGTGTTCTTCACTAAGTTGTCGTAATTCTTTTTTAGAAATCCTGGTGAGATCTTTCCAAGTTAATTAATTTGATTTCTTAGATTATTTTTCTAATTAACTGGATTAAGTATTTAAGGAAAAATCATTTTCAAATCTAATATCGTAGAAACTTTTAAAAAGGGTTTTATTTGTGAAATCTTATTAGTTACTGTTTGTGCATTAAATTGATTAAATCAAATTTTTGCCTCACATAGATTTTATCACATAGCATTCGGGACATTAATTGATTATAATTTTATTGAGGTGGTAAAAGCTCATGTGGGAAGAAACTTGTGAAATTTTTGTATTTGCGAGTTTGAGTGGATTAGATATATTTGGGATTGTGTCTAATCTGGGTAGTTAGGGTTTAATATTTATCTGTGAAAAAAATTAGGGTTTGATCTTTAACTTTGGAAAAAGTTTAATGTTTGATCTTTAGCTTGCGAAAAAGATTGGGTTAATCCTTGGCCTTTTAAAAGATTAGGTGTTTATTCTTCCTATAATATAATTAGTGTGAGATAAGGTTCTTTCTAAGCTTGTAAAAAGGATAAGTGTAATAGTGTGATAGTGTAAAAGTTGATTCTGAGCCTACAAAAAGAATCAGGATTGTAAGAGTTTGGTTCCTACCTGGGAAAAGAATCAAGTGGTTAGTAGATTGCAAAATCCCTATGGAGCTTGGGGGATTAGACGTAGGTAAGAGTAACTTGCCGAATCTAGATAAATCTTTATGTGCTACATTATTATATTTCTAATTGTTTGGGTGTGCACTTGGTTAAACACATTTTCGCTGTTTAACAAGATAATAATCAATTAGAGAAATTGATAACTTGTGTTTGAATATATAGCTTAATTTTTTTTTTATCTTTACCAAATTCACCCTCTATTGGATAGATGTTTGGGCTAACAATTGGTAACAGAGTTGGTTTAGCTCAATAGGATTAAAATCCTAACTAAAAAAATCACATGAAATATCATGTAAATACTCTAGGTGAAGGACAATCTATGCATCGTCCTCCTTTGTTTATTGGTGATAATTATGCATTCTGGAAAAAGCAAAATGATTGTCTTCCTATAAGCCACCAACTATGAAGCTTGGTTGGTCATTGTAGATGGTTTGTATGTTTCTAAAGAAAATGTAATAGTTAAAAAGAAAGAATAACTGGATTCGACTGATGAATAAACGTTAACTCTTAATGCTCAAGCTAACCTTTTGTTTTGTTCTTTAGATGCAAATAAGTATATTCAAGTTACGAATTAGAGAAAGAAATGTGGGATACATTGAAAATCATACATGAGGGAACAAATCAAGTGGAATAGTCCAAAATCAATGCCTTGGTCTATTAGTTTGAACTATTCAGAATGGGTTATGCTGAAACAATTCTGGAGATGTACACTAGATTCACCAATATCTGTAATAGTCTTGGAGCACTTGGAAAGCCGTATTCCATTCAGGACAAAGTAGTGAAGATTTTGAGACCACTGACTAGATTATGGGAACCAAAAGTAACATCTGCCGAGGAAGCTAAGGATCTTACCAAATACACGTTTGATGAACTCATTAGTAACCTAATGACCCATGAGTCAGCTATTTGTCAATACAAAGATGGATTATGAAGCAAAGAAAAGAAATCCTTCGCACTAAAAGCTTAAAAGAATGAGGAAAATAATGTTAGTGATGATATAAGTCTTGATAGGGAACAAGAAAATAATGTGGCACTTCTCACCAACATTTTCAGAAAGATAACCCGACAAACATTTCGAGGAAAAAACAAATTCAATATGAATAATGTTGAATGTTGAATGCTACAATTGTCATAAAAGTAGTCAATTTCAATCTGATTGTCCAAACTCAAAGAAAAATAAAGATAAGAAAAGAAAAAGGTGAAAATAGTAAGAAAAAAATCTATGAAAGCTACTTGGGATGACTTGGAATCAAGCATCTTTGAAAAATCAAATAGCGATGATTCATTCACGACTGCTATAATGGTTATTAGAGATGAGGCTATTCAGAAAGTATCATTAGGTAAGGAAAAATGATTCCTGGATAGTAGTTGTTCTTGGTACATGACAGACGGTAAATCTAAATTGACGTCTTTGACACCTAAAAATAGAGGTCATGTGACATTTGGAGACAACGCTAAGGGTAAGATTATCAGTATCGATAATATCAGTAATAGGTTTACTACTATTGAGGATGTATTATTAGCATATGGTTTTAAAAATAATTTGCTTAGTATAAATCAATTATGTGACAAAGGGTATAATGTGAAATTTGATTATAATAATAGATGCATTATTAAAAATGGGCATGATAGTAACATTTTACTTGTAGCATCACGTGTTGAAAATATTTACACTTGTTCATTCAAGGATTTTTGGACACAAAATTTATCATGTTTAAATGCTCTATTTGAAAATAGTTGGTTATGGCATAGACATCTTTGGTATTGCTAGTTTTAAGTTAATTTCTAATATGTCTAAGAAAAGTCTAGTACGTGGATTACCTGCTCTAAAATATGTAAAAGATGAAGTATGTGATGCATATCAATTAGGTAAACAATCTAGATCATCATTCAAAAAGAAATTGCATACATCCACATCAAAGTGTCTTAAACTATTGCATCTAGATTTATTTGGTTCTAATACCATTGCTAGCTTAGGAGGGATGTTTTATGCATTCTTGATTGTATATAGATATTCTAGACTAACAAGGGTATATTTATTATATAAGAAAAGTGAGGTGGCATCTATAATCTCTAAGTTTTGTAAGTGTGTGCAAAATGAGAAACATCATGCATAATTAACATTTGTAGTAATAGAGGCCGAAGTGGTAAGTACTGCATGTCATGTTATTGATAGAGTATTTATCTAAAGTGGTTTTAAAAAAAACCCTAATATATCTTATTTTAACGTTTTGGATGTAAATGTTTTATTTTAAATCATAAGGATAATTTGGAAAAATTTGATGCTAAATCTGGTTATGGTATTTTTCTTGGATATGCTTCCGATAGTCAAGCATATAGAGTTTATAATAAGTAATCATTAGTTGTGGAAGAATCTATGCATGTAGTATTTGAGGAATTTAATCCATTTGTGTCGAGAAAGGATTTGGATGATGATAATATAGGTATAATGACTAAGCAAAAGAACCCAGAAGTTGAAACAGAAAAAGAACCATCAAATCCTAAAGATAAGAAGCCACAAAATGAAGGAATGACTTTACCACTAGCTATAAAGATAGTTCTGTGACACTTGGTAAAATAAATTATTGGTAATTTCGAGAAAGGTATAAGTACTAGGTCCTCCCTTAGAGATATCGTTAAACTCGCATTTTTATCTCAAATTGAACCTAAAACTGTAAACGAAACTTTAACCCATGAATTTTGGATCTCTATGATGTAAGATGACTTACTTTAATTTGAGAGAAATAAAGTTTGGTCTCTACTTCCTAGACTTGTATTTCATCATGTTATTAGTAATAAGTGGGTTTATCGTAATAAATAGGATAAAACAGGTATGGTAATTAGAAATAAGGAAAGATTTGTATCATTTGGTTATAATCAAGAAGAAAGAATTGATTATGATGAGACATATGCACATGTGGCTGGATTAGAAGATATTAGAATATTATTAGAATTTGAATTTTCACGCAATTTTAAACTATTTCAAATGGATATCAAGAGTGCCTTCTTAGATGGATTTTTATCTGATGATGTTTATGTCGAACAACTACCAAATTTTGAAAATGATAAATTACATGATCATGTTTTTAAACTACGAAAATCTTTGTATGCGCTCAAACAAGCTCCTCGAGCTTGGTGTGAGAAACTTAGCTAATACTTAATTGAAAATAGTTTTCAACGTGGTCTAAGTGATATAACTTTTTTAATTAATAAAAATGAACCTTCCATCCTATTGGTACAAATATATGTCAATGATATTATTTTCGGTTCTACAAATGAAGATTTTTGTTAAGAGTTTGCCAGTATTATTGTAGACACCGTATTTTGTCCCACCGAAACAGCGTCAAATCAAGTATAAGTTTAGATGAGCTTTAAACTCAAGTTTAAAGGGAATGAGATTTGACCAAATATCACACTGTACGATATAAAAAAAATAACAAAAACATGAGAAAAACGCAAAAATGTTGAATTTGACAAAATACAGCTAAGTAAAAGTTTCGAGTCAAAATCGAAATTACCATGATTTAAAGAGGTCTAAAATGAATTTACTAAGGTTTGATTTACATCAAATCATTCTTTAGTATAGGTAAATCTTAGTCTCTACCCTTAAATCATAGGATATTTCAAACAATTAGCTCGGTTACCCAAACCTGACTTTGAAACATTTACTTTTCATTAAATCTTGTCAAATTTAACACCAAAAATAATTGATTCTATCATGAATATCACATCACACACTACCAAGACACCTTAAGAAAGGCTTATAATGGTCATGACAAAGCCCTAAATAACAATGTGATTTAAGGTGTGGGCTTGACTTGGATTTTCACCAAATCCAAGTAGTCTTGACAAACCGCCCAAGGCCCAAGCAATAAAGGGGCCTAGCCATCATTTGAGGCCCAGAAACCAAGCCTTCTAATGACCTAAGATACATCCTAGAAGTTTCTTACCCAAATGACAAAGGAAGAGGATAAGACACTTAGGGCACAACCAACCGTTATCGAAACCAAATCGATTCGATTCGTCACCTAAGTAAGCCATTCAATGAGCATTGAATTACAATACTATCAAGAATGAAATTCTTGGTATGACATTTCAAGACCACATTTAAGGTATGTAGATATTTTAAGAAAAATATCTTGGAAACTAACCGAAAGCCTTGAATCGTGACGACTTGTTACCGAAACCAAACCGGATGAGTAGCCTCCAAGAAAAGTATTTAATACACATCCCACCTAGAATTAAATTCTTAGGATGACATGGCATGGCTAGGTTCAAAGGATCGAGATATTTTCACAAAAATATTTAAGGGTAACTAGGCAACTTGGAAACCAACCGATAGTTACAAAGAAAGTTTACCTGATTCGATCCCCCAAAAAATTGATTGTGTGGCCTCCAAGTCATGACTCATCACTTTGAATTAAATATAAAGTGACACCTAAGGACTAGGTTCAATGCACTTTGGGAGCATTTATTACAATCAAACTGAAATAGTGGATGTAACCGATGTTTAGCCCCTAAACCGAACCGAATCCATCCCATCAAGTCATAAATGATCCCATGTGCAAGGATTCTCATTGGTAGAGAGGTAATGATTGGCAATCATTGGTAATAATTGACAAATCTTTGATACGATTTGATAATCATTACCAAATATTTGAGAATCTTGCCTTCTCCACTAAATTCTTTCTAAGCCAAATAAAATCAAGACAAAATAGAAAATCCCCTAGTACAAACACCTTCCAAAGAGGAGGTTGGTATTGCCCGCGCATTGCCCAATGCACAGGCCCCCAGCCTACAAATAGGGGTGCTAGCATTTTAATTTTTTCAAGACTTGAAGGCCTAGCTTCTCTCTCTAAACTCAATCACAATTCTCGGGTCCTAGGCCTCAAGCGGATTTATAAAAAAATACATCATTATTGAATCGAAATCCAGCTATGGAAGGAATTCTTGAAGTTCTTAGAACAAGAACTTCAAGGATCGACGATCACCAATCAACACTGAGCCGAGGAGGAAATGAGGTAGGTTACTTAGGGACGACTACATCCCCTAAGTAGGTTGTCGTTCTTGGGTTCTTGGCTAGGAACTCAAAGAACTACGACTACCGATCAACCACCGGCCAACCACTAATCAAGGAGAATAAGGTAAACACTTAGGGAAGACCACATCCCCTAAGTAGGTATATTCCTATCAAATCCCCTATGATTCTTGGTTGCTTTTGTGTACATTTATTTGTATATAGTAGGATCATATAACTAATATATTTACTTTCATGTTCTTAACACATAAAACCCATAAAAATCAAACAAACCCTAAAAACAACCTAAGAAGCTTTCAATTTTGTCAAGAACATCAAGCAAACACCTAAGCTTAACTATAATAACCAAATTGGGGTTAAATAATACAAAAATAATTCTAAAACATTCAAGAGCATTCAAAAACATGCCAAGACATTCAAAAACGTGAAATCATCCAACAACGCTTTAAGAACACGTGAGGATTCGAACAAAACGACTATTTACACCTGAGTTGTATATAGTGTGTACGATCCCCCCCCCCCCCCCCCCCCCCAAGAACATTGTATTTATTTTCTTTTTTTTTTCCTAAAAAAAGCACATATCTATACATATATAATTATATACCACACCGACGAACCCTTGTGGCTAAGAACTCAGGGTAATGGGAGGGCCTCTATTCTTTCGTGTATATATGTGATTCGACTTCAAAAATCTTCCTATTTTCCTTAGTTACAAGTAGGACTAACGTAAATATATGGTATTTACTTTCACTTTTTAACTCACAACTCACACACAAACACTAAACTAATCAAGGCAAATAAGTTCGTTTGAGGTTCTTGACAAAATCAAAGGTCTACATTAAGGTTGTAATTCAAGTTTGTTTAATCAAAACTAACTGATGATCAACCAAAACTTAACTAAACTAATTCAGATTTAACAAAAACCAAGCCAGGTTTTCAAACATAACAGCATTGAACTACGTCTGACCTAATCTTTGGTAACTACCCAAATTACGTAGGCAACCCATAAGGGTTTGGTCACACCTCTAATAATAAACCATACCTTTTCCTCAAACCAGAACAAACTACGTGATAACCTGATTCTCATTCAAGATACGTAGGCAACCCACGTGCGGGTTCTATCACATATCCAAATAACTTATTCTTAGTTTACATTTCATGTAGTATAGCTAGCATATTTATATATTTGTCTATATATATATTGTTATATTTATATATTTGTCTATATATATATTGTTACTGGGTGTTGCCAACTAGTAATAGCTTTAGTATTTACCTATTTTCCATTAAATCATGTCAAAAATACATAAAAAGAACAAAAACTTTAAAAATATGAATTATTTTGTTTAGGTAAATCAAAGAAAATTGCTTGGATAGTGTTTAACAGTGAATATCTATTTAAACTGAGGTGCAATCTTTATACAGGTGTCTTGGGGTGTCTAACACCTTCTTCGAGCATAACCGACTCCTGAACTTAAAGAATATCTCTAGTACACAGACCTATGGAAGTCAAAACACGGGTTATTTTAAACGGAAAAATGAATTTCTAAAATCTCAATGACCTATCATACCATTTAATCTCATGCTAGGTGGCGACTCATTTTTTAACAAAAATCTTGGCCCAAGAAGTTTTTCAAAACCAACACCTAAAAAAGTTCTTGAAAAACCATTTTCAACATGAATGGATTTGGACGACTTAGAGAGGGAGGGATGAAACTTGTTTTCATCCTCTTCCTGATTTTCTACTTCTTCCACAATCGAAATTCGGGGTACGTCAGCTGGCGACTCCACTGGGAATTTCATAAGGGAGTCAGGGCTAGTTGGAGTCCAAATCCACATTCACTATTTAATAACATCCAAGCATTACGTCTTTAATTTCAAACATAAACAATTCCCTACCAAAAACGTAATAGTAACAATAACAATAATAACAAAACAATACAAAGCTTATCATTTGATGTGTATATCTCAGCATGCATACATATCTACCGTCTTTATTTACTACATTTGAATACTGTCTTTACATTTCTCAATTTATAATACCCTCTCAAACGCACGAGCACTCTGTATTGCATATTGATAGGTCTGATTTACCTACATATTTCTAAACCGGTTTTGTTAGTTTTAGAGTAGTTTTAATATTTATTTTATTATGTTTTAATTAGTTTTTATACTTTTTGTATAAATCAGGTATGTGGGACGAAAAGATAGGAAACTGGAGTGAAAACGATGAGATCGAACCAAAAACGGTTGAAGAACGGTGGAAAAACAAGCTCGGAAGCAATATTGTCAAAGAAACTCACCGCCGCGATATCCAGACTTCCGCCGCAGCGGTGAAAATGCTGAAAATGACCAACTTTTGCTGAACGCTCACCACCTCGGTGGTGAAACTGCGGGATGTCATCCTAATCCACCACTGTCTTCACCACCATGGCGATCAACCAACCGACATACCCACCGCCTAGGTGGTGGCCTTTGTACAGACTTAAGATATTTTTTGGATATTTTTGAGATATTTCCCTACTTAAGCCATCTTCTTCCCTCATTTTTGGCCTCTCTTGCATGCTACTACCCTTAGAACAAATCTAAGGGTTGGTTTAGGAGTTTTAAAGGTGGAGCTCACATCTCGAGGTGGAGGAAGACGGCGGAGCAATCATTAAACGGTTCTTAGCGACAAATCTTCGAACGAGGCTAAGTTCTTCGATTTTTTCCCTTATTTATTTAGCTTAGGATATTGTGAGCATGTTTAGCTCGTTCTTTATTTGTAAATGCGGTTATGGCCATAGTTAAACATGGATTGTATAGGGATTAACGAATACATTGATAAATTTGTTCTTCGTAGCTTGATTGTGTTTATTGTATTTTATGTTTATTATGCTTAGAATGACATTCACAGAATATGGGGTTTGACAAATCCTAGATTCAGACTAATGTAAACATAACGCCAATCGATGACGTTGGGGCGAGACTCACATGACCTAGGGTCGTTAAGACATTGAGGAGGACTTATTCATTGACTCGAAGTCATGAATTCCCCCATATTACACTCAGGAGAGATGGAGGTTGAGTTTAGAACTGAGATTGTCGATAGGGTAAACACAACGCGACGATCCAATAACCCGGTCGGGAGTTGGATTGTATGCAATCAATGACGTTGGGGAGAGACTCACGTGACCTATGGTCTTTAAGATGTTGAGGGAGACTTCTCTGTTGACACGAAGTTGTGTTATATCCCATGCATTTCTAGCTTGCTCGGCACTAAAAAAACGTCCGTACAAATTTGAATATAGAGCAAGCTGCAAGAAAGAACAAGAATCCTTATTTCATTTAACCCAACAAACCATCAAACATAAAACATCAAACTAATATTGCCCATTGCCTTCATAATAATTCACTTAAAACACTCCTTAACAAAATCATCAATATCTTCGCCTTTTAAATAAAAAAAAATTCAAAAAAAAAAAGGAAAAAGAAAATCCATCTGAGAATAAATATCTGAAAATACCCTTTGCCGAACAGTTACCCTAAAGCTCATACACTATATACATTAAGATGGGATCGATGTCACGTCATTACAACAAGAGACAGTAGCTGCCTTGAAGAAATCTGCAAGCAAAAAGAACCCGACACCGCTTCTCGGGAAAATCAAGCACGAACCCATATTCCCACCTAGGAGTTACCACAATGAATTTTCTGGCTTTATAGCTCAAATGACACCCATAAATAACTTTGGTAACCTAGGAGCCTAGAGAAACGACCCTAAATCCCCGTACGGAGAATGGATCGCCTCGGGAAACTACGAGAAAGTCTATTGGGTAACATATTCTAAGCCTATGAAACAAGTTGACAACAATGCCATCAAGTTGGAAGACGAGTACGAATGATACGTTGATGATGAAAAAGACTTAGAAAATCCCTACTCAGGACCCAATTCAGGGAGAGATATCCAAGATGTGGGACCAGATCAATAATATGGGTTAAACCATTAAGGAGCTAGGACAGTCTATGCCTAGGAGTTAGTCAAGGAGAGAAAACCTATACCCGACTACTGTTGAAAAATGGCCATACCCCAAACAACGAGCTTTTACATCCGCACCTCATCTTGCCAACCCTCAATCCTTTCAGGAGTGTACAAGCTTCACTCCAAGTCCCGCTCTACTCTCCCAGATATACCACCAATGCCTCGTTGATAACCTGCTTACACCTCTTCTGCCCCCACCGACCTAATCGGCATTCCCCACAATTCAACCCGAACGCCCTCTACAAGTATCATTCCGAAGGAGTAAATCATCATACCGATTAATATCAGACTCTACTAAACCATATCAAGGACCTCGTTCAGTATGGAGAAATCAACTTAGATAGAATCATGAACTAAGCCAGGGTAGGGGTGTAGTAAGCCCTAACATATTTTGCTATCTATCTGCCTTTTGCTTTTTGCTAGCTTACCTCAAGTAGGGAATTTTGGTGATTATATGATGTTCGTAAGTGATTAAGGCAAAGTACAGTATTATCTACTTATATTTTGACTCCAATCTCCATTTCGAGTGTTCAACAGTTGAAATTTCTATCATAACTTAAACACTACAAAAAAAACTAAGGCTCGCTAAAAAAGTAGTTTTAACATCTAACTAGAACATAACCCGAAGTATAAGTTAAAATGAAGGGTCTTAGTTGAACCAAATTATGGTTATATATTGATAATAAAATGTGAAAAGTTCGGAGGAAAACCTAGGAACCTTGATTATGAAATCGCTACACATGTTCCAACTTGGGAATGTTTAAAGAACCTTGAAAAAATACAAAAGACTTACTCAAACTAGAATGAAGGAAGAAACTTCCCAAATACCTATGACACAAAGAATGATAGATAAAGTCTTAGAGCCTAAACACGTCCACGAAAATTCTTGAAAGATTAGGTAGCTGAACAAAATGAAGACTAACTAACATAAGCTAAGACTTTATCTGGACATAACCAATTCTGAGACACCACGAAAAACTTTCTTAAAAACAAAAAGCAAGAAGAACCTTGCATAACTGAAAAACATTCAAGACTAGATGAGAACAATAAGCCACATTGGATAAATGAACAAAGTAGTCAAGATAAGGGCGAAACGAAAAAAGACTTCAAGATCAACTCAAATTGCCCTAATCCTATAAAATTTTAAATTTTGAATGTGAGTGTTAAGGGAAATAAGAAAGACCGGTCTCAGAACATTTCTACACACTGATTGGTCACACGAAAGCCTTTAGGTGAATCATGCTCTCTATATGATTGGAGTATGAAGTCTTAGGTGTGTCTCCACACATAGTGACTTGGGCCAACTTGGCCGAGATCACTACCAAGGCTCTCTATATAGATTATATAGGAAGTATGAGTCCTTACTTACTGGAGTTAAAAAAAATAGAATGAAAAAATTCTCTTAACACTACCAAAATAGAATAACATTTGTTAGTTGTCATTGACTAACACTTGTTTCTCCATCACTTCTATTCTCCCTTCTTTGAGTCGTCTCAGGAAGGCCCAGTCCTCTTAACCTCAGTCCAAGGTAGAAGAAGTAAAGTAGAGCCATTGAAGAAATATCGGGTAGCATTTATGGCCTAGGTAATCCAAATAGAAATCTTAGTTAAATATCAAAACTTGATGGTATTGGATTAGATAATGGCAGATAACAAACTACTAGGGTGACTGTTTCAAATTCCTATTAAAACTATTCTTTCTATATCCAAAATATTTTTCGGTGTAAGAAATTATGATGACAGACCAACTTTTGAATGGAAAAATATGAAAATAAAAAAACATACTTTAACTAAATAATCCTCTAAAAGATAAAGAGAAATCTATACAAAGGCGTAATGAAGACTATAAGACAAAACACCAAAATTTCAAACTAAAGTCAATCTACGAAAGTGAATAGGATATAAATCAATCTAAGACGATCTACTACCCCCATCATCAGAGAACCATACAAAGAACAGTAGATGAAGGAAGCGTAATGATGAAGCCAACTTTATGTCATCCAAAAAAATATAGGCTTTCCCGTTACCAACATCCCTGAGCCTAGAGGAAATTACAAATAAATGTCAGTGACCTTTCTCTTATCTGTCTGACAATGGAGGTTACTTTATGATACTAAGTCAAAGGGTACTCAATCTTTTTCTAAAGTAGAATCACACCCAAACAAAGATTACCAATATGAAATTTTACATAAGACAAACAAACAAATAATAATAATAATAATAATAAATAAATAAATAAATAAATAAATAAATAAAAGTAGAAAAGAAAGCGTCACGCACAGAGTACAAGTCAAAACTACCAGTGCAATACAAAGCTAAAAAGTGAACAGACTTATCAAAACCAGTCGATGCCATACAATTAGAGAGAGAGGGATCAGTGTAGGAATTTCACGTAATCTGGACACTCTACGCAAAAGCAGATATAGGAAAGCTCATCCTTTATGAAAGCAGATAAATAGTCTGAGGCAGGTGGAACATCTTTCGCCAACAAAGAAAGAGGCTCGTCCATAGATATCTCAATGAACGGTGAGACCACGGAACGATAGTGAGGGTCCTTCTAGATCATATACTCTATCATAACCAATGGATATGATGAGAAAAGAATCCCATTAGATCTCATGCAATAATGCTCCCAATGAACATAAGGGATTGTATCTCTAGCCATGTCCTCAATCTCAAAAGTGAAAGAGCAACAATCGTCCCATCAACTAGAAGAATATACTGAGTCCTGTCGAACTAATGAAGTATGCAACTAATAATATAGGGGATAGGTGTGATCTACCTATATATTTCCAAACTAAAATTGTTAGTTTATGAGTATGTTTATTACGTTTTAATTATGTTTTAATATGTTTTCATATATTTTTGTATAAATCAGATCAAGAACGGTGGGAAAACAAGCACGGAGGTAATATTCAGAATAGTAGCCTACCGCCGCAGTGATGAATATGCAGAGAGGGCCTAAAGTTGTTGTAAACTCACTGATGTAGCGGTGATATCCACCTCCGCAGTAGTGAAACTACAAAAAAGTCCTTATCCCACCGCTGACTCCACCATCAAGGCCATGACCCCAGCCAACATCCCACCGCCGTGGCGGTCACTTTAGACCAGATTTAGATATATTTAGGATGTTTTTGTTCCCTATTTCTTCTCCACTCCTTTCCTCTGGCCATTATAGCTCCTTAGAGCATATTTTGAGAAGCTTTTTGGGAGCTCAAGCAAATCCTAAGGAGAAGAAAATAAAGCAATGAAGGAGAAGCGATCTTGGAATATTTTTAGCATCAAATCTTCAGACTACGGCTAGTTTCACTCATTTCTTTCTTCATCTCTTAACTTAGGATTATTGTTTGAGCATGTTTAGCTCGTTATTCATTGTATATATAGTTATGGCCGTTAGCTAAACATAGATTGTCTTAGGGATTAACTTATTTTATGAAAATGTTATTTGTTTGAGTTTATGTGTCGTTCGCTATTGTTCTTCGATGTTTGATTGTGTTTATCATTCTTGTATTGTTTGTATGCTTGTAATGATATATAGAGAATACCGGGTTTAACAGTCGGGAGAGGTAACCTCGGATTCGGACTAGGTTAAACACAATGCGATGATCCAATAACCCGGGAGGGAGTTGGAAAGTGTGCAATTAATGACGTTAGGGTGAGACTCACTTCACCTAGTGTCGTTAAGACATTGTGGGGGACTTCTTCGTTAACATGAAGTCACGTATTCACTCGTCTTACACTCGAGAGAAGTGGCGAGTGAGTTTATGAACCGAGATTGTCGAATAAGTCGAATGCCATTAACGTAAACTAAAACGAAATCAAACGCATTTAAGTAAATGAAATTAATCCCTAGGCAATATTTTCCCTTAAATATCTCAAAATAGTATTATAGTTTAATTAAGTAAATTAGTATTTTAGTATTGGTTTTTATTAATTATAAATTACATTTTTAGCCGACTAGATAAAATTAGGTTATTGGTAGTGCGTGAATACGTCACTACTTTCACCGCAAGTATACGGGTCAACTTTTAGTATAGGTAGGGAGAGTAAGGGTATTGTGTTCACGAAGATTGGTTGAGACTATTATCGAGTACCGTGTTTATCATGACCTAACTTTATCTAGGCGAATAAAATATTTATAAAATTAATATAAACTAAACTAATATAACTAAATTTAATCTATACTAATAATATGCGATGTTTTAGGGAAAAGAATTATCTAGGGAGTAACTTTGTTTACAAATACGTGTTCGATCTTGTTTGACTTACGTTAATGGTATTCGACCTATTTGACAATCTTAGTTCGTAAACTCGCTCGCTCCTTCTCCCGAGTAGAAAGTGAGTGAATATGTGATTTAACGTTGATGCCGAAGTCCCCATCGAATGCCTTTTCTAACACATAATCACATGAGTCTCGCCCCAACGTCATTGGTTGCACACTTTCTAACGCCCTCCCGAGTCGTTAGATTGTTGTGTTGTGTTTAAATCCTAGTCCAAATCTGGGGTTACCTCTCCCAAGTGTCAAATCCTGTATTCTCAATATATCTAAACAAGCATATATACATAGAATAATGGCAAACGCAATCAACATAGGGAAGAACAACCATAAATTAAACACCAAAATCAAAATAACCACATATTTATTAATATATTGTTAATCCCTAAACAATCCACCTTTAGCTAACGGCCATAACCGTATATACAATAAAGAATGAGCTAAACATGCTCAACAACTACCAAAGTTAAAGAATTAAAAGAAGAACGAAAAAACTTAGCCTATATCTGAAGATTTGGCGCTTGAACCGTTCCACAATCGCATCTCCTTCTTCTCCTCCTTCGGGTTGTGAGCTCTCCCTCTAAAATCTCTTAACTTAATTCTAAGTATATCCCAAGGGTGGTAGAGGTATTGGAGATCCAAGGGCTTGAAAATGGAGAGAGGATAGGGGATTAAATAGCAAAAATATCTTAAAAAATATTTAAATCTGTGTAGAGGTGATCAGCTAGGCAGTGGGATTCACCGCCTAGGCGATGGATATGTCGGTTTGATCTTCACCGCAGCGGTGGAGAAGGCGGTGGATTCAGGACCTCTCTACAGTTTCACCACTGCGGCGGTAATTCTTATCGCTGTGGTGATGAGTTTACAGCAACTTAAGGACCTCTCTGTATCTTCACCGCCTCTGCAGTGGTCTGGATGTCGAGGCGGTGGGCTGCCTTTCAGAATATTACCCTCATGTTTATTTTTCCACCGGTCTTCCACCGTTCTTGATCCGATATGATCGTTTATGATCCGTTTCCATACCGTTTCACCCCATACACATGATTCATAGAAAAAAGAGTATAAATGTATTAAAACGTACTAAAAACGTAATAAACATACTCGAAAACTAACAAGTTCGATTTAGAAATAGATAGGTAATTTATACCTATCAAATACCCCCAAACTTAGAATTTTGCTAATCCTAAGCAAAACACCCACGCAATAAAAGAAAATATAACAACTAAAAACTAAAAATGAAAAACACTAAAAACAAAAATATGCAAGTTTTGATTATCATCTACCGGCCAAACGAATTTTCCCTCATCGACCCCCAATCCTATCGAGTTCAAGCATAAAACACACTATGTGGTACTCGAATATCGAACCAATTACAAGTTTGCACTAAACCCAACTACTCACATCAAGTAGCATTTACAATCTACTAGCTTGATTCTCTCAGATTGTGCCTTTAGTTTAGCGATGTAGGTTTGGAAATAAGTTTCATTGGTCAAATGGTATTTGTTAAGTGTTCAGAATTGAAACAGTGTTTAGGTTTTGACAGGGTAACAAGAGATAATAATATATCAAGGTAAGCTTAAAAAGGCTCAAGCGAGAAAATGAATGCTTAAACCATGTCTTCCAAACTACCTCGCCTAGGATTTCGCCTTGAATTTTCCCCAAATCAAGTTCTAAAAACCCTAATGTCATGAATTTGGGTGACAGATAATTGTTTTCAAATCAATTAAACATTTATATAATGAGTTTGCATGCTCGTGCAAGTTGGAAGACATGGCCGAGCTCGATTTTCACTATTGGAATTATTCAACAAGCTACCAAAGCTTGGGTGATAGTTCTACGCATTAGAGCCCTAGATTGACACACCGGACCAATACGTTGAGTCTCCCTCACTCTAGAGAAAATGTTCTCTACAGTTATGGGGAAAAATAAGAGATTCTTGAGAGTGACGCATGGCCAGATCAACGAGCATGAGGATCGTCTTGATTATATCGAGATGGTCTGCGCCGAAATCGATGCGACTGTAATGTCTTTGTAGACACAAATCGATCAGCTTATCTGCTTTGTTGAGGTCGAGACAGAGATGGTAGTATTAGGAGGTGAACAGGCCGAATCCAATTGTGAAAGCCACCGGGAGAAACTGGACACAAGCGGGAGGTACTTGGGTGAGATCAATGGAGATTCACATATTAATCGTTGTGAATTTTCACCCTTCGAATTCCAGCTGATGACGCCGCAATCGATCTCAGATGATCACATCTACGAGGACCGATGTAACTTACTTATCCTTCGCTGCTATCAGTAACATTTTTTCATGCCCACCAAGTACATGAGCTGATAGAGTATCCTGTTGAAAGCTCGGGCCAATTAGAGCCTTATCTTTCCAGTCTTAAGGGCATTCTGAACCAAGACCCGTATTTAGTGTTATTTGACACTTACTATGGGCGGAAGCTATTCTTTGACGAGCCGTTCTCCGTGTCAGGCCGAGGACATTAAACCACGCTCTTCTTGGGAGGCAACCTAAGTCCGAAAATAAGTTAAATCCGTCACAGCCGACTTGATTCAGAGGCGAGATTCTCTCACCTCCCAAGTACGCGTTCTAAACCCCCTTCGTTAGTATGCTTTAATTTCCTATATGTTGAGATTGATGATTGGGCCACTGAGAACACTGTCCATTTTAAGTTTGAAAATTATGTATAGTATGTTTTAGTTGTAGTTTATGTTTTACTATTTTTATCATGTGCATGTTTGTTTAGGGTAGTTATTGTTATGTGTTGAGTTTTGACGTCATCTGGGCCTTTACCCAATGATGAGTCTATCCCCTGATTGTTTATCAAGGTCGAGCGTAAAGCTCATTCAAGTGTGTTCTGTGTGCATAACATATCATTTTAGAAAAAGTTATTGTAGATCTTAAATGCACGAGCACGTAAACTCAATATAGCACTATCTAACTGATTGGAAAACGATTATCTTTCATTTAATTTCATGACAATAGGGAAGAACTTGATCTGGGGGAAATTCGAGGCGAAATCCTAGGTGAGGTAGTTCAGGAGATATGATTTAGGCAATCATTTTGTCGCTTGAGCCTTTTAAGGTTACCTTGATATATCATTATCCCTTGTTACTCTGTCAAAGCCTAATCGCCTTTTAAATTCTGAACATTTAACTAATACCCTGGCCAATTGATTTTTTTCCAAACCTATATCGCTAAACTAAAGGCATAATGTGAGAGAATCAAGTTAGCATTCGTTATGCTACTTGATGTGAGCGGTTGGGTTTTGGATGAGCTATTAATTGGTTCAGTATTCGAGTACTCACTTGTCATTTTTCGTTCATATTTTACACACCCCTTAAATTATACAAATCAAATAAGTTTGGAGGTGTGTTTGTTATGTTTATAAAAAAAAAAACACTATATACATATAGTACAATTTCCATTTCTTTTTGACAAGTGAGTACGTCGGTCTGAATATATGTTCAAGGTTGTTTCAATTTTATCTGTGGGGTTTCGAGTGTGAGTGTGCCAAGAGATGTGCCTAGGATAACGTTAACCCATTTTCTCTTCCAATATACCTTTGGCCATTTGTCCTAAACCGAACCAAGTCCTAATGATCTTTATGAACTTCTGAGCCTACATTAGTGGAGAATAGATCCCAAGTCAAGCTTATGGATTCCCTATACCTAAAAGTTTTTAGTCATGAACTTTATTGAGGGATAATCCCATCTAATCAATGGATAGTAATATATTTGAGTTTAATCACACACACTTAGCAGGATCTAGAATGACACTTACTATTGTTGAATGTTGAAATTCTAGAACACCGCATAGTGTGATGTATTCTTGAACTTCATAAGATTGGGGGCCGATGAGGGAAAAATTTGTTTGGCCGGTAGATGATAATCGAAACTTTCACATTTTTGTTTTTAGTGTTTTTCATTTTTTTTTAATTTTCATAAGTAGTTGTTATATTTTCTCATATTGTGTGTGTGTTTTTCTCAAGAACTAGCAAAATTCCGAGTTTGGGGGTATTAGATAGGTGTGATCTACCTATATATTTTCAAAACAAATTTTTTAGTTTTCGAGTATGTTTATTATGTTTTAATATGTTTTTATATATTTTTATATAAATTAGGTGTATGGGTGAAAATAGAAGAAAACGGATCAATAACGATGAAATCGGATCAAGAATGTTGGGAAAACAAGCACGGAGGCAATTTTCAGAACAGAAGCCCACCGCCACGACAGTAAATATGCAGAGAGGGCCTAAAGTTGCTGTAAACTCACTACTGTAGTGGTGATATCCACCGCCGCAGTAGTGAAACTACAGAGAAGTCCCTACGCCCACCCTTGACTCCACCGCCGAGGCCATGATCCCAGCCGACATCCCACCACCGCGGTAGTCACTCTACACCAGATTTAGATATTTTTTAGGATATTTTTGTTCCCTATTTATTCTCCACTCCTCTCCTTCGGCAATTATAGCTCTTTAGAGCATATTTTGAGAGGATTTTGGGGAGCTCAAGAAAATCCTAAGGAGAAGAAAATAAATTGAAGAAGAGAAGCGATCTTGGAACATTTTTAGCATCAAACCTTCTGACTACGACTAGTTTCTCTTATTTCTTTCTTCATCTCTTAACTTAAGATTATTTTTTGAGCATGTTTAGCTTGTTGTTTATTGTATATACGGTTATGGCCGTTAGCTAAATATGGACTGTCTTAGGGATTAATATATTTTAGGAAAATGTTATTTATTTGAGTTTATGTTTCGTTAGCGGTTGTTCTTCGATGTTTGATTGTGTTTATCATTCTTGTATTGTTTGTATACTTGCAATGATATATAGAGAATACAGGGTTTGACACTCGGGAGAGGTAACCTCGGATTCAGACTAGGTTAAATACAACGTGACGATCCAATAACTCGAGAGGAAGTTGGAAAGTGTACAATTGATAGGTGAGATCTACCTATCTATTACCAAACCGAACTAAGTTAGTTTTTGAGTATTTTTATAGTATTTTATTATGTTTTAATTAGTTTTTATTCTTTTTGTATAAATCAGGTGTGTGGGGTAGAAAAGTATGAAAACAGAGCATAAACGATTAGATCAAACCAAGAACGGTTGAAGAACGGCGGAAAAACTAGAACGAGGGCAAAATTCTGAAAACCAGCCCATCGCCTAGGCGGTGAAAATATAGAGAGGGCCTAAATCAGCTGGAAGCTCACCGCCTAGGCGGTGAAACTACAGGATGCTCACCAAATCCACCAGTGTCTTTACCGCTGCGGTTATGACCACGAGTTAAACGTGGATTATATATGGGATTAATATTATTTATAAACAAGTAGTTTTATTTCAGTTGCGTTTCTTTAATGATTGTTCTTCGCTATTTTGATTATGGTTACCATATTGTATGTTTATTATGCTAGTTTACATATATTGAGAATACGGAGTTTGACACTTGTGAGAGGTAACCCCGGTTTTGGGATAGGGTAAACACAACGTTACGATCAAATAACCCGGGAGGGAGTTGGATTGTGTGCAATCAATGACGTTAGGGCTAGACTCACGTGACCTAGGGTCGTTACGACGTTGAGGGGGACTTCTTCATTGACACGAAGTCACGTATTCCCTCCTCCTACACTCGGGGGAGGTGGTGGGGGAGTTTACGAACTGAGATTATCGAATAGGTCGAACACCATTATTGTAAACTAAACAAAATCAAACACGTTTAAGTAAATAAAGTTAATCCCTAGATAATCCATCCCCTGACAATCTCGTATGAGTATAATTAACATAGATTAAATTAGGTTATATTAGTATTAGTATTAATTAATTAATTACACTTTTTATCGCCTAGATAAAATTAGGTTATGATAAACAGGGTACTCGATAATAACGACAACTAGTCCCTGTGGACACGATACCCGATCTTAAAGATACATTATATGAAAACTTAACTTCGTACACTTGCAAGTAGTCAATATGTGAGCGTGTAAAAAACCCTTGTCGTACAAGTTTTTGGTGCCGTTGCCGGGGATTGTGTTTGTCGTATTTAGTTTCCGGCAATCGCTTCCAAGTTTTTGGCCTTATTGCAGGGGATTGTGTTTTTTTATTATTATTGATATTGTGAGTAAAGGACCCAATTTTAATTTAGGCATTTCTTTTGTATATAATTTTTGTTTTGTAGTTTTGTTTTTATTTTTTATGCAGGGTACTTGCCGAGGATAGATCGACAGGTATTGATGCATTTCTTTGAACGGGATTCCGAGTCGTTTTATAGTGCATGACCACACACATAAGCCAGTGAGGCATGTCGTTGAAAGATCGAGCCGAACAAAGCAAAACCTTTCCAAGCTTGAGGGTGTTCTGACTAGGTTGAGCTGAGGACATTAAAGCACACGCTTCTTGGGAGGTAACCCAAGGTCAAAAATAAATTAAATCTGTCACAGCCAAATTCATTCGGAGGTGAGATTTTCTCGCCTCCCAGGTACGTGTTCTAAACCCCCTTGGTCAGCATGCTTTAATTTCCTATATATTGAGATTGATGATTGGGTCGCTGAGGACACTGTCCGTTTAAAGTTTGGCGGTGATGTGTAGGATATTAGTATGTTTTACTATTTTACAGTATTACATGTTTGTTTAGTGTAGAATGTTGTTGTATTGTTGTTGTGTACATGTTGAGTTTTGCGTTCATTTGGGCCATTACCCGATGATAATATTACCCCCTGGTTGTTTTCAAGGTCAAGGTTAATACACATGCATGTGTGTTTTGTGTGCTTGATAATGCGTTTTAGTGAAAATTATTGTAGATCCTAATTTGCATGAGCACATAGACTCAATGTATTTCTATTCAATTGATTTGAGGACGATTATCAATTAGCCAAATTCATGACAAATTAAGGATTCTAGAACCTGATTGAGGGGAAGCTTGAGGCAAAATCCTAGGCGAGGTAGTTCAGGAGACGTGATTTAGGCATATTTTTGTCGCTTGAGCCTTTTTAAGCCTACCTTGTTATATCATTATCCTTTGTTACCCTGTCGAAGCCTAAGAACGTTTTCAATTCTGAACATATGAACAAATACCCTAGCCGATTAAACTTTTTCCAAACCTATATCGCCAAAACCAAAGGCGCAAAGAGAGTGAATCAAGTTAGCATTCATTATGCTACTTGATGTGCGCGGTTTGGTTTTGGGCGAGCTATTAATTGGTTCGGTATTCGAGTACTCACTTATCTTTTTTCATTCATATTTCACACACCCCTTAAATTGTACATTTTGTTTAGCGATATAGGTTTGGAAAAAGTTAAACCAGCTAGGGTATTTGTTCATGTGTTCAGAATTGAAAACGTTTTTAGGCTTCGACAGGGTAACGAAGGATAATGATATAACAAGGTAGGCTTAAAAAGGCTGAAGCGACAAAAAAAATGCCTAAATAACGTCTCCTGAACTACCTCACCTATGATTTTGCCTCAAGCTTCCCCTCAATCAGGTTCTAGAATTCTTAATTTGTCATGAATTTGGCTAATTAATAATTGTCCTTAAATCAATTTAATAGAAATAGATTGAGTCTATTTGCTCGTGTAAATTAAGATCTGAAATAATTTTCCCCAAAATGCATTGTCAAGCACACAGAACACATATGCATGGGTATTAACCTTGACCTTGAAAATAACTAGGGGGTAATATCATCATTGAGTAACGGCCCAGATGAAGGCAAAACTCAGCATACACACAACAACAACAGAACAACATTCTACACTAAACAAACATGCAATATTGTAAAATAGTAAAATATACTAATATCCTATACATCACCGCCAAACTTTAAATGGACAGTGTCCTCAGTGACCCAATCATCAATCTCAACATATAGGAAATTAAAGCATGTTGACGAAGGGGGTTTAGAACTTGTACCTGGGAGGCGAGAGAATCTCGCCTCCGAATGAATTCGGCTGTGATGGGGTTAATATATTTTTGAGCTTGGGTTGCCTCCCAAGAAACGTGTGGTTTAATATCGAGCACGTGGTTTAATGTCCTCGACCCAACATAGTCAGAACATCTTCAAGCTTGGCAAGGTTTGGCTTTGTTCGGCTCGATCTTTCAACGACACACCTTACCAGCTTATGTACGTGGTCACGTACTATAAAATGGCTCGAAATCCCGTCGAAAGAAATGGATCAATACCTGTCGATCTAACATCGGCAAGTACCCTGCATAAAAAATAAAAACAAAACAGCAAAACAAAAATTATATACAAAAGAAATGCCTAAATGAAAATCGGGTAATTTACTCACAATATCAATAATAATAAAAAACACAATCCCCGGCAACAAGGTCAAAAACTTGGTGGCAATTACCGGAAACTAAATACGACAAACACAATCCCCGGTAACGACACCAAAAACTTGTACGACGAGCATTTTTTACATGCTCACGTATTGACTATTCGCAAGTGTACGAGGTCAAGTTTTAGCATAATGGATCTTTAAGATCGGGTATCGTGTCCACAAGGATTGGTTATCGTTATTATCGAGTACCATGTTTATCATAACCTAATTTTATCTACGCGATAAAAAATATAATTAATTAATTAATACTAATACTAATATAACCTAATTTAATCTATTCTAATTATACTAATACGAGATAGTTAGGGGATGGATTATCTAGGCAATAACTTTATTTACTTAAATGCGTTTGATTTCATTTAGTTTACAGTAATGGTGTTCGACCTATTCGATAATCTTAGTTCGTAAACTCCCTGCCACCTCTCCCGAGTGTAAGAGGAGGGAATACATGACTTCGTGCCAATAAATAAGTCCCTCTCAATATCTTAATGACCCTAGGTCATGTGAGTCTCGCCCTAACGTCATTGATTGCATACAATCCAACTTCCTCCCGGGTTATTGGATCGTTGCGTTGTGTTTACCCTATCCCGAATCCGGGGTTACCTCTCCTGAGTGTCAAACTCTGTATTCTCAATATGTATAAACTAGCATAATAAACGTACAATACGGAAACCACAATCAAAATAGCGAAGAACAACCATTAAAGAAACACAACTGAAATAAAACTACATGTTTATAAATAATATTAATCCCATATATAATCCATGTTTAACTCGTGGTCATAACCATTTATATAATTTAAATCGAGCTAAACGTGCTCAAACAACTATCGAAGTTAAAAAATAAAAGGAAAAATGGATGAACTTAGCCGATATCCGAAGATTAGCTGCTAAAACCGTTCAACGATCACTTTTCCTTCTCCGCGCGGTAATCTTGTCCTTCGGATTTGTTTGAGCACTCCCTATACTCTCTCTTTATTCTATACTAAGCCCTAAGGGCTCTAATGGTCGGAGATTATCAAAGGAGAGCAGAGGAGAGGATATTAAATAGAGAAAATATCTCAAAAAATATCAAAATCAGTGTAGAGGTCACCGCTTAGGCGATGGGTATGTCGGTTCATTGATCGCTGCAGCGGTGAAGACACCAATGGATTTGCTGACCATCCTACAGTTTTACCACCAAGGCAGTGTACTTCCAGCAGATTTAGGCCCTCTCTGCATTTTCACCACCAAGGCGGTGGTCTGGACGCCTAGGCGGTGGCCTGGTTTTCAGAATTTTGCCCTCGTGCTTCTTTTTCCACCGTTCTTGGTTCGATCTAATTGTTTACGCTTTGTTTTTGTACCTTTCCACCCCAAACACCTGATTTGTACAAAAAGAATAAAAAATAATTAAAACGTAATAAAATACTATAAAAATGCTCGAAAACTAACTTAGATCGGTTTGAAAATAGATAGGTAGATCACACCTATCAAATGCCCCCAAACTTGGAATTTTGCTAGTCCTCGAGCAAAACACTCACACGAAAATGAAAAACACCTCTAATTTAAATAACAAACAACCTAAAAACAGTCTAAACGTAAGGATATGTGAGTTTTGCATTCTTCTAACGACCAAGTCATTTTCCCTCAACAACCGTCAGTCGTATCGAGTTCAGGCGGTAAAACGCACCAAGAATTTCGACATGCAATAATGGTAAATGTCATTCTTGATCCTGTAAATGTGTTTGTGCGAGACTCAATAATACAACTATCCAAGACCGGATTGGATTATCCCCCAACGAAACTTATGACTTAGACCGTAAAGAATTAGGATTTCCATATGCCTGACTGGGGTCCACTCTCCACTAATGTAGGTTTGGTAGTTCGAAAAGATCAAAAGGACTTGGTTCGGTTTTGGAATAATTAGCTAAGGGTATTTCGACATAGAAAATGGGTTGAGCCTTGGGTAATATTAAGTTAACAACGTTAACCCATTTTCTATGTCGAAATACCCTTGGCAAATTATTCCAAAACCGAACCAAGTCCTTTTGATCTTTTTGAACTACCAAACCTACATTAGTGGAGAGTGGACCCCAATTAGGCATATGGAAATCCTAGTCCTTTGCGGTCTAAGTTATAAGTTTCGTTGGTATATAATCCAATCCGGTCTTGGATAGTTGTATTATTGAGTCTCGTACAAACACGTTTACAGGATCTAGAATGGCGTTCACCATTATTGCATGTCAAAGTGCGTTTTACCGCCTGAACTCGATATGACTGACGGTTATTGAGGGAAAATGACTTGGTCGTTAGAAGAATGCAAAACTCACATATATTTTTGTTTAGATCGTTTTTAGGTTGTTTGTTATTTAATTTAGTTGTGTTTTTCATTTTTGTGTGAGTGTTTTGCTAGAGGACTAGCAAAATTCCAAGTTTAGGGGTATTTGATAGGTTTAATCTACCTATCTATTTTCAAACCGAACTAAGTTAGTTTTCGAGCGTTTTTATAGTAGTTTATTATGTTTTAATTAGTTTTTATTCTTTTTGTATAAATCAGGTGTGTGGGGTGAAAAGGTATGAAAACGAAGCCAAAATAATCAAATCGAACCAAGAATGGTCGGAGAACAGTGGAAAAACAAGCATGAGGGCAAAATTCTAAAAACCAACCCACCGCCTAGGCGTCCAGACCACCGCCTATGCGGTGAAAGTACAGAGAGGGCCTAAATCTGCTGGAAGCTCACCACCTAGGTGGTAAAACTGTAGGATGGTCACCAAATCTACCACTGTCTTCACCTTTACGGCGATCAATGAACCGACATACCCGTTGTCTAGGCGGTGACCTCCGCACAAATTTAGATATTTTTTGAGATATTTCCACTATTTAATCCCCTTTTTTCTCCTCTCCTTTGATCATCTCCATCCATTAAAGCCCTTAGGGCTTAGTATAGAATAGAGAGAGAGTATGGGGAGTGCTCAAACAAATCCGAAGGAGAAGATTACCACGCGGAGAAGGAGAAGCGATCGGTAAACGGTTTTAGCCGTTAATCTTAGGATATCAGCTAAGTTCATCCGCTTTTCCTTTTATTTCTTAACTTAGATAGTTGTTTGAGCATGTTTAGCTCAATTTTAATTGTATAAACGGTTATAACCACGAGTTAAACTGGATTATATATGGGATTAATATTATTTATAAAAATGTAGTTTTGTTTGTGTTGTGTTTATTTAATGACTGTTTTTTGCTATTTTGATTGCGTTTATCGTATTATATGTTTATTATGCTAGTTTAGATATATTGTGAATACAAAGTTTGACACTCGGGAGAGGTAACTCTGGATTCGGGATAGGGTAAACTCAATGCGACAATCTAGTAACCCGAGAGGGAGTTGGATTGTGTGCAATCAATGACATTGGGGCGAGACTCACGTGACATAGGGTCATTAAGACGTTAAGGGGGACTTTTTCATTCACACAAAGTCACGTATTCCCTCATCTTACACTCGGGAGAGGTGGCGGGGGAGTTTACGAACTGAGATTGTCGAATAGGTCGAACACCATTATTGTAAACTAAATGAAATCAAACGCGTTTAAGTAAATAAAGTTAATCCCTAGATAATCTATTCCCTAACTATCTTGTATTAGTATAATTGACATAAATTAAATTAGGTTATATTAGTATTAGTATTAATTAATTAATTATATTTTTTATCGCTAGATAAAATTAGGTTATGATAAACATGGTACTCGATAATAACGACAACCAATCCCTATGGATACGATACTTGATCTTAAAGATCCATTATACTAAAACTTGATCTCGTACACTTGAGAGTAGTCAATACGCGAGCGTGTAAAAAATGCTCGTCGTACAGCAATCAATGACGTTGGGGTGAGACTCACGTGACCTAGTGTTGTTAATACGTTGAGAGGGACTTCTTCATTGACGTGAAGTCACGTATTTACTTGTCCTACACTCGGGAGAGGTGGAAAGTGAGTTTATGAACCAAGATTATCCCATAATTCGAATGCCATTAACATAAACTAAAATGAAATCAAACGCATTTAAGTAAATGAAATTAAGGCCTAGGCAATCTTTTCCCTGAAACGTCTCAAAATAATATTATAGTTTAATTAGATAAATTAGTGTTTTAGTATTAGTTTTTATTATTTATAAATTACATTTTTAGCGTTCTAGATAAAATTTGGTTATGATAATCATGGTACTCGTTAATAATCTCAACCAATCCCTGCGAACACGATATCCTTACTCTCCTAACCTATACTAAAACTTGACTCGTATACTTGCGGTGTAAGTTAGCGATGTAATATTCCGCTACCAGCAATCCAAGTAGATATTTGTTGATATTGTATGCCTCGTAGATACCAACTCAAATCTAATCATCTCCACCAATAGTGATGCCCAGTCTGGTAAGTAACTAAGATGCTACGTGATCTGAGGGAATTAAGAGCATAACTGATCTTCTATCAGATCCTCGATGCACCAGGTCGACAAGGATCACCTAATTGAACATGATTTTTTTACGCCTTGATTTAACTCACAAGTGTATGAGGTCAAGTTTTAATATAATGGATCTTACAATCGAGTGTTGTCCTCTAGGATAGGTGTTTGGATTAATTAAATACTACAATTGATAATGTTTTATATTATCTAGACGGTTCAAAAATTATTTTGAGTTTGCTAATCGAAGAAAAACTAATTTAAACCTAAACAACTTTGGATTAATTCTAATAAAATGGATTAGCTAGGGATTAATTTCGTTCACTAATACATGTTTGAATTCGTTTAGTTTACAATAACGGTGTTTATCCTATTTGACAATCTAAGTATCGTCAATTCGCTCACTACCTCTCCCGAGTGTCAAGTGAGAGAATATGTACCTCGTATCGGCGTTGATATCCCTATCTAACGTCTAAACGAGTACATGAGTCTTGACCAAACCTCACGGATTTCACACTTTCTAACGCTCTCCCGAGTCATTAGGTCGTTGCGATGTGTTTAACCCTAGTCTTAATCCAAGGTTACCTTTCCCAAGTGTTAAATCCCGCATTTTCAAAACCAAACCTAATACCATAACAAGCATATCAAGGATATAATAAAATAGTAAACACAATCGAATTTAGATAAACAACAGTTAAAGAAACGTTTATTCAATCAAACATCTATATACATGAACTACATCAACCCCTAGATAATATTCACTTAGCCTTCCATGTTCACAACCATATAAATATTAAAATAAGAGAAATATATCATCATTGAAGATATAACGTTTAGATACAAAGATAGAAACAAAAATAGAAAGGGCAAATCTAAGAGCAGAGTGTTCTACTTTTGCCAAAAACCGATCCAGAAACGTTTCATCTTCTTCACAAATGAAATCTCCTCTTCAAGCTCTCAAAATATGCTAAGGAACAAGTGTCTAACGTCCTCAATAATTGGTAGCAAATGGGGTATTAGACATGGATCAAAATATCTAAAATAATATCTTCTCCAACTAGCAATTGACCACTGCAGCAGTGGGCGTCACTGCTGTAGCGGTGGGAAGTCAGTTGGCATTCTGCCCTTTCACCGCTGTAGCAATGAATAGGCAAAATGTTTCTGCTTTCTTTGTTCTTTCACCGCTGCAGCGGTGAAGCTTGTTGTTTCTTTGATCCTCTTTATCATTTTTCAACCAATTTCCTATCGATTTGCTTGATTATCAACCGTTTACGTCCCTACACCTGATTTACATAAAAACGAACATAAACGCAATAAAATATTATTAAAACACTCGAAAACTACCAAATTCGGCTTAGAAATAGATAAGTCTTTAAACCTATCAAATCCCCCAAAACTTGGAATTTTGATAGTTCTCGAGCAAAACACCCTAACACTAAAATAAACTAACACTTATAATTGACTAACTACTATACTAAAAATGAAAAAAAAAAAAATGAACGAGAAGCAAAGGTATGTGAGTTCCGAATTCACCTAATAAACCAAAATATTTTTCCCTCAATGGCCTCTAATCAAATCAACTTCAGGAATAAAACACACCATGTGGTGCTCTAGAATTTCAACACTCAATATCAGTAAAAGGCATTCTAGATCCATTCAAAGTGTGTGTAAAAACTCAATTATATGACTATCCAAACATCCATAAGCTCGATTGAGTTCTACTCTCCACTAATGTAGGTTTACAAGTCCAAGAAGATCAATAGGACTTGGTTCGGTTTTTGGAAAATGGCTAAGGGTATGACAAGAATAGAAAACAGGTAACCATTATAATTCAACGATACCCAAGGTACAACGCTTGTCGCTCAATCTCACTCGTAACCCCAAACATTTAAGAAACAACCCTGGACAAACATTTAAGAACGTTATACTCACTTGTCAAAAGAAATTGAAATAAAACTATGTTTGCATAGTTTTTTCTTTTTTTTTTAGAGACCACACCCCCAAACTTATTTGATTTATACAATTAAAGAGGTGTGGGAATACTATAGAAAAATAACAAGTGAGTATTCTAATACCGAACCAATAAAAAGTTTAACCCAAACCCAACCGCTCACTTTAAGTAGCATAAACAAATGCTAACTTGATTTCACTCAATTTGTGCCCTAGGCTTAGCAACAATGGTTTGGAAAAAAATTTAATTGGTGAGGGTATTTGTTGCGTGTTTAGAATTGAAACAGCTACAGGCTTCAACACGGTAACGAGGGTTTAACATTTAACAAGGTAAGCTTCAAAGGCTTAAGCGATAAAAATGAAAGCCTAAATCATGTCTCCTGAACTACTTCGCCTAAGATTTCGCCTCAAGTTTCCCCAAATCAAGTTCGAGATTCCTTAAATTTGTCATGAACTTGCTATTGAATAATCGGCATCAAATCGTTCGAATAGCTATATCCTTGATGTTCCACCCTACCCCAGACACCCATCACCCTGGGGCCGGCGTGATGTCGACATAACAGCACCTGCACACCAAGATAACTAGGAAATGACAAGTGCATACATAAATACACAATCACCAAATCGAACCATATATATATATATACACTCTCTAATTGGGGACACACCTGTCCCTACAAAATTATAATAACAACAAAGATAAAACAACCATGAACTTCTCATAGATTCATCTCAACCAGCACCTCCCAAAATACTCCCTCACTACCGCATCGCTGGACTCTACCTAGTGCCAATAGGGGACCGACTCCTAACTGATGTACCTGCGAGTGTACTGTCTTCTAAATAAAAACATTTTAGATGGATCAAGCAGAAAACATATAAATATCACATATAGATCAATAATATAATAATCGCATAATTTAAATATCTCATACCACAAGGAAAACTCTTTTTTTTTTCTTTATTCTTGTCACCACGAAATCGACGTGTGTGTATATATATATATATATATATATATATCACATCCCAACTGAGTAGTGGAAATCAACCAGAATATTATAGCTAACCATCTACTAAAATGAAATCAAAACAATAGATATACCAACATAAATAAATTGGTAAATCCAATATCGAATAATATGTATAAATCTACTCATCTCATTTACCTCATACGACAAAACACCATACCACATCACACCACATCACATCACACCACCATACCACACCACATCATATCATACCACCCCCACATCACACCACACCACACCACACCACCCCACACCTCATTACACCACACCACGCCCCAGCTAACCATGTGATCGTTTTAACCTCATGATCGGGAGTTGCAACGGTACTATACCACTCGTAGGATATGCCTTCCTAGCAGGACATAACAACGCTTTACTGGACTATGCCAAGCAGGTGAACAACCCTCCGCTGGACTATGCCAAGCGAGTGAACAACGCTCTGTTGGACTATGCTAAGCCGGTGAAACACCGCTCTACTGGACTATACCAAGCAGGCGAATATCCAACATCAATCTCCACCTTACCTCAACAACAACTCATTTCCACCTCAACAACACAACAATTCTAACCACAATCAACAACATCATCAAATCAATAACATCATCATCAAACTACAACTCAATAAATAATCAACGCTCTGTCGAAGTAGATAAATCAATAAAATCGTCAAATCAATAACAACATCGTCAAACTGCAAATCAACAACATCGACCTCTATTTCCAAAACCAATTTAATCCAATTATCATTTTTCCACCCCCTTTTTAAAATCAACGAAATCCACATTTCCAAAACACCCAAATTCGCTTGATCCATATAAGTTATAAATTTATCAAATTTTAAGTAAACACATTTTTCCATCATATATATATATATATATATATAAAAATAGATTTACAAGAAGACAGTATACTCACCTGGTGATCCGCTCCCAAAAGCCTTTATCGACTATACTCTACCGATATTCCGGTGCTTGCGAATCTAACAGTGATAGGGCCTAAATTAATATTTTATATAAAATCACTTAATCATGCAATGCAGGACCTAAGTTTCGTTATTTCCCCATCCCCACATTTTATTTATGAAAATTGTTATTCAGTTAATTTCGCTCCGTTACAACTTACTGTATAAAATTTATTCATGTGAACGGTCCCAAATTTATTATTCCGGTTACAAAATTTTGATGCTAGAATTTCATTTAATAAACAAACCTAACTTAATGAAAAATGTTACTCATTCCGAATCGTTCCCCGGTCACAAGATGGATGGTTAGATTTTATTGGGGTTGTTTGTGCAATTTTTTTTTCTTTTCCTTTTTCTGTTCTGTTTTTCTGTTTCTGGTTCAGTCTGATCGCTAATCGACCACCACACCCTCACGTCCCTCTCACCGTCAGTGACACACAACAATACCTATACCACCGTCGCCGTCGACACCACTCCCATACAACACGATCACACACACATGCAGATCACATACCCACATGCATGGTAAAAATTAGAACACACACACTCATGGTCACCCATATGCACCAGCTAAATAGAGCAATACATACACACATCTGCATAGAGCTCACACGAATGAACAAGCCCACACACAACCAACAGAAACACCTATAGCAGTAGTAGCAGCAACACACACACACGTACTATTGGCACAAAACAGAAAAACAGAGCACACCTACCTACCAAAATGATCATAGAAAATACACACAAATACTCACTAAATCGACGATCGTCGACGATTGAACAACGATCGACAAAGAACTAGACAACCGAACCCAACTCTCGCTCACCGGCGATGCTAAGGACGCGCACTGCCATGCCGTCGATGAACCACCTTACCGGCCGAAGCACCTTCACTCTCCCTTGGAACTGACAATGATACCCACACGATCACACACACGCGTAATAGCCATAACCACGGCCACCGAACGCTCACTGTCGACAGCTCCTTGCCGTTCGTCGAACCCCTCTCTCTCTCTACAATTTTTTGGATGATTTTCTCTTCTTCTTTTGAGATTTTTAATGATCACTACATGCATGAACATATATATATATATGTATATATATATATGTATGTATGTATGTATATATATGTTTATTAAATAAAGAAATATTTTAGATTTATTTACTCTTTTCTCCCCCTAATTCCTAAAATCCTCTTTTTAGTCCAATATCAACTTGTTAAAAGTTATAAAATTGCAATTTCACCCCTTTTAAGTTTCAATTAAAAAGTTAAATGCCAATTTTGGATAGAATGTTTTTTTCTAAATTTTCAATTTGACCTCTAAACTTTTAATTTGATTTTTTTTTTAATTGACTCAAATTCCCCCGAATTTTTTCAATTACTCTAAAATGCAACTAAAATAACGTAAGTGGTACGATTGAGGTCTTACACTTGACCTCGATATACATGAATAGGCATTACCCTTAACCTCGATATACAACTAGGGGATAATTTTCATCTTCAAGTAATGGCCCAAAAGAACTCAACAACTCAACACACAATTACTACTACATACATAAACATATATATGCTCATTCTATACACTAGTATGCATACACTAAACTAAGTATTCACAACATGCATAAACAAAAACTACATAATAACTTAAACTATCAAAATATTTAACAACTATTAGAGTCTACAACATACATCAAAATGTCGACAAACAATAAAAAATTTAAAACACATAAAGAATTCATAACAAAAACTAAACATAACTATCCTAATACAAAACAAAAAAAAAAAAAAAAAAAAAAAAAAAAAAAACATCCATCCTATATATCCTGCATAACAAAATAATACATACACCCCCCTAAACTTGAACTAGGCAATGTCCACACTGACCCATCAACGAACCCAATATTATTATATAACAATGATGACAATAATAGGTGGCAAACACATATCTGGGAGGTGAGACATTAAAGTCTTACCTCCTATTGTCCACCTGGAGGGATGTCATCTCTACCACCGTCACGATGAAATGGATTGTGTGAAAGTTGTAATAGGTTTGTGTGAAAGTTGTAATAGGTGTGGCGGGAAGGGCGACATCGAGAGAAGTCGCTCCTATCGTAGTGATAGGTGTAAATTACCTATCTATTTCCGAACTGAACTTGTTAGTTTTTGAGTATATTTAATATGTTTTATTATGTTTTAATTAGTTTTTATTACTTTTGTATAAATCAGGTGTTTGGGGTGAAAATGTATCAAAACAGGAGCATAAATGATCAGATCGAACCAAGAACAATCGAAGAACGGCGGAAAAACAAGCATGAGGGCAAAATTCTGAAAACTAGCCCACTGCCTAGGCGTCTAGACTACCGCCTAAGCAGTGAAAATGAAGAGAGGGCCTAAATCTGCTCGAAGCTCACCACCTAGGCGGTGAAATTGCAGGATGGTCACCAAATCGACCTCTATCTTCACCGCTGTGGCGATCAATGAACCGACATACCCACCGCCTAGGCGGTGACCTCTACACAGATTTAGATATTTTTTTAGATATTTTTTTTATTTAATACCCTCTCCTCCCCTCTCCTTTAAGGGCCTTTGGCCCTTAGAGACCTTAGGGCTTAGATTAGAATAAAAAGAGAGTATGGGGAGTGCTCAAACAAATCTGAAGGAGAAGATTACCACTTGGAGAAGGAGAAGCAGTCAGTGAACAATTTTAGGGGCTAATCTTCGGACTATGGCTAAGTTCATCCGTTTTTCCTTTTATTTCTTATCTTTAATAGTTGTTTGAGCAAGTTTAGCTCGATTTTAATTGTATAAATGGTTATGACCATGAGTTAAATGTGGATTATATATGGGATTAATATTATTTATGAAAACGTAGTTTTGTTTGAGTTGTGTTTCTTTAATGATTATTCTTGACTATTTTTTATTGTGTCGGCCGTGTTATTTGTTTATTATTCTTAGATAGATATATCGAGAATTCGGGGTTTGACACTTGGAAGAGGTAACCCCGAATTCGGACTAGTGTAAACCCAACGCGATGATCCAATAACCCAGGAGGGAATTAGATTGTGGGCAATCGATGACATTGGGGCAAGACTCACTTGACCTAGTGTCGTTAAGACATTGAGGGGGACTTTTTCATTGACACGAAGTCAGGTATTCCCTTATCTTATACTCGAGAAAGGTGGCGAGGAAGTTTACAAACTGAGATTGTCGATAGGGTAAACACAACGCGACGATCCAATAACCTGGGAGAGAGTTGGATTGTGTGCAATCAATGACGTTGGGGAGAGACTCACATGACTTAGGGTCATTAAGACGTTGAGGGGGACTTCTTTGTTGACACGAAGTCACATATTCCCTCCTCTTACACTCGAGAGAGGTGGCGGGAGAGTTTACGAACTGAGATTATCGAATAGGTCGAACACTATTATTGTAAACTAAATGAAATCAAATGCATTTAAGTAAATAAAGTTAATCCCTAGATAATCCATCCCCTAACCATCTAGTATTAGTATAATTAGTGTAGATTAAATTAGGTTATATTCGTATTCGTATTCGTATTAATTAAATTAAAATCATTCTTTTTTGCCTAGATAAAGTTAGGTCATATAAACAATGTACTCGATAATAACAACAACCAATCCCTATGGATACGATACTCGATATTAAAAGATCACATTATACTAAAACTTTGACCTCGTATACTTGCGAGTAGTCAATACGCGAGCGTGTAACAAATGCTCGCCGTACAAGGTTTTGGTGCCATTGCTAGGGATCGTGTTTGAGATTTATTATTGATATTGTGAGTAAATGACCGAATTTTACTTTAGGCATTTATTTTGTTTATAATTTTTTCTTTTTAGTTTTTGTTTTTGCTTTCCTGTAGGGTGCTTGAAGATGCTAGATTAACAGGTGCTCTTGCGTTTCTTTCAACGGGATTTCGAGCCTTTTTATAGTGCTTGGAATCTATACAAGGATTTTCTACTCTAGTTTCAGAATCAGGGATTCCCAAGGGAGTGTCAACTACTAAACTTCCTCGATGGGTTTTAAGTCGCAACCAGAATGTGGGTTGAAAGTAAAAACAGTACCACCTCTTTCGACTAACTAACCGAGGACGAAGCCCGTTGGATGTTGGAAGACGTGGTGGCCTTTGATTATTAGTGTTTCAATTCTACAGCGCCATGGATTGACACCCTAGACTAATACGTTGAGTCTTCCCCCAGCCTAGAGGAAATACTCGCTGATTTTATTGGTGACACTCAGACATTTTAGAGGAGACGAATGACTAGCTAATTGAGCACGAGGATCATCATGAAAACATTGAGACAATTTGCACTGAAATTGATGTGACCGTAACGTCTCTTCAGACGCAAGTCGGTTAGCCAATATGCTTGATTGAGGCCGAGTCAGATGCGGTGGCACCCAAAGATTCGCAACCCACATTCAGTGAAAGCCACCGTGAGGAGCCGGAGACAAGCGGGAGGTACTTGAGTAAGATCGATAGAGATTCACACATTAATTGTTATGAATTTTCACCATTCTAATTCTAGCTGATGAAGCCACCATCGATCCAAGACGATCATATTTATGAGGATCCGATGTGGTTCACTTGTTTCTCTCCGCCGCTAGCAACATTCTTCCATACCCACCAAGTACATGAGTTGGTGGAGCATCCTATTGAAAGCTCGAGCTATAGATTGCCACATCTCGCCAGTATTAAGGGTATACTGACCTAAGACCCATATGTGGTGTTGTACGACGCTTACAACAGGAAATCCACTCTTTGATGAGCACTTTAGTGTTTCGGGCTAACGACCTTAAATCAAGCGCTTCTTGGGAGGCAATCGAAGGAAAAATAAGTTAGATCCATCTCCACCAATTTGAGTCGGAGGCGAGATTCTTTCACCTTCCAGGTACGTGTTTTAAACCCTCGTCTTTATTTTTATGCAACATTCTGTCTATTGGGATCGTTGATGGGTTGTTTTGAATATCACCTGTTTTAAGTTGGTGGTGATGTGTTAGTTATGTTTTATTGTTTTCTATGTATGCATGCTTGTTCAGGATTAGTTTGTTTAGTTTAGTTGTCGTGAATGTGTTGAGTTTTGACGTCATATGGGCCATTACCCGGTGATGAGTCTATCCCTTAGTTGTTTATTGAGGTCGAGTGTAAAACTCATGCATGTATGTTCTATGTGCTCAACGTTATGGTTTAGTAATGGTTATTATAGATCCTACTTGCACGAGCATGAAAACTCATTATATAACCATCTAATTGATTTGAAAATGATTATCTATCACCTAAATTCATGAGATTAGAGTTTTTAGAACTTGATTCGGGGCAAATTCGAGGCAAAATCATACGCCAGGTAGTTCGGAAGACATGATTTAGGCATTCATTTTCTTGCTTGAGCATTTTAAGCTTACCCTGATATATCATTACCCTTCATTACCCTGTCGAAACCCTAAATGCCATTTCAATTCTGAACACTTAACCAATACCATAGCCGATTGAACTTTGTCCAACCCTACATCGCTTAACCAAAGACACAATGTGAGTAAATCAAGGTAGCAGTTGCAAATGCTTCTTGATGTGAGCGGTTGGGTTGTGTGCGAGCTATTAATTGGTTTGGTATTCGAGTAATCACTTGTTTTTCATTCATATTTCACACACCCCTTAAATTGTACAAATAAAATAACTTTAGGGGAGTGTTTGTTTAAAAAAAAAAAACTAAGTATATATGGTTTATTTCCATTTGTTTTTAACAATTGAGTGCGTCATTCTTAAAGTATGTTCAGGGTTGTTTCCAATTTAACTATGGGGTTTTATGTGTGAGAGTACCAAGTTATGTGCCTTGGGTAACATCAAGTTAACGACGTTAACCCGTTTTATCTTTCAAAATTACCCTTGGCCATTTGTCCTAAATCGAAGCAAGACCTATTGATCTTTTTCAACTTTTGAGCCTACATTAGTAGAGAATAGATCTCGGGTCAAGCCTATAGATTCCCTATACCTTTAGATTTTTTTTCTGTCATGTGCTTATATGGTGGATAATCCAATCCGATTAATGGACAATTATATATTTGAGTTTTAAACACACAAACACTTTAGTAGGATCTATAATGGTGCTTACTATTATAAATGTTGAAATTCTAGAACACTACATGGTGTATTTTTATGCCTAAACTCGATAGGATTGGGGGTCGATGAGGGATATTTCATTTGGCTGATAGATGATACTCAAAACTTGCACATATTTGTTTTTCGTGTTTTTTATTTTTAGTTTTTAGTTGTTATATTTTTCTTTTATTGTGTGGGTGTTTTACTCGAGGACTAGCAAAATTCTGAGTTTGGAGGTATTTGATAGATTTAAATTACCTATATTTCCAAACCGAACTTATTAGTTTTCGAGTATGTTTAGTATATTTTATTATGTTTTAATTAGTTTTTATTATTTTTGCATAAATAAGGTGTGTGGGGGTGAAAAGGTAAGAAAACGGAGCATAAATGATCAAATCGAACCAAAAATGGTCGAAGAACAGTGGAAAAACAAGTATAAGGGCAAAATTCTCAAAACTAGCCCACCGCATAGGCGTCCAGACCACAACCTAGGCAGAAAAATGCAGAGAGGGCCTAAATTTGTTGAAATCTCATCGCCTAAGCGGTGAAACTGTAGGATGGTCACCAAATCCACTGATGTCTTTACCGCTGCAACGATCAATAAACCGACACACCCACTGCCTAGGCGGTGACATCTGCACAAATTTAGATATTTTTTGAGATATTTTCTCTATTTAATCCCCTCTCTTTTAAGGACATCCGGCCATTAGAGCCCTTAGGGCTTAGATTAGAATAGAGAGAGAGAGAGTATGTGGAGTGCTCAAACAAATCCGAAGGAGAAGATCACCACGCGAAGAAGGAGAAGCGATCAGTGAAGGATTTTAGCGGCTAATCTTTGGACTACGGCTAAGTTCATCTATTTTTCCTTTTATTTCTTATCTTCAGTAGTTATTTGAGCATGTTTAGCTTAATTTGAATTGTATAAACAATCATGACCATGACTTAAACGTGGATTATATATGGGATTAATATTATTTATGAAAACATGGTTTTGTTTGAATTGTGTTTCTTTAATGATTGTTATTCGCTATTTTTTATTGTGTTTACTATATTGTTTGTTTGTTATGCTTAGATAGATATATCAAGAATTCAGAGTTTGATACTTGGAAGAGGTAACCCTAGATTCAGACTAGGGTAAACACAACACAACAATCTAATAACCCGGGAGAGAGTTAGATTGTAGGCAATCGATGACATTGAGGCGAGACTCATGTAACCCTGGGTCGTTAAGACATTGAGGGGGACTTATTCGTTGACACGAATTCGTGTATTCCCTCGTCTTACACTCGAGAGGGGAGGTGGGAGAGTTTACGAACTGAGATTGTCGATAAGGTAAACACAACACGACGATCCAATAACCTGAGAGAGAGTTGGATTGTGTGCAATCAATGACGTTAGGGCGACACTTACATGACCTAGGCTCATTAAGACATTGAGGGAGACTTCTTCATTGACACAAAATCACGTATTCCCTCGTCTTACACTCGGGAGAGGTGGCGGGGGAGTTTACGAACTAAGATTGTCGAATAGGTCGAACACCATTATTGTAAACTAAACTAAATCAAATGCGTTTAAGTAAATAAAGTTAGTCCCTAGATAATTTGTCCCTTAACCATCTCATATTAGTATAATTAGTATATATTAAATTAGGTTATATTCGTATTAGTATTAATTAAGTTAAAATCATTCTTTTTCGCCTAGATAAAATTACGTTATGATAAACACGGTACTCGATAAGAACGACAACCAATCCCTATGGATACGATACCCGATCTTAAAAGAAGACATTATAATAAAACTTTGACCTCATACACTTGTGAGTAGTCAATACGCGAGCATGTAATAAGCGCTCATCGTACACGTAGCCAGCTTGAACTCCGAAGTATCGTTGAGCTTGATTCTGCATCTGAAGATATTGGTCCAGGAACCTCTAGAATTCAGAATTTTCATTGCGAATTTGATACTGCTCTTGGCGAATAACAGTTATGTCCTGTCGAAGGGCTTGGAGCTGTTGGTAAAGTCTGTCTAATATGATCGTTTGGTGGCTTGGAACACCAGGAACTGGGGGCTTAGATGACCCTACCTCTTCTTCTTCTGACCTTTCTTCTTCTTCACCCAGCCCCTAAACCTCGACACACGAGATGCATCTCATTATTGCAAGAACCAAAGATTTTACGCGGATGCATGGGCTATTGATAGGTTAGAAATACCTATCTATTTCTAAGCCGAATTTGGTAGTTTTTGAGTGTTTTTGTAATATTTAATTGTGTTTATGTTCGTTTTGATGTAAATCAAGTATAGAGACGTAATCGATTGATAATTAAGTAAAACGGTGGGAAAGCGGTGAAAAACAATGAAGAGGATCAAACATTTAATGCAACAGTTTTACCGTTGCAACGGTCATCCCACCGCTGTAGCGATGAAACAACAGAGAGTGGACAAACCCTCTGGTCACTCACTACTGCAACAATGAAATGGCAGAAGGCCCACCGCTGCAGTGGTGAAATCCACCCCTACAGTGGTCACAAGCCAGTTGTGTTTAAGATATTTTTAGATATTTTGATCCTTATCTTATACCCCTTTGCTCTCCCATTTTCCAAGGACATTAAACACTTGATCTTAACCTATTTTTGAGAGCTTGAAGAGGAGATTTCATATTTGGAGAAGAGAAAATATTCCCGGATCGATCTTTGGCGAAAGTAGACCACTCCACTCTAAGATTAGCACTTTCTATCTTTGTTTCTATATTTGTATCTAAATGTTTTATCTTGAATGATGATAATTCTCTCTTGTTTTAATGTTTGTATGGTTGAGATCATGGTAGGCTATATAGATATTATCTAGGGGTTGATTGAGTTCATGTATATAAAGGTTTGATTGAATACACATTTCTTTAGCGGTTGTTTATCTAAATTCGATTGTGTTTACCATTTTATTAAAATCTTAATATACTTGTCATGGTATTAGGGTTGGTTTTGAGAATACGGGGTTTGACACTTGGAAAAGGTAACCCCAAATTTGGACTATGGTTAAACACATAACGATGATCTAATGACCCGAGAAGGCATTAGAGAGTGTGTAATCCATGAGGTTGGGTCAAGACTCATGTGACTAAGTGTCGTACAGACTTTGAGGGGGACTTCGGCGTTGACGCGAAGTCACATATTTGCTTACTTTACACTTACGAGAGGTAGTGAGTGAGTTTATGATACCTAGATTGTCAAATAGGATAAACACTGTTATTATAAACTAAACAATATCGAACATGTATTAGTGAATGAAATCAACCCCTAGGTAATCCATTTTATTAGAATTAATCCAATAGTTGTTAGTTTAATTTTGTTTTTCAAATTAGCAACTCAAATAATTCAAGAACCGTCTAGATAATATAAGACTATGTCAATTGTAGTATTCAATTCATCCAAACACCTTTCCCAGAGGACGACATCCGATCGTAAGATCCACTATATTAAAACTTGACCTCGTGCACTTGCGAGTTAAATCAAGGTGTGAAAAAGTCGCGTTCATGTTTTTGGCACCGTGGCCGGGGAAACAGTGTAGTGATTTGGTTGATATTACTAATAAGTAGTTGAATATTAATCCTGACAATTCTTTTGTTTTATATTGTTTCAATTTGTTTTTGAATTTGTTTCATTTGTTGTGATCGAGCAGTGTAAATAGTAGAAGTTTGGAATTCTTGAATCTTGATCCTGTGATCGAGCGTATCTTGAGAAGAATAAGGAGAGAAAGAAGAAGCCAACTTCAAGCCATGGCCAACGGAGTAGACGATTGTATGCCACATATGCCATGTCAACCGCTGATTCCACAGGAACTACCGCTGTAGTCTCTGGAGCCAAAAGTTCTACAACGGGTCCTTAGGGACTACTATCGTCCCGTTATGTTCAAAAACTACTCGGGAATTCAGAGGCAGTCAATTCAAGCCAATAATTTTGAGTTAAAACCCGCTCGGATTAATATGGTCCAACAAAACCAGTATGGCGAGAATCTCCACGAAGATCCGAATGTCCATTTGGCTACATTTCTTGAAATATGTGATATGATGAAAATCAATAGAGTTGCTGAGGATGTGATACGGTTGAGGTTATTTTTGTTTTCACTTCGTGACCGAGCACGAGGTTAGTTCCAATCGATGCAACTGGGAAGTATCAACACTTGGGAGGACCTTACTCAAAGGTTCCCTACCAAGTTCTTCTCACCTTCAAAGACGTCACAGCTAAGAAGTGAAATTGCACAATTTCGCCAAAGGGATTTGGAGCAATTATTTGAAGCGTGGGAGAGGTTTAAAGATATATTGAGTGCGTGCCCCCAACACGGGTACCAAGATTGGTTTCAAACCCAACTCTTCTACAATGGGTTAGATGGATAAACAAGAACCATCGTTGATGCCGCCTCGAGAAGAACATTGCTGTAAAAAACCCTGAATGAAGCTAATGTACTATTGGAAGAAATAGTGGCTAATAATTACCAATGGCCAAACGAGAGGAACACGTGATGAAAGGTAGCTCCAATTCATGAGGCTGATCCTCTTGCTACCTTATCAGCCCAAGTCTCAAAACTCATGCAATAATTGGTTGTCTTTTCTACTAAAGAAGCTTCGTCGAGTCCTAAAGCGGAAAACATTACAAGTAGTTCGCAATCGGGAGTCGATAGTGAGTTCGAAGAGTGTCACTTCGTCAACAATTAGGCTTATACTTTTAGGCCCTCCGCCAATATCCCAACTCATTATCATCCCGGAATTCGCAATCATGAAAATTTTTCGTATGCGAATAATCAGAACACGTTGCGACCGTCGCCCTGTTATAGATCATAAGCTCAAGGATATTAGTCCACGCAACAAAATCGTCAAATGTAACAACCTCCGATGCAAAATCGAAAGCCAAACTTTGAAGATATGCTTGATTCATTTACGAAGGTGACTCAAACAATTATGCATGAGACAGATAACTGTCTCAACAAAACATGAGATGAGGCTAGACATGATGGAGACCACATGTACCAACACGAATGCCACAGTGAAGTTATTGGAAACTCAAATCGGTCAACTTACAAATGCGATCCAAGAGTAAACCAAGGGAAAGTTTCCAAGCAATACGGAGACTAACCTGAGGGAGTGTAAGAAAATGATATTAAGGAGCAGAAAGGAGGTCAAAGCAAGTAAGACAATGAAGGAAGAGCTGAGAGTGAATCATGATATTGAAAATGATGAGCAAATGAGTAATGTTGAAGAGGAAGTTGATGAAAAAATTGATGAAAGAAATAAAAAGAAAATTGAAAAGAAGATAGAGAAGAAAGTTGAGGAGAAAAAGGAAATCGTTCCGGTTGAAGGAAAGAATGAAGACTAAAGGGTGATTCCGGGACGAATTATGTTTCTAAACAATCCACTGATTCTCACCAATCCTTTACCATAACCACAAATGTTCCAAAAGAAGAAGTTGGATTCTGAATTCACAAAATTTCTTGACATCTTCAAGAAAATTCATATCAACATACCATTTGCGGATGCTTTGGAACAAATGCCCAACTAGAGAAAGTTCTTGAAAGACATTATGACGAAGAAGAAGAAGTTGGAGGAATACGAGACGGTCAAGATGATGGAGGAGTGTAGTGCTATATTTTAAAGAAAATTACCTGAAAAGTTGAAGGATGCCAGGAGTTTCACAGTTTCGTGTACTACTGGGAAATCTCACTTTGACAAAGCACTATGTGATTTAGGAGCTAGCATCAACCTAATGCCATCGTCCATTTACTGAAAGTTGGGACTTGGTAATGCAAAACTAGCTACAATTTCTTTTCAAATGGCGGATCACTCGTTGACCTATCCAAAGGGTATTATTGAAGATGTCTTGGTGAAGGTGGACAAGTTCATTTTTCTGGTGGACTTTGTCGTGCTAGAAATTAACTCCATACTAGCATGCCCAAGTCTTCTATGCCATAACCAACTATTCTCAAATAACGTATTCAAACAAGATAAATTTTAAGAGTTAAAATCATCAAAAGAACAAGTATAAACATTCTCAAAACGTGATGCAACTAACAAAATACTACTATCATAACTATTCTTAATGATGCATCTATCATGATCAAATATAACATTGTATCCCTTGCCACACAGTTGACTAATACTAAGCAAATTATGTTTAAATCCATCAACTACTAATACATCGTTAATCATAATAGTACCATTACCGATATTACCTATACCGATAATTTTACCCTTTGTGTTGTCACCAAAAGTCACATGACCTCCATCTTTAGGTGTCAAAGATGTAAATTTACTTTTATCTCCCATCATGTGTTGAGAAAAACCACTATCCAGGAACCATTTGTCCTTTCTTATTGATGCTTTTAGAATAACCTACAAGGAGCACCTCAAATAGTTCATAAGTGGTACCCACTCTAAGTGGGTCCGATCTTGTTAGTCGAGACAATTTTTGTTCCTTTTAGAATCCAAACTTGTCTACAGTTAGATAGTTTTGCAAAACATCTTCAAATAGTGTGCCCCACAATGTTACATTTAAAACATCTAATAAGATCCTTGGTTTCGGAAAAGAATTTATGAAAACATTTTTGTTTAAGATTTTTCTGAAATCCAATACCGGCCTCATCAAAAACTCCATGTGAACTTCCCAAAATCATTTTCAAATTGTGTTCACTGCTGGTAAATTTGAGAACAATTGATTGCAAATCCATCAATTTAGATTTCAACTCATTGTTTTTAAATTCATAATCCACTACTTGCTTGTTTAATGTGTTAATTGTACTTTGAAGGGCATTTATTTTTGAACACTGATTTTTATAATCATGTGAAAGTTCTTGATAAACATCAAATAATTCATCAAAATTTAAAGGACAAGAACTTGAATAATCAGTTACCTCACGAACAGTGGCCATTAAAGCAAGCATTGACGAATCCTCACTATTTGATTCTTCCGAGCTACTTGAATCGGAATCATCCCAAGTAGCCTTTATCGATTTCTTCTTACTCTTTTTTTCTTTCTTCTTCTTCTCCTTTTCTTTATCCTTTTTTGGTTCGGGTCAATCATTTTGAAAATGACCGGTTTTACGACAGCTACAGCATTCCACTTTGGACATGTTGAGATTTATTTTTCCACAGAATGTGCGCCGAGTCATTCTTCTAAAATTATTTGTGAGAAGTGATACTTTCTTCTCTTGCTCACTATCAAGGCTTTTATCATCACTGTCATCCTTTTCTTCAATTTTTTTTAAACTTTTAGTGTCAAGGATTTCCTCTTGCTATTTTCGGTATTATTCTCGTAGCCTTTGATCACCGATTTATGAGTCATCAAATTACCAATTAGATCATCGATGTTGTATTTTCCAAGATCCTTGGCTTCCTCGATTGCCATCACTTTTGACTCCCATATTTTTGTCAAGGACCTTAGGACCTTTCGTACTCTATCCTCCATGGAGTATGGTTTTCCGAGTAGATTCATACTGTTGCATATGTTGTTGAGACGAGTGTACATCTCATGAATTGATTCATTTTCCTCCATCCTGAATAACTCAAATTTTCTCATAAGCGCATTGATTTTTGACTGATTCACTTGACTTGTCCCTTCGTGGGTGACTTGTAGCTTATCCCACATCTCCTTTGCCAACTTACAACCTGAAACTCTAGAATACTCATTAGCATCTAAAGAACAAAAGAGAATATTAATAACTTGAGAATTAATAGAGAGTTTCTGCTTATCTGAAGTAGTGAGTTGTTCCTTCTTTTTCTCAACTCCGTTTTCCATTGGAATAAATGGACCATCCTCGATTGTTAGCCACATGTCATAATTTGTAGCCTGAAGAAAGACTATCATCCTGTCTTTCCAAAATGAGTAACAAAGGTGGTCGGTGCATAGACTACCCCTTACCTAGTGTGCCGACTATGTGTACCATGTGATCTTTGTTAGCAAAATAGATTTGATCTAAACTAGTTCTGATGCCAATTATTGGCCCAGTAGAATTCCCAAGAGGAGGGGTGAATTAGGTAATTAAAATAATCAAATAATTAATTTTAAGTATAAATTAATTATTATCTTTATAACATAGCGGAATTAATCAATCAACTAGGTGCACACACAAACAACAAAAATAGAAAAATTAAGAAAGCAACACACCAGAGATTTATACTAGCTCACCAAACTACTCTTGGCTAATCCAGTCCCCCGAACTCCACGGAGGTCACACTCACTAAAATCGAGATTCCTTTAAAGGTAGGAACCAAACCCGGACACCAATTCTTTTATAGGCACATAATCAACCTTTACAATTTCTTTTTCAAAGGCTAAGGAATAACCTCCACTTTTTACAGGCTAAAGAATAACCTAATTCTTTTTAACACTTAGGCTCAAGAATCAAAACCTCACTAAAAATACTCCAAATATCCTTTTATCCGGTAAAGATTGAACTACTACAAAATCACTCACAAACACGCAATTCTTATCCAGGAAGAATCATTACCTCAATCTCTTTATAGGAAGAGACTGAAACCCAACTACCCTTGATTAAATATCCCCAATGATATTTAACCCGTCACAACTCATGAATACAAAAATTGATAAGTAAATCTCACTCGGAGCTTCTACCACCCCAGATATGTATAAACTCAATTAATATCCCAACTAGTGATAGAATTATGTGAGACGCAGAAATATGATTTTAACAATATATGGGTAGCAAATTGGAGCACATAATCAAATTCAAGAAATTGTTTGAAAGAAAATTTTCTTTAAAAAATCAAAAATAATTTCTAGATCAATTTCCAAAATACAATAATAAACAAGTAATAATCAATATGGAAAGATCTCACCCAGAATTCATAGAATTAATGATGAAAACAATGTAGCTTTAATTCCGGTATCAGCACAAATTGATCGCAGTTGATTATCAGAATCACTCTTAGAACAACTCACAGTATAGTTGAATGATAACTCTTATCAACGCTCTCTAAAAAATATAGACTGATTTTATCTCTTAGAATAAATAGAATGATTATCTCTCTTAGAAAATTCGTAGGTCTATATAAGGGCACATGTAATCAGCCTCCTAATGGCTAATTTACAAGTGTCATGACAATAAAATATTCTTATAGACCCTTCATAATATGAGGACTTCATTTAGGTTCAATTTCACTTAATAACAACTTTTAAAACTCTCAATGAAATCCCCAAAGTATTTCTCAATCAAAACAAATAAGTATAGAATCCATTTTATGTACCAAATTGAGAAAATTTAGTAATTAATGAACCATATTGAAAGGATTTAATTTGTATATGAACCATATCTCAAATGTTAAGAATATCCCCGAAATCTCTCTCAAATCTTAACAAAAAATGGATACTTTTGGATTTAAAATTGGATAAACCAATATCCAGAAACTGCGCGTTCAGTCGACTGCCTAGTCGACTGAAGGATATTAGAAGTAGCCCATGCACTTTATCGGTCAACTCCTCAGTCGACTCATAGATTTAGTGAGTTTTCCAAGCTTCCATCGATCGACCTCTCACTCAACTCGCAGATTCAAAGAGTTCACCTTCTTTCCCCGGTCGACTCTTTAGTCGACTGCCCTTTCCTGAATCTCTTCTTTAATCTCGTTTTTAACTTACTTTCTTTCACAATTTTTTCCCTTTATCCATATTTATATTCAAATGAACTGCACTAATACTCTTATATTCTATTTTAGTCATTCAAAAATATTTCTTTTTAATTCACATAGGAGCAAATAAATATACTCAACCAAAACACACATAAAAGATGAAATTCATTTTGTGCTGTGTGTGTGTTCCTAAATGGGATATTCATAGGTGTGAAAAGCCTATCTATTTCCAATCCAAATGTGTTAGTTTTCGAATATGTTTATAGTTATTTTTATTATGTTTTAATTAGTTTTTATCTTTTTGTATAAATCAGGTGTGTGAGGCCTAACGATAGGAAACTAGAGCTAAAATGATGAGATCGAACCAAAGCGGTTCGAAGTTACGGTGGATAAACAAGCTCGGAGGCTAAAAAGATGAAATAGGCCCACTGCTTAGGCATCCAGACCACTGCCTAAGCAGTGAAAATGATGAGAATAGCAAAATTTTACTGACGAACGACCGCCTAGGTGAAGATTCTATCGCCGAGGCAGAAATCCAGCAGAGGACGCAGATGGGCTACTAACAGCCGCTCGCCTAGGCGAAGTTTTCTTCGCCTAGGCAAAAATCCAACAAAATGTTCTCCAAGTCCACCGCCTACTTCACCGCCTAGGCGATCAGACTGAATCGACCTAACTTCGCCTGGGCGAAGAATCCACCGCCTAGGCGGATTTTCCCTGCACAGTCTTTAGATATTTTTAGATATTTTTTAGATAATTTTACTATAAATACCCCCTCTCCTCCTCCTTGGCCGGTCTCTTTTTCCCTCTTGGTTTTTTGAGCCCCTTAGGCTATATCTCAGGGTATAGTTATGGATTTTAGGTGTGGAGCTCACATCCCGAAGTGGAGAAGACGGCGAATTGATCGTAGAGCGTTCTTAGTGGTTTATCTTCGGACGAGGCTAAGTTCTTCGATCGTTTTTTCTTATTTCTTTATCTTAGGAGTATAGGAGCATGTTTAGCTCGTGATTTTCTTGTATATGCGGTTATGGCCTCAAGTTAAATATAGATTGTAGTAGGGATTAATACAAAATTTATAAATATGTTGTTTGGATGATTTCGGTGTTTCGTTTGTGAGTGTTCGTCGTAGTTTGATTGTATTTATCGTATTGTTTGTTTATCATGCTTATAATGGTAAATGGAGAATAAGGGGTTTTGACGAACCCTGGATTTGGATTAGGGTAAACAAACGCCACGATTTTATAGCCCGGTTGGGGTTTGAATCGTGGACAATCGATGACGTAGGGCTAGACACACGTGACCTAGGGTCGTTAAGACGTTGAGAGAGACTTCTTTGTTGACTCGAAGTTACGTTATATCCCTTATCCTACAGTCGGAATAGGTGGCGAGGGAGTTCTAGAACGGAGATTGTCGATAGGGTAAATACAACGTGACTATCCAATAACCCGCGAGGGAGTTGGATTGTGTGTAATCAATGACGCTGGGCTAGACTCATATAACCTAGGGTCGTTAAGACGTTGAGGGGGACTTCTTCGTTGGCTTGAAGTCATGTATTCCCTCGTCTTACACTCAGAAGAGGTGGCGGTGGAGTTTACGTACCGAGGTTGTCAAATAGGTCGAACAACGTAAACGTAATTAAATCGAGATCCAACACGTTTTTGTAAACACGTTAATCCCTAGGCGATTCTTCACCCTAAAACATATTAGCATATTAGTGTAGTTAATTGAGGATATATTAGTGTTAGTTTAATTAATTAAATACATTTATTTTTCGCCTAGATAAACTTAGGTCACGACAAACGCGATATTCGATAGTAACGACACCAATCCCTGTGGATACGATAACCCGATCTTAACGATCACACTATACTAAAACTTAGACCTTGTATACTTGCGAGTGTAAGTAGCGGCGTGTTTTTCCCACGCTACCAAATTTTTGGCGCCGTTGCCGAGGATTGTTTTGATGTTATTGTTGGAGAAACGCGGTAATGGCTCTAGACTTAAGTTTTAGATAGGAGAAGCAAGTGTTTCGTATTGCCGGGGATTGGCGATTTCGTTAGTATTGATATTGTGTGTAAATGACTTAATTTTAATTTAGGTATTTCTTTGTATATAATTTTTGTTTGTAGTTTTGTTTTTGTTTCCAATATAGGGTACTTGGCGATATTAGATCGATGGGTAATGATGCATCCCTTTCGACGGGATTCCAAGCCGTTTATTGCGCTTGGCCAAGCACATAAACCGGTGAGGCGTTTAGTTGAAAGATCGAGCCATCCAAAGCAAAATCTTGCCAATCTTGAGGGTATTTTGAATGTCGGGCCAAGGACATTAAACCATGCGCTTCTTAGGAGGCAACCCAAGAAATTCCTTTTGATCCATCCCATCCGACTTGAATCGGAGGCGAGGTCCTCTCGGCTCCCAGGTAAGTGTTCTAAACACCCTTCGTCAGCATGCTTTAATTTCATATGTTGAGATTGATGATTGGGTTCGTTGAGGACACTGTCCACTTTGAGTTTGGCGGTGATGTGTAGTATGTAGTATTGTTAGTTTATGTGTTATTGTTTTTCCATATTGAATGTGTGTTTAGGTTAGAATGTGTTTATGTTTGTGTTGTTGTTATATGTTGAGTTTTGTGTTCATTTGGGCCGTCACCCGTTGATGAAAATTACCCCTGGTTGTTTTTGAAATCAAGGGTAATACCCATGCATGTGTGATTCTGTGTGCTTAACTATGCTTTTTGGTAAAAATTATTGTAGATCCTAATTTGCACGGACACATAGACTCAATGTATTTTTATTCAATTGATTTGAGGATGATTATCAATTAACCAAATTCATGACACATTAAAGATTCTAGAACTTAACTGAGGGAAAACTTGAGGCGAAATCCTAGGCGAGGTAGGTCAGGAGACGTGATTTAGGAATTCATTTTGTCGCTTGAGCCTTTTTAAGCCTACCTTGTTACATGTTTATCCCTCGTTACCCTGTTGAAGCCTAAATGCAAATTCAATTCAGAACACATAAACTAATACCATGGCTAGTGGATCTTTTTCCAAACCTAAATCATTGAATTTAAAGGCACATTTGAGTGAATCAAGTTAGCCATTGCAAAGGCTTCTTGATGTGAGCGATTGGGTTTAGGGCGAACTTCTAATTAGTTCGGTATTTGAGTACTCATTTGTCATTTTTCATTTGTATTTCACACACCCCTTCAATTGTAAATACGGTTTTTATTTCCATTTCTTTTGACAAGTTAGTACGTCAGTCTTAAATGCATGTTCGGGATTGTTTTCCAATCTTTCTATGGAGATTCGAGAGTGAATGTGCCAAGTGTTGAGCCTTGGGTAACGTTAAGTTAACAACGTTAACCCATTTTCTATTCCAAATTACCCTTGGCCAAATGTACCAAAACCGAACCAAGTTCTAACGATCTTCATGAACTACTAAACCTACATTAGTGGAGAGTGGACTCCAATCAAACCTATGGAAATCTTAGTCCTTCACGGTCTAAGTCATGAATTTTGTTGGTGGATAATACAATCCAATCGTTGTATAGCCATATTATTGAGTCTCGCACTAACACGTTTACAGGATCTAGAATAGCATTCACCATTATTTCATGTTTAAAATCTAGAACATTACATGCTATGTGTTACCGCCTGAATTGGATACAATTGGCGGTTGTTGAGGAAAAAATAAATAGGCCGTTAGAAGAATTTAAAACTCATATGTTGTTATGCTTAGATTGTTTTTAGGTTGTTTGTTATTTATTTTGGTTTGTGTATTTTTTCATTTTAGTGTGTGTGTTTGGCTCGAGGACTAGCCGAATTCTAAGTTTGGGGGTATTGATAGGTGTGAAAAACCTATCTATTTCCAATCCGAATTTGTTAGTTTTCGAATATGTTTATATAGTATTTTATTATGTTTTAATTGGTTTTTATACTTTTTGTATAAATCAGGTGTATGGGGCAAAAAGATAGGAAACTGGAGCTAAAACGATGAGATCGAACCAAAGCAGTTCAAAGTTACGGTGGATAAACAAGCTCGAAGGCTAAAAAGATGAAATAAGCCCACCGCTTAGGCGTCCAGATCACCGCTTAAGCGGTAAAGATGCTGATAAGAGCAAAATGTTACTGACGGATGACCGCCTATGCGAAAATTCCATCGCCTAGGCGAAAATCCAACAGAGGACGTAGATGAGCTATTGACAGCCGCTCGCCTAGGCGGAAATCCAACAGAATGTTCTCCCAATCCACCGCCTACTTCACCACCCAGGCGATCAGACCGAACCGACCTGACTCCGTCTAGGCGCAATTTCCACCACCTAGGCAGATTTTCCCTGCACAGTCTTGAGATATTTTTAGATATTTTTGATATATTTTTGCCATAAATACCCCATCTCCTCCCCCTTGGCCGGTGACTCTCTTGCCCCCATGGATTTTTTAGCCCCTTAGGCTACATCTAAGGGTATAGTTAGGGATTTTAGTAGTAGAGCTCATATCCCGAAGTGGAGAAGACGACGAATCGATTGTTGAGCGTTCTTAGCGGATTATCTTCGGACGAGGCTAAGTTCTTCGATTGTTTTTCCTTATTTATTTATCTTAGGAGCATGTGAGCATGTTTAGCTCATTATTTCATTGTATATTTGGCAATGGCCTCGAGTTAAATATGGATTGTAGTAGGGATTAACATTATATTTATAAATACGTTGTTTGGATGATTTCAGTGTTGCGTTTATGTTTGTTCTTCGTAGTTTGATTGTATTCATCGTATTGTTTGTTTATTATGCTTGGATTGATAAATGGAGAATACGGGGTTTTAACAAACCCCAGATTCAAATTAAGGTAAACAAACACCACGATTCTATAACCCGGTCGGGGTTTGAATCATGGACAATCGATGACGTGGGGCTAGACACACGCTACCTAGGGTCGTTAAGATGTTGAGGAGGACATCTTCGTTGACTCGAAGTTGCGTTATATCCCTCGTCTTACACTCGAAAGAGGTGGCGAGGGAGTTTTAGAATGGAGATTGTCAATAGGGTAAATACAACGCGACGATCCAATAACCCAGGAGGGAGTTGGATTGTGTGCAATCAATGATGCTGGGCTAGACTCACTTGATCTAGGGTCATTAAGACATTGAGGGGGACTTCTTCATTAACTGGAAGTCATGTATTCTCCCGTATTACACTCAGAAGAGGTGGTGGTAGAGTTTACGTACCGAGGTTGTCAAATAGGTCGAACAATGTAAACGTAAGTAAATCAGAATCGAATACGTATTTGTAAACACGTTAATCCCTAGGCAATTCTTCACCCTAAAATATATTATCATATTAGTGTAGTTAATTTAGGGTATATTAGTATTAGTTTAAGTAATTAAATACATTTTTTTTCTCCTAGATAAAGTTAGGTTACGACAAACGCGGTATTCGATAGTAACGACAACAATCCCTGTGGATACGATAACCCGATCTTAACGATCACACTATACTAAAACTTAAATCTCATATACTTGCGAGTGTAAGTAGTGGCATGTGTTTTTCCCGCGCTACCATATATTAAGAGTTTATATTTACCTGGGTTGATTGCTCTAATGTCTTCAAACTCTTAATACTTCTTCTTGATATCTTCATTTAGCATCCATTCACTTTGACATCTTCATTATTGGAACTTTAAATTACTGAAACACTTGATCAAACATTAGTTTCACCAAAACATCAATACTTAGTTGTTCATCAAAATCTTGGGATCAACAATAATTAGTTAATTAGTAGTGTTAGTTTATTTTAGTGTTAGAGTGTTTTGCTCAAGGACTAGCAAAATTCCAAGTTTGGGGGTATTTGATAGGTTAAAAATACCTATCTATTTCTTAGCCGAATTTGGTAGTTTTCGAGTGTTTTAGTAATATTTAATTGTGTTTATGTTTGTTTTGGTGTAAATCAGGTGTAGGGACATAATCGACTAATAATCAAGCAAAAGGGTGGGAAAATGGTAAAAAAATGATGAAGAGGATCAAAAGTTCAATGAAGGAGTTTCACCACTGCAACGGTCATCCCACTGCTGTAGCAGTGAAACAACAGAGAGTAGCAAAACTTTCTGGTCACTCACCGCTACAGTGGTGAAACGATAGAAGGCCTACCGCTGCAACAATTACAAGATAGTTGTGTTTAAGATATTTTTAGATATTTTAAGCCTTGTCCTATACCCCTTTGCTCTCCCACTTTCCAAGGACGTTCAACACTTGATCTTAACCTATTTTTGATAGCTTGAAGAGGAGATTTCACATTTGGAGAAGAGAAAACATTCCCGGATCGGGCTTTGGCGAAAGTGGACCACTCCACTCTAAGATTTGCCCTTTCTATCTTTGTATCTAAATGTTTTATCTTGAATGATGATAAATATCTCTTGTTTTAATGTTTGTATGGTTGAGATCATGGTAGTCTAGATACATATTATGTAGGGGTTGATTGAGTTTATGTATAAACACGTTTGATTGAATACATGTTTCTTTAACGGTTATTTGTCTAAATTCGATTGTGTTTAATGTTTTATTAAAATATTAATATACTTGTCATGGTATTAGGGTTGGTTTTGAGAATACGGGGTTTGACACTCGGGAAAGATAACTCCGGATTCAGACTAGGGTTAAGCACATCACGACAATCTAATGACACGGGAGGGCATTAGAAAGTGTGTAATCCATGAGGTTGGGTCAAGAATCCTATGACTAAGTGTTGTGTAGACATTGAAGAGGTCTTCAGCGTTGACGTGAAGTAACATATTTGCTCACTTTAAACTCAGGAGAGGTAGTGAGTGAGTTTATGATACCTAGATTGTCGGATAGGATAAACACCGTTATTGTAAACTAAACAAATTCAAACATGTATTAGTAAATGAAATCAATCCCTAAGTAATCCATTTTATTAGAATTAATCCAATAGTTGTTAATTTAATTTAGTTTTTCAAATTAGCAACTCAAACAATTCTTGAACCGTCTAGATAATATAAGACTATGTCAATTGTAGTATTCAATTAATCTAAACACCTTTCCCAGAGGAAAACTCCGATCGTAACATCCACTATATTAAAACTTGACCTCAGGCACTTGCGAGTTAAATCAAGGCATGAAAAAGTCACGTTTAGCTATCGCCTAAGATCACTACACCTACCCTCCTAAAAAGTTCGGTGAGAAGAGATGGGAAGGCCAAGCCGGCCGAACTTTATGGTTTGGATTGCATGCAAAATTGATGAATAGATATGGTATCCAACATTCAACAGCTTCCCCGTCTCAATTACATATAGCGTTAACACTCGATCTTTGGAGATGTCGGACAAGTGACATATCGGGAGGAGGCTGGAGCAAATAAAGTGGAACCAAATATTCGGGAATTGGTTTAAAAACTTGGATGAAAAGATGGAGAGACCCAGCCTCGTATGCATCCCTTGAGGATTTCCCAAAAAGAAAGTCCAGGTTATTGAATTTAGGTTTGGATTTTCCTCTTTTTCATCCGTGGTTTCTAGTCTTGGCGGAGGAACCAACCTCAAAATTGAATTGATTGTCTCCGGATCAAACTTTATTGGACGAGTCCGGACCCTTGTCTGGTTGTTCTGAGCTTCAACACAGTTTGCATAAAATTCCCAGACCAAAGCAACATCTCTCGGGGCTAGTTGTTGACACAACCGTTCCCAACCTCGAGCCCTTACCACATTCAAAATCTCAGCCAAAATCTCATCTAAGTCAACAAATCCACACTATTGAATACAACTCCGCTTATGCTCAAACCTATTAAAATGTTGTTCGAGCCGTTTAGAAACGAATCAACCCGAATTATAGTTAGAAGCAGGACCGCTGGATTGTGAACCAGATCTCTCTCCCCTTGGATGTTTAGCGGCGGCTCTCTTCGGCATTGTCCCTATCAATTCAACACACAACAATAGGCCACCCAATTACAACAAACAAGAAAATTCAACTAAACGATCACAAATTGTCAAAAACACCAAGTGTCCTAATGTGTACACACCAAATTACAAAAATCTCAAGAAACGTTTCAACAATTTGGCATCAAATTTTGCATTGCACAAATAAACCATCCTTAATCAACATGTTCATCACCAAAAATTGACCCAAAAACAAAATGTCATAAAGAAATCGTAAAAGAGCATTCTAGTGTTTTATGAACAATCCAAATTCAACCATTCTTGTTATGCACGTGCAAATCAACTCATGATTTGAACATTCACATGTAATGTAGGTTCAAAACAACTTACTTGTTGAAATTTAGAGTGCCCAACGGTTGAGAAATATGAAAATCACCCATTTTTAATCTCTAAACCCTAAAGCTTGAATTTGTGGTTTGAAAACAGATTTTGGTGGATGATTTGTGGTGGAAATCTTAGATTTGGAATTGGAAATGATGGATTTGAGTTTTGGAAATGGTTTGGGAGAAAACAATTTGAGAAATTCTGGTTTTAGGGATTTAGAAATGGCGCTCAAATGAATTGACGCCCCTCTTATCTGAACAGGGGTGACACCACTGCAATGATGAATTTTACCGCTGCAGCGGTGAAAGCTCAGTGGGCTTTTGGCTGGCTCACCGCTACAGCGATAGAATACTAGAATGTTTATTGACATTCTGGCACTGCAGCGGTCAAAATGACCACTACAGTACTGACAGGCTTGATGGTTTTTAGTGATTCTCTGCATTTTTCTCAACAAAGCCTACCATCACTCGCTTCCACTCTGCTATTTCAACGCTTTCAAGAATGAAACACTACCCAGAATATCTGAACTCCTCAAATTACCCTCAAACACGTTTCGAGACCATTCCAGCCTCCAAAAAGTACTAAATACCAAAAGTGGGCTAAAACTATACCCTCGGTTTTGTATCAAAAAGTGCCCTCGATTTACCATCCCCAGCTGAACTTAGAAAATTCCACCCTAGTCGTCAACGAGGGAAATACTCTTCACAACTTGTTCTTTGTCTCTGAAAAAGTGTTTGATCCTCTCCCCATTTACTCGAAAAATGTGTCTGTCATTACCTTCTAATTCGACGGAGTCAAATGGAAATACATGCTTGATCCGGAACAGTCCAAACCATCAAGACTTCAATTTTTCGGGAAAGAGCCTCAGCCGAGAATTGAACAATAAGACCTATTGGCCCGGGCTGAACTTCTTCCAAGCTATTTGTTTATTATGCCATTTCTTTGTTTTGGCTTTATAAAACTTGGCGTTCTGATACGCTTCATTCCGGAATTCCACCAAACAAGATGGAGGAGACGTTCACCCGAAGCATTAAGATCAAAGTTCAACTTCTTGATCGCCCAGTAGGCATGGTGTTCTAACTCCATTGGCAAATGACACATCTTTCCAAACACCAACCGATACGGTGACATGCTAATCGGTGTTTTGAAGGCCGTTCGGTATGCCCATAATGCATAATCCAACTTCACCGCCCAATCTCTGCGATTAGAATGAACTGTATTTTCCAGAACTTGCTTGATCTCACGATTTGAAACTTTGGCTTGGCCATTTGTCTATGGATGATATGGAAGCACCAATTTATGCCGGACCCCATACTTTGTAAGCAATGTATTTAAAATTTTATTTCAAAAATAGGTCCTTCATCACTGATAATTACCCTAAGTGTCCCGAACCGTGTCATAATGTTCTTATGAAAGAACTTCAGAACCACCTTGGCATCATTAGTTGGCATTGCCACAACTTCTAGAATTAAATTCAGTGGTTGCTTATACCTTCTTGAAATATTACCAGCCCTTTGGCAACGATCACAAGTTTTCACAAATGTATAAGCATCACGAAATAATGTCGGCCGGTAAAAACCTGACTGAAGCACCTTAGCGGCCGTCTGCATTGCTCCAAAGTGCCCGCCACATGATGATGAATGGCAATGGTACAGAATACTATCCATTTCTTCTTCCAGAACACATCTCTGGATCACTTGGTCAGCACAATTCTTGAACAACATCGGTTCGTCCCACATATAATACCTCGAATCGAATAGGAATTTCTTCCTCTAAGCACTTGAAAGATCCAGTGGCAACACTTTGCATGCTAGAAAGTTGATGATATCCACAAACCACAGAAGTTTAGTGTCAGCTTTGAACAATTGCTCATCCGGGAACACCTCTGTGATACAAGACTCATCACCAAAGTCCTCTTGTACAAGCCGGGATAAATGACCGGCAATCACATTTTTGCTCCCCTTCTTATCTTTTATTTCCGCATCAAATTCTTGTAGCAAAAGAATCCACCGAATGGTGGCATGATCAATATAGAGGATCACTTTGGATCCTATTATGTATGACCGAAACTTATCACACATAAAGACTACCGTCAACATCTCTTTCTCAGTTATGGTGAAATTCTCTTGAGTGTCATTCAATATCTTGCTAGCATAGTAAATGGATCGGAAGATCTTCTCCTTGCGTTGGCCTAAAACCGCTCTAACCGCCTAGTTGTTAGCATTGCACATTATTTCAAATACCTCGTTCCAATCCAGAGCGACAATTACAGGAGTCGAGATCAACTTCTCATTCATAGCATTGAATTCTTCAACACAAGTTTCATCAAATTTGAATAGGCCTTGTTTTTTTTTGTAAGTGACATAACGGCTTCACCGTTTTAGAAAAGTCCTTTATGAATCGCCGGTAGAAGCTGGTATGGCCCAAGAAGCTTCAGACACCCTTCACTTTAATCGGAGGTGGAAGTTTATCAATCGTTTCAATCTTGGCTCAGTCCACCTCAACCCCCATGGAAGAAACTCGATGACCCAAGACTATCCCCTCTTTGACCATAAAATGGCACTTTTCCCAATTGAGAACTAAGTGTTTGTCTATACAACAGTTGGGAATAAGTGCAAAATTGTACAAGCAATGGCCGAACGACGATCCAAAGACTGAGAAGTCTTCCACGAATACTTCCATTATGTATTCCACCATATTCGAAAAGATAGCCATCATACACCATTGAAATGTGGCCGGTGCATGGAAAAGACCAAACGACATATGACGATAGGCAATTGTTCCGTATAGACATGTGAAGATTGTCTTCTCTTGGTCTTCTAGTGCAATGGCTATTTGATTGTATCCTGAATAGCCGTCAAGAAAGAAATAATGATCATAACTGGCAAGACTATCTAGCATTTGATCAATAAACGGTAAAGGGAAATGATCCTTCCGAGTAGATTTGTTCAATCTTTCGTAATCGATACACACTCTCCCGGCATTCAAGAGCTTCAACACCTTAGCTCGAACCACTTCTTTCATCACCGGATTTAACCTTTGTTAGTGCTCAATGGAAGGCTTAAACGAGTCCTCCATCAAGATCTTATGTATGCAAATTGTAGGGCTAATTCCTTTGATGTAGGAAATTGACCATGCGAAGGCGGATCTATGCCATTTCAGAATAGTTAGTAGCTCGTTTTCTTTTTCTTGAGTCAAGGATGAAGAGATGATGACCGGATCGGTTAAATTCTTCCCCGAGAAAGTATACTGAAGGTGATCCGTTAATTGCTTGAGAATTAACCCACTGTGAGATGGATTTAAGGGTTTGGGATAACTAACTTTATCTTCAATCATGGAAACTTGAATTGAATCCACTACATCTTTAGGTTTAGCTTCTATAGATAGAACGTGGTCCACAACATTGTCTTTCGTGGTTGAGCCATTCTCACCAAAATCCTCCATAGATAGGGAATTTTTGATAGCATGCTCCAATGGATCCCGATCCAAATTCTCATGAAAGAATTGCCTAACACACAAGTCAACAACTTCCACTCGATTTCATGTTGGACATTTATTCAAAAAATTCATAGTCTTGAAAATATTGAATTTCACCTCATCTTCATTCACCCTCAACGCCAAATTCTCGTTATGAACGTCGATCAACACCTTTCCCGTGGCAAGAAAAGGCCTCCCAAGAATGATTGGAATCTCTCGATCCTTCTCTATTTCCAATACCACAAAGTCCACCAAAAATTTGAACTTGTGCACTTTCACCAATACATCTTCAATAATACCCTTTGGATAGGTCAACGAATGATCCGTCATTTGGAGAGAAATTGCAGTTGGCTTCGCATTACCCAGCCCCAACTTCCGGTAAACGGATGATGGCATTAGGTTGATGCTTTCTCCTAGATCATATAGCACTTTATCAAAGTGAGATTTTTCAATAGTACACAGAATTGTGAAACTCCTGGGGTACTTCAACTTTTGAGGCAATTTTCTTTGAAGTATCGCACTACAATCCTCCATCATCTTGACCATTTTATATTCCTCCAAATTCTTTCTCTTTGTCATAATGTCCTTCAAGAACTTCCCGTAGTTAGGCATCTATTCCAAGGCATCCGCAAATGGTATGTTCATATGAATTTTCTTGAATTTGTCAAGAAATTTTGAAAATTGAGAATCCAACTTCTTCTTTTTGAACCTTTGCAGATATGGAAAAGGCATGGTGAGAATCGATGGATTGTCCGAAAATGTAATTCTTCCCGAAATCACCATTTAGTCTTCTTTCTTTTCTTCAACGGGAATAGCCTACTTTTTCACCTTCACTTGCTCCTCTTTTCTTATCACTTTCCTCTTCAACATTCCCCCTCGGCTCATCATTTTCAACATCAAGTTTTACTCTCGGCTCTTCCTCTATTGGCTTACTTGCTTTAACTTCCTTTCCGTTTCTCAAGGTTATTACCTTACACTCCCTTGAGTTAGTCTCTGTGTTACTTGGAAACTTCCCCTTGGTTTTCTCTTTGATAGCACTAGCAAGTTGATTGATTTGAGTTTGTAACGACTTCACAGTTGCATTCGTGTTGGTACATGTGGTCTCAATAGTGTTAAGCCTATTCTCATGTTTGTTGAGCTAGTTATGCATTTCATGCATTATAGTTTGATTTTCCTTCATGAATGAACCAAGCATATCTTCCTATTGTGGTTTTTGGCTTTACATCGGAGGTTGTTGAATTGGTTGATTTTGTTGCACAGGTTGATATTCTTGAGCTTGAGATCCATATCCGGGAGGCGGTCACAATGTGTTCTAATTATTTGCATACAAAACATTCTCATGATTGCGAATTTCGGGATGATAGTGATTCGAAATATTGTTGGTGGGCCTAAAGGTATAATCCTGGTTGTTGACAAAAAATGACACTCTTCGAACTCGCTATACACTCCAAGTTCCGAACTACTTGCAACATTTTTCGCTTCACGACTCGACGAAGCATCTTTGGTAGAGAAGGTAACCAATTGCTCCGTGAGCTTTGAAACTTGGGCTGATAAAGTAGCAAGAGAATCAGCCTCATGAATTGAGGCTACCTTTCATCCCATATTCTTCTCATTTAGCCACTGGTAATTGTTAGCCGCCATTTCTTCCAACAACACATTTGTTTCATTCGGAGTCTTTGATAACAACGATCCTCCTAAGGAAACATCCACTATAGTTCTTCTCTGGCCATCCAACCCATTGTAAAAGAGTTGGGTTTGAAACCAATCCTGGTACCCGTGTTGGGGGCACTTGCGCAATAAATCTTTAAATCTTTCCCACGCTTCGAATAAGTGCTCAAAATCCCATTGGCAAAATTGTGCAATTTGACCTCTTAGTTGCGACGTCTTCAAATGTGGGAAAAACTTGGTAAGGCACCTTTGTTCTAGGTCCTCCCAAGTGTTGATGTTCCCCAATTGAACCGACTGGAACCAACCCCGTGCTCTATCACGAACTGAAAACAAAAATAATCTCAACCATATCACATCCTCTGCAACTCCGTTGATTTTCATTGTATCACAAATTTAAGAATCTAGCTAGGTGGATATTGGGATCTTCGTGGAGATTCTTGCCATATTGGTTTTGTTAGACCATATTGATCAAGGTGGGTTTCAACTCGAACCACTTATTTTGGACCGGCTGCCTCCGAATCTCAGAGTAATTGTCAAACACAATGGGTCGATAATAATCCCTAAGGACCCGTTGTTGAACTTATGGCTCCGACGACTGCTGCGGTAGTGCCTGTTGAACCGGTGGTTGTTGAGGCCATATGATTATCTCCTCCATCGTCCATAGCTTGAGTTTGGATTATTCTCTCTCTCCTTTATCTTCTCAATGTACGCTCAATCTTAGGATTAAGAGTCAAGAATTCCACACTCCTACTACATCACTTACACTGCTTAATCACAAGTGAAAACAAAATAAAACAAACGAATTGTCAAGATTAATATTCAACTACTTGGTAGTAATATCAACCAAATCACTACACCGTAATCCCTAGTAACGGTGCCAAAACATTGAACGCGACTTTTTCACGCCTTGATTTAACTCGCAAGTACACGAGGTCAAGTTTTAATATAATGGATCTTACGATCGAGTGTCATCCTCTAGGATAGGTGTTTGGATTAATTGAATACTACAATTGACATTGTTTTATATTATCTAGACGGTTCAAAAAAAATTTTGAGTTTGCTAATTGAAGAAAATATAATTTAAACCTAAACAACTTTGGATTAATTCTAATAAAATGGATTACCTAGGGATTAATTTCGTTCACTAATACATGTTTGAAATTATTTAGTTTACAATAACTGTGTTTATCCTATCTGACAATCTAGGTATCGTAAACTCGCTCACTACTTCTCCCGAGTATCAAGTGAGCAAATATATACCTCGTATCGACGTTGATTACCCTATCAAACATTTAAACGAGTACATGAGTCTTGACCCAACCTCACAGATTGCAAACTTTCTAACGCTCTCCCAAGTCATTAGATCATCACGATGTGTTTAACCTTAGTCCAAACCCAGGATTATCTCTCTTGAGTTTCAAACCCCGTATTCACAAAATCATCCTTAATACCATAACAAGCATATCAAGGATGTAATAAAATGGTAAACACAATCATATTTAGACAAACCATTACAGAAACGTATATTCATTCAAACGTGTATATACATTAACTACATCAACCCCTAGATAATATTCAGCTAGCCTACCATGATCACAACCATATAAAAATTAAAACAAGAGAAATACATTATCATAGAAAATATGATGTTTAGGTACAAAGAGAGAAACAAAGATAGAAAGGGCAAATAAGAGAGTGGAGTGTTCCACTTTCGCCAAAAATGGATCCGAAAATGTTTCCTCTTCTTCACAAATGAAATCTCTTCTTCAAGCTCTCAAAATATGCTAAGGAACAAGTGTATAACATCCTCAACAATTGGTAGCACATAGGGTATAAGACAAGGATCAAAATATTTAAAATAATATCTTCTACAACTGGCCATTGACCGCTGCAACGGTGGGCGTTACCACTATAATGGTGGGAAGTCAGTAGGCATTCTGCCCTTTCACCGCCATAGCGGAGAAGGCCACCTCTACAGAGGTGAATGATAGGTGTAATTTATTTATTTATTCTCAAACCAGTTTTGCTAGTTTTCGAGTATTTTTATAGAATTTTTATATGTTTTAATACGTGTTTATTTGTTTTGTCTTAAATTAGGTATTTTGGGTGAAAAGGGACTAAAACGATCATAAACGATCATATCAAAGTGAGCCCGGTGGGAAAATAAGCAAAGAGGCAAGATTCCAAAGCAGTAGACCCATTGCCATAGCGGTCAGGCCACCGCCACAGCACTGAAAGTGCTTAGGCCACCGCAAGGAGATAAAAGTCTAGAGAGTTTGTTAAATAGACTACCGCCGTGGTGGTCAAAATACAGGGACTTTACCTACTATTCTACCACTGCAGCGATTAGCCAATGCCACAACGGTGACCCTGCTGACATGCCCACCGCCGTAGCGTTGACTCTGCAAATATTTTAAGATATTTTAGGATATTTTGAGATACTTTAAATCCTATAAATATCATCCCTATTCTCCCCAAGTAAGAGGTTAACGTTTTCATGAGTCTTGAGAGCTCCAAGGCCATTTGACCAATAGAAGATCACCACGCGAAGGAGGAAGTGTTCTCGAACCAGTTTTAGAGGCAGATCTTTGAATAACGGCAACGTTCCCCATTTCTCTCCTTTATTTCTTAGTTGGTTTCATGTTTGTATATGTTTATCTTGTATTTAGTAGTATTTAGGGCTATGGCCATGTGTAGCTAAACATATATTATCTAGGGATCGATGTGCTTTATGAAAACATTGTTTATATAAAATCTATGTTTTGTTAATGGTTATTCATGTTTAATCTGATTGTGTTTGTTGTTTCTCCTTATTTATTATGCTTGTTTTGATATACTGAGAATACGGGGTTTGACACTCGGAAGAGGTAACCTCGGATTCGGACTAGAGTTTAAACACAACGCAACGATCTAATAACCTGGGAGGGAGTTAGAAAGTGTGCGATCTATGACGTTGGGGCAAGATTCATGTGGCTAAGTGTCGTATAGACGTTGAGGGGGACGTCTTCGTTGACACGAAGTCACAAATTCATTCACTTTACACTTAGAAGAGGTAGTGAATGAGATTGCGATGCAGAGATTGTCGGATAGGATGAAGTCCGTTAATATAAACTAGATTGAAATGAACATGTTTAAGTGGACGAAGTTAATCCCTAGGAAATAATTTCCCATAAGCGTCATACCAATATATTAGTATAATTAGATTAATTAACTTAGTATTAGTATATTAATTATAAAAACTACAATTTTTATCGCAAGATAAACTTAGGTTATGATAATTACGACACTCAATAATAATCTCAACCAATCCCTATGAATATGACAACCCTTACTGTTCCAAACTATACTAAAACTTGACCCATACACTTGCGGTGAAAGTAGCGACGTATATAGGCACTAGCAAGTTTTTTTGCACCGTTGTCGAGGATTGTGTTAGATTGTTGTTCATATTGTGAGTAAATAACTTGATTTTAATTTAGGCATTTCTTTTGTTTATAACTTTTTTCGTTTTGTAGTTTTGTTTTTATTTTTCCTACAGGGTACTTGACGATGTTAGATCAACAAGTGCTTATACATTTCTTTCAACGGGATTTTGAGCCATTTTATTGTGCTTGGGATCGATACAAGGAATTGTTGTTCTGGTTTCTGAATCATCAATTCCCGAGGGAGTGTCAACTTCCGAATTTCCTCGACGGGTTATTAGTCGCAACCAGATTGTGGGTTGAAAGAGGAAACGGTACCACCTCGTTCGACCAACTAACTGCGGATGAAGCCTATTGGTTGTTGGAAGACATAGCCGAGTATGATTTTCACTGTTGGAATTATTCAAAGAGCTACCAAAGCTTAGGGGATAGTTCCACTTTTTCAGCGCCATGGATTGACACCCTAGTCCAAGATGTGGAGTCTTCCCCCTGGAGGAAATGTTAGCTGAATTTATGGTGGAGACTCAAGCATTTTGGAGAGAAACGAATGACAACATCAATGAGCACGAGGATCGTCTCAACAATATTGAGACAGTCTGTGTCGAAATCAATGCGACCGTAGCATCTCTTCAGATGCAAATCGGTCAGCTAATCTATTTTACTGAGGTCAAGTCAGATGTGGTGGCATTAAGAGATACCCAATCCATATCATTTGAAAGCCACCTTGAGGAACCAGAAATGAGCGGAAAGAGCTTAGAAGAGTTCAACTATGATTGCTCAAATAAGACGAGAACCCAAGCATGGATCGACGATTGTGATTCTTCACCATTGGAGATCCAAATTGTGATGCCACCATCGATCCCAGATGATCACATCTACAAAAATCTGATGTGGCTCACTTATCCTTCGTCGCCATTAGCAACGTTCTTTCATGCCCACCAAGTACATCAGCCAGTGAAGAGTGTTGTTGAAAGTTCGAGCCGAACAAAGCCATATCTCGCCAGTCTTGAGGGCATTCTGAACCAAGACCTATACGTAGTGTTGTACGACACTTACTATAGGCGGAAGTTGCTTTTTGACGAGCACTTCTCCATGTTGAGCTGAGGATAATAAACCACGCGTTTCTTGGGAGGCAACCCAAGTCCAAAAATAAGTTAAATACATCACCGCCGACTTGATTCGGAGGCGAGATTCTCTCGCCTCCTAGGTACATGTTCTAAACCCCCGTCTTCATTATCATGTTTTATGCTTTCATTGGGATTGCTAATGGGTTGTTGAGGACACTGTTCGTTTTAAGATTGGGGATGATGTGTCGTATATTAGTATGTTTTATTGTTTAATTTTTTCATGTTTGTTTACTGTAAAATGTTTGTGTTAGTTGTATTATTGCATGCTGAGCTTCACATTCATCTGGGCCATTACCCGATGATGATATTACCTCCTGGTTGTTTTTCGAAGTCAATGTTAATGCCCCATTCATGTGTATTTTGTGTGCTAGACATGTCGTTTTGGTAAAAGTTATTGTGGATCCTAATTTGCACGAGCACATAGACTCAATGTTTAGCTATTCAATTGATTTGAGGCCGATTATCGATTAGCCAAACTCATAACAATTTAAGGGATTCTAGAACCTGATTAAGGGGAAGCTTGAGGTGAAATCCTAGGCGATGTAGTTCAAGAGATGTGATTTAGGCATTCATTTTATCGCTTGAGCCTTTAAAGCTTACCTTGTAAAATGTTTATCCCTCGTTACCTTGTCTAAGCCTATATGCCATTTCAATTCCGAACACATAAAAAATACCCTGGCCAATTGAACTTTTTCCAAACTTATATCGCTAAACTGAAGGCACAATTTGAGTGAATCAAGTTAGCATTCATGTATGCTACTTGAAGTGAGCGATTGGGTTTAGGGAGAACTTTCGCATGGTTCGGTGTTCGAGTACTCACTTGTCATTTTCTTTTGTTTTAACCACACCCATGAAATTGTAAAAATCGAATAAGTTTGGGGTATAGTTTATGTTAAAAAAGAAAAAGAAAAAAACAATGTAAATATTGTTCTATTTCCGTTTCTTTTGACAAGTGAGTACGTTAGTCTTAAATGATTGTTCGGGGTTGTTTCCAATTAATATATGGGTGTTCGAGTATGAGTGTGCTAAGCGTTGAGCCTTGGGTAACGTTAAGTTAATAATGTTAACCCGTTTTCTATTCCTGATAGACCCTTGTCCATGTTCCAAACCGAACTAAGTCCTTCTGATCTTAATGAACTACTTAGCCTACATTAGTGGAGATTAGAACCCAGTCAGGTGTATGGATATCCTAATCCTTTATGGTTAAGTCATGAGTTTCGTTGGTGGATAATCCAATCCAGTCATTGTATATCTATATTATTGAGTCACGCACACACACGTTGAAATGATCTAGAATGGCGTTTACCATTATTGAATGTCGAAATTCTAAAACACCACATGGTGAGTCTTACCACCTAAACTCAATATGATTGGGGGTTGTTGAGGGAAAATGTTTTGGTCGATAGAAGAATTTAAAACTCGCATATCGTGATGTTTAGATTGTTTGTGTTTAGGTTGTTCATGTTATTTAATTTAGTTATGTTTTTCATTTTAGTGTCAGTGTTTTGATTGAGGACTAGGAAAATTCCAAATTTGGGGGTATTTGATCAGTGTAATTTATCTATTTATTCCCAAGCCGATTTTATTAGTTTTCGAGTATTTTTATACCGTTTTTATATGTTTTATTTTATTTGTATTAAATTAGGTATTGGGGGTGAAAAAGGACTAAAACGGTCCTAAACGATCATATCGAATTGAGCCACCGTTGTGGCGGTGAAAGTACTGGGTAAACGAGCAAAGATGCAAGATTCTAAAGCAGCAGACCCACCGTTATGGTGGTGAAAGTACTGGGAGTGCAAAAATCTCACCGCCGTAGCGGTCAGGCCACCGTCACCATGGTAAAAGTCCAAAGAGATTGTTGAATGGACCACCATCGCGGCAGTCAAAATACAGAGACTTTGCTTACTATTCTACCGCTGCAACGATCAGCCACTGCCGCAGCGGTGACTCTGTAGATATTTTAAGATATTTTAGAATATTTTGAGATATTTTGAATCCTATAAATATCGTCCCTAATCTCCCCAAGCAAGATGTTAATTTTTTTTAGAGTCTTGAGAGCTCCAAGGCCATTCAACCAATAGAAGATCACCACGTGAAAAAGGATGAAGTGTTCTCGGAGCAGTTTTATCGGCGGATCTTCGGATAACAGCTAAGTTCCTCATTTCTCTCCTTTATTTCTTAGTTGGTTGAATGTTTGTATATGTTTAGCTTGTATTTATTTGTATTTAGGGTTAAGGTCATGTGTAGCTAAATATATATTATCTAGGGATCGATGTACTTCACAAAAACGTTGTTTATATAAAATCTATGTTTTGTTAATGGTTGTTCATGTTTAATACAATTGTGCTTTCTGTTTTTCCTTGTTTATTATGCTTGTTATGATATACTAAGAATACAGGGTTTGACACTTGGAAGAGGTAACCCCGGATTTGGACTAGAGTTTAAACACAACACGACGATCTAATAACCTAGAAGGGAGTTAAAAAGTATGCGATCCGTGAAGTTGGGGCGAGACTCATGTGGCTAAATGTCGTATAGATGTTGAGGGGGACTTCTTCGTTGACGCGAAGTCACATATTCATTCACTTTACACTCCGAAGAGGTAGTGAATGAGATTTCGATAGAGAGATTGTCGTATAGGATGAACGTTGTTAATGTAAACTAGATTGAAACGAAGATGTTTAAGTGGACGAAGTTAGTCCCTAGGCAATAATTTACCATAAATGTCATACCAATATATTAGTATACTTAGATTAATTAGCTTAGTATTAGTATATTAATTATAAAAACTAATCTCAACTAGATAACGTTAACGTTATGGATAATTATCACCTAGATAACGTTAAGTTATGATAATTACGGTACTCGATAATAATCTCAACCAGTCCGTGTGGATACAACAACCCTTACCCTTCCAGACTATACTAAAACTTGACCCGTACACTTACGGTGAAAGTAGCGACGTATATACGTGCTACCAGTGTACAAGCATAATGTTTATGCTTTCTCTTTTCTTTCACTACTGCAGCGGTGAAACTGCTTGTTGTTTCCTTGATCCTCTTTATCGTTTTTCCACCAATTTCCTACCAATTTGCTTGATTATCAACCGTTTACATCCCTACACATGATTTACATAAAAATGAACATAAACACAATAAAATATTACTAAAACACTCGAAAACTATCAAATTTGACATGAAAATAGATAGGTTTTTTCAACCTATCACTAATCAAATCAGAGATAATCCATATCTGAAGTAGCGCGCAACTCCCAAAAAATAGTGGTCAACTGCCCGACAAGTAGTCAATGACCGATACAACTTTGCCAATACGAGATGTATTATATGGTAAGACAAATTAGCAACTATCATCTCTGCCAATAGGATCTTCCGGCATGAGAGATCACTCCCCTTCCTAGGGAACAGTGTCTCCTACAGCAACAAAGCAACTACTACGATCATCCAACGCCTACCCCGGTCTGTGTAACTGCTTCAGATGCCCCCATATCCCGGATAGTCATGGACATCTGAAAACCACCTATAGAGTTGTCAAACTCCAAGGAATCCTCACCAATGTTTTGATAAAATGATAGGTGCTTGAGCTTCACTCCCAGAACCTGTGATAGCTGATTCTTCAACGACGATAGCGGGAGATGAGGAATCTCTCCTATGAATGGAAGTCCTAGTAGAAACGATACCTCCTCCAGACATAGAGTAAGCTCGGTTACCCCGAAACGGAAGCATGAAGAGGTCGATACCAAGAGTCACACCAAACTCTTGATAAATGGCTCATCCACAGTGACCTGACAAATCTCCATAACGTGTCCGAGTGTGGACCGTAGGAGTGCTGACTCATATAAAGTCAATGACTCCACCCAGTCAGATAGAGAAAAACAAATCGATTGATGAAATGAATACTTAAGGTGAACAACTCTGAATGAGCCACCCTGGAAAAAAGAGTCTAATCAGGGAAAAAAATAATTTAAATTCGTCACAACCGACTTGATTCGGAGGCGAGATTCTCTCGCCTCCCAGGTACGTTTTCTAAACCCCAGTCTTCATTATAATGCTTTATGCTTTCATTGGGATCGCTGAATGGGTTAATATGGACATTGTCCCATTTTAAGTTGGGAGTGATGTGTAGTATGTAGTATGTTTTAGTTGTAGTTTAAAGTTATTGTTTTTATGTGTGCATGTCTGTTTAGGATAGTGTTTGTGCAGGTGCTGAATTTTGACTTCATCTGGGCTATTACCCGATGATGAGTCTGTCCCCTGGTTGTTTATTGAGGTTGTGTGTAAATCTCATGCATGTGTGTTATGTATGATTGACGTATCGTCTTAGTAAAAGTTATTTTAGATCCTAAATACACGAGCATGTAAACTCAATATAACACTATCTAATTGATTTGAAAATGATTATCCTTCCATCAATTTCATGACAATAGGGATTCTAGAACTTGATTTGGAGGAAATTCGAGGCGAAATCCTAGGCGAGGTTGTTCAGGAGATATGATTTAGGCAGTCACTTTGTCGCTTAAGCCTTTTCAACTTACCTTGATATATCATTATCCCTCGTTACCCTGTTAAAGCCTTTAAACCGTTTCAATTCAGAATGCTTAACCAATACCACGTGACCAATTCAACTTCTTTCCAAACCTATATCGCTAAACCGAAGGCACATATTTGAGATAATTAAGTTAGCAATTGCAATGCTACTTGAATTGAGCGATTGGGTTTAGGGAGAACTTTATTATGCTTCTTACGGTATACCAAGAATATGAAATTTGATACTCAGGAGAGGTAGCCCTGGATTTGGACTAACGTAAACACAACGCGACGATCCAAAAACCCAGGAGGGAGTTGGAAAGTGTGCAATTGATGACGTTGGGGCGAGACGCACGTAACCTAGGGTCATTAAGATGTTGAGGGAGAATTCTTCGTTGATGCGAAGTCGCGTATTCCCCTATCTTACACTCGAGAGAGGTGGCGAGGGAGTTTACGAACTGAGATTATCTGATAGGATGAATGCCATTAATGAAAATAGATTAAAACGAACACATTTAAGTGAATGATATTAATCCTTAGGCTATAATTCCCATAAACGTCCTACCAATATATTAGTATAATTAGATATATTAGTATTGTAGTATTAGTATTTATTAATTAAATATCATTTTTATTGTCTAGATAAAGCCGGGTCATGATAATCGCAGTAATGGACAATATTCTCAACCAATCCTCGTTAACATGATACCTTTACTTTCCCTATCTATACTAAAACTTGACCTGTACACTTGCGGTAAAAGTGGAGCAGCTTAATTGAGGCCATCAGAGGGATTGTGTGGTGGTTGCCAAAGATGTGCCGGGAGTAGGTGCCATTTCGAAGTACTGTAGAGCCTGATGCATCTTCTGGTTCTACGAATCTTAGTACATCCGGAATTCAGCGTTTTCATTTCGAATTTGGTGTTGTTAATTTCGAATCACTACGGCTTCTAGTCATAAAGCCTAAAGTTGCTCCCTCTGGTACACCACTTGTTGGTGAAGACTTTCTAATGTGATCTTTACTTTACTGGGGTCTCTAGAACTTTGGGCTCTGGATGGCCCAACTTCACCTTCATCTTTTCCCTCGACTTTGTTGCTCCATATTTGTTTCATGGCCTAGATATCCAAAGCTCTTTTGGAGTGGCACAAATTATCATAAGAAATTGCAACACCAGCTTTCTGAAATAGCTTTGTGAGAAAAGAGGAGAAGGACAGGCTGGTACTAGTGTTTTGGATGGCATATTGAATGGCGCAATTGACGAGAAAACTGACATTCAATGGCTGATTTGTCTCAATAGCATATAGAGTCAAGGCCCTGTCTTTTGTAACGTCAGTCATATGAGCTGTCGGATACAATCAGGTGCAGACGAAGTGGAACCAGATTTTGTGGAATTTCTTCAAGTGCTTGGATGGGTAAATAGCCAGATCTGGTGTCGTATGTACCCAAAGCACATTTCCAGAACATATTGTCTTGATGACCATTTCTAGATCCTCCTTCGCGATGTCCTCATCCGAATCTTTATCAAGCTCTTCATTAGGCAATCTCAAGTGCTCATTTATAGTATCAATATCAAACTTCACCACACGATTTCAGACCATGGTCCTGTGGTTCTCACAACCTATGGAATTTGCAAAGAATTCACAAACCAAGGTGACATCACTAGGGCCCGGTTACCTACACAAGTGCTTCCAACCTCTATCTCGTATCACATTCGCAATTTCATCTGAAAGATCATATATTTCGATAAAGCCGCATTTACGAATGCAATTTTATTTTTTCTCAAACCGATTAAAATGTTGCTCTGCTTGTTTGGAAACAAATCGACTTGAATCATAATCCAAGGCGAGATCGACGGCTTGTGAACCAAATCCCTCACCTCGTATTCATTTTCCAATGGCTTTCTTTGGCATGACTTTTCGATTCAACACACAACAACCCGTGACCAATTCGCAATGTGTATCTTCCCAATTCAATAATTTTAACCCACGAAGACAAGAACACAAAAAATCCCCAAATGGCAACACACAATATGCAAGATTGACAACAAATGCACAAACTTCTGAACAAACACTTGAATCCCACTACCAAACTACCACAAAACAAAGTTGTTTTTTCACAAAAACCGACCCCAAAATCACAGTAGCACGAAAATTCCTCATGGCCAATTCAAGGGTTTCAAACCACAATCAACACTTTCACATTCAAACCCAATCCAATCAAGCAAATCAATAACTAATTGAGAGCACACAAGTGGAATGATGTTTTAAACAACTTACTTGATGAATTTTGAGTTCCCAAATCATTTGAAATGAAGATTTCTCACTTGAACTCCAATCCTTTGAACCACCGAATTTAGGGTGATTTGGGGTAGGGATTTTGGTTTTTGAGGATAGGGGGGAATGGATTTGAGGTTATAAATGTCTTGGGAGAAAACTTGGAGAAGATTTTAGGAGTTAGGGTTTTGAAATGGGAAGTTCATGAAGTGGCGCTCCTACTTATCGAAACAAAGGCACTCTCGCTGCAGCGAGTGAGGAGCTCGTTGTAGCGAGATCAGGCCTTCGGCTATCTTTCTGCATTATTTTCAAATGGTTGCCCACCGTTTCGTTGTCATTCCACTATTTTCTCTCATTAAAGATCATATAACATCCCTGAACATTCGAGCTCCTCTATTTACTCCACAAATACGCATCGTGATCACTTCAACCTCCAAAAATTATTTTAGCAAAAATTGGTGAAAACCATATCCGTGGGTTGTATATAAAAAAATGTGCTAAATTTAATGTCCCTAGCTGGACTTAGGAGCAATCCACATTAGTCATCAACAATGGAGATATTCTCCACAACTCATTCTTTATTTCCAAAATAATGTTTGATTCTCTCCCCGTTGACTCAGAAAATCCGTCCATCATCATCTTCCAATTCAACAAAGCCAAATAGAAATACTTGCTTGATTCGGAATGGTCCCGACCATCTGCACTTCAGTTTCCCGGTAAAGAGTCTCAGTCGAGAATTGAAAATTAATACTTGTTATCCCGGGTTAAACTCTCTCCTGACGATTTTGTTGTCATGCCATCTCTTTGTTTTGTCCTTGTATAGTTTGGCGTTCTGATATGCCTTGTTACAGAATTCCTTCATCTCATTAAGCTAAAGAAGACATTGTTTCCCCGAAGCATTGAGATTAAAATTAAGCTTCTTTATTGCCCAATAGGCAAGGTGCTCCAATTCAACCAAAAACTGGCATGTTTTCCTAAACACCAACCAATATGGAGACATTCCGATTGGTATTTTAAAAGTTGTTCAATATGCCCACAGTGCATTGTCTAGTTTTACCGCCTAGTCCATCCAGTTAGAGTGAACTGTCTTTTCCAAGATCTGTTTTATTTCTCGATTGGAGACTTTAGCTTGGCCGTTTGTTTGGGAATGGTAAGGAAGCACCACCTTGTGCTGGAATTCATACTTTGTTAGTAGAGTGTTGAACATTTTGTCATAGAAGTAGGTTCCTTCATCACTAATGATGGCTCGAGGAGTTCGAAACCTTGTCATTATGTTCTTTTGAAGGAATTTTAGAACCACTTTGGCATCGTTGGTTGGCTTACCCATAGCCTCTACTTATTTTAACACGTAATCCACCACTAGCAAGATATACTCCTAACCAAGGGACAGAGAAAACAGTCCCATGAAATCAATTCCCCAAACGTCTAAGAGCTCCAACTCAAGAATGGATGTTAAGGGAAACTCATGCCGCCTCGAGATGTTGTCGACCCTCTAGCGTCGATCATAGATTTTTATGAACGTATATGAATCATGAAAAAGCATCATCCAGTAAAACCCAGATTGAAGCACCTTAGCGACCTTTCGTGTTGCTCCAACATGCCTCCCACACGGTGATGAATGGCAATGATATAGAATGCTTGAGATTTTCTCGTCCAGAACACATCACCAGATGACTTGATCGGCGCATTTCTTGAACAACATCGAGTCATCTCACATATAATGCTTCACATTAAATAGGAATTTCTTTCTTTGGGCACTAGATAGGTCCGGCGGCAACACCCTGTATGCGAGATAATTGATTATATCCGCGAACCACAGAAGTTTAGCTTTAATATTTAATAATTGCTCGTCTGAGAAAACTTCTATGATACATGAATCATCACCAACATATTCTAACACGAATCGTGAGAGATGGTCGGCTACCACATTCTCACTCTCCTTCTTGTCTCGAATCTCATCATCAAATTCCTGAAGCAAGAGAATCCACTGGATTAGACGAGACATGGCGTCCTTCTTTGCAAGTAAGTACCAGATGGCGGCATAGTCCGTATAAATAATTACCCTGGACTCTATAATGGAAGAACGGAACTTATCACAAGCAAAGATCACCACCAACATCTCATTTTCAGTGGTAGTGTAATTCTCTTGTGCATCATTTAGCGTTTTGTTTGCATATTATATTGATCGGAAAATATTCTCCTTGCGTTGGCCTAAAACAGCTCCAACTACATAATCGCTCACGTCATACATGATCTCAAATGGCTCATTCCAATCCGGAGTGACTATAATCAGAGCTGAGATCAATTTCTCTTTCATGGCATTGAACGCTCCTACACAAGAATCATCAAATATGAATGGGGAGTCCTTTTCAAGTAAATGGCACAATGGCTTCACCATTTAAAAAAAATCTTTGATGAATCGCCAGTAGAAGCCGGCATAGCCTAGGAAACTTCTTACTCCCTTCACATTAATCGGTGGTGGAAGTTTCTCGATTGTCTTAATATTCGCCTGATCCACCTCACGCCCCTTGGCAGAGACCCGATGCCCTAAGAGAATTCCCTCATTGACCATGAAATAACACTTCTCCCAATTTAAAACTAAATGTTTCTCTTCACATCGGTTGAGAACAAGTGATAGATTGTACAGGCAATGGTTAAAGGATAAACCAATGACCGAGAAATCATCTATAAATACTTCCATTATATCTTCCACCATGTCAAAAAAGATTGCCTTCATACACCGTTGGAACGTTGTCGGAGCATTACAAAGACCAAACGGCATACGACGATATGCAAATATGTCGTTTGGGCATGTGAATGTTGTCTTTTCTTGGTCTTCTGGTGCAATGTCTATTTGATTATAGCGTGAATAGCTATCAAGAAAACAATAGTGGTCATAACCGCAGAGACGATCTAACGATTGATCGATAAATGGGAGAGGAAAGTAATCCTTCCTTGTGGCCTTGTTTAGCTTTCTATAGTTAATGCACACTCTCCATCCCATGATGCTTCGTGTAAGAATTAGATCATTCTTTTGATTCTTCACCACAGTCATGCCTTCTTTCTTGGGAAGCACTTGCACCGGGCTCACCCATTCACTGTCCGATATCGCATAGATAATTCCGGCATTCAACAACTTCAACACTTTGGCACCGACCACCTCTTGTATCGCACAGTTTAGCCTTCTTTGATGCTCAATTGAAGGATTGAATGAGTGCTCTATCAAGATTTTATGCATGCATATAGTCGGGCTTATTCCCTTGATGTTGAAAATAAACCATGCGAATGCGGATTTGTGCCATTTCAGGATAATGAGAAGTTTGTTCTCTTCTTTGTCAGTCAAAGACGATGAGATGATGATCGGAACGGTAGAGTTCTCCCCCAAGAATGTATACTGAAGATGATCCGGTAATTTCTTGAGAATCAACCCACCGTGAGGTGGATTTGAGGGATCGAGCGAACTATCTTCATCAAGGGTCTCCATTTGAATCGAATCTACTACGTCTTTAGGTAAATCTTCCAAAGATAGGACGTAGTCCACAACACCTTCATTTGTGGTAGACCATTTTTTCACCAAAATCCCCCATAGATAGGAAATTTCTGAGAGTGTGCTCTAAAAGGATCTCGATTCATATTTTCATCAAAGAATTCCTTAACGCACGAGTATACCACTTCCACCCGATTGCAAGTTAGGCACTCATATAGAAACTTCATTGTGTTGAAACTGTTGAACTTCACTTCATCATCATTGACTCTCAAAGTTAAGTTTCCATTATGAACATCAATCAACATCTTCCCAGTTGCGAGAAAATGCATCCTAAGTATAATAGAAATCTCTCGGTCTTCCTCCATCTCTAACACGTCAAAATCCACTGGAAATATGAATTTGTCCACCTTTACAAGCACGTCTTCAATTATTCCTTTTGGATAGGTCAATGAACGATCAGCCATTTGTAGAGAAATCGTAGTTGGATTTGCATCTCCAAGCCCCAATTTCTGGTAAACGGATGACGTCATGAGATTGATACTTGCTCCAAGATCACAAAGCACCTTCTCAAAGTAAGATTTCCCTATCGTGCATGGTATAGTGAAGCTTCTGGGATCTTTTAACTTTTGGTGCAACTTCTATTGAATGATCCCACTACATTCCTCCATAAGCTTGACGGTCTCATATTTTTCCAATTTCTTCTTCTTGGTTATTATGTCCTTCAAGAACTTCCCATAATTGGGCATTTGTTTCAATGCATCGGCAAACAGTATATTGATATGGATTTTCTTGAAAATGTCAAGAAATTTAGCAAATTGAGAATCCAATTTCTTCTTGTGAAACCATTATAGATATGGAAAAGCTAGAGTGATTATCGGTGGATTGTCCAAAAAATAGAAGGAACCCGAATTTACCCTTAAAGCTTTCTTCTTCTCCTCAACCAGAATGGGTTCTTTTTCAACATCAATCTACTCCATTAGCTCTTCCTCCTTTTGTGTTGTTGATTCAATCTCTTTTTCGTTCCTCAAGGTGATTGCTTTGCGATCCCTTGGGTTAGTTTCCATATCACTTGGAAACTTCCCCGAGTCTTGCCCTTTTATGACACTAGGGAGCTGACCAATTTGAGTTTCCAATTACTTTATGGTTGAATTTTTATTGGTTCATGTTGTCTCAATATTGTCAAGCCTCATCTCACGCTTATTGAGTCGATTATGTATTTCTCACATAATATTTTGTGTTTCCTTTATGAACGAGCTAAGCAAATCTTCCAATGGTGGTTTATTTCTTTCCATCGTTTGTTGTTTCATAGGACATCTTTGTTGTTGTGGCTGATATCCTTGGGATTGCGAAGAGTATCTAGGAAGAGGTCGCATTGTATTTTGATTGTTCGCATAAGAGAAATTCTCATGATTCTGAATTCCAGGGTGGTAGTGAGTTGGGAAGTTATTGGCGGGCCTAAATGTGTAGGCCCAGTTTTTGACAAAGTGGAATTCCTCAAACTCAATATCAACCCCTGGTTGCAAAGTACTTGCCACATTTTCCATTTCTCGATTGAACGAGGCATCTCAGGTAGAGAAAACGACGAGCTGTTCCATGAGTTTCGACACCTCAGCCGACAAGGTAGCAAGAGGATCGGCCTCATGAATAGAGCCTACCTTTCATCCCACATTTTTCTCATTAGGCCATTGATAGTTATTAGCCACCACCTTCTCCAAAAGTGTTTAAGCCTCGTCCGGAGTTTTGGATAATAAAGAACCTCCAGATGCGACATCCACAATTGTTCTTGTCTGTCTATCCAACCCGTTGTAGAAGAGTTGGGTTTGAAACTAATCTTGATACCTATGTTGGGGGCACTTTCTCAACATATCCATAAATCGCTCCCACGCCTCAAAGAGTGGCTCATAATCCCGTTGGCAAAATTGAGCAATCTCGCCTCTCAATTGTGACATCTTCAAAGGCGGAAAGAACTTAGTAAGGAACCGTTGAGCTAGTTCCTCTCAAGTTGAGATGCTTCCCAGTTGGATGGATTGAAACCAACCCTGACTCTATCTCAAAGAGAGAATGAGAATAGCCTCAGCTTAATGACATCCTCCATGACTCCATTGATCTTCACTGTGTCACATATCTCCAAGAATGTTTCCAGATGGATATTTGGATCCTCATAAATATTCCCACCATATTGGTTCTGTTGAACCATGTTGATCAAGGCGGGTTTCAACTCAAAGTTGTTGTTATGGATCGGTTGTCTTTAGATCCCTGAATAGTTGTCAACCATAACAAGTCGATAGTAATCCTGAAAGACCCGTTGTTGTTGAACTTCAGGCTATGGTGGTTGTTCCAATAGCGCTTGAGGCATTTGCGATTTTCGTGGCACACGTTCATTACCATGATCTGCCATTTGTTGAGTTCGGTTTCTTCTCTCTCTTCTTAGCCTCCTTAACGTACGTTCAATTTCTGGATCAAGAGTAAAGAATTCCAAACTTTGGCTACATCTCATACACTGTTAGTCACCACAACCAATGAAAATGATTAAACAAAAACAAATAAAACAAATGAGTGTCTAAATTAATACTGAGCTACTTGGTGGTAATATCAACTCAATCACTAACTTTAAATCCCCAGCAACGATACCAAAAACTTGTTGCTGTATTTTATACACTTTGATTTTACTCTCAAGTACATGAGGCCAACAAGTAATAAAATGGATCCAAAGATCAAGTGTCATCCACTAGGATTTGGCGTTAGAACTAGTTAAGTACTACAATTGACATAACTCAATTTTATCTAGACGAATAGAGAATTTATATGTATTTGCTATTTGAAAACTAATTAAACTAAATACTTGGATTTAATTATATAAGAATGGATTACGTAGAGATTAACTTCGTTCACCTATACGAGTTTGATTTAGTCTAGTTTACATTAATGATATTCAATCTATCCGACAATCTAGGTATCTAAAACTCACTCACTCCTTCTCCCGAGTATAAAGTGAGTGAATATGCAACCGTGTCAACACTGATATTCCTATCTAGTGTCTAAACACTTACATGAGTCTTTCCCCAACCTCACGGATTGCACATGTTCTAATAATCTCCCGAAACATTAGAACGTCGTGTTGGGTTATAACCCTAGTCTAAATCCAAGGTTACCTCTCCCGAGTTTCAAATCCCGTATTATCAAACCAACCATAATATCATACAAAGCATACTATGGATGCAATAAAATGATAAACACAATCGAATATGGATGAACAACCGTTAACGAAACAAAGATTCACTCAAACATGTATATTCATGAACTAATCAATCCTAGATAATAAACGCTTAGCTACTCATGATTATAACAAAATATTCAACAATACATGATATAAGCATTATCATATAACCAACAAAGTTTAGAAACAAATAGAGAAACAAAGAAGAAATGGCAAATCTATAAAGTGGATAGTTCCATTTATGGAAAATCCGCTCCAAGAACATTTTCTCTTCTCAAATGGTGTTCTTCTCTTGCTTGGTCTGATCTAGGGCACTCTAAAACATCCTTGGAAATGGTAGGAAGAAGGGGTATAAAAATAAATTCAAAATATCCTAAAAATATCCTAATAACGCATTGCCAACTGGTGTTTACTCGCTGTAGCGAGAAGAAACTCATTGTAGCGGGTTGCAGTCAGAAGGTGCTCTGACTATTACTCACTGTAGCGAGCAAGGGACAGTGGCCCTGTGCTACTGGTGCTGCAACGTGAAGGCTATAGGTTCACCATTTTTTCTCTTTGTTTAACGTTTCTTCACCAACATCCTAACGATTAGCTCGATTTTCAACCGTTTTCGCCCCTAACACCTGATTTACATAAAAACAAATAAAAATGGATTAAAAATGACCTCATTTGTTCATCTCTAATTGTAAGATTACTATAAAACATATTTACCCAATGGGGCATCCATTCATTGCCTTGGGAAACAAAATCAATCCAACCCATATTACTAATATACTTCTCAAGATCAATATTTTTCTTCTTCAATCCATCAAAATAAACGGGTTTACATCAAACGACCTTTCAATTTGAGAATTCATTTTTGTATTTTATCTCAACCTCCTTGTTCTCAAAATGCATAGTGTCAAATTTAGGTTTTCTCGGGCAAGGTCTTTACCTCTAGGCATTTTCTCTCAATGGTGAGTTCAACAACAGATTTAAAACTCAAAATGCTAACAAGATGGAATAGATATGCCGAAACCCTAGAAAGAAGTAGAAGAACCAACCTTATGAAGAATATTGTCTTCTAAATGATAGATCCAAGCCCTTAATCTCGATTCCAAGCCAAAATGTAAGGATTTTTTTAAGATTTGAAAGGAAAACTCTAAGGAGATAAAGGGTTTTAGAGATATAATGTTTCAAAACAAAATGGGGATGAAATAAAGGGGCTAGGGATATTAAATCCCATAACAATCGATTGACCGACTGTTCTTGGTCGGTTAACAGACCAATGTAGAGTCTGCATTCTGCAGACTCTGTTCTTATCAGTTGATCAACAGATTTTGTCAGTTGACCGACAGGACTCCTTTTGTCCATTTGTGCATTTTTGCCCTATTTGATCAATTAGCCTAATTTTTTACCTCTTATTTTGATCCACATATATTATTTAAAACATTTTCATACCCACATACACACACACACACATCACAAATGACTAATTTCATAAATGCGAAGCATCAATCTCCCTAACAAAATTAACATATTTAAATTTTGAAAATTTGACATACCTAGATCGTCCTTGAGAGTAATTGGTGTGTGTATCTTTGGTGGATTGTTAATTTCAAGCTTGTTGTCCTTTGAATGCACTATTTTTTTTAAATTTACCACTTTGATTTCCTCCTTATTTGCATTGGCTTTCTTTTGGATTGGTTCAGTGGTAATTTTCTTGCATTTATACAATGCTTTGAGCTGGTTTTCCTTACTTCGTTTTGTCACAGATTTATACATTATCCTTCTCTAGTATTGGTTTCTCGCCATTTGTTGAGGATAAGGATCAGTTGATTTTACATATTGAACGTACTATTTTTTAAACTTTCCACTTTGCATATACTAATTCTTCCTCATTGGTGCAATGAATCTTGAATCTCTTCGTGGGGTGTAGAATCCATTGTATCCTCTAGATTGATCGAATCTCTCATTAGTACCTACATAAAAAAATTCTCTTCTTGGTATCCAGTTATTTCTGGATTCGACAGAGTAACCATGCAATAAATAACAAACTTTCTCAAAATGGCTATGCTTCCCACAATAAAAATATCTAGCATTATTAGTACGTTTCTTTGGATAATCAGTATTTCGTACGACAGCACGATATTGTTGGTGATATTGAGGAGTTGCTTTAGCAACTATTGGTTTTTCAATAAATTTAGTTCTCTCAATATCTTTGAATTTATCCACTACTTCGTTAAGCTCATTTTCAATCTTTTCAAGTGATCGCTCCAACGAGCTAACGTTCACCTGTAGACTAAGAATTTTCTTAGGTGTAAATTCAAGATCATTCATAAAAATTTGGCACTCGGTTTCAACAGAATAAATTTTCACACAAGCTCTATCAAATTCATACCTTGCATTTTCCAACTCAATGCTCAAGACCTCATTTAAAGTCTCAAGATTTTTCTTTTCAAAATCATTTTGTTGAAAATCATAAATATTAGATTTCCAAACTTCGTTCTCTTCATAAGAGAAAGGATTTTTTTCATGAATTTTATCAATTTCAAATAAAGCATTTGTAAATTCAACAGTTTCAAAATATTTTTCCAAATTCTTTTTCTTAAGAGACTTAGTAGTACTAAACTAAATTTTTATTTTCAAGAATTGCAATATTTTGCCCTAGTTTCAAATTCTCTTTTCCAAAAATATAAGTAAGGGCAATGAGTGTTTCAATAGCCTTATCTGCAGCGTCATTATCACTAAGTTTATCGTTCTCACTAACGAGACCCTAATAATCAGAGAAAGTGGGAGACTCTATAATAGTACAAACGATACCATGATCCGTGCACTCCATGTGATCGTGCTTAGCTAAGATTTTAAGCCTATTGAGTAAAATCAACTCTGATGTCAATTGTTGGCCTAATGAGCTATCCAAGAGGGGGGTGAATTGGGTAGTTATAAAAAATTTAAACAAATAAATCTTTAACAATTAATTATCAAATAATTAATCTTTCTAATTAATTATTATCTTCGTTACACAGTAGATAAATATTTAACTAGGTGCACACTCAAATAAAATATAATGAAAATAAAGAATGCAGCACACTAACATTTATCCTGGTTTAGCAAGCTAGTCTTGCCTAATCCAATCCCCTAAGCTCCACGGAGATTCACAACCTCCAAATCTCTGATTCCTTTAGTAGGTAGGAACCAAATATTTACAATTATTCTTTTATCAGGCTCATAACCAACCTTTACAATTTCCTTTTTCTCAGGTTAAGGAAGAACCTTATCTTTTTACTAGGCTTAAGACTAACCTAATTCAATTACAGGAAGAGTCATAACCTCACCACACTCACAAGTATCTTTTTTCTAGGTAAGGATATAACATTTACAATTCACTTAAATTAATTCAATAGTAGGGAGAATCAAAACCTAATTCTTTTAAAGGGAAAAGAATAACCTGACCTTTTTTACTTAGGACAAAGATTAAACTCTAATATTTTTCACAAGAACAAGATTAAAACCTAACTACCCTGAATAGACATCGGCCTAACTGTGATTAATCAGCTCAAACTCACAAATACAAAAATAAAAAATTATGAGTTTCTTCCCACAAATGAGCTTCTACCACCTCAATACAGATATATTCAATTAATGTCTCAAAATTTAATGCATGATAAATATAATGAGTGGCAAATTAATATCTGATTAATAAACAATGTGGATAGCACAGATTAAAGCAGGTAATCAAATAAACACAAAATTGTTTTAAAAATATTTTTAGGCTCATAAGGTTTTCATGTGTAATCCTAATTCGAGTTGCATTAAGAGTATAAAAGTATAGAGTTGTTTTCACCTAATTTCTTCAAGGTCTTCATATCTTTTCATTTCTTCAATGTGTCTATCTTTGGACCCTTAACATTTTCTTCATGATATCTTTAACACAATCAAATATATAGAACTTTTTTTTCTGAAACACTCAACAAATACATTAGTTCCACCAAAAATATCAACCTTTAATTGTTCATCAAAATCTAGGGATCAACAATACATACGTCAATAAATAATACATCCTGAAAAGAAAGATGATACATCTCTAATAATAAATACATGTACAAGATCTGTCCACTATATCTCCGAAAAAGATGTAACTGTATAATCTAATCCTAAGAAAAAAGAGAGCAATATCTAAACCTATCTAGGACCTGATGTAGGTCGGTCCATACTCCCTCCAGAACCCCAAGTCGGCGGGGCTGGCATAGCAAAAGGGGTGGAAGCCTCCAGGTCAGCCACTAATTTAATTGCGCCCGAAGTAGATATACGAGCCTCAGAAGAAAACAGAGACTGGTGACCAACGGATAGCCTACTCTTGAGGAGGTTATTTACTAATAATTCAAATACTTTTTAGTTCAAATATTTTTGATTTTTCAAGTATTTTTGTTAGTTTGATGTATTTTTATGTTTTTTTTGTAGAAATCATAAATAATTGAGAGAAAATGTGAAAATATTGCAAAATAAAGTTAATTGGGTTGTAATGGTTCGTCAATAGGCAGGTGAAGAAAATGCAAGCCCATTTTTTACCATAATGAAATTCGATTCTCGACAAATGCAAAACATAAAAGTTGTATATCTCTTTCTTAACTTTCCATATCATCTTGAATCACCTCAATCGGAGTTTAGACACGATAGTTATGACCATATTATGAACATGTGTCAAAATTACCCGAATAACTACCACAAGGGCGTTCCAGAACGTTTTCATCAGTGTTCCATGGTAAAAGGTGCACTCTCTAATTCCCCTCTACAGCGTGAAGACACGAAAAACCCTACTTTGAGCCCTATTTATACCACCTTATGCCTCAAACCCAAAGGGGGTGGCGATGTTGGGAGAGAAAAACACCATTGGTGGAGATTTGGGGAAGAAAAGCACTATTGGATGCACAAAACTTCCTAGAGATAGAGCTTGGTGTTGTAGATTATTGACAATTTGAAGGCTTGAAGTTCATCTCCATAAACAATTTTATCTTCCTTTCTCTCACCCTAATATTTTTATTGAATTTTGTATTTGTTGATATTGTGTTGAACATGTTTGCATCTATGAATTTCTTGAAAGGATTAGCCATGAATTTTCCTATGTTGAGCTAAAATTTATATCTAAAGCTTGTAGTAGCGCATAGATACATTGCTACTTTCACCACAAGTGTACAGGTCAAGTTTTAGTAAAGTGAGAAGAGTAAGGGCTGTCATATCCACAAGGATTGGTTGAGATTATTATCGAGTACCGCGATTGTCATAACCTAACTTTATTTAGGCAGTAAAAATTGGTTTATAATTAATAAATACTAATCTAGTTAACCAATTAAACTAATTATACTATACTACAAATATGAGATGTTTAGGGAAAAATATTATCTAGGGATTAACTTCAGTTATTTAAATGTGTTTAATTTCGTTTAGTTTACAATAACGGTGTCCATCATATCCTACAATCTCTGTATCGTAAAGTCACTCACCACCTCTTCTGAGTTTAAGATGAGTGAATATGCAACTTCACGTCAACGAAAAAGTCTCCTTCAACGTCTTAATGACACTAGGTCACATGAGTCTGGCCCCAACGTCATGGATTGCATACTTTCTAACTCTCTCCTGGGTTACTAGATCATCGCGTTGTTTTTACCCTAGTCCAAATTCAGGATTACCTCTCTCGAGTGTCAAACCTCGATTTATCAATATATATAAATAATAATATAACATGACAAACCGGTAAACACAATCGAATTAGTAAAGAACAACTATTAAAGAAACACAACTCAAACAAACGATATTTTCATAAATTATATTAATCCCTAGACAATATCCGTTTAGCTAACGACCATTACCATATATACAATGATAAACGATTTAAACATGCTCAAACAATAAACCGAAGTTAAGAAATAAAGAAATAAATGAAGAGAACTAGCCGTTATCCAAAGATTTGACGCTAAAACCGTTCCAAGATTGTTTCTCCTTCTTCGCATGATGTTCTTCTCCTTCAGATTTGGTTGAGCACTCCCCAAAATACTCTCTATTCTATTCTAAACCTAAGGGGTCTCTTATTTCTGAATGAGGGAGGAGAGGAGAGGAGAGGATAGGGTGGGAACAAAATATCTAAAAATACACTTTATAGCTGCAGAGGTCACTGCCGCAGCGGTGGGTATGTCGGTAGTGTCACCACTATGACGTTGGCTGTAGAAATAGAAGCAGAGAGTTTCTGTTATTTCACCGCCGCGGCGGTAGATTTGCAAAGAGTTTAGGCCCTTCTCTATATTTTAACCACCGTGGCGGTAGGCTGCAGGTTCTGAAATTTAGCCTCTTTGCTCTCTTTCCACTGTTCTTCCACCGCTCTTGATCTGATTTAATCGTTTATGATCCGTTTTCATGCCTTTCACCAAACACCTGATTTATAACAAAAATAATAAAAACGTATTAAAATGCTATAAAAATACTCGAAAACTAACAAGTTTGATTTGGAAATAGATAGGTATATTACACCTATCAGCTTGATCTAATCTTGTTTGAACTATGTTTTAAATATTTTGTTATTGTTAGATGATTTTAGTTTGTGAATTTTATGCTCGAGAGAGATTGAGCTTGTCACCGGAATTGAGAGTGAATACTTTAAGTTATTGTAAGTCCACGGGAAAGATGAACACCTAGATAATCGAGTTAGAAATTTAGGATCTTGTAAAATCGGGAGGTGAACAAGTTCTAGATTTTTTAACTAGAATCTCTATTCAATTATGTTTGTCTTATTAATGCTTCCAATTTATGCTCCCATATGATATCTTGGTTGATTTGAGAACTTGGTATTTGACACTCAAGAGAGGTAATTTCGGATTCAAACTTAGGTTAGGCATAATGTAAGTTTTAATAGATCTGGAGATTATTAAAGCTTGGTATCTATAAGGTCAAGTCATAACGAATGTTCTCACCTAAATACTAGATAGGGATATCAGTTTTGAAGTGTTTGTATATTCTCTCACTTGACACTCGGGAGAGGTAGGGAGGGAGTAGGAGTGACCTTGATTATTGAATTAATGGAATTGGCTAATAATTTCTTAATAGAATGACAAGGGAATAGCGAGATGAAATCAAGCCCCTAGAATAATTGTGCATAAGAAGTCCATATTTTATTTTACTTTTATTTTATATTTGTTTTATCTTCATTTTTGTAGACATAAAATTTGATTGCCTAGATAAAGTTTGGTTACGATAATCCCAACACTTAGCGACGATTTAAACCAATCCCTGTGGATATGATACTTCTCTTCCTATACTATTAAAACATGACCCATACACTTGCAGTGTAGCAATAAATTGCTACTACCTATGAAGTCTATGGATCTCTTGCTGCAAGTCCTCACCATACCGATGACACTGATTGCACTTCTTTCTAAGAGCATCCTTCTTGACTCTGATGGCAACAAGCTTAGAGGCCAGAACCACCTCTTCCTAGTTATGATTGTCGTAGAATGACAACACCTTGTGACCTAACAAGGTATCGCCCACTAGGTGTGCTACGTCCTTCTGAGGGCCAATCAACAGACGTGAGAACCATTGGAGGTACTCCTCCTCCAATATTGAGAGGAACAACCAGTACGTCCCTTGGAACCACAGGGTTAAGAATATCCAAATCAACATCAGTATAAGGTCCAAACCATACAACTAGAGGGGCAAGAGGCCAACATAAGATACTAGAAATCTGAGGAGTCGCTCTCTTACCCATATACACTCCCAAGAAGTCGGACCTCTAAAGACGCAATGCTGAGTTGACAATATCTTGTCAGGGAGCATGTCCGCCCAATGAGTGTTATAATGGTATGGCTGTTAATTGATGTCTCTATGTGATCGGAACTCTAGGTGAGTCCGGGATACCACGTGATCCCAGAAAGACTACCCCTCCACTAGGACGGAATGATGCTACTTCGCCCTCAAGGAAAACAATCCTCAATAGTAGAATAAGGCCAGCATGAAGAAAGATACTCATAAGCCCAGTACTGTAAGAAAAATGAGAGAGTAACAGAAGTTAAGTGATAGAGTCGAAGAATACAAAGAAGAATAAAAGATTTAAAATGAACTCACGAATAGGAACTACCAGAACCTCATAACGCTGCCAAGTTAAGCTAATACGTGAGATTGCATCCCCTCCAGGAAGGCTGTGAAGGTAAAGCTACCCCAATCAAGCTTTGCCAAGTCATCCAAGTCCCTTAGAGTCCCCACAAAATGGAGAGGGATGGTGGAACTAGACAAAGAAAAAAATGACTCACCAAGGAACTAGAGAAGTAAAATACGATAGTGTTGATCCCTCAACTCTAGGTCCTATAGAGCAAAAGGGTGAAGATCGACTCGATCACTAAGCTGCTATGTCAAATACGTGCTTCGCTCCTCAACTCTACTAGTACAGCATCCAAAAGAGCTTTCCATCCTTAAGTCATTAACTCTGGATGCTCTAAAGGTCTCCTCAGTAGAAGAAGTGAAAAGGGTAGGCACGTCATTAGAAATCCTGAGTGCCGATGTCCTAGGTCGACCTCAGGAGCACTTTGAAGCACTCCCTCTGATCAAGGTATTAGGGGCCTTGCCTTTCCCATGAGGGCGAGAAGGATGATGGTCTCCATCACCTGAAGAGCTTGTGGCTGACATAATGACGTCTAGAAAGAAATTCAAAGTTTTATCATTAGGGTTCTGACTTGAGAGAAAAGTTGCAATTGCTAAGATTTATATGTGGATTTTCCATTATTCTTCAAAATCAATCTCAAGTGGCCAGAACTAATCATTAACAGTTCATCACTAGCCGAGCACTAGGGGCAAAGGATTAAGTTTACCTCGACAACAACAACGGTTGCGACCATGCGCATTCTTCACTACCCAAGATTAATGTATATCCAGGAATACCAAGTCGAAAACTCCCGCCCTTACAAGTGTGATGTATCAAGTATTTTCAAACCCATCTAGTCACGTCATCAAAATTCTTGGAAAAGCAAGTGTCAAATCAAGACTAACGTCAAATCGAAAGGGCATCAAATCAAAAAGGGTCAAATTGTGATCCAGTCGATTCGTAATATGATAAAGCAAAACTGACAGCTAACTTTTACCAGTCGAATCTTCACTATGAAATCACATAAATAGTATGGTGTACCAACAGATCAACTCCTGGAAAGACTAAACCTCACAGTCTAGAAAAACAGAACAATAATAAACCCGTCGGCCAGGTATATTCTGAGGTTTAATCCCAAATTTGTCACCTCGACAAATAGCAAGACAGACCAATTTAACTTCACACTCTAGTAGCTAATCAATCTCATCCCCAGCCCGCAGGCTGGGGGCATACCTCACACTATCGATATTCACGAATCACACAATAGGAAGTGTCAAATTAGATTCCCTAACGAAACTTATCCAATCGCCACCCCAGTCTACTATTTAGGTATATTTCATCCTATCCATGTTTTCATGATAGAAACAGCATCCATTTTGTCTCACAATGAGAAACAAGTGTCTCAATCATTATGAACTTAGTCAGGAACTACGTAGGCAACCCACGTGCGGGTTCGGTCGCATATCCAAACAACTTAGTCTTAGTTTATATTTCATGGAGTATAACTTGCACATTTATATATATATGTCTATATATAAACTATTATTGAGGGTCGCTGACTAGTAGTAGCTGTAGTATTTACCTGCTTTCCATTAAATCATGTCAAAAATACATAAAAAAAAAATTAAAAATAAAAAAATTTAAAAAGGGGAATTATTTTGTATATATAAATCAAAGAAAACTGCTTGGATGGTGTTTAACAGTAAATATTTTTTTAGACTAAGGTACTGTCTTTGGACGAGTGTCTTGGAGTGTGTAATACTTTTCTTGAGCATAACTGGATCACAAACTTAAAAAATATCTCTAGTACATAGACCTATGGAAGTCAAAACACAGGCCATTTCAAAAGAAAAAATGAATTTCCAAAATCTCAGTGACCTAGCACACATTTAACCCCATGCTAGATAGCAACTACGTTTTTAACAAAAACCTCGGCCCATTAAGTTCTTCAAAACCGATACCTAGAAAAGCCCTTGAAAACCCATTTTCAAAATAAACGAATTTGGATGACTTAGAGACGAAGGAAAAAAACTTGTTTTCATCCTCTTCCCGATTTTCTACTTTTTCCGCTATTGAAATCCGAGGTGCATCAATTATGTAGGTTAAATTTGAGATAAGTATGATGAAAGAATTAATATTCTTTCTTCGGCTACAAATCAAACAAACTAAAGAATGAATTTTTATTGATCAAACCAAGTACACCAGGTAGTTATTGGAAAAGTATGGTTTCGATGCTGCTAAAGAATACAAAACTCTCATGGCAACAACTACAAAAATAGAAAAAGATGATACTGGCAAAAACATCAATAAAAAATGTATCGAGGCATGATCGATACTTAGTTGTATTTTACTACTAGTAGATATGATTTTATTTTAGTGCATGCTTGTGCGCAAGATTTCAATTTTGTTAGAAAGAATCACATCTAACTGTTGTCAAATGAATCTTTCGATACATAAAGGGAACTAGTGATCTAAAATTATGATATCCTTGGGGGAGTGATTTTACATTGATTAGTTACTCTAACGCTGATTTTTCTAGATGCAAAGTTGAGCATAAAAGTACAAACGGTTCATGTTATTTCTTAGGACATGCCTTAATTTCTTGATCTAGCAAAGTACATAATTCTATTACCTTATCTATGATTGAGGCAGAATATGACAGCTAGTAATTGTTGTGCACAAATTCTATATATTAAACAACAATTACATTATTTTAGAATTTGCATGTAACAAATACTAATCTATTGTGATAATAAAAGTGTTATATTCTTAATTAAGAATCCAACACAACACTCACGAACAAAGCACATCGGGATACATCATTTTATTCGTGATCACATCAAAAAGAAGATGTTACTATTAAATATGTTGATACTTCCGACCATCTTATTAATATTTTTACTAAACTTCTAGCTGAAGATCAATTTATGGAAATTACTCGATGTTTAGGCATAGCTAGGCATAATAATGTATGCTTAGAATATTGTTTTGATCCTTCATCCTCACTTTTTGAGATGACAAAGGAGGAGAAGTATGATGTTTTAGAGTACTTCTTCTTCTAAGCATTCCAATCATAAAGGGGAAGATTTATTTATTTTTACGAGAATAATGTGTTATGTTATGTTGAAAATCTTTTTGTGTTTCTCATTAACGGTGCTTAAACAAATTGAAAAAACCCGTCCTCAGATCCAGGGGAGCATAGTTACATTATTTTTTCAAAAAACATCAAAATTAATTGTCATCATCAAAAAAAAAAAATTGTTAAACTTAATGGTTTATGGATAATTAAATCTTGATATTTTATAGAACTAATATTTTTATTGATTCGCTTCAGATTAAAAGATTCATAGGTTAAAATAAGAAAAAGAATGGGTCGAACATAATAATCATTGAAGAATTCATGAAGTGATTATTTAAGAATCAATGGAATTCAAAACGTGTGCAAGATGAAGACAATTAATATTTTCAGAGCATTGAAGACATTGAAGACAATATTCATAGGTTTTTATAAAGTGTTAATTCATAAAAATATTTTTGGTAAAGTGTTTAAGTGAAAAAATGATATTAACACAGTAGCTTAAGGGAGTTAAATAGGTGACCCTATTGGACAATTCAGTCAACTAGCAGTTAGGGTCTATCAACTAACGATTCTAGTAGCCGAAACGAAGACGGAAAACTAACTGGACGAATCACTTAACCGACTAAGAGGTCAGTCAACCTATCGTACGCAAAGTAACGGTCATAAATCAAACAATTGAAAGGGTGGTCAACCGGCTATAGGGTCGGTCAATCGACAGAGTTAGATAGTAAACTTTTGATTGTTTCAATTTTTTAGCCAAATCACCTTGCTTTTAACTATTTTCAAAGATGTTTTTAAGGGATTTGAGTATTTTATTTTTATATATCATACGTCATTTATTTTATATTTATTTTGTCCATATATTAAATTATTCTTTTAATTAAATTGGTAAGACTACTTGCTATCTAACGCACCCCGAATTTTGGAAAATAGAAGAAGAAAGCGAGAAGAGGAAAACACTGTTTGGTTTCCTCCTTCTCAAAATCCTAAAAAATCTGTTCATTTTAGAAAATACAGTTTCAGAGGGTTTTCTAGGCGCCAATTTTTAAAATGTTCTTTGGGTTAGGATTTATTTGAAAAATGGAGTAGCCACCTAATATTCAGTTAAATGGTGTGCTAAGTCACGGGGGTTTTAAAAAATTATTTTTTATTTTAGAAATGACCCAAGTTTTGACTCAAAAAATAGTTTGCCTTAATCAGAGATTTCTTTAAAGTTCGGGGGGTCGGTTATTCTCAGGAAAGGTGTTCAGCACCCCAAGACACCCATTCGAATATGGTACCTAAGTATAAATAAATCTTTAAGTTCAAACTAATCAAAATAATTTCCTTCGGTTTTGGTTAGCACACTAATTCCCATTTTTTATACTTTTGTGCTTTTTATGTCATTTTATGTAAGAAAATAAGAAAAATTTATTTTTGAAAAAACAATAGTAAATAAAAATAGATTAAATAAAAAGAACAAATATCTCAATTTTAGACCGCCTATAGATTATGGAAGAATCGACAAATTTAGCCCCGAGGGGGATTTTTATTTGAAAGCTTGAGTTGACAAAACTAGCATGTATTCTAAATGGTTAATACCACTTACATCCTCCTCAACTATTGACCAAAACCACAAGAATCCCCTCAACTTTAAAAACTACATAGGATACCCCTTAAACTATTTGGCCAAAGGACACTGAGACCCCCTGTTCATTTTTTATTCTGAAAATACCCTTTGAAAGTCAACTTATATTATTATTTTTCCAATTTAACCCTACTATTTTATTTTCAAAGACAAAAGTACCCTTTCTTACTTTTGGGGTTAATGTTTAATAGACCGAAACAAAACCAAAAGATCTTTTCCATTTTATTTTTTTTTATTTCTTTATTTATTATGGTTTTTTTCCCCTTTCTCTATCTTCCCCAAATCTGTCCCCTACAATTCATCATCCAAACCATAACATCAACCTCTAAACCTATTATTCCACTACCACCTAACCCATTTTGTCACCGCAACCACCAAACACAGTTGTTGCATCTCTCTTTCTCTCTCTCTCTCTCAACCATTGTATTCATAATTTGGTAAGATTCATTGACCCTTGTATTTAACACCACAGAAGTATGATTTGGTTGATGCTGGTTTTGGTAATTCATCTATGAATTCAAAGAATAACGATAGTCCTGCAACTGCTATTGCTTTTCTTGTTGTTTGCTGTTGTTGCAACTACTGATAATAATAGACCTGTGGTTCTTGCTTCATCGACGCCACAAATTGTGATTGAATCGGAGTGTTTGAAGAATAATTTGTGTAACTTCACTAAAATTGTGAGAGGTAGAATCCTCAATTTCACCACCAAACATGTACATTCTAAAATTTCACTCCAGTTGGGGACTCGACGATGGACGATTCAAAAGTTGTTCCAAATCCCCTACTCCATGGCTCTTCATTAAACTCGTGAAATATGAACTCGGAGCAGATCATTATCGCATGAAACCGAAGTTCGTCTACTGCTGCAGTTGGAGATTTGAATCCATTGCAACTACTATATGAGAAAAGTAGTACCCCAATTAGATCCGATTGCAAAACCATGAAAACCCTAGAATTTTGAAGAACTTATAGTACTTCACTTTGTTTATTCAATCACAAGTCATAGAACAATCAAATCAACTAAAATTCAAAACGATTCCAACAGATTTCAGGTGAAATCAGCATATTAACCATTAGAAACAACTGTGCGATGGAAGTTCTCCAACACCCCAAAACATAAAAATTGAAAAATATAGATCACCACCATTTATTGGTCTTCTATCTCTCTCTCCCTCTCTCTCTTCTGTGTGGTATGGTGGGAAAGGTGGTGAGATGATGAAAGATGAAGAAAAAAAAAATGAGAAATGAAAGAGAATAAAAAAGGGTAATTTGGTTATTTATCATTTTGGATTATTTTATTATTTTTCAGTCTTAAATGAGTAAAGGTAAAATGGGAAATTCATTAAAAAAAAGCTCCGGGAAGGGGTCTCTGTGGAGTTTTGAAAATTAGGAGGGTGTATGTGGAATATCAATATAATTGAGAGGGTGTAAGTGGTATTACCCCATATTTTAAAATAGAAGAAAAAGGGTAAAATATTTTTATTGGAAAGTGAAAAACTATGTTTTAAGTATAGAAATCATAATGAAGAACAAGTAAAAGTTTATTGTCAAACAAAGAATATACAAACATTTATTTATGAAAATGATTTAGAGAAAACAAATGTTTATTTTTTAGAGTAAAACACCAAGTCTTTTCATGTTAAAAAACTCTTACATGAAAACTTTTTTTTTTTTTTAGTTCTCTTTTGTTTATTTAAGAAAAGTAAGAACAAGACATGACACTAATGGTAACTTATATGCCCCATTTGTTTTTGTCAAGAACACTGCAACCAAACTTACTTGCTTAGTCAAGTTTAATGTTATTATTTACTTTTGTTAGTTAAAAAGAAAAGATAATATAGATATAAGTGTCAGTCCTACTCGTAACTAAGAAGGAGGAAACGAAACTAAAGAAGACACGCACTTATTCCCAAAGGGATAAAGGGTTTCCCTTTATTCTGCCTTTTAGCCACAAGGGTCTAAACATAGTAATATATACAAGGTGTAAGTTTATGATCTGAGACGTAGGGTCAGTCCATGATCTATGCTTATATATATAGGGATGCTAGTCCAAAAGACGTAAGGCTAGACCGTGATCTAGGCTATCACAAAAAGGGGTATAGCAGGAAAAGAAATGTTAATTATTAGTAGTTAGTAGTCCATTGTTAGTTGGTTTATTTTAAGTTCATTGAGTTTGGTTTCATGTGGTTCTTGACAAAATCCAAAGATGCCATGTATACCAAATATTCTTATTGTTCTTAACACAAAAAAAAAAAAAAAAAAATTATGTACACTATGTACAAAACCGAAAGCACTAAAGACAACCAAAAGAACAATGTATACAAATAATCAAATGATGATAAACAAACACACTAAAGAAAAGTTTAAGAAAACTTACATAACTTAGGGAAGTGGTCTCTCCCTAAGTTATGTTTTCTTTCTTCTCCTTCTTTAATCTCTTCTTCCTTTTGTTTGGTTGTTTTTAAAAAACTTCTTAAACTCTTTGTTGGCCCAGTAGAATACCCAAGAGGGGGGTGAATTGGGTAATTAAAAATATATTAGAATAAAACTTGAATAAATCAAATAATTAATTTTATGCCTAAATTAATTATTATCCTTATACCCTAGCGGAATTATGATAAATCTAAGTGCACACCCAAATAGCAAAAACAGCAAAGTAAAATATAACAGCACACAAAAGATTTATACTGGTTCACTAAGTTACTCTTGGCTAATCCAGTCCCCCGAGCTCCACGGAGGTCGCACCCACTAAAACTAAGATCCCTTTAAAGGTAAGAGCCAAACCCGCACACTGATTCTTTGACAGGCTCAGAATCAACCTTTACAATATCCTTTTCTCAGGCTAAGAAAGAACCTCTACTTTTTACAGGCTAAAGAATAACCTAATTTTTTTTAACACTAAGGCATAAGAAATAGAACCTCTCAAAACACTCCAACTATCATTTTCACATGTAAGAATGGAACCTTTACAAATCACTCACAATGTAATTCTTATCCAAGAAGAATTACAACCTCAATCACTTTACATAAAGAGACTGACACCCAGCTACCCCTGATTAAATACTCCCAATAGTATTTAATCCGTCACAACTCACTAATATAAAAATTGATAAGAAGTAAATCTCACTCAAAACTTCTACCACCCCAGATAAATACTAACTCAATTAATATCCCAACTAATGATAGAAATATGTGAGATACAAAAATATGATTTCAACAAGATATGGGTAGCAAATTGGAACACGTAATCAGATTCAAGAAATTATTTATAAAAAATATTTCCTTAAAAAATCGGAAACAATTTCTATGATCAATTTTCAAATATGGAATAATAAACAAATAATAAGCAATATAGAAATATCTCACCCAGAATCCACAGAAATAATGATTAAAACAATATAACTTCAAATCCAGCATCAACAAAAATTGATTGCAATTGATTCTCAAAATCACTCTTAGAAAAGCTCACAATATCGTAGAATGATAACTCTTATAAAAGCGCACAAATGATATAAACTCTTTTAGCTCTCTCTCAATGAATGATTTTTTCTCTTAGAATAATTAACCTTGCCAGGAAATTCACAGGTCAATTTAAAGGAACATGTAATCAGCCTTCTAACGGCTAGTTTACAAGTGTCATGGCAATTAAATACTCTTATAGACCCCTTATATCATAAGGACTTCATTTAGGTTCAATTAAACTTAAAAACATCTTTCAAACCTCTTAATTAAACCCCCAATGTATTTCTCAATCTTAATAAATAAGTATACAATCTATTTCAAGTACCAAATTGGGAAACATTAATATTTAATGAACTATATTAATAGGATTTAATTAGTATATGAACCATATCTTAAATATAGATAATATTCTACAAATCTCTCTCAAATCCCAACCAAAAACGGCTGCTTTTGGATATAATCTCGAATGAAACTATATTATGAAACAGCGCGTTTGGTCGACTGCCCAATACAGGTTGCAGCCAAACCATCGCCGCGGTGTACATAGGTCAACCGCCCGGTCGACTCACAGATTCAGAGAGTTCAATACTACTTCATCGGTCGACCTATCGATCGACTTGTTGATTCAGAGAGTTCAGCCTTCTTGGTCGGTTGACTTAGAGATACAGGATGTTACAGCTTCCATGTCCGGTCGACTCACCAGTCAAATGCTGTGGCTGGATCTCTTCTCTAAATACATTTTTAACTTATTTTATTTTACGATTTCTCCCCTTTAACCATTTTCTTCTCTTAATTAGCTCCACTAATATTCTTATATTCCATTTTAGTCATTCAAAATTATTTCTTCTTATTTCACATAGGAGCAAATAATTTAACTTAATCAAAACACACATAAAAGATAAAATACATTTTGTGTCTTGTGTGTGTTCCTAAATGGGATATTAAGAGTTAAGATTCACCTAGGTTGTTTTTCCTAATTTCTTCAAACTCTTAATTCTTCTTCATCATCTTGGCATCTTCATTTCTCATCCATTCAATTTAACTTCTTCATTACTGGAACTTTAACTCACTGAAACACTCAATTAAATATTAGTTCCATCAAAACATCAATACTTAATTATTCATCAAAATCTTAGGATCAACACTCTTGCTAGAAGAGTATCAAGATCACTTTTAAGAGGTTTTTGGGGAATAATTTGAATATGTTTGAGAGGTGGAAAGCTTAAGAAATCAAGAAACCCAAGAGAGAATTTTGATTTTAGAGAGAGAAGTGGTTTGACCAATGTGTGTTTCTTAACAAAACAAGCTACCTTTTATAAGCAAGGGCATGGTTACACTTTCACCAATGTGCAGGCATAGCCAACCTGCATTAAATGATCATTTAAGACCATTTATGGCTAGGTTAGGTTAGGCAATGATCAAGATTTCCTAAGCTATGGTAGGTAATCATGAAGATCTTTCTAATGATGATATTCTTTTATCAAAATCTTGCCAAAAGATTTACCATTTAATGCTTCATTAATGCCCTTAATGATTTTGTCATGATCAAGGCTAATTAAACTAAGTTTAGCCACTAATTACCGATAGAAGTGATAATATTTTCTTATCATGAGATTTTTTAAACCAAATATTTCCATAAGATATGCCTATTTAATGACATTTAATGTTCTTTAATGATGACATGTTAATCTACTAGTTTAGGTATCATGACATTTCCTAACAAATTATGACATTTTATGGATGAAATCTTTTCATAAGATACTTATTAAATGATTGAAATTAATGTCTATCCTTCATGGGAAGCTCTCAATTTGGCTAAGGGCAATCTGGTAGAGGAATCTTATGTTTCTTCCTAGGCTTAGAAGGTATGATATTAGTAATCTTGGTGTCTTGGGCACCCATTTTCCTAATCAAGGCTTTATTACTTGATTTAGGATTTTTTAACTTTAGACATGAAATTAAACAAAAAAAATTGGTCGTCAATTTAACAAAACCAGTGAAAACGAAAGTTTTATGGGTCAATACGTGAAGTAATGGTAATTAGTAAAATTTATTTAAATTAAAGTGTAGAAACTGAATTAAACAAATTAAAAGTGATATCAAAAGAAAATTCACTTTTAATCTTGTCATTTTAGTCCCCATTAACTTTCAAAAATTTTGAAATTGACCCAAAACTTTTGTTTATATCGAAGTTCGATCGAATTGATGATTTTATGGTTTTTTCATGTTTTTTTATCTTTTTTTTAGTATCAAATTTAATATAAGGAAAAAAATCGTTCCATTTAAACCATAGTTTAAAGTTTTTCCGAATTTGTACTTTAAATCCAAAACTTTTGAGAACTAAATGAACGGGAGTCTATATATACAAACTTGCATTTTTCAAATGAGACAATCATGAACATTCAACTTTTGACTATTATAAGAGATAATTTTATGCTGAAAATTATATGAGAGTTTTATCGAAAGAGTTCTTGATCGAAGCACGAAAACATGTTCATCGGTCTGTTCTGTATTAAGTTATCATTCATTTTCAAAAAAATCTCGTCGAAATCTTTCCAAATTAATTAATTTGTTTTCTTAAATTATTTGTTTAATTACTTGGATTAAGTGTGTTAAGAAAACTCATTTTCAAATCTAATATCGTGAAAATCTTTTAAAATAGCTTTTATTTGTGAAATGTGATTAGTTACTGCTTGTGCGTTAAATTGATTAAATTATATTAGTACCTCATATAGATTCTATCACATAGTATTCGGGACATTAATTGAGCATAATTGTATTGAGGCAGTAAAAGCTCCTGTCGAAAGAAACTTGTGAATTTTTTTTTGTATTGGCGAGTTTGAGTAGATTTGACATATTTGGGACAATGTATAATCAGAGTAACTAGGGTTTAATCTTTAGCCTGTGAAAAAATTAGGGTTTGATCTTTAACCTAAGAAAAATATTAGGGTTTGACTTTTAGCCTGCGAAAAGGATTAGTGTTCGAATTTTAGCCTGTGAAAAAGATTAGGTTAATCTTTAGTCTTTTAAAAGATTAGGTTTTTATTCTTCCTGTAATAGAATTAGAATAAGATAAGGTTCTTTCTAAACCTGTGAAAATGATAAGTGTAATAGTATGAGAGTATAAAGGTTGATTTTAATCTTGTGAAAAGAATCAGGATTGTAAGAGTTTGACTCCTACCTGGGAAAAGAAACAAAGGGTTAGTGGATTGCGAAATACTTGTGGAGCTGGGGAAGACTAGACGTATGTAAGAGTAGTTTGTCAAATTAAGATAAATCTTTGTGTACTGCATTGTTATATTTCTTATTATTTAGGTGTGCACTTAGTTAAATATATTTCTACTTCTTAACAAGATAATAATCAATTAGAGAAATTGATAACTTATGTCTGAATTTATAGTTCAATTTTTTTTGTCACTACTCAATTCACCCTCCCCCCCCCCCCCAAAACAAAAATGGCAATCAACCCTCACAAAGGCTAAGCCCAGCTATCAAACCATCTCTAACTAAGCATGCTACAAAATGTCAATCTACACTAAAAACGTTTATTTTGAAATGTCAATCAACCTTAAAAAAAAAATGGGCCCACCTATCAAACCATCCCAGCACATTGGGTTCTTAAACTATATTATAATGATTACTGGAGTGATTAAGACACTAACCGAAAGGGTATCGTGTCGGTCTTCATTAGGAGTAGAAATACCCAGTAAAACAATCTAAGAACCTTGTTGCTTCATTAAATGATCTTAATGCACCAGTTGCACACTGTTTATCACTACAAATCCCTCGACGATACTAACCAAATGACACAATTGAAATTGAAGAAGCAATTACATGTATTTGGGTAGAGAATAATCGGATGTTGTTGCGAAGAAATTGATAATATCGACTCCAACTAGCAAATGAAATGGCCACCGAGAGTAACCAAGTACTTACTCCAAATATATACCATAACGTGATGAGCAATGATGACTATATCTCAGAGGGATATATTTCTAATAAGGAATAAATATACTTCAACAAATGTATTGTATCCGACAATTACAATATGATAAGTCCTTCATCTGTATCTCAATCTATTATAAATCTTAATCGGTACAAAGTTGAAAAAAAAAATTGGGTAACAGGAAAAACAGTTCATGTAGACAACTTAGATGATTTTTAAAAAACTAAATAGTAATTAATTTCCCACCAAACCTAGAAAATAAAACAAATTAATGGAAAACAATGAAGAATGTGAAAAAAGTATCTTCTCCTTATTAATCGCTTTTAATTCTTCAAGATGATTTATCGTTGTTTTATCTCATCCTTCCCCCAAGCGCTTAATCGAGGATACACTCTATTATCTTGGGAATGACCAACAACATCCATAGCGGAACTAAAATGGTCAAAGTAAAAAATATGTGTGAAAAATGAAAGAAATGTTAATTAGATGAGACATTAATAGCCTAGAAATAATATGTCCATTCTACTCTAATATTACTTACCATCAACAGCAATAGGCATTCGGATGCCACATGTGCATCACCTTTTAGCCACTTCTTTAAACCAACACAAAGAAAATGGAGCATAAAGCTCGCCCAATCCTAGTTAGTGATTGTGTCCAAGGGGTTCAAGATAAGCAAGTAGGGGAGAGGCAAGAATGTACTTCTTGTTGGACACAAGAAGCACCCCATCACCAATAACAAAAACTTTACCCAAAATTCTACGCCAATCGATTTCATGTCACATAGTTCTCACCTAAGTTTCTTAAGTTGTACTAATTGGCCTCCTAATACAGGTATACTCTAGAATTTCTTAATTTTATCCACCGTACCATCTTTCTTGACGATAGTTCCCTTATAACGTATTCCAAGGATGTGGGGCATATCCTTGGAAGTAATTTCCAATCTCCTACCATGAGCGTTCAGAGAGCAAGAAATATGATCAAATCTTTCAACCAAACATGGCAATAACTTCAAAGACAATGGCTTAAATCTTAAGCCTAGAATACCTCCAAAACCCATTTCATGAACAACTACTATCTGCGGTTCGATCAAAGACTCTATGACATCCAATATGGATATGTGTTAGCCTTGTCCCAATAGGGGGGATTCAAAGACAAATAATTTAAATTTTTAGAAACATCGTATATTTATTAATTGTTTCATAAATTTATTAAAACTTGTAACTATTACTCCTAAACTCGTAACATTGAATGGAAAACTTATAAGGTTGGACAAAGAACTTGTAACATTATTCAAATAAAATTCACAACTTGCATCTTGGATAAATGAACTTCTTGTAACTATTAACCCTAAACTTGTGATATTGGATAGAAAACTTGTAAAGTTGGACAAAGAACTTCTAACTATTAACCCTAAACTTATAACATTGGATAGAGAACTTGTACCGTTGGATAATGAAGTTGTAACGTTATTCAAATAAAATTGACAACTTATATCTACGGCAAATGAAACTTGTAACATTGGATAAAAAAAACTTGTAACATTCGTCAAAGAACTTGTAACATGCTTCTGAGATAATTAGAAATCCTAAACTTGGACAAATGAAACTTGCAACTATTAACCCTAAACTTGTGTCATTTGATAAAAAACTTGTAACATTGGATAAAGAACTTGTAACATTATTCAAATAAAATAGACAACTTGTTAGGAGGAATGAAACTTGCAACATTGGGTAGAAAACTTTTAACATTCATCAAAGAACTTGTAACCTGCTTCCGATATAATTAAAAAATCATAAACTTGGACAAATGAAACTTGTAACAATTAACCCTAAACTTTTAACATTGGATATCCGTCAAAAAACTTGTAACTATTAACCCTAAAATTTGTAACATTGGATAGAGAAATTGTAATGTTGGACAATAAACATGTAACATTATTAAATTAAAATTAAAAAGTTGTATCTAGGACAAATCAAACTTGTAACAATTAGCCCTAAACTTGTAACATTGGATAGAAAACGTGTACATTGGACAAAGAACTTGTAACATCATTCAAATAAAATTTGCAACTTGTATCTAGGACAAATGAAACTTCTAATTATTAACCTTAAATTTGTAACATTGGATAGAAAACATGTAACATTCGTCAAAAGAATTTGTAACTATTAAGTCTAAAACGTTGAATAGAAAACATGTAACGTTGGACAATGAATTTTTAACATTATTCAAATAAAATTGACAACGTGTATCTACGGCAAGTGAAACTTGTAACATTAGATAAAAACTTTTAACATTCATCAAATAATTTGTAACATGCCTCCAATATAATTAAAAATCCTAAAGTTGGACAAATGAAATTTGTAACTATTAACCCTAAACTTGTAACATTTGATAGAAAACCGGTAATGTTGAACAAAGAACTTGTAACATTATTTAAATAAAATTGACAACTTGTATCTAGGACAAATCAAACCTGTAACTATTGACCTTAAACTTGTAATATAGAAAACTTATGACATTGGACAAAGAACTTGTAACATTATTCAAATAAACTTGTAACAGAGAACTTGTAACATTCTTCAAATGAAATTGATAATCAAACAGTGTACTGGTTACACCAAACCCAAGCTAAGGTGCCACCAGGTTTAACACATTTGGTTAAACCAGGGATAAATAAGTCACTACTCAATGGGACATTATATATATAAACTAATTACTATAACATTATTGACTCATTTATAAATAAGTAACTTAGCTTATAAATAATTCTATAACACAATTGGTTAAACCAAGGATAAATAACTTACCTTATAACCTTTCGCCTTTACCATTGACTCATCACATGAGAAATTAACCTTCTCTTCTAGTCCAAGGTTGTCGTCATTGCAAGCAACCTAAGTGTTACAATATTAATAAGAGTTCAATAAGTAGTGGACGCATATCTAACTAAATACAAACACATGGATTAATTTTGAGAGAAATACTTACGCAGATAAAAGTTTGCACTTTCGATCTCTTTTGTTTCTTATCTTATGGCCTATCTCTTATACTTTTATCAACAATAATAATTTTTCACAAAATTAAAGTGCTTGACTTCACAAATATCATAACATAATGAATGAAACATCAAACCAAAATAGGTACTGATTTAAATGAATAAAAATTGCAAACTGCAAACTTAAATTAAGATTCATAAAAATATTTCTCTCAATCAAAAGCTAAGTTAATTCGTTTATATCATAATGCTATTAATTGAAACCATACTTATTTTCCTGTCAAAATCATATACCTTAAACTAACAGATTTTGTCACATGATTCAAACATTACTTTTTAGATAGAGGAAGAGAGAAAGAGAACAACCACAAAACCTGACGTCAAGAACAATGAGGTAGGTATTGCCCCTACACCATACCTAAAAATGATGGAGTTTAGTTATTCTTAAAAGTGATGGTGTTTTCGACTACCACCACTGCAATAGTTCACTACCCTAATTACCACGTTGACACGCCAAACTAACGCCACCATCAGTATCCCAACTAAGATTAGAAATCGATTTTAAAATCCAAAATTGAATCAAAAGGCCTAAACTAATTGAAACTAATAACAAACTTAAATAAAATTAAAAATAAAAACTGAGATGATCAATCCCTATATTTGAAAATATAGGATTTCGAAATTCGATCAAATCAAAAATTGAAACACAGATAGCAAGAAGGAGATGGAGTGAGAGGGGAGAAAGACGAACCTCAATTGTTCTTGCCAATGATGGTGGTCGTGGTTTAACAGAGGGATGTCCTTGACAATAAAACCACTAGAGTGAAAGGGGAAGAAAGAGCAACAACCATTAGTGTCACAACTCAGATTAGATATCGATTTTAAAATCCAAAACCCTAAACCAATGTTTCCTAAACTAATCAAAACTAATAATAAACTTAAATCAAATTGCGAATCAAAATAGAGAACCCTAATCCCTATTTTTCAAAATATATGGTTTTCAAATTTGATCAGATCAAAAATTTAAAAACAGAGAGAGATAGGGAGAGAGAAAAAGACGAACTTGGATGATGGCATTCGCGGTTGATCGAGAGAGCATGAGCACGAGAGAGAGAGAGAGAAGGAAAAAGACGCAGAAGCAAAGTGGTAGAAAGGAAAAAACCAATAGGCACTTGGATGACAGTGGTTATGGTTGATCGAGATAGCATGAGGGAGCACGAGAGAGAGAGAAAAGTTGTTGAAGGAGCGAAAAGTTGAATGGAGAAAACTAGGGTTGGCAAAACGGGTATTTACACGATGACACAACACGAGACCGACAAGAAATTATCAGGTATAGGTTTTGCTTATCAGGTAACGGGTCGTTATCGTGGCTGACCCGATAGCATGATAAGAAAAGTACAGGTTATCGGGTTGACATGATAAGCTGATAGGTTATACGATAAGAATTTCGTGTATTCAGGTTACATGATAACCTGAGACCTAATGGGTTACACGATAATGTATCGAATATTTTTATACCCTATAATTTATCTAGTATTATAATTCGTTCATCGTCTTCTGCTTCTGTACTTCTTCTTCCTTCATGTCTTCTACTTCTTTCATCGTCTTCTTCTGCTTCGATCTTTTGTTTCTTCTTCATTCTCCGTTCTTTTTCTTCGTTGATTTCGTCGTCGTCTTCTTTGTCGATATCATCTTCTTTGTCGATTTCGTTCTTCTGCTTTGTCGTCTTCCTCTTCTTCGTTCTTCGTCATCAATTTCATCGTCAATCTCGTCGTCTTCTTCATTCTTCTCCAATCTTCGAGTGATTTCAATTTTGATTTCGTTTTCGAAATCAAAATCGAACAACACGTTCGTCGCTTCGTTCGTCGTCGCTGAAATAGGGTTGGATTTCAAAAACAAAATCGATTTCGAATATGTTCTTGGATTTGTTCTTCGATTTCAAAAACACAGATTTAGGGTTCGATTTCGAATATGTTCTTCAATTTCGAAAACAAAATCGAATTTAAAAACGAAATCGATTTTGAATATGTTCTTAGATTTGTTCTTCGATTTCAAAAATGTCGATTTAGGGTTCTATTTCGAATATGCTCTTCAATTTCAAAAACGAGTTTGTTCGAAGATTTGTTCATCATCTTCTCGTTACCTCTTCATCATCTTCTGTTCGTCGCTTCTGTTTCTATTGAACTAGGTTTTTTTATTTTTTATTTTTTGTAAATAGGTTTTGTTAACAGGTTTGTCAACTTAATAGGTCGTTAACATGTAATGGGTAGGTAACGTGTAATGAAAATCTATCAGATAATCTTATTGTGTCGTGTTAACCTAGCAGGCTTCGTGTTTTCGTGTGGCACGAAAAAATTATCGTGTCGTGTCGTGCTGACACGATAATTTTTGTGTCGTGTTCGTGTTTGGGTAGTCTGACATGAGATGCTTATCATGTCGTGTTCATGTTTGCTCTTATCGTGTTATCGTATAATGACCTGTTACACGAATTGCCAGCCCTAGAGAAAACAAAGAGGTTATATAATAGCAACAAAGGACTTTACCAGTTAGACAAGGTAATCTTCTGATTTTTTTTTTAAGTGGTTTTAAATGTAATGATACACCTAAAATCATGATTTTATCGTAGATGGTCCTTTTTTCATTTTGACATTTATTTATTATTTTGAATTCTGTGCTTGTATATTATTTTTATTTTTTATTTTTAATGATTCCAATAAAATTCAATGGATTTGGGTTCTCAAATTTTAGATTTGAATGGATTTATCCATGAGAATGTCAAAGGGTAAAGATTTACTTGATATTGTTTCGATTTCAGAATTCTTCCATTCGCAACTTATGTTTTGGGGTTCTATAATTTTTAGTGGACTTCTACATGATTTTTTTAATAATTTTTTACTCAATTATTATGTGGATTTATATAAGTGATTCAAAACTTTGGTTGCTTCAATTTTTTTGATGAGTGTTTCATTTTTGAATTTTAAATTTAGGTAGATGATAGTATGAGTTTTTTTTGTTTTTTGTTTTTTTTTGGGGGGGGAGATTTTAGTAGCATTGTTTATTTTCATTATATTTGGTCGAAATGTTAATAGTAAATGGAATTATAAATTTTTGTAGAATGGTTAATGTTCATTAGAATTATAAAAATTCAATGGAACAATGTTATTAATTTTTTATAAATTTTTGGTAATTAATTTGTTTATGAATATATTTTTCATTAAATAATTTTATTATTTTTTAAAATTTAATACTTTTTATTTTTAAATTTTTTAATGGCATGTTATAAAAATTAAAGTTAAATAGAACATATGCATGGATATTTGTGGTATTTTTAAAAAAAAAAAATATATATATATATATATATATATATATATATATATATAATTTATATTTTGAATAAAAGCTTGTTGCTGCAGAAACTAGAAATGAACAAATTTATTGAAATTACTTGGGTTGAGTCGCGGACCCGGTCGCTTTCTTTAAGACGTTTCGCAGCTTTACCCAAGTATGTGCAAGCAGTATCATAGCCTCGTCATCCCCAGGGTAAAATAACATAGAAATCACCTTTGTCTGGGACCTTCTCTGCACAATAGAAGCCCTAAAACTTAACACTCACACACTGTTCAGAATATAAACATACTACTCGAAACACTATTTGAAAACTGAAATAAAAATACGAATTGACTGATTGAATGAATCGATACAGGTTGATCGTTGGAAAGAAAAACTAATCGAAAAGCAAATTAATCGAAAAAGAACTGTATAGTTTATGATTTTCCGAAAGAACTGTGCAGTTTCTGATATTTTTTTCTGTGTTTCAAAATAGATGCAAATGTTTGTATTTATAGACAAGAAGAACCGAATCAGAACATTTTGAAAACGGTTCAAAATAGATCCAACGGTGCGAAATTCGTAACGTTGGGAAACGGTTCAAAAAATGTAATGTTTGCGTTTGGAAACGGTTCAAAAATCGTAATGGTTCGTTCGAAAATCTAATTTATAAAATAAAATTAATATTTTATTAAATAAATTTTTTCAAAAAAAATATATATAAGTGTCATCTCACCTCAGGCTTGGCACGGCACGGCCGGACGGACAGACGAGCAGCGGCGGCGATGCGCGCATGTATGGTAAACCAATAGGGACGTAACTCCTCTCTCCTCCACAAAATGTGAGTACCACTTGGGTCACATCCCAAGTATCCCACTTATCCCCTATTATACTCCTCTAGACCCCTTTTCCAAAGCAATGTGAGATAAAGCAAAAGAGGGGAAAACTTTTACACTTATTTTATTTTTTTTTATATATCTTAATTAAATAAGAAAAAAAATCACTATGTTCCAACAATCCCCCACTTGAATTTTTAAAACAATTTTTCATCAAGCAGTATAATACAATATAAGATTGTTCATAAGTAAAGGTGTCTATCGACTTGAACCTTTACATAGTGAAGATGATTTAGATTATACTAGAGTAACTCGTAGTTTTGAACTCTATCTCTAACAATATCACACACACAACCTTATCAGGGTGTAGTCCAAAAGCCCGTGTTTTACGGCCATGCACGTATATCCCAGTGTAGCGAATACTCTAGAGAATTTGCCTAAAATTCCATAGGAAGCGACCACAATTCCACATTCACATAGGTGAGTCTATCAAGAGTACTCTTGTAGTTAGGTACTTCACTCTAAATAAAGTATAGATCTCATTAAGAGTTAATAAAAAAAAAACTCAACTTTTCTTTCACTTTAGGATATCATGCTTCAATCAACACGTATGGAATAGAACTCAAAATTATTATTATAGCATGATTCTCCTTATATCACTTTATGAGTTGTTATTACCCTTTAAACCTATTTCTTGGGATCTCCAGTCTATAGGTTGGGTTTCCCTCACAAATGACTCCTCAATCTATGAGCTTGAGTCCCATTCCTTTCTAGATTTTGTAAACTTTTCTCAAGCTAGTCCTTTTATCAAAGGATCAGCCATGTTATCATCAGATCGTACATTATCCAGTCTTACAGAGTATATCCAGTCGAGATATACTCTGTAATAGTATTGTGTTTGTGACATATTTGTCGTCTTTTTCCATTATAATAACAGTTCTGCATTTTTCCAATAGCCGCGATACTATCGCAATGGATCAAGATGGATGGAATCGATCTCTCCCGTAGAGGGGTATCGAAAAGCAGACTTCTTAATCACTCTGCTTCCTTACTAGCCCATGCTAGTGCAATCATCGCAGACTCCACAGAAGATTAAGCCAAAATAGTCTGTTTCTTAGATTTCCAAGAAATAACTCCACCAGTTATGCTAAATATATAGTAGCTAGTTGCCTTGGAGTCATCTGAAAGGGTGTTCCAATCAGCATTGCTATATCCTTCTAGAACATCGGGAAACTTCTAATAATGTAATCCAAAGTTCATAGTTCTTTTTAGGTATCTCATGATCCTTTCAATAGCATGTCAATGCCCAATACAAGGTTTACTTGTAAACTGGCATAGCAATCCCATAGCATTAGCTATGTCGGTCCTAGTGCAATCAGTGGTATATCGAAGACTGCCTATGATGCTCACTGATAGGTGTAAAATACCTATCTAATTATAAACTGAATTTGCCAGTTTTCGAGTATTTTATTGAAGTTTGAATAACTTTTTAGCTGTTTTTATTAGTCAGGAGTAGGGACGTAAACAATTGGCAAACCGAGCGAAATGGTGGAGAAAAGGGTAGCAAACAATATGACAAAAAAAGGTTTCAAAGAACAACGCAATTCCGGCTAGGCAAAGTATCCACCGCCTAGGCATAAATTCATCAGAAAGTTGCAAATGCTGAAAAGTTGAAATCCGCCTAGGCGAAGTTTCCACCGCCTAGGCGGAAATCCATCAAAAGGTTGTAAGGGCTAAAGTATTGAAATTCGCCTAGGTGAAGTTTCCACCGCCTTGACGAAAATCCATCAGAACGCTAGAAGTGTTAAACTGCTAGAAGAGCTAAACTACTGTAAATCCGCCTAGGCGAAGTAGCTACCGCCTAGGTGGAATTCCGTCAGAAAGAAAGGGACCAAGAAGTTAGTCCTCCACCAAGGGGAACAAACCATCGCCTCGACGGAATGCTAACCAACTTAAACTCCGCCTAGGCGAAGATTCTACCGCTTAGGTGGAATTCGCAGAACAGCCCAAAATATCTATTTAGATATTTTTGAACCCCTAGGCCTATTTATACCCCTTTCCCACGTCTGAAACCAGTTGTTGAAGGACCCTAACCCTAGTAGAGAGCTCTTAAGCTATATTTTGAAGATCAAGAAGGAGGTTCATCATTCGGACAAAGAAGGATCACTTGCGGATCGATCATTAGCGATAGTGAACCGTTTCACTTCCAGATTTTATCGTTTCTCTCTTGTTTTTATCTTTGTAATCACTTTTTCATATCTAAGAATGTTGAATCCCTCTGATGTTGTATGGTATATGGCTAAGATCTTGTAGTATTAGTTAAATGTTACTTACGTGTAGTTGAAATCATGTAATTGTTAAGTTGAATGAACTAATGTTACTTTAATGTGTTGTTTGTCTAAATCCGATTGTGTTTACCATTATTCTTGATATTATGCTTGTATTGATAAACCGAGAATACGGGGTTTGACACTCAGGAGAGGTAACCTCGGATTCGGACTAAGGTAAATACAACGTGACGTTTTAATGACCAGGGAGGGCGTTAGAACGTATGCAATCCATGACATTGGCTAAAGACTCACGTGACCTAGGGTCGTAAAGGTGTTGAAGGAGGCTTATTCATTGACACGAAGTCGTGTAATCCCCCGTCTTACACTCAGGAGAGGTAGCGGAGGAGTTATCGATATAGAGATTGTCGGAATAGATAGAAAACCATTATAGCTAACTTAATGACTTCGATTATGCATTATGTGAAAGAAATCAATACCTAAGTAATTAGTGTAATTAGAACTAATCTCATAGTTGTCATTTATCTTAGTATATTAAATAGAAAACAAACAAATTATGATTAGTCAAGATAATATGAAACTATTTAAATCACAATACTCAACCGAATTACCCGCCATTCCCAGTGGAACGATATCCGATCTTACAAGATCCATTATATTAAAACTAGACCTCGTATACTTGTGAGTAGTCATTACCGCAAGGACGATGGTTGTGAATCCTCGTGCGTACAAGTTTTTGGCGCCTTTCCCAGGGATTGGCAAGGTGTTTTTCAATTAAGTTGATATTGTGATCAAGTAGTTGAATTTTAATCACGATAATTCTTTTGCTTTTAAATTTCATTCAATTTATTTATTTATTTGATTTATCTATTTGATTTAAGCAGTGCATGCGACATAGTCAACGTATTGCTAAACAGAAAGAGGAAAAAGCTACCGCTATAGCCAGGGGACGTGAAAATGTTCCACAACCACCGGAGCCGCACACACTTCAGCCTCCAGAACAGGAGAGGCCATAATGAGTCCTTAGGGACTATTATCGGCCACTCATGCTGGATAACTATTTAGGGATCCGGAGGCAACCGATCTAGGCAAATAACTTCGAATTGAAGCCCGCCTTAATTAATATGGTTCAGCAAAACCAGTATGGAGGAAATCTTCACGAAGACCCCAACGTCCACTTGGCAACCTTTCTCGAGATCTGTGACACTGTCAAGATAAATGGAATTTCCAAAGATGTCATAAGGTTGAGGTTATTTCCGTTTTCTTTACAAGATAGAGCAAGGGGTTGGTTTCAATCGATTCAACCGGGGAGCATTAATACTTGGGAGGACCTTGCACAAAGGTTCCTCACTAAGTTATTTCCACCTTCGAAGACTTCTCAACTCCGAGGCGAGATTGCGTAGTTTTGCCAGAGAGATTTTGAGCCGTTGTTTAAGGTATGGGAGAGATTCAAGGACCTATTGAGAAGGTGCCCCCAACACAGGTATCAAGATTGGTTTCAAACCCAATTATTTTACAACGGGTTGGATGGCCAGACTAGAACGATAGTTGATGCAGCCTCAGAAGGATCGTTGTTGTCCAAAACCCCTACCGAAGAAAATGTATTATTGGAAAAAATGGCGGCTAAAAATTATCAATGGCCGAATGAGAGGAACACGGGAAGACGGGTCTCTTCTATCCAAGAATCTGACCATATTACAATGTTATCGGCCCAAGTGTCGAAGCTCTCGGATCAATTGGTCGCCATGTCTACAAAAGGAGCTTTGTTGAGTCAAGGGGAGGAGATAGCAGCAAGTTGATCTCAATCTGGATTAGATAACGAGTTCAAGGAATGCTATTTTCTAAATAATTATGCCTACACTTTCAGGCCGGCTACCAACATTCTGACTCATTACAATCCTGGACTTCGTAACCATGAGAACTTCTCATATGCGAACAATCAGAACGCTTTGCGGCCACCTCCGGGTTATGGAAATCAAGTTTCGGGATATCCTATGCAATCCAATCATCAAATGCAACAACCACCAATGCATAATCCGAAGTCAAATTTGGATGAAGTTTTGGGTTCGTTTATGAAGGAGACTCAGACTATGATGCGTAAGATGCATAATGGGCTGAACAAACATGAAACACAGCTGGACTCAATCGATACCACTTGTACAAACACTAACGCTATGGTGAAGGCTTTAAAGACTCAAATCACGCAGCTTACTAGGGCCATTCAAGAGCAACAAAAGGGGAAGTTTCCAAGCAACACGGAAACCAACCCTCGAGAACGCAAGGCAATTAAGTTGAGGAGCGGAAGAGATGTGGAAGTGAGTAGGCCTATGGAAACCGAGCTGGAAGTGAGTTGTGAGTTTCCGCATGATGAACCAAGAACAAGTGCAGAGGAGGAAGTTGAAGTTAAAACTGATGAAAGAAAAAAGAAGCCGAGTGAAGAGTTGAATGGGGATAAAAACCAAGAGAAAGTCGAGGAGAGAATAAGAGATGAAAGGGTGATACCGGGTTAAGTAACATTTTCAGAGAATCCACCGATTCTGGTAACCCCATTTCCATATCCTCAAAGATTCCAAAAGAGGAAGTTGGATACCCAATTTGAGAAATTTCGTGAAATTTTCAAAAAAATCCACATCAACATACCTTTTGCGGATGCATTGGAACAAATGCCCAACTATGGCAAGTTCTTGAAGGACATCATGACGAAGAAGAGGAAGTTGGAGGATTACGAAACGGTAAAGCTAACGGAGGAGTGTAGTGCAATACTACAAAGAAAATTACCTACTAAATTGAAGGATCCCGGTAGTTTTACAATTTCGTGTACTATCGGGAAATCTTATTTTGATAAGGCGCTTTGTGATCTTGGGGCGAGTATTCATTTGATGCCTTCTTCAGTTTATCAGAAGTTAGGACTTGGGAGTGCAAAGCCAACAACGATCTCTCTTCAAATAGCGGATCATTCGTTAACCTATCCAAAAGGTATCATTGAGGATACGCTAGTGAAGGTAGACAAATTCATATTTCTGGTGGATTTCGTTGTGCTTGAAATAGAAGAAGATAGAGAAATCCTGATCATCCTAGGAAGACCTTTCCTTGCAACGGGAAAGGCCTTGATTAATGTGCATAACGGAAATCTGACGTTAAGAGTCAACGATGAAGAGATAAGGTTCAACATTTTTAGAACTATGAACTTTCCGGATGAACCTCTCAATTGCAATCGAGTTGTTGTTGTGGACTCTTGCATGAGGAAGTTCTTTCTTGCAAATATGGAAATGGATTCCTTAGAGCATACACTCACAAATTCCTTATATATAGGGGATCTTAGTGAGGAAGGCTCTACCACAGAACTTGAAGTTGTGGACAACATGTTGACTTTGGATGCTCAATCTAAAGACGTAGAAGATCATATTCATGTGCCGAAGATAGAACAAGTTGAAAACTCTCCCGAGGAATCAAATCCGCCTCACGGTGGATTATTACTCAAGCAATTACCGGAACACCTTCGGTGTATCTTTTTGGGAGAGAATTCAACTGATCCGATTATAATTTTATCAACTCTGATGGAAGAAGAGGAGAGTAAGTTACTAAGAATATTGAAGAGACACCGATCCGCTTTTGCTTGGTCTATTTTGGATATCAAAGGAATTAGCCCCTCGGTTTGCATGCATAAGATTTTGATAGAAGATGAGTTCAAACCCTCTATTAAACATCAACAGCAGCTAAATCCGGCTATGAAGGAAGTGGTGAGAGCGGAGGTATTGAAGCTCTTGAATGTGGGAATTATATATGCTATATCCGATAGTGAGTGGGTTAGCCCGGTACAAGTGGTGCCCAAGAAAGGAGGTATGACGGTGGTGAAAAATGATAAGGACAACCTTATTCCTACACAGACCATCACGGGATGGTGTGTACGCATTGATTATAGAATATTGAATAAGGCGACAAGGAATGATCATTTTCCTCTTCCTTTTATTGACCAAATGCTAGATCGATTAGCCGAATATGAGTACTATTTCTTTCTTGATGGCTATTCAGGTTACAATCAAATAGACATTGCACTGAAGGACCAAGAGAATACTACTTTCACATGCTCGTATGGAACGTTTGCTTATCGACGTATGCCCTTTGGCCTTTGCAATACACTGGAAACTTTTCAACGGTGTATGATTGCGATATTTTCTGATATGGTAGAGGAGAAAATGGATATCTTTATGGATGACTTCTCAGTCTTTGGGTCATCTTTTGATCACTGTCTCTACAATCTAGCGCTTGTTCTTGACCGATGTGAGGAGAAAAGTTTGGTTCTAAATTGGGAGAAGTGTCACTTTATGGTTAAAGAGAGAATCATATTGGGTCATCAAGTCTCTTCCAAGGGGCTTGAGGTGGACCGAGCAAAGATTGAAAAGATTGAGAAGCTTCCGCCACCAATTAATGTGAAAGGAGTTCGAAGTTTCTTGTGGCATGCCGGCTTTTATCAATGCTTTATTAAGGACTTCTCGAAGACGGTGAAGCCGTTATGTCACCTTCTTGAGAAGGATACTTCATTTGAATTCAATGAGGTTTGCGTGGAGGCTTTCAAGGTGATAAAGGAGAAATTGATCACGGCTCCAATAATGGCCACCCCGGACTGGGAGTTGCCATTTGAGATAATGTGTGATGCGAGTGACTATGCTGTTGGCGCGGTGTTAGGCCAACGGAAGGAGAAGATCTTTCGCTCAATCTATTATGCAAGTAAGACATTGAATGATGCCCAGAAGAATTACACCACGACAGAGAAAGAAATGCTAGCGGTGGTCTTTGCTTGTGATAAGTTCTAGTCTTATATCATTGGGTCAAAAGTGATCGTCTACACGGATCACACGGCTATCCGGTACTTATTTGCAAAGAAAGATGCCAAGCCGAGATTGATAAGGTGGATTCTTCTATTGCAAGAGTTTGATGCTGAAATAAGGGATAAAAAGGGGAGTGAGAACGTTGTTACCGACCATTTATCAAGGTTGATTCAAGAATACATTGGTGAGGAGTCTAGCATCATGGAAATGTTCCCTGACGAACAACTATTTTCAGTGGAAAATGCACTTCCTTGGTATGCGAACATTGTGAATTATCTTGCATATAACGTGTCACCACCTGAGTTGACGGGAGCCCAAAGAAAGAAATTTCTTTTTGATGCAAAGTATTATATGTGGGACGAGCCATTGCTATTCAAGAAATGTGCTGATCAGGTGATCCGTAGATGTGTTTCGGATGAAGAAATGGCTAGTATTCTTTACCATTGCCATTTATAACCTTGTGGAGGCCATTTTGGTGCGACTCGGACAGCATCGAAAGTACTTCAATCAGGTTTTTACTGGCCTTCTTTGTTTAAAGATTCATATACGTTTGTGAAAACTTGTGATAGATGTCAAAGGGTGGGTAACATATCGAGAAGGCATGAATTGCCACTGACGTCAATTCTTGAGCTTGCGTTATTTGATGTGTGGGGCATAGATTTTATGGGGCCATTTCCACCGTTATTTGGCAAGGAGTATATTCTATTAGTGGTGGATTATGTGTCTAAATGGGTCGAGGCCGTAGCAACACCTACCAATGATGCGAAAGTGGTTTTGAAGTTCCTTCAGCACAATGTCATGACACTGTTTGGGACACCTCGAGCCTTAATCAGTGATGAGGAAACCCACTTTTATAACAAAATGCTAAGCGCTTTGTTGGCAAAGTATGGGGTTAGACACATGGTGGCACTACTATACCACCCACAGACAAATGGCCAAGCTGAGGTTTCAAACCGAAAAATCAAGCTAATTCTAGAGAAAATGGTTCATACTAATCGCAAGGATTAGGCGGTGAAGCTTGACGATGCTTTATGGGCGTAACGCACGGCTTTTAAGACACCGATCGATATGTCTCCGTATCGATTGGTGTTTGGAAAAGTATGTCATTTGCCCGTTCAATTGGATCACCGTGCATTCTGGGCGATCAAAAAACTTAACTTTGACATAAAAACTTCTGGTGCGCAACGTCTCCTCCAATTGAATGAAATGGAGGAATTCCGGCATGAGGCTTATGAGAATGCCAAGCTTTACAAAGATAAAACAAAAAGGTGGCATGATAAAATGATAGTCTGGAGGGAGTTCAGTCCAGGCCAACAAGTTTTATTATTTAACTCAAGGCTGAGACTCTTTCCCGAAAAGTTGAAGTCCCAGTGGTCTGGACCGTTCTAGATCAAGCATATTTATCCATTTGGTGCTATCGAGCTAGAAGGCAAAGACGGACGAACTTTCTGAGTCAACGGGGAGCAGATCAAGCACTACTTCAAGGATGAAGAGGGAGTTGTGGAGAACATCTCCCTCGTTGAAGGATAGAGCCGGAATTCATAAACGTCCATGCTAGGGACGTAAAACCTGCAACATCTTTTGATATGTCATCGAGGGTAACGAACATTCTCAACTTTTGTATAAATTACTTTTTGGAGATCGTATTGATCTCGTAATACTATTTTTTGTGGTGAATTGATAAGGCTAGATACTCAAGATTGATTTCCATGCCAAAACTCGTTTGAGGAATGAAGAGGAAGTAAGAGGTATAGAGCAAAAATGTGAAAACCTTAAGGAATCCAGCTAAAGTCCACACTGGCGTAAATTCTCTAAGGTGGAAAAACCACCGCCCAGGCAAAAATTAGACAAAAGGCTGAGAAACCATACTGGCGTAAATTCACCTAGGCGAAAAAAACCACTGCCTAGGCAAAAATAGGAAGAAAAAGTCTGAATTTCTACACTGCCGTAACTTCGCCCACGCGGTAAAACCACCGCCTAGGCGAATTAACACCAGAAGATTTTTAAAAAGAAAAAGGCGCTACTTCGCCTAGGCGAAAAAAACCACCGCCTAGGCGAATTCACGCGAGCCCTGTTTTAAAATGGAACAGTCCTCTTCGCAAACGGCACTTCCCTACTAAAAATTTCAAGAAACCTCTCAACTTCACCATCCCAAATCCCTTCCTCCCGTCAAAGATTCATTCTACATTGCTTAAAACTTGGATTTTCACCAAGAATCTTCGTCCAAACATAGAATTCCTCCTCCCATTTTCGAAAATTAGGGTTTGAACGGTAAAACAGTGCGAGATCGCCATCCTCCAGTGATTTGATCAAAAAAATTCAAAAGTAAGTGTCAATGAACTATTTTTCATTTAGTTGTTGAAATATTTTCTTCATCTACTCATTTATTTCAAAAATCATTGGATTTGGTTAGAACCCTAAACCCCTTTAAACCCTAGATTGCGGTTTTCATCCTATTTGGGATTTAGGAATGATTAATGGTAAACCCTATCATGTTTTTGTGTTTATATACAATGTGAATTTATGCTACATTACGAAAAAAATGTGATTAGGTTATGGTTGGTGGGATATCTTGTGAAATTTGTATTGTTTGGCTTTGGTTGGCACATGTTTCATAAAATAGAGCATTGTGTATTCACTGACAAGGGTTTGAATTGCGTGTTCTATTGTTATTATTTTGGTTGGTGTTGTGATTGTTATTTACAGGGAAAATGGCGAAGCACCGTGCAGCCAAGCAACCACGAACAGAAGAACCTCCGGCTGCTTCGAATTACAACTCTCTCAAATTTATCTCAAAGCAGGCTGAGGACCATTACAAAGAGCATGAAAGTAAGCATCCCGGCATTTTCCAGAGGGGGTTTGGACCTTTGAATAAACTCCCTGAAGAATTCAGGACTGTCCTTCTACAAAGACGATGGGAACAGTTCTGTGCTCCACCCCTACCAGGGGAGTTGGCCCTTGTACGAGAGTTCTATGTGAACATTATTGAGGCCACGGGATTTCAGACAAGGGTACGAAACATTCCAGTCCTATTCAGTGCGAACCATTTCAACGAGTTGCTTAGATTTATGGGGGCGAAAGCCTCCAGAGATTTATCCGATGCCGCCACACCGACAATGAGTGCGGTGATTCAGACCCTAACGATGGGAAACGCCCAGTGGACAAACACATGGCAGGGTCAGGAAATCTTCAAGTCGCAGTTTTTGAAATCGATCCCAAAGATTTGGCATCAATTTATCTGCGCCAATCTGCTCCCTACCACCCATATGTCCGATGTTTCCAAGGAGCGAGCATTTATGCTCTACGGCATTGATAGAGGGACGCCCGTCAACATTGGTTAGCACATTTATTCTTGAATAATTCATACTGCCAGGACAAATAAGGGTGGCCTTCCTTTTCCTTCCTTCCTCACAGCTCTCTTTCAACGAGCTGGAGTTCGTATTACATCCACAAGCCCCTTTCCACCTATAAAGCCACTCGATCTTGCAATGATTAACAGGTTATGGAAAAGCAGACCAGGTGAAGGAGAAGAGGGTCAGGAAGAGGAAGAAGCTGGCCCTTCGGAGCCACCGATGCCCACAACCAGCCGCGACCAGCTCATCCAACTTTCATGAGATGTCCGTAGTCTCCAGTCCGATATGAGCCAGCTTCAAGCTAATTTGGCTCAGATAGAGAACTACATGGATTCCTACATCCGGCAACAAGATCAAAACCAAAGAGTTTTATTCGAACATCTCGGAATCGACATAGCGCGTTATACGCCCGTGCCACCTTCCAAGACTGATGAGCCGCCACCGCTATCTCCTCCATAATGAATGGTAGGAGGTTAGACTTATATGTCTTCCCTCCTAGGTATGTGTCCGACCCAGTTTTCAATACGTATTTTTCTATTCCGCTATTGGGTTCGCTGCTTAGGCAGTGAGGACACTGTCTCATTCAAGTTTGGGGGTATATGATATGCAAGCATATAGTTTGTTTGTTTGTTTGTTTTTTTTTTTTTTTTTGGGGGGGGGGGGGGGATATGAAGGATGACAAACTTTTTATGATGTAAAAGGGACAAAATTCTTTTTGCGTACAAATTGTTGTTTATAATGATATTAATGTTAAAATGTTTTGTAAAAATTGAAATTCTTTTTGTTATGCATGTGTAATGTTTAGCTATGCATGTGTAAGGATCATTAGCATAAGTAATGTTAGTTTGTAGAATTATAGTAGATTTGTTAATGAATATAGTTGTACATGCATGCTGAGTTTTTGAGTTCATCCAAACCATGTCCCGATGATGAAAATTACCCCCTAAATTGCATATTGAGGTCGGGGGTAATGCCATTCACGTGTGTTTTGTGTGCTTAGCATGTCGATTAGGTGAAGATTATTTTTATCCTAAATCGCACGATCGCATAAACTCATTGTATAACTAGTTGAACGATTTAACGTCGATTATTCAGTAATAAGTTCATGACAGAAATGAGGAATCTAGAACTTGACTAGGGGAGGCTTGAAGCGAAATTATAAGTAAGGTAATTCCGGAGGCATGATATAGGCCTTCATTTTTATCGCTTGAACCGTTTAAAACTAACTTGAAAAGTTATTCCCTCGTTCTCTTGTCGAAGCCATAAACTTTTTCACTTCTGAACTTATTTCTATACTTTAACCAAGTTCAGAACCATTGTCTCTAGGAATAAAAGTGGAAATTGAGTGAGAACAAGTAGCATTAGATTATGCTAACTTGAAGCGGGCAATCGGGGTTTCAGTTTAAATGTTTTTGGTTAAGTATAAGAGTATTCACTTGTCAATCCTTTAGTTGTATTTACATGGCCCTAAAATTGTACAAAATTTAATAAGTTTGGGGGTGTGTAAAAAAAAAAAAAAACAAAGAAAGAAAGAAGCAAACTATGTGAATATAGTGTTTAATTTTGGTGGTTGTGACAAGTGAATACAAGTTTACTAAATCTTGTTCAGGGTAATATCTTCAAAGATAAGGGAGTCATGAGAGAGATTTAGTGACAAGCGTTTATACCTCGGGTATCGTTAAAATTATAACAAGTTTCTATTTCTACGATACCCTTGGCCGTTCTCCCAAGCCAAACCAAGCCCTATTGATCTCAGTGAATGTCCGAACCTACATTAGTGGATAGTTGATCCCAGTCAAGCATATGGCTTTCCTGAATGTTTTAACAAGTTTAAGTTATGACATTATTCATTGAATAATCCAATCCGGCGTTTGATTAGTTATATATCCGAGTTATCACACACACACATTTCAATTGGATCTAAAATGATTTTAACTGATATTGAGTGTTGAAATTCTGGAACACCATGTGGTTTGTGTTATTCCTTAACCGGATCAGATTACGGGTTGTTGAGGGAAGAATAGCATGGTTTCTTTGACTAAACTTAAATCTCACAAGTGTGTACTTCTTATTTGTTGATGATTACTTATTTGTAGTTTAGAATGTAGCTAATTAGTGTAGTTAGTGTTATTTAGCATTAGGGTGTTTTGCTCGAGGACTAGCAAAATTCCAAGTTTGGGGGTATTTTATAGGTGTAAAATACCTATCTAAGTCTAAACCGAATTTGCCAGTTTTCGAATATTTTATTGAAGTTTGAATATATATTTAGCTATTTTTATTAGTCAGGAGTAGGGACGTAAACAATCGGCAAACCGAGTGAAATGGTGGAGAAAAGGGTAGCAAAAAATATGAAAAAAAAAGGTTTCAAAGAACAGCGCAATTCCGCTTAGGCGAAGTATCCACCGCCTAGGAGGAAATTCATCAGAAAGTTGCAAATGCTGAAAAGTTGAAATTCGCCTAGGTGAAGTTTCCACTGCCTAGGCGGAACCGTCAAAAGGTTGCAAGGGCTGAAGTATTGAAATCCGCTTAGGCGAAGTTTCCACCGCCTAGGCGGAAATCCGTCAAAAGGTTGCAAGGGCTGAAGTATTGAAATCCGCTTAGGCGAAGTTTCTACTGCCTAGGCAGAAATCCATCAGAACGCTGGAAGTGTTGAACTGCTGTAAATCCGCCTGGGCGAAGTAGCTACCGCCTAGGCGGAATTCCGTCAGAAAGAAAGGGACCAAGAAGTTAGTCCTCCACCTAGGCGAAGAAACTTTCTCCTAGGCGGAATTCTAACCGACTTAAACTTCGCCTAGGTGAAGATTCTACCGCTTAGGCGGAATTCGCAGAACAGGCCAAAATATCTGTTTAGATATTTTTAAACCCCTAGGCCTATTTATACCCCTTTCTGAAACCAGTTGTTGAAGAACCCTAACCCTAGTAGAGAGCTCTTAAGCTATGTTTTGAAGATCAAGAAGGAGGTTCATCATTCGGACAAAGAATGATCACTTGCGGATCGATCATTAGCGATAGTGAACCGTTTCACTTCCAGATTTTATCGTTTCTCTCTTGTTTTTATCTTTGTAATCACTTTTTCATATCTAAGAATGTTGAATCCCTCTGATGTTGTATGGTATATGGCTAAAATCTTATAGTATTAGTTAAATGTTATTTAGGTGTAGCTGAAATCATGTAATTGTTAAGTTGAATGAATTAATGTTACTTTAATGTGTTGTTTGTCTAAATCCGATTGTGTTTACCATTATTCTTGATATTATGTTTGTATTGATAAACCGAGAATATGGGGTTTGACACTCGGGAGAGGTAACCTCGGATTCGGACTAGGGTAAATACAACGTAACGTTCTAACGACCCGGGAGGGCGTTAGAACGTGTGCAATCCATGACGTTGGCTAAAGACTCACGTGACCTAGGGTCGTAAAGGCATTGAAGGGGACTTCTTCATTGACACGAAGTCATGTAATTCCCCGTCTTACACTCAGGAGAGGTAGCGGAGAAGTTATCGATACAGATATTGTTGGAATAGATAGAAAACCATTACAGCTAACTTAATGACTTTGATTATGCATTATGTGAAAGAAATCAATACCTAAGTAATTAGTGTAATTAGAACTAACCTTATAGTTGTCGTTTATCTTAGTATATTAAATAGAAAACAAACAAATTATAATTAGTCCAGATAATATGAAACTATTTAAATCGCAATACTTAACCAAATTACCCGCCATTCCCAGTGGAACGATATCCGATCTTACAAGATCTATTATATCAAAACTAGATCTCGTATACTTGCGAGTAGTCATTACTGCGAGGACGAGGGTTATGAATCCTCGTGCGTACACTCACATACTCAAATTGGCTAACACCATCACCGGTGTTCTTGAACAACTTCACACTAGGGTCATAAGGAGTACATGCTGGTTTACAGTCAATGTAATTGTATTTCTTTAGAATCTTTTCTATATAATGAGATTGATCCAAAGAAATTGTTTGTTTATACCTAGTTATTTTAATACCAAGGATCACATTTGCTTCACCAAGATCTTTCATGTCAAAATTAGCACATAGCATAGATTTAACAGTATTCACAACATGAATATTAAAACCAAAAATTAATAAGTCATCCACATAAAGACATATAATAGTCCAAACATCATTTTCAGATTTGTAATAGATGCATTTGTCACTTTTATTAACTTTAAAACCATGTGAGATAACAAGATTATCAAATTTCTCATGCCATTGCTTAGGTGTTTGTTTCAAATCATAAAGAGATTTATCTAATTTGCATACTTTGTTTTCTTAACCATGAATTACAAATCCTTCAGGTTGGTCCATATAGATCTCTTCTTCTAATTCACCATTCAAAAAAGCAATTTTAACATCCATTTAGTGCACAACAAGATCATGAATAGCAGCAAGTGATAAAAGCACATGAATAGAAGTAATTCTAGAGACAGGTGAGAAAATATCAAAGAAATCTACATTTTCTTTTTGTCTAAACCCTTTGGCTACAAGACGAGACTTATATTTATCAAGAGTTCCATCGGGTTTCAGTTTCTTCTTGAGAATCCATTTACTTCCTATTGTTTTATAACCAGGAGGTAAATTTACTAAGTGCCAAGTTCTATTTGACTTGAGAGAGTCCATTTCATCATGTTGGCCCAGTGGAATACCCAAGAGGGGGGTGAATTGGGTAATTAAAAATATCAGAGAGAAAATACTTCAATAAATCAAATAAAAAAATTTAATCCTAAATTAATTATTACCTTTATATCATAGCGGAATTATCAAATCCACTAAGTTCACACCAAACAACAATAATAAAATAAATATTGCAGCACACCAGAAATTTATATTGGTTCACCAAACTATTCTTGGCTAATCTAGTCCTTCGAGCCCCACGGAGGGTCGCACCCACTAATACTCAAAATCCCTTTAAAGGTAGGAACCAAACCCTCAAAACGATTCTTTTACAGGCTCAAAATCAACCTTTACAAAATCCTTTTCACAGACTAAGGAATAACCTCTACTTTTTACAGGTTAAAGAATAACCTAATTCTTTTTAACACAAAGGCAAAAGAATCAAAACCTCACCAACACTTCAAATATCCTTTTACCCGGTAAGAATTGAACCGTTACAAAATTCACACAAATCAATTATATCCAGGAATAATTACTACCTCAATCTCTTTATAAGAAGAGACTGAAACTGGCTATCCTTTGATTAAATATCTCCAATAGTATTTAATACGTCACACTACTCACCAATACAAATTGATAAGCAAATTACATCACTCGGAGCTTCTACCACCCCAGATAAAGTAAAACTCGATCAATATCCCAAAACTAGTGATAGAAATGTGAGATACTCAAAAATCTGATTTTTAACAAAAGATGGGTAGCACATAATCAGATTCAAGAAATTGTTTATAAAATATGTCCTTCAATAAAAATCTGAAAAAAATTCTAAAGATCAATTTTCAAAAATTAAATAAGCAATACAATATAGAAAGTAATTGGAAATATCTCACCCGGAATCCATCGAAAAAAATAATTAGAGCGTAGTTACTTCAGATTCCAAAATAGCAATGATCAACAGCCAATGATTATCAAGATTGTCTCTTACAATAGCTCTCACAAAAACTCAGTATGATATCTCTTAGAAAAGCTCAATATGATCTATTAATCTCTTAATCTCTCTTAGCCACTCTTAATTATATGAAAAACGCAGGTCTATATATATGGAATATAAATCACCTCTCTATCAGCTAGTTCTCATATGTCATGACACTTAAATACTCTCTTAGACCCCTTATATCATTATGACTTTATTTCGGTTCAATTCACTTAATTATAGCTTTTAAATCTCTCAATTAAGTCCCTCAAATATTTCTCAATCTCAATTAAATAGAATAGAAACAATTTTATGTACCAAATTGAAAAACATTAAAACTTAATGAACCAAATCAATAGGAATTAAATAGTAGGTGTACCATATCTTAAATATCATAAAATCCCTAAAATCTCTCACAAATCCCAACAAAAAATTACTACTTTTAGATATGAATTCGGAATCCTCAATATCCTGCAACTGCGTCATCAGTCTACCAACCAGTCGACCGCTCTTGTCACAACCCGTCCCGGACACCCATCATTCCGAGGCTGGCGTGACTACGACATGACATCACCAATCCCCAAATAACCTAAATAATAAAACAAAAAAACACCCACTGTATGATACATACATCTATTATGGGGGGCACACCCGGCCCAAAGTTTTTCTAACTAAAAGTGTTCATCCATGAACCTTCTTAGGTTCGCCTTTGACAACTTCTCTCAATCGTCCACATGACTCTATCACATAGCTCTACCTACTGCTAGTAGGGGACCGACTCCTAGCTGTTGTACCTGCGAGTGTACTGCCTTCTTAGTAAAATATTTTCTTTTCTTTTAAATATCAATACGTTCTAAATATTTCCACAATTTAGTATGGATCTAGCACAGGTATATAAGCAATGGAAATAAAGTGATATAGATAAGTTCCAGCCAAATCCATCTAGTATGAAATCATACCAATCATCATAATAAATAATATCAAATCAATCAATATACGTAAAACACCACATCTCAAGCACCAATCTCAAACACACACCTCCAACACACACACACTGGCCAGCCCTAGTGATCGTTTTAAACTCACGATTGGGAGTTGCAACGGTACCGTAACATTTATAGGAATGCCTTCCTACGAAATATCTACACCCCTTTTTGGGGAGAAATATAATCCACACCCCTTACGAGGAGAAATATAATTCACACCCCTTTCGGGGAGAACAACTATGTTATTGTCAAAATCATTAGTATAGTTAAAAATACACATCCCTTATGGGAAGAAATACATTTTCACATCACATCGTCGAATCACCACGTCTATCGCTTTTCTTCAAAACCAACTTTCGAATCCAAAATCATATTTCATACCTTCTTTTAAAGAAAACTTCTAATTTTATCAAAATCACTTTTCCACCCTTCTATTTATAGAAAACCCGGCATTTTTAGAAAAACAAATATTTTATGTTCTCTTTTAGAAAAACACCGTCTGATTTCAACAAAACCCCATTTTTTGTTTACCCTTATTTTTAGAAAATCAGATATTCTCCATTCTTCTTTTTTTTTTCTTTTTCTTTTTTTAAAAGCCACCAAATTGCACAAAAATACATTGCCCTCAACTTACCCCAAAATCCAACGAAAATTATTTTAATTCTATCTTTTTAGAAACCAACACAATTCCCCAAGAATTCATTCTACCAACCCACCCCAAAATCTGCTTGATCCATATCATTTATAAAATTGTACAGTTTCACTAATCACACATTTCATCATATATATATATATATATATATATATATATACATAGAAAAATAATTTGGTAAGAAGACAGTACACTCACCTCGATATCCGTTTTTTGACACTGACACTGACCGCACTCTATCTGGACGCCAGTGCCTGCAAACCTAATAGTGGCAGAGTCTAAATTAATATCTAAAACATCCTAATCATGCAATGCAGACCCTATATTCTGAATTGTTACTAATTTTATGTACCACGTACTTAAAATTAATTAATCGTCACGAAATTATTATGATTTTTGAATTCGTAACACTAACTAAAATTTAATTTAACGAGAATTAATAATCGATTGAAGTTTCACCTGTTTCCAAAACGTTTGGCGACCACGAGATGGGTTTTGGATTTTCCTGAGGTGGTTTCTGCAATTTCCCCTTTTTCTTTTCTTTCTGTTTTTTTTTTCTTTTTTTTTTCTTTCTTCTTTTTCATCCCGGTTGCGCCTACTGTTTCTGGTTTACTGCTCAGCCGCCGACGAAGGCCCCTCACCGCCGATCACCTACTCCCACCGCCAGACCAGACAACCGACTCTCACACCACCACCCAACCGAAAGGTCACACACACATACACACAGCCGACGCCAACACACATACCCACTAATCTCTCTCTCTCTCTCTCTACGCTCCATTCCGGCGACACCCCATACCGCCATGCACACGCCACACGATCGACACATACTCATACGAAGAACCCGAACACCTACCCATGCTGCGTTTCAATTTTCTGTTTTGAGTTTTCGTCGCCGGCAAGCTTTCTCTCTCTAACCTATCGCCGGCGACACCCCACCAGAGTGGACGACCACGCCGTTGATTGGACGGACAGCACATATGCATCGTATCCACCATCATCATCACCACCGGCGACGAAACAACCCAACCCACGCATACCGGCACTAAAGTAAACAGAGGAATCATATACCCACCTTTACTGACGGCAGTGATGGTTACTCAAATACCCGTGCCGACGACGACATACGCCCGCCGATCCCCTCTCTCTCTCCTTCGGTTCTCCTCTCCCTATATTTCATCTTCTCGAATTTTGTTTCGGTTCTATTTCGTTTTTTTTTCTCTGTGATTTGCTCTCTGTGTGTGTGTGTATGTGTGTGTATATATATATATATATGTATTGTTAGAAATTTGGGCCACCGACTCCCCTTCTCCGTTTTCTTGATTCTTCTCGACCTTTCTCCCTTCTCTGACGTGTGGATGAATACACATGTATGTATATATATACATATATGTGTGTGTTGATAGAAAATGAAGGCCCGACCCTTATAACAGTACATATATATATATATATATATATATAATTGCACTTAAACCCCCTTCATTTTAGTTAAGTCTATACATTAAAGCAAGTTTTAATTTTATGTTTTCGAAAGTTTACAATTTGGTCCCCTAAACTTTTAAATTACATCTTTGATTTCAAAATCCTCCCTGCTATTTTTGAAATATTATAAAAATACAACCAAAACTATTTCTCTCTAAGAAATCGGGGTGTTACAGCTCTATTCAGGATGTAGCCAAGCCAAAGATTCTATGCCCATCAGTCGACCTATCTGTCGACTTAGAGATTCAGAGAGTTCCATTTTCCTTCACCTGTCAGCTTAGAGATTTAGAGAGTTTCATTTCTCTTTACCGGTCGACTTACCTGTCGACTAAGATATACAGAGAATTTCACATGTTTTGTCCGGTCGACTTACCAGTCGACTTATGCATACTGGATCTCTTTTCTAAACTTATTTTTAATACATTCTCATTTACGTTTTCGACCCTTTAACCATTTTCTTTTATTAATTAGCTCTACTAAATACTTAACTCCTATTTTAATCAATTATAAATATTTCTTTTTCAATTACAAATAGGAGCAAATAATTTAACTAATTAGGATCCTATTAAAAACACACATATTTATAAAAATTATTTAAAAATCTTTTTGTGTCATATGTGATCCTAATTGGGATATTAAGAGTTGAAATTTAAACCTAAATTATTTTTCCTAAGTTCTTCAAATTCTTCAACCTCTTAACTCTTTCATCATCTTTATCATCAAATCTTCCTCATTCGGAACTAATAAACTGAAACACTTAAACAAACCATTAATTTTATCAAAAACATCAACGTTTAATTGTCCATCAAAATCTTAGGATCAACGCATCATCTATAGTCTCTTACCACAAATTCATCTACAGAAGACAAAGCTTCTTGGAGAGTGATCGGATCCTCCTCTAAGATATATGTATAAAAATCCAAACCATAATCCTTAACAATACGAGCCCATTTACTTTTTTTAGGTTCAAATTCCAAAACCTTATCAAACTCATTAATCATAATGACAGGCACATTACTAAATGTCGAACCCCCACTATTCTTCAATTTAAAAGAAAATCTATGTTCATAAAAATCAGCATCATTAGATTCAATAATAACATGATCATGTAAGTTAAAAAATCTATATGCTGTGTTGTTCACAGCATAACCAATAAAAACACATTCATAAGCTCTACTTATAAGTTTTCTCCGTTTTGGATCAGAAATACGAACATATGCCAAAAAACTTAAAGTTTTAAAATAAGACAAAATTGGTTTCTTATTTTTGAAATCTTCATAAGGTGAAATTTTACTTTTCGATTTGGGAACTCTATTAAGCACATAGCAAACAGTCAATAAAATTTTACCTCACCAGTGAGAAGCAGCACCGAAGTTAAGCAAAATAGCAACTACAAATTCAATAAAAGTTCTATTTTTTTTCTTTCAGCCTTACCATTCATTTCAGGAGAATAAGGTGCAGTTTTTTCATGAATAATCCCATGAGAATTATAAAAATCAATGAAAATATCAAAATCATATTCAGTTCCTCTATCACTACGCAACCTCTTAATTTTCGTATTGCATTGATTTTTAATCTCAGTCACAAACAATTTGAACGTATCAAACGCTTCACTTTTATTTTTCATGAGAAACAAAAGTATAATTAGAGCAATCATCTATAAATTTAATAAAATAACGTTTTCCATTTCTAGTCAAGACACCATCAAATTCACAAATGTCAGAATATATCAAATCAAGAGGTTCAGATTCTCTAATTATTGATTTATGAGGGGTTTTTGTAATCTTAGATTGACTACAGAATTCACATTTTTTAAAATCATTCAAAGTTAATTTCGGAATCAGTTATAAGTTGCTCATATTTTTAATAATGCGTTTGTTAACGTGACAGAGTCTAGCATACCAAATATTAAAAGAACACAACATGTAAGCAGAAGTTGAAATTTTATTAGCATCAACATTCAATTTGAACATTCTATCAGTTGCATAACCCTTCCCAACAAAAATATTGTTTTTGATTAAGGTGTATAAATCAGCCCCAATAGTTTGAGTAAACCTAGCCTTATTGAGAAGATAGACCGAAACCAAGTTCTTTCTCATCTATGGAGTATGTAGAATATATTTTAGAATGACTATCTTTCTAGAGGTAAACTTTAATTCCACGTCACCAGAACCAACAACAATAGTGGAGCGGGAATCAACTGGCAGCACTTTTTTGTCTTCAGATTCAGAATAAGACTTGAATATTGCACGATCATAGCAGACGTGGTGAGAAGCATTAGTCTATACCCATCACTCTTCGGATCCACCAACTATGTTGATTTCAAAAATCATAGCTACAAGTTGGTCCTCGGTAAGATTTACCTGCGAATCAAGACGATGTCTTTGCCGGCAGTTCTGAGCTATATGGCCCGCTGATAGGTGTAAAATACCTATCTACTTCTAAACCAAATTTGGTAGTTTTCGAGTGTTTTATTTATATGTAATTACATTTTAGTTTGTTTTTAGTTAATTCAGGTGTAGGGACGTAAATAAGCGACAAACGAGCGAAAACAGTAGAAAAATGTTAAAGAAACAAGGTTTCAAGATCACAGAAGCCACCGTCGTGATGAGGAAGTGACTGCCACGGCAATGAGAATGCATAGGATGTGCTAAAAAATGAACAAGAACTACCGCCTAGGCGGAGAAGCATCAGAAAGTTGAGAGAAGCTTCAACGCCTAGGCGAAAAAAACCACCGTCTAGGCGAAAAATAGTCAGAATGTTTTGTGCCAGATACCGCCTAGGAGGAAAGAAAACCGACTTAACCTCCGCCTAGGTGGTGATACTCTACATAGAAATATATTTTTTTAGATATTTTCTGAGATATTTTCGAAACTTTTACATAAAACCTTTTCTCACCCAATTTGGAAGAGGATGTTTTGGAGACCCCTTACGCCTTAGATAATTTAGGAGTATATTAGATTAGTTTTAGGAAGTGATTTTAGCCAATTCTTGAAAAGCTAAAAGAGGAAGTTCATCAATGGAGAAGAGAAAGCTTGGGAGGATCGTTCTTTGGCGAAAGTGGACCACTCTACTTTAAGATTTAATCTTTCTTTCCTTGTTTCTATCTTTGTACTTAATGATTTATTGTAAATGATGATTTTATCTTGGTTTAATGTTTCAATGGCCAAGATCATGTTAGTTTAGTTAGATATTAGATAGGGTTATATGTAATTCATGTAAATACTTTTTCGGTTGAATATAAGTTAATTTTAATAGTTTGTTATCCAATTCCAATTATGTTTACCGTTTTTTCACATTTATTATGCTTGTTAAAATAAACCGAGAATATGGGTTTTGACACTCGGAAGAGGTAACCCCGGATTCGGACTAGGGTTAAACACAACGCGACGATCCAATAACCCGAGAGGAAGTTGGAGAGTGTGCAATCCATGAGGTTGCGTCAAGACTCACATGGTTATGTATTCAGAAAGGTGTTCGATGGGGACTTTGGCACCAACACGAAGTCATGTATTCGCTCGCTTTTCACTCGGAAGAGGAAGCGAGTGAGTTATAGATACTGAGATTGTTGAATGTGATAATAACCGTTATTGATAACTAAACTAAGACAAATAGGTACTAAGTGAATGAAATCGATCCCTAGTTAATTAGTGTAATTAGAATTAATCCTTAGGAGTAGTTTTAATTAGTTTAATTTAAATATTAAATTGAACAGTCAGGATAATATGAGACTACTTAAATTGCGATACTCAATTATTCACACTTTCCCTATGGACACAATACCCGATCTTAATCAATCCACTATTCTAAAACTTTGACCTCGTATACTTGCGAGTGTAAGTAGCGGCGTATTTCGTGCGCTACCAAGTTTTTGGCATCGTTTCCGGGGATTGTGTGAATTTTAAGTTGATATTGCGACTATGAGGTCGAATGTTAATCCTAACATTTATTTTATTTTATTTTTTATTTTTTATTTTTGTTTTATTCTATTAGTGTGATCAAGAAGTGCGAACAACGAAGAAGAAGCTTGGAATTCTTGATTCTCAATCCCGCGATCGAGCTTATATTGAAAATAATAAGGAGAGAGAGGAGAAGCCGACTTCAAGCCATTTATCTTGTTTCGACTGAGCATTTGAGTCCAAATTCCTTGTCTATGGGGATTTTTGGTGAAAAATGCTTAACAACACGAAAGTCCACCTAGGGACGGTAAAGCAAGCGCAATATTTTTCGAATTGAAACTAAGAGTATCAATTTTTATCCAATTATTTCTATTTTTTTTTATTTTTTTTTGGAGGCTGGATTGGTCTCGGAGCGTGTTTTGGGGTAAATTAAGGAGTGAAGATATTCGGAGATGTATTTCACACTTAAAATTATTGAAAAAAAAAAAAGTAGAAATGCATGGTATGGAGCCTTTGTGTGAAAACTTGAATAAAAAATGAAAATTTAGTTGGAGGCTCACCGCCGTAGTGTTGGACGCACTGCCGAGGTGGTAAAAATGCAGTTAGTTAAGTTTTAGCACAAACGCCTCATTGCCGCAGCAAAAAAATCCATCGCCGCGGTGGTGAAGCAGCAAAATGTTTTGTTTTGAAAAAGGTGCTTCACCGTCGAGGCAATGAAACAGCAGAAACATTTGGTTTCAAAAAGGCGCTCACACCGCTGCAACAGTGATTCCCACTGCCGCGGCAGTGAGGCCTCTGGTTGATTAAAACCAACCCGCTAAAACAAAATCACCACATCTTTTTCAAAATACTCCCAAAATCTCTCAAAGCTCATCCCTCAAAACTGTTTCCAACCCTCTAAATCGTCATTCTCTTTGAAAAACTTGTGATTTATACCACCAATCACACTCCAAAAATTGGATTTTCCCCCATTTTCGAAAAGTTAGGGTTCAAAGAGCGATGGTGAGATTTTCTTCAAATTTCAATCGTTTGGGCTTCCCATTCTCAACAAGTAAGTGTTTAAGCTTCTACATCTTTTATATATGTTGAAATCTTTGATTGACATGCAAGATTATCTCAAGAATCATTGATTTTGGAATGTGCCTAACCCCTTAAACCCCCATTTTTGTGATTTTCATGTTCTATGGGATTTTGCTTTGATTTTTCATGTTAAACTTAGTTGATATGGATTGTTTAATTGTGGGAAACAAAAATGCATGCTATATTGTTAGTATTTTGTTGAAATCATTGCAATTGGTGTATGTGTAGTTAGTTTATGCCTTGATCTTGATAGTGTTGATTTGGGGATTGTTTTGTATTGTGAATATATGATTTGGTTGTTCTTTTTTGTGATTGTGATTGATAGGAAACATGACTAAGAGAGTTGCTTCAAAGAGGGCACGAGGTGAAGGGTCAAGTTCTCAAACCGGAGGTGCCGCCACGGACTACAATTCCATACGCTTTGTGTCCAAGCAAGCGGAGAAGCATTTCAACCGATTCAAGAAAAAGCAAACTTGTATCTAACAAAGGGGATTTGGACCATAAGATAACCTCCCAGCAGAATTTCAAAATGTCATTCGAAGCCGCAGTTGGGAAACGTTATGCAAATCACCTCCCCAAGACGAGGTGGCCCTAGTGCAGGTGTTTTATGCCAATGTCATTGAAGTCGTTGACTACCGGACAAGGGTTCGCACTCGCCCCATCTCTTTTAGTTCAGAGTTTATCAATGAAGTCTTTGGATTGGCGGCCTCGGGACCACCTACTGACGAACCTTATTGGGGCCAAGACCCGAGCTTGGATACAGTAATCAGAGCCATTACTTATGGCAATGTCCAGTGGACACACACTGGGCAGGGTCTCGCCACATTCCCAGCAAAATTTCTCAATCCAATCCCTAAGATTTGGAACCATTTCCTGTGTAGAAGTCTTCTCCCGACGTCGTATTTCTCTAACGTCTCTAAAGACCAGGCCATGGTGCTATATTCGATCCAAACTGGGAAGCCGATCAATATTGAATCCTTGATCTATTCTTTAATTTTCCATGTAGTCAACAAGACGAAGGTCGGTCTCCCATTTCCATCTCTCTTTATCGTGCTTTTCAGGTGAGCAGGGGTAGTCATCCCTGGGGATAGCCCATTGGACCCTATCGCTGACCTCGATCTGGCCATTATTATAAGGATGTGGAAAGTAAGCGCTTAAGGCCAGACTGAGAGAGAAGCAGCACAGGATGAAGAAAAAGCGAGAGACGAGGCAAGGCTTTTTGGGGCCCCAGCTCCCGAGGCACCCAGATGGGCCGGATTCGACGGGGAGCGAGTTTACTAAGAACACCGAGATCTTAGACAAGGGCAATATGAGCCATGGACTCACCAAGACCAATATGGACGATATTAAGATCAGGTGAACCAGTTTATTTGCGAGGACCTCGGCATAGTGATGAATTCTTTTCCGACTATACCACAGGTGCCGCCACACCTTTTGCAACCACCATAGTTTCCTTTCCAACATGATAGTGGTAGTGATGATCCTTCTCCAGGTGGACAGTAAGAGGTAAGACTCTTATGTCTTATCTCCTAGGTATGTGTTCAAACCCAATATTTTGTTCATGAATGATATAAATTATTATTGGGTTCATTGCTAGACAGTGTGGACATTGTCGTGTTTGAGTTTAGGGGGGGGGGGGGTGTTCATCCATTTTGGTTTTGTAGATGAATTATGAACAATTTTTTGTTGTATTTAATTTAAGTGTTTTATCTATGAAAACTTTAAATTTTAGTTAAGTTTTATTTTAATTTTTGTTTATGCATGTTAAATTCTTAGATTAGTATGTATGTTAGTATTAGATTTAATCTAGAATTGTGTATGTATGAAGTTGTATTTGCATGTTTAGTTGTTGAGTTCATTAGGGCCAAGTCCCGATGATGAGAATTATCCCCTAATTGCATATTGAGGTCAGGGGTAATGCCTTCCATATCTGTTTTGTGTGTTTAACATGTCAATTGGGTAAAAATTATCTCGATCCAAAAATCGCTCGACATTTGGACTCAATGTATAATAATCTGAACAATTAGATGTCGATTGTTCAATATGAAGTTCATAACAAAAATAAGGAATCTAGAACTTGATTTGGGGGAAACTTGAGGTGAAATCCTAGGTAAGGTACTTCCGGAGACGTGATTTAGGCCGTTATTTTTTCGCTTGAACCGTTGTAACTAACCTGAAAAATTTCATCCCTTATTTATCCTGTCGAAGCCGATAACATAATCAATTCTGAAAACGTTCAAATACTCTTTTCATTTAAATTTTTCCTAAACCAATGTCACTAAGCCTAATTTTCAAATTGAGTAAAATCAAGTGAGCGGTGGGGTTTCGGTTGAATTGTTATTGACTCGGTATTAATATATTCACTTATCACTTTAGTATTTCTTTTCACACACTCCTAAAATAAGTTTCGGGGTGTGTTTCTACCATTTCTTTTTGCATATTCCTAAAATTTTATAAATTCGAATAAGTTTGAGGGTGTGTTTCTCTAACTTCTTTTTGCACACTCCTAAAACGGTTATTATTTGAATTAATTTAGGAATGTGTTAAAAAAAAAAAAAAAGTAAACTATGTGAATAGTGTTTTCATTTTCTTTTCTTTTGACAAGTGAATACACACGATCTTCATTTCTTATTCAGAATTGTATTCTAAAAGTGTGGGATTATGAGAGAGGATAGCGACAAGCGATTTTACCTCGAGTATTGATCAATTAAACCGATTATCTATTTTCAATTCCAGTGATACCCATGGTCGTTCTCCAAAGCTAAATCAAGCCCTATTGATCTCTGTGAATATCCGAGCCTACAACAGTAGATAGTAGACCCCAATCAAGTGTATGGTTTTTCTGAATCCTTAAACAGTATACGTTATGAACTTAACAATTAAATAATCTAATCCGGTATGTGCGTAATTATGCATTTGAGTTCTTACACACACACACATTCAATGGATCTGGAATGGTTTTTATTGATATTGAATGTTGAAATTCTAGAACACCACTTGGTGTGGGTTATTTCCCGAACTTGATCAGATTTAGGGATATTGAGTGAGGAACAAATTGGTCATTTCGATTGAACTTTATACTTACATGCATTTACTTCTTTTGTGTTTCAAGTTTTTCATTTTTAGTTAGTTTGTTTAGTTTAGTGTCAATGTTTTACTCGAGAACTAGCAAAATTTCAAGTTTAGGGGTATTTGATAGGTGTAAAATACCTATCTACTTCTAAACCAAATTTGGTATTTTTCGAGTGTTTTATTTATATTTAATTACGTTTTAGTTTTTTTTAGTTAATTCAGGTGTAGGGACGCAAACAAGCGACAAACGAGCAAAAATTGTGGGAAAACGATGAAGAAACGTTGAAGAAACAAGGTTTCAAGATCACAAAAGCCATCGTCACAGCAAGGAAGTCACCGCCACGGCGATGAGAATGTAGAGGATGTGCCAAAAAATGAACAGGAACCACCGCCTAGGCGGAAAAGCGTCAGAAAGTTGAGAGTTGTTTCACTGCCAAGGCAAATAAACCACCGCCTAGGCGGAAAATAGTCAGAATGTTTTGTGCCAGCTACCACCTAGGCGGAAAGCAAACCGACTAAACCTCCTCCTAGGTTGTGACACTCTATACAGAAATATCTTTTTTTAGATATTTTCTGAGATATTTTTAAAACTTTTACATAAAACCTTTTCTCACCCAATTTGGAAGAGGATGTTTTGGAGACCCCTTACACCTTAGATAATTTAGGAGTACATTATATTAGTATAAGGAAGTGATTTTGGCTAATTCTTGAAGAGCTAAAAGAAGAAGTGCATCAATAGAGAAGAGGAGCTCGGGAGGATCGTTCTTTGGCAAAAGTGGACCACTCCACTTTACGATTTAATCTTTCTTTCCTTGTTTCTATCTTTGTACTTAATGATTTATTTTAAATGATGATTTTCTCTTGGTTTAATGTTTTAATGGCCAAGATCATGTTAGTTTAGTTAGATATTAGCTAGGGTTAGATGTAATTCATGTAAATATCTTTTCGGTTGAATATAAGTTAATTTTAATGGTTTATTAACCAATTCCAATTATTTTTACCATTATTTCACGTTTATTATGCTTGTTACGATAAACCGAGAATACGGGGTTTGAGACTCGGAAGAGGTAACCCTGGATTCAGACTAGAGTTAAACACAACGCGACGATCCAATAATCTGAGAGGGAGTTGGAGAGTGTGCAATCCATGAGGTTGGGTCAAGACTCACGTGGCTATGTGTTCGGAAAGGCATTCGAGGGGGACTTTGGCGTCAACGCAAAGTCATGTATTCGCTCGCTTTTCACTCGAAAGAGGGAGCGAGTGAGTGAGTTATAGATACCGAGATTGTTGGATATGATAATAACCATTATTGATAACTAAACTAAGCCAAATAGGTACTAAGTGAATGAAATCGATCCCTAGTTAATTAGTATAATTAGAATTAATCTTTAGGAGTAGTTTTAATTAGTTTAATTTAAATATTAAATTGAATTGTCAAGATAATATGAGATTACGTAAATTGCGATACTCAATTATTCACACTTTTCCTGTGGACACGATACCCAATCTTAACCGATCCACTATTCTAAAACTTTGACCTCGTATACTTACGAGTATAAGTAGCGGCGTATTTCGCTCACTACCACCCGCCTTTCTACCGTTAAAGCAATTAAATTGTTCAAAATTATTTCTTAAAGGGGTTTTTAGCTTATTCTAATTTTGATGAACATTCATGTTCTGGTTAAAGTGGTTACGATTCTAATTCTTTAGATTTTTTCGTTTTGGTTTCAAAATAGCAGATGATGATTTCTTGTGAGCGTTGTTGGAAACAACGAGCACATCATCTTTCTGATCTTGTTTCCAGGCTTCCTCCTCAATCCGAAGACGAGTAATCAAACTTTCTAAATAAAATTCTTTTGTTTTGTTCCTGAGAGTATTCTTAAAATCTTTCCAAGTATGGGTAATTTGTCAATTAAAATAGCAACTTGAAATTATTCATTAAGTGACATACCTTCAACATTTATTTCATGAGCAAATTTCTGAAGTTCATGAGACTGACCTTCCACAGATTTGTCATCGGTCATTTGGTATTTCAGATACCGACTAACAACATTCTTTTTCATTATAGCCTCCTCAGTGTCATATTTCTTCTGAAGAGTATCCCAAATTTCCTTTGCAATTTTGTTAGAACAATAATAGTCATACAAATCATCAGACAGACCATTAAGAATAAAATTCTTATAACGGAAATTATTTTCATCCCAAGACTTATCTTTCTGAATCTGAACATCAATAGGTTCTCTAGGTAATTCAGGTTTTTTAGCTGTACAGACATATACTACTTTTCGATAGTTAGAAAAAATAGCATCTTATGTCTCCATCTTTTAAAATGAGACCCTTCGAAACAGAAAGGCTTGTTGAGATCAACAGTAACTTGTTTAGACTCGTGATCAGAAGACATTGTAGGAGATAATAGGCAGAATATGGAAGCGTCTTAAAATTGTTGCTACAGAAACTAGAAAAGAACAAAATTACTGAAATTACTTGGGTTGAATCGCGGACCAAGTCGCTATCTTTAATACGTTTCGCGGCTCTGCCCAAGTATGTGTAAATAGTATCACAGACTCTTCGTCCCCAAGATAAAATAGCCCAGAAATCACCTCTGTCTAGGACCTTCTATGTATAGTAGAAGCCCTAAAATTAAAGACCCACACACTATTCAGAATGCGAATAGACTGCTCGGAACACTGTTTGAAAACCGAAATAAAAATACAAACAAACTGAATAAATGAATCGGTACAGACTGATCGTCGAAAAGAAAATTGATCGAAAAAGAACTGTGCAGTTTATGATTTTCTGAAAGAACTGTGCAATTTTTAATTTTTTTTTCTGTGTTTCAAAACAGATGAAAATGTCTGTATTTATATGCTAGAAGAATCGAATCAGAACGTTTTGAAAACGGTTCAAAATAGATCCAACGGTTCGAAATTCATAACGTTGGAAAATGGTTCGAAAAACATAACGTTTGCATTTGGGAACGATTCAAAAATCGTAACTGTTCGTTCGAAAATCTGATTTATAAAATAAAATTAATATTTTATTAAATAAATTTTGTCCAATATATATATATATATATATATATATATATATATATATATATATATATATATAACCAATAGGGATGTAACTCTTCTCTCCTCCACAAAATGTGGGTACCCCTTAGGGCACACCTCAAGTATACCACCTATCCTTTATTATACGCATCTAGACCCTTTTTCCCAAGCAATGTAGGATAAGGGAAAAGAGGAAAAAACTTTTACAATTATTTTTTTTTATATCTTAATTAAATAAGAAAAAATTCATTATGTTCCAACAAAACTAAAAACTAAATTCAGCAATTTTTTTCCAAGAAAAATAAATTTTGTGGAATTTTAAAAATTTTAGTGAAAATTATTTTCCTACATATATAAAGCAGCGACAGTTTTCAAATGAAATTATTTTTATACATTTGACATAAGTTTGATAATAAATAGTTTTAGAAATGCATTTTAAAAAATATTTAGAGCCGAAAAAACTCCCTGAAATAAATAAGAGACTTTAAACACTTCAAGCAATATCCCTTGCCTGTAGTACAAACTTACATTTTGAATTCACGTTAACATTATTTGTATTCATTTTTTATTTTTATTTTGCTCTGCCTCATCTGTTTTGTAAATGTTATGTTAACGTTAACTCATTTTTGTGTGCGTTAACTCTTACTCATTTTCAGCAATACACCCTTCTTCTTCCTTTTTTTTTTTTTTTTTTTTGGTGCGTTACAGAGAGGGGAAGTGAGGATTGTTAATTTGTGAGTGGGATTGTGGAGTAGTCAGGGATAAAAAGTTAACGCTAACATGAAATAAGAGAGAGGGGGTATATTTGTCTTTTTATTAACTTTTTTTGTCTACCAAGGACTAAATACTTAATTGGTTATACTATGTGCTATGAATTATAAGTGAACTGTTGAAAAAATCTTTTTTATAGATGATCTCTTAAAGAAGGACTTAAAAAAATTAAAAAAAAAAAAAAAAAAAAAAAAAACAAAACAAAACAAAAAACTCTAAAATTTACATTGATCTTAGCTCCTAAATACTAAAAATAATTAAGACATGACAAAAGACAATTTTTTTTTATTTTTTTTTTTTTTTTTTTGGTAGAGATGGTTGGGAGGGAGAATTTTGAACACTAGACTTTCCACTAGGAAGACATTATTAAATAACCACTACCTATAAGTCTTGTGTTACAAAAGGCGAACTTAATGACATGTTATGGTATAAAAAATAAATACCTCTTTTTTTTTAATAGACAAATATTTTCTTTCTTTATATATATATATTATTTTATTTTTTATGGTAAGGTGCTGTCCGGGCTAACTTACATGTAACTCATTTAATCTTTTCTCCGGACAATCTTAGAGATGCACTCTTTCACATTGGTCTAATGCTTTTAGAATTAAAGTCAAGATTTGATTCTCAGAATACTTCACAAGAGAGTCAAATCCTGATTGATAAAAAAATGAGTCACTTCCCTTTGTCAATTGGAATAACACTTGTCGGGTCAAATACTTTCCTTATAAATTGGGGGAAAATAAGAAAAGAAAAGGTGTGTTACACAGTGCAGTAAGGTAGCACTTGGTCATTATAAAAAAACCGTTAGATCTAGGATGAGGCTTTCATTGTAGACCATTCGTCTAAGATAATAAAATCAGGAAATTTTATATATATATAAAATATATAAATAAATGGGGGTAAAGCCTAAAATTTTGCTGATTGAGTTTGAGCCAGCGGCTGCTAGAAAAAGAAGAAGATAAAGAGAAGTAATCGGCCATGGCTCTAAGAATATGGGCTTCTTCAACCGCCAATGCACTACGTCTCTCCTCTGCTCCTAAATCTTCTCTCTCTACTCCTTTTTCTCTCTCTAGATGCTTCTCCACAGGTACTATTTCCTTTTAATCTCTCTCTCTCTCTCTCTGTATATTCATAATTGGTAAAAAACGCCTTTTTAAGGAAAAAATCAACAAAATTGGATATTTTAAGAGTAATTTGATGTTTGTGGGGTATGAAAATTAGTGAGAGGGCAATTTGTGGGAATGATATTGCACTGTGCAGTTCTTGATGGGTTGAAATATGCATCTTCACATGAATGGGTGAAGCATGAGGGCTCTGTGGCCACTGTTGGAATCACTGATCATGCTCAGGTTAGTTCTTCCCCCCCGCCCCTCCAATTTTATCACAACTAATTTAGATCCGGTTCATTCAGAAAGTGAATACGAAAAATCTTTTTTATAATTTTTTTTAAAAATTATAATAAATTTTTAATATTAAAGCATAAAATACATACCAATTATTTGATTATTTTGATACTCATATGATTCATATCCGTTTGATAGTCATATCTGAAAGTGAATATATAAATTTTAGGAAGACTTTTTGAGAAGTCTCACGATTCCAAAAATAATTTTCTAAGAACCATCTCATGTGTAAAAAAATCAATGTTATAGGACTGCAGAAAATGGTATTTTTATGGGATGGAACTTTTTGGAGAATTTTCCTAAATTTTATTAAGTAATGACGTTTTATAAATACTAAAAATAAATATATTATTAAAAATTGCATAAATAATTATAAAAGTGAAATAATATTTCTACAAATTAACTTTTAATGATATATTATAAAATAACAAACAAATAAACATAAATTATGATTAATTTTATCAATTTTTGTAAATCTAACAAATTCTAATTTAACTAATTTATAAAGTATTTAATTTTTTTAGGTTAAAAATATTTTTTCAATTACACTTATTTTTAAATAATTTAAAATATGGATTAGCAAACTTAATCATTTACTTGTGTATTAATTAAAAAAAATTAACTAAAGCAAAAAAAAAAAAAAAATAATAAATAAATAAATTGAGTGAGCCATTTATTATTAGATATATAAAAAAATAAAAATAAAAAGAAATATGTATTAGATTAGATTTTGAAAAAACAGATGGAGAGGTGAAGAAAAAAGCCTCCTCATTGATTCAACTGATCCCACCTGTAGTTTTTGATCTACAACATAAATAGTGTTTGGGAGTATAGAATTTAAAAAAAGAAAAAATAGGAAGGTAAATTGCATTTTATCTTTTTTACTTTGTCTAGTCATCATTCTATCCTCATTCACTTCCAAAAAATTACATTTTATTTCTTTTTACTTTTCAACAAAGTAAGAAATTAATTATTTCTATTTTCAATTAGAAGAATATGCTTAAAATAGACGAAGTTAAATTTTATATCCAAATTTTGGATAAAATAGACGAAATTGTCCATTTATTTTAATTTTGATTTAATTTTTTATTTTGATCTATTTTATTCAAAAAATGGATAAAAAAATTAATTTCATTCACTTTTAAGCCTATTCTATTAAATGAAACGGGAAAAAATTAATTTCTTATTTTATTCAAAAGTAGAAGTAAATAAAGTGCAATATTTTGAAATGTAAAGAGTAGAAGTAATAATTAGACAAAATAAGGGATAAAAGATAATTTATCCTATAAAAAGTAATTTAGAAATTTAGAAGGGAAAAAAATGATTACATGTGTTTTAAATGCGTTCAATTAAAGCCGCATGGGATCTTTGTTATGGATTTTGATAGTCATTGTTGTTGGGATTAATCTTGTCCAAGTCAAGAGCTTATGGATAATGTCACACTCATACCTAGTGGAGGATAGAATTAGAGATGACAATAACTAAACCGACGGGTAACCGAGCAAAATCAAATCGAATGGTTCGATTTTAAAATCGACTAAATAGTTTGGTTTCGTTTGATTTTGGGATAGTAACCGCAAAATTGAACTACGAAACCGAACCGTGTAACTGATATTTTAGATATAATTTTTATGACATATATACCTTAACTTTTTATATATTTACAATTTAATCCATAATATATATATATATATATATATGTGTGTGTGTGTGTGTATGTGTGTGTTTATTTATTTACACTTCAATCTCTCCTATATATATGTGTGTATGTGAGTGTTAGGGTTAATTTTGTGGTTTCGTTTTATATTTTGAAATTTATATTTTATATTTTACATTTTACTTATGTTTTATTTTTATATAAAAAAGAACGCTTCGCGATTTGCTTTTTAGTTTTGCTTTTATATAAAATTGAAAAATCTTAAATAGTATCGTAATTTTGCTACTTTGGTTTTGATTTTGTATAAAGTTAAATGGTTTGATTTTAAAATTGTTTAAAAATAATTGACGAATTTGGTTGCAATTTTTATTTTAGTTTGGTACATGTGAAACGATTTTGGTTTTGGTGTAATTAATATCAAAGTTAACAAGCAACCTCATTCATGAACCAGCGGTCATATAAGTATGGCTAAATCTCACCTTGCAACCCCTAAAGTTTAGGTGCAGTTTTATTTTGTCCCGTGATATTTCGATTGTTGCGATTTATCCATTAAAATTTATTTTTCATATTAATTTTGTCTATTTGATTAAAATAGATCAATTTTATTATGAGATAAAATGGAATAAAAATTATATTGCGGTTTGCACCCTTAAAGTTTGAGCTTGGTGGCACTTTTCTGTACTTTGGCGACAAATTGACTGAAATTAGTACACTGATACCCAACCTATTCGGTTTCAACGAAAAATCATGACAATGGTATCGATGAGTGTAAGATGAATGTTGAAGACAAGTGTAAGATGAATGTTGAATCTTTGCCTGTGTCGACAAGTGTAAGATGAATGTTGAATCTTCTTTTACAGGACCATCTCGGAGAAGTGGTATTTGTGGAGCTACCGGAGACCGGGGGCGCAGTTACTCAAGGCAGTAGTTTTGGAGCTGTGGAAAGTGTGAAAGCCACTAGCGACATTAATTCCCCAATCTCGGGCGAGATTATTGAGGTTAATTCAAAGCTTAGCGAAGCACCTGGACTGGTAATTAAACTCACTTATCAAACCCTACTTTTCATACAAATTACCTCGTCATATAATTATCCCAGAGTTTGTAGTCTAGTGGATATCTAGTTTATTTTCTTTACCTAAAGACTAGAGTTCAACATATGTAACCAAAAGAAAAAAACTCATCATATAACCTTTATCTATTAGAAATTATAGTTTTTTAGTTTTTTTCCCACCTTAATGAACTCCCGAGTTTTTCCAAATGTGATGTAGATTAATTCGAGCCCATACGAAGACGGGTGGATGATTAAGGTGAAACCTAGCAATGGGTCAGAATTGGAATCCCTAATGGGTGCCAAAGAGTACACGAAATTCTGCGAAGAAGAAGACGCTTCTCACTAGAAATTTGCGTATAAATGTTCTTGTATCAGCTTGAACTAACTTGTTTAATTCTAATATAAGGAATTGCAGGCCACGACTCCATCAAAATTTTTCATTTGTCTCCTTTTCTAAATATTACTTGTTTTAGAACCGCGCTAAATCCGGTTTTAAAATAATTTTCACATGTATTTTATTTGATTATTTAAATATAATTTTATATTTATTTTTCTTAAAAAATATTTTATGTTAGTTGGTGGTGTTTGTATTGTTTTTTATTTTATTTTTAGTTCAGTGGATGAGCACGTATTATTTTGCAGTGTTTGAAATATTTATTTTTTAATTTTTTAATATTTATTTTTAATTAGTATTTTGACTATTTTACTTTTGGGTGTTAAAATTAAAAGTATTATTTAATGTTTGATGAAATGGTGAAATTTTAGTTCAACATAATTTTAATTTTAAAGAAATGTGCGTATTCAAATTCTTTAAAATGAAATTAATTAACAAATATTCTTAATAATTTAAATATACTCAAAATGTTGAGAAAATAGAAAAATAGTGTTGGTGAACTCTCAAAAAGTTGGGATGATATAGAAGGAAGAGGAAAAAACAATGAACAATTAAGACTAAATTTTAAAAACTAAATTTAATTAGTGAAATTATGACAATAAAATTAATTAAAAAATGCATTTAATAATTTAAATATGCTGAAAATCTTAAGAAATAAGGAAAATAGTGCAGGAGAACTCTCATTTATTTGAAGACTTGAACTTCCACTTTTAAGTTAGTATAAGAAAATTATATTGTATATGATGTAGTGTTAAATAGTGATTGAATTTGTTTAAAACTATAATTTCAGTTGAACATAATTCGAATTTCAAAGAGAAATGTATTAGCGACTTAATTTTTGTGCTTATAGTTATTTTTTTATTTTTTTTTTAAAATAATGTCAATATAATTTTGATTTTTTATTTCAATTTTTCAGATATTTTTTCTATTCATTTTATTGATATGTTTTGTCATCCATTTGAATTGGACAATAATATATTAAAGATGGTAAAAACTAATCTTGATCATCCATTTGAGTAGTAGTGAGTGATGAGTTAAGGTTAAAGAGATGAGCAATAGTTTAATCTCTTTCAATATCTTCTAATTTTAGTTATTAGTATTATATTAGATTAGATATTAGATATAAGGGAAAAAGACATTTTTGGTCCCTGAAAGATGGCTAGAGTGTCCAATTGGCCCCTAAGATTTGAAACTCGACACATTTGCTCTTAACATTTGAAAATCGTTCCAAATTGACCCTTGGGTCGGGTTTTGTTAGTAAAATTTGGGAATTTTGGATGGAAACAGTCACGTGATAGGCACGTGACTATTTGGTCAGGGATACATGTGTCATTTCAACCTTATTAATTTAATGGGGTCTATTTGCATATGTTGTTAAACTAAGGGGTCAAAATATTTTTTCCCCACTTTTGGCTCCTCAATCTCTTCTCCTTCGTTTCTCCGCACTACCGAGCACCACCACACAATCGCCTCCAGCATCGTTATCTGCCTCTTCTTCACTATCCTCCATTGGTTTTGTGAATGCAAGGAGGGTCTGGGTGTTGTTCTTCTAGGGTAGGGTTCGAGAGAGAATAAAGTGGGTTTTTAGAGAGAGAATTTTGTTGCAGTCTTTCCCCTGCAGATCGACATCGATCCTGCAAGCGACTTCGTAGGATTTAAGCTACGTGACGTATGGCTTCTTGCTTGTGATTTCCCATGGATTCCGAAGAACTCTAAAAAGTCATAGAGCAACAAATAGACAAATGTAGACCATAGCCAGATGGAGAAAAACTTAATAGATTGAATTTTTACTGTATATGGACCATACCCAGAAAGAAAAAGATCCATTTTTTTTCTAAATTAAGATGATGAGATGATGATGATGAAACAGGGCATTGAGGATTTAAGAAGTGGGTTTTACATATTTTAGAGAGAGAGAGAGAGAGAGATTAATATAGGAAGGAAGGGAGAGACTGAGGCTGGTAAGGATTGAAGAAGCTTAGAGAGAATTAAAACCATAACAGCCAAGAGAAGAATTGTGGATTGCGGTGGAGGAATTTTTTTGGGTCGGAGTAGGCGAGGGGGCTGTGGCAGCAGGGAAGGGGACAGAGCAGGGGAAAGGGCTATGGTAGAGGAAGGGAGGGGATGGAGCTGTTATAGCGATGCGAATGAGAAAGATAAAGTAGATCTCGGAGTAGTGGTTGCGCCCTTGTTGATCAACGGGCAGAAGCAATCGAAAATTTGATATCAGCAACTTTTGGTAGGGGTGGGGCTTGGCTCGCTGGAGATGGGATGGGGAGGGAAATGAAGAAGATGAATTAAAAGAAAAACAAATACACAATAGACACTTAAGTTTTAGATAGAAAATTAATGACCCCAAGAAAAAATATTTTGACCCCTAGAAGTTTAGATGAGTTTTTAAATTAACCCCATTGAATAAAAAGACCAAAATGCCCTTACAGTAACATTGACCGTTACTTTGACTTCACATAATCCTCTTCAAGGGCCAATTTGGAACGATTTTCAAATATTGAGAGCAAATGTGTCGAGTTTCAAATCTTAGGGGCCAATTAGACACTCTAGCCATATTTCAAGGACCAAAAAGATCTTTTTCCCTAGATATAAATATAGATTTTGTATATGAAATTAGTCGCATAAAAAAAAAAAAAAATTTATTTCATTACTTCAATCAACACTTGTATGAGAAACAAATAATATAAAAAAATTCAAAAACATAACGATTTTTTTAAAAAAAATATTAAAATGTCAAGAATAGTTTTTTTTTTTTTTTTTTATTTCAAAAAATATTATTCAAAAGGAAAATGATAGGTATAAAATACCTATCTATTTCTAAACCGAATTTGCCAGTTTTCGAGTGTTTTATTAATCTTTTATTGTGTTTTTGTTAATATTTATGTTATTTAGGTATAGGGATGTAAACGAGCTATAAACAAGCAAAACGTTGGGAGAACGGCGAAGAAACGAAGGAAAAATACAAGATTTCATGACAGAAAGTCACCGCCGCAGCAGTAGATCCACCGCCGCGGCGGTGAAGGTTCAGAGAGTTGTGTTTTCCTTTTCAAGCCTCACCGTCGTAGCGGTAGATCTTCTATCGCGGTGGTGAAACAATAAGGAATTGTGATTTCTTCTCAAAGGCTCCAATGCCACAGCGGTGAAACAACATAGAATTCGTAAAAAGCTTAACCGCCGCAGTAGGAATCCCATCGCCGCAGTGGTGCACTAACCGACTCAACCCATCGCCGCAGCGGTGATCCCAACCACCGCGGTGAACAACTCTACACAGAGAAAAATATCTGATTAGATAGTTTTGAAACCTTAGGCTTTTAAATACCACTCCCACTCGTCTGAAAAAGGTTGTTCAGCATCTCTAACCCTAATATAGAGTTCTTAAGCTATCTTTGAGAGACCAAGGAGGAGATTCATCATTTGGGCAAAGATGAATCATTGGTGGAGCGATTTATAGCGACAGTGGACCATTCCATTCTCAGATTTCATCGTTCTTCTCTTGTTTTTATCTGTATAATTACTTTTCCATATCTAATGATGTTGAATCACTCTTGTTTTGTATGGTATATAGCTAAGATCATGTGGTATTAGTTAAATGTTACTTAGGTGTTGTTGAAATCATGTAAATGCTAGTTTGAATGAATTAATGTTTCTTTAATGGATGTTTGTCTAAATCCAATTTTGTTTACCGTTATTCTTGATAGTATGCTTGTATTGATAAACCATGAATACGGGGTTTGACACTTGGGAGAGTTAACCCCTCGGATTCGGACTAGGGTAAACGCAACGTGACGTTCTAACGACCCGAGAGGGCGTTAGAATGTATGCAATCCATGATGTTGGCTCAAGACTCACGTGACCTAGAGTCGTTAAGGCGTTGAGGGGGATTTCGTCGTTGACACGAAGTCGGGTAATCCCCCGTCTTACACTCGGAAGAGGTAGCGGAGGAGTTATCGATACAGAGATTGTTAAAATAGATAAACACCGTTATAGCTAACCAAATGAAGTCAATTATGCTTTATGTTAAAGAAATCAATACCTAAGTAATTAGTGTAATTAGAACTAACCTAATAATTGTCATTTATCTTAGTAGATTAAATAGAATACAAACAATTTTTTATTAGTCGAGATAATATGAGACTATGCCAATCACCATATTCAACTAAATTACACCATCCCAGTGGAATGATATCCGATCTTAAAAGATCCATTATATTAAAACTAGACCTCGTGTACTTGCGAGTAGTCATATACACGAGCGTGCAAATGCTTGGCGTACAAGTTTTTGACGCCGTTACAGGGGACGGTGTTTTTAATTTGGGTTGATATTGTGATCAAGTAGTTGAATGTTAATCACGATAATTCTTTTGCTTTTAATTTCATTTAATTTATTTGTTTATTTGATTTATTTGTTTGAATTGAGCAGTGCATGCGGCGTAGTAAACGAATTCGTAAACAGAAAGAAGAGCAATCTACTACTATAGTCGGGGGAGGTAAAAACATCCCGCAACCGCTGGAGCCGCAGGCATTCTAGCCTCTGGAACAAGAGCTCCCACAAAGAGTCCTTAGGGATTTTTATCGACCATTGATGCTGGATAATTATTCAGGCATCCGGAGATAACCAATCCAAGCGAACAATTTTGAGTTGAAGCCTGCCCTGATCAACATGGTTCAACAAAACCAATATGGTGGGAATCTTCATGAGGATCCCAACGTCCACTTGGCTACCTTTATGGAGATATGTGACACTGTGAAGATCAATGGCGTTATTGAGGATGTTATCCGATTGAGGTTATTCTCTTTTATCATTGCGTGATACAGCACGGGGTTGGTTCTAATCTATCCAATCAGGGAGCATAAATACTTGGGAGGACCTTGCTCAAAGGTTCCTCACTAAGTTCTTCCCACCTTCCAAGACTTCTCAGCTCTGAGGCAAGATTGCGTACTTTCGCCAAAGAGACTTTGAGCCGTTATTTGAAGCGTGGAAGGGATTCAAGGATTTATTGCGAAGGTGCCCCCAACACGGGTATCGGGATTAGTTTCAAACCCAATTGTTTTACAACGGATTAGATGGCCAAACCAAAACGATCGTTGCTACTGCCTCGAGAAGATCGTTGTTGTCCAAAACCCCGTCTGAAGCTAATGCTTTATTGGAATAAATGGCGGCCAACAATTATCAATGGCTGAATGAGAGGAACACGGGAAGACGGGTCACTTCTATCCAAGAATCTGACCATATAGCAACGTTATTTGCCCAAGTGTCTAAGCTCTCGGATTAATTGGTCACCTTGTCTACTAAAGGTGCTTTTTCAAGTCAAGGGGAGGAGAATGTTGCAAGTTGTTCTCAATCTGGATTGGATAATGAGTTCGAGGAATGCCACTTTCTGAACAATCGAGCCTATACTTTGAGGCCCGCTACCAACATTCCAACTCATTACAATCCTAGACTTCGCAATCATGAGAACTTCTCATATGCGAACAACCAAAACTCTTTGCGGCCACCCCGGGATATGGAAACCAAGCTCTGGGATATCCGATGCAATCCAATCGTCAAATGCAACAACCACCGATACATAATCCAAAATCAAGTTTGGATGAAGTATTGAGTTTGTTTATGAAAGAGCCTCAGACTATGATGCGTGAGACACATAACCGGCTGAACAAACATGAAACACAGCTTGACTCAATTGATACAACTTGTACAAACACCAATGCCACGGTGAAATCTTTAGAAACTCAAATCGCGCAGCTTGCTAGGTCCATCCAAGAACAACAAAATGGGAAGTTTCCAAGCAACACGGAAACCAACCCTAGGGAATGCAAGGCAATTAAATTGAGGAGAGGAAGAGAAGTGGAGGTGAGAAAGCCAATGGAAAATGAGCCGAGAGTGAGTCATGAGTTTCATTATGATGAACCAAGAACAAATGCGGAGGAGGAAGTTGAAGAGAAAATTGATGAAAGAAATGAGAAGCCGAGTGAAGACTTAAATGAGGAGAAGAACCAAGAGAAAGTTTAAGAGAGAAGAAGAGATGAAAGGGTGATGCCGAGGCGAGGTAGACTGAGCAAAGATTGAAACAATTGAGAAGTTTTCGCCACCGATTAATGTGAAAGGAGTTCGAAGTTTCTTGGGGCACGCCGGCTTTTATCGGCACTTTATTAAGGACTTCTCAAAGATGGGGAAGCCGTTATATCACCTACTTGAGAAGGATACTTCATTTGAATTCAATGAGGCTTGCATGGAGGCTTTTAAGGTAATAAAGGAGAAGTTGATCACGACTCCAATAATGGTTGCTCTGGACTGGGAGATGCCATTTGAGATTACGTGCGATACGAGTAGCTATGCTGTTGGCGTGGTGTTAGGCCAACAGAAGGAGAAGATCTTCCGATCAATATATTATGCAAGTAAGACATTGAATGATGCCCAGGAGAATTACACTATGACTGAGAAAGAAATGCTAGTTGTTGTTTTTGCTTTTGATAAGTTACAGTCTTATATCATTGGATCAAAAGTGATCGTCTATACGGATCACGTGACTATCCAGTACTTATTTGCAAAGAAAGCCGTGAAGCCAAGATTGGTAAGGTGGATTATTTTATTGCAAGAGTTCGATGCTGAAATAAGGGATAAAAGGAGGAGTGAGAATGTTGTTGCTGAACATTTGTCAAGGTTGATTCAAGAAGACGTTGGTGAGGAGTCTAGCATCACGGAGGTGTTCCCAGATGAACAGCTATTCTCAGTTGAAAATGCACTTCCGTGGTATGCGGACATTGTGAACTTTCTTACCTGTAATGTGTTACCACCCGATTTGATTAGAGCCCAAAAGAAGAAATTCCTTTTCGATTCAAAGTATTATTTGTAGGACGAGCCATTGCTATTCAAGAAATGTGCTGATCAGGTGATCCGGAGATGTGTTCCGGAGGAGGAGATTGCTAGTATTCTCTATCATTACCATTCATCACCTTGTGGCGGCCATTTTGGTGCGACTTGGATAGCAGCGAAAGTACTCAAATCAGGTTTTTACTGGCCTTCTTTGTTTAAAGTTCCATACACGTTTGTAAAAATTTGTGATAGATGTCAAAAGGTGGGTAACATATCGAGAAGGCATGAATTGCCATTGACGTCTATTCTTGAGCTTGAATTGTTTGATGTGTGGGGCATTGATTTCATGGGGCCATTTCTGCCGTCATTTGACAAGGATTATATTTTATTAGCGGTGGATTATGTGTTCAAATAGGTCGAGGTCGTGGCTACACCTACAAATGATGCCAAAGTGGTCTTAAAGTTCCTTCAACAAAATGTCATGACATAGTTTGGGACACCTCGAGCCTTAATTAGTGATGAGGAAACCCACTTTTGTAACAAAATGCTTAATGCTTTATTGACAAAGTATGGGGTTAGGCATAAGGTGGCACTATCATACCACCCACAGACAAATGGCTAAGCTAAAGTTTCTAACCGAGAAATCAAGCTAATTCTGGAGAAAACGGTTCATACAAATAGCAAGGATTGGGCGGTAAATCTTAATGATGCTTTATGGGAGTACTGCATGGCTTTTAAGATATAGACTGGCATGTCACCGTATCGATTGATGTTTGGGAAGGCGTGTCATTTGTCCGTTGAATTGGAGCACCGTGCATTCTGGGTGATAAAGAAACTCAACTTTGACTTAAAGGTTTCTAGTGCGTAACGTCTCTTCCAATTGAATGAAATGGAAGAATTCCATCACGAGACTTATGAGAATGCCAAGCTATACAAAGATAAAATGAAGAGGTGGCATAATCAAATGATAGTCAGGAGAGAGTTCACTCCGGGCCAGCAAGTTCTATTGTTTAATTCAAGGCTGAGGCTTTTTCCTGGAAAGTTGAAGTCTAGGTAGTCTGGATCGTTCTGGATCAAGCAAGTATTTCCTTTCTGCTCAGTCGAATTGGAAGGCGAAGACGGACGAACTTTTCGAGTCAACGGAGAGCGGATCAAACACTACTTCAAAGACGAAGAACGAGTTGTAGAAAACATTTCCCTCGTTGAAGGCTAGACTGGAATTCACAACATCCAGCTAGGGACGTTAAATCAAGCAATTCTTTTTTATATGTCTTCAAGTGTATGAAATAACCCAACTTTTGTATTAATTTATTTTATTTTGGAGGCCGTAAAGGTCTCGGAACATGTTTGGTTATAAATCTAGGAGTATGGATATTTCGGGTTGTGTTTTAAACTCAAACGTTGATGAAATAGTAAGGTGAAAACAAGTGGTGAAGAGTTATGTTGAGAAAAAATGAAAAAAAAAAAAAAAATCATCGAAAGGTCACCGTCGCAGTGGTGACACAACAGAATGTTTTGCCAAATTTGAAAATGGGTCACCGCCGCAACGAAGAAGCCACCGCCGCGCGCGGTAACACAACAGAGAGTTTTTCAAAAAATTCAGCACGTCGTCGTCGCAGCAGTGAGTCCTCACCGCCGCGGCGATGAATCCATCTATTCAATTTAAGACAGCCGCTGCTTCACATTTCCGAAAACCACCTTCCCAAAACCTAAAATCTCTCTTGATTTCTTCCACCAACCCTTTCCAAAATCCAAAAATTTCACCTTCCTCATTCCATATTACAAATTTAAACTTCAAATCATCCACCAAATCCGAGCATCCAACCCCCATTTTCGGTTTTTTAGGGTTTTCGGCCATAGGGAGCGTTTTCGACGGGTTTCAAGCCGATTAGTCTTATTTATTCCATCAAGTAAGTGTTTTTCAACTTATATTTCATGTCTATGATGAAATTATAGGATGATTTGTATCTACATTGCAAAAATAGTTGAATTTGGAGTAAACCCCAAACCCTAGGTCCCTTTTTCGCGAAATTTCTTTTATTTATGGGTTTTTGCTCGATTTTTGGTAGTGGTTATCTTTAGATATAGATTTTGTATTGTGTGGAAAAGAATTGTTAGCTACATTTCCGGATTTTTGTGTGAAAACATTGTGGTTAGTTTATGCACATTGTGAATATGGGGTATTCATGATAGTTTGGACTCTTAAAAGTGGTTTGCATTGTTCGGTTTTGATTGCCTTGTTCTATTCTGTGATTGTGATTGCTAGGAAATATGCCAAAAAAGGTTGTGACCAAAAGGCCAAGAAGAGGAGAAGTATCGGAGCCTCATCCGGATTTCGATTCTATAAAGTTTGTATCCAAGGCTGTAGAAGAACACTACCAGAGGCATGACCACAACAGGGCTTGCATCAAATAGTGTGGCTTTGGACCTGTGGTGGCTCTTCCGGTGGATTTCAGAAATGTTAGCCGCAGAAGGGGTTGGGAGCGATTCTGCAGATCGCCTCCTTCGGCTGACGTCACACTCGTCCGGGAATTTTATGCCAATATTTCTGTAGAGACGGACACCCAAACCAAAGTCTAAGGTCACCCGATTAATTTTAGTGTTGCTTGGTTAAATGCGCTACTGAAAGTGGTCCTACCGGCACCATCTGACGAGGCCGTAGGCAGTTATTGGCTGACTATGGAAAGAGTCCTCCCGGCCCTAACTACCGAAAATGTCCAATGGACTATCGTGGGGTCGGAGCCAGTAAATTTTCCCCAAGATTCCTAAATCCAATTCCAAAGGTATGGCATTATTTCATTTGCGGTAATCTTATTCCAACCACTCACTACTCTGATGTCTCCAAGGAGAAGGCTCGGGTGCTCTATGCAATCCAATCCAGGAAGCCGATTAATGTAGGAAATTTGATCTATTCATCGATTCTCCATGCCGCCCGATCAACGAAAGCAGGTCTTCCTTTTCCATCTTTCTTTACTGAACTTTTCAGTCAAGCCGGTGTCGTAATTGGAGTGGATAATTTGTTGCCCCCTATCCTTCAAATTGATCAATCATCGATAAACTGAATGTGGAAAGAGAGAGCGCTAGGGCAGGGCGAAGAAAGACGGGAAGCACGAGAAGCACATCGGGAAGTTGAGGCCGGGCCTTCTGAGGCCCCTGTTCCCGAGGTGCCCAGGCAAGCTCCGGATGATTTAGCGCATATTTCTCAAGATATCCGGAATGTTCAACTAGATAACAGGGGTCTACGCCAAGCCCAGTACAATACTGATCTCCGGATTACAGCGCTCGGGGTTTACATGGAGCAATGCATGCAGTATAATAACCATGTGTACCGGTTCATGTGCGAACGATCGGGCTATGACATGAGTTCGTTTCTGCAAATGCCACAGATGTCGCCTGACTTTTCACAACCGCCACAATTTCCTTTCACACCCGGCAGTAGTGGCGATGACGTTCCCCCACAAGGACAGTAGGAGGTGATACTTCCACGTCTCATCTCCTAGGTATGTGTTTCAACCAGATATTTTTCACTACAGGCTATATGTTGAAATTGGGTTCGCTGCTCCGACAGTAGGGACACTGTCTTGTTTAAGTTTGAGAGAGTGTGATGGTGTTTATATTATGATATGGTGTTTATATAATGATGTTATCCATAGTGTTCATCCATTTTGAATTTTTTGTAGAAAAGGATGAACAAAATTTTGACCAATTTTTTTTGATGTATATTATATGAATGTTTATGTATGCATAATTACGCTTTGTAGACGTTCTAATTTATAATGTTGATGTTAATGTCTAGTTAACTTATATTTTAAACTTCCGTTGATGTATGTATAATGTTTAGTTAAGTGTATGTATGCTAGTTTTAGATTTAGAATAGTGATGTTAATAAATGAAGTTGTAAGTGCATGTCGAGTTTTTGGGTTCGTCTGAGCCATGTCTCAATGATAAAAATTATCCCCTAATAGTATATTGAGGTCGGGGGTGATACCATTCATGTGTGTTTTGTGTGCTTAGCATGTCGATTAGGTGAAAGTTACTTTGATCCTAAATCGCACAATTGCATGGACTTATTATATAATTAGTTGAACAATTTGACGACGATTATTTAGTAATAAGTTCATGACAGAAATAAGGAATCTAGAACTTGATTGGGGGAGGCTTGAGACAAAATTATAGGTGAGGTAATTCCGGAGGCATGATATAGGCCTTCACTTTTATCGCTTAAACCTTTTGAATCTAAACTATAAAAAAAAAAAAATTATTCCCTCGTTCCCCTGTCGAAGCCCTTAGACTTTTCAATTCTGAACTCGATTCTATACACATGTCAATTAAATCTTTCTAAACCGTTGTCGCTAAGGATAAAAGTAAAAAGTGAGTAAAATTAGGTAGCATTAGTTTATGATACCTGAAGTAAGCGATTGGGGTTTTGGAGGAAATTTTATTGGTTCAGTATTAGCATATTCACTTGTCAGTCTTTTTAGTCTATTTGCACACCCCTGAAATGTACAAATTTGAATAAGTTTGGGGGTTTGTCAAAAAAAACACAACAACAACTAACTTTGGGAATATAGTTTTTAATTTCAGTTGTAGTGACAAGTGAATACAAGTTTATTAAATCTTGTTTAGGGTTGTATTTTCAACGTATGGGGTCACGAGAGAGATTTAGCGACAAGCGTTTGTGCCTCGAGTATCATTAGATTATAAAGATTTTCTATTTTCTATGCCCACGATACCCTTGGTCGTTCTTCAAAGTCAAGCCAAGCCCTATTGATTTCTGTGAATGTCTGAATCTACATTAGTGGATAGTTGAGCCCAGTCAAGCATATGGTTTTCCTGAATCTTTTAAAAGTTTAAGTCATGAACTTATTTATTGAATAATCCAATTCGGTGTTTGATTCGTTATACATCTGAGTTCACACACACACATTTCAAATAGATCTAGAATGGTTTTAACTGATATCGAGTGTTGAAATTCTAGAACACTACTTGGTGTGTGTTATTCCTTAACTTGATCTGATTACGAGCTGTTGAGGGAAGACTACATGGTCTCTTCGATTGAATTTGAATCTCACATGTGTTTATTTCTGATTTGTTAATGTTTAGTTATTTTTGGTTTGGAAATTAGCTAATTAGAGTAGTTAGTTTAATTTAATGTTAGGATGTTTTACTCGAGGACTAGCAAAATTCCAAGTTTGGGGGTATTTGATAGGTGTAAAATACCTATTTATTTTTAAACCGAATTTGCCAGTTTTCAAGTGTTTTATTAATCTTTTATTTTGATTTTGTTAGTATTTATGTTATTCAGGTATAAGGATGTAAACGAGCTATAAACAAGCAAAACGGTGGGAGAACGACGAAGAAACGAAGGAAAAAGATAAGGTTTCATGATAGCAAGTCACCGCCACAGCGGTAGATCCACCGCCGCAACGGTGAAGGTACAGAGAGTTGTGTTTTCCTTCTGAAGCCTCACTGCCGCGGCGGTGAAACAACAGAGAATTGTGATTTCTACTCAAAGGCTCCACCGCTACAGCGATAGAAGCCACCGCCGCGGCGGTAAAACAACAGAGAATTCATAAAAAGCTTCACTGTCACAGCAGGAATCCCATCGCTGCAGCGATGCACTAGCCGACTCAACCCATCGCCGCAACGGTGATCCTAACCGCCGCGGCGAACAGCTCTGCACAGAGGAAAATACATGTTTAGATATTTTTGAAACCTTAGGCCTTTAAATACCACTCCCACTCGTCTGAAAAAGGTTGTTCAACATCTCTAACCCTCATATAGAGTTCTTATGCTATCTTTGAGAGACCAAGAAGGAGATTCATCATTTGGGCAAAGAGGAATCATTGGTGGAGCGATTTATAGCGACAGTGGACCATTCCATTCTCAGATTTCATCGTTCTTTTCTTGTTTTTATCTGTTACTTTTCCATATCTAATAATTTTGAATCACTCTTGTTTTGTATGGTATATAGCTAAGATCATGTAGTATTAGTTAAATATTACTTAGGTGTTGTTGAAATCATGTAAATGCTAGTTTGAATGAATTAATATTTCTTTAATGGATGTTTGTCTAAATACGATTGTGTTTATCGTTATTCTTGATATTATGCTTGTATTGATAAACCGAGAATACGAGATTTGACACTCAGGAGAGGTAACCCCGAATTCGGACTAGGGTAAACGCAACGTGACATTCTAACGACCCGAGAGGGCGTTAGAACGTATGCAATCCATGACGTTGGCTCAAGACTCACGCAACCTAGGGTCGTTAAGGCGTTGAGGGGGACTTCTTCGTTGACACGAAGTCGTGTAATCTCCCGTCTTACACTCGGGAGAAATAGCGGAGGAGTTATCGATACAGAGATTGTCGGAATAGATAAACACCGTTATAGCTAACTAAATGAAGTCAATTATGCTTTATGTGAAAGAAATCAATATCTAAGTAATTAGTGTAATTAGAACTAACCTAATAGTTGTCATTTATCTTAGTAGATTAAATAGAATACAAACAATTTTTTATTAGTCGAGATAATATGAGACTATACCAATCACCATATTCAACTAAATTACACCATTCCCAGTGGAATGATATCCGATCTTAAGAGATCCATTATATTAAAACTAGACCTTGTGCATTTGCGAGTAGTCATATACGCGAGCGTGCAAACACTTGGCGTACAGAAAATCTCATTATTTCAAATTAAAAAAAAAAAAAAAAAAAAAAAAAAAATCATTGAACACGCTATATTGATAATAATTTGCAATTAAATTCAATCAAATCAATATATTAATGATAAATATAATATTTAAAACTTATTTAAATAAAATATTAAATAGAGGAATTAAAGAGAAACATGATTGTTCATGTACTATAAAACTTATGGATGCACCATAAACAATAGTAATACTGTAGGAGACTTAACCAAGGTCTTTGGTTCAAGACTTTGGAATGCAGTTGCGTTAAAACTCATTAGGAAGAGTTTTGCCACCATTGTGGTCCGACCCGGTTCGATCCAGATTTGTCAAAACCCATTGTGGTTATCGGATATCGGAGGTTTGTACCAAAAAAAAAAAAAAAAAAAAAAAAAACAATAACACTGTACGAGAGAATATTGAAGCCCCACGTTAATAACAATTAGGGTTAACCACGATATTAAACCTCAACCTGGTGAGGTTTGTACTTCTAAATTTTTTATCTTTTGATTTTCTTCAAATGTTTTCACTTCAATATTTATTTCAATAAAATTTAAATATAATTTATTATTAATATAGTGATTTGAGTGACTTTAGTTATTTTTTATTTTTTCATAGTGGGTTCATTTTATTTTATTTGTATTACATGAATATTTTGTAGGGGAACTTTCATTGAAATCTTATCATTTGAAAAACATATGACGACACCTTCCATCATTTGAAAAATATATTTATTCCTTTGGTCATTTTAGAAATCCAACAACGCCACCCCAAAAATTTGAAATTCCAAGAACGGATGATATCTAACTTCGTTTGAAATTTTTATACTTAAATAACCTATTATTTATATAGAATGACAATTCTATTCCTTTTAAATACAAGATAATTTTATTTTTTTCAAATCAAAATACAACAAAAAATTGTAAATGTTTAACTTCTTAGACTTTTTATTTTCTAAAAGTGTTGATAGAAGTAATATAAAAAATATTTTTTTTGCAATTTGATATACAAAAAGAGCTAAAAAGGACAAACAAACCGAATAAATGGTAAAAAATAATAATTAGAAAATTCACAATTTTACTAACTTTGAACTTAAAGAAAACTTTTACTAAATAAAGTCAAATAAAGACTCATATGAAGATTTCATCAAACGATTCAAAGAAAAAGAGTAACTAATTGAAATATTTTATATATGAATTATAACTAATTTCATAAATAAGAAATATTTAATTCTTAGAATAATTTTAAATTTTAAAAATTTAGCAACAAGTACTTTATAAATCATAATTTTTTAACAAATTATTATCTGATCCCAAATATAAAACAAATGAAATTGAAAAGGTATTACATAAATCATCAATATTTAATTCTCATACTAATTTAAATTTAAAAACTTCAACCCCAAATACTCTTTAAATACTCAAATGTTTTATAATGATAATTTGATTCCAAAAGTAATAGAAAAAATTAGATTTAAAAACGTATTACATAAATAAAATTAAAAAAATGAACTTGAACTTTCAAATCTAAAATTTATTGAAACTATTCTCCCTCCCTGGCGAATGTCGTTATTAGTTTTGCGTCGTGAAAGACAATTGACGTGTATTTACACATTTATTTTATATCTTTATAAAATTTATAGTTCAATATAGTAAGTCAACTATGAAATCCAACCCCAATATTAGTAAAATTAAATTCAAAATAAATTTTGAATTTTAAACATCTACTTTAATTTTTGTTATAATAATAAGTTTATATAATACATTTTCAGTTCTAATTCTTTTCATACTTTTGAACAAAATGATAGTTGTTACAATTGAGTAATTAAAGTGTACTTGGTGTTAACTTTTTAAAATTTTAAATTATTATGAGAATTAAATATTGATGGTTATTGACTTCTTGAAATTTAAAATTATTATGAGAATTAAATATTGATGATTTATGTAATACATTTTCAATTTCATTTGTTTTATATTTCGGATCAGATGGTGGTTTGTTTACGTTTTTTTAGCATTTAAGGAGTATTTGCTATTAAATTTTTTAAATTTAAAATTATTCTATGAATTAAATATTTTTGATTTATGAAATTAGTTACAATTTATATATAAACTACTTCATTTAGTTACCCTTTTTCTTTGAATTGTTTAGTTAAGTTTTCTTATGAGACTTTATTTTGTAATAATTTCTTTCAGGTTCAAAGATAGTAAAATTGTAGATTTTCTAATTGTTATTGTTAATAATTTATTTGATTTATTATTTTTAGCTCTTTTGTATATAGAATTTCTTATATTAAAAAAATTATTTTTTTATTACTTTTATCAACACTTTTAAAAAATAGAAATCCAATAAATTAAGCATTAGTTTTTGTTATATATTTATTGTTAAAAATTAACTTTTATTTAAAAGAAGTAGAATTGTCATTCTATATAAAGAATATATTATAAAAGTGTAGAAATTTCAAACAAAATTAGGTATCATTGATTCACCGAAGTTTTGGGGTGTCGTTGTTGGGTTTCTAAAATGATTGAGGGTGCAAATATATTTTTCAAATGGTAGAAGATATTGTTGTAGTTTTCCAACTCGTCAGATTTCAATAAAATTTACCGAACAAAATATTCATGTAATAAAAAAAAACAAATTCACTCAACTCACTATATTAAAAGTAAATAACAATTAAATTCAATCAAACTACTATATTAGTAATAAATAATATTTAAAATTTAGTTAAGTAAAATATTAAATTGAAACAAATTGAGAAAAAGTTAAGAGATGGTGAGGTTTAATACAATGATTTAATCCTAACGGACAAGCCGATCCAAGTTAACTCCCTCCGTCGTTGTCCGCCTCACAACGATTCGTGCCTACTAGCAAGGCGCAACTCATTGTGGATGAGGGATGAAGGACCCGATGCGAGCGACGCTAGGAAAGAGAATACTGCCATACGCAGCTCAATCTTCGACAAAACCTAGAAAGGATCTGTTAAGAGAAGAACAAATAGCGCCGGCTGACCCCAAATCGATGATAAGGCATTAAACCCTCAAGGTTGGAGCAGACCCCCAGCCTATACTCTCAATTGGGCCCAAGGCTGTCCACAGAAAAGCCAAGGAAATCACACAATGCTCCCCATAAAAGAACGAAACATGTCACACCTACGCCATGGGTAAAACACACAACACATCTCGACGAACTCCACCGAGCTCGGTGGAAGCCTCCTCGATGTCTCGTTTGAGCCCTAGCGGTGTGACTCAAGCAAACAAACCGATAAAGATTTGTGCGATCAGACCAAGGCCATCAACGAGAAGTTGGGACAGATTGGGAGGAAGGAGCCAAGCATGTACGAGATAGTGAAGCTGAATGATTCTCCCTTTACTACGCGCATGCTGTGGGAGGCAATCCCATCCCACTTTAAGATGTCGTCCTAGATTAGGACATACCAAGGAGACTCCGATCCCACAAAGCACCTCGACGCCTACCACACACATATAGATCTATAAGAGGCGTTAGACTCGACCTAAAGTCAGATAGCTTTGACTCTTTTGAATCTTTTAGCCTTGCTTTTGAACATAGATTTGTGAGCATCAAACTGTAGGCCAAAAACTCGTCACATCTTATGTCGTTTAGGTAGAGGAAAGGCGAAAGACTAGAAACCTATATTGAAAGGTTCCGTCATGAGTCTGATCATCTCGAAGAGTCCAAAGATGAAGTGGCGGTAACTACCCTAATTATGGGGTACGGACGAGTTTGTTCCTGCACGAAATGACCCGTGCCTTGCTGAAGACCTTGGTGGCGGCTTTCGCCCCCTCCGCCGAATTCATCGCTATGGACGGCGTTTATCGGGCTCAAGTTGAGGAAGAGAAAGACAATAATATAAAAATGAAGCTGATAAGCTTAACAACAAGTCCATGAGAAATGACTCCTCGTCAAAGAAAAGACTGAATAAGGCGGAAGAAGGCAATGTTGACAAGAAGTCAGGGAGAAAAAGATCTCATCGGTACTTCTCCAACTACACACCACTTAGCACCCTATTCCCAATACTGATCGATAATAAGAAAATGCTCAAATGACAGGGTCAAGGAAAGCTCATCAACATGGATAAGCGGTGCAACTTCTACCGAAGCCATGGCCATATCACCGATAGCTTCTACGACTTTAAAAATGAGATCGAGCAGTTGATTCGAAGAGACCACCTCAAAAGATTCACAATCGATGGAGGTTAGGGTGAGTAACGCCCTGACAAAGAAAGAGGAAGACCAGAGGTCCAAGGGAACATCCACACGATCCACGGTTGATTTTCCTCCATAGGACCCTCCAAATCTAAGCACACAGCTCATGCCCAGCACGGAAAGTGCTCGACGGAAGATTACATGTTCAAAGTCTCCAAACAGCCTCCCGCTGAAAAAAAGACCATTGCTTTTACAAAAGAGGATCTGTGCGGGGTCCACAAGCCCCATAATGACGCTTTGGTGGTTGAACTACAAATCGCCAACTATAACATGGGGCGCGTGCTTGTCGACAGCGATAGCTCAGTAGAAATACTCTACTTAATCGCTTTCAATAAAATGAGGATCAACCACGACCAACTGAAGCTGATGGTAACCCCTATGGTAAGTTTTGGAGGAGAAACTTTGAAGTCCCTCAGCTAGATCACTCTCCAGATCATGGTAGGCAAGGAACCGAAGCATTCCACCATCAACGCTAAGTTTATGGGTGTGCACTTTCCGTCAGCGTATAATGCAATCATCGGAAGATCGTGCCTGAATGCCCTAAGAGTTGTTACATCGATGTACCACCCGGTGCTAAAGTTCGCAACCAAGAATGGCATCGAAGAGGTACACAGGACTCAGAAAGTGGCTTAGGAGTACTTCGTAATTGAAATACGGCTCCTAAAAATACAACCTGCCAAATAGCAATCAAAGGATCGAGAGGTTGACGAAGAATACTTGCCCGGGGATATAACAAAATGCCTTGGAACATGGGATATCCTCCTGGAGCCCCGGATCGAGCAGCCTAACCAACCATAGCCCCATCCTAAGGAAGAACTGAAAGACGTACAGATTCACCTAACATAACCAAACCACACAATCTATATCGAAATAGCCCTCATAAGAGATAAAAGGGACCAGACAGTTGAGCTACTAAAAGGCAACCATGACTTATTCATTTGGTCTCATTTGGATTTACTCAGGATAAACCTGAATATCTCTATGTACAAGTTGTATACAGACCTGGCCTACCCATCAATACAGTAGAAACGATGAAAGTTTGGTTCAGAGAGGCAGGATGTGATAGAAGAAGAAACCAAGACGTTACTGGATACCAACACAATTGAAGGAATCAACTTCCCCCTCTGGTTAGTGAACATTATTTTAGTCAAGAAAAAGATAGGAAAATGGCGCATTTGAGTGGATTTCACCAACCTCAACAAGGCTTGCCCAAAAGACTACCTCTCTTTCTGGAAGAACAACGTGATCAAGGACACTACAGCCGACAATGAAGCATTTAACTTTCTTGATTCCTAAGGTATAATCAGATAAGTATGTACCCCCTAACAAAGGAAAAATGACATTCATCACCAACAAAGGCCTCTATTGTTATAAGGTCACATCGTTCGGCCTGAAGAATGCAAGAGACACCTACCAAAAGTTGGGAACAAAATGTTCGCTAACTTGTTCAGAAAGACCATGGAAGTCAACACAGATGACATGCTCATCAAAAGAAAATTGGCTAGAGATCATCTGGTTAACTTGCAGGAGTACTTTGATATACTCAAGAAGCACATGATAAAGTTGAATCTGAGCAAATACGTGTTTGGGGTCAGACCAGACAAATTTCTCGATCACTTATTGACCTAAAGGGGAATCAAACCCAGCCTAAGACAGGTCAAAGCAATATTGAATACGACTTCCCCAAGGACGGACAAGGAAGTACAGAGCCTAACCGGACAAGTAGTGGCCCTAAATTGATTCATCTCTCGAGCATTCGACAAATATCTGGCCTTATTCAAAACTTTGTGTGGGAATAATAGTTTGGAGTGGACCGACGAATGCGAAGAAACTTTCCAAGAGCTCAAAAAGTACATCTTGGAGCCACTAATACTCACCACCTAGAAGCTAGGACAGGATATAATCGTCTACTTGGCTCTCTCAGCTAAGGCCGTAAGTTGACATTCGTAATTGAAGAACATAGAGAATAAAGTCCTGTGTATTATGTTAGCCATGCACTAAGTGGAGTGAAATCCCTCTATCCGCGACTGGAGCTAATCGCCTACATACTAATAGTCTCAATAAGGAAACTCCGACCCTATTTCCAAGCTCACCCAATGGTGGTGCTCACCAACCAACCCCTAAGGATTATATTGTACTGACTAGAGATCTCTGGATGACTACTGAAGTGGTCAGTTCAGTTAGGAGAATTCCATATCGAGTACCGTATGCGGAGAACCATCAAAGGATAAGCGCTAGCAGATTTTATCTCGAAACTCACGTTCTCAGAGGAACAAGCCCCAACACACGAGGACTATGCCCACGACCCAGACCAATGTTTAATTGAATACTGGACAAAACACGTGTACAGGTTGTTAAATCATAGCAGCTTAGTGGCCGGAGTAGTAATCCGCACCCCCAAGGGTGACATTCTGGAGTTTGTCCCGACACAATTTCAAAGAGACAAACAACGAGACTGTACAGAGGCCTAATTTTCTCTCTAAGAATCTTGAAGGAACTCGGTGCTACCGAAGCAGAGATCTACTACAATTCCCTATTGATAATAAATCAGATCAACGGGGAGTAGGCGAAAAAAGAAGCCAAGATGATGGCATACCTAAGCAGAGCTACACTCCTCACACGAGGCTTCTTAAAGGTTATCGTCATGTAAATTTCAAGAGAAGAGAACAAACACGTAGACTCATTAGCTAACTTGGCCTCCGTTTTTGACACTATGAGGCATAGGACCATCTTGGTCGAGAATATCTCGCAATTGAGCTATGATGAAGCCAATGAAAATGTCAAGGTGGTAACGCACCAGACAAGCTAGATAGACCTCATTTACAACTACCTAGAGAGTGGACTCCTCCCAAAACAAAAGAGCGAAGCAATAAGAGTTTGTTATCGGGTGTCCCAGTACGTGCTACTGCGAAGAACATTGTACAAGCATTCCTTCATGGGACCACTACTCTAATGCCTATGCCTGAATGAAGGTTATAAAGTCCTCCAAGATATCCACGAAGGCCTTTGCGGAAATTACTTGGGAGTACAATCCTTAGCCAGAATGGCCTTGAGGCAATGCTACTTTTGGCCCACAATAGAAGACGACGTAAAGGAATTGGTCAGAAAATACGATAAGTGCTAAAGGTTTAGACCGAAAACCAACACCTAGGCCACGGGGTAACTTCCCATGTCTGGGCACTAGCCATTCGCCTAGTGGGAAGTGGGAATTCTTGGCCCCTTCTCCATGGCTGCAGCTCAGCAATCACGGAACGCAGTTTCACGGCCACAAGCCATCATCAGCGTTCACGGAACGTAGTTTGACGATACTCTATTCAACGATTTTTGCTCAGAGTTAGGCGTATAACATCACATGTCAACCCCAGGCCACCTGCAGTCTAACGGCCAGGTCAAGGTAACCAACCAAACGATCCTGCACACACTAAAGACTTGACTGGAAAAATTCAAGGGAAAATTGGTGGACGACCTCCTCTCAGTGTTGTGGGCCTACCACACCACCTCAAGAGTTTCAACTAGGAAAATACTATTTGACATGGCCTTCAATTCTACGGCAATGATTCTCATCGAGCATGGCCTACCAATGTGTCAAGTAGCCCACAACAATCCTAACAAGCACCAGCACGAGCTAGCACTAAACCTAAACTTATTTTAGGAAAGAAGGAAATGCGCCCACATCTGACAAGTAGCCTACCAAATACAAATAGCCCGGTACCACGACAAACGCATCAAAATAGGCTCATTAAAAGAAGAAGACTTGGTTCTTCAAAAAATCTTAATCGCCACACGAGATCGAGTAAAAAAAAAAAAAATTGGGCCCTAACTGGGAAGGACCCTACTAGCTCAAGCACTAATGTAATCGGCCTAGGTACCTATAAGCTCGAAACGCTAGAGGGAAGACCGTTGAAAAATCCATGGGATGTAGAACACTTAAAATCAAGATTTCTAGTGGCATTCAATTTCTTTAATGTTCTATGTTTCACACTCTGTTTAATAAAATTCTATTGTTTAGTCGAAATATTTGCAAGTGTCAATACATGATGAGATAAAACAACGGGCTACATCTACTACTCTACCCCCAACCAAAGGGGTATGAAGGAGATCACGACCAGCTCACTAGTACACACTTATCTGACCAGATAGTTATGACTTCAACAATCTGGGTCAGTGACAGATAGAAATCCTTGGGCACTCTTGAAACACGGTCCCCATATTAGATAGTGGTCGGCAAAGAACGGAGGCCATCGACGGACTGAAAAAACCCTCCTCGTTCTTAGGCACTCCCGAAACACGATCCCCTAATCAGTTGGGGGCGGGCGAGGAATAGAGGTTGTCTGACCACGCAAACCTTGCTTGTAAATAACCTCGCCACTTGTGTTTAACACTAGCGCATAAGTTGAAAGAATAATCATCATTCTCAAAAACTCCTGAAATACCATCCCCACCTTAGTTGGGGGCTGACGAAGAGCGGAGGTCGTCTGACCTTGTGAACCTTGGTTGCAAACAACCTCGACATTCGCACTCAAGATTCGTCAATGAATTGAAATAGCTCTCTTTGTACTTAGGACCACTCAACACCCCGTGCCCACTCTAGTAGGGAACAACCAAGGAGCAAAGACCGTCCGACCTTGCAAACCTTGGTTGCAAACAACCTCACCATTCGCACTTAAGGCTTATCGATAAGCTAAAATAACCCTCTTTATACTCGGAACCACCCGACATCCCGTGCCCACTCTAGTAGGGGCCGACAAGGAGCGGAGTCCTCCAGATACTTTTCTAATGCTCTGGACTTGGCATATTCAAAGCCCTCCGTATATACTTCAACTTGAGGATCCCCTCCACTTCTTAAAGCTCTCGGACCACATCTACTCCTGGATGGCTCAATCAACAGCCCTATCCACTCTCACCCTCTTCGCTGCCAACACAACCTCGAGCGACCCTCTTCTCATTGAGCTTGGCCCAAATAAAACCCTCAAGCTTGGATGATAGTTTGAGTAGTTACTCCCGCGACAAGATTCTCTTTACCCCCGTGATAGCTCTCCGCTTTGCTTTTGCATCCTCCAATCTCGCTCTCTCAACCTCCTATCTGGTCTTATTATATGCCTACTCATCCTCCACAGCACAGTGGTTTCTCTTCCCAAGTTGGGACCTTGCCTCATCTCTATCCCGCTTGAGGGCCCCAAGTCGAGCCACAATCCCACTCCATCACTCGAGCAAGGCAAATGAGTGAACAACAATCTGTCACATGGGCAAAAGAAAATTAAGAAAAGATAAAGGCAACAACATGAATTACTAAGAAAAGGAAAACAAATTCTTACCACCACGCTCACCTGCAACAGGTTCAGAGTAAGGTCGTTGCCCGAACTCTGTGGCCGCCGCCTCTATGTCTATTGGAAGGAATGTGGTTTCGGCCCATCAAGACGTGCTCTCCGGCATAAGGAGAACGTGAGTGCCCATAGTCAACCATTCTATTCTCAGAGCCCATTCCAACAGGTCTGGCGAAGGTAACCAAACATCAAAAGACTTGCCAACCTTTTTTTTTTTTGCCTTCTTGGAAACTGCCGGAAGAGTGAATAGAAGACGAAGCTACTGTCACCCAAGCGGCCCGTTGTTGATGCATAGCCTCTTGAACCTCAGGGTCAACCTCTCTCCTTGGCATTTCTGGACCAACGAAATGGGCGCCTATTACAAATGAAAGAGGACAAAAACAACTTGAAAATGTGGGAAGACTAAAAGCTTTACCTCATTCCTCGGCTGTTATAGCTAAAAACGACAAGTTGAATCTCGACGAAGACTTGGACCCATAGTCCAGAGACTGAATAGCCCCAACGGGGGCAGTAAAGAATAGGTGGATTGAATTGGTCTTGAGGAAAGTAAAATTCCTCTCTTTCTTATGAAGCCCTCCCAAGAAAGTCGTGGTAGCTGTCTCTGTTGGGCTAAGTGGTGAGTGATTAAAGTAGGTTGCAAAAGAAGAAATGAAATCAGATGGAGCAACCATCTATGCAAAGGAAAAATGGGAACGAACTTACGCAGCACCGACCAGTGCCTCAGGACTGGGTAGGGCCCCTCCTCTCCAACTAGCTACTCTCGAGGCCCTTGCACAATAACCCACATGTTCTTCCACTTTAGATTATTCTCCAAGATCCGTACTATGAGTCTCCCACTTTGAGTACGAAACTGAAACCAATTATCGGATGGCTTTGCATTCCTCCTGACCTGGTAGATGTAGAAGAATAAGGAGAGCGTACGAATGTGGAAGGTACACCATTTCTCATGAAGATGATGACAAACCTGACCACCAATCTCCATGTATTAGGAGTCAACTGTGCAGGTGCTAAGTTAACTTGATAAAGAACTTCATAAAGGAAATGATGAAAAGGAAAGCGTACATTACCGATGAAAGCATATCAAAGGCGATACGACCAAGCGGGCAACGAAGCATACGCCACGGTGAGTCAGGATTGATCAGAAACAATCCAGGAGAGATGGAGTAGTCCTTGTACATTTCGTGAACTTGGGCATTCATTAAGCGACTCACCACAAGTCCAGCCTCCTCCAACTTAGGAACGTAGGCCACCATAGGTGCAACTGCTACGTTGGGGAAATGAAGATGTAGTTCTCAGCTAACTCTAACTCCTTTCCATGATCGTGCATAGTCAGTGAGTCGGCCACCTCGCCACCCCCAGCAGCAAGTGGCTTAACATGTGGACCCTACCGTAGAGTCCTGCCCCGACCCTCAACAGGAGGTACCCTAAACAACGACCCTACCTCGCCGTTGTTATCACTTCCAAAAGGCAAAACCACGACTTGGAAATCTCTTAACGTTATGAAGTGGACGTAATGAAAAATCTCACCAAGAGAAAAGAAGTAAGAACGATTATCCAAAAAACCACTACAGAAAAGTGCACAAACTTTCTCCCATTTAAGGGTTCAAGCACGACTCCCCTTCAACCGTGGCCTAGAAAGCCAAATCGACCAGCCGTATAATCAGTCATGAGGAATTTAATGCCCAACATTCTTAAAAGATAAAGGTTAAGCGTTAGGCTGAAGCCAATGCACCGATTGGGAATGAGCAACGAAGAAATGACAAAGATCGAATCCCAACAGAAACGTCCAATATTCCCAAGATGCGAATCATTACACACCTAGAAATATAAGGCATCTGATGAGGAAAAAATCGGTCAAACTTGAAAGGAAGCCACGTGTCACAGACACGCGACTTGCACGGGGGCTCCAAACCGGCCCAACTCAACCAAGCCCCATCTCTACAATTGGCTAATGGGTCATACCTCCCCAGGTGCGAGCCCCACGATGCTCCTGTTCTCAAGCATTCCGAGTTGCCTCCTCCGGATAAGAAATGTATCGTTCCTCTCTCCAGCTAATGGCTCCATGATCTCCTCCAACAATCACCACCATCTTTATGATAACGGGATTGAGATCAGTGCGATCACCATAATGGTGCACTGAAAATCACGAAGAACTTACCAAACGAGTCTCCTTCCCCTCCTATAAATATCAAAACACAAAACATCTAAGGTATGCTTGAATATACTATTCATAGGCAATACACGCCAAAACACACTTTTGATACGCTTTGAGACGTACTCGTTTTGCACTCAAGCGCATTATTTCTCCTAGATACCACTCTACTAAATTCTTGTTCAAAACTCTCGATTGATTCTCACACCGGAGGTGCAATGCCGAGAGGCCCACCCGCAGAGCATTATTTTGCAAGACCTTTAGCTGAGGGAAAGTGAGAAATCCTAGACGACACTCCGGACCTTGGAAGTGACGTTCCAATTATCCATTTTCAAGCATTATCAATAATAAATATCAATATTTCTTAGCCGACATGGTGGTGGTGGAAATACTTTTGTGGGAGTAAATAAGAATCAACATTTTTTTATTTCTCAAATTTTTTAGGAATTCAAGAAATACTCTAAAAAATTAGGGAACAGAAATATGTTTATCAAACATATTTTTGTACATTAATGCCAAATTTTTGGGAGGAAAAACAGAAATAGTAAGCACAAATAGTAACTTAGAGTCGGTTCAAAACATTTTTTTGAACATAATTTTTCATTAGAGATTTTTTATTTTGTCCTTTTTCTTTTTTGTTTTTTGAAAAATAGATAATTTCGTAGTAGGAAATAAAACAATTCCAACTAGACAATCCAAAAGAAGAAAAATTCAAACTTAAAACACAATCTCAAAGAAGAGTTCTGGTAGCAGCAGAGCTTACCCTCCATGTTAATATAAAGGTTGCTACATTTCTTCCATAGTTGGGGAGCCTTAGGTAGGGGTCGATCGTTAATTTTAAATTTCAATTTGAAGACGCCAATACCATGCTACCAAATGCTACGTAAGATTCACCAATATAGAGAGAATTCTCTTACAATTCAAGTTATAATTAGGGAACCTAAAATAAAAAAGGTTCAAACCAAAGTATTAACCCCCAACAACGATGGCACGGGAGATCATACGAATTTGGTGCATTTGCTAACTGGACTTAGTGTTTGGGGGCATACACCAAAGCAACCTTAGCAAAATGCATGGAGGTTAGGTCGAGAAGGTGCAAGTGTTTGTTGAGAACAACAACAGATTAGTTGAACGTCAGCATACCGGAGCTAAGTTATGGTAACATAGCACGGGCATTGGCTTGGTTAAGGCAAAGGTATTGGTATTGATTGCCAACACTGTTATGCCTCTTCAAACACAACGATTTCTATTGGTGTCATTTAGTATATTTTACATAATGTAAACTATAAGGGGATCCCTCTGGTTGAAGACCCTTTGCGAGGTCTTTGAACTTTGGCGTGCTAAGGGGTACCCACACAACAAATTAAGGTGTAGTCACAACTTACAGATCATGGGAAGCCTTGGGGGACGACTTAACCAAAAAGCTCAATTACGAGAGGTAATCGGGATGCAGCATGTTGCCATACAAGGGCCATCATAGAATAATGTTGGTGGACATTGGACGTGGCTGAAACAAGGCTCATGGTGATCCAAGCACAATACAATGATAGATGTTCATGGTGTTGAATGTGAGTCTTATAGTCAATCTTGTAATCTTATATTTAAAACTTGTATCTGTAAAATGTTTCAATCTTAAGTATTAATAAAAAGATATTGATATTATTCCTGCAATTATATCTTTATCCTTATCGACTTTGAATGTTGAGTAGAATGTTCAAGTAGTTAATTTAATTAAATAAGAGGAGAGCAAAGATATTAGTCGGTGTTAGGTTATTGAAAATGGTGTCAAACAATTTAAACTAGCTTAATCAGATGTTATCTCTTTGAAAATGGTGAGTCTCAATCCATCAGTATGAGATAATAGAATATCTGCAATAGGACTTACTAAGTGGTAATAAAAGACCGAATGTGACCATCCTCGAATCCTACATTATAGTTTTCCTCAAGTCAAAATAAAATATCTGAAGTGTAATGTATTTCGTGAACTTTTGTACTTGAGGTACAACATATTACATGTATGGGTTGTTGTATTTTGATAATATCGAACATCTTTCTCTAACCATGGGACTTCAAAGGCGTTCATTGGATATAGTGAGAAATACATAGTGATATACGAGTATGCAATAAGAGATCTATTACTCTTAGCAAAAAGTGACATTATTGGCCCAGTAAACTACCCAAGAGGAGGGGTGAATTGGATAGTTATAAAAAATTTAAACAATTTAAATCTTTCAACACTTAATTAATCAAATAATCAATTTATCCTAAATCAATTATTATCTTTGTTACGCAGTGATTAAGTGTTTATATTCTAAGTACACACCCAAACAAAATATGATAAAAATAATAACAAAGTAGCACACCAAGATATATATCCTGGTTCAGCAAACTAGTCTTACATAATCCAATCCCCCGAGCTCCACGAAGATTCGCAACCACTAAACCCTTGATCCCTTTACTAGGTAAGAACTAAACCCTTACAACAATTCTTTTCCCAAGTTCAAAATTAACCTTTGCAATTTTTCTTTTTTCAGGCTAAGGAATAATCTTATTTTTTTATTAGAACCTAATTCTATTACAAAAAGAATCACAACCTAATCATTTTAACAAGCTAAAAATCAAACCTCACCACACTCACAAATATCATTTTCTCAAATAAGGTTTGAACTTTTACAATTCACTCACAATTAAATCAATTCAGGAAGAATCACAACCTAATTCTTTTCAAGGGAAAATAATACCCTAACAATTTTATACCTTAGGCAAAGATCAAACCTCAATCTTTTTCCTAGAAAAGATTGAAACCCTAACCACCCTGACTAGACACTGACCCAATCGTATTTAATCCACTCAACCTCACAAATACAAAAAATATGAGTTTCTTCCCACTTAAAGCTTCTATCGCCTTAAAACAATTATACTCAATTAATGTCTTGAAATTTATTATATGATAGAATTTAAGTAAGGCAAATTAATATCTAATTATAAAAAGTGTGGGTAGCACAGAATTAAGCACGTAATCAGATAATATCACAAAATCATTTTAAAAAGAATTTTTATGCTCTTAAGCTTAAAAACGATTTTTCAACAATCTTAAATCCAAGTAATAAAAAATAATACGAAATCAAATTTCAGCACAATAACTTGGAAAGATCTCACTAGGAAAACACCGAAGTATAGAGACAGGATTGCAAAACAGCACAGATCAGTGATGTCAATTCAATAGCACTTTAGCTCAAGAACTTTTTCACACAAATGATCACTCGAAAAAATCTCAGCAGAATAATCACTCTCAGAAAGTTTAGGAACTTGATAGTTCTTGATGTCTCTTAATTTAAATTCGTAAGTCTATATATAAGGAATTAGAACAAACACTCCAACGGCTAGTTTTTAAATGATAAGCCTCTAAAAGGCACCTATAGACCCCATATATCATATCCTTTCAATTCTGATATATTTCATTTAAAAATAACTTTTAAATCTCTCAATTATACCCACAAATTATTTCTTAAATATCAATCATAAAGATATGAAGTATTTAGTTGCTAAAATTAAGAGAATCTTTAATTATATGTACCAAATCAATAGAGATATCAAAATAGATGTATCTTATCTTTAGTATTTTCAAATCCCCTAAAATACTCCATTGGATTTGTCAAAAACGACTAGTAACGACTAATTTTTTATCGAAACCTTAAAATCCTCGAAATCTCAACCAACACAGTCAGCTGACCGAAACCTTCCCAGTTGGTTGACCGATTACCCCACGGTCGATTGACCGATTGATTCAGGATGTAATTCAAGCCAAAATCAAATCACGGTCGGTTGACCGATCAATTCAGAGAGTCACATTTCTAGCCCTTGACCCATTGGTTAACCGATCCTCTCCTGGTCGGTTGACTAATCAATCTTGGATGTTCATTTTCACACTTATTTTAGCTGCAAAAGTCATCATTTAAACTCATTAATCAATTATTTTTCTCGGTTAACACAATTGACACTAAAATATAATTTTAAACATTATTCTTACTTATGTCAATTTCCATTCTTCAATTTCACGTAGGATCAAATATATGAACACTAATTAGGATCCTAAATTTTATCAAATCAAACACACAAAAAATATAAGTTATTAATTAGTGTCATGTGTGATCCTAATTCGGGTTGCATTAAGAGTATAAGAATATTTGAGTCGTTTTCACCTAATTTCTTCCGAATCTTCAATACTATTCATTTCTTCAATGTTCATCTTTGCACCCATGATAATTTCTTCATGATTCAATCTTTAATAGGAATTTCTTACTGAAACACTCAACAAATACATTTGCTCCACAAAAAGCATCAACTCTTAATTGTTCACCAAAACCTCGGGATCAATAGACGCCACCCATGTGATTCGGTTTAATACAATTCTCCCAAACTTCTGGCTAGAGCAGTGTGATGATTGCGATGAGATTCCAATCAAGTATTAGTGAGAATTATATTATCAATCAAATACATATTGATTGCACTAGAGTTTTTGACTTAACCATATCTTATTGATCATTTTGGGTAAACAGATATAGAGGGCGTGGAATAAACATCACACATGAGGGGGTTCTTTTTGTTAAATTCCTGCCAACTAGACTTGATTGTGATATCAGAGTAGACGTCACTCAAAGTCGGAAGAATACCTTGAGAGGAAAATGATTTTCTTCTGAAAGCGCAAAATTAAAATTATTCCAAATTTTATTAATTAATTTTTCCATCCACCTTTTAGTTTAAACCTAATGGGTCACACACAAATAGGGAATTAAGGTTAGAAGAATCCTTAAAAAATAATAGGTAATAATGTTGAACTTAAGAAGTTCATGAGCCAAAGTACAATTAGGAAGAAAAAAAAAAAAAAGAGTCAAGGTTTTGAACCCTAGACTATACTTATAAGGAGAGAAGACCACAAAGTGGCCACACTATCACAAGGATTTTTGTCCAAGGCATTTTGGACACCCCCTGTTTGAGTTACCTCATTTTCCTTTGTCTGTAAGATTTGTTTTCTTTTTTGCACCATTAATTTGAATCTAGCTATTTCCTAGATTCAAATCAAAGTTGTCGTAGATTCTTGGAATTAGATCTGATCTTAGAAATCTCAAGAACACTCCTCTCTGAAGTTCTTTTTTTGGATACTGTTAGAGATAAGACATTTGTGTCACTTCTAAGAGAATCAACCTCATGTAGCCATTTGTTCATGTTCAGATGTTCTTGGAAGAGCCCTCTCAAGATCACACCGATTTTTAGGCTGAACATTAGAAGTGGTATATTTAAAAGTGATTTAATATTAGTTACATATTTGTTTTAAGGGTTTATACTATTTACCTCCCTTGTCCTTTTACACTATACTAGATACCTCTCTTGTCTTTTTACAAATACCAGTTTTTCCCTTTGACCCCTTTTTTTGTGTGAAAAGACATAAATACCCTTATATTATTTTGAAAAAATAATATTTTCATTTTTATAAAAATTCATTAGCACCCCTTTATTTTTTTAAAATTATATTCTTTACCCTTGGGGGTCAAAATGTATTTTTTTATTTTTCCCCCATCCCTCTTCCTTCAGATCCATTCATCGTCTCTCAGAGGAGAACGATGGCTAGCCATGGCCTCTCCCTTCATGTCCAAGGACTCCAAACAAAGGGAACAATCTCTCCGGCAGAGCAATTACCAAAATCGTCATAGGCTCAATCGCCGGGGCTCCGATCGCTGAAATATGACGTGGGAGACCTAGACGGAAACTGCCTTCGGCATCACGCGCAACCTCTTATTTCTACCACAAGGCCGACATTTATAGCTTCGAAGTGCTGCTACTGGAGCTTCTGACCGGAAAATACTCGACCGGTGCTCTCGAAGAAGATGACATGGATTTGCCCAAATGGGTGGTGTCGGTAATTGAAGAAAAATGGACGATCAACGTGTTCGATCCCCAGTTTATTAAACACCGAAACAACGAAGACAAACAGTCGTCCATGGATGAAGTTGCCCAGAACATTGAAGAAATTTGTGGGTCCAAACAAGAAGAACAATGCACAGATCTGGAACGAGCGATGAGTAAGAGGTCAACGATTTCTCAGATCTGGAACGGATCTGAGATGAATTTGCGAATTTGAGATACCCAAGAACGAGATTGATGAGCGTAAGATGTCCGATCTGAGAGAACACCGATGATAAGCGATGGCGATGTCAACGACAATTTCGGCAGGTAGAGCAGTTGTCGGCGTAAGATCAGAGAGGGAGCAAGAACGACGTGAGGGGCTAAGTATGAGATGAGAGAGAGTTTTCTAGAGAGAGGGAGACTCTCAAACCCAATCCATACGAATTGTCTTACTTTACGTGTTTGTAGAGAAGCTTGACTTGTTCTTTGATGATATCTTCAGCTTGAAGACATGAATCTTTGTACAAAATTCATTACAAGCCCTACGTCTTCTTCTTCCTCATTCTCACTATTGTTGCAGGTTGGTGAAGAAGATGACCAAAGAAAAACAAAACAAAAAATTACAGCATTAACCCTTTATGTTTAACCATATATTCAAATAACCCTTTAGTTATTATTTTAAAATGAACAAGGATAAAATTGTCATTACAATAAAAAAATTATTATTTTTTATTCAATAAGGGAGATAAGTGGTGTTTGACCAAAAAGATAAGGGAGGTGACTGGTATTTACAAAATAACAGGGGAGGTATCTAGTTTAGTGCAAAAAGACAGGGGAGGTAAGTGGTATAAACTCTGTGTTTCAATGTTAATATGGTAAGATCCGCTTAACAGATTTGTATATTAAATTAGATTTAATTTTTTTTATATCCCGCTATATAGATTTGATAATTTTAATATTTGATCCCCTTCAAGTGGTATCATAGTCACATCCTTAATTAGCTTACAACAAATTTTGGTTATGTTTTATGAATTGTTGGATCATAAGAATATTTATCTTATAGATCGCGTGTAAATCTGAAAGTGTTTTTCGAAATTAATTTCATAAAATTGCTTTGTAAATAATTTTTAAAATCATAAATGGGGAAATTCGAGAGAACTGCGTAATGGTTAAAACCAAGACACCAATGAACGCCAACGAATCTGGTTGACATCAGTGGGGGCATAACCCCTAACGCACAGCGTAGCAGCATGCAGCTGCATTTGCAATTTAACGTGGCAGTAGGGGCTGCCGCGGTGGTGCCCACATAATCAAATAGCTCTTGAAATCTGCTGCCGCGGTGGTGCCCACATAATCAAATAGCTCTTGAAATCTGCAAATCCATTGCTTCCAGGCCGAAAATGGAAAAATCAAAAAATACCCAACAAATGAAGAAGTCGTCGTCCTTGAGTTATTCAAAGAAGTGCTTTATTCCCTACCCAAACACACAGGTTGGCAAATTCTATATCTTTACAAGTACAATGGCTTCTGGTTCAGGGAGAAGAGCTTCAAGGCATAATTTCTTCCCACAAACACTTCAAACACAAGACACTGACTTAATTTGACAAGTTTCCCGATATTCAGCACCATTTGGATGAAAGTCACCTTCACCATCACAAACAGTCACCATTTCAAGGCATCAAACACTATAAACCCTATTCTACCCTCTAATTCACATGACCTCGTCTCTTTCCCCGAATACAAGGTTTATAAGAACAACAGTATTCCTAATCTTTCATCCCTTTTTCCTCAGTTTTTTGCAACACACATGCCATTCTCGATCCTGCCGGAATCCGTCAAGAGCTCCATGTGCTGGATTGTCTATCTCTGCCGGAATCCGCTCATCAATTTCGTCTCCTATTGGCACATGCTTGTCAAGCTGAGGCCAGAGGCAATGAGACAGCTCCTGATTACCGAAGCCTTAAACATGTATTGTCATAGCGTAGTGGCATTTGGTCCTTGTTGAGACCATATGCTTGAGTACTGGGAACAAAGCGTGGAAATGCCACAGAAAGTTCTGTTCTTGAAGTATGAAGACATGAAAGAAAACATTTTTTCACAGACGATGAGATTGGCCAAGTTTTGGGGGTACCCTTTTAGCTTGAAAGAGGATAGAGAAGGTGTGGGCGAAGAGATAACAAGGCTATGCAGATTTGAATCGATCAAGGGTTTGAAATTAGAGATTTGCGGAAGGGTAATATTGGAAAAGTAAATTATCTGAGGAAAGGTGAGGTGAGTGACTGGGTAAACCATCCCACACCTTCCATGGTGGAGTGACGGTCCAAAATAATGGAGGAAAAGTTAAAAATATGCTCCTTTTCTCAACCAAATAGGAAACCTTAATAGGAATATTAGAGACATACCAGGTCATAATCGGACTAATAAACAATTAGCAAATAAAAACGCTTTCTGTGAACCACATGGAACAAGAGTACGAAACACAAGTTAGTAAAAACACTTAGTTCTATTACAGTCCCAAGATGATGTGTCTTTATACATCTTCGAATCATACAACTCAGAGGCATACAGCATAGGCTTCTTGAAGTACTAACTGGATTAAGCACGCATTTGATAAAGTTTAACATAACAACAAACAGTTAAAAATATTATATAACAAGAACACACCATGAGTGATATGTATTGACCTGGCTACCATTCACGGTTGCCCATTGCATAGAGCAATATCTGGAGATTCGACATAAGAAATAGAGATCAGCTTGGACCTGAACTCATCAGCTCTGCCACCATTGCTCACAACGGTCAGATCCCGGGTGTTTAAATTGTCCAATGCAACTGAGTTGAGAGTAATTTCCGGTAAGGAATTCGAGATGCCAATTAATAATTCCCTGGATAGCTCCAAAGAAGCCTTCTCGCCGATGACTCCGATATCCATACAATGTAAATGCTTCTCCTGAAACTAGACCCCATTTTCCTTACTTAACAAAACATAGTATAAAAAGTAAATTGAAAATGTATTAAATGCAACAACTACAGGCCAATAGTCTCTTTAAAAAAAAAAAAAAAAAAAGATAAATAAAAAGGGGAAAAAGAAAATTTAAATAGAGGGTTTTTGGTCTCCACCCCACTTTCAAATAATCAAAAATTGAACCCATGGCCAAGTCCCATTTTTTAAAACCCCCAAAACAATTGTTTTTCCTTCGTAGTTTCTAACGCACTCATTACAACTTGTTGGACTTATGGAAGAAACCCCTCTCTCCATAAAATCTCTCAAAATTTCATTTAGTCTCTCTCTGTGTTTCTCACACAATAAAAATCCAATCTCTCTCTTTCAATATACTTGGTTAGTAAATAAGACACCATGAATCTATCTCAATGTGGAAAGAGTAACTTTAGTCTTTAGAGAAAAAAACATTGAAGAAACGAGGCCTTTCATCTATGGCTATGCCAACCAATTCCAATGACAATTTCCAGTTAAAAAGAAACGAGTTGCATTGGGTGACCTCAAACAAACATTGGTGATATACTGATATTAGGTTGATTCAGATCCCAAAATTTTTGTGACACCGGAAGGGAACACACGGGTCACGCAATATATTAGAGAAATGGACCCTTGCAACACTCAAGGTTGATTTGTCTCATTTCCCCCCAGAAACTACTAAAAATTGTAATTGTAATCTATTTTCTATGATGGAAAAAATATACTTTTATCTCCTTAAACCAACAGAATAGGCATTAAACACTCCTCAATTTTAGAAAATTCAGCAGTTTGTTCCTTGACGAAATTTTACCAGAGAATATTTTACCACACATTAAACTTCTATTGTAGCCCTTATCCTATTTATATTACATAGTGAATGTTCTATGATCACAATACTAAAACCCTATATTCTTCTACAGACAAAAAGAAATCATTTATTTAGCGAAGCTTCAAAAAAGATCCAACTGAGGCAAGTTTTCTTGAACGGTTGCGTTTGGGTAATATAATTCAAGAAGGGATTTCACTTTGAAAAGGAATTTCACAAATTCTTTTTTTCAAATCCCTTGTTTGAGTACTACTAAAAGGAATTTGTAAAATGAATTTCAAAGGGAGGAAATGGAGTTTCCAAATCCCTTCGAAACAAGTGTTATTTCCAAAATCTTCCAAATAGGGATTTCACTACTCTCAATAGGTATAAGTAAAGGAAAGTTTATTACTTAGTCCTCAAAAGATATAGAAATCAGAAAAGAAACACCCCACTACTATAATAAAATTTTTAATCCCCAGAGATTTTTTAGAACATAGTCACCTATTTTTTAACTATCATTTTCCCATAATGTCCATAAAATGTCATTTTGCAAAATATAACAAGCGTGAACATTCATATTTTATTTTTGCTATTTTTAAACATTTAATACATGTTTATGGGTTGATTGTGCTGTTGTGAATGTTAACAATTTTTATATGAACAAATTACGTTCTTTTGTTATGTTCACATGTTCTTCTATTTTACTTTCTCTTGTTACGTTCCACAGGAACTACAAGAAAAACCATGCTACTCTGACCTCCAACTAATTTATAGGGTTATCATTGTGTATGTACATTCACACTTCTGTGACTGATGTGAATATTCATAATATGAATCAAAATAAAAAGAACAACATTTAATAACAATCATTGTTATAAACATTCACACTACTATAACAAAAGGCCAAATTTAATAACAATCACTGTAGTATGAACATTCACACTACTAATTAAATAGTTGTGAATGTTTAAATGGGGAAATGTAAAAAAGAAAAAGAGAAAAAAAAGGTGAAAAATGTAATTAGTAACCAAAAATGTAATTAATAACCTATTACAAGTGAAAAATGAATCTGAATTATGCAACTTCAGCGGGGAACGGCGTCCAAATTACAGTACAACATCAGTACAAGAGGCTAATGGCAATGGCGACGGCGAATGGCAGTATCTCGTGTAGGCAATGGAGAATGGCGGTGGTGAATGGTATCGTCTTCGTTGCTTTTTCAATTTCCGATCTAGATTAGAAATTTTCGACAAATCTGTAAATTTCAACAAAACAGACGGCGTATGATGTGAATGTTTTTCAGATATGAAATTTCAAGATCTGATGTAAATGATTTCAAATCTAGATCTTGAACAACTAGTTCGCGGCAGATCGATGCTGGCGAAGACAAACGGTGAAGAACAGATCTCGAAGACAAAGACAGAGAAGAACGGATTTGGAATTTCCACAGCAAAGAACAAATCTGGAATTTCCACGGAGAGGGAGAGAGAAAGTTTGTCGTGCTCACCGTTTGCCGTTCAAATCATCACCTAAGTTTCCAGATCTGGATATTGTGCTCGTCGCGCCATTCTCCGTGCTCGTCATTCGTCGTTCAAATCATCGCCCACGTTTTTAGATATGGAACATTCCGTTCGCCGCGTCATTCGCCGTACTCACCTGATGAACGAAGGTGGACGAAGGCTGGGCAATGGCAAATGGCTAACGATGGATTCGAATAAAAAAAAAAATTGAGAGCGAGAAAGAGAGGTGGGGACGGCTGAAATGAGAGAGAATTTATAGATGAGGGCTAGGGGTTCTTAAATTTATACAAGGGCATAACCGTTCGTTTACTATTTTTGTTTAACTATCAAACGACTAAATACTAAGAAAGGGATTAAATGATAACCTAAATGTTTGACAAGAAAAATAAGGGTTAAACAATAAACAACCCATAATTAAAATTCTATTATTAAAATAGGCATAAAATTGTATAATTAAAATAATATACTTAAAATAATGTTACTAAAATTATATTATTAAAATAGGTATGAAAATAGTACAATTAAAATAGAAAGAAAATAGTATAAATGCAATAGATATACAATAGGTATAAAATAATATAATTAAAATGATATTATTCAAATTATATTATACGTATAAAAATTATATTATTAAATTAAATCACTAAAATTAAAATTATATTATTAGGTATAATTTCACATTTTCTATTATCAAAATTTAATGGATTTCAAAATTTTGCATTTAAAATATTTATCTATCCAAACAAGTAAATTATAAAATTACACAATCAAATTCTTTATCTAAAATGGTTATCCAAATAAGAAATTTGTGAATGACGTAATTTCAAAATCCAGAATTTTGAAATCCTATCATTTACAAATTCTAAGAATATATCAAATACTAATCCAAACGCAACCTAAATCTTTTCTCTATCAAAATCACACCATAAAAAAGGTTCTATGCCCAGTAAAAACTCATAGCACCTTTTCGTTAGATTTCTAAAAATATTCATCATATGCACTTTCCCTCGCATGAATATCCATTCGGTCCTTTTCAAAGGAATTGTGTCATGGAGAAGAGATTGTGTTCTCATAGTGAATGATAATTGCACGCCTTTACATCCCACAATATACATTGACTGTGTCCCTCAAAAACATGCCTGATGATAATTTTATGTGTCGATGTATGCTTTCTTCTCTGATAGTGACCACTCACCGTATCCTTTCCTATGTATTGATTTTTCTCATGGGCACTCATTGTCGTTAGTCTTTCATTGGTTTTTTTACTGGTAAACAAGTTTTATAATTTTTAATAATACAGATTTTGTGATGGTAAGTTGAAGGAATATGTAGTTTATGTTTCTGCTTTGAATTTTTACTTTGTTGCAAATTTGTTAAGCACGATTTTAGAAATGTTAGTTTAAAATTAACTTCTTATTTTTCAGCCTAATTAATGTTCTTTCCTAGTTCGTAGGGAGTTGGAGAGAGAATCCCTAAAATCATAGACGGTTAGTCTGTACAAAATCAGTTGCTCAGTTCTTAAAAAGTTCACTGTTATAATGGGCCTGATAGAAGCACGGACGAGGATATGGGAAGCGCTACCAGCCACACATGGACACAATAGCACGCCAATCTCTAAAAATATAGGATGCGGATACAGATTTTTTTTAATATATATATGTTCATACACATCAAATTACTAAACAAGATATTAAAGGGTATTTACGTCTTTCCAGTATTACTTAGGGTTTCTTGTACGATTTAAGGTTTGCTATATGGTTTCCTAATTCATATTACAAATAATGGGAGAGGCTAACACAATAGTTAAGCCGTCTCATTCTTCCTACTCTTTTACAAATAATGGGAGAGGCTAACACAATAGTTAAGCCGTCTCATTCTTCCTACTCTTCTTTTACTTTAACATGGTATTAAGAGCAGATACAATGGAAAATTAATTCCATAGTTTTGTTCTTCCATTTTTCTATAAAAAAATTTCTTTCCCCTTCTCTATCGTGTTCAGAAAAAGAATCAAAACCCTAAATCCGCCGCCACATCCTAAACCCTAGTTGTGCCTACTTAGAAGATCCCACCATCGGTACTGCATAGCCTCGATCCCACATCGCTGCTGGTGTCTTCTATTTCGACTCTCATTGGCGTCGTCATCTGTTGTTGTGACGTTGTTTTCGTCAGATCCGATGTCCACTGTTCTGACGCCTGACCATCTTCATCGTCGCCGACGTCGTCTAAGGTGCTAGCCGACATCGTTACACCCATTGACGGCTCCGGTCTGTTTGTCGACGTCGTTCCACCCATCCAAACCAGTACAGTGAGTTACGAACAGTAACTCTCTTCTTCTACCTTTTTAATTTTGTACTTTTTGCTTTCCCTTTCTTTTAGTGTAAAAAAAAATTAAAAAAGTCCCTCGTTTAAGTTCTACACCTGTTCTTGTTTGTTCGCTTCCCTTGTCCATTTTTTTTTTTTTTTTTCGTCAGTTGTTGTATAGATGAGCACTAATGTCAATGGCTCAACCTCAACCATTAACAACCCGCAAGTTAAACGGGACCAATTATTTAAATTGATCTAAGTCTGTTAAAATAGTCCTTACCGGACAAGGGAAACACCGTCATCTCATAAAATCTGCCCCGGCAGAAGATGATAAGTATGAGGTATGGATTCAAGTTGATGCGCAGATTATAGCGTCGCCATGGAATTCGATGGAGCCTCAAGTGGCTGATCTCTATACTCATCTAGATACGTGGAAAGCCATATGAGAGTATCTTCGTATATTGTATTCCAATAATCTCACTAGAATGTATGATTTATCGGTTGAGTACTTTCAACTTCAAGAAGGCACGCAATCCATTACAGATTATTTTGCCACATTCAACCACCTTTATGAGGAGTTAAATACTATTCTACTGATGACTATTGATCTGAAAGAAATGCAAAAGCAACGTGAGTAGATGGTTGCCATAAAGTTCTTAGCTAGATTACAACCAGAATTTGAACCGGTCCAATCTCAGATTCTTTCCAGTGCTACTCTCCCCAGTATCACTGAAATGTATTCTCGCATCTTGCATAGCACTACCAAGGATAATATTTCTGGCTCAAGTTCCTCTGCGCCATCTGAACATTTGGTACTTGTTACTCAATTTCCCACACGAGATCGAGGTGATCAACTCACTGGTGGCCGTGGTGGTCCCTCTCGTGGTGGCTGTGGTAGTGGCCCTCGAGGTAGACATAGTAGTTGTGGTCGTGGTTCACATCGTCAGTGCTCCTTTTGTGGAAAGGAAAATCATATTAGAGAAACATATTGGGATCTAGTTGGTCGTCCACCTAAATTCGCCAATTCAGTGACATCTGATCTGAATAATCCTACTATTCCGGAATCTCAGGCGGTCAAGGGCATCTCTGGTAAGGAATATGCTCAATTCCTTACCATTGCTTCTATAGCTCAACGAGATACTTCTATTGTTTGTCTTTCAATTTGCCCTTCCCCTCCTAAGCCCTGGGTCATAGATTCTGCTGCCACTGATCACATGTCAGATACATCTTCCTTATTTACACATTCAGTCATTTATTTCGTTGTCTCTTGATGGTTCCATTGTCCCTATCCATAACATTGGTACTGTAGAATCCTCACCCTCCTTATCTCTACCATCTGTCTTGTATATTCTTTCGTTTTCTTTTAATTTGATGTCAGCCAGCAAACTTACTAAACACCTTAATTGCTCTATATCATTTTTTCCTGATTCTGCAATTCTCTAGGATTTGAGGACGCGGAAGACAATTGGCATAGAACGTGAGGAAAATGGTCTTTATTACTTTGATGACAAGAGTCCTGCTATCCCACCTACTGCTTGCTCTACTGTTGCATCCGCTCACCAAATCCATTGTCGCCTCGATCATCCCTGCCTTAGCAACCTCAGGTTACTTGTTCCTAATTTAAGTCATTTGTCTTCGTTAGAGTGTTAGTCTTGTCGATTAGGTAAGCATCATCGTATTTCATTTGCTTCTCCAGCTCATGTTCGAGCATCGAGTCTTTTTAGTTTAGTTCATTAAGATGTTTAGGGTCCTTCTCGTGTTACTTCTACATTAAGTTTTCATTATTTTGTTACATTTGTAGATGATTTTTCCAGAGTTATTTGGCTTTATTTAATGAAAGATCGTTAAGAATTATTCTCTATTTTTCGTGCATTTTGTGCTAAAATTAAAACTCAATTTAATGTGCCAGTACGTATTCTTCGTAGTGATAATGCTCGAGAATACTTTTTTCAGTCATTTACTTCATTTATGTCACACTCTAATATCTTGTATCAGTCTTCTTGTCCTCACACACTGCAGTAAAATGGAGTTGCTAAGCGTAAGAATCAACATCTCCTAGAAGTGGCCCGTACTCTTCTTTTTGAGATGAACGTTCTCCAACACTTCTGGGGCGATGCGGTTCTTACAGCTTGCTTCATAATCAATCGGATGTCGTCCGCTACCCTAAAAAGCAAGGTTTCCCTTTCCATTCTTTTTCCTTGTTCACCCTTGTTTAGTTTACCTCCTCGAATATTTGGATATGTTTGTTTTGTTCATCAGTTGACTCCCGGCAGGGACAAGTTAGATCCCAGTGCTTTCAAATACGTTCTCCTCGGCTATTCTCGCACACAAAAGGGTTATCGATGTTATAGTCCATCATTACGTCGATCATTTGTGTGTGCATATGTTATATTCTTTGAGTCTACCCTTTACTTTTCTGCCCCATCGTCTTGAGATGATCTAGATGTTACACTTCCTTTGCCAAGTATACCAAACCAGACACTAACTTCCCCTACTCCAGATCCTATCCCGCCTAGTCGTTCTTCAACCCCATTACAAGTATATTCTCGTCGCCAGAAGGTAGCCTTTGCAATCGCGCCCATCAATTCTGTGTCCTTCGATTCTTTTCCAGCTGACCCATCCATGTCTGACCTAGACATGCCCATTGCTATTCGGAAGGGTAAACGCACCTGTACTAACCATCCTATTTCCAACTTTGTTTCATATGCACACCTATCTCATTCATACTCCTCCTTTGTTGCTTCTCTGTTTTCTGTTTCTATTCCTAAGTTTGTTTCAAAGGCCCTCACCCACCCCGGTTGGGCAAAGCAATGGAAGAAGAAATGTTTGCCTTACATCAGAATAGCACTTGGGATCTCGTCTCGCTTCCGCCTGACACAACAATAGTTGGATGTAAATGGGTGTACACTGTCAAAGTTCATTCGAATGGCACCATTGATCGACTCAAGGCTCGCTTAGTTGTCAAAGGCTATACTCAGGTATACGGTCTTGATTACTATGAGACTTTTTCTCCCGTTGCCAAGCTCGCTTTTGTTTGTTTATTCATCTCTCTGGCTGTTACTTTTCATTGGCCATTACATCAGCTCTAGGTTATAAATATCGACCGTTACATACCGTAACGGCCGATTCGTACTGGAAATCGAACCCTCCGATACCGTTACACGGCCGATACCCAAGTTTAGGAACGATTCGCACCGTATCGGGCCCATACGGGACGTTAACAGCTGTTACTGAGGCCGTAACAGCCGTTACATCTAGGTTTCAGCTTTCATTAGGTCCGACACCCATGTGAGCTCAAGTTTTTCAGCTTTTTTCAAAGAATCTTCCATATAATTGAGGAGAGGAGAAGCAAAAAACAGTATAAGACAAAAAAAAAAAAACTTACCAATTAGCAGAAAACCAAAGCGCTCCTCTTGCCAAAAGTTGAGATATCTGTCACCAAACCCTAACAATAACAGCTCGTCGCCGAACAGAGCTCTCGCCGTCGCTGGCGACGTCACAGTCGCAGCTACTCTCCGTCATGTCGCAGCTCCTCGCCATCGCAGTCACGTCACAACTCCTCGCCGTCGCACCTCACAGTCCTCACTCCGTCTCTCTCTCTCTTTCCCTATCTAATTTGGGTGTGTCAGTTAATTTGGGTGGGTGTGTTTGGTTGATAATTACTAATTAGGGTTGTTTGGGAAATAAAATTGGTTTATAAAATTATTTTTATAACAATTTTTTTTTTTTTTGTCATTATTATTTATGACATTATATATATAACTATATACATAATGGTTAATTTAGTGTTAATTAGCTTTAATTATGATTTTAGTAAATAGTATGAATTAAATATGTGTATGTAAATTGCAAAAAATTAAAATTTAACAATGTCGGGTGAAGAAGGATCAATTCCTCCTTCTAGTGATGATATTGGATGGAAATTCGGCATTCCTATTGGTGGTTCTAGGCACAAATTAAAATGTAAATTTTGTGGTAGAGAGAAAAATGGTGGAATAACTAGATTGAAGCAACACATGGCAGTCAAAAAGGGTCAAGTAACTCCGTGCCAAAGTGTTAATAACGAGGTTAGGACGCTTATGATGAAACATCTTGAAGGTAACTTGGAGAAAAAAATGGATAAAAGAAAACAAAGAGAAGAAGTGATTGAACAAATCCGAGCTTCTCAACGTGATGAAGATGATCCTTATGATTTTAGTGATGATGATGACTCGGATGATCTGGATAAGAAAGTATGAGGTTACATAGAGAAGAAGAAGATCGAGAGAGATATAGGAGGGACGTAGGCGACCAATATGAGACCGAGGGTAGTAGCGGGGTTGGTGGAAGCACTAAACGGGAATGTACTACTTCTCGCATTGCTAATATGTTTCATGCTTGAGAAACTGTGCGGCGATGTCCCTGGAATAGAGATGTTAGAGTGATGGAGATAAGGTTGTAGAACTAAAAGCTTTATCCACCACGTCCACTATTGTACTTATGTTCTCTGAAACTCCGACCCTTGGTACACAAAGTCGGTACTTCCATCTTTCTGGATGTAGTCCCACCGAAAGCAAGTGGGTCTTTACACCATTGGCTAACATGAAAGCGGATTGACTCAATGGGAACTTGATAGCTATAGATTTTCCCCTGTCCGGATGAGGGGGAAACTCCTCTGGAAGTTCTCTTGGAGAAGCAATACGAGCATAGTCAAACAACCCTTTTACTGAAATCAAATGTGGCATTTGTGAGTTAGTCTCTCCCCCACTAAGCACTAGAAGGTCGTCTGGATATTCCTCCATCTCAAGCTGCAGAGCTGAAATAGATCTGTCTTCAATCGAATAATGTGTTGTAGGAATGACACACAATCAATCTCTCATCATACAAAGCGAATCTTCAAAAGGCATTGGGACTGCTTTGGTGTCCATAAAGAACTCCATCCCTAATATCACTTGAAAATCATCCATGAGAACAATGGTGAAGTTGAGGAACCCATCCCACGAAGCAATCTTTGTATGAACCATGTTGGCGACTCCAACCACGGGACGCGCTTTAGAATTCACGGCCTTCAATCTACCTGCGTACTTCTCGACACGTAAGCCCAACCGATTAGCTTCCTTATCGGACATAAAATTATGTGTAGCACCAGTGTCAATTAAAGCACGAGAATTCTGCCTATTAACCCGAAGATCTACGAACATAAGGTTCCTCTTCGAGACCTTCTTCGCGACCAGTTGTTGCTTCATAGCATTCAACATACAAATTGTGCCCATTTGATGGGCATCAAACTCATCTGAAGTTTCCTTCTCCTGCTTTACGATATACTTTCCCCGACATTCCTTTTCTTCCTGAATCAATGCTTGTAACGCAAACAAGGCATATTTATGTGGACATCGGATACATCATGATTCTTGTTGCACAAAAAGCAAAGAGTTGGATTTTTGTGGGCCTGTCTGCCCCAGTGGGTTTTTGGTTTGTCGAACCAAATGATGCCCCTGAATTGCTGAACGATTGGCCAGATTTTGAGGGCTGGCCTCGGCGCGGACTCCTCGAAGGACTTCTTGAATTAGAATTGGAGTTGGGGTTGCTCCAACGTCTTGGTGAGCTTCCCCGAGATGATTGACCTCTACTTCCATCATAATGGGAGACATTATTGTCTTTCCTTTTGTCATGGTTAGTGGTAGGTTCAGGAGAGTAATTGGTTACTCTTTCTGCGGCAGCAACGACAACAGATAAATCAGTAGGACGTTGTCTTTGTATTTCGTGACGTACCCAATCCTTTAAGCTATTTAGGAACCAAAACAACTTATCCTCTTAAGACATTGTACGAATGTCCAGCATGAGAGCCATAAACTTCTTGATATAGTCTTGGACGTATCCGGTCTATTTCAGCTCTCACAGTCGTCGTCGAGCCATGTACTCGACATTTTCTGGAAGGAATTGTACCTTGAGTTCACCTTTAAGGTCTTCCCAGGTATTGATAGTGCAGCTTCTCACCAGGATGTCTGCATATTTGGTTCGCCACCATGATTTAGCATCACCACTAAGATACATGGAAGCTGTTGTCACCTTTTCTTCCTCGAAGGTTACTCCGGTGGCCCGAAAGTATTGCTCCACATCAAAGAGGAAGTTTTCAAGCTCCTTGGTGTCTCTTGAACCACCATAGGATTGAGGTTCAGGAATGCGAACCCCTCGAAGTAGGTTGCCTGGAGTCTCTAGCAAGAGCTCGGTACACAATGTTCTTCAAGTCGTCCAACTCGCTTTGGAGATCATGGACTGACTGTTCCATCTGAGCATGATGGCCAGTTGATGTCGCGGCAATTAGGCCCATCTTTTCGATCAGGGGATCGATTTGGGGGTTTTGACATGTCCACTCCCCATTTGCATCGAGGCTTCGCAAAAGAGCTATAGCACCGTCAATGTGAGAAACGCTTTGTTCAAGCACGTTGAGACGATCTTTCATCGACATAGTTTTCAGTCACGCAACTCTGAGCACCAACTGTCACGGTCCGAGCCTTTTGAGGTTGGAAAGCGGACCGTGCGGCGCTAACTAGGGGATCGCCTAGTAGCAAGCCTGAAGATCAGTGAATCTTTAATAGCGGAAGCGGTTTCAATAGCAACAAGTTTCCCTACAACAACACATACCGGCAATGTAGAGAAAAATACAATTACAATAGCAACAATTGTATTAATATTAAAGGCTATAAGGTATGAAAAGCTTGAATGACTTCAAGAACATATCCTCCCACATAATACTTTAAGCAAAAAAATACAAGTGACACCAATAGACATCATTATGCTCAAGGAGACATAATTGAGTCTTTTTACAAAAAATGAAAGAAATAAACTAAACTAAGCTAAACTAGTCTAGAAAACAAATAAAAAGGGTCACGGACAAGCGGTCATGTGCGAGAACAAGCACTGGACAAGCTAAGACCGTGACACTGAGAATCGAAAAAATTCGGGGTCGACATGCCGTGCTTCCTGACCCCGGACCTCGGCCGTATGGATGTCAATTTCAAATTCGCTTCCCCAAAAAAGTTAACGGTTCAAAAAGCGCTACCGAGAAAATTGAAGAAATTCGGGGTCGCCTTGTCTTACTACCTGACCTCGGACCACGGCCGTATGGGGGCCTATTCCAAATTTAACTGTTGAAAAAGTGTCGCCCAGAAAATCGAAGAAATTTGAGGTCACCCTGCCGTGCTACTTGACCCCGGACCCTGGCCATGTGGGGGGGCCTATTCTAAATTTACTCCCCAGAAAAAGTTGACTCGTGAAAAAATGTCGATCAGAGGTATTTATCACACTTCGAAGTCTCTAGAACGCCTGTTCCAGCCAGAAATTGATATCCCAGACTGTCTCACTTCCCTCGCCGCACAGGGCTGGGGGCAACTGATGAGAGTATTTTCAGATTTTCAGATACCACTGAATCAGCACCTAAGACCCAGCCACGTATCCATCCTTGTCATGACGTGAACACATTCCGGAATCCATAGCACCACACTAGAACATACACCGACCACGGCTCCTCCCTGGAATCTCATTTGCACCCAGGGAGGAGCAAGGTGCCCTGCAGGGACGTGCCGCCCTAAGCACTACGCTGTGCCTTAGACGGCTAACTTCAGGGACTTAGCCGTTCACCTCGATCGGCTCCCCATTCTAGCTCGTTTTTCCTCCAAAACTCCACGGATCTCCACTCTCCTCCACCAGCTCACCATTACAGGCCTGACGGAGGCCTACGGGCTTCGCCAAATGGGCCGAAAAACCTAAGCCCAGTGATTAGCTCCTAAACACTTCGGATTATCGGTTAAACACATGGTTTCACCTAATTAACTGTGTTTAGACCCGACTAATAATCTTCGACGCCAATATATACCAGAGGCCATGCAAGCCCAAGGTACGCTTTAATTTACACACAAGTGCTTTGAGTTTATTTGTTTACTTGACGCATTTTTGTACCTTTTCTCTCTGCGCTCTTATTCTCATGCTGGAGGGGCTTCGCCGAGACAAATCTTGGCCCGAGCCTTCTGCAGGTACCACTCCCCAAGGAGCAGAACTCTAGACACAGCAAGTCAGTCATCTCAGGACTCAGTATAGCTCAAGTAAAAAAAATTCAACCGCCGACTCCACCTCAGCAAGAGAACACCTGTCACCCAACTAGACCATACTCGAGGTGTGTACCAATTTCACATACCAACGGTTATTAATGCATCATTAACTAAACATAAAAAAGATTTACTCTCTCCATTCATTACTCGATTGATACTCCCTCTATTAATTGCTCACCTGATTCAGCCTACTAGCACAACCAGAGGCCATTAACTAAAGAAACAATCAAGAGAAAGAAGATTGGTAGATGGATACGTGACATTTCGATCGGGCACTAGTCATTCTTTCGTGTACTTGTTTTTGGTGAGAGAGCCTTTCCTTTATCCTTTCCGTCTCGGCTAGGTGCATGACTTTCACAAAGGCATATTATTGATTGCGCGCTGTAACCCGACCCACCGCTTGAGAGCTTTGGTACATCTCTTTCAGGTCGGTGATTCTATTCCTAAGGTCCTTGTTTTTTGTCAATGTCATTTTTTTCTTCTAGTCAATTCTAGTTTTTTCTTATGTGTTGAAAACGCCTTACAATCTGAAGTTCTACGCTTGAGGGAAGATATTTTATTGGTGGACGTAGAGCATCTCTTGCTCGTGAGATCTTCCTTAGAGTTTTGAATAGGAGACTCCATAATCCCAAGACTCACAAAAAGATTAGAGAGCCAGGATGCTCACTTTATAGAGATAGATAACGTTTCTTCATTAGTGGGAGCTCCTATTAGGAGGAATAGTGAGCAGGACCAAGAACATGCTTATTCTTTAACTATAGAGAAAATTTTGAATTGTGAGGTACTATTATGAGCTCAATATATACGAGTGTTATTCTGTGAAATCAACTAACAGGCAAGGCAGGGAGGAGATAGGGATTACAGGCACATTACAGGGTGCTAAGGGCTTTAATGGTGTTTACAAAATGGTAAGCATATTACCCTGTAATAGGAAAAAGAGTGTTAGAAGGTAGGCCGCAAACGAATACCATCAATATCTACTGAAGGAGCAGGAATGAAGGCGATAATAAATACAGAAGTTGCGGTCAATAAGGACGGGATCATCAAAACACCAAACCATCCAATGTAAAAACAATTTTCAGTGCTAGTTATCCAGTTACATAAACGACCCCATAGGCTTTTGCTTTCGCGTCTCTCTAAAATTGCAAAGTCAAGTCGATCGGGCATTCCTTTCTTTGAGAAGGTCCTTCCATTGACCCCACATATGATTCGGGATAAACAGGTGATGTTGCCCCTGAACTTCCACATTCCGATGAAACTCATCTTCATCCGAATGAAGAAGCGAACCTACCCCAACACTCGTGGTTGAAAGAATTTGCTAGCAAGGTTTCTTTTTAAGAGATCTTCTTTCACAATGCCCTAGAAAGACTGAAAGAAAGAAACATGAAACCCGTCCAAAGAGTCCCTCTAACCTTGTCTGGGTTCCCAAGTATCTCCTTGAAAAGACTACCATGATTTCCAAACGGGAGGCATGAAACAACGTTTTTATGATTCGATGTGATTTCAAAGTACGTATTATCAACTAGGTTATCAACTGCTTTATTCGCTCTCTGCGGCCGCCAAAAGCCTGCCCTCTCTCAAATATTGAGTGGGTTCACCTACGATTCACAGTAGTAAGTCATCGGCATATCGCATGTAGCAAATCCTTATGTTGGTTTGGCTTTTGTTGGGGGCCAACTTACGGGCCAGGCCTTTCCAATGTTGGTTGAAATAGCATCTCTCTAGGCAATTGCTCTTGAGGATACGTGTCCTTGCGTGCCAAAGAAGTGTCCAAACAATAAATTAATATTACGACACAAATTTAGATGTGTTCGATACGTATCTAGGCATGTCCACAACCTGTTGGACACGAGAACATGCCTGACAAGAGTACGTTGTCCTATTAGAAGTGTTGGTGCTTCACAGGGTTTGACAAATTGTGGTAAACTTATTGGGGTCCATAAAAAAGATCCTAAAGAAATTGCAACACATCAACTAGGCATAAATGGTTACATTTAGCCTCTCTTTGGTTTTAGTCAATGTAAATTCTAATCTTAAAGGGTAAATATGGAAAGTTCTTTGATAAAGCTGTTTCTCTTCTTTCTTTCCTTCCCTACAGCTCATGTTAGTCATACAATTCTTGTTTTCCTTTTTATCGAATATCTTGATATATATAGTTTGTTGGTTAGTAAATTGTAAGAACATATTCACACATTGGCATATTTTGAGCTTGCCTCTTTTGAAGGAAGATTAAACTGGTATCTTTAAGGGCATGCTCAAACTCACGCCTAAGCAAAGTGCTCATTGCAGCCCCAGTTACAACTCATTCACGAGTACTAAGCAAGAGGAAGAGATGCTGCATATACAGAGTTTTTACATTCATTATTTAATTAAAACCCACTACAAACAATAGATCTTGCATTCTTTGTTATTTTGCACTTAATTTGTGCATCAAATTTTTAGTTGGACAAAATGTAAAAAGATTAGGGCTGATCTAAATTAATCATATTATCTCATAGGACTCCTAGAATTTTTCTTAGCTCACTCTGAAAAGAATGGAACATAAAAGGGATGCAACTCTAATTGAGAACGCCCAAAAAAATTAAAGAAAATAAAAGTTTACCGTTCTATTGCATGAGATTTGTCAATGGATCCCAAGAATACAACAGAAAAATAGGTGAAAAATCTTAAGAGATCCTAAGAAGACTACTTTTCAAATTTGGCACAAATCCGATTGCAGAAACAACACATATAAGCAGATCCAAAACTTTATATCACCATGAAAGTCAAAACTAAAATAAAAAATCAAGTAGACCACGAAAATTTCCTTATGCCAACAAAATAACAAGTTCGATTCTCCAATTCCTTGATAATTCAAAATAGAATTTTAAGTCAAGCATAAATTCAGCGTTCATATCCATCACAATCTCAACGGGAAAGTGAAACATGTAAGGCTTTGATGTTCCGTAATTTTTCTAGATTAATACCGAAATTGATCAATCAGAGCAGCATATATGACCACTAAATTATAAGTACGCGAGATCATTATCACAGTTCGAACGAAGAATATCCAAAACTAAACGCAGGGGGAGGAGATGGGTACCTCTTGAGGGCTTGGTTTGAAGAATCCTGGCAAAAATATGACCGTGTTTTCCTCTAGTCTCGGAAGCCTATCGTTATATATTAAGTTGGATTAATTACTCGTCGCCCCTATAGGTGGGCCTTATTTCACTTTACACTCGTATAATATTTTTATTAGCACTTTGTTCCCTATAATTAAGTCTTGTTACACTTTACTCTTCATCATCACTTATTCGTTAACTTTAACTGTCAAAATGGAAAAAGTCAATTAAATTGAATCATTATATATTGAATTACATTTTTACCTTTCAATTAATTTTATAGAAATAATATAAAAATATATTTAAAAGTTTAAAGGTACAAAATACAATTTAACTTAATGCATGTCATCCCTTCTGCATCCTTAAATTTTAAAATTTATTTCTAAATTATCCCCATAAAATTAATTGAATTGTATAAATGTAATTTAATATATAATAATTTATTTTTATTAACGTTTTACATTTTAACCGTTAAAGTTAACAAAAAAGTGGTGACGAAAGGGCAAAATATAATGAGGCCTAATTATGAGGGAGTAAAGTACTAACCAAAATACTATAACGCTACGTTTGGTACGTTGGAATGGAATAGAATGAAATGAAATGAGTGTGGTATTGGAATGAATATGGTATTAAAATGGAATGGCCATTATCATTCCTATGTTTGGTGACAAACAGGATTAAACATGGTATTGGAATGATCATTATTATTCCTACGTTTGGTTACAAAATACATTAAACGTGGTATTGGAATGACCGATAAATAAAAATGAAATAATATTCTTAAATATTCGAAAATTTTAATACAAAATTTTGGGAATATAATAGAATTATTCAGAGACACTAAACAAATGTTACCTAGGTTATTCTTTAACCCGACAAACTAAAGGGCTTGGAAATACTTTCGTGTTTTCATTTCCCTTTTTTTCTGTTCCTAAAAAGACTTATAACTGAAGTAAAAAAAAAAAAATGATTTACTTATATTTTGATTTCAAGATTTTGTTGTAAAAATATGAGAATAGAACATAACAATTTTTTCCCTATTTTATTAATTATGTTCCAATCATTTTGTTAATAGACTTAAAATATAGAAACACTAAATCTCACTTATGCCTCATTTGTTTAGTGTTTCTGTTCTCATAAAATTGAGAATACAAATAAACATATTGGGGAAACGTTGTTTATTCCAAGTTTTATATCTATGTTCCAGGTTTTCTTGGAACAAAAAGCAGAAAATTGGGAACAAAAATAGAAATATGGGAACAAAAACAGAAATCTGGGAACAAAAACAAAAATATGTTACCAAATTTCTGTTTTTGTTTTTGTTCCCATATTTATGTTTTTGTTCCCATATTTCTGTTTTTGTTCCCACATTTCTGTTTTTGTTTTGTTCCCAAATTTCTATTTTGTTTTTGTTCCCAAATTTCATTCTCATATTTCTACTTCCGTTCCATGTTTTCTGGAAACAGAAATATAAAAGTAATACCACCATATTTTTGTTTCTGTTCCTAGAATTTTATTTTCTGCTGTGAAAAATAGGGAAAAAGAAGTATAGGCTCTTCTTCTTACATAATACCTCATTTTATTTGGAATTAGGTAATTCTAGGATTACCTAATACCTCATTTTATTTGGGATTGACTAATCTCATGAGTTGTAGGATTAGTCATTACTTGGGAATGAGAATAAAAACCAATCTCACCAATCAAATGTAGAAATAGAATGGTCATTCTTAACTTCATTCCAATCCTAAGATAAATATCATGTACCAAACATGACCTAAAGGTACAAAGTATAATAAAGTCTAATTACAAGAGACAAAATAATTAACCCTAACAAGTTTTATCAATATTTATTTGTGGAATTACACTTTGACCCCTTCTAAGTTGTACAGGCTTCTATCCTATATAATTGTAGGTTACTTTTGCTTGCTTAAAAATATTGGCCATGTGATCACGTTTATATTGCCGACCTTTATGTATTAATCAAAAGCATTTTTTTTTTTTTTAATTTAGTGAATTTGTTTATTAATATTATTTTTGTTTCACAATTGTTGATGCTCCAATCTTTTAATGTGTTAATATATATATATATGGCCTTGTGTCATTTAATTAAATCATAATTTTACTAGCAAAATCTAGTAACTTTTTATATATAAAATCTTTGAATACTGTGTTGGTCCAGTAAGCTATCTAAGAGGGGGGTGAATTGAGTAAATAAAAATTAACCCAAATAATAATACTTCAAAAATCAAATAATTAATTTTATCCTAAATTAATTATTATCTCTTTATAGCAGCAGATAAGTGTTATAATCTCTAAATGCACACCCAAACAACACAAAATAAAATAGAGAAAATAAACAATGCAATACACACCGATATATCCTAGTTTACCAAGCTAATCTTGATTAATCTAATCCTTTGAGCCCCACGGAGATTTGCACCCACTAATCACTTATATTCCTTTAAATAGGTAGGAACCAAACCTTTACAAAAATAATTTTTTCCACAAACTCAAAATCAACCTTTACAAATTCCTTGTCCCAAGCTCAGGAATAACCTCTTCTTTTTCTCAGGCTCAAGAATAATCTTATCTTTTTACAGGGTAAAGATTAACCTAATTCTATTACAAGGAGAATCATGACTTAATTCTTTTTATACCTTAGGCTCAAGAATCAAAACCTCACTGAAACACTCTAACTATCTATTTTCCTAGGTAAGGATGGAACATTTACAAATCACTCACAATTAATTCTATAAATACAAAATTAAAACCAAATCTTTTTATACTCTAGGTAAAGATCAAAACATCAATATTTTTACCATAAGAGATTGAAACCAATTATCCTTGATTAGATACTTCCAATAGTATCTAATCCGACACTCAACTCACCAATTACAAAATTGATAAGTGATTTTCCCACTCGAAACTTCTACCACCCTAGATAAATTTAAACTCGATTAATGTCCCGATATTAGTGATAGAAAAAGTAAAAATTTCAAAATCTGATTTCAAACAAAGATGGGTAGCACGTAATTTAGCACGTAATCAGGTTTCTTCAAGAAATTGTTTCAAAAATAATTTTCAATTAAAAAATCCGAAAAATAATTTCAAAAATCAAATTCCTAATAATTGATAATAAGATCAAGTAACAATTAATACCAAATAATTTGAAATGATCTCATCAGGAATTCACTGAATGAATATAATAGATGAAATTTCAGATCCGTAGTAGCAATAATCCACAACAATTTTTTTCAAGACCAAATCTCAAGAATGGTTTCACAATGCACTCAATATGATTTTAGAATAATAACTATTAGAAAGCTCAGAAACTGAATAGGTCTTGAAATTTGATTGATTGGGATCACTTTAATCTTAAAAACGCAAGTCTATTTATAGGGAAATAAAACAAGTCTTCCAATGGCTAGTTCCCACTTATCATTATAACTAATTGCACTTATAAACCCAATATATCATTATGACTTAATCCTAGTTTATTTCACTTAATAATATTTTTTACAATATTCAATTTAGTCCCTCAAACTCAATTAAAGAAGATAAAAAGAATTTCATATAGCAAATTGAGAAATATAAAAAATATTTGAACCATATCTATAGGGATGACAAAATATCAATGATATATCTTTGATACTATCATATCCCTAAAATTTCTCTCATATATTAACCATAAACGGCTAGTAATGGCTACTATTTGATTAGAATCCTTGAAATCCTCTAAATCTGAAACAGACTCATCAATCGACCAACCAACGCCCATAAGTCGACTGTCCGATTCAGGTTGTAGCCCAAGCCAAACATTTCTCACTCATCGGTTGATCGGTAATTCATGGTCTATCGACCGAATGATACAGAGAACTTTTCAAGCCAAAATCTATTCGCCCATCAGTCGACTGCTCATTCTCCATCTCTCGACCGGATGATTCAGCAAATTTTATAAGTTGACCTATCTGTCGACCTAATGATTCAGAGATTTCATGTATTTTACACAGGTCGACCGATCACATTTTATAAGTCGACTAATCTTGCTGGAACTTCTTCCTTAATTTATTTCAATTCAATTCTTTGACATTTTTGCCCCTTTAACCGATTTCTTTTCTCAGTTAGCTCCACTAAATTCTTAAATTTAATTGTAATCAATTATCAATGTTTATTTTTCAATTACACATAGGAGCAAATAATTTAACTAATTAGGATCTTATAAAAAAAACACATAATTACAAAAATCATTTTCGTGTCGTGTGTGATCCTAATCGGGATACATTAAGAGTCAAAATTTAACCTAAGCTGTTTTTCCTAGGTTCTTAGGAATCTTCAATCTCTTAGTATCTATTTCTGTATCCTTTACAATTTCTTCATGGTGTTATTATCTTTGCATCCTTTATAATTACTTCATGATATTATCTGAAACTCTTTAAACTGAAACACTCAATAAAATTGTTAGTTCCGCCAAAAACATTAACACTTAATTGTCCATCAAAATCTTAGGATAAACAATCTCCCCCTTTTTTATGATGGTAATCAATTTTGATGTTATTGTCAAAGTAATATGTAAACACACTCCCTCTGAATTCGAGGACGGGTTTTATAACTTATTGAAGCATAGTAATAACGATAATCATAAGATATTCAACAAAGCACAATGTTCAAAATATGAAAAACTACCCCTTAAGATATACATCAAAAATAATTCAAGCTTTCCCTTAATAAAACATCAGTAAATTATCCCCATTTGTCATCTCAAAAAGCAGGGAATTGGAACTAAAAACATCATTACTCTAGGCAAATGTCATGAATTTTAATTTTTTGCTAGAGATTTAATGAGTATAACAAACTAATTAAAAGTATCAAAATCTTTGATATCATCTTTTTCAATTTAAGCATAACACATTAATGCCCCACTTAAAAAAATTTCTCCCCTAAATAATTGTAAATAAGCAAATCTATGCATAGGAGAATAACCCTGAGGCAATCAAAATATTTCAACAACATAGCATGAAATTATATAATTTTAATTATTCAATATGCTTTATTCATGATACCGATTAATATCTTTCATGTAGATAGAATAAAGAAATATGTAATCTTTAACACATTAGGACATGAAACATTTCTCAATGATAATTATGAAGTTATCAATATAATACACACTTTAAATATGGATAACTGCATATTTATCTAATAAAAATTTGACCTCCCTTTTCAATAATAATCATTTGAAAACCTTTAATATATCATGATAGTATGCATTAATAAATCAAGATATCATTTCAAGATGCATAAAATATCATGTTAATTTACTTAACTCATTTTCTAAATCACGTAACATGTTTCAAAATCAAACACATGATTACTACTTAATATAAGCACATTATAAAAACATGTAAATACACTTTAATTAAATGTGATTTTCATAATCACTATATAATGTTTCTAAGACAACAAGTGAACACATCATTTAAAATAAGTCTTAGAAACCATTGCCAACTTACCTATTTGGCAAGTCAGGAATCTCCCTCTTTAACAAATTTAATAAATTTAAACAGCAAGAGATTAGGACTACCTTTTATATTTGTCAGGGCAACTTTACTTTTTACCTCATTTGTACTCATTATTGATTTGTGTGCATTATTCTTCCTGACTTGTCCGTATCCTCTCAGCCTTTGATTTTTGCTATTTGTACTTCCATTTTCTCGTGTCACTTGTGGCTTCCTGGTGATATCCCATCTTGACTTTGATAATCTTTTTCTAATTGCATGTTTCACTTGTGGTTTCTTTGTAATTTCACATTCTATCTTTCGTGCATCTTTTCACTTTGCACGCGTCGCTTGTGGATCTTTGGTGACTTCCTATTTTATCTTTGATATAACTTATTTATTTTCTTCTTTAGGTCCACTTCCGATATTATGTAATTCTGCACAAGACATTTCAATAGTTTTCTTCGGTATCCATTTTATTTCGGATCCGTTCTTATTAGACATAAACTTAGGATTCTGAAACGGACATGATACTTTAAAATACTAACCTATTACAATAACATCTCAAATCCAATTTATCATAGAAAGCACGAGATGTAAAACAAAAATTATTTCTAACAATACCAACAAAACTATCACTAGCTTGTGATGAAGGATGAGACAATGAAGCATATCCACTTTACCTAGAAAAATCATTCTCAGAATCTCTTGAAACAGTCTTAAGGTCGGATTTTAATTTTTCAATTTTTTTTAAGTAAATTGATTTTAGAAACAAGATCTGACATTTACTTGGAAATCATATCAAAATTATTTTTTCAAACTCTATTTTCATTTTCAAGAGAATTCACTTTAGAGAGCAAATTATTAATTTCAAAAACAACATCCGAAAATTCATTTGTACTACAATAATTATCCAAATATACTTTAGATTTTCAGACATTTTTTCCACAATTTTCAGAAGAATCAATTTTTCTTTTTAAACTCAAGCTCTTTTTAGCAAAAAGAAGTGTGAAAGAAAGTAATTTTTTCTATAACACTATGGACGTTTTCATTATCATTATCTCCATCACCACCACAAGAATCACAAACCACATTTTCATATACGAATTTACCACTATAGCACCGGATAAGTGTTATAATATCTAGATGCACACCTAAACAATACAAAATAAAGTAATGGAAATAAACAATGCAATATACACCAATATATCCTAGTTCACCGAACTAATCTTGGCTAATCCAGTCCTCCGAGTCCCACGAAGATTCGCATCCACTAATCACTAAGATTTCTTAAATATGTAGGAACCAAATCTTTACAAAAATGATTCTTTTCACAGGTTCAGAATCAACCTTTACAAATTCCTTTTTCTTAGGCTTAGGAATAACCTTTTTTTTTTCCCAGGCTCAACAATAACCTTATCTTTTTACTGGCTAAAGATTAACCTAATTCTATTACAGGGAGAATCATAACCAAATTCTTTTTATATCTTAAGCTAAAGAATCAAAATCTCAAAGAAACACTCCGACTATTCTTTTTCCTAGGTAAGGATGGAACCTTTACAAATCACTCACAATTAATTCTATAAAGGCATAATTAAAACCTAATATTTTTATACTCTAGGCAAATATCAAAACCTCAATCTCTTTACCGGAAGAGATTGAAACCAGCTACCCTTGATTAGATACTCCAAATAGTATTTAATTCGACACTCAATTTACCAATTACAAAATTGATAAGTGATTTTCTCATTCAGAGCTTCTACCACCCTAGATAAATTTAAACTCGATTAATATATCGATACTAGTGATAGAAAATGTGAGAATTTCAAAATCTTATTTCAAACAAAGATGGGTAGCATATAATTTAACACGTAATTAGATTTCTTCAAGAATGTGTGTTGGCCCAGTGAGCTACCCAAGAAGGGGGGAGGGGAATTGACTAGAATTAAAAATTAATCCAAATAAAAACACTTAAAAAATCAAACAATTAATTTTATTCTAAAATTAATTATTATCTTTATAGTAGCGGATAAGTGTAATAAACTCTAGATGCACACCCAACCAACACAAGATAAAATAAAGAAAATAAACAATGTAGTACACACCGATATATCCTAGTTCACCAAGCTACTCTTGGTTAATCCAATCCTCAAATTTCCACAGAGATTCGCACCCATTAAATTCAACATTCTTTTACAGGTAGAAACTAAACCCTCACAATGATTCTTTTCGTAGACTCAGAATCAACCTTTTCAAAAAAAATTTTCCAGGCTCGGGAATAACCTCTACTTTTTACAAGTTCAAGAATAACCTAATTTGTTTTTAAACCTTAGGCTAAAGAATCAAAACCTCACTAACACTCTAAATATAATTTTACCAGGTAAGGATTAAACCGTTACAAAATTCACACAAAAAATTCAATTTAGGAAGAATTAACACCTCATCTTTTTATACTCTAGGGAAAGATAAAAACCTCACTCTATTTACCGGAAGAGATTGAAACCTGCTACCCCTGATTAGATACTCTCAATAGTATCTAATCCGCACACAACTCACCAATTACAAAAATTGATAAGTTCTTCCCATTCAGATCTTCTACCACCTCAGATTAATTAATACTCAATTAATGTCCCGATTCTTAATCCTAATCGGGATACATTAAGAGTAAAAATTAACCTGAGTTGTTTTCCCTTAGATTCTTCAAAATCTTCGGTCTCTTAATGTCCATCGTCTTTGTCAGTCTCTTTAGCATGCATTCATTACTTGTCATCATATCTTCATCATTGAAACTAATAAACTGAAACACTTAATCAAATTGTTAGTTCTACCAAAAATATTAACTTTTAATTGTTCATTAAAATCTTAGAATAAAAAATCTCCCATTTTTGATGATGACAATTAACTTTAATGTTTTCTTCAAAACAATAATGTAACCACACTCCCCCTAAATCTGAGGACAAGTTCTTTAACTCATTAAAGCAAAGTAATGAAGATAATCAAAAGACTTTCAATCAAAGAACAAATTTCAATATACAATAAACTCCCCCTCAAGATATTCAATAAAACATCACCCTTAAGATATTCAACAAAACGCTAGCTAATTCTCCCCCTTTGCCATCTCAAAAAATTAGGGGGGAGGGGGGGGGGGAACCAAAAACATTACTACTCTCGACAACTATCATGAACTCTAATTTTTTGCTAGAGATTTAGTGAGTATAATTAATCAAAAGTATCAAAATCTTCAATATCATCTTTTTCAATTTAAGCATAACATATTATTGCCCCACTTATAAAAACTTCTTTCCGTAAATAATTATAAACAAGCAAATTCATGCATAAGAAAATAATCATGAGGTAATCAAAATATTTCAATAATATAGCATGCAATCATATAATTTCAGTTAAGTCCACATACTTTACCAATGATACCAAATAACGTCTTCCCTTTATAGAAACAAAACATGTGATCCTTAATGCACTAGAATAGAAAGCATATCTCAATGAAAATTTACCAACATAAATCTAGTGCATGCATAAATATGAATAAGTGCATATTTCTTTCATAAAATTTCAACTCTTTTTTAGAATAATAATAATTTTACAGAATAAAAGATATTAGTTGTATGCCAAACACTTAATGCCTATATTTCCACATGCAACATATTAAAATGACATATATATTCTGGGGATCATATATATAGTATCAAAAGTAGATTAATACGATCTCATAAAATGATACCAATCATGCAAGCTTAAATTTATATGGGATGCCGACTGGTAAGATCATGATTAATACTGATTTTATCAAGTATTTCTTAGTGATAAATATTTTATCAATAAACCGGTATTAGCTAACAATATAATTCCACGTAGGCATATAATCAGAGCATGATTAGTCCAGATCAAATAAATCATTATACACTATCATGCATTTTAATAAATCAAGGTGAGCTCAATTTAACTTATTTGTATAAAAGATGTATTCATGAATAAGAGCACACTATACAAATAATCTTACTAAAATGCATATACAACAAATTATTGATAATACTTAGTGAGATCATAAACATTCGATTCATTTTCTAAATCACATAACATGTTTTAAAATTAACATATGATTACTACTAGATATAAGCACATTATAAAAACATGTAAATGCCCCTTAACTAAATGTGATTATCAAAATCACCATGTAATATTTCTAAGACAACAAATAAACATATCATTGAAAATAGGTCTTAAAAACCATCACCAACTTACCTATTTGGCAAGTTGGAAACCTCTCTCTTTAACAAATTTAATGAATTTAAAATGCGGAGGGTTAGGAATACCTTTTCTATCTTTTGGGACAACTTTGCTTTTTACCTCATTTATACCGATGATTGATTTGGGTGCGCAATTCTTCTTAGTCTGTCTGTATTTTCTCTGCCTTTGATTATTTCCATTTTATTTATTGATGATTCCCTTTCCATGTATCACTTGTGGCTTCCTGGTGATATTCCATCTTGGCTTTGACACAATTTTTCTCTTTGTACTTGTCTCTTGTGGCTTCTTTGCAATTTCAGTTCTTGTCTTTAGTGCATCTTTTCACTTTGTATGCATCACTTGTAGATTCTTGGTGACTTCCTAACTTAGCTTTGATATAATTTCTTTGTTTGTTCCTTCGGGTCCACTTCTGACATTATGTAACTCTACACAAGACATTCCAACAATTCTCTTCGGTATTCATTTCATTTTAGATCTGTCCTTATTAGACATGAACTTAGGGTTCCTAAATGGACATGATACTTTAAAATGCCCAACCCTATTGCAATAATAACATCTCAAATCTAATTTATCATAGAAAGCACGAGATGTAAAACATAAATCATTTCGAACAATAGAAGCATAACTATCACTGGCCTGTGATGAAGGATGAGATGATGAAGTATATTCACTTTGACTAGAAAAATCATTCTTAGAATCTCTTGAAATAGTCTTAAGGTCAGATTTTGATTTTTCAAAAATTTTCTTAAGTAAATTAAGTTTAGAAACAAGATCTGACCTTTGCTTGGAAATCATATCAAAATTATTTTTTAAAACTCTATTTTTATTTTCAAGAGAATTCACTTTAAAGAGCAAATTATTAATTTAAAAGACAACATTAGAAAACTCTTTTGTACCACAATAATCATCTAAATGCATTTTAGATTTTCGGACACTTTTTCCACCATTTTAAAAAAAAGTGATTTTTCTTTTTAACCTCAAGCTTTCTTTAACAAAAAATAATGTGAGTGAAAAGTAATTTTTCCATAACAATATGGACATTTTCATTATCGTCATCTATATCACTACCACAAGAATCATAGATCATATTATCATATACGCATTTACCACTATCAAAAGAGGATACACAAAACAATACACAAAACACATCATCCATGGTGTGTGCACGTGATCGGTTTAGCTAGGATGTTAAGTCTAATCAAGCTAAAATCAGCTCTGATGCCAATTATGGGCCCAGTGAGCTACTCAAGAAGGGGGTGAATTGGGTAGTATAAAAAATTAATCCAAATAAAAACACTTAAAAAATCAAACAATTAATTTTATCGTAAAATTAATTATTATCTTTATAGAAGTGGGTAAGTGTAATAATCTCTAGGTGCATACCCAACCAACATAAGATAAAATAAAAGAAATAAATAATACAGTTCGTACTGATATATCCTGGTTCACCAAGCTACTCTTGGATAATCCAGTCCTCCAAGCCCTACGGAGATTTGCACCTACTAAACTCAAGATTTCTTTACAGGTAGGAATCAAACCCTCACAATTATTCTTTTCGTAGGCTCAGAATCAACCTTTACAAATTATTTTTCCCAAGCTCAAGAATAACCTCTACTTTTTACAAGCTCAAGAATAACCTAATTCTTTTTTAAACCTTAGGCTAAAGAATCAAAACCTCACAAACACTTCAAATATTCTTTTACTTGGTAGAGATTGAACCGTTACAAAATTCACACAAAACAACTCAATTTAGGAAGAATTAACACCTAATCTTTTATACTCTAGGGAAAGATCAAAACCTCAATCTCTTTACCAAAAGAGATTGAAACCAGCTACCCCTGATTAGATACTCCTAATAGTATCTAATCCGCACACAACTCACCAATTACAAAAATTGGTAAGTTATTCCCATTCAGAGTTTCTACCACCTCAGATTAATTAATACTCAATTAATGTCTCGATACTAGTAATAGAAATAAAGTGAGGAAACAAAATCTGATTACAATAAAGAATGCGGGTAGCACAATTAAGCACATAATCAAATTAACACACAAATCGTTTTAAAAGATTTTTATACTTTTAAAGTTCAAAAACGATTTCTCAAAAAGATCAATTCACCAAGCAAGTAATAATAATCAAATACTAAATTAAAGAATAAACTTGGAATGATCTTACCAGGAAAACACCAATGGATTACGAAACATATCGTCAGACAGCTGAGATTAGTGACGCCAAATAAATTAGCGCTTTAACTCAATAACTTTAACTCCAGAATAATCTCACAATATTTTTCAGTATAATATCAAAATGATAACATTTAGAAAAGCTTAGGAACTGAATAGTTCTTGATATGGTGTCTCACTTATATGAAATCCGCATGTCTTTTTTAATAGCCCTCAAACTAGACCTTCAACGTCTAGTTTTCAAATGTTATGTCAATAAATGACACATATGGACCTCTTATATCATATAGATTTATAACAACTATATTTAACCAACAATATAACTTCTAAAGCTCTCAATTTAGTCCCCAAAATAATTTGATCTTAATTAATGAAAGTATATAAATAATTATATTTAAATACATGGACTAAATCGTAAGATCAAAATATATCCCTTAAATCTCTCCCATATTTTAGGCCAAAACTATTCTACACCAAAATAGCAATATTTAAACTCAAAATTCGTAGGTTTAAATATAGGAATATCAAAGATATCTTATAATAATTATTTTTCAAATATTATGTCATTAAATGACGCCCCAAGATCCCATACATCATATATAATAAAAATAGATATTTTTCATTTAAAAATATACTTAGGAAATCTCATTTTGGTCCTTAAACATTTTTAAATCAAAATTCATCAAAATAGAAAGTATTAAAATACTTTAATTGAAAGAACATTTAATTAAATACACCAAATTAATAGGGATAATAAAATATATAGATCATATCTCAATTAAATATAGAACCCTAGAATATCTTAATCAGGTAAGCCAAAAACGGCTAGTTTTGGATCAAATCCCAAAATTCCACAGAATCTAAAATAGACGTGTCAGTCGACTGACTAAGGTCTGTCTGTCGACCGCTCGATTCAGGATACTAGCCAAGCCAAAATTCTTTCACCCATCGGTCGACTGCCCTATCGACTAATAGATCCAGAGAGTTCATATTTAATCACAGGTCAACCTACCTGTCAACCGAGAGATACAAAGAGTTTTGCTTCTTTATTCCGATCTACTTACTTATCAACTTATAGATGCTGGATCACTTTTCTAAACTCATTTTTAATTCATTCTCATTGACGTTTTTGCCTCTTTAATTGATTTCTTTTCTCAATTAGCGCCACTAAATTCTTAAATTCAATTTTAATTAATTATCAATATTTCTTTTTCAATTACACATAGGAGAAAATAATTTCACTATTTAAGATCCTATCAAAGCACACATAAATTTAAAAACTTTTTGTGTCATCTGTGATCCTAATCGAGATACATTAAAAGTAAAAATTAACTTGAGTCTTTGTCAGTCTCTTTAGCATGCATTGATTACTTGCCATCATATCTTCATCATTGGAACTAATAAACCGAAACACTTAATCAAACTGTTAGTTCCACAAAAAATATCTACTTTTAATTGTTCATCAAAATCTTAGGATCAACAACGTGTTTCAAAAATAATTTTCGATTAAAAAATTCGAAAAACAATTTCAAAGATCAAATTCCAAATAATAGATAATAAGATCAAACACCAATCAATAGAAAATAATTTGGAATGATCTTACCAGGAATTCACTGAATGAATATAATAGTAATGAAACTTCAGATCGATAGCAGCAATAATCCACAACAAATTTTCTCAAGATCAAATCTCAAGAACGATCTTACAATGCACTTGATATGATTTTAGAATGACGATTAATAGAAAGCTCAGAAACTGAGTTGCTCTTGAAATTTGATTGATTGGGATCACTTTAATCTTAAAAACGCAGATCTATTTATAGGAAAATAAAACAAGTCTTCCAACGGCCAGTTCCCACTTGTCATGATAACTAATTCCACCTATAGACCCAAAATATCATTATGACTTAATCCTAGTTTATTTCACTTAATAATAATTTTTAAAATATTTAATTTAGTCCCTCAAACTTAATTAAATAAGTTAGAAAAAATTTCATGTACTAAATTGAGAAATATAAAAAAATACATGAACCATATCTATAGGGATGACAAAATATCAATGATATATCTTTAATACTATCATATCCCTAAAATTTCTCTCATATCTTAACCATAAATGGCTAGTAACGGCTCCTATTTGATCAAAATCCTCGAAATCCTCTAAACTTGAAACAGACTCGTCAGTCGACTGACTAACGCCCATAGGTCGACCACCCGATTCAGGTTGTAGCCTAAGCCAAACGTTTCTTGCTCATCGGTCAGTCGGTAATTCACGGTTTGTCGACCGAACAATATAAAGAGCTTCTCAATCCAAAATCTATTCGCCCATCGGTCGATCGCTCATTCTCCATCTGTCGACCAGATGATTCAACAAGTTTTATAAGTTGACCTATCTGTCGACCTAACGATTCAGAGACTTCATGTATTTTACATAGGTCGACCGATCACACTTTATAAGTCAACCGATCCTGCTGGAACTTCTTCTTTAATTTATTTCAATTCAATTCTTCGATATTTTTGCCCCTTTAACCGATTTTTTTCTTAGTTAGCTCTACTAAATTCTTAAATTCAATTTTAATTAATTATCAATGTTTCTTTTTCAATTACGGGTGTGGTTTAAACGAAAGAAAAATAACAAGTGAGTACTTGAATACCAAACCAATTCGAAGTTTGCCCTAAACCCAATCGCTCACATCAAGTAGCATATATGAATGCTAGCTTGATTTACTCAAATGTGCCTTTAATTCAGCGATAAAGGTTTGGAAAAGATCAACTGGCCAGGGTATTTGCTTATGTGTTCAGAATTGAATTGCTATTTAGGCTTCAACAGGGTAACAAAGGATAAACATGTAACATGGTAGGCTTAAAAAGGCTTAAGCGACAAAAAAAATGCCTAAATCACGTCTCCTGAACTACCTCACTTAGGATTTCGCCTCAAGCTTCTTCTCAATCAGGTTCTAGAATCCTTAAATTGTTATGAGTTTGGCTAATTGATAATCGTCCTCAAATCAATTGAATAGAAATATATTGAGTCTATGTGCTCGTGCAAATTAGGATCTACAATAATTTTTACCAAAACGCATTGTCAAGCACATAGAACACACATGCATGGGTATTACCCTTGACCTCGAAAACAACCAGGGGTAATATCATCATCGAATAACGGCCTAGATGAACGCAAAACTCAGCATGCACACAACAACGACAAACAAACACAAACTAACCTAAACAAACATACACATAAGAAAACAATAAAACATTTAACATACTATAGTACACATCACTTTCGAACTTAAAATGGATAGTGTACTCAGTGATCTAATCATCATTCACAACATATGAAATTTAAAGCATGCTGATGAAGGGAGTTTAGAACACGTACCTGGAAGTCGAGAGAATCTCGCCTCCGAATGAATTCGGCCAAGATGAATTTAATTTATTTTTGACCTTAGGTTGCCTCCCAAGAAGCGCGTGGTTTAATTTCCTTGACCCGACATACTCAGAACACCCTCAAGCTTGGCGAGATTTTGCTTTGGATGACTCGATCTTTCAATGACACGCCTCATCGGATTATGTGTGTAGCCACGCACTATAAAACGGCTGGGAATCCCGTTGAAAGGAATGCATCAATACCTGTTGATCTGACATCTCCAAGTACTCTGTATAAGAAATAAAAACAAAACTACAAAACAAAAATTATATACAAAAAAAATGCCTAAAGTAAAATCGAGTCATTTATGCATAATATCGATAATAACCCAATCCACGGCAATGGCGCCAAAAACTTGGTAGCGCATAAAATACGTTGCTACTTTCACTCATAAGTATACGAGGTCAAGTTTTAGTAAATATGGGGAGAGTAGGGGTATCATGTCCATAGGGATTGGTTGTCATTATTATCGAATACCGCAATTATCATAACCTAATTTTATCTAGGCTAAAAAGAATAATTTTAAATTAAAATATACTAAATTAAAATACTACTAATTAATCTATACTAATTATACTAATACGAAATAGTTAGGGGATGGATTATCTAAGGATTAACTTTATTTACTTAAACGCGTTTAATTTCATTTAGTTTATAATAATGGTTTTCGACTTATTCGACAATCTCAGTTCGTAAACTCCCCTGCCACCTCTCCCGAGTGTAAGATGAGGGAATACGTGACTTTGTGTCAAAGAAGAAGTCCCCCTCAATGTCTTAAAGACCCTAGGTCACATGAGTCTTGCCCCAATGTCATCGATTACACACTCTCTAACTCCCTCCCGGGTTATTGGACCGTCACGTTGTGTTTAAACCTTAGTCTGAATCCGGGGTTACCTCTCCCGAGTGTCAAACCCTGTATTCCCAATATATCTAAACTAGCATATAATCATAGAATAATGATAAACACAATTAGAATAGCGAAGAACAATCATTAAAGAAACACAATTCAAATAAAACTACAATTTTATAAATAATATTAATCCCATAGATTATCCAGGTTTAGCCTAAGGTCATAATCATTTATACATTGAAAACCGAGCTAAACATGCTCAAACAACTATTGAAGTTAAGAAATAAAAGGAAAAATAGATGAACTTAGCCGATATCTGAAGATTAGCCGCTAAAATCGTTTACCGATCGCTTCTCCTTCTCCGCGTGGTAATCTTCTCCTTCAGATTTATTTGAGCACTCCCCATACTCTTTTTCTATTTTATACTAAGCCCTAAGGGCTCTAATGGCTGGAGATACTCAAAAGAGAAGAGATGAGAGGGGATTAAATAAAGAAAATATCTACAAAAATATCTAAATCTGTGCAGAGGTGATCGCTGCGGTAGTTAGTAGGTCGGTTAAGTGATAGCCACAGAGGTGGAGACAGCGGTGGAATTGGTGACCATCCTGTAGTTTCACAACTGCGGCAGTGGATTTCATTGCTGTGGCGGTGGATGTCCAACAAGAATTGGCCCTCTTTGCATTTTAATCGCCGCGACGAAGGTCTGGACATCACGGCGGTGGGCTTCTTTTTAGAACATTGCCTCGCTTGTTTTTCCACTGTTCTTCGACCGTTCTTGGTTCGATTTGACCGTTTACACTTCGTTTTACTACCTTTTCATCCCACACACCTGATTTATACAAAAAGAATAAAAACTAATTAAAACATAATAAAAACGCTATAAAAAATACTCTAAAACTAACAAAACTGATTTGGAAATATATAGGTAGATCACACCTATAATTCCACTAGAAATATCAACTCTTAATTGTCCATCAAAATCTTAGGATCAACAATCTCCCTTTTTTTTTTTTTTGATGAAAATTAACTTTGAAGTTTTTGTCAAAGTAAAATGTAACCACACTCCCCCTGAATCCAATGACGAGTTTTATAACTCATCAAAGCATAGTAATAAAGATAATCATAAGATATTCAACAAAGCACAATATTCAAAATATGTAAAACTCCCCCTTAAGATATACATCAAAATAATTCAAGCTTCCCCTTAATAAAACATTAATAAATTCTCCCCCTTTGTCATCTCAAAAAGTGGGGAATGAGAACTAAAAACATCACTAGTCTAGGCAAATGTCATGAACTTTAATTTTTTACTGGAAATTTAATGAGTATAACAAACTAATCGAAAGTATCAAAATCTTAAATATCATCCTTTTCAATTTAAGCATAACATATTAATGCCCCACTTAAAAAAACTTCTCCCCTAAATAATTGTAAATAAGTAAATTCATGCATAGGAGAATAATCCTGAGGCAATCAAAATATTTCAACAATATAGCATGAAATTATATAATCTTAATTATTCAATATGCTTTATTTATGATACTGATTAATATCTTTCATATAGATAGAATCAAGAAATATGTAATCTTTAACACACAAGGACATGAAACATTTCTCAATGATAATTTATGAAGCTATCAATATAATGCATACTTTAAACATGGATAAATGCATATTTATCTCATAAAAATTTGACCTCCCTTTTTCAACAATAATCATTTGAAAACCTTTAATATATTATGATATTATTCATTAATAAATCAAGATATCATTTCAAGATACATAAAATATTAGCTTAATTTACTTAACTCATTTTCTAAATCATGTAACATGTTTCAAAATCAAACACATGATTACTACTCTATATAAGCACATTATAAAAACATGTAAACACACTTTAACTAAATGTGATTTTTATAATCACTATATAGTGTTTCTAAGACAACAAGTGAATGCATCATTTAAAATAATTCTTAGAAATCATTACCAACTTACCTATTTGGCAAGTCGGGAATCTCCCCCTTTAACAAATTTAATAAATTTAAACTGCAAGGGATTAGGAGTACCTTTTATATCTTTCGGGGCGACTTTATTTTTTACCTCATTTTTACTCATGATTGATTTGTATGCATCATTCTTCTTGACTTGTCTGTATCCTTTTAGCCTTTGATTTTTGCTATTTGATTAACTGATTCTTCCATTTGCTCATGTTACTTGTGGCTTCCTAGTGATATCCCATCTTGGCTTTGACAATCCTTTTCTAATTGCATGTTTCGCTTGTGGCTTCTTTGTAATTTCACATTTTGTCTTTCGTGCATTTTTTCGCTTTGCACGCGTAGCTTGTGGATCTTTGGTGACTTCCTATTTTAGCTTTGATATAACTTCTTTGTTTTCTCCTTCAAGTCCACTTCCGACATTATATAATTCTGCACAAGACATTTCAATAGTTTTCTGCGATATCCATTTCATTTTGGATCCGTCCTTATTAGACATAAACTTTAGATTCCGAAACAGACATGATACTTTAAAATGCCCAACCCTATTACAATAACAACATCTCAAATCCAATTTATCATAGAAAACATGAGATGTAAAACAATAATCATTTCTAACAATACCAACAAAACTATCACTAGCTTGTAATGAAGGATGGGACGATGAAACATGTCCACCAGTAATTTCAAAGATCAAATTCCAAATAATAGATAATAAGATTAAGAAACAAATAGTAGTAAATAATTTGGAATGATCTCACCAAGAATTTACTTAATGAATAGAATAACAATGAAATTTCAGATCGTTAGTAGTAATAATCCACAATAAATTTTCTCAAGACCAAATCTCAAGAATGATCTCACAATGCACTCAATATAATTTTAGAATGATGACTCTTAGAAAGATTAGAAACTGAATAGATATTGAAATTTGATTGATTGGGATCACTTTAATATTAAAAACGCAGGTTTATTTATAGGGAAATAAAATATGTCTTCCAACGACTAGTTCCTACTTGTCATAATAACTAATTGTACCTATAGACCCAATATATAATTATGACTTAATCTTTGTTTATTTCACTTAATAATATTTTTTAAAACATTCAATTTAGTCCCTTAAACTTTTACTCAAACTTAATTAAATAAGATAGAAAGAATTTCATGTACCAAATTGAGAAATATAAAAAATATATGAACTATATTTATAGGGAAGACAAAATATCAATGATATGTCTTTAATACTATCATATCACTAAAATTTCTCTCATATCTTACCATAAATGGCTAGTAACGACTACTATTTGATTAGAATCATCGAAATCCTCTAAACCTGAAACAGACTCATCAGTTGACCAACCGACGTCCATAAATCGACCGCCTGATTCAGGTTGTAGCCCAAGCCAAACGTTTCTTGCTCATCGGTCAACTGGTAATTCACGGTTTGTCAACTGAATGATATAGATAGCTTTTCAATCCAAAATCCATTTGCCCATCGGTCAACTGCCCATTATCCATTAGTCGACTGGATGATTCAGTAGGTTTTAGAAGTCAACCTATCTGTCGACCTAACGATTCAGAGACTTCATGTATTTTGCACAGGTCGACCGATCACACTTCACAAGTCGACCGATCCTGTTGGAACTTCTTCCTTAATTTATTTCAATTCAATTCTTTGACATTTTTGCCCCTTCAATCGATTTCTTTTCTCGGTTAGCTCTACTATATTCTTAAATTCAATTTTAATTAATTATCAATGTTTCTTTTTAAAGTACACATAGGAACAAATAATTTAACTAATTAGGATCCTATAAAAAAAAACACATAATTATAAAGATCATTTCGTGTCGTGTGTGATCTTAATCGGGATACATTAAGAGTCAAAATTTATCCTGAGTTGTTTTCCCTAGGTTCTTCGAAATCTTTAATCTCTTAGTATCCATCTCTGCATCCTTTACAATTTCTTCATGATGTTATCGTCTTTGCATCCTTTATAATTACTTCATGATACTGTCTGGAACTCTTTAAACTGAAACACTCAATAAAATTGTTAGTTCCACAAAAAATATCAACACTTAATTGTCCGTCAAAATCTTAGGATCAACATACTGTAAATTGTATTTTTCACAAATATTAATACAATCGTCTCATATTCTCTCTTAATATTTCGCCTCTCAGTTATTTTAATATGGTATCAAGAGCTAATTTTTTCAAGCGTTATTCTTACAAAATTTTGTAATCTGTTTTGCTTCCTGAATTACCACTGTTGTTGCCTTCGAAACATTCTATCACCACTCAACCATAGAACATCAAATATGACACGACCATCAAACTCACCTTCTAATGGAAAGTCCAACTCCACTGGAGAACAACTCAGCCACCGTCTCATGCGCTTCCATGCGCCACAAAGAGCATTTCGCATCATTGTCTCCTTTTTTGGCCACTACAACAATTGTTGCTCCGATATTATCAACCGCCATACCATCTGAATTGTCTTGACAAAATAAACAAAATGCCACAAACTAAACCCCCGTATAAAGCCTTACTCGCCCTAACACGAGACTAACGTCCGTTGTCAATTGTCGTCACTGCCAGAGATTGACGTATCAACACTATACACGTGTACTCACACATGTCATGCCACTTGATGACAGCTTAGCAACAATTGTTGGCCACATCACCAAAGATCATCGCCACATCAGCATACACATCAGTTGCCACTCACCGTAGTGGCCGCTATCTTAGTTACTACTTCACCATTAATGCCAAGTCAAGTCCCATATCAGTTGGCACATCATAAAAAACACAGGTTATGCCTGCGCCACGTCAATAAACATATCAGCTCAACCTCTCCCAATTTGCCATATCACTGTCACATTACCTTACCAACCACGCTAATGTCACATGTGTTCTAGTCAACTTTGGACTGATGACCTATTCAAGACTGCTTGAGAACTTATTCTGACTGATTCACCCATTTTTGGACTGATTCTTGAAGATATAATTTCTTGGCTAGTTTTTTGTGTTCTAATTCCATCCATGGTCTCGGTTTATTCAACTTTGAATCATACAATATAGTTCTTCTTATATTGTTAATTCGGTCTATCATGGTGTTTTAACTGGTTTAAGAGTTCATCAATCGATTCCTCACGATCTTATACTGCTTCGTAGATTCAACATTCTGAATCCATATGTTGCCTCGATTTTTTCTGATTCACATCATACAATATACTCTCATGTATATTGTTGCTCTGATTGAATGAAGATGACCAAGGGTTGTCTTTTAGCCGTTCTTGCCGCCAATAAGGGTTCTAATCCTGCCTCCACCATTGTTTCCATCTATATGGGGGATATGGTTTTAATCTTCAAAACCCTTTCTCTCCAATAACGGTATAAATGGATTACATTTATATATATATATATATATATATATATATATATTAAATTATTATATATTAAATTAACTTTATACATTTCAATTAATTTTATAGGGATAATTTAAAAATATATTTAAAAGTTTAAAGGTACAAAATACAATTTGACTAAATGCATATCATCCCTTTTGCATCCTTAAATTTTTAAATGTATTTCTAAATTATCCCCATAAAATTAATTGAAGTGTATAAATGTAATTTAATATATAATAATTTATTTTCATTGACTTTTTATACTTTGACCATTAGAGTTAACAGAAAAGTAGTAACGAAGCGGCAAAATACAATGAGGCCTAACTACAAGGGGGTAAAGTGCTGACAAAAATACTATCGAGGTATAAAGTGCAATAAAATCTAATTACAGGAGACAAAGAGTAATTAACCCTAACAAGTTTTACCAGTATTTGTTTTTACACTTTGACCCCTGCTAAGTTGTACAGGCTTCTATTCTACAAAATTGTAGGTTACATTTGCTTGCTTAAAAATATTGTCCACGTGATCATGTTTATATTGCCGATCTTTATGTATTAATCAAAATACTTTGTTTATTAATATTGTTTTTGTTTTACAATTGCTGATGCTCCAATCTTTTAATGTGTTAATATATATGGATATGGATCTTGTATCGTTAGAAAATCATAATCCTCCTAGCAAAATCTAGTCACTTGTTATATATAAAATCTTTGAACATCTCTGTAATTTGTATTTTTCTCAATTATTAATGCAATTGTCTTGTATTGTCTCTCAATATTCCGTCTCGCAATTATTCTAACATGGTATCAAGAGCTTATTTTTCATGGCATTATTCTTACTAAAATTTCGCAATCTGTTTTGTTTCCCGAATCACCAATGTTGTTTCTTTCGATACATTCTACCACCGCTCAACCACAAAACATCAAATATGACACCACTATCAGACTCACTTTGTAATGGCGAGTCCAACTGCACCGGAGAACATCCCAGCCTCCGTTTCATGCATTTCCATGCGCCACAAAGATCATTTCGTGTTATCGTTACTATTTTTGGCCCTTACAACAACAATTGTTGCTCCAACAAAAAGCCACAAACCATACTGTTGTAGAAAGCCTTATTCGCCCTAACATGTGATTAACGTCTGTTGTCAATTGTCATCACTCGCTTGAGATTGATGTATCAGCAGTATACACATGTATTAACACATGTCATACCACTTGGTGACAACTTAGAAACAATTATTGGCTATGTCACCAAAGATTATCACCGCATCAACACATACATCGACTGCTACTCATCGTAATGACCACCATCTAAGTCACCACGTCACCATCAAAGACTTTGAGGGGGACTTCTTTGTTGACTCGACGTTGCATTATATCCCTCGTCTTACACTCGAGAGAGGTGGCGAATGAGTTTTAGAACAGAGATTGTCGATAGGGTAAATACAACGCGATGATCCAATAACCCAGGAGGGAGTTGGATTGTGTACAATTAATGATACTGGGCGAGACTCACGTGACCTAGGGTTGTTAAGACGTTGAAGGGGACTTTTTTGTTGACTCGAAGTCATGTATTCCCCCGTCTTACACTCGAAAAAGGTGGCGGTGGAGTTTACGTATTGAGGTTGTCAAATAGGTCGAACACCGTAAACGTAAGTAAATCGAGATCGAACACGTATTTGTAAACACGTTAATCCCTAGGAAATTCTTCACCCTAAAACATATTAGCATATTAGTGTAGTTAATTTAGGTTATATTAGTATTAGTTTAATTAATTAAATACATTTGTTTTCGCCTAGATAAAGTTAGGTCACGACAAATACGGTATTCGATAGTAACGACACCAATCCCTATGGATACGATAACCCGATCTTAATGATCATACTACACTAAAACTTAGACCTTGTATACTTGTGAGTGTAAGTAGCGGCATATTTTACGCCCTACCATATAGCCCGTACTCTCAATGTGACTCGGTTCCGGATCATATACTTGGTGGGCTTCAATGAACGGTACTGGAAATGGGGCAGGATAGGTGAGCCACATAGGATCCTCGGAGATGTGATCGTTTTAGATCGGTGATGGCATCAAGTTCCTCCCGCTCGTATCCGGTCCCTCATGGTGGTTTTCACATATGGATATGATTTGTGTGTCTCTCAATACCACCACTTCTGACTCGGTCTCAATAAAGCAAATAAGCTGACCGATTTGTGTCTCAAGAGACGTTACGATCATATCAATTTCAGCGTAGGTTGTCTCAATTTTGTCAAGACGATCCTTATGGTCATTGAGTAGGTTATTCGTTTCCTTCCAGAAAACCTGAGTCTCACCTATAAATTCAACGAACATTTCCTCTAGGGTGGGGGAAGACTCCACATGTTGGTCTAGGGTGTCAATCCATGGCGCCAAAATGGTGGAACTATCCCCCAAGCATTGGTAGCTTGTTAAAAAATTCCAACTCTAAAAATCAAACTCTGCCATGTCTTCCAACAACCGATAGACTTCGTCCGCGGTTAGTTGGTCGAAAGAGGTGGTACCATTTCCTTATTCCACCGAAGTTCTTGTTGCGGCTAGTAACCTGTCGAGGAAGTTTAGTAGTTGACACTCCCTCAGGAACCCATGACTGGGGAAACAAAATAATAACTCCTTGTATCTATTCCAAGCATAATAAAATGACTTAGAATCTCGTTGAAAGAAATGCAATAGCACTTGTTAATCTAACATATTGAAGTACCTCACAAGGTAAAACAACTAAAAACAAAAATTATAAATAAAATAAATGCCTAAATTAAAATTAAGTTACTTACTCACATTATCAACAACAATCCAAAAACTAATTCCCTGCAACGGTGCAAAAAACTTTGTAGCGAAATTATTCGTTGCTACTTTAACCGCAAGTGTGCAAGTCAAATTTTAATATATTGGGAAGAGTAAGGGTTTTCCTATCCATAGAGATTAGATTAAATTGTTGTTAAGTACCGCGATTATCATGACCTAATATTATCTAGGTGATCCAATTTTATGTTTTTTTTATAGAAATAATAAAACTAAACTAAACTAATAACTATTTCAACTATAATACTAATATGACATTAATGAGAATATATTATCTAGGGATTGACTTCGTTCACTTAAACATGTTCGTTTTAGTCTAGTTTACATTAATGGTATTCAAACTATCCGACAATCTAGGTATCGAAAACTCACTTACTACCTCTCCTGAGTATAAAGTGAATGAATATGCGACTTCGCGTCAGTGCCAATATCCCTATTTAGTGTCTAAACGACACTGATCACATGAGTTTTGCCTAAACCTCATAGATTGCACACTTTCTAATACTCTCTCGAGTCATTAGATTGTCACGTTGTATTTAATCCCCAGTTTAAATTTGGGGTTACCTCTCCCTCAAGTGTCAAACCCCAATTTCTCAAACCAACTAATATATCAAAACAAGCATATAATGAAAGTAATAAAATGGTAAACACAATCGGATAAAGATAAACAACCATTAACAAAATATTAATTTATTCAAACCACGTTTTCATGAAGTACATCAAATCCTAGACAAAATATGTTTAGCTATACATGGACATAACCAAATATTCAACTACAAGAAAGCTAAATAACATGAAATACCAACAACGGTTTAAGAGTAAAAGAGAGAAATAAGGGAGAATAGCCATTATCTGAAGAATGGGTCATTCCACATCAGTGATTTTCGCTCCAATCTCATTTTCTCCTCTCCAAATTGATGATCTCTTATTGTTGGTATGGTCTTGGAGTTCTCAATAAGTCCCCAAAAACGTGCTTCAAGTGTTGGGGAAAAAAAGATATTAAATGGGATAAAAAATATCATAAAAATATCCCAAAATACCTTTGCCAGGTGGAGTCGAACCGCTGCAGTGGTGGGAAGCATCGCTGCTACAATGAAAAGTCCGTAGGCCACTGACCATTGATCGTTGCAGCGGTGAAGGCCGCCACTGCAGTGGTAGAGGCCATCGTTGCAGCGATGAGAGCTATCATTTTCGCAATGGTTGGGTTAAAAGGTTTCTGCATTTTGATCGCTGCAGCGGTGAGCCTACAGTTTCGAAACTTAGCCTTTTTCAACTTTTCTCCACCGACGTCCTACCTATTTGCTCGATTTTCAACCGTTTTCACCCCTTTTCGTCCCTAACACCTGATTTAGATAAAAACAAATAAAAATGAATTAAAACATATTAAAACATAACAAAAACACTCAAAAACTACCAAAATCGATTTGGGAATATATATATATATATATATAAATTCCACCTATCACGTATCCACAGGGACTGGTTTAAATTGTCATTAAGTACCTCAATTATCGTAACCTACCTTTATTTAGGCGATCCAATTTTAGGTTTTTCATATAGAAATACAAAACTAAACTAAACTAATTAAACTAAAATACTAAGAATAATGTCTATGGGAATAAATTATCTAGGAATTAACTTCGTTCAGTTAAACGTGTTTGATTTAGTCTAGTTTACCTTAACGGTCCTTAATCTATCCCACAATCTAGGTATCTAAAACTCACTCAGTATCTCTCTCGAGTATAAAGTGAATGAATATACCATTCGAGTCAACATTGATATCCCTATCTAGCGTCTAAACAATTACATGAGTCTTGTCCCAATCTCACGGAGTACAAACGTTCTAATAATCTTCTGAAACATTAAAACGTCGCGATGTGTTTAAACCCTAGTCCAAATCTGGGATTACCTCTCTCGAGTATGAAACCCTGTATTCTTAAATCAACCACAATATCATTACAATCATATAATAGAAGTAAAATAAAGGTAAACACAATCGAATGGGAAAGAACAATCGATAACGAAACATAAAATTACTCAAACATAATATACGTAAATTTCAACAATACATAAATAATAAACGTTTAGCTCATGGCCATAACCAAATAATCAAATAAAAACGAGCTATACATGATCAAACAACCAAGAAGATTTAAGAAATGAAGAGAGAAACAAGGGAGTATAGCCAATATCTGAAGAATTGATGATTCCACATTCGTAAAATCCGCTCCAATCTTGTTTCCTCTTCTCCAAATGTGTTCTTTTCTTCTTGGTATGATCTTTGAGCTCCCAAAACTCTACAAAAACATTATTGATAGATGTGCGAATGAGTGGGAATAAAGATATATGCAAAATATCTAAAAAATATCTCAAAATATCAATACCAGCTGGTTCCAGGTCGCTGCAGTGATGGGAATCATTGATAAAACAATGGGAATGTAGAAACTCACTACCGAATCATCGCTGCAGCGATCAAACCATCGCTGCAGCAATGGAAATGTTCGCTGCAGCAATGCTCAAGGTAGTGTCGATATTAGGTTATTCTTTTGGACGTAACTTTCTTGTCTAAACTCTGATTGAAGTGGTTTAAAAACCTATGAAAATATAAGATATAGATTTACAACTTACATGTTTTGATATTTTCCAAAATTGGATTGAATCCTTGTCAAAAATAGCCTTAAAGTTACTACACCTAAATCGATTTTTCATCTTGTTTCCCATTTATTTATAAACCTACAAAACAACACAACAACATATTAAACTAACAAAAATACTTGAAAGCATAAAAATATTTGAATATAAAAGTACTTGATTTGTTGATAATTAAACCACTGATCACTCCTCCTAGGATACCATAATCCTAAGTTAGTCGTCCCCTTTAAATATTGAAAAATTCACTTAACCGCAGTCAGGTGCGATTTTTTAGGACAAGACTGAAATCTAGCACATAAAAAATGTTATACATAATGTTAGGTCTACTAGTAGTTAAGAACAACAAGCTACCAATCATACCTCGACACATTTTTTCGTTAATGCTTTTACCCCGTATCATCTTTGTCTATCTTTGTAGCTGTTGCCATGGGAGTCATGTACTCTTTAGTGCCATCCAAACCCTATTTTTTTAACAGTTGCTTGGTGTATTTACCTTGGTTTATAAATATTCCTTCTTTGGTTTTCTTAATTTGCAACCCAAGAAAGAAATTCAGCTCTCCCATCATACTCATCTCCAATTCAGCTTGCATTATCTTGTCAAACTCTTGGCAAAGATCCTCATTAGTAGATCCAAAAATAATGTCATCAATATAAAATGTACTAATAGGATATCAAAAACAGTTTTCTTAACAAATAGCATTATATCACAAATACCCCTTCGAAAACCATTTTCAATCGAATATTGGCTAAGTCTCTCATACCAAGCTCTAGGAGCTTGTTTGAGCCTATAGAAAGCCTTATGAAGTTTAAATACGTGATTGGGAAACTTATAACTTTCAAATCCCAGGGGTTGTTCCACATAAACTTCTTCCGCTGTGAATCCATTTAGAAATGCACTCTTAACATCCATTTAATATAGCTTAAAATTATGTGAGCATGCAAAAGAAAGTAGCATTCTAATTACTTCTAATCTAGCCACAGGAGCATAGGTTTCATCATAATCAATTCCTTCCTCTTGATTATAGTCCTTTGCCACTAACCTTGCTTTATTTTTAATTACTATACCATATTCATCTTTTTTATTTCGAAAAACCTATTTAGTACCAATAATTGGATGAAAAACCGGTCTAGGAACTAGACACCATACTTTGTTCTGCTCAAATTGAACTAACTCATCTTGCATTGCGAAAATCTAAGATTCATCAGTTAACACCTCATTCACATTTTTAGGCTCAATTTGAGATAAGAAAGAAAGATTTATTATATCTCTAAGGGAGGAACGAGTACTTACACCTCTTTCGAAATTACCGATGATTTCTTTTACTGAATGTCCCGGTACTGTCTTTATAGCTCGTGATAATGTCGAATCGTCTTCCTTAGCCTCCTCCTATTTTTGAGAAGCCTTTGTCACATTATCACCTTGGTTTTAGTTATTTGAAAATACTTGCATCATCATCATCCAAAACCTTTCTCGACAAAAAATGGGTCAGTTTCCTCAAAGACAACATGCATAGACTCCTTAACTACTAACGTATGTTTATTATATACTCTATAGGCCTTATTGTTAGTAGCATAAATCCCATAATCAGATTTAGCATCGAATTTACTTAAATTATCCTTATCATTAAAAATAAAGTATTTATACCCGAATACTTTAAAATACAAAATGTTAGGAGTCCTACCATTCCAAATTTCATATAGGATTTTTTTAAACCCTCTACGAATCAATCCCCGATTGACCACGTGGCAAGCTGTACTTACTGCTTCGGCCAAGAAGTAAGTCGGTAAACAATTTTCATTAAGCATCGTTTTGGCTATCTCTTGAAGCATCATGTTCTTCTTTTCCACTACACAATTTTTCCATGGTGATCTTGGTGCAAAAAAAATTATGAGCATAACCATGCTCATTACAGTAACTAATGACATCATCATTTTTAAACTCCCTTGTTTTGTCACTATGAATGTTAATAATAGAGCATTACTTCTCATTTTGAACATGTTTACAAAATTTAGAAAACACAGAAGCAACTCCACTCTTCAAAGCAAGAAAAAATACCCATGTAAGTTTAGAATAATCATCAACTATTACGAAATCATAAAACTTACCACCGAGACTAGCAACAAAAGTTGGACCAAATAAATCAAGATGCAATAATTCAAGACAATTAGACGTGGACGTGTGAATCTTTTTCTTAAATGATGATCTAGACTATTTGCCTAACTGACATGCATCACATACTTTATCTTTCACAAATTTCAAATCAGGTAGGCCAGGTACGAGACACTTCTTTGATAAATTAGAAATCAATTCCACACTAGCATACCCAAGTCTCCTATGCCATAACCAACTATTCTCAGATAAAGAATTCAAGCAAGATAAATTTTGAGAAGTAAAGTCATCACACGAGCAAGCATAAATATTCTCAAAACGTGATGGAACTAACAGAATACTACTATCATGTCCATTCTTAATAATCCATTTATCATGATCAAATATGTCACTGTAGCCCTTGTCACATAGTTGACTTATACTAAGAAAATTATATTTAAGACCATCAACAAGTAACACATTTTTAATAACAATAGTACCATTACCGATATTACCTCTACCGATAATTTTACCCTTTGCGTTGTCTCCAAATGTTACATGACCTCTATCTTTAGGTGCCAAAGATGTGAATTTTTATTTGTCTCTTGTCATGTGCCGAAAAAAACTACTGTCCAGGAACTATTTGTCCTTAGTTATCTATACTTTTAGAATAACCTACAAGAAGCACCTCAAATAGTTCTTAAGTGGTACCCAGTCTAAGTGAGTCCAATCTTGTTAGTCGGGACAACCTTAGTTCCTTTTGGAACCCAAACTTGTCTGTAATTAGATAGTTTAGCAAAACATTTACGAATAGTATGCCCCATAGCAGTACATTTAAAACATCTAACAAGACCTCTGGTTTCAGAAAAGAATTTATGAAAACATTTTTACTTGAGATGTTTCTGAAACCCAATACCGACTTTATCAAAAATACCATGTGAACTTCCTAAAAGCATTTTCAAGTTATTCTCACCGCCGATGAATTTGAGAATAATTGAATGTAAATCCGACATCTTGGGTTTCAAATCATTGAAAGACATTTATTTTAAACTCTGATTTTTTTAATCATGCGTAAGTTCTTGATAAATGTTAAACAATTCATAAAAATCTAAAGGGCAAGAACTTGACCATTTTGTTACCTCATTACCAGTGGTCATCAATGCAAACAAGGACGTTTCTTGACTATCTGATTTTTTCGAGCCACTCGATTTGGTATCATCCCAAGTAGTTTTCATGGACTTCTTTTTTCTCTTCTTTCTTTTCTTCTTCTCTTTTTTTTTTCTTCTCTTTTTCTTTATCCTTTGACAATTAGTTTAAAAAGGATCGGTCTTGTGACAGTTGTAACATTCCACATTGTTCATGTTGAAGTTTCTTCTTCCACGGAATATACGTTGATTTATTCTTCTAAAATTCTTTGTGAGAAGTGTCACATCTTTTTCTTGCTCACTATGAAGGCTTACATCGTCACTATCATTCTCTTCTTCAGGTTTCTGAGCCCTTAGTGCCAAGGATTTTTTTTTTTGTTATGTTTGGTGTCATCCTCATATCCACGAATTGTGATTTCATGCATCATTAGGTTGCCGATGAGGTCATAAATTTTGTATTTGGCAAGATCCTTAGCATTCCCAATTGTGGTTACCTTCGGCTCCCATTTTGGTTAAAGATCTTAGAATATTTCGTACTTTTTCCTCTGTGGAGTACAGCTTTCCAAGTTGGCTCAAGTGATTGCAGATGTTATTGAACCAAGGGTACATCTCTTGAATCGATTCATTTTCTCCCATTCTGAATAGTTCAAATTGCCTAATAAAAGCCTTGATTTTCGACTGCTTCACTTCACTTGTCCCTTCGTGGGTAACCTGTAACTTGTCTCATATTTCCTTTGCTGATTTTTAACCTGAAACTCTCGAGTATTCATTAGCATCTAAAGAACAAAATAAGATATTAATAGCTTGAGAGTTTATAGAAAGTTTCTACTTATCGGAAGCAGTTAGCTGCTCTTTCTTCTTCTCGACTTCGTTTTCCATAGGGACAAATGAACCATCCTCAATTACTAGCCACAGGTTATAATTTGTTGTCTGAAGAAAATCTATAATTTTGTCCTTCCATAATGCATAATTTTTACCTGAAAATAAAGGTAGTTGGTGCATAGACTGCCCCTTAGCTAGTGTGCCTATTGTGTGCGCCATGTGATCTTTGTTACCTTAGTGTATCGATCTAAACCAACTTTGATACCAATTGTTGGCCCAATGAGCTATCCAACAGGGGGTGAATTGGATAGTAATAAAAAAATTATCAAATAATAATACTTCAAAAACTCAAATAATTAATTTTATCGTAAATTAATTATTATCTTTATAGCAACAGAAATATAATATCAACTATGTGCACACCAAACAACACAAATATAATAAATTAAAGAATGTAGCACACTAGAAATTTATACTAGTTTACTAAGTTATTCTTAGCTAATCTAGTCCTCCGAGCTCCACAAAAAGTCGCACCCACTAATCACTATGATTCCTTTAACCAGGTAGGAACCAAACCCTTAGAAAATGATTTTTTTTCGCAGGATCAGAATCAACCATTACAATACCTTTACACAAGTTCAAGAATAACCCAATTTTTTTCACAGGCTAAAGATTAACCTAATTCTTTTATACTTAGGCTAAGAATTAAACCTCACACAAAAACACTCCAAGTATCCTTTTATCTAGTAAGGATTGAACTGTGACAAATTCACTCACAAATTAATTCTATTAAGGAAGAATTAACACCTAATCTTTTTATACTCTAGGCAAAGATTAAAACCTCAATCTCTTTACCGGAAGAGATTGAAACCAGCTACCCCTTGATTAGACTCTTCCAATAATATCTAATCCGATGCTCAACTCACCAATTACAAAATTGATAAATGATTTTCCCACTCGGAACTTCTACTACCTTAGATAAATTTGAACTCAATTAATGTCCTGAAATTAGTGATAGAAATAAAGTGAGAAATTCAAAATCTTAATTTTAAAGAAAATGAGTAGCAAGCAATTTAACATGAATCAGATTTTCTCAAGAAATTGTTTCCAAAATAATTTAAAAATTCAGGAAAACTATTTCAAAGATCAAATTTCCAATTAATAGATAATAATATCAAATAACAATAAATAGAAAATAACTTGGAACGATCTTACTAGGAATCCAATGAATAAATAATGATAAGTAATGAAACTTCAAGTCGGCAATCAACAATAATCCACTCCAAAATTTCTCAAGAATAAATCTCAAGAAAATTCTCACAATACTCTCAGTATAATCTCAGGATGATCACTCATAGAAAGAACTAGAACTAAATAGCCTTTTGGAATTGAATGATTGAGACTATTGAAACCTTAAAAACGCAGGTCTATTTTTATGGGATTAGAACAAACTCTCTAACGGTTAGTTCCCATATTTTATGATAAATAATTACTCCAATAAATCCCTTACATCATTAAGACTCAATCCTGATATAATTCACTTAATTATATCTTTCAAAATATTCAATTTAGTCCCTCAAACATTTTCTCAATCTTAATTAGATAAGATAGAAAGAATTACATAAACCAAATTGAGAAATATAAAAAATACATGAACTATATCTATAGGGATATTAAAATATTAACTATATCTCAAAATCCATCAGATCCCTAAGATATCTCTGAGATCCTAACCATAAAATGGCTAGTAACGATTACTTTTTGGATCAAAACCACAAATTTCTCAAATCCTAAAATTGATCATCGGTTGACCGACGAACACCTATTAGTGAATCGCCCAATTCAAGATGTAGTCGAAGCCAAAATCACTTCGCCCATAGGTTGACTGCCACTTATCCATCAGTCGATCGGACTATTCAGAGACTTCCATAGGTCGACCTCCCAATCGACCTAACGATTTAGAGAGATTATTCTTTGGCCATAGGTCGACCTATCTGTCGAACAAACAATTTAGAGAGTTCAACTATTTTCCATAGGTTGACCGATCCTATACCATAAGTCGACCGATCGATTCAGAGACTTCAAAATATTCCAACCTACACCCATCGGTTGACCGATCATCTCAGGAACGTCGACCGAACAATGTTGGATAATTAATTTTTACTAAGTATACTCGACGTTTTTGCCCTTTAACTAATTTATTTTCTCGGTTAACTCCACTAAATCCTTAAATTAAATTTTAATCAATTATATTTATTAAATCAATGTTTATTCTTCAATTACTCATAGGAACTAATATTTTAGTTAATTAGGATCCTATTAAAAATACACCTAATTGTAAAAACATTTTGTATCGTGTGTGATCCAAATCGGGATACATTAAGAGTAAAAATTTAACCTGAGTTGTTTTCTCCTAGGTTCTTCAAAGTCTTCGATCTCTTAATATCTATCATCTTTGTCAATTTTTTTGGCATCTTTTCAGTATTTTTCTCAACTTCTTCATGATAATATCTTCATTGGAACTAACGAACTGAAATACTCAACAAAATCGTTAGTTCTATAAAAAACATCAACATTTAATTGTCCATCAAATTCTTAGGATCAACATTGGAGTATGCATTGTGACTTAGCTTAAAATCTATGAATAAAGAAGGTAAGTATGAATCATTGATCTCTTCCTAGGGGATTTTGAAGGAACTTAGGGTGACCGAGACATATCTCTACTATGATTCTTTTCTTGTAGCGAACCAAGTCAATGAGGAGTACGAGGACAAAATGGAAAAGATGTTGGTGTATCTAAGAAAGGCTAAACTACTCATGCAAGGCTTCTCAAAAGTCACCATCAACCAAATCCCGAGAAAAGAAAAGAAGAATGCGGACTCACTAGCCAACCTAGCCTCTGCCTTTGACACTAAAGGGAAAAGAATTATCCTGGTCGAACATGTGATACAGCCAAGTTGTTATGAATATGATGTGGAAGCTAAGGTCGTAACTGGTGGCTGCAATTTAAGAGTTTCCACTTTCACCGCAAGCGTACGGATCAAGTTTTAGTATAGTTGACCTTTCGGTTGGGTATCATATCCACAGGGATTGGTTGATATTACTATCGAGTACTGTGATTGTCATAACCTAACTTTATCTACGTGAAAAAAGTATGAATTTAATTATTTATTACTAATACTAAACTAAAATACTAATTAAATTAACTATACCATAAATACTATATTGAGATTGTTTAGGGGAGTAGATTGTCTAGGGATTAACTCTATTTACTGAAATGTGTTTGATATCGTTTTAGTTAATATTAACATCGTTCGGCATATCCGACAATATCAGTTTGTAAACTCCTTCTCCATCTCTCCCGATTGTAAGACGGGTAAATATGTGACTTTGTGTCAATGCCGAAATCCCCCTCAACGTCTTAACGACTCTAGGTCAGGTGAGTCTCTCCCCAACGTCATCTATTGCACACTTTCTAATTCCCTCTTAGGTCGTTAGATTGTCGTGTTGTGTTTACCCTAGTTCGAATCCGGGGTTACCTCTCCCGAGTGTCAAACCCCGTATTCTCAATATATCTATACTAGCATATAATCATAGAAAACACGGAAACATAATTGAAATTATAAGGAACAACCATAAACAAAACACAAATTTCACGAAAACTACATTTTCATAAATAATATGTTAATCCCTATTATAATCCATGTTTAACTCGTGGTAATAACCGGCTAAACATGTTCAATAATCTACAAAAGTTAAGAAAATAAAGAGAGAAATAGAAGAACTTAGCCGTAGTCTGAAAATTCAGCGCTAAAACTGTCCAACGATCGCTTCTCCCGTATTGTAATGCGTTCTTCTCCTTCGGAATTGGTTCAGCACACCCCGAAACACTCTCAAAATTATAGGAACCCTAAGGAGTCTCCTATGGCCGGGGCTTGCAAAGAAAAAGAGAGGAGAGGGTTTAAATAGGGCTCAAAATATCTAATAAAATATCTAAATTGTGTAGAGCTGACTGCTTAGACAGTAGGATTCACCTCCTAGGCGGTAGGTATGTCGATTCAATGTTCGCCTCGACGGTGGAGAAGGCGGTGGATTAAGGACCATCCTGATGTTTCATCACCACGGCACTGGGTAATTAGCAAGATAGGGTCTTCTCTGCATTTTCACTGCTGCGGCAATGGGCTTCTTTTCAGAATCTTGCCTCCTTGCTTGTTTATCCACCGTTCTTCGACCGGTTTTGGTCTGAATTGATTGTTTGCGCTCCGATTTCAAACATTTTCACCCATACACCTGTTTTAATACAAAAACAATAAAAACATATTAAAACATACCAAACATACTCGGAAACTAATAATATTCGATTTGAAAATAGATAGATAATTTACACCTATCAAATACCCCCAAACTCGGAATTTTGCTAGTTCTCAAGCAAAACACCCACACAATATGAGAAATATGACAACTAATTACGTAATTGAAAACTAAAAAAAAAAAATAAAAAAATAAAATAAAATAAAAAAATAAAATTGGAAGTTTTGATTATCATCTACCGGCCGAAAATTTCCCCTCATCGGCCCCCAACCCTATCAAGTTCAAGTATAAATCACACCATGTGGTGTTCTAGAATTTTAACGTTCAAAAATAGTATGCGCCATTCTAGATCCTATTTAAGTGTGTGTGTTTTGAAACTCAAATATATAACTATCCATTGATTAGATGGGATTACCCCTCAATATAGTTCATGACTAAAACCTTTTCAGTATAGGGAATCCATACGTCTGACCCGGGATCTATTATCCGCTAATGTAGGCTCAGAGGTTCAAAAAGATCAATAGGGCTTGGATTGGTTTTGGTTTAATAGCCAAGGGTAAATTTGAATAGAAAATGGGTTAACGTTGTTAACTTAACGTTACCCAAGGTACATCGTTGGCACTCTTACACTCAAAACCCCATAGTTTAATTTGAAACAACCCTGAACATACGTTTAAGAACGTCGTACTCACTTATCATGTAAAAAAGAAACGTAATTTTTTTATTTTATTTTTTTCACATAACACACCCCCAAACTCATTTGAATATTTAAATTTTAAGAGTGTGCAAAAAGGATTAAGTAACACACCCCCAAACTTATTCGAATTTCTACAATTTTAGGAGTGCCAAAAAAATATGAACGACATACGACAAGCGAGTACTCAAATACCGAACCAATTTAGAAGTTCTCCCTAAACCCAACCGCTCACATCAAGTAGCGAAATGCTAACTTGATTCACTCACATTGTGCCCTTGGTTAAGCGATAAAGGATTGGAAAAAGTTTAATCGGCTAGGATATTTGATAAGTTTTCAGAAATTGAATTAGCATTTTGGCTTTGACAGGGTAATGAGAGATAATGATATATCATGGTAGGCTTAAAAAGGCTCAAGCAATCAAATGAATGCCTAAATCATATCTCCTAAACAACCTCGCCTAGGATTTCGCCCCGAATTTCCCCCAAATCAAGTTCTAGAATCCCTGTTGTCATGAAATTGTGTGAAGGATAATCGATTTCAAATCAATTAGATAGTGTTATATTGAGTTTACGTGCTCGTGCATTTAGGATCTACAATAACTTTTACTAAGACGATACGTTAAGCACACAGAAAAACTCAATCATGGGACAAACTCATCATCGGCTAAAGGCCCAGATGACGTCAAAACTCAGCACAAAACAATAACTAAACTAAACAAGCGTGCATACGTAAAACAAAATATAAACTACAACTAAACATATAATACTATACTAACACATTACACCCTACTTAAACAAGTAATGATCACAACAACCCTATCAACCATCCCAATGATAGTTTATAGCATGACATTGAAGACAGGGGTTTAGAACACATACCTGGGAGGCGAGAGAATCTCACCCCCGACTCAAATTGGTTGTAACAGATCTAATTTATTTTTCCTTGGGTTGCCAACCAAAAAGCGCTTAGTTTATGGTCATCAGCCCGACATATTCAGAACGCCCCCAAGCTTGGTAGGATATTGCTTTGTTCGGCTCGATCTTTCCATGACACGCCTCACCGAATTATGTACGTGGCCACGCACTATAAACGGCTCGGATTCCTATCAAAAAAGATGCATCAATACCCATCGATCTAACATCGCCAAGTACCCCGCATAAGAAATAAAAACAAAACTACAAAACAAAAATTATATACAAAACAAATGCCTAAAGTAAAATCAGGTCAGTTACTCACAATATCGAAAATAAATCTCTATCCAATCTCCGGCAACGGTGCCAAAAACTTGGTAGATGTTGCCAAAAAATGAATATGACAACAACTAATCCCAGACAACGGCGCTAAAAACTTGGTGGACGTTGCCGAAAACTGAATTCGACAAACCAATCCCCGACAACGACGCCAAAAACTTGGTGGACGCAATTTAAGTGTTGCCACTTTCACTACAAATGTACGGATCAAGTTTTAGTTTAGTGCATTTTTCGGTTGGGTATTGTATCCACAAGTATTAGTTGAGATTACTATCGAGTACCGCGATTATCATAACCTAACTTTATATAAGCGATAAAAAATTGAATTTAATTATTTATTACTAATACTAAACTAAAATACTAATTAAATTAACTATACTATAAATACTATATTGAGATTGTTTAGGGGAGTAGATTGCTGAGGGATTAACTCTATTTACTTAAATGCATTTGATCTCGTTTTAGTTAACATTAACGGCGTTCAGTGTATCCAACAATCTCAGTTCGTAAACTTCTTCTCCACCTCTCCCAAGTGTAAGATGGGGGAATACGTGACTTCGTGTCTACGCCGAAGTCCCTCTCAACATCTTAACGACTCTAGGTCACGTGATTCTCGCTCTAACATCATCGATTGCATACTTTCTAATACCCTTCCAGGTCATTAGATTGTCGTGTTGTATTTACCCTAGTCTGAATCCGGGGTTACCTCTCCTAAGTGTCAAACCCCGTATTCTCAACATATCTATACTAGCATATAATCATAGGAAACACGGAAACATAATCGAAATTATAAGGAACAACCATAAATGAAACACAAACTTCACTAAAACTACATTTTCATAAATAATATGTTAATCCCTATTACAATCCATGTTTAACTCGTGTTTATAACCGGTTAGACATTAAAAACCGAGCTAAACATACTCAACAATCTACCAAAGTTAAAAAAATAAAGAGAGAAATAGAATAACTTGGTCGTAGTCTAAAGATTCGATGCTCAAACAGTCCAACGATCGCTTCTCCCGTATTACAACGCGTTCTTCTCCTTCGGAATTGGTTGAGCATATCCCGAAACACTCTCAAAATCATAAGAACCCTAAGGGGTCTCCTATGGTCGGGGTTTGCAAAGGAGAGGAAATGAGAGGATTTAAATAGGGCTCAAAATATCTAATAAAATTTCTAAATTGTGCAGAGCTGACAGCCTAGGCGGTGCGTATATCGGTTCAATGTTCGCCGCGGCGGTCGAGAATGCGGTAGATTAAGGACCATCCTGATATTTCACCGCCGCAGCACTGGGTAATCAGCAAGATAGGGTCTTATTTGCATTTTCACTACCGCGGCAGAGGTTTGGGAGCCGCGGCGGTGGGCTTCTTTTCAGAATCTTGCCTCTTTGTTTGTTTTTCCACCGTTCTCCGACTGTTTTTGGTCCGAATTGATCGTTTGCACGCTGATATCATACCTTTTCACCTATATACCTATTTTAATACAAAAAGAATAAAAACATATTAAAACGTACTAAAAAGTACTAAAACGTACTCAAAAACTAACAATATTCGATATGAAAATAGCTAGGCAACTAACTTAACATCAAGATTCTCCCCAATTCGAAAAGTGAAACTCAAAGGGTTCGGTATCGGGCTTCCCAGTACATGTGAATCCGAGAAGTGTTGTACAAATGATTATTCATGGGTTCCCTACTCCGATGTCTACACCAAAGCCAAGGTCACTCTGTACTCCAAAACATTTGTGAAGGGCTTTGAAGCAACTACTTGGGGGATCGGATAAAAAATCACTGAGGCAGGGATACTTCTGGCCAACTATGGAAGCCAATGCCAAAAACCTAGTAAAACAATACAATAAATGTCATAGATTAGGGTCGACCATCCATGCTCCTGCCACGGAACAACTCCCAATGGTTGGGCCGTGTCCTTTCACCTAGTGGATGGTAGATATCCTTGGCTCGTTCCCCATGGTCACCGTTCATAAAACAAAATTGATTGTGGTCATTGACTACTTCACTAAATGGGTTGAAGCTGAGGCCATGGCCCAAATCACTGACTCCAAGATCAAAGACTTTGCATGAAAACAAGTTGTCTGCTGATTTGGAGTACTTCAATCCATTATCAGTGATCATGAGACACAATTTTATTGCTACCTATTCGATGATGTTTTCTTGGGATTGGGCATACGCCACCATATGTCCACCCCGGGTTAACCCCAGTCAAACGAAAAACTCCAAGTAAATAACCATACAATCTTGCATGTACATAAAAGTCGACTAGAAAAATCTAAATCCAAATTGGTCAAAGATCTCCTATAGATACTGTGGCCATACTAAACAACCTCAAGGGTGTTAATGAGGGAGAAGACCTTTGCAATGGTATTATGTTTAGAGGTAATGATTAAAATTTAATTAGGCATACCAACATGCCGAGTAGCCCATTACTACCCTGACGAGAATCACAACAAGCTTGCACTTAGTTTGGATCTGCTGGAAGAAATACGAGAACACGCCTATATATGACAAGTAGCATATTAGAAACAAATGACTTGGTATCACTACAAACGTATCAAACCATGAACATTTGTGGAAGATGACTTAGTTCTGCGAAGAGTTACAATTGCAATAAGGGATTGGGCCAAGGTCAAGCTAAGCTCGAACTAAGGAGGTCCAAACTAGGTCACCAGCATCATTAGATCTAGTACCTATGAGCTCAAAACCCTATAACCCTATGGAACCCGTGGAACTTGGAATACATAAAGAAGTATTACCGATAACAAAATTTAATTTTGTAAGCTGTAATTCAAATTCTACTAAATAAAACTGTCTACGTTGGTTATGATTGCTACAAGTATTAATATGCCATGAGGTGGCAATGACTACATCTATAATTCCTACCAAGAAAGATATATAGAAGGGAACCCATGACCCGGACACTGAGACACATTCCACCGACTAACTACTCACTACTATTCAACGAGGTTGGCTCAATAATGGAGTTAAAAACCTTTCTTGTACGTCAATTGTACTAGGGCATTCTTGACAAGCCAGGCTAAAGGATTAGGGGGCCAAGGAGAGGAGGTCGCCTGGATTTAAAGGGAAATCGACTCTCTACTTGTTCTAAACCTACTCGATTTTCAATAGACTACATGATACTTTTATTGTCTCACTACCCTATCTTTATTTTCTACTACTATACTTTTACGATTTAGCATGCATTCTACCAACAAAAAGGGGATCAAGGGGAAATAAGAACACTAAAAAAAAAAAATTTTATTAGAACACAAAAGGAGAGCCACCCTTTACAACATGAAAAACGACAAAAGAAAACAAAAGAGAAATTTCCCTTCCTCTCGTACAGGGAGTTAGGGGGCCTGAGTGTCGTTGGAGGATTAGAGGCCATCTACCATGGTGTAGCTTGAAAGGACGTCAATGAGCTCCAAGATCTTCACCTTCCAGGCCTTACTTTTTTCATCCGCTGCCACCCAGACCATCCTTAACTTTTCGAACTCTACTCGAAGCCCGTCCACACTATTTTTGTCATCTTTCAACTTGGACGGGGTATTAAGGACCTAGGAAATTGCACTACAATTATGGGCATCCAGACGAACGAAGAGGATTCGAAGTTCCTCCAACTAATGCAGACGGTATAATGGTCGTACCTCCGTTTTTAATTGTTGAATGAGAGCTTTGGCTCTCCATGCCTCACACTTTTTTTTACTAGTGCTTCTCAACTTCTTCGTGAAGACCCATTGTTGAAGAAGTTGGGAAAACTCGAAATGAGCAAAACAGAGTACCTTGTCGGAAGAGGAGTAAAAAATAGGCGAACAAAATGTGGACTATAAATAGGTGGCTTCGAGAGAGGCATGTCATGAGGCCCAAGTACGAAATACTGATCACAAATTGAAAGGGGTATCTGAAAGGTTGCCACAATGGGCATGATATAGGTTCTTCGAAACATGCGAGCTATCACATCCATTACAAGAATATCGAGGTGATATCATGGGTCACCCTAGTATGGGATTGATCCCTCTCAACAATAATATGTTTGGCAAACCGAGCATACCAGGAGGCCATTGGAGTTTAGGATGCCCTCAAATCCAAAGCAACCCTATAGTTGGTTCAGTTTCATACCATCTACATGGTATTATCTGCCCACTTTCGCTATCACATGTTTTCCTACTTCTATATTGATCCTACAAATCAATGTGTATTCCATTAAGCAAATGGACAAGAAAAAGGAAGAACGATACCAAAAGTTGGTTTTATAAATAGAGAAGAGGCAAAATCACCCTTATTGGGAAACAAGAGGGGTGTCTCGTACAACTGTGAACAAACAACATAACTGCAAGAGCCCGCAGTCATCTTCCCTGGGAGGAGAGGAAAGAAATCTTTACCGACCCAAATCCACTTTCTCATCAGTAGATAGATAGTCATCTATTGCCATGTACTACCCCGGCAAGTCAAGGAGCTCCCTCATCTTCATCTTGTGTGCCTACCATTGCGCCTCGACCTGAGCCGGAAGTTCCTTTTCTCATTCTAAAGTCGTTGCAAGGTTGTTAGCCCTCGACTCTTCCATCTCAAACTTCTCCAACTTCTGAATAATCTCTAAGACAATGGTGTAGTAACTATAGTCAAGGAATACAGAGCCTGAAGCTCCTCGATCTTGCGAACGCTGTAATGTGGCCTCACCTCTATCTTGAACTCTCTAACTAGGGCTTCCATCCTCTAGGAGTTCTGGACCTACCTTTCCCGATATTCCTCGATCTTATAGTGAATATAATCCATACTCAAGATGGGAAGGCTCATAAATCACCAAAAGTATTTAAAAGGGATGGATGGAGGAAACTGGGGTGACCCAATATAGCTTAAATAGAGAAAATGAGGTAAAAATACCAAATGGGGAGAATCCTGAAAGTTGGTTGCTTATAATACTAATAAATGGGAAATCTCAAAATGCAGCAATGACTACGGATAATAAAGACAACCTTAGAGAAAAGGTGAAGATTCCATCAAATTTGTTAACAAAAAGATTTATCTTAGAAGAAGGTGTAAACCAAATCAAACATTATACGACAAACAGGCATTAGGCTACTGGTAGAGGAATATTACGTCACTACTTTCACCGCAAGTGTACAGGTCAAGTTTTAGTAGAGTGGAAAAAGTAGGGATTATCGTATCCACAGAGATTGGATTAGATTATCGTTAAGTACTGCGATTGTTATAACCGGATTTTATCTAGGAGAATCAAATGTAGTTTTTATAATAATTATAATCTACTAAACTAAATTGATTACTAAACTATAATATTACTACGACGTTTATGGGAATTTATTATCTAGAGATTAACTTCGTTCACTAATACGTGTTCGATTCAATCTTATTTACATTAACAGTATTCAAATCTATCTGACAATCTAGGTATCGAAATCTCACTCACTACCTCTCCCGAGTGTAAAGTGAATGAATATGTGACTTTGCGTCAACGCCGAAGTCCTCCTCCAGCATCTATACGACACTTGGTCACAGGAGTTTCGCCATAACATCACAGATTGCATATTTTCTAACGCCCTCCTAGGTCATTAGATCGCCACGTTGTGTTTAAACCCTAATCCGAATCCGGGATTATCTCTCCTGAGTGTCAAATTTCATATTCTCAAACCAACCACAATACCATAACAAGCATACTATGATTATAATAAAATGGTAAACACAATCAAATACAAATGAACAACCGTTAACGAAACATTAATTTATACAAACAATGTTTAAATAAAGTCAATCAAGCCCTAGACAATATATGTTTAGCTACTCATGGACATAACCACATATACAATAATAAATAAGCTAAACATAATCAAAACTATCAACCAAACTAAGAATAAAAGAGAGAAACAAGGACACTAGCCGTTATCTGAGGAACCGACGCTAAAACCACTCCGAGAATATTTTCTCTTCTTGGATTTAATGGTCTTCTCTTGGTTGATAGTGTCTTAGAGCTCTCAAGACTCCCAAAAAACATCCTAAGTGTTGTGGGCAAAGAGGTGTTATAATGGGATCCCCAAATATTGACAAAATATCCCAAAATATCGTAAAAGATCTGGTGTCGGACCACTGCACTAGTGGAGAAGTCAATAGCCTTTTCTATTTGGTGACTGCTGCAGTGGTGGAAAAATAGCAACTCTCTGTATTTTGACCACTGCAGTGGTAGTTTCACCACTGCAGCGGTGGAGCTATAGATGCTGGAATGCCTTTTTTGCACTTTTTCCACCGTTCTTCCACCGACTTGCTTGTTTATGGACCGTTTTCGTCCATTTTCGCCCCAAACACCTGATTTATATATAGACAAATAAAAAAATATTAAAATGCTATAATAATACTAAAAAACTACCAAAATCGGCTTGGAAATAAATAGATAAATTATACCTATCAAATACCCCCAAACTTAGAATTTTGCTAGTTCTCGAGCAAAACACTCACACTAAAATAAAAAAACACAATTAAATTAATTAACACAAAAACTAAACACGAATAAAAACACAAACTACCTAAACATAACGATATGCAAGTTTTGAATTCAATTATCGACCAAAACATTTTTCCCTCAACAACCCCCTAATCATATCGAGTTCAGGAGTAAAACGCACCATGTGATGTTCTAAAATTTTGACATTCAATAATAGTAAATGCCATTCTAGATCCTTTCAAAGTGTGTGTGCGAAACTCAATAATATAACTATCCCACAACCGGATTGGATTATCCACTAGCGAAGCTCACAACTTAAACCGTAAAGGATTAAGATATCCATATGCCTGATTGGGTTCCACTCTCCACTAATGTAGGCTTGGAAGTTCAAAAAGATCAATAGGACTTGGTTCGGTTTGAAACATTTGGTTAAGGGTATATTGGGAATATAAAACAGATTAATGTTATTAAATCATTGATACCCATGGTACAACACTTGGCACACAATTACACTCGAACCCCCATAGATAAATTTAAAACAACTCTGAACATCTATTGAAGAACGTCGTACTCACTTGTAAAAAGACACAAAAATTTAACTATATTTACTTACGGGCTTTTTTTTCAACAACAGCCACACCCCCAAACTTATTCGATTATTACAATTTCACAGGTGTAGTTAAAACGAAAGAAAAATGACAAGTGAGTACTCGAATACCGAACCAATTAAAAGTTCACCCTAAACCCAACCACTCACTTCAAGTACACGAATGCTGACTTGATTCACTCAAATTGTGCCTTCGGTTTAGCGATATAGGTTTGGAAAAATTTTCATTGGCCAAGGTATTTGTTACGTGTTCAGAATTGAAAAGGCTAATTGGATTCGACAGGGTAATGAGGGAGAAACATATAGCAAGGTAAGCTTCAAAGGCTCAAGCGAATCAAATGAATACTTAAATCACGTCTCCTAAACTACTTTGCTTAGGATTTCGCCTCAAGTTTTGCTCAATCAGGTTCTGGAATCCCTTAAATTGTCATTAGTTTGGTTAATGGATAATCGGCCTCAAAGCAATTGAATAGTTATACATAGAGTCTATGTTCTCGTGCAAATTAAGATCCACAATAACTTTTACCAAAACGACATGCCAAGCACACAGAACACACATGAATAGGCATTACCCTTGACCTCAAAAAATAACTAGGGGATAATATCATCATCGGGTAATGGCCCAGATGAACGCAAAACTCAGCACACAACAACACAATAAACATAAACATACTACACTAATAAACAAACATGCATACATTAAACTAAGCAACATTTAAACTTAAACTACATTACTAACAAAAAGAACACATACTAACATACTACACATCACCCCCAAACTTAAAACTGGCAGTATCCACATTGACCCAACATCGATTTCAAAAATTGAAATAAAGCATGACCACAAATGGGGTTTTGAACACGTACCTGGGAGGCGAGACAATTTCTCATCCGAATGAAGTCGGCGGTGATGGATGAATTTATTTGAGAACTTGGGTTGCCTCCCAAGAAGTGCTTGGTTTAACGTCATCGGCCTGACACAGAAAAGGGATCGTCAAAGTACGGCTTTCACCTATAGTAAGTGTCGTACAACAACACATATGGATCTTGATTCTGAACGCCCTCAAGCTTGGCGATATTTGGATTTGTTTGGCTCAAATTCCCAACTTGATTCTTCTCCGGATTTTGTGTTTGGTAGGCGTGGATGAACAGAGTTGGAAGTGATGGAGGACAAGCGAGCCACATTGGATTCTCATAGAAATGTTCGTCTTTAATCGGTGTCGGAATCACAACGTGGATCTCAAACGGTGGATAATCACAAGTGTTATCTTGTGATTCTTTATCGTTGCTCAATTTTTGGGTCTCCTCCTTATTAGGATATTCATCAACAATCAAACCCAATGTCCTTCCACTTGCATTTGGTTCCTCATAGTGGATTTTAACGTATATGGTGTTTGTGTGTCTCAGTTCTATCATTTTTTACTCAACCTTAATTAAGTATATAAGATGATTAATTTGCGTCTGAAGAGACGTTACGAAAGCATCAATTTCAGCGTAGGTCGTCTCAATATTGTCAAGACGATCCTCATGCTCGTTGATCCGGTAATTTGTTTCCCTCCAGAAAGCTTGAGTTTCCCCCATAAATTCAACGAACATTTCTTCCAGGGTGGGGGAAGACTCCTTCTGTTGGCCTGGGATGTCAATCCATGGTGCCGAAATGGGGAACTATCCCCCAAACTTTGGTAGCTTATTGAATAATTCCAACTCTAAAAATCAAGCTCCGCCGTGTCTTCCAGTACCTAATAGACTTCGTCCGCAGTTAGTTGGTCAAAAGAGGTAGTACCGTTTCTTCCTTCAACCCAATTTCTTGTTGCAACTTCTAACCCATGAGGAAATTCAGTAGTTAACACTCCATTGGGATACGATGGTTTGGGAACCGGATGAGTAACTCCTTATATCGATCCCAAGCATAATAAAATGGCTCAAAATCCTGCTGAAAAAAATTTAAGAGGACTTGTTGATGCGCCATCTCCAAGTACCTCAAAAAATAAAACAAACTACAAACAAAAATTATAAACAAAATAAACTCCTAAATTAAAATCAAGTTACTTACTCACAATATCAACAACAATCTAAAAGCCAATCCCCAACAACAGTGCCAAAAACTTGGTAGCAGAATATTACGTCGCTACTTTCACTACAAGTGCACAGGTCAAGTTTTAGTAAAGTGAAAAGTGTAGGGGTTATCGTACCCACAGGGATTGGATTATATTATCATTAAGTACCGCGATTGTCATAACCAGATTTTATCTAGGTGACTCAAACGTAGTTTTTAAAATAATTATAATCTACTAAACTAAATTAATTTAGTAAACTATAATACTACAATGACGTTTATGGGAATTTATCGTCTAGCGATTAACTTCGTTCACTAATATGTGTTTGATTCAATCTTTTTTACATTAACGATATTCAAATCTATCTAACAATATAGGTATTGAAATCTCACTCACTATCTCTCCCAAGTTTAAACTGAATGAATATGTGACTTCGCATCAACGCCAAAGTCCCTCTCAACCGTCTATACAATAGTTGGTCACATGAGACTCACCCCAACCTCACGAATTGCATACTTTCTAACGCCATCCCGGGTCATTAGATCGTCACATTGTGTTTAAACCCTAGTCTAAATTCGGGGTTACCTCTCCTGAGTGTCAAACCCCGTATTCTCAAACCAACCAAAATACCATAACAAACATACTATGATTGTAATAAAATGGTAAACACAATTGAATACAAATGAACAACCATTAACGAAACATCAATTTATAAAAACAATATTTTCATGAAGTCAATCAAGCCCTAGAAAATATATGTTTAGCTACTCATAGAAATATATACAAAAATAAATAAGCTAAATATAATCAAAACTATTAGCCAAACTGAGAATAAAATAGAGAAACAAGGAGACTAGCCGTTATCTGAAGAACCGACGTTAAAATCGCTCCGAGAACGTTTTCTCTTCTTGAATTTGATGATCTACTCTTGGTTGATAGTGTCTTGGAGCTCTCAAGACTCCCAAAAAATGTCTTAAGTGTTGTGGGCAAAGAGGTGTTATAATGATATCCCAAAATATCAACAAAATATCTCAAAATATCCTAAAACATCCGACATATGCAATTGAAGGTTGTTCATTCTCTCCATTTGTGGCTTCAACATGACGTTTTTGTGGCTGTTGTTATCTTCTGTTGCAGTTTTAACATAACGCTTTCCGGCGGCTTTGTGATCGGAGGTGAGTGTCTATTTCAATTTACATTCAATTGGCTGTAGTTGATGATTTTTCTGAAAAGTCATGTGCTTTGTGACTTATTTTATTTCGTTCTGATTGTGTTCATACTAATGTAATTTTTCTTCAAACAAATGTTTCAACAATTAAAGTTGTTACAGTCCATGAAAATGAATGAACCTGATATTAAAAGTTATAAGATTTAAGCAGTTGATGAAGCCAAAATCTTGTACATCAAATATGAAACTTTGGGATTAGGATTGGATAGATCTCTCTAGTTTTGGTCCTTGTAGAACAATGTACCATGGGTGAGCCTGCTGGTGTTGCACATTTGGTGTGACAATCAATAGTGTTTTGAAAAAGAATTTGGCAAAGTGTTAGTTAGAAGAAAAAAATGTGCGTAGTTGGCTACACCGCCTCTAATATTTGTAGGCGAGAAAACAATTTTTTGGAAAGTTTTCCCTTAAATCCCAACCCATTATCATTAATATTGTGGATTTGGTGGAATATGATGTAATGAACCATTATTTTAGGAGTAATAATGGCTCTATCTTCAATGAGAGGAAGGTGTTACAACTTCCCTCCAGCGGAATGACAGTGCTCATGTGTCTCAGGTTTGATAATCCTAATTGGGGTAAAGTGCTAAGGCCCAAGGTTTGCCTTCCCGGATTGGGGTGATGTTGGGAGCAAATCTTCTCAAGAGTGATGTTGTTTGAAAGAATAGTTCACCTTTCGGGTGGTGGCCACGTTCAGAGTAGTACGTTTCATAGCTCTTTGGGCATGGCACATGCTTGGTGGACACATGACAATGATTTAGGCCTTATCCAGATGTCCCTTTATCAAATGCCCCTAATCCTGAGCATGGCATAGTGTGCTCAAGAATACGAATATGAGATTGATCTCGAGGCCAAATTTGGCGCGAAACTAAAATGGTGCTTCCTCAAATATGGCACCTAGTAGGATTTTTTAAAATATGACGTTTCGTGTTTCGCGCCCAAAGCATGTCAAGTATTTAATGTTTCATGATTGATTTGACAATTGCGTTACCTTGTCTTCCTAGGTGATAGTTGGATTCAAAAAATATAAATGACATAATCTCCCATATTTGAACCTTCTTGAAACTTCTACTCTGTTGGATTTCGCCAACGTTTCTCTGTTGTCTTCATCTTCAAATTTCGGCAACTTTTTTTGTCTTCTTTAGTGATTTTTTCTGTCATTTATCAATCTAGTAATTTGATTTTTGGTATCATTTACATTCAAGTTCTCCTGCGAGGTAGTCTATTTTATCTCTAGTATCGTATTCCCAGTCTTGAGCACTGCCATGTGCCAATAAACATCCCTCATGATTTTCATTTTTTCCAACTCTTTTTTTGTGTTTCTTTTGTTTTTATGATGATAAGTATGCTCTATGGTTGTTTAAAAATATCAGAGTGGTTAACATCGCCTTTGATGACAGTGGTGATGTCGCGGAGGCTTCGGTTGTAGTTTCTCCCACGAGGTACTAGGGCATGGACTTCGGTGCTTCAGGTTCAAGTGAAGGAGTTTAAGTAGGGGTCGGTCCTTTAGTTAGGCCTAACTCAAGAGCACTCGTTAAATTTCTCCAAGTGTAATTGGCGAGCCCCTTCGCAAATTCCTCAAGCTCAGGATGGTAAGGAAACGATAGTTCTTGTTTGGACACCTTTTTATTTTGAACTTAACTCGATTATAGTAGCATCACAAAGGGTTACCTTATTAATATTTACAAGAAATACTCCATTTCTTGCCTTGGGGTGGAGGTATCTCTTCCAAATCTAGGAATTCGAGCTCATCGAAATGTGCCTAGAAAAGTTTCTTTCTAAATCGACACCATCCTTGGTGAGGTTCCATTTTCACCTCATCTCTTTATTCAATGAGTTCTCTATACGTTAAATGTTTGCCCCATTTAATTATTCTCCAACGCTTAGGGAATAATGGGTGGGTTCGTCATTTTATGCCTAAAAAATTGCATCACCCCTATGTTGATCCCAAGGTTTTAATGGACAATTAAGGGTTAATGTTTTTTGTGGAATTAATGTATTTGTTGAGTGTTTCAGTAAAAAATTTCTAATTAAAGATTGAATCATGAAGAAATTATCAAGGGTGCAAGGATGGACATTGAAGAAATAAAGAGTATTGAAGCTCAAGAATAAATTAGGTGAAAACAACTCAAATACTCTTAATGCAACCCGAATTAGGATCACACACGACACTAATTAATGAATTATATTTTGAGTATTTCATTTGATAAAATTTAAGATCCTAATTAGTGTTCAAATATTTACTCCTACGTGAAATTGAAGATTGAAATTTGAGCTAAGTAAGAATAATGTTTAAAGTTGTATTTTAGTGTGAATTGTATTAACCGAGAAAAGCAATGGGTTAATGGGTTTAAACAATAAATTTTGGAGCTAAAATAAGTGTGAAAATGAACATCTAGCATCGATCGATCAACTAACCAGAAGATGATTGGTCAACCGATGGGTCAAAGGCTAGAAAGGTGACTCTCTGAATCGATTGGTCAACCGACCGTGGAAGGATCAGTCAACCGACCTTGATTTGATTTTGGCTGGGATTACATCTTGATTCAATCAGTCAACCAACAATAGTTTGATTTTGGCTTGGATTACATCCTGAATCAATCAGTTAACTAATTTTCTTAAAGGTTTGGCCTGTGTTACATCCTGAATCAATTGGTTAACCGATTGTGTTGGCTGAGATTTCGATGATTTTAAGGTTTTGGTAAAAAACTAGCCCTTTTTTACAAATCCAATGCAGTATTTTTGCAGTATTTTGGGGGATTTGAAAAAACTAAAGATATGATATATCTATTTTGATATCTCTATTGATTTGGCACATATAATTAAAGTTTCTCTCAATTTTAGCAACTAAATACTTCCTAATCTTTATGATTGATATTTAAGAAATAATTTGTGGGCATAATTGAGAGATTTAATAGTTATTTTTAAATAAAATGATATATGGGGTATATACACTACAACAAAAACTTCCCATAAAGGCACTTTTGTTGCAACGCTATATGAATTATGCCCTATAAAGGTACTTTTCGGGGCACAAAATTGGAAGTGTCATATAAAAGTCAATTTCTTGGAACACTATATGTCTTGTGCCCTATAAAGATACTTTTTGGGACACTATATATATTGTGTCCTATAATCAAATATTTAACGGGACACAAATTTGTGTCCCAATAGAATTTAATTATTAATTAAATAAATTAATATCTAATGTAAAAGGATATAAAGTAGTGCCCTAAAAACAGAAACCATATTAGGGCACCATCTTGTGTGCAATTACACATAGATTTTTATCACACTTATTATTATAAGTGAGATTAAACCATTAAAAAAAATTAAAAATTAAAAAAAAATAGGCGGTCGAAATTTGGTGTTCCCGCTCCTCGTCTAAATCGTCTTCAGGCCTTCTTTGTCAATCTCTTTTTGCTTCTCTCTAGTCTTCTACTGAGAGCCTCTCTCTCTAAAATCCCTAAACGATACGTCCCCTGCCCACCAATTCTCCATCATCTCACCCTCACTCTCTCACTTGATCCTCCATCGCCGATCTTCTTCTCTTTCTCTCTTCCACCTCTATCGTCTCCATCGCCATCTTTATCGTCGCCATATCCAGCCCGGATTTGACTAGATCTGGTTATATCTCCACCGAACGCTCAATCTGTCTCTATGTTCCTCTCGTGAACTCTGATGACAAAATCCATCAGCCCTCATCGTCGCTTAGTTGCCCAGATCTGGCAACCCTCACCATCGCTGCCGCTACCCTGCATCGTGGTCTGACCATCGCCATCGATCCGTCCGAAGGTAAGACTTCTCCCCTCTCGTTTTGTGAGTCTCTTTTCTCTCTTTTGCTTTCTTCTTGCAGGTTCGCCATCGAAGGCTCACCGTCTTCAACAATGAGCAAGTCCAAGTGTTCAACACAGGAATAATCCATTGTCGATTAACAGATTTGTTGTCGATTCGTTTCATTTTCAAATCGGCAACGATATTCCATTGTCGATTATGTATTTCAGGTTTGCCATGGATTTGGTTCGTGTTCACATTTGTTTAGTGTTTTTGTTTCCTATTTTGTTCTACTTCCATTTTCTCTTTGATTAATCCATGGTTGTCTATTATGTATTTCAGGTTTTCCAAAAATTTGGTTCAAAAATTTCAGGTATCATTTTGATGTTCTACCCTAATTTCTCCTAATTTTTGAACTTAGTGTCCGAACATAAATTTCTTCTATCATTTCCCTTAAGTAGTGTTTCTGTTTACATTAGTATTTCTATTTGCAGTCACCATATGAAATGCTCCCATACTCAAAACTAGTGGCATCTTCTTCTCTATTGTATGAGGATTTATGGTCAGTCCAAAGAAGTAGAATTGGTACTTATCAATTTGGTTTTTCAGTTTTGATTAAAACTTTGAGGCTTGGGCTTCATAATAAGAAGAACAAACTAAATCATGTAGACTTCAATCTAATTTTTCCCATGTATACAATGGTGATCAAGTGGCTTCATATACATTAAAGTCTTTACCTCTCAAGCTTGTCTGACGTTCATTAATTATTTTTCTTTAAAAAAAAGATCAGTTTTTATTAATTTCACCAGATAAGCTCATGTTACCCTTCCTCACAATAAAGGAATAATATTTGTATTTTGTTTCCCCAAGTATTGAGTATCTAAACCAATATTGTTTTGTGTTAAGGGAATATAATGTTATTTCAGTTAGCGAATTCTAATGATTGGAGAAAATTGTTCATTAACCTTCCATTTTTTACACTTTTTCTTTTCTTTTTCTTTTCTACACTATCTGACCTTTTTTTACTACAATTTGTGTAATTTCTATATTCTAGTTTGAAGATCCTAGAGATGCTGAAGATGCCATTCGTGGTCGGGATGGCTATAAATTTGATGGCTACCGTTTACGGGTTAGTATTTAAACTTTTATCTTTATGATACTAGACTATTAACTTTCAATCGTTAAAGTGAACCCCAATGCATTGTTTTGATTACCATTTTCTACTTATGTATAGGTCAAACTTGCATATGGTGGGTGAGGATCTTCATCAATTGACTGTGATAGTAGTTACAGCGGAAGTAGTCATAGTGGAGTTCCTAGGCACTCTAACTATTGTGGTAAGCACTGTCTTCTGTTTGGATTTCTTTATCATGGTGTTCATTGTGATAAGAATTTGTTCGATAATACTTGCTTTTGCAGTTCTCATAACTTGTTTACCTTCTTCTGCTTCATGGCAAGATCTGAAGGCAAGAAAATCTTCGTTCTATTCATTGTCTATGCTGTGTTCCTTAAAATGTCTTTCATGGTAGATTTGTCTGTCTTGATATAATGATATGTTTCGAATTAGAATCACATTAGGAGAGCAAGAGTCTAGAGATGTTTATTTTTCTAAAGTTTTTCATGATCACGATGGTCAGTTATTAAATTTATGTTCCAATTTTACTTCTCTACAACATTTTAATGTTTAAACTAACGCCTTGAATTGGGACTTGACTGGAAAAGCTTGAATTGGGAATATCAACCATAAGCTGTTTATTTATAATCCAGTCATTGACGGATTTTGTAAGGCTGGAAACGTAGATGAGGCAAATTCTATTGTAACATAAATGAAGTTGGTGAAATGCCATCCGGATAAATTGATATTCACCATTTTGATCCTTGGGCATTATATGAAAAAGAACATGTCTGAAGCAATAGGCATTTTTGAGACTTAGCTACTGGTCGTGCCCCTGATTAATTAACTGCAACTCTCTCATTTCTTGCCTTTAAATTGCCTTTAGCTGTTGGTTGTGCCCCTTATCTGATTAGACTTAACTGCGATGGCTGGGATGCCTAAAGTAGCATTTAGAATAAAGAAGATTGCTTCAGAATTTGGACTTGGGGATTTTTCCTTTGAGGAGAAATGATCGGTTTAGGACAAATGTGGATGTTCCAGTGGCAGTTTGAATTAAACGAGGCTACTACATTGCATTTTCTTTGAATCGATTAGTACGGTGATGCACTTGGTTTTGTTGGATCATGGATATAGCTGCCGATTTCGGTCTTTCCACAATCATGCAAAAATTTATGGAACATTCAACTTTCGTCCCACCGCAAGTAGTAAGTCATTTACTCTTGTCAATTTTTCATTGGTGATTTTTAGAATTTGGATTTTACCATGGTTCTATAGCATTTTCTTATCTAATTTTGGCCAAACTTTTCACCACTGTAGATATGGAAGCTAAATAACTCACTATTTCGTAATTATTTTTCAAAATGACTTGGGCGTGGAACCCAAACCAAAAAGTAAACGATTCAAAGGTTCTTGTTAGCTTCGGAAATCTCAAGGCCGAAGTAGAGACGTACACTAGTTTAGCACATGACTATAAATTTTAGCCTTTTTTTTTTTTCTTTATATATTTTGAATTTTTGAATTGTGTTTAGAATAAAATTGTATTTGACAATTTGATATAAAGAGCATGTAATTTTTTGGCAACAAACTAATTTTGTCATTAAAAGATATGGTTTAGCTATGGCGTATTGTATTGTGAGGAATTTTTATTGAAAGAGATTGTATTGTGAGGAATTTTTCGTTTTTATTGTTTGGATTTAGAGTATTTTGATATTTTAAAATAATTTTAAATTATAAAAAAAAAAGATTTAGACATTTTTTTGGATACTAAATAGTGCCCTTATATGTTGGTTCTCTTTGATAATTGTGTGACACATTCTTGTGTCCTAATAGAAGTTTTTCACAACACTTTGTAGTGCCCTAATATATATAATTTAAAAAATATAAAATGCTATAAAGGTAATATATGGTGTCCTAATAGTTATCTTATAGGACACTTATTATTGCCTTAACAAGTTTAAATAAAAGAACACTATATAGTGCCCTTATAATCTATTGGGGTGACTTTTTATGAGGCACCAGTCCAAGTGTCCCAAAATGCCCAAATGTCGCAATAGGGGCTTAGTCACGACACTTTTTCATGTCCCGATATGCCATTTTTGTTGTAGTGATAGGTTCCTTTAGAGGCCTATCATTTGAAAACTAGCCGTTAAAGGGCTTGTTCTCATTCCTTATATATAAACCTGTGAATTTGGATTTAGAGATATCAAGAACTATCAAGTTCCTAAGCTTGTTGAGAGTTATCATTTTGCTGAGATTATTTGTGTGAAAAGTTCTTGAGCTAAAGTGATGTTGAATTGGCATCACTGATCTGTGCTGTTTTGCAAATCCTATATCTATACTTTGGTGCTTTCCTACTGAGATATTTCCATGTTGTTGTGCTAAAATTTTATTTCATATTATTGTTTATTACTTGGATTTAAGATTGTTGAAAAATCATTTTTAAACTTAAGAGCATAAAAATTCTTTTTAAAATGATTTTATGATATTATCTGATTACGTGCTTAATTCTGTGCTACCCACACTTGTTATAATCAAATATTAATTTGCCTCACTTAAATTCTATCACGTAGTAAATTTTAGGATATTAATTAATTATAATTGTTCTGAGGTTGTAGAAGCTCTGAGTGGAAAAAACTCATCCTTTTTTGTATTTGTGAGTTTGAGCGGATTAGACACGATTGAGTCGGTGTTTAGTCAGGGTAGTTAAGGTTTCAATCTTTTCCGGGAAAAAAGTTGAGGTTTGATCTTTGCCTAAGGTATAAAAATGTTAGGTTATTCTTTTCCCTTGAAAAGAACTAGGTTGTGATTCTTCTGGAATTGAATTGTGTGAATTGTGACGGTTCTATCCTTACCACTGAAAATGATACTTGGAGAGTTTTGAGGTTTAATCTTTAGCTTGTAAAAGGATTAGGTTTGATCTTTAGCCTGTAAAAGGATTAGGTGGTAATTCTTCATATAATAAAATGAGGTTAATCTTTAGCCTGATAAAAAGATAAAGTTTTTCCTTTGCGTGAGAAAAGGAAAAGTGTAAAGGTTGACTTTGAGTCTGAGAAAAGAATCATTGTAAGGTTTTGGTTCCTACTTGCTAAAAGGATAAAGGGTTTAGTGGTTGTGAATCTATATAGAGCTCGCGAGACTAGATTAGGCAAGGCTAGCTTGCCGAACCAGGATTTATCTTGGTGTGCTGCTTTGTTATTCTTTTTTTTCTTTTCTTTTTTTCATATTTTGTTTAGGTATGCACTTAGAATATAAATACTTATCCACTGCGTAACAAAGATAATAATTGATTTAATATAAATTGATTATTTGATTAATTAAATGTTGAAAGAATTAAATTGTTTAAGTTTTTTATAACTACCCAATTCACCCCCCCCCCCTCCCTATTGGGTAGCTCACTAGGACAACACCATAAATTTTCCCTCCTCTTTTACTTCTTTATGTACGGGAAGACTGCGAATTCTGATGACAACTGTTAGCAATTCCAAACGAAACAGAAGATGATAAAACTAGTGCTCGGGTGTCGCAATAACAATAAAGGGTGGAAGAACTGGTGGATACACGTGAGTGGGGACTGGAAGCTTCCTTCCAAGGAGGCAAGGTCCTTCCCAAAACCTACTCAGTAGAAAGGTCCAAGAAAGCTTGCCTCATCTTAATTGTTTCCCTTTCATTTGTTGTCACTTCTTTTATTGTTTCTTTTAATCTTTTTCCTTTGGTCTTTCTTTTTTCATCCATTCGAAGAAATCTCCTAAGTTGAGCTGTATTGAAAAAGTTAACACCAAGACAATATGGGGGATTCTCGATGTTCAACAGGACTTCGATTCCTTGAAGGAGAAATAATTTCAAATCTATTTGTGAATCCTTCTTTTCCATCCTTGAAGATTCAGTAGAGGAAGATCGTCTCCGGAGTTGATCCCAAGCCCGAGTGTGACATCAACAATTACATCCTAGAAGACATCACATTGGGTTTCGAAGGGGAAGAAATCGAAGAAGATGGTAAGTCTTATTCCTCTCTTATTCAGTTGTTTTAAAAATATTTTTTTGTCTCTTCTAATTATTTCTCTCTCATATTAATAGAGATGGTAGGGCAAGGTATGTTTGAGAAAATGGTGGTGTTACACCAACGACAAACTGTCATTATCGTGTCTTCCCTGGTTAGCGTAGGGACTAGCCCCACTACTAGGGCTTCTCAAAATTAGAGGGATCCTATTCCAAAAAGGAGAGAGAAGTCTCTAGGGACATTCCAGGAAGGGAGATTTCTTGGGGATGCTCAACTAGTACCCCCCAGACGAGCTATCTCCCCAACATTCAAAGAGCTAACTCTTTGCCTGCGGGAGGGGACAGAGTGTGCTCCAAGGATTGAAGGGTTATTTCGAGACTCAACGGTTCCTGGGAACCCTAAAAACACATGCCACGATGGGCTCAGGGCTCAAGCTGTTATACTTTCCCAAGACATGGAGGCGATGTTTTTTGAGTAGGGAAATAATCCGACCCTGAGCCTACTTCGATTTAGAGCCATGTTAAGTTTACGTTAATTTTTATTTTTATTTCCTCTACTTTGTCTTAGCTTGGGGTGTTGATGTTTTTCCTCGTTTGTTCATTTCTTGCTTGAAGACAATCTATTCCTTCGCCTTATTGGAGGAGTTGACCCTGGATGTTTTGATGAACCAATTAACATTGATGTTTTGAGAAACTAATGCATTTATCGAGTATTATAGATTTTAGTTCCAATACTTGAATGAGAAAATTTATGAATTTGAATGATAAAGTTCAAGATGGTTGCAATGAAGGCATTAAAGATTTTTTTGACCAATAATAGTTTTTCCGTATTTGTAGGTAAACAAATCAATTCTTCTTATACACTTAATGCAACCCAATTAAGATCATGCACGACACTTAAATTTAACTTGAAATACTTTTAAAGTGGTCACAAATGATAAATGTTAGTGTTCAAATGATTTTCCTAAGTACTCGATAAATAAAATGCTTGAAAAATCTAGGAAATTGATGTTTTGGTTTGAATGGTCAACCGCCTAGTTGAAGGATCGACCAGATGATTACGATGTTATTTTTTGTTTTTGAACTTTAGGCTATATGATCGATCGATAGGTTGAACGAATTATTCAAATCCTAAAACGGTTGACCGCCCAATCAATTGACCAATTGTGTAACGACTAGATTTCTAGAAGTTGAAGGTTAATCAATCGAGCACTTGATGCGCCGATTGACTGATTAGGTCTTTTTCTGCATTTGACGATAATATTTTTCAAAGATATTTAACTCCTTTTTCATGCATTTGAACGTTAAAATATATTATTCTAATGAATTTTGACTAGTTTTCAAAGATATATCATATATTTCAAAAATATTTTAAATTAGTCCATATATATTTCTTGATTTTGTGATTTATACTGAGTAAATTTCTTTATATATTTTTGGGGTTTAAATCGAAATATTTTTGGACTAAATTTAGTGTTTTAAAATTTCTATTCTTGGTTAAATGAAGTTGATTTAAATTGATTTGATGTATGGAGTCGATGTATGATATTTTGGGCTCATCTTTCAAATATAGCCACTATAAGCATGGTTTAAAATCCCTATATATAGATATGAGAATTTCATCTTTTAACTATTCAAGAATACATATTATTTCAAATTTCTAAAAGAGAGAATATATTTTATTTTTTTTGAAATAGTTTTTGAGAGAAATAGTTTTAAAACATTCTTGATCGAAGAAAGGGCTATTTCTGTGTACACTGGGTTTGATTTTTTTGCTTTCAATCCTCTTTAAGAAATACTAGTGAAATCAATATTATTTATTTGCTTAAATTACTATGACTTAATTGATTCATTTATATCCTGAAAAATTGAGCTTATCATATCTAATACTGAAAAATCGTTTTTGTTAAAGTATCTTGAAAATCCTTTTAATACAATATTTTCATGGAATGTAATTTCTAAAGTATTTGTTCCTTAATTGTTCTGAAATTAGATTCATTGTCTCGCACAATTCTATCACCAACCTATCAGGACATTAATTGAACTTTTTGTATTTGTAAGATTGTAGCTTGGACCTAAAAGTACCTGGTTTAAGTGAGAGTGGATTAGTCATAAAGCGTTGTTACCTAATCAGGGTTAATGTTGAGCTTGAGAAAAAGTAGGGTTAATCTTGAGTTTAGAAAAATAGATAGGATTAATCTTGAGTCTGGGAAAAGTATAGGTTTGATTCTGAGCTGGAAAAAGGAATTAGGTTAATCCTGTACCTGTGAAAAGTATATTGTAAAGGTTTGGTTCTGACCAGGGAAAGAGATCAAGAGTTAGTGGATTGGGAATTCCCTACGGCAGCTTAGGAGAGAAGATGCGAGCATGAGTAGCTTGCCAAACAGCTATAAATTTTTGTGTTAATTTCTCTATCTTTATCTATTTGGTTGTGCACTTGGTTAAAATTGTTTCTGCCAAATGTCAAGATAACAGTCGATTAGGAAAATTGAAGTGATTTGATTATTTAATTACTTCATTTTTTTTACTACCCAATTCACCTCTTCTTGGGTAGATATTTGGCCAATAGTTGGTATCAGAGCTTAATTAGCTGTATAGGCTTCATATCCTAGCTAACAGAATCACATTGATTGCACTGAGGATAATATTTTATGTGTTTCCGCTAAAAGCTATGTATCTCTTGCTCATTTTGAAAATCCGTACTCTGTTAGTGAAAATGATAAATATAATGATGATGAGGTTACTCATAAGGCTATTTAGAAGTGACGCACCCTAGAATTACCTTAGGGAACAACACCTCCTATATGGTGTTATTCGAATTCCGCTCATTTAGAAAACAAACTTATCATTTTCTTTCAAATGCCTTTGGATAAGTTGTATTTTTTGAATTTTTTTAAAAACAATTTAGGGAGTTTTTCTAAGCATTGCTCTTGAACAATTTTACTTGGGCCTAATTAGTAGCACGTGAATACGGCGCTACTTTCACTCACAAGTATACGAGGTCAAGTTTTAGTATAGATCGGGAGAGTTAGGGTTATCGTGTCCACAGGAATTGGTTATGATTATTATTGATTACTGCAATTATCATAACCTAATTTTATCTAGGTGAAAATAAATTCAATAAAATTTAATACTAATACTAATTTAATTAAACTAACTAAATTAGCTATACTAATATTATATTGAGATAGTTTTGAGGGAATAGATTATCTAGGGATTAACTTCATTTACAAATACGTGTTCGATCTTGTTTTAGTTCATGTTAATGAGGTTTGACTTATCCGACAATCTCAGTTCGTAAACTCTCCCGCAACCTCTCCCGAGTGTAATGGGAGAATACACGACTTTATGACAACGAAGAAGTCCTCCTCAGCATCTTAACGACCCTAGGTCACGTGAGTCTCATCCCAACATTAATGATTGCACACTCACCAACTCCATCCCAGGTTATTGGATTGTCATGTTGTGCTTAACCTAGTCCGAATATGGGGTTACCTCTCCCGAGTGTCAAACCCCATATTCTCGATATATCTAAACAAGTATACATGCATGACATACTGATAAACACAATCGAAATTATTAAGAACACTCATTAACGAAACACAAACTCAACAAAACAATGTTTTCATAAATATAGCGGTAATCCCTAAACAACCTATGTTTAGCCAATGACCATAAGCATATATACAATGTGAAATGGACTAAACATGCCCAACAACTACCAAAATGAATAAAACAAAGAAAAGAAATGAAAGAAGTTATCCGATATCCGAAGATTTAGCGCTAAAACCGTAGAACGATCACTTCTTCTTTCTTCTTCCACCTCAGGTTGAGAGATCTCCCTCAAAAATCTCTCAAACTCACGCTAAATATGTTCGATCCCCGGCAACAGCGCCAAAAACTTGATAGTGCATAAATACATCGCTACTTTCACTCGCAAGTATACGAGGTCAAGTTTTAGTAAAGGTGGGGAGAGTAAGGGTATTGTGTCCACAGGGATTGATTGTGATTATTATTGAGTACCGTATTTATCATGACCTAACTTTATCTAGGCACTAAAAATATATATAAAATTAATATAAACTAATACTAAAATACTAATTAAACTATACTAATACTATTATGAGATGTATAGGGAAAATATTGCCTAGGGATTAACTTTTGTTCACAAAAACCTGTCTGGTCTCATTTTAGTTTACGTTAATGGCATTCGGGTATCCGACAATCTCTGTTTGTAAACTCACTCGCCACCTCTCTTGAGTGTAAGACGAGTGCATACATGACTTAGCATCAATGAAGAAGTCTTCCTTAACGTATTCACAACGCTATGTTATGTGACTCTCACCCTAACGTCATTGATTGCACACTTTCTAACGCCCTCCCGGGTCGTTAGATTGTTGTGTTGTGTTTACCCTAGTCCAAATTCGGGGTTACCTCTCCTGAGTGTCAAACCCTGTATTCTCTAATTATCTAAACAAGAATAATAACATGACAACATGGAAAACACAATCGAAATTATTATAAAACACACATTAACGAAACACAAGTTCAAACAATCAACACTTTTATAAATTACATTAATCCCTAGATAAAAACCCATTTAGCTTATGGCCATAGCCGATTATACAATGAAAATAGAGCTAAACCTGCTCAAACAACAATCCTAAGTTAAGAAATAAAGAAAGGAACGAGAGAAACTTAGCCTAGTCTGAAGATTTGTTGCTAAAAACATTTCAAGATTGCTTCCCCTTCTTTGTAATGTGATCTTTTCCTTAGGAATTGCTTGAGCACTCCCTAAACCTCTCTCTAAAATATATTATGTCTATTAGGGCTCTAATATCCGGAGGAAATGAGAGGAAGGAGTATAAATAGGAAAAATATCTAAAAAAATATCTAAAATCTTGTGCAGAGTGACCGCCTAGGCGGTGGGTATGTCGCTTAGAATGATCGCCTAGGTGGTGGAACAATGAACCAAGTCTCTGCATTCTGACCGCCTGGACGATAAAACTGCAGTGAGTTTAGGCTTGGATCTATACTTTGACCATTGCAGTGGTGGTTTAGTCGTCGCGGCGGTGGCTGGAGGTTCTGAATTTCAGCTTCTTTGCCCTTTTTCCACCGTTCTTCCACCGTCTTTAATCCGATGTGATCGTTTTTTATCCGTTTTCATCCCGTTTCTCTTCAAACACCTTATTTATACAAAACCATATAAAACATATTAAAACGTACTAAACATACTCAAAAACTAACAATGTTCAGATTAGAAATAGATAGATAATTTACACCTATCAAATACCCCCAAACTCGGAATTTTGCTAGTCCTCGAGCAAAACACCCACGCAGTAAAATAAAATATAACAACTAAAAACTAAAAATAAAAAAACACTTAAAACAAATATGTGCAAGTTTTGAGTATCATCTATCGGCTAAACAAATTATCCCTCATCGGCCCCCAATCCTATCGGGTTCAGGAATTTCAACATTTATAATAGTAAGTGCCATTATAGATCCTACTAAAGTGTGTGTGTGTTTAAAACTCAAATATATAATTATCCGTTAATCGGATTGTGTTATCTACCATATAAGCGCATGACAGAAAAAACCCGAACGTATAGGGAATCCATAGGCTTGACCCAAGATCTATTCACCACTAATGTAGGCTCGGAAGTTCAAAAAGATCAATAGGTTTTGGTTGAGTTTAGGACAAATGGCCAAGGGTAATTTTTAAAATAGAAAATGGGTTAACGTCATTAACTTGATGTTACCCAAGGCACATTACTTGCCACTCTCACACTCGAAACCCCATAGTTAAATTGGAAACAACCCTGAACATACGTTAAGAACGACGCACTCAATTGTAAAATACAAATGGAAAAAAACAATATATAATTTTTTTTTTTCCAAACAAACACACCCCCAAACTTATTTGATTTGTATAATTTAAGGGGTGTGTGAAATATGAACGAAAAACAACAAGTGAGTACTCGAATACCGAACCAATTAATAGCTCGCCCACAACCCAACTACTCATATCAAGAAGTATTTGCAACTACTAGCTAGATTTATTCACATTGTGCCTTTGGTTAAGCGATGTAAGGTTGGACAAGGTTCAATCGGCTATGGTATTGGTTAAGTGTTCATAATTAAAATGGCATTTAGGCTTCGACAGGGTAATGAGGGGTAATAGTACATCAGGGTAAGCTTAAAAGGCTCAAGCAAGAAAATGAATGCCTAAATTATATCTTCCGACCTATCTCGCCTTGAATTTCCCCCGAATCAAGTTCTAGAAACCCTAATGTCATAAATTTAGGTGACAAATAATAGTTTTCAAATCAATTAGATGGTTATATAATGAGTTTTCATTCGCGTGCAAGTAGGATTTATTATAACTTTTACTAAAACGTAACGTTGAGCATGCAGAACATACATGCATGTGTTTTACACTCGACCTCAATAAACTACCAAGGGACAGACTCATCATCGGGTAATGGCCCAGATGACATCAAACTCAGCACATAACACAAAAACTATCCGAAACAGACATGCACAGGTAAAAACAGTAAAACATAAACTATAACTAAAACATAAATAAACATACTACACATCACACCCGACCCAAACAAGAAATGCCAAAAACGACCTAGTCAGTGATCCCAATGACATGATAAAGCATTATAATGAAGACTAGGGTTTAGAACACATACTTGGGAGGCGAGATAATCTCGCCTCCGACTCAAATCGGTTGCGACGGATTTAACTTATTTTTCCTTGGGTTGCCTCCCAAGAAGTACTTGGTTTAAGGTCATTAGCCTGACACACTGAAGTGCTCATCAAAGAGTGGCTTCTACCCGTAGTAAGTTTCGTACAGCACCACATACAAGTCTTGGTTAAAAACACCCTCAAGCTTAATGAGATTTTTCTTTGGATTGCTCGATCTTTCAATGTCATACCTCACCTACTCATGTACTTGGTGGGTATGAAAGGTCGTTCTAACGGCGGAGAAGGACAAGTGAGCCATATCAAATCCTCGTAGATATGATCGTCTTGGATCAACTGCGGCATCACGAGCTATAATTCAAATGGTGAAAATTCACAACGATTAATATGTGAATTTTCATCACCGCTCCACACTTGAGGTGTTGTATTTTCATGATTTTCTTCGATCTCACCCAAGTACCTCCCGCTTGTCTCTGGTTCCTCCCAGTGGCTTTCACAGTCAGATTCAACTTGTTCGCCTTTCAGTGCCACCGCTCCTGTCTCGGACTCAACAAAGCAAAGAAGATGACCAATTTGCGTCTGTAAAGACGTTACGGTCTTATTGATGTCGACGTAGACCGTCTTGATAAGATCAAGATGATCCTCATGCTAGTTGATCCGGTCATGCATCTCCCTAAACAAGCCTTAAGTCTCTCCCATAACGGTTGTGAGCATTTCTTCCAGATTGGGGGAAGACTCCTCGTTATGATCCAGAATGTCAATCCATGGCATCGTGGTGTTGGAAAAATCCTCCAAGCTTTGGTAAGTCGGTGAATGATTCCAACTTTGATAATCATAGGCCGTTATTTTCTCCAATGGCCAAATGGCTTTGTCCACAGTTAGGTCGTAGAGAGAAGGGGTACCGTTTCCTCATTCCATCCTTATTCTAGTTGTGTCTTGTAACCCGTCGAGGAAATTGAGGAGTTGACTCTCCGTTGGGAAATGATGGTTTGGAAACTGGAGTAAAAAATCCCTATATCGATCCTAAGCACAATAAAAATGGCTCGGAATCTTGTTGAAAGAACTGTAAGAGTACCTATTGATCTACCATCTTCAAGTACCCTGTGAAAAAACAAAAACAAAAACTACAAACGAAAAATTATAAACAAAAGAAATGCCTAAAGTAAAATTGGGTCATTTACTCATAATATCAATAATAATAAAAAACACAATCCTCGGCAACGGCGCCAAAAACTTGGTAGCGATTGCCGAAAACTGAATTCGATAAACACAATCCCCGACAATGGTGCCAAAAACTTGGTAGCGCATAAATATATCGCTACTTTCACTCGCTACTTTTACTCGCAAGTATACGAGGTCAAGTTTTAGTAAAGGTAGGGAGAGTAAGGGTATCGTGTCCACAGGGATTGGTTGTGATTATTATTGAGTATCGCTTTTATCATGACCTAAATTTATCTAGGCGCTAAAAATGTATATAAAATTAATATAAACTAATACTAAAATTCTAATTAAACTATACTAATACTATTATGAGATGTTTCGGGAAAATATTGCCTAGGGATTAACTTTTGTTTACAAAAATGTATTTGGTCTCGTTTTAGTTTACGTTAATGGTGTTCGGGTATCCGAAAATCTAGGTTCGTAAACTCACTCGCCACCTCTCCTAGGTGTAAAGACGAGTGAATACATGATTTCGCATCAATGAAGAAATCCCCCTCAACATCTTAACGATGTTAGGTCACGTGCGTCTCGCCCCAACATCATTGATTGCACACTTTCTAACGCCTTCTCGGGTTATTAGATTGTCATGTTGTGTTTACCCTAATCCGAATTCTAGTTTACCTCTCCCGATTGTCAAACCCCGTATTCTCTAATTATCTAAACAATCATAATAACATGACAACACGGAAAACACAATCGAAATTATTATAAAACAATACACAAACTCAAACAATCAACACTTTTATAAATTACATTAATCCCTAGACAAAAACCCATTTAGCTCATGGCTATAGCCGGTTATATACTGAAAATAGAGCTAAATGTGCTCAATCAACAATCCTAAGTTAAGAAATAAAGAAAGGAACGAGAGAAACTTAGCATAGTCCGAAGTTTTGTCGCTAAAAACATTTCGAGATCGCTCTCCCTTCTTTGCAATGTGATCTTCTCCTTAGGAATTGCTTGAGCACTCCCTAAACCTCTCTCTAAAATATACAAAGTCTATTAGGGCTCTAATAGCCGGAGGAGTGGAGAAGAAGGGATATAAATAGGGAAAATATCTAAAATCTGGTGTAAAGTGACCGCTTAGGCGATGGGTATATCGGTTAGAATGATCGCCTAGGCGATGGAACAGTGAACCAAGTCTCTACATTCTGATCACCTAGGAGGTGAAACTGCATTGAGTTTAGGCTTGGCTCTGTACTTTGACTACCGCGGCGGTGGTTTGGTGGCCGCGGTGGTGGCTGCAGGTTCTAAATTTCAGCTTCTTTGCCCTTTTTCCACCATTCTTCCACCGTCTTTGATCCGATATGTCCGATATGATCGTTTTTGATCCGTTTTTATCTTGTTTCACCTCAAACACCTGATTTATTCAAAAACACATAAAAACATATTAAAACGTACTAAACGTACTAAAAAACTAACAATGTTCAAATTGAAAATAGATAGATAATTTACACCTATCACTAATTTTTGTAAAATTTTTTAGTCGCCACCTAGCATGGGTTGTGAAAAGGTGTACTAGGTCATAGGGTTTTAAAGGAAAAATAAGAAGGAAATGAAACTTTTGAAATAGCCCAAATTTTGACATGAAATAAAAGGTCTTAACTATAGTATTCTTTTAAGTTCAAAGGGTCAGTTATGCTTGGGGAAGGTCTTAGGCACCTCAAGACATCCTTTCAAAAACGATCCCTAGTATCTAAATATTTTAAATTAAACAAACTCCAAGTGTTGTTTAGTTTGGTTGGTTAACATTATATTTTTCCCATTATCCTTCTTTTATGCCACGCAAATAAAGTAAAGCTAATCAGCACATTAAAAAAAAAAAAAAAAAAGTAAAATAAATACAAAATGTCCCCCTTTTCAACTACTTATCGATTATGGATGAATCAACAAGCTCGGTCCCCATCTTTTTTTCTTTTATTTATTTATTTATTTATTTTAGCTCAAGTTATGATAGCAAAAACTTATGTATGAAAAAGATAAGAAATTTTTTTTTTTTCTACAATGAAAGACTTTTCCATTAAAAAAAAAAAAAAAAAAAAAGGAAAGAAAGAAATGTTTCCTTTGTTAAGAAAACAATTAAAGAATAAATATATGTTTTTGTTGTTGGTTATTCTTAATGAAGAAAATGATTTATTTTTTTTCATTAAATTTATAAAAAATAAAATTAAAATAGTTTTTTTTTTTTTTTTTTTTTTTTTTTTTTTTTTTTTTTTTTTATGAAAAATACATATTTTAAAGAAACAAAAGATTTGGCTTTTCATGAAGAAAACTTGAAAAAAAAAAAAAAAAAACAATTGTTTAGACTTTTTTTTATGCAGGAAAAATATTTTTAAATTAGTTAAAAAGGAGTTTGTTTTCTTATGGAGAAAAAAAACATAGTTTAATTTTTTTTTTTAAAAACGTTTGGTTATGTTAGGGAGGAAAACACATTTTAAAGTTATATGTTTAGTTTTTCCTAAAAAATTTCTTCAAGTAAAAAGGTTTGATTTTCTTATGAAAAAAATACATTTTTTGGGTAAAAATCTTTATATAAAAAACATTTTTTTAAGAAAGAGAAATATTAAAAATAAAAAAACATTTTCAACATTTTTGAAGAAATCCACTTTTAGTTTATTTGTATGGAAGAAAAATATTTTTAGAAAATACATTTTTGAGATAGAATGAGAGGAACATTAAAGTTTTGTTAAGAATTGTTTTAGAAAAAATATATTTTTTGGTTTTCTTAAATGAAGAAACAATTTATTTTAAAAATGAAACTTTCTCTTTTAGGGAAAATGACCTTTAGAGTAAAGAGAAGATATATTTTTATTTGAAAGTTTCTTTGTTTTTTAAAGAAACAGAGACTTAGTTTTTTTCTTATTTTTTATTAAAGTGAAAAAATAACCAAAAATAAAATAAAATACATGTATTTTTGTCATAATAGTCATAACTAAAATCACTTTGGGAAAGGATTTTCCTAAACTCTTATTTAAAGTTTCTCACATGATTGGAAACCTAAAAATAGGGGGGGGGTGTATTCCCAGTCTTAACCATGGCTAAGAAAGGCAAAACATTTCTGGAGAGGATTGCCTTTATCATGCCATTTCCATTTCACGAAATTGCAAAAAATGAAACAGGAAATAAGGGGTTCTCCCTTATTCAACCTTTAGCTAAGGAGAACTCAACATAGATTATATATCTATATGTAAAAAAGAAGAAAACATTGAAGGAAATTTAAAGTGCAGCAAGACACAAAACAATAAAGTAAAGTGTAGGAAAGTAGAAGCGTGAAAAGGCATATAAGGATAAATAAATGACAATAAAGTAGATGCAGAAAAATAAAAGTGCGGAAAGTCGCAGAGCGTAAAAGTAAATGACAATAAATAAAATGCAAGAATATAAACTTGTTTAGTGTTCACTTGGAAACGGATTTTTAGGTTATGACCGATTTTATTTTTCCTCCTATAAATAGGTTAAAAAAAATGAAAAAATACGTTTGAGCTGGTTTAGGAAACTTACCTTGCTAATGGAGGAAGTTCTTCCTTTATATTTCCGTCTTCTTATTCTTCTCTTCTTCCTTTGTCTTTGATTTCGTTTTTGCAGAGATGTTTCTAAGGCTTCTAAACTAACTTCTTTTTAGTGAGAGAAATTGTTCTTGCAAGTAATTAGAGAGCATACAAGCAAGAATAAGTCTTATCATGTGAATTGGAAAGAAAAAAATGATGGGAGGGCACCTCTATTTATAGAGGGAAAGTTGAAATGTCTAAACTCATTAATATGATTACAAGGTGAAGAATAAAGACTTTTGGTAACTTGTATTCTAAATTATTTCTAGCCGGTATTAGATTGTTGAAATTGGTCTTCAACGATACATTTTTTCTTCTAAGAATGGTGCATCTCAAACCATTAGTATAAGATATTAGAATAACTACAATGGGGTTACTAGTATTTAATGGATTGAACATGGTCATCCTTGATATCTTACATGATAGCTTTGCTCAATGTCCACATAAGATATTTGAAATATGATTATATTTGTTATGTTTTGACTTGAGGTACTTCATGTTACATGCATGGGTTTCTATACAATCATAATGCTAATATTTGTATTCTATCCAACGACACTTCAAAAGTATTCATTGGGTATAATGAGACATACATGTCAATATACGAGTATGGAAAATATAAACTATGACTCTCAAAAGAGAGTGATATATCCTATGAGATTTGATTTAATATAGTTCATCCAAGTCGATTCTTGGAGTAGTATAATTATCAATTAATGCACAGAGGGGTTTTTGACTTTATACATACCCTGTTGGTCCTTTCAGGAACATAATACAGAAGGTCGTTGACACACCCCGAATTTAGATTAGCAGAAGAAGTAGACAATTGGGAAGAGGATGAATACAAGTTTCATCCCTTCATCTGTAAGTCGTCCAAATCCGTTCATTTTGAAAATAGTTTTTCAAAGGCTTTTCTAGGTGTTGGTTTTGAAAAATTTCTTAAGCCGATATTTTCGTTAAAAAACAGAGTCTCCACCTAGCATGGGGTTAAATGGTATTCTAGGTCATCGAGATTTTGGAAATTCATTTTTCCTTTGAAATGGACCCTTGTTTTGACTTTCATAGGTCTATGTACCAGAGATATTCTTTAAGTTCGGGAGTCATTTATTCTTGGGGAAGGTGTTAGACACCCCAAGACACCCGTCCGAAGAAAGTACCTCAGTCTAAATAGTTATTCACTGTTAAACACTATCCAAGTAGTTTTCTTTGATCTACTTAAACATAAATAATTCTCTTTCTTAAGTTTTTGTTCTTTTTATATATTTGGACATGAGTTAACGGGAAAAAAAAAAGGGTAAATACTACAATTACTACTAGTTAGTGACACCTAATAACAGTTTATATACAAACAGAAATGTAACTATGCAAGCTATACTGCATGAAATGAAAACTAAAACTAAATGGTTTGGATATGCGACCGATCCCAAATGTGGGTTGCCTACGTATCTAAAATGAGAATTAGGTCATCATGTAGTTCGTTCTGGTTTGGGAAACAACATGGTTTATTATTAGAGGTGTGATCGAATCCTTATGGGTTGCTTGCCTATATACTTTGGGTGGTTACCAAAGATCAGGTCAGACGTAGTTTATCCTGTTATATTGGAAAATTTGGGTTGGTTTTTGTCAGATTTGATTTAGTTTGGTTAAGGTTTGGTTGATTATCAGTTAGTTTTGATTGAACAAACCTGAACACTACCATGAAACAAACCTTTGATTTTGTAAAGAACCTTAAACGAACTCCTTTATTTTGATTAGTTTAATATTCTTATGTGAGTTGTGAGTTAAAAGGTGAAAAACAAAATACCATATATATATACCAGTCCTACTCGTAATTAAGGAAAACGGGAAGGTTTCGGAAGAAGAATCACACATATTCCCGAAACGATAGAGGCCCACCCTTTATCCCAAGTTCTTAGACACAAATGTCTATCGGTGTAGTCTTTAAGTATATATGTATATATGTGTGTTTATTAATAAATATAATGTTCTTGGAGAGAATCATATAGACTATGTACGACTTAAGGTGTGAGTAGTTATTTTGCTTGAATCCGCACCGTTTTTACCACGTGGTTGGATGAGTTGATGTTTTTGAATGTCTTTCCTTGTTTTGAATGATCTTGAATGTTTTGAATGATTTTTGTAATATTTTAACCCTAATTTAGTTGTTATGGATGAGATTAGGTGTTTGCTTGATGTTCTTGACAAAATCAAATGCTTATTAGGTTGTTCTTATGGTTTGTTTGATTTTTATGGGTTTTGTGTGTTAAGAGCATGAAAGTAAGTGTATTATTTATAAGATTGTACTATATACAAAACAAAATGCATAAAAACAACCATGAATCATAGGGGGTTTGCTAGGAACATACCTAAATAGAGGATGTGGCCTTTCCTAAGTGTTGACCTCATTCTCCTTGATTGGTTGGCCAATGGTAAATCGGTGATCATGGTTCTTTGAGTTCCTATCCAAGATCCCAAGAAAAACAACCTATTTAGGAGATGTTGTCTTCCTTAAGTAGCCCACTTCCTTTCTACCTTGGCTTGGTATTTATCGGTGATTGTCAATCCTTGAAGTTTTTGTCCTAAGAACTTCAAGAATTCCTTCCACAGATGGATTTCAACTGAATAATGACGTGTTTTTTTAGAAATTAGCTTGAGAGGCCTAGGAACCGAGATATGTACTCGAGTTTAGAGAGAAAAGCTAGGCCATTAAGTCTTCAAAAAATAAGAACCCCAGCAACCCTATTTATAGGTTGGGCGCCTGCACATTGGGGAATGCGCAAGCCAATCCAGTCTCTTCCTTGGGGGATGTTTGGCCGAAGGGACATGCTATCTTGTCTTGGTTTGATTTGGCTTGGAACAAATTTCGGGGAGAAGACTAGATTCTCGAAGATTTGGTAATCATTAGAAATCATTACCAATGATTTCTAATCATTACCTTTCCACCAATTAGATTCCTTGCACATGGGTGCATTTATGACTTGATGGGATGGATCCGGTTTGGTTTATGGGCTAAATACCAGTTATATCCACTATTTCAGTTTAGTCATCATAAATGCATCCAAGGTGCATTGAACCTAGTCCTTAGGTGTCACTTTGCATTTAATGCAAAGTGATGAGCTATGTCTTGGAGGCCATACTTTCGGTTCCTGTTGGATGGAATCAGGTGAACTTTCCTTGTAACCATCGGTTAGTTTTCAAGTTGCCTAGTTACCTTTAGATATTTTTGTGAAAATATCTAGATCCTTTGAACCTAGCCATGAAATTTCATCCCAATAATTTAAATATTTATGGGATGTTCATTTAATGCAATGCTTGGATGCTACTCATCTAGTTTGGTTTCAGTAACAGGTCGTCACGATTTAAGGTTTTCGGTTGGTTTCGAAGATATTTTGCTTAAAATATCTAGATACCTTGAATGTGGTCTTCAAATTTCATCCCAATCATTTAATTCTTGATGGTATGAGTATTCAATGCTCATTGAATGCCTTGCTTAAGTAGCTAACCGAATCAGTTTAGTTTCGATAGCGGTTGGTTTCACCATAAGTGTCTTGGTAAACTTCCTTTGCCATTTGGTAGGAAACTTCTCAACAGGATCATTGGTCATTATAATGATTTGTTTGTGGTCCTTAAATGATGTCTAGGCCCATTCATAGCTTAGGCCTAGGGTGTTTTGTCAAGACTACTTGAATTTAATGAAAATCTAAGTCAAACCAAATCCTTAAAATCATCTCATGATTTAGGACTTTGTCATGAACTTTCCAAGCCTTGATTAATATGTATTCGATTGTTTCTTGGTAGTGTTTGTTGTAATATGTATAAATGAAATCAATGTTTTCGGTGTTAAATTGATAAGATTCAGTGGTAGTAAATGTTTGAAGGTCAAGGTGGGGTAACTGAGCTAATTGTTTGAAATGTTCTATAGTTTATGGGTAGTGACTAAGATTTATCTATACTATAGATGATTTGATGAAAATCAAAGTCATTTTAGTCCTCCTTAAATCATGGAAATTTCGAGGTTAACCCGAAACTTTAACTTAACTGTATTTTTTCAAATTTAAGAGTTTTGTGTTTTTGGTCATGTTTTTGTATATTTTGCAGTGTGAACTCAGGTAGAAATTCATTCCCTTTAAACCTAAATTTAAAATTTGTATGAACTTGTACTTGATTCGACACTAACTCGGGGGGATAAAATGCGGTGTCTTTAACTGTCCCTCTTTGTCATACTACACTAACATTTTGTATTGCTAGACATAAAATGTAAAAGACAAATGTTTAAATGTTTATAGTGGTTTGGCAGGAAAGATTTTAGTTGACTCTCCTCAGTGTGAAGTCTTCATATTGATCAACAGAGACGGGGATTCTTCGCATTTGTCATCAAAGAGTCCTTTCTTTGGCCACCAGAGACAATAACATTTTTCTTCCATCAACAAATATGGTAGGGTTTTACTTCCTCTACTAGAGACAAGAGTTGATTCTATCACGGAAGATAGGGATTGCTTCTATCAACGAAGATAGAGATTGTTTCTATCACAAAGGTAGAGATTGCTTCTATCATTGAAGATAGGGATTACTTCAATCACAGAAGATGGGGATTGCTTCTATCATAGGAGATATCGATTGCTTCTATCACAGAAGATATCGATTGCTTCAATCACGGAAGATAGGGATTGCTTCTATCACGGGAGATATGAATTACTTCTATTATGGAAGATAGGGATTGCTTCTATCACTGAAGATAAGGATTGCTTCTATCACAAAAGATAGGGATTGCCTCTATCAATGAAGGTGGGGATTACTTCTATCATAGGAGATAGGGATTGCTTCTATCATGGACAATAGGGATTGCTTTTATCACCGAAATAGGGATTACTTCTATCACTAAAGATAGGGATTGCTTCTATCACTGAAGATAAGGATTGCTTCTATCACAAAAGATAGGGATTGCCTCTATCAATGAAGGTGGGGATTACTTCTATCATAGGAGATAGGGATTGCTTCTATCATGGACAATAGGGATTGCTTTTATCACCGAAATAGGGATTACTTCTATCACTAAAGATAGGGATTGCTTCTATCACGGGAGATATGGATTTCTTCTACCAGGGAATATAGGGATTGGTTCCATCACTGAATATAAGGATTGCTTTTATCAGGGAAGATAGTGATTGCTTCTATCACTGAAGGTAGGAATTTATTCTATCATGGGAGATAGGGATTCCTTCTATTACTGAATATAGGGATTGCTTCTATCACAGGAGATGGGGATTGCTTTTATCACGGAAGATAGGGATTACTTCTATCATAGAAAATATGGATTGTTTCCATCACCGATTATAGAGATTACTTCTATTGTCGAAGATAGGGATTGCTTCTATCACCGAAGACAGAGAATGCTTCCATCATAGAAGATAGGGATTGCTTCTATTACTGAAGGTAGGGATTGCTTCTATCATGGTAGAAATGGATTGCTTTTATTATAGAATATAGGGATTGCTTCTATCACGGAAGATAGGTATTGTTTCTATTACGGAAGATAGGGATTGCTTATATCACCAAATATAGAGATTGTTTCTATTACTGAAGATAGGGATTTCTTTTATCACTGAAGATATAGATTGATTCTATCACAGAAGATAGAGATTGTTTCTATCACTAAAGATATGGATTCCTTCTATCAGGGAAGATAATGATTACTTCTATCACTGAAGATAGGTATTGCTTCTATCACTTAATATAGGGATGGTTTCTAACACGAAAATAGAGATTGCTTCTATCACTGAAGATAGAGATAGGAATTGCTTTTATCATAGATGATAGGGATTGCTTCTATCATTGTTGATAAGGATTACTTCTATCATGGGAGATACGAATTGCTTCTATCATGGAAGATAGGGATTGGTTGCTTTGAGGAATTTAGTTAGTTTGCTGATTGTAGATCAATATTTTGTGGGAAAGGTTCTTGGTGAGTACGACACTCTGTTCAAGCCCTACCAATGAATATACTATTATATCCCTAAAAGATGACATGCGGTCTATCTTATAGGACATGAGGATGATGACACTCGATCAACCGGCTCTTGGTTGTGACCATGCCGAAAAGGTTATCCTTCATATCTCAAATTAATGAGAATTAGGTCACATGTAGTTCTGACATGTAAAGTAAATCAAGATTGGGTGGAATGGTTTTGGGTTAGAGAAGCCAATTCTGGGGTGTCTAGTCCATGTGAGACTAAGATCGACGATTGATCTTCATGATGGCTTGAGCGAACCCCCATGACGATGCCTTCACATCTCAGACTTAACTAAGATTTTAGTCAAATGCAGTTCGGACTCGGGATGTGGATCAATACTTGGATGAAACGAATTCTTGGTTAGGGAAAACTGATTCTTGGGCCATCATATCAATACAAGATTGAAAATGATTGAGAGAATTCATACTAGGCGAACACCCTCATAGAACCCAAACCTTAGTGGAGTTTCTTAGCTACATCCTACTTGGGATTACCTGACAAGGACTAGAAAACTTCCTGGAGGAAATTTAACCTCGAGTAAAATGTACCTTAGTTGTAAACTGGGGCTTGAAGATGCTTGTTTATTTCCTAAGATTATAGTTTTTATTTTTTGAATTTATTTATTTATTTATCGTTTTTTTGTATTGATTATGATTGTGATTGGTACGAGTCTTATACTAAGAAACTCTTCAGAAAGAATATCTGAAATAATGTACCCCAACTCTAGCTAGGGTGACTTTTATCACAGAGTCTCAATGGAGAAACCAAATATAATGTGCCCCAGCTTGAGCTAGGGTGAGTCTCATCACAAATTCTTAATGGAGAAATCAGATATAATGTGACCCAGTTCTAGCTAGGGCGCAGGACTATCTATTGAGCGCTCAGCGGATAGGCGAAGCCCACATGGGTCGCCTCTATTTTCAGAATTGAGCATGTGATTTGTAGTGTTTATTTTAGTCTCGAAACCCCCATTAGGTTGTTCACATATTACTGGCATTACTGGTTCTAGATGGTAATCGTCGGATGACCGAAACCCACTAGGGTTGCCTACATACACTGAGTTCCTAAGTTAGGAATCTAGTTGAAACGTAGTTTAGCCCTCGCTGTACTATCTCCAATTGTCAACCATACCAACAAGGGCTTTCTATATACTTTGGTAATTAACCAAGGATTAGGTCGACGTGTAGTTCGAGCACAGGAATCCCCTGTTGTCTGCTTAACAAAAGGATTGGTAGTTAGCTTCTCAAGGAAGCCAAGGGGCTTTATAGAAGATGCACCCTGATACATGGCTAAGAGAATATCGTGATTGTGGATATCTCTCTAGTTTCGACTAGACCAGCCTGGGTCTTCTATGTAGCTTGGTGGTTTATCTAGGACAAGTCGAAGTGTAGTCTACTAGGGATGGAGGAATTTTGTTTCAGGTGACGACCTAACCTGGAAAGGTTTTGCCTATCCTAGTGTTTACCAGGACTGAGGTCGATACCTAATTCTTTCTTGGCTGGTTAAAGTCTAGTATGGCTAAATCCGGATTAGGTCACTACCATGTTTGGTCTGGTTCAATCTCAATTGATTGGGGAATTCATTATTAAGTAGCTCTATGGGGATTCTATTGTTGATGTGACTCTATGGAGATTTTTAGTGTTAATGACGTGATACAATCTTGATTGACGTGAGATTTTTGTTAATGGCAACCAGAGATGGTTTTATACATGTCCTAGGCTAAGATAGTGTTATAAAGATGATACCTAAGGAGAGTTAAAAGACTATTCCTAGAGATTCACCCTGGTCTAGGGCTGAGAGAGTGTCATCAAGATGATACTTCTTTTTCTTTTTATTTTGGCTGAACCCGTTGGGTTTCCTACGTATGTTAGTGATCTACCAAGGATTAGGTCGAATGTAGTTCCGAGCTAGTAATTCTAAGAATTGCACCTATCGCAGAAGAGGATAGCTACATTTGTTGGCAACAATCTTGTCGTCGTCTAATGGATGAAGTCTCTTGACTAAGCATTAGCTAGTTAAGATTTGATTGTTATCCTTGATTGGTAGTTTGTTTACGTCTATGTTGCTTTGTTTTGTTTTTTTTTTTTTTTTATTGGAGTCTTGGAACTTGGAGAGTTTTGAACGATTTTGGGTTCACCCAATTTTGGGAAGATTGGGTTAGATCCTAGCAAGGTCAGACTTCTAAAGACACTCTAATACACTCCAGCGTTTAGCAGTAATGGGCATGGTTTATCAAGACACACCTTCAGTGAGATAGATTCCTTATCTAACTTCTAAGTTAGTTAGACCTATTATTAGATACGGATATTGGTATGGTGACTGACGAGGTAACTTAACAAGATTACATGTCCGAGAATTGCCTAACCAATTAGAGGTTCCTAGATAAGGTGTATGGGTGCAAGTGTCATGTTGATGATGGCTTATTGATGCTAAATGATATGCAGGATGCCACAGGTTTTTGTGAAGTATGATGCCGCCTAAGTTATTCGTGATACATAGTGCTTGTGTAGTGCTTTGGTATTGACTTTCCGTACTATATCATTTTGTGACATCCAATTCTAGAATGTCTTCTTAAAGAATACATTATCTATCTAGGGATGCTAGTTTTCTCCTAAAATGTTTTCACTAGGTACCTTTTTCTATTAGCCTTCGTCCTTATTTTTTCATGTCGTTTTTGATACGGAAAGCTTACTGGTGCTTTTTGAAAGGCAACCTATTCCTTTTCTCCTTCTTGTGTTGTAACTAGAATTCTGATTAGAATTTTTATTCAAATAGTCTCTGGGTTTTGGTGGCAACCTAGAAAGGTTCGAACAGGAATAGCGAAGGGTTACTTCAAGTCTCACTTGGTTGATATCGAGATTTTCCATAACGGGAATATCTGGCTCGAAATTGAGATTACTGTTGATTTGGCTAGGGCTTTGAATGGCTTTTCGAATGAGTTTTGGGAGAGGGTTCGAATGAATGGCTTATTTCACAAGACTTGTTCTCTTTTCCTAAGTTCATTTCTAATGCTTTAAGCATTAGCCTATACACCATGTATATTTTTCTTTTTCACTTTGTACAAGATTATTTTTTCTAGAGTATACTTAGGTAATCATAATGAAACGTTCAATCATCTTAAGAATTGTCTCGATTTTTATATCGGATTAATATAAATTATGATGAAGATAAGTTCAATAGCAATTTAGACCAAATATTCGTAGTTATTAGTTAACGAGGTTCTCTAGTTTTAATGTCATCAAGTTCTGATATTGTTATTTTCTCATATTGGTTATCGAGATTACCTAGGCCCTATATGTTACCTGAGGCTTTATTGATGGCTCTGCTTCACTTCTTCTGTCTTAGGCTGAGGGCAGATGGAATGGGCCTTCCCGAGATGACTTAGATGAGGGAGAATGGAAGTGATAGAGAAACAAGTATAACTTACTGACCATTAACAAAAAATAAAAATAAAAATAAAATAAAATAAAAAAATAAAAAATTGGTAGTGTTAAGAGAATTTTCTGTTATTTTTTCTTTACTCTAGCAAGTAAGGAGTCGTACCTTCTATATAATCCATGTAGCGAGATTTAGGTACTGATCCCGGTCTAGTTGGCCCAAGTCACTAGATGTTGAGACACCCCTAAGACTTAATATAGATTATATTGAGAGCATGATTCACCTAATGGCTTTCGTGTGACCATTAAGTGTTTAAAAACTTTCTAAGACCAGTCTTTCTCATTTTCTTAATACTTACTTTCATAATTTTATATTTTCAAAGGATTAGGGTAATTTAAGTCGATCTCGAGGTCTTTGTTGGTTCCACCCTGGTCCTGACTTCTTTGTCCGTTTATCCGATATGCTTATCGTTCGCTTCTAGTCTTAAATGTCTTAAGTTATGCGAGGTTCTTCTTATTTTTGTCTTTTAGCAGGTTTTTCATAGCGCCTCATAATTAGTTATGTCAAGATAAAGTCTTTGCTTATTTTATTCAATCTTCAATTTGTTCAGCTACCCAATCTTTCAAGAAATTTTTTTCACGGACGGGTTTGGGATCTAAGACTTTATCTATCATTCTTCATGTCGTAAGTCTTCAAGATGTTTCTTCCTTTGTTCCAGTTTGAAGAAGTCTTCCATATTTCTTCAAGGTTACTTGGAAATTCCTAGATTGGAACATGTGTAGCGATTCCACAATCAGGGTTCCTAGGTTTTCTTTCTAACGTTCTCAGATTTGTTGTCAATATCTCACCATCGTTTGGTTGAAACAAGACATTTCTTCTAGCATTTTTTCTTTGGATAATGGTCTAATTTAGTGTTGAAATTATATCATCATTATTTTGATAGTTCGTGGTATATGACTTACGATAAGCAAATTAATTTGTGAAAATTAGAGTATGACGACCTGAGTCGACCTTTGATAAAATAAGTTTGCATTTGGTGATTTGTAGATCTAGTACGTGGGCGTACAAGATAATTCCTAATTCATTATAAGGGACTTTAAGAAATCAAGGGAAAGACCAAGATTGACATGGTCTTCTTTTTTATTTTCTTGGAATAGTGATGCTGGGTTCGTCTGGATCAATATTTGTTTCAAGGAGGTAATGTCTTCTGGCATCATTGAGATTTTAGAGTCGTTCTAAGTACTTCGAATAGAGGGAGGGATCAGTTCCATCTTATGATCTTGCAAGCAGCTCCCGAATGGCTTTTAGAAAAAGTTACCTAAAACAGTTTTCCTAGGTTTATTAAATGATTAACCACCTAGACCTCCACTAATGAACTTTTGTAGGATGTAAATTACCCTACCTATATGCATAGTTATGTTCTTGACATGCATGAGTATGTCTACATAGATGATGATGTACGTGCTATGCATATGCAATCTTAGGAAGACGTAACTCTAGTAGCCAATTCTCAGATTTGTTCCGAACAAACCTCGGCTTGGACTTGGCTTTCATAAGACCAATGTGACTTGAAATTTTTGTCTTATCCTCAAACTTAAGAGTTAGGGTCACCTTAGGACTACGGAATGATTTGACATTTTATCCTCAAGGTACAGATCATTCTTTCTAGGACTCAAGGGCACGATCGTTATTTTCTTTCTCAAGACCTAGACAAGGACTCCTAGGAATGCATGACAGAAATATCATTTCTCTTTTTCCTTTTCAAAGCAAGGATATTTTGCATCTAGAACTTGGTGATAGACTCATCTTTTCATTTCAATTTTAATACCGTTCTTAGGTCCTAGTGAAAGAATTATCCTAGATTCTTCCCATGCATTATTTTTCTTAGGACTTAGTGACATGATTGAAGTATTCAAGCATAGATCATGGCTCTTAGGACTTGATGACATGATCATCCCTTGTTTTTTCTTTTTAAAGTTGGGATAATTGCTCCTAGGACTTGATGACTGACACGTCTTTCTTCCTCATAAATAGATTACTATTTTTAGGACCTATTGACGAAATTATCCTATATTTTTCCTCAAAACATAAATCATTTTCCCTAGGACCTAATGGAAGCTTCATCATTTTTCTTCCTCAAAAGATGGATTATCATTCGTAGGGCTTGAGGAAGATTCTAAGACGCCATTGATTTCATGATGCCTACTGATGGTGAATTTATTTTTGACGGGCTAACTGGTGAAACCTAGGTGGTCACTTATCAGGATAGATTTTGACTGGCTTGAGGCATTTTGAACCTAAACAAAATGTCTTCCTAATGGTGCATAATTCCTACTGTATTCGATTTTTCAGAAAGGGCACAATGCTTAGGACATGACATGCCTTTCCCAGGGAATTGTGACCCGGGATATGTTTACGATTTGAATCACACATTCCTAATTTTCTTGGGTGACGACGTTTTCTTATGTTTTGGTAGTTTAACGTGATTTTACACGATCGAGGTAGATTCTTTCACGTTATCTTAGTGGGCGAACTTTAGATAAGCCTATGATTATTTGTTTCTTTTGAGATGGAGTGTTTTTTAATTTTTTTATTTTTTTAAAAAGCAAAGACTCTGGTGATTTTTTTAAGGTATGTTTTAAGTGAATTATTACGGAGGCAATAGGAATTAATGTTTTACTATTTTATTTTTTATGGTTTATTGGGTTAAGTGAAGTGCGAGTTCTTGATCTTTCTTGCAGCTTGCTCCGTATTCAAATTTTTTGCAGACATTTTTGGATGCCGAACAAGCTAGCAATGTGTGGGATAGAACAAGAATTCTTACATGAATTATTTTATGCTCCCATTTGTCCTAGAAGGTTATTCTATATACCTGGTATAATAGTAATGTAAATAACTGTACATAGAATAAAAATAATGTTTTGCTCCAAGATAAGTGTCCTAAGTAGAATAGGGTTTTGATTATTCCTCTATCCTAAGCTTACTATATATGGTTTTGGTTGTTCTTCTAGCGTATCTTAAAAATAGCTCAGTTCCCAGACCTTCAAACCTCTGGTGTCCTCCCTAAGAGAACATCCATCTTTGATTAGTGGTCCGAGCGAGAAGAGGTTCGTACTCGAATCCCGGGGGACGCAACTCTGAGACTTTCTTCTACTAACTTCTCTTTCAACCCTAAGGATTTTTAGGTCTTAGATCAGTGCAATGAAACCACCGCTGAAAGCCCCTACGACCGGCCTCTCTATCCCTAAGAGGGTTACAACTTGGGTTTTCATCATGATATACAATACAAAATGAGTGCTCGTGCATTGGAGAGAGTATACAGTAATGTAAATGCAAAAATGTAAAGACGGTGTTTAAATACGGTAATGTAAAGACAATATATATATATATATATATATATATATATATGCATGTTGATATATACACATGAAATGATATGCTTAGTATTTCTTTGTTATTATTGTTATTGTTGTTACTTTTATGTTTTTGGTAGGGAATTGTTTATGTTTGAAATCAAAGATGTATTGCATGCATGTTATTAAATAGAGAATATGGATTTAGGCTCCAACTTGTCCTGACTCTCTTATGAAGTCCCCAGTGGAGTCATCAGTTGACGCACCCTGGATTTCGATTAGCGAAAGAAGTAGAAAATCCAGAAAAGGAAGAAAACAAGTTTCATCCCTTCCTCTCCAAGTCATCCAAATTTGTTCATTTTGAAAATGGTTTTTCAAGTGCTTTTCTAGGCATTGGTTTTGAAAAAGTTCTTGGGCCGAGATTTTTGTTAAAAAATGGAGTTGCAACCTAGAGTGGGGTTAAATGGTATACTAGGTCACCGGGATTTTGGAAATTCAAATTTTCTTTTGAAATGGCACGTGTTTTGACTTCCATAGGTCTATGTACAAGAGAAATTATTTAAGTTTGGGAGTTGTGTGTGTTTGGGGAAGGTTTTAGACACCCCAAGACACCCGTGTGAAGACATTACCTCAGTCTAAATATATATTCACTGTTAAACACTATCCAAGTAGTTTTCTTTGATCTATTTAAACATAAATAATGCCTTTTTTTTTAAGTTTTTGTTCTCTTTATGTATTTTGACCTAATTTAATGGAAAACATCTAAATATTGTAGCTATTACTAGAAAGTGACACTCAATAATAGTTTATATAAAGACAACTATGTAAATATGAAAGCTATACTGCATGAAATGCGAACTAAAACTAAATGGGGTGGATATCTGACCGAACCCGCACATGGGTTTCCTACGTTCCTCAAATGAGAATCAGGTCATCATGTAGTTTGTTCTGGTTTGGAAAAGAACACAGTTTATTATTAGAGGTGTGACTGAACCCTTATGGGTTGCCTACGTACTTTGGGTGGTTACCAAAGATCAGATTAGACATAGTTCATCCTGTTATGTTGGAAAAGCTAGGTAGGTTTTTGTTAGATCTGATTTAGTTTAGTTAAGTTTTGGTTTATTGTCAATTAGTTTTGATTGAATAAACTTGTATCACAACCTTGAAACAAACCTTTGATTTTGTCAAGAACCTTAAACGAACTCATTTAGTCTTCGTGTGTGAGTTGTGAGTTAAAAAGTGAAACGAAATACCATATATTTATGCCAATCCTACTCATAACTAAGGAAAACGAGAATGTTTCCAAAGAAGAATCACACATATCCCCGAGGAATAGAGGCCCGCCCTTTATCCTGAGTTCTTAACCACAAGGGTCTGTTGGTGTAGTATATATATATAAATGTGTGTGAGGGGGGGTTTATTAGCTAAAAAAAAAAAAAAAAAAAGAAATATGATGTTCTTGGGGAGAATCATATAGACTATGTACAACTCATGGTGTGAATAGTTATTTTGCTCGAATTGGCACTCGTTTTTACCACATGGTTGGATGAGTTGATGGTTTTGAATTTCTTGGCATGTTTTGAATTATTTTTGTATGATTTAACCCTAATTTAGTTGTTATGGTTAAGATTAGGTATATGCTTGGTGTTCTTGACAAAATCAAATGCTTGTTAGGTTGTTCTTATGGTTTGTTTGATTTTTATGGGTTTTGTGTGTTAAGAACATGGAAGTAAGTGTATTATTTATAAGATCCTACTATATACCAAAAAAAATGCACAAAATAAACCAAGAATCATAGGGGGTTTGGTAAGAACATGCCTACTTAAGGGATGTGGTTTTCCCTAAGTGTTTACCTCCTTCTCCTTGATTAATGGTTGGCCGATGGTTGATCGGTTATTTGAGTTCCTAGCCAAGAACCAAATAACAACAACCTACTTAGGGGATGTAGTCATCCCTAATTAGCCTACCTCATTTTCTCTTTGACTCGGTGTTTATCGGTGATCGTCGATCCTTAAAGTTCTTGTTCTAAGAACTTCAAGAATTCCTTCAACGGCTAGATTTCGACAGAATAACAACTTTTTGTTTAGAAATCCACTTGAGAGGCCTAGGTCCCGAGAGATATGCTTGAGTTTATAGAGAGAAGCTAGGCCTTCAAGTGTTGAAAAAATGAGAACCCCAACACCCCTATTTATAAGCTATGGGCCTGGGCATTAGGGAATGTGCAAGCTAATCCTGTCTCTTCCTTGGGGGTTGTTTGGCCTAAGGGACATGCTATCCTGTCTTGGTTTGATTTTCCTTGGAACGAATTTAGGGGAGAAGGCTAGATTCTCAAAGATTTGTAATGATTACCAAATATTTTCAAAGACTTTGTAATAATTGGAAATCATTACCAATGATTGGTAATGATTTCCAATCATTAACTCTCCAACAACTAGATTCCTTGCACATGGGTGCATATATGACTTGAAGGGATGGATCCGGTTTGATTTAGGGGTAAATACCGGTTATATCCATTATTTCGTTTTGATCGTCGTAGATGCATCCAAGGTGCATTTAACCTAGTCCTTCGGTTTCACTTTGAATTTAATGCAAAGTGGTGATTCATTACTTGGTGGCGACACATTCAGTTCATTTCAGATTGAATTTAATGTTGTGGACTAGATTGGTTGGAGCCTCAATGTAAAAATGAATCAACAATTGTGCTAGGAATAAAAAATTACACTTGATCATAGAGCATCTACAAAATATTTCACTACTAATCGCTTTGATTGAGTTTAACTCAGGCACCGACTTTAGGATATCTACACAAAAATACAAATTGTTTAGCACAATGACAAGTAAATATTTAGTATTAAAATTGGCTAAGGGCAATAAGGCCAGGACAAACTAGGGGCTCTCCACCGATAAGGGACCTAGAAGTTGTTCTCCTTGTAGGTTGGGAATTCCCAATCCCCACGGAGGTGGAAATATTTTTTTTCTTCCATTCCTTATGTTTATCAAGGTATCTAAATATGATCTTGGTCTATTTGGCTTCATTATGGAATTACCACCAACTGTTGATAGATTTTGGATTCTTTCCCCAATATGTAAAACTCAGAAAAAATGAGGTATGTTGGATTAACGTTGTTGAAGCGACATAAAATGATGAACTTGAACATAATCCTTCACGAGCTGGTCATCAGTTGGGTCAGGTAGGCATTCAAGTAATGTATGGGCTCTTTAATTAAAATGTGGATGGGAAGGCGAGCTCCCCCAAACATGGAATCCTCTTAGAAGAAGATCTTACCCAGGAAGGGCTTATGCACCCTAAGTTGCTCCTCGGTAGGCAGAGTTAATTTTAGAGAATCAGGGATGTCAAAATTCTTATAGAGGTTCTCCAAATAATTCCGAGTGAGGATGCTGACCACATCCCAAATAGAGCTCGATTCATGTGCCCAATGCATGGGTACATGAATTGTAAGAGAGCAGTGGGTTGTCTCCACCTTATAAAAGGGCTTAGGATGAGGACCCCGTTTCTGAGCATTTGACTGCTCAACAAAATCCCGAAGGGTTGTGCCAAAAAGAATGCCCAACCCTTCCACCAATTCTTGGTGATGAACCGACGGCAGCAGAAGATACAATGTTGTCCCCAGGGACGTAGCAAAACCAACAGGAAAAACTGGGAACAAAAAATTATTTAGGTATCGATAGAGAAGGTGACTAGAGTTAAAGAAAAAGCACAAAATGATGCCCAAGAATAGAACAAAATAAAGACGAACAAAAAAGCGATGCAAAATAGAAAAACATAATGAAGAAAAATACAAATGATGAAGAATTGAAGAATTTGAATTGCAAACACATACCGAAATAGGATAATATATAAACGGAATAGGAGAGTTAAATCATCGAAGAGGTTTCTTGAAAATCCTTGGAATGGAGTGCAGGGAAAGCAAAGGTTGCAAAAAGGTGGAACCCTCTACTCTTATAGGGAAAACCCCAACTATCCATGATCGGCTGCTCATGTCTAGTGATTAGAAATTCCAGCTGTTATTGGGGAGTTAAAACGGCATCCTTGTCCAATTATTACGACATTAAATGCACTCCAGGTTTGGCTGCAAAAATCAAAGCAATGCGGCCTTTTGAATTTTGTTTTACGCGCAAGAAATGAAGCTAAACAACCGTTTGAATTCCCATTTCGAGCTCCGATGTTGGACTTCATTCCACTCGATCAAATATTCCTGACCCCCTAGTTGTCGGGCCTCGGGATGGGGGGGTAATTTGACGAGGAGTATTTCAGCAAGTTCTGAATGAGAGCACACTTAATAAGAAAGGTCACGTGCAATGCACGTGAGGCCGAACATGACTCCATACTATTCATGTGCAACGCACACAACCTAAACGTGATTCGCGGGTAAGTGAGAATTCTGTCTAGGACCCTTGGATGAATAATGAGAACACCTTCCATATCGACCATGACCCTTAGGACCTTGTAGAGGGAGCAACACGAAGGTGTAGGTTGCCCTGTTCGGGCTCACTTAGCAAAAAGCTCACTCTCGTCTCCTACTTTACCTTGAGCCCACTCGAGCAGACTCTGTCACTTTTGGACATAATTTATTTGCTTTTCTTATTAGGACACATTTGCCAAGTTGGTTACGGCTGATCCTCCTAAGAATATAATGTAGAATAAAAATCCTCTAAACACTTTCGAATAGGAGTCACCATGGGATTTAACTCAAATCCACACCTAAATAAACTAACCTCAAGATAATTGAGGATGTCTCACACCCTGTGTCAATTAAGCTTGGGCTATAACACCGACTTGGAAATGGTTACCAAAACCCATAAAATAAGGAAACGGGGATCACATATCTGATTCAACAGGAAATAATGCCTCAATCCGACAACTCTTGCTATCATGGGGATTGATCAAGATCTTACGGGAGACTCCCCAAATTAGTCTTCTCACATCTATGAAGATTATGTGGAGATGTTAGGTCAAGGTACATACTAGTTTGACGAGTAGATACGTTGCCCAAATTTTATCGAAAATTCTACTTATTTTTACATTGAAGGTGCATCACCGTAAGACCAACTCGCGGTGTATTATTTTATAGTAACCAAGACATAGCAACGGAGAACGGAGAGAACCATATATGATCATTGAGATTTGGACATCATCAAGTTTTAATTTATTGTGTATGCTGTCACCTGTGTTGGTCCTACATGGGTGATAGTTGTTAACTAGGCATGGAATCCACCTGAAAACAAGACACGGTGAATACAAAGGTGCATGTGATTGGACCGTGGTACCATGTCATCAGCATCCTCGTCGCAATGAACAACTTTTCCCCATAATTCTCAGGTACAACCAAAGAGTTGGATTTTAATTCTCTAGCGAAATTTAAAACATGGATTTTTTTCCCCATGTAATTTTCATTATAATTTTGAGTTTTTATTTTTAAATAGTGACCACCGGTTGAAAAAAAACAAAAAAAAAAAAACTTGAAAGACTAAATCTACAAAATGGTCTCACACTTTTTCTTTTGCACCAAATAGCTTTGATTTTTTGAATTGATGATTTTACCCTTCTTTCACCCCCTTCCATTTTCCCTTCGATCTGTCTTGCTCCTCTTGCAACCTCCTCTGAAATTGGATGTAATCATAAGTGGAATCCATCTACTAGTTCACACCTTGATTCTCAAGCTCGAAGAAGACACTCACTTGTCAATTGTGTTCATCTCCTCTTACTTCAAACTAGGTCGAATCAACGCAGCTAAAAAGTTCTTCCACCGCCTGTTATTCCTAAACGTGGTTACATAAACCGCCACGATTTCTTCCTTTGTGAAATCAAACAGAGGTGACGACTCCATCAAACTCTTCTTCGAAATGATAAATTCAGGTATTTAACAAAACTATTATACTTTCGTTGCGATTTCAACAGCTTGCATTCGAATTTCAACATTGGAATTTGGTTTCCAAATTCATGGTTTGGCAACAAAAATCGGTTGCTTCAATTCAACTTACCCTATTCGCCTCCGCCTCCGCCACTTTCGCCTCTATCGCCACCAAAGGAGGATCCGCCATTGAATCCATCATCGCTAGAGAAGGCTAGGATTGGACGAGTACGGGCATGGTTCGATGAGAACGAGAGAGAGGTAAGAGGGTTGGTGTCGGCGGTTTTTTTTATTCTATTAATGGTGGAAGAAACACTCCAATTCCACTTATTTGTGCTTTCATGTTTGAATTCAAGTAATTTTGAAGCATCTTGTAAACTAGGATTATTCAATTTTGGGGCTTGATAATATTGAAGCATTTTGAAGCAAATGATTCCTATGAATGCACATCACTTGTTTGATAATATTCCCCTATAGTGATTTCACCTTAGATTATCACCTGATTGATAATTATCACCCTTGTAGTTATTTCACCTATATTTTAATCGCATGAGTGGTCTATAATTCGTTGTTTATTTAATTTTTCATCTCGTGTTATTCAACATGAGGTCATGTTGAATATAACACGATGGCTGACGGCCTTAAACTCGTCATCCTAAACAAATGCATATGTGTGTGTGTGTGTGTGTGTGAGAGAGAGAGAGAGAGAGAAAATGGACTTGGTATATGCCCCTAGTGGAGTGGAACTTATGTTAGGTATATTATATGATTGTTTTTGTGAGATAAAATTAATATGTCGGCTCGATAGAATTTGAACGACAGTAAAAGTAGAATATAACACAAGAGATAAAATTGTCAAAAAAAAATAAAATGATTATTTTGTAATACGTTTTTAAAAATGGTAGATTTGTTGATATTTGTTCCCTAAATATAGTTTTAAAAGGTAACCTATAAAAAAGTAACCTCTATGAATTGCCTATAAAATCCATGAAGTAAAACACAAAAATAAAAGATGTAATGAATAAATGGAAACCGAGAGAATTCCCTAAATAAATAAAAAGAGAGAGACAGAGACCGCGTTCACATGTATCGCGTGACAGAACATGCAATTGTCGTTTACCTCCAAGGTTCAGCGGTACCAACATACTCTTTGACTTGCCAGACGCACCTTCCCGGCTTCACAGGTAAAATTCCTCTCTCTCTCTCTCTCTCTCTCTCTCTCTCTCTCTCTCCCCTTAATTTTTCTCCTTTGATGGATCAATTAAGGGGTAATTCTACTTACACCCTCTCAACTATAATGAAATTTCGCATACATCCCCCTAACTTTCAAAATGACCACAAAAAATGAATTTACCGTTTTGCCTTTATTTTTTTTTCTTACTCTTTTTCTTCTCATCTATTTCCTCCTTTTATTATTATTATTATTATTATTATTATTATTATTATATATTTTGGTCATCTTCATGTTCGATTCTTCCTCTTCATCTCTCTAAATCTCCTTCGCGGAACAACCCCACTGGACCAAACATCACCACTGCCGCTGACAACCAATCTTCCACCACCGCCGACACCATTTCACCTCTCTCTCTCTCTCTCTCCCCCCCGCCACCATGATTTTGCATGTTTTGGTTGTTATTGGATACAAAAATCCGGTCTACATCATCGAAAAATCGAAGTTCTCGATTTTGGAGGTTAGGTGTTTAAACCCAAATCAATGCAAATATCGCAACTTCTCTGTGAAATCCACCTCAATTTGGCTAAATTTGGCCAAATCGGAGTTCCCGATTTAGGGTTTAGGGTTCAATTCAACGGTGTTGATGTTCGATTCGGTGTTGTTGTTCGGCACTGGTGATGTTCGTTTTCGATTCAGCGAAGTTCTCGATTCGGTGTTGGTGTTGGTTTTGGTTGTATTTTTCAGCGGCGTTGATGTTCGTTTTGATGGTGTTCGTCGGTAGTGGTGGTGTTCGATTCGGTGTTGTTGCTATTTTTGGTGGTATTTTTTGAAGGTATTGATGTTCGATTCGGTGGTGTTGTTCAGCGGTGATGACGTTCATTTTCGATTCGGCGGTCTTGATGTTCGTTTTGGTGGTGTTTGATTCGGCGGTGTTGTTCAGTGATGGTGATGTTCGTTTTCGATTCGGCGGTGTTACTGATCATTTTGGTGGTGTTTTTTACGGTATTGATGTTCAATTCGGTGGTGTTGTTCGGCGGTGCTGATGTTCGTTTTCGATTCGGCAGTGTTGATGTTCGTTTTGGTGGTGTTCGGCAATTGTGGTGTTTTATTCGGTGATGTTGTTCGTTTTGGTGGTGTTTTTCGATAGTGTTGATGTTCGTTTTGTTGGTGTTCGGCGGTAATGTTGTTCGCTTGGCAGCGTTGTTCGACAGTTGTGGTGTTTGTTTCAACGATGGTGGTGATCGGTTGGATGGTGCTCATAATGGTGAAGGTGATACTAGGGTTTTGGTGATGAAACGAAGGGGAGCGATCGATAAAATGGTGAAAAAAAAAGAGAGGATGATATAGAAAATGAATGAAAAGAAAAATGAAAATAAAATTGTTTTTTTTTGTTTTTGTTAGTACACATATAAGGGCAATTTAATCATGGAAAAATGGTAAAAATGGGCAATTTGGTCATGAAAAATGGTCAAGATGGTCAACAATTAAAATTTTGACCTTCTAAGGACATTTTCGAAAGAAAAAATAAATTGGGGGTCTGAGTGTCATTTGATCAAATAATTCAAGGGATGTGTCATATAGTTTGAAAGTTTAGGGGATTCCCGTGATTTTGGTCAAAACTTGAGGGGGTATGAGTGGAATTACCCTGATGAATTAATTAAAGTTAATTTTTTTACTACGCTCAATGGTGGGGACTTCCCAAAATCAACCATTTATTTTAATTAAAATTTATATTTATAAATATTGAAGATTGAGACAAACGAAGAAGAGAGATAAAGGAATTTGTGCCATTTGACTAACCAGATCCACCTTATAAACGAATCTCAATTGCCACACTTCGAATTTTTTTTTTGGCAAAAATGAAATTCAAAAAGCAACAAAAAACAAAACAAAACGAATCAGAATTAACAATCCAGGCACAAATCGAAGGCCCTCTTATTAATCTCTTGGAAAAGAATGTCTTCCATATCTGTAGTTGGCGTCTCAAGAATTTGAAGATTGTAATCTTCATGCGTTGCTCTCTTACCAAGAATATCGACGCATCTGTTGGTTTCCTAAGGAATAAATTGGAGAGTGTAATTATTATTAATGAGAAGACTCTTGTACTCCTCAATCAACTTCTTAAATCTATAATTCTTCTGGCAAGGGTTTTCTATTAAGGAAACAGCATCTGCTAAATTTGTCTGTACTTGAACTCTCGAATAATCCCTTTTAACTGAAATTTTGATACCCATGACAAGACCCTTGAATTCCACTTCTAGAGCTGTGCAACTATCAATACAACCATAGTAACCAAATTGCCACGAACCAAAGTTGTCCCTTAGTAAACCACCAAAACCACATTTTCTAGGATCACCCTTGGTACTACCATCTATGTTAAGCTTCAAAACTCCTAGTTTAGGTAGAAACCAATAAGAAGGAGGAACATTAAAACCATTAAGGGAATTTGGTTCCAAGAAAATTTTAGAGGGATCTTGAGAGAAGCTAGCAATTCTCACAAGAACTGAGTTAGGAGAATTACACACTCTCTCAATAACCTCTTTATTTGTATCTCTCTAAACTTCCCAAATGATAGTAAAAAAAGATAAAAGGAAAGATTAAGATAATTTCTTTTTGAGATTATGTTTAATCTAAATCCAGATATCAAAAGAAAAAGAGTTATAAATGAAAAATTAGCTTTAGGATAGGTGTGAATGGCATGTTCAAAATCTTCAATTTCACTATGGCATCTTTGACAAAAGTTAGAAATATCTGCCCAATGAGAAACTCTATAACGACCCGATTTTCTAGGGTCACCCCGTGGTTTCTCCATTTGGAGAAGTCACAACTAAAGCCAAATAACCAATATTTCATTTTATATCAATCCAACAAATTTTACAATCATACGGTGATAATTACCTGCTCTGATACCACCCTGTAATGGCCTGGTTTCTCAAGACTACCACGTAGATTCTTCCTTTGGATAATTAACACTAAAACAGAATAACCAAGATTTTAATACTCATAAATATTATAATTTTACAGTGCAACAATGATAATTATATTCAATTTATCAATGCAATTTTAGTACTAAGATGTTAATGTGTTCAAATTGGAACCAAAGGGACCAAAGTAAGACATTATCAAATTTCAGGGGTACAAAACGTCAAAACCAAGATAAAGTCCAATCCAATAATCATTAATGTTAACCTTTATTGTTGGATTCTCAATTCTAAGAGTAATACATTCAATAATTCCAACAGCAATCCACTAACCATTCAATTTCAACCTCTGCATGTGTGTGTGTGTATATATATATATACTAAAACTCTCCGAGTATTAATACTAACCAATATTTTATTATTCAAAAATTCGATAAATTTACCAACTATGGAAATAATTAAAATTACCGAATTCATTGAATCAATTTTACTACCGTAAATAATAAATACAACTATTAAAAATTAGGAAAAAGTATAATTTAGGCCCTCCAACTATTGACATGTTTCTAAGTGGTCCCTCCAAGTTTAAACGTTTCATTTAAAACCCTCTACGTATCATAACGTTTCTAAATGATCCTTCCGTTAGAAAATCAGTTAAAACTAACGGAATTTAGGGACAAAATGATCTTTTCATGTTTTTTAAATTTTTTAATCTTTTTTAATATTTTTTTTTCTCTCTCTCTTCCTCCTCTTCCTTTCTATCTCTCTTTCTGTCGCGACCTTCCTCTCCCTCCTTCCCTCTCCCCACCACATCCCTCTCCCTCTCTTTCTTTCCCCCCTTTCCCTCTCTCCTTCCCACCCTACCCCCTGTAACAAGGGGTGAACACCCCCTGTTGCAAGGGGTGTTTTCCACCCCCACAACAGGGGGTGAAGTCACCCTTGTTACGGGGATGAGTTACCCCCTATTTCAGGGGGTGATTCCATTCCCTGAAACATGGGTTGAAAACACCCCATGTTGCAGGGGGTGTATTCCACCTCCGCAATAGGGGGTGAACTCACACCCTATTACGGGGGTGAGTTACCCTCTGTTTCAGGGGGTGATTCCACCCGTTGCAATAGAGGGTGGTTTCATCCCCTGCAACATGGGGAGGGGGTAGAAAACACCCCCTGTCACCCCCTATTTCAGGGGGTGGAATACACCCCCTGTTCACCCTATTACGGGGGTGAGTTACCCTCTGTTTCAGGGGGTAATTCCACCCGTTGCAATAGAGGGTGGTTTCATCCCCTGCAACATGGGGAGGGGGTAGAAAACACCCCCTGTCACCCCCTATTTCAGGGGGTGATTCCACCCCCTGTTGTAGGGGGTGTATTCCACCCCCGCAATAGGGGGTGAACTCACCTCTTGTTACGGGGAGAGGAAATGAGGGAAAAAGAGAGGGAGGTGGTGGGGAGAGGGAAGGAGGGAGAGAGAGGTGATGGGAGAAAGAGAAGGAGAAAGAAGGAGGTGGCGGGGAGAGAGAATGAGGGAGGTGGCGGGAGAGAGAGAGAGAGAGAGAGAGAGAGGAAGGGGGAGGAAGAAAGAGAGAGAGATTAAAAAAATTAACTAAAAATGATTAAAAATTTAAAAAATGGGAAAAAACCATTTTGCCCCTGAGATTTTGTTAGTTTGAACAGAATCTCTAACGGATGGACCATTTAGAAACGTTATGATATGTAGAGGGTTTGAAATGAAACGTTTAAATTTAGAGGGACCACTTAGAAATATGTCAATAGTTAAAGGGTCTAAATTGTACTTTTCCCTACAAATTAAATAGAAATGCAAATAAAATTCCTGGTGCAGTTTCATTCTCACTAGCCCTGCAATCAAAACTATGAGGTTATCAGTCAGGGCTCAGTAGAATTTTAACCCTTTTAATAAGTATATTTAGTCAAAGTCCGAATAAACACATAAATATTTATCTCACATAATTTTCACATAATACGCACTCATAAATATTTCATGAAAAATAACAATTATAACAGTAATAATATAAACCACACAATATAAGGAAATATTAAATATATATATTAAAAGGGTTAGAAATTTTACCTGAAACCCAAGCCGAAATCCCCACCAAAATATTATTATCGCTCCAAAAACATTCTGAATATCATACATCACCTCTTATTGTTTTCTTTACAATATCCTACTTTAATCCTTTTTTTTTTTTTTTTTTTTTTTCTTTCTAAACACATACACACACACACACACAAACACAAACACATTTATGTTTTTGAGCGAATAAAATATGAATTTCGGTTCAGAACAATTCAGTTCGAATTTTAACTTCGGATTTCAGGTAGAATTTCTAACTCTTCTAATATTTGTATTTAATCTGTATATTGAGTGATTTACGTTATTATTGTCGATGAATTATATTTGTTAATTCCTATGTAATAATTATAATTATGTGAAAATTATTTGGAAATAATGTCCATGTGTTTTATTTGTCGTGTTAATTAAATGCACGTATTAGAGGGGTTGGAGTTCTACTGAGCGTTGACTCACAACTACACAGTTTTGATTGTAGGGCTGACAAGAGTAAAACGACGACAGAAATTTTAGTTGAATTTCTATTTAAAATTATAATAGTTGTATTTATTATTTATCGTTATAAAATCGATTCGATAAATTGATAAATTATAAATTCGACAATTATAATTATTGTCGCTGCATTGTAAATTAAAATATTTGTATAAAATGAATTATTGATTACGGTGACCATCGTATTGTAAAATTTATTAGATTTTATAGAATGAAAATTAGGTCAATTAATTTTACTGTTAATTCTCCAATAGGAGAAACCGCGTGGCGGTCCTGGAAAACCGGACCGTTACAGTTGGTATCAGAGCGTAATTATTGATAATACTAATTTATTCATAAATGGTGAAATATTTTGGGTAAAATTCTCTATAGGAGAAACTAAGTGGCGGCCTTGGGAAACCGGCTTGTTATAGTTGGTATCAAAGCGGGTTTGTGATTGCCCTAGGTTTGGGTTATGATACCCATTATTCATAAGTGAAGTGATACTTCAAAAAAAAAAAGTTATGATTGCTTCCTTTAATTTTTTCATGGTGTCTTCGTTGATGAAGATAAAGAATATCACATCGCTCAATAGATTCATAAAAGTCTTTGGTTTGAACGGATGCATAAAGCTCCACTTCAGTGGGATTAAAGCCTTTGACATTTATATAAAAGTACCTCTATGAATCTGAATGAAATCACACTTTATGAATCCGACCACTTGGGGTATCGACAAGGAGCATGCTTAGAATAAAGCCTTCCTAATTGCATCTCCCTAATTGTTACTTTTTATTGGTGTATTAGTAGGTATTCAACATACATGCACAAACTATCATATATGATTGTTTCTCATCTCTACCTCGAAATTCCAACTTTTCTTTTATATGTTCATTTATAATTTTATCTATTCTGGTAATCCAACTCTTTACTCTAGCATTCTTATTTTAGCTATTTTTTTAAACATGTTGTCTACCAATAAACACGTGTGTGATTATCGATATTTTGGAGCATTCAAGCATATTATTATACATATATCTTTCATAATTAATTTATTTTGTGTTGAGCATGAGGGATTTATATTTGTATTCGCTTGATTTTATCTGGTATATAAAAGTTCAGTAACTAGAACACAAATTTAGTTCAGTATGGCTTGCGCTCTACGAATAGGCTTGAGAGCTTATTTGGAATGGACCTTGTGGTTAACTAAATTGAAGACTATCCGAAGAATCAAACCATTAATGTGCAATGAGATTGATTTACATAGCTTTGCTCCTTATGTAACAATTTTTGCTTTATTTGATAACAAAATAGTGTTTGGACTAGGCCACTTGCCAGGTGCATGGTGAGTAAAATATGCATAATTAGCATTGAAAAATGGAGGATAAACACATGCATAAAAAAATAAAAATAAAAAGTAGTTTCCATTAAAATTAGTAATAACTGTAGTTCAATTCACTTGCTCTAAAAAATGAGATAACATTAATCATTCTATAGATTGGAAAATTAGTTACTCTTCTGATATTTAAATTATGAATCATTGCATGATTTGAAATATGTTATAGAACTAAAGAAGTAGGCTAGCTAGTGGTGATTAGATTCAATATTCCACTTTGCTCCCATTATATATATTTCTGAGTATTTTATATTGAACTCATTTTGTTATAGACTAGGTGAATATCATGTTAGTCGTGAACCATAGGATAAGTTAAAAAAAAAAAAAAGTTAAAAAAAGTGTTTACTGATTTCTATATAAATCGTTAAATTATATTTTCGTATTAAATGGTGAAAAAAAAAAGTGTTGATGAAATTGATGGTTTTACGATGATTAATGGATCAAGTAATATTTTTTTTTTTTTTTTAAAAAAGTGGAGATTGATTTTTATTATCCTATTATGTCATAGTTGTCTTCTTGTCAAGAGGGCATATCCTGCGAGATGTGGATATATGTTGTTACTTATCAGGCAATTCCTACAGGGTGGTTATATGTTGTTACCTGTCAAGCAAGTCCTGTAGAGTTGATATATGTTGTTACCTCTCAGGCAAGTCCTGTAGGGTGAATATATGTTGTTATCGGTCAGGCAAGTCCTACAGGGTGGTTGCTTCTACCATTGGAGATATTAAATGGCTCTGGCACTGAAAGCCACCTTAAATGGCACAGTTACACAGGTTACGGTACTGTCGTAACTCCCGATCATGAAGTAAAATGATCATATGGTTAGTAGGTAAATATGTGTACAATATTTTAGTATATATCAAAATAATTTGATTGGTTAACTTAAAAGTATCATTTTATTGTAATGGTAGCAGTGTAATTTTATTCCGGCCTAGTGTGCGGTTATATTATAATATATTTTGAGAGTGGTGTTTGATAAATATACTTGATCCATAAATTCTTTTTATATTATGAAGACAACGTGTGTATTGTCTTCTATGTAAATTGTTAAATTATATTTTTTTACTAAAATGTGAAAAAAAAAAATAGTTTATTAAAATGGATTATTTTATATCGTTACGCGGATCAAGTAAATTTTTAAATATGAAAATTGATTTTTATTATCTTGTTATGTCATAGTTGTCTTCTCGTTAGGAGGGCATGTCCTGCGAGATGTGGATATATGTTGTTACCTGTCAGCCAAGTCTTACAGGGTGGATATATACTATTACCTGTCAGGCAAGTTTTGCAGGGTGGATATATGTTGTTACCTGTTAAGTAAGTCCTACAGGGTGGATATATGTTGTTATCTATCAGGCAAGTTTTGCAGGGTGGTTGCTCCTACCATTGGAGATATTAAATGACCCTGACACTGATAGTCACCTTAGATGACACAGTTGGACTAGTTATAGTACCGTTATAACTCCCGATCGTGAGGTAAACGATCCTATGACTGGTAAGAAAGTATATTATTTTATTATATACAAGTGAGTTGACTAGTTGACTTAAATTCGGTTGTTCTGTTACAATGATATTTTTGTTTAGGATTTGTATATTGCCAAGTGTGGCTATATTTTATTGAAAAATGGATTTTAATAAAAATACTTGATCAATAAAATATTTTTATACTACGAACACAATACACCTATAAAAATAACTCAGATAGATATTGGTCCACTACTAGCATTAGGTGAAATTGGAGTGTGGGGTTATTATAAGACTAGTAGGATCTAATCGTACTTGGGAATGTTAATTTGAATGTTTGAGTTTAATTGATGTTATAGAAATTCGATTGGGGGCTATGTGTAATATTTTTATTACATTTTACGTGAGTGTTGACCATTTGTGACATATCTGATTTTTATAGTTTGACACGTATTTATGTAGTCCGGAATATATTTATATGGTTCAAATGTATTTATATGATTGAGAGGTATTTGGTTGTTTTGGGACGTATTTATGTGGTTCAGTTATATTTATGTGTTTTCGGATGTATTTATATGATTTGGACGTATTTAGATGTTTTGAGATGTATTCATGTGCTTCAGAGTATTTATGTGTTTTGGACGTATTGCGAAATTTTTGTTATTTGAAATTTGGATTGTTGTTATTTGTTAAAAAGTTTACGAGATTATTGAAATTTTAATGTGGATATTGGAATTGATTATTTTTTGTCTCACGGGATAGTCCAGAAAAATTGGGTTATCTGTTGGATAACACGGTAGTCGTTGGGATATGTTGGTTTGAAATGTTGTGTGATGATCCGGTTTCCTAGGGCCGCCACAAGGTTTCTTTGATTAAAGAATTAACGCTATCCAAATCACGAATATTTTATAATAAAACTGTATATTATTATACCAACTAATTAATTCCATATTCAAGATATTATTTAATTTGTAAGTAATTCCACAATTATTTATAAATGATAATTGATCTCCATGATAAATTAATATATAAAAATAATCATTTATATAATCATATGGGTAACTAATTATCACCATCGATAGCCCAATTCCCTGATCAATAATTTTACATATTTCAATAATTAAGGCCGATTGAAAGAAAAAGATATATTTAATATGGAAATATCACCATAATTAGTCGGTTTATATTAGATAGGATCAAGTATCATATTATTGATATTATCATCAATTATCATAACTAATGTATCATTTATAATAATAATAACTGATATATCAGTTATGATAATTATTTCGCTAATATTTATCATAGTTCCCCGCTCTTTTGCCATAATTATCATAATTTAAATAATGAATAATCATTATTCATATTATTCATTTTAATATGAATAATTAGTATTACTAATTATTACGCTCGGTTTCTCCCCTTGGAGAATTAATACTAAAACCGAACGTCCAACATTTCATCTCATGAATTTGAGAAGTTTTACAAACTACGACGACAATTATAATTATCGACAACGATAATTTTAACAATTTTATTAAATAATCATTATTTTAATTAATAAAATCTGACAAATTTTACATACAATGATGATAATTTAAATTATCGAATTTTCGAGTCGATTTTTACAACGATAAATATTAACTACAATTATTACATATAGAAATTCTAATATAATTCCTGGCACCGTTTCGCTCTCGCCGGCCCTACAATCAAAACTGTAGGGCTGTGAGCTGATACTCTGTAGAACTCCAATCCCTCCAATACGTGCATTTAATTAACATGACAAATAAAATACATTGGCATGATTTTCACATAATTTTCACATAGTCATAATTATTTCATGAAAATTTAACAGTTAAAATTCAACAACAATTTTCACATAAATCACACAATAGGAAAATTAAATACATATATTAAAAGAATTAGAAATTTTACATGAAATCCGAGGCCGAAAATCGGGATCGCCACAGTATAATTTTATTTTTCTTCTTGATTTTTCTTTTTTTCTTTTTCCTTTTCTTTTCTGGCCGAAATAGCAAAAAACACCCCTCCTAAGCATGTGTATATCTATATATACATAAATATATGTGTAACTTGCTCATGATCTATCCATAAATACAATTATAATTCTTTAACATTACACGTGGCCATTTTATATCATATATATGTTTCAATTAGGACACTTATGTGTTGTCATTATATAACAACACACATAATTATTTTTATTATTTACACCAATGTTCCCCTTAAAATAAAAATAAAAAAAATATTAATTATATCTCAAAACACTTAAAAATATATTTTAAATAACACAGTAGTCCCAAAACTTTTAAAATCAATTTAAAATTAACATTTAACCCCCAAAATTATCAGATATTATTTATATCATAAATTTACAAAACAGTCCCAAAATGCTAAATTTTTATAAAATAATATTTTTTTCAAAATATAAATTTTTGGGGTATCACATGTTGGGAGGAATTGATAAATGCTGGTTATGAGATATGGCAATGGACTTGAAAAGTCATGCCAAGTAGAAAAATTATCGAGGTCGAAGACCTGTTGGAATTGAGATAGACCCAATCTAGTAAGGCTACCGCGATGTTTTGAAAATGCGTTGTTATTTATTACTATTTTTATCATAATAGTACAGCGGGAGCATGGTGGTGACTTTCGATTATTATTGTTTAACCGAGAGTAACTAATACGGTGCGATTCCGAATTATTATTATTTTGAACAAAATTTCGAGAACGAAATTTATTTAACCGGTTATATTGTAATAATCCCTAAACAACCTATGTTTAGCCCATGGCCATAACTATATAAACAATGTAGAATGGACTAAACATGCCCAACAACTACTGAAATGAAGAAAATAAAGAAAAGAAACGAACGACTTAGCCGATATCCGAAGATTTGGTGCTAAAACCATTGAACGATCACTTCCTCCTTCTTTTTCTTCCTCGGGTTGAGAGCTCTCCCTAAAAAATCTCTCAAACTCACCATAAAATATAGTCTAAGGCCTTAGGGGGTGATTTTATCTGAAGAGAGGAGGAGAGAAAGAGTTTAAATAGGAAAAACATCCCAAAAAATATATAATATGGTGTAGAGGTAACCGCCTAGGCGGTGGGTATGTCGGTTCAGTGATCGTCGCAGCGGTAAAGGCAGTGGTGGATTTGTTGACTATCCTGTAGTTTCACCGCCTAGGTGGTGAGCTTCCAGCAGATTTAGGCCCTCTTTGCATTTTCACCACCTAGGCGGTGGTCTGGACGCCTAGGCGTTGGGCTTCTTTTCAGAATCTTGCCTCCGTACTCGTTTTTCCACCGTTCTTCGACCATTGTCGGTTCAATCTGATCGTTTATACTCCGTTTTCCTAGATTTTCAACCCACACACCTGATTTATACAAAAAGAATAAAAAATAATTACAACCTAATAAAAACGCTATAAAAATACTCTAAAACTTAACAAAATCGGTTTAGAAATATATATAGGTAGATCACACTTATAAAATACTCCCAAACTTGGAATTTTGCTAGTGCTCGAGCAAAACACACACGAAAAAAAAAAAAAAAAAACACAACAAATTAAATAACAAACAACCTAAAAACAAACAACATAAACATAACGATATGTGAGTTTTACATTCTTCTACCGACCAAGTCATTTTTTCCTCAACTATCGCCAGTCATATCGAGTTCAGGCAGTAAAACACACCATGTGGTGTTCAATATTTTCGACATTCAGTAATGGTGAACACCATTCTAGATCTTGTCAACATGTTTGTGCGAGACTCAATAATACAACTATCCAAGATCGGATTGGATTATCCACAAACGAAACTCATGACTTAGACTGTATAGGACTAGGATATCCATATGCCTGATTGGGGTCCACTTTCCACTAATGTAGGCTTGGAAGTTCATAAAGATCAGAAGGACTCGGTTAGGTTTTGGAATATTTGGCCAAGGGTAATTTGGAATAGAAAACGGGTTAACGTTGTTAACTTAACATTACCCAAGGCTCAACGCTTGACACACATTCACTCTCGAACCCCCATATAAAAATTGGAAACAATTCTATACAAACATTTAAGACCGACGTACTCACTTGTCAAAAGAAACGTAAATAATATATATATTTTATTTATTTTATTTTATTTTTTACTTTTTATTTTTTTACGAACCATACCCCTAAACTTATTCGATTAGTATGATTTCAAGGGTGCAGTTAAAAAGAAAGAAAAATGACATGTGAGTACTCGAATACCGAGTCAATCCGAAGTTCGCCCTAAACCCAACCGCTCACATGAAGTAGCATTTGCAATTGCGAGCTTGATTCACTCAAATTTGTGCCTTCAGTTAAGTGATAAATGTTTGAAAAAAAATCAATTAGCCAAGGTATTTGTTTGTGTGTTCAAAATTGAATTGGTATTAAGGCTTCAACAGGGTAACGAGGGATAAACATATTAGAGGGTAGGCTTAAAAAGGCTCAGGCGACAAAACGACTACCTAAATCATGTCTCCTGAACTACCTCCCCTAGGATTTCGCCTCAAGCTTGCCCTCAATCAGGTTCTAGAATCCTTAATTTTTTCATGAATTTGGCTAATCGATAATCGTCCTCAAATCAATTGAATAGAAATACATTGAGTCTATGTGCTCGTGCAAATTAGGATCTACAATAACTTTTACCAAAAAATATTATCAAGCACGCAGAACACACATGCATGGGTATTACCCTTGACTTCGAAAAAACAAGGGGGTAATATCATCATTAGGTAACGGCCCAGATGAATGCAAAACTCAACATGCACACAAAACAACAAATAAACACAAACTAACCAAAACCAACGTGCACACAAGAAAACAATAAAAATTTAACATAATATACCACACATCACTTCCGAACTTCAAACGGACAGTGTTCTCAGTGGCCCAATCATCATTCTCAACATATGAAATTAAAGGATACTGACGAAAGAGGTTTAGAACACGTACCTGGGATGTGAGAGAATCTCGCCTTCGAATCAAGTCGGATGAGATAGATTTAATTTATTTTTTACCTTGGGTTGCCTCCCAAGAAGCGCGTGGTTTAATGTCTTCGGCCCGACATATTCAGAACACCCTCAAGCTTGGCGAGAATTTTCTTTGGATGGCTCGATCTTTCAAAGACACGCCTCACAGGATTATATGCGTGGACACATACTATAAATGGCTCGGAATCCTGTTGAAAGGAATGCATAAGTACCTGGCTATCTAACATCGGTAAGTACCCTACATAAGAAATAAATAAAAAATGCTACAAAACAAAAATTATATACAAAAGAAATGCCTAAAGTAAAATGGGGTCATTTACTCACAATATCAATAAAAAACGATGAACACAATCGCCAAAAATGACGCCAAAAACTTGGTAGTGATTGCCGGAAACTGAATTCGACAAACACAATCCCTGGCAACGGCGCCAAAAACTTAGTAGCGCGTGGATACGCCGCTACTTTCACTCGCAAGTGTACAAGGTCAAATTTTAGTTTAAATCGGGAGATTTAGGGTTATTGTGTCTATAGGGATTGGTTGTCGTTACTATCGAATACCGTGTTTATCATGACCTAATTTTATCTAGGTGCTAAAAATGGAATATAATTAAATATTAATACTAAAATACTAATTTAACTATACTAATATTAATATTGAGATAGTTTTGAGAGAATAGATTGTCTAGGGATTAGTTTCGTTTACGAATACATGTTCGATCTCGTTTTAGTTTATGTTAACGGCGTTTGACTTATCCGACAATCTCAGTTTGTAAACTCCCCCCCCACCTCTCCCGATTGTAAGATGAGGGAATACGTGACTTTATGTCAACAAAGAAGTCCCCTTCAACATCTTAACAACCCTAGGTCACGTGAGTCTTACCCCAATGTCATCGATTGCACACAATCCAACTCCCTCTCAGGTTATTGGATCGTCGTGTTGTGTTTAACCTAGTCCGACTCTGAGGCTACCTCTCCCGAGTGTCAAACCCTGTATTCTCTATATATCATTTTAAGCGTATAAATCATACAATAACAATAAACACAATCAAAATAATGAAAAACATCCACTAACGAAACACAAACTCATTCAAACAACATATTCGTAAATTTATTAACAATCCCTAAACAACCTATATTTAGCCCATGAACATAACCATATAAACAATTTAGAATGGACTAAACATTCGCAACAACTACCGAAATAAATAAAATAAAGAAAAGAGACGAACGACTTAGCCGATATCTGAAGATTTGGCGCTAAAACCATTGAACGATCGCTTCCTTCTTCATCTTCTTCCTTGGGTTGAGAGTTCTCCCTCAAAAATCTCTCAAAGTCACCCTAAAATATAGTCTAAGGCCTTAGGGGGTGATTCCATCAAAGAGAGGAGGAGATGAAGGGTTTAAATTGACAAAATATCCTAGAAAATATCTAATCTGGTGTAAAGGTGATCGCCTAGGTAGTGGGATTCACCACCTACGTGGTGGGTATGTCGGTTTAGTGGTCGCCATAGCGGTGAAGACAATAGTGGATTTGGTAACCATCCTCCAATTTCACCGCCTAGGCAGTGAGCTTCCAATAGATTTAGGCCCTCTCTGCATTTTCACCGCCTAAGCGGTGGGCTTCTTTTCAAAATCTTGCCTCATTTCTCGTTTTTCCACCGTTCTTGGTTCGATCTGATTGTTTACGCTATTTTTTCTTATCTTTTCACCCCATACACCTGATTTATAGAAAAAGAATAAAAACTAATTACAACGTAATAAAAATGCTATAAAAATACTCTAAAACTTAACAAAATCGGTTTGGAAATATATAGGTACATCACACTTATCAAATACCCCCAAACTTGGAATTTTACTAGTCATCGAGCAAAACACACACATGAAAATAAAAAAACACAACTAAATTAAATAACAAACAACCTAAACATAATGATATGCGAGTTTTACATTCTTCTACCGACCAAGTCATTTTTCCTTCAACTACCGCCAGTCATATTGAGTTCAGGTGGTAAAACACAACATGTGGTGTTCTAGATTTTCGACATTCAATAATGGTGAATACCATTCTAGATCCTGTCAACATGTTTGTGCGAGACTCAATAATACAACTATCCAAGACCGGATTGGATTATCCACAAACGAAACTGATGACTTAGACCGTACAGGACTAGGATATCTATATGCCTGATTGGGGTCCACTTTCCACTAATGTAGGCTTGGAAGTTCATAAAGATCAGAAGGACTCGGTTAGATTTTGGAATATTAGCCAACAGTAATTTGGAATAGAAAATGGGTTAACGTTGTTAACTTAACGTTACCCAAGGCTCAACGCTTCACACATTCACTCTCGAACCCCCATATAAAAATTTGAAACAATTCTAAACAAACATTTAAGACCGACGTACTCACTTGTCAAAAGAAACGTAAATAATTTTATTTATTTATTTTTATTTTTTTTACGAACCACACCCCCAAACTTATTTGATTAGTATGATTTCACGGGTATGGTTAAAATGAAAGAAAACGACATGTGAGTACTTAAATACCGAACTAATCCAAAGTTCTCCCTAAATCCAACCGCTCATATCCAGTAACATTTGCAACTGCTAGCTTGATTCACTCAAATTTGTACTTTCGGTTAAGCGATAAAAGTTGGGAAAAAGATTAATTGGCCAGAGTATTTGTTTATATGATCAGAATTGAATTAGCATTAAGGCTTTGACAGGGTAACAACGGATAAACATATTACAGGGTAGGCTTAAAAAGGCTCAAGAGATAAAATGACTACCTAAATCACATCTCTTGAACTACTTCGCCAAGGATTTCACCTCAAGCTTCCCTAAAATCAAGTTCTAGAATCCTTAATTTGTCATGAATTTGGCTAATCGATAATGGTCCTCAAATCAATTGAATAGAAATACCTTGAGTCTATGTGCTCATGCAAATTAGGATCTACAATAACTTTTACCAAAAAAAAAAAAAAACATTATCAAGCACGTAGAACACACATGCATGGGTATTACCCTTGACTTCGAAAACAACCAGGGGGTAATATTATCATCGGGTAATGGCCCATTTTAACGCAAAACTTAGCATGCACACAACAACAACGAATAAACACAAACTAACCTAAATAAACATGCACACAAGAAAACAATAAACATTTAACATACTATACTACACATCACTTCCGAACTTCAAAAGAACAGTGTTCTCTGTGGCCTAATTTTCATTCTCAACATATGAAATTAAAGCATATTGACGAAGGAGGTTTAGAACACGTACTTGGGAGGTGAGGGAATCTCACCTTCGAATCGAGTCAGATGAGATAGATTTAATTTATTTTTCACCTTGGGTTGTCTCCCAAGAAGCACGTGGTTTAATGTCCTCGGCACGACTTATTTAGAACACCCTCATGCTTGTTGAGATTTTGCTTTGGATGGCTCGATCTTTCAACAACATACCTCACCTGCTTATGTGCATGGCCATGCATTATAAACGGCTCGGAATCCCATTGAAAGGAATGCATCAATACCTGGCGATCTAACATCGGCAAGTACGTTGCATAAGAAATAAAAACAAAACTACAAAACAAAAATTATATACAAAAGAAATGCCTAAAGTAAAATTTGGTCATTTACTCACAATATCAATAATAAATAACAAACACAATCCCCTACAATGGCGCCAAAAACTTGGGCCAAAACTGAAATCGACAGACACAATGCCTAGTAACGGTGCCAAAAATTTGGTAGCGCGTGGATACACTGCTACTTTCACTCGCAAGTGTACGAGGTCAAGTTTTAGTATAAATCGATAGATTTAGGGTTATCGTGTCCATAGGGATTGGTTGTCGTTACTATCGAATATTGTGTTTGTTATGACCTAATTTTATCTAGGCGCTAAAAATGAAATATTATTAAATACTAATGCTAAAATACTAATTTAACCATACTAATATTAATATTGAGATAGTTTTGAGAGAATAGATTGTCTAGGGATTAGTTTCTTTTACGAATATTGTTCGATTTCTTTTTAGTTTATGTTAACGGCATGCGACTTATCCGACAATCTCAGTTCGTAAACTACCCCGCCACATCTCCCAAGTGTAAGACGAGGGAATATGAAACTTTGTGTTAATGAAGAAGTCCCCCTCAACGTCTTAACGACCCTAGGTCACGTGAGTCTTTCCCCAATGTCATCGATTGCACACAATCCAACTCTCTCCCGGGTTATTGGATCATTGCGTTGTGTTTAACCTACTCCGAATCCAAGGTTACTTCTCCCAATTGTCAAACCCCATATTCTCTATATATCATTCTAAGCATATAAACCGTACAAGATTGATAAACACAAAAAAAATTAAGAACATCCGGTAACGAAACACAAAACTCATTCAAACAACATATTCGTAAATTTATTAATAATCCCTAAACAACCTATGTTTAACCCATGGCCATAACCATATAAACAATGTAGAATGGACTAAACATGCCCAACAACTATCAAAATGAAGAAAATAAAGAAAAAAAAATGAATGACTTAGCCGATATCCAAAGATTTGGTACTAAAAACGTTGAACGATGGCTTCATCCTTCATCATCTTCCTCGGGTTGAGAGCTCTCCCTCAAAAATCTCTCAAACTCACCCTAAATAATAGTCTAAGTCCTTAGGGGATGATTCCATCCGAAGAGAGGAGGAGAGGAAGGATTTAAATAGGCAAAATATCCCAAAAAATATCTAATATGGTGCAGAGGTAATCGCCTGGGCGGTGGGAATGGCGGTTCAGTGATCACCCCAACGGTGAAGAAAACAGTAGATCTGGTGACCATCCTGCAGTTTCACTGCCTAGGAAGTGACCTTCCAACAGACTTAGGCCTACTATGTATTTTCACAGTCTAGGCGGTGGTCTGGACACCTAGGCGGTGGGCTTCTTTCTAGAATCTTGCCTCCTTACTCATTTTTCCACCGTTATTCAGCCGTTCTTGGTTCTATATGATCGTTTACGCTCCGTTTGCCTACCTTTTCACCCCCCACACCTGATTTATACAAAAAGTATAAAAACTAATTACAACGTAATAAAAAAAAAAACGCTATAAAAATACTCTAAAAATTAACAAAATCAATTTAGAAATATATAGGTAGATCATACCTATCAAGCATTTTTAAAACAGTACGGGCTTATTGGTCACCAAATAAGCTCCTACATGTTTGAAAAAAGCTTGAAGAACAGTTTTTAAACAATAGGTGTAGTTTTATTTTCTAGTCCGAACTCCATGAGAATAAGTGATAAGTTTACTATTGGAAAAGAACAATACTTCTAGTAGAATTCTTGACATGTAATTACCCCTGTTGTGTATTGACTCCATGGTAAGAAGTGATAAGTTTAAGAAATTCATATATTCTTGTATTTTGGATTATAATGATAAATTCATTGTTCATGTGAAACTATTGTACTTGAGATTTTTTGAAATAAAACTTGTGTTTAAACATCATTCGTACACAGAGAGTACTTGAAATAAAACTTGTGTTTAAACATCATTCGTACACAGAGAGTACGTGTCCTCAAATCTTGTGCTTTAAGATTAAACAAAGTTCTGAGTAACCGGGGTGAACAAAATTCAATTTTCCCTTCTAAAACAAGTTTAAGTGATAGACATGATGTGAGTTGTAGTTAATTTCTTTTTTATTATTCCTATTCCTCTGCCCTACTTCATATCTTGTTCAAGTAGTAAACGTGATATGGATTGTATGAGTTTTGACAGATAGATAAATAATATGCTTGTTGACCTGAACATTGCATGTTATTCATCGAATAAGCAGTTGTAATTAGTCTGGGCAACTTAAGATAAGCAACTTCATTGGTACGTCATGTTAACCTGACCTGTTCCACATATACGGAGCCAATTGCTGGTGGGTAGACCTCGATAGCCTTAGGGTGAGCTGAACTTAATATTTTATTTGTTTATTGGGCTGGTTTTGCTTTTGACAAACTGAGTTGTGCAATTTGGTCTGTACATGGGCCAAGCAATTACGTTTTAGTTGGGTTGGCCTTGGAATCTCAACCAACTTTGACAAACTGGGTTGGGCAGTTTGATCTATACATGAACTAGGTTAGGCAGTTATATTTTAATTGGGCTGGCCTTGGCAGCTCAGCTAACTTTGACAAATTAGGCTGGGCAGTTTGGTCTGTACGTGAACTAGGATAGGCAATTACATTTTAATCTGGTTGGCCTTGGTAGCTTAGCCAACTATAACAAATTGGCCTGGGTAGTTTGGTCTGTACGTGAGCTGGGCTAGATAGTTACATTTTAGTTGGGATGGCCTTGGCAGCTTAGCTAACTTTGACAAATTGGGCTGGGCAGTTTGGTCTGCACATGAACTAGGCTAGGCAGTTCAAAGATCAGTTGATCTTGGTAGCTCAGTTTATGGGTGAGTTGGTCTTAATTAATGGGTGAGCTGATCTTGGCAACCCACTTTTAATCTGCTTCAAGTTTTAAATGCAGGGATGGTCTTCGTTGGAGCCTTTCTTGGATATAAGAAGTTGTGACTGCTCATTAAAAGGTTTACAAATGAAATAACAACCAAGTTTCCTTTAAAACTAACAAGACGAATAATTACAAGACTCACACGAAGTATTTCCACAAATGCATAATGTTCTATAGCCAGTGGATTGGGACTCCATCCAGATCTTCCAACCAATACGTCCTAGGTATATTTACCTTGATCACCTTGTACGGACCTTCCCAAGTAGGGGCTAGCTTTCCTAGTCGAGCTTTTGGGCGGTGTGGCATCACCCTCCGAAGCACTAGCTTTCCTACCGTGAAGTATCTTGGGCGAACTTATGGTTGAATTTCCTTGCCATCTTTGATTTGTAGGCTTCCATCCTCATTACTACCTGGTCTCATTTCTCTTCTAGGTGATCTAGCTCTCGGTATATTGCTCCCTCGTTTTCTATGAGATGGATCGTGCTATCCCGTCTTGAATTCAAGTTCATCTCTACTAGGACGATTGCCTCTGTTCCATATGTCATGGAATAGGGAGTTTCTTCTATGGTTGTGCTTGTAGTAGTGCAGTGGGCCTACAAGATTGCAGACAACTCTTCCACCCATTTTCCCTTGGCATCGTCCAACCATTTTTTGAAAGCTTCCTTGATTGATCTATTTGTCACCTTTGCTTTCCCATTCTCTTATAGATAAGCGAAACTTGATGTCCGATATTGTATTTTCAGTTCGTTGATTAGCCAAGTAACTTTTTCCCTAGTAAAGGGGGTCCCATTATCTGATATCAGCACCACTGGGATACCAATGCGATATATCACCTATTTCTAAAGAAAGTTATTGACTTCATTCCCTCCTACTATCACGAACGCCTCAGCTTCTACCCATTTGGTGAAGTAATCGATAACCACCAATAAATACATCTTGTTCCCAAGTGTTGGTGTGAACGGTCCTAAAATGTCCATGCCCCACTGGGCAAAGGGCCATGGGCTGTGTATAGGTTTTTGTGATTGGGAAGGGACTCAGATATCATTTGAGAATCATTGTCATTTGTCACACTTTCTAATGAATTCTTTCGCGTCGCTGCACGTGGCTGGCCAATAATACCCGATTATAAGTGCCTTGTGTAACAAAGTTCTACCACCTGGATGGTTTACAAAAATTCTTTCATGAATTTCTTGTATCACATAGGCAACTTCCTTTGGCCCTAAGCAGAGTAGCAAAGGCTGTGTGAATTATCGAAGATATAATTTTTCGTCCATCATGACATATCCTGTTACCTTATACAATACTTTTCGGGTTGCCTTCTTGTTGTTCGGTAGCATTCCCTCATTCAAGTAGCATACCATATGAGTTCTCCAGTCTTCATCTTATCCCAGCTCCCTAATTCATACACAGGATTTGGTCTGAGCCAATACGGACGACTGCTCTAAATAGTCCACCATCTTGGACTGTTGTTTTGGACTAAAGGTTGATGCTAGTACTGACAGCGCATCAGCCTTCTCATTCTCTATTCTTGGAATAACTTCAACTTTACAATTGTTGACAGTATCCATCATCTCTTTCACTTTATCAATGTAGAGACGTAGTCTCCCTTCATTGACTATGTAAGCTCTGTTTATTTGGTTGACCATGAGCTATGAATCTGACCTGACCTCTATATCGTGGGCCCCTAGCTCCTTGGATAAGGTTAGGCCCAAGATCACTACATCGTACTTTGTTTCATTGTTAGACACTCTGAATCCAAGTTGTATGGCCTTCTCGAGTTGATCTCTTTCTAGGGTTTCCAGGACTATGCCAACTCCATATCCTCATGAGTTTGATGCTCCGTCAACCCATAATTTCCATGGTTTCATCGTAGTTACCAAAAATTCTCAATCCTCTATGGTTGCCCCTTCTAGAAGCTTCATCTCAGCAATGAAATCAACCAATACTTAGCCTTTAATTGTTGTCCTTCATTTGTAAGTTACGTAGAATTCTCCAATCTCTACTGCCCACTTCATGAGGTGACCCGAAGCCTCTGGTCTATGCATTACTTACCTGAGCGGATACGAAGTCAGGATATGGATTACATGCGCTTGGAGTAAGGTCGCATCTTTCAGGCTGCGGTTATCAGAGCTAGGGCGAGCTTCTCGAGCTCAGTGTAACGGGTCTCTACTGGTGCTAGTGACTTACTTACGTAGACCATTAGTTTCTTTCCTCCTGCGTATTTGATAGGTGTGAAAAACCTATCTATTTCCAATCTGAATTGGTTAGTTTTCGAATATGTTTATAGTTATTTTTATTATGTTTTAATTAGTATTTATACTTTTTGTATAACTCAGGTGTATGGGTCAAAAAGATAGGAAACTGGAGCTAAAATGATGAGATCGAACCAAAGCGGTTCAAAGTTACGGTGGATAAACAAGCTCGGAGGCTAAAAGATGAAACAGGCCCACCGCTTAAGCGTCCAGACCACCGCTTAAGCGGTGAAAATGTAGAGAAGAGCAAAATGTTACTGACGGACGACCGTCGGAGCGAAAATTCTACCACTTAGGCGAAAATCCAGCAGAGGACGAAGAAGGGCCACTGACAGCTGCTCGCCTAAGCGAAAATTCTACCGCCTAGGTGAAAATCCAACAGAATGTTCTCCAGTCCACCGCCTACTTCACCGCCCAGGAGATCAGACGTAACCGACCTAACTCCGCCTAGGCGAAAATTCCACCCGCCTAGGCGGATTTGCCCTGCACAGCCTTTAGATATTTTTAGGATATTTTTGCTATAAATATCCCCTCTCCTCCCCCTTTGGCCGGATCTCTCTCCTCTATCTTGCAATTTTGAGCCTCTTAGGCTATAGTTAAGCCAAGGGTTAGGATTTTTAGGTGTGGAGCTCACATCCCGAAGTGGAGAAGACGGCGAATCGATCGTTGAGCGTTCTTAGCGGTTTATCTTCGGACGAGGCTAAGTTCTTCGATCGTTTTTCCTTATTTCTTTATCTTAGGAGTATGTGAGCATGTCTAGCTTGTTATTTTCTTGTATATGCGGCTATGGCCCCGAGTTAAATATGGATTGTAGTAGGGATTAACAATATAATTTATAAATACGTTGCTTGGGTAATTTCGGTGTTTCGTTTGTGATTATTCTTCGTAGTTTGATTGTATTTATCGTATTGTTTGTTTATTATGCTTGGATTGATAAATGGAGAATACGAGATTTTGACAAATCCCGGATTCGGAATAGGGTAAACAAACGCCACGAATCTATAACCCGGTTGGGGTTTGAATCGTGGACAATCGATGACGTGGGGCAAGACACACGCTACCTAGGGTCGTTAAGATGTTGAGAGGGACCTTTTCGTTGACTGAAAGTCGCATTATATCCCTCGTCTTACACTCGGAAGAGGTGGCGAGGGAGTTTTAGAACGGAGATTGTCGATAGGGTAAATACAACGCAACGATCCAATAACCCGGGAGGGAGTTGTATTGTGTGCAATCAATGATGCTGGGTGAGACTCACGTAACCTAGGGTCATTAAGACGTTGAGGGGGACTTCTCCGTTGACTCGAAGTCATGTATTCCCCCGTCTTATACTCGGGAGAGGTGGCGGCGGAGTTTACGTACCGAGGTTGTCAAATAGGTCGAACACCGTAAACGCGAGTAAATCGAAATCGAACACGTATTTGTAAACACGTTAATCCCTATACAATTCTTCACCCTAAAACATATTAGCATAATAGTGTAGTTAATTTAGGTTATATTAGTATTAGTTTAATTAATTAATTACATTTGCTTTTCGCCTAGATAAAATTATGTCACGACAAACGCGGTATTTGATACTAATGACAACAATCCCTGTGGATACGATAACCCGATCTTAACGATCACACTATACTAAAACTTAGACCTCGTATACTTACGAGAGTAAGTAGCGGCGTATTTTACACCCTACCAAGTTTTTGGCACCATTGCCGGGGATTGTTTTGATGTTATTGTTAGAAAAACGCGGTAACGGCTCCGTACTTGAGTTTTAGATAGGAGAAGCAAGTGTTTCGTATTGCCGGGGGATTGGCGATTTAGTTATTATTGATATTGTGTGTAAATGACCTAATTTTACTTTAGGCATTTTTCTTTGTATATAATTTTTGTTTGTAGTTTTGATTTTATTTCTTATGCAGGGTACGTGCCGATGTTAGATCGACGGGTATTGATGCATCCCATTCGACGGGATTCTTAGCCGTTTATTGTGCTTGGCCAAGCACATAAGCCGGTAAGGCGTTTCGTTGAGAGATTGAGCCATTCAAAGCAAAACCTCGCCAATCTTGAGGGTGTTCTGAATGTCGGGCCGAGGACATTAAACCACGCGCTACTTGGGAGGCAACCCAAACAATTCTTTTTGTTCCATCCCATCTGACTTGAATTAGAGGCGAGATCCTCTCGCCTCCCAGGTAAGTGTTCTAAACAGCCTTCGTCAGTATGCTTTAAATTTCATATGTTGAGAATGATGATTGGGTTCGCTAAGGACACTGTCCACTTTGAGTTTGGCAGTGATGTGTAGTAGTAGTATGTTAGTTTATGTGTTATTGTTTTTCCGTATTGCATGTGTGTTTAGGTTAGAATGTGTTTATGTTTTTGTGTTGTTGTTTATATGTTGAGTTTTGTGTTCATCTGGGCCGTTACCCGATGATAAAAATTACCCCTGGTTGTTCTCGAAGTCAAGGGTAATACCCATGCATGTGTGATTCTGTGTGCTTGACTATACGTTTTGGTCAAAATTATTGTAGATCCTAATTTGCACGGGCACATAGACTCAATGTATAGTTATTCAATTGATTTGAGGACGATTATCGATTAACCAAATTCATGACACATTAAGGGTTCTAGAACTTGATTGAGGGGAAGCTTGAGGCGAAATCCTAGGCGAGGTAGTTCAGGAGACGTGATTTAGGCAGTCGTTTTGTCGCTTAAGCCTTTTTAAGCCTACCTTGATATATGTTTATCCCTCGTTACCCTGTCGAAGCCTAAATTCATATTCAATTCTGAACACATAAACCAATACCATGGCCAATTGAATTCCTTCCAGACCTTAATCGCTGAATTTAAAGGCACATTTGAGTGAATCAAGTTAGCTGTTGCAAAGGCTTCTTGATGTGAGCGGTTGGGTTTAGGGAGAACTTCAAATTGGTTCGGTATTTGAGTACTCACTTGTCGTTTTTCATTTGTATTTGACACACCCCTTCAATTGTAATAATCAAATAAGTTTGGGGGTGTGTTCGTTGAAAGAAAAAATTATAGAAAAGAAAAAAAAAAGAGAAAAAAAATAATAAAGAATCAAATGTAAATACGGTTTTTATTTCCGTTTCTTTTGACAAGTGAGTACGTCGGTCTTAAGTGCATGTTCAGGATTGTCTCCAATCTTTCTATGGGGATTCGAGAGTGAATGTGCCAAGCATTGAGCCTTGGGTAACAGTAAGTTAACAACGTTAACCCGTTTCTATTCCAAATTACCCTTGGCCAAATTAACCTTAACCGAACCAAGCCCTAATGATCTTCATGAACTACTAAACCTACATTAGTGGAGAGTGGACCCTAATCCAGCTTATGGTAATCCTTAACTCATGAATTTCGTTGGTGGATAATCCAATCCGATCATTGTATAGTTATATTATTGAGTCTCGCACTAACACGTTTAAAGGATCTAGAATAGTGTTCACCATTATTGCATGTCGAAAATCTAGAACATTACATGCTGTGTGTTACCGCTTGAACTCGAAATAACTAGCGGTTGTTGAGGGAAAAATAACTAGGCCATTAGAAGAATTTAAAACTCGCATGTTGTTATGTTTAGATTGTTTTTAGGTTGTTTGTTATTTATTTCTGTTTGCGTTTTTTTCATTTTAGTGTGTGTGTTTGGCTCGAGGACTAGCCAAGTTTCGAGTTTGGGGGTATTGATAGGTGTGAAAAACCTATCTATTTCCAATCTGAATTGGTTAGTTTTCGAATATGTTTATAGTTATTTTTATTATGTTTTAATTAGTATTTATACTTTTTGTATAACTCAAGTGTGTGGGTCAAAAAGATAGGAAACTGGAGCTAAAATGATGAGATCGAACCAAAGCGGTTCGAAGTTACGGTGGATAAACAAGCTCGGAGGCTAAAAGACGAAACAGGCCCACCGCTTAAGCATCCAGACTATCGCTTAAGCGGTGAAATTGCAGAGAAGAGCAAAATGTTACTGATGGACGACCGCCGGAGCGGAAATTCTACCGCTTAGGCGAAAATCCAGTAGAGGACGAAGAAGGGCTACTGACAGCCGCTCGCCTAGGCGAAAATTCTATCGCCTAGGAAAAAATCCAATAGAATGTTCTCCAGTCCACCGCCTACTTCACCGCCCAGGTGATCAGACTTAACCGACCTAACTCCGCCTAGGCGGAAATTCCACCGCTTAGGCGGATTTGCCCTGCACAGCCTTTAGATATGTTTAGATATTTTTAGGATATTTTTGCTATAAATATCCCCTCTCCTCCCCCTTTGGCCGGATCTCTCTTATCTCTCTTGAATTTTTTAGACCCTTAGGCTATAGTTAAGCCAAGGGTTAGGATTTTTAGGTGTGGAGCTCACATCTCGAAGTGGAGAAGACGACAAATCGATCGTTGAGCGTTCTTAGCGGTTTATCTTCGGACGAGGCTAAGTTCTTCGATCGTTTTTCCTTATTTCTTTATCATAGGAGCATGTGAGCACGTTTAGCTCGTTATTTTCTTGTATATGTGGCTATGGCCCCGAGTTAAATATGGATTGTAGTAGGGATTAACAATATAATTTATAAATACGTTGTTTGGGTGATTTTAGTGTTTCGTTTGTGATTGTTCTTCGTAGTTTGATTGTATTTATTGTATTGTTTGTTTATTATGCTTGGATTGATAAATGGAGAATATGGGATTTTGATAAATCCAGGATTCGGAATAGGGTAAATGATTGGTCTAAAAAACCTATCTATTTCTAAACCGGATTTGTTAGTTCTCAAGCATTTTAGTTATATTTAATTGTGTTTTAGTGTGTCTTAGTGTAGAACAGCTGAAAGGACGTCAAAGGGTGAGAAATAAGTGCAAATGGTGGAGAAACGGTGAACAAAATGTGCAAAACAGGGTTTCGGTGAATGAAGATCACTGCCTAGGCAGAAGTTCCACCGCTTAGGCGGAAAAGAGGCAGAATGTTGGAGTGCTGAAGGGCTGAACCACCGCTTAGGCGAGAAAACCACCACCTAGGCGAGAAAAGATTAGAATGATATGGCAACAGCTACCGCCTAAGAGGGAAAACCACCGCTTAGGCGAAATCACCGACAGACTTTAACCGACATAAAGCCACCGCCCGAGCGGTGAACCACCGCTTAGGCGGTGACACTCTGCACAGAAATATCTGTTTTCAGATATTTTGAAGATATTTCCAAACCTTGCCTATAAAACCCCTTTCTCCCCCAATTTCTCAAAAAGGTTAAGACCCCTTAGACGTGAGAGGAGGCTCCAGTTGTTCTTTGGGAGCTCTCTTCCACCTTAGTTAGATTATATTAGTTTAGGAAGTAGATTAGATTAGTTGTAAAGAGTGTTCGTGGCCAATCCTTGAAGAGCTAGAAGAGGAAGTTCATCAAGCGAGAAGAGGAAGCCCGGGAGGATCGTTCTTTGGCGAAAGTGGACCACTCCACTTTGAGATTTGCCTTTTCGTCCCTTGTTTCCATCTTTGTATTTAATATTTATAGTTGGTCATGATGATTTCCTCTTGATTTATGTTGTATTGGCTAAGAACATGTTAGTGTAATTTAGAGATTAGTTAGGGAAAGGTATAGTTGTGTAAATACTCGTTTGGTTTAATATACGTTTCTTTAACGGTTGTTGTTTTAAGTCCGATTGTGTTTATCATTTGATGAAGATCTTAATATACTTGTAATGGTATTAGGGTTGAATTTGAGAATCTAGGGTTTGATACTCGGGAGAGGTAACCCTGGATTCGGACTAGGGTAAACACATCGTTACGACCTAACGACCCGGGAGGGCATTAGTTAGTATGAAATCGATGACGTTGGGTCAAGACTCACGCGACCTAGAGTCGTTAAGACATCGAGGGGGACCTCGGTGTCGACTCGAAGTCATGTATTCCCTCGTCTTACACTCGGAAGAGGTGGCGGAGGAGTTTACGAACCGAGATTGTCAGATACCTAAACTCCGTTATTGTTAACCTAACGAAATCAAACGTGTATTAAGTGAACAAAATCAATCCCTAATTAATCAACTTAGTTAGAATTAACCCACTAATTGTAGTTTAGCTTAGTTTAATTTCAATTCACGCTTTCCGTCGTCAGGATAACACGAGACTACGTCAATTGCGGTATTCAAATTATTCGCACTTTTCTCTGTGGGAACGATATCCGATCTTTAAAGATCCACTATATTAAAACTTTAGATCTCGTATACTTGTGAGCGTACGTAGGCATGCACAAAATTGCACCTACCAGTAAACAAACGTCGCGATTCTATTACCCGGTCGGGGTTTGAATCGTGGATAATCGATGACGTGGGGCAAGACACACGCTACCTAGAGTCGTTAAGATGTTGAGGGGGACCTCTTTGTTGACTCAAAGTCGCGTTATATCCGTTGTCTTACACTCGGAAGAGGTGGTGAGGGAGTTTTAGAATGAAGATTGTTGATAGGGTAAATACAACGCGACGATCAAATAACCCGGGAGGAAGTTGGATTGTGTGCAATCAATGACGCTGGGTGAGACTCACGTGACCTAGGGTCGTTAAGACGTTGAGGGGGACTTCTCCGTTGACTCGAAGTTATGTATTCTCCCGTCTTACACTCGAGAAAGGTGGCGGCGGAGTTTACGTACTGAGGTTGTCAAATAGGTCGAACACCGCAAACGCGAGTAAATTGGAATCGAACACGTATTTGTAAACACGTTAATCCCTATACAATTCTTCACCCTAAAACATATTAGTATAATAGTGTAGTTAATTTAGGTTATATTAGTATTAGTTTAATTAATTAATTACATTTGCTTTTCGCCTAGATAAATTTAGGTCATGACAAACGCGGTATTCGATACTAATGACAACAATCCCTGTGGATACGATAACCCGATCTTAACGATCACACTATACTAAAACTTAGACCTCGTATACTTGCGACAGTAAGTAGCGGCATATTTTACACCCTACCAGTATTCCTTTACCAAAGTTATGCTGATTGCAACAGTATTAACTGCTAGGTATAGGTATAGATCATCCCTGGGTTCAACCTTCGCTAAGGTCTCTAAAGAGCCAAGGTAATCCTTGATGGACTATAAGGCATTCTTACTATCTTCATCCCAACTGAAGTGTTTGTTCCCTCTCAAGATTTTAAAGAAATGAGCATATCGGTCTCTAAACTTAGAAATAAACCTATTTAGTGTCGGCAATCTCCCAGTCAACACTTAGACTTCACGTATCGTCGTGGGGGACCTCATCCTTCTGACAACTTTTATCTATCCTGCATCAACATAATGCCTACCTTGTTCACCAGGAAGCCTAGGAATTTGCCTGACGTTACCCCGAAGGCACATTTCTTGGGGTTCACCTTCATATTGTACTTCCGTAGTATTATGAAGGCTTTCTCTAGATGTTCCAATTGATCTCTTTTATTAGAGATTTTAACTAACATATCATCTATATACATTTCCATAGTTTATCCAATTCTTTCTTAGAACATATAATTCCCAAGGCGCTGGTATGTTGCTCCGGCCTTTCTGAGACTGAAAGGCATCACTTTATATTAAAACGTACCTCTGGGGGTGTTGAAATTCGTTACTTCTTTATCCGGACGGTTCATCCGTAACTGGTTGTATATATGAATATATGAATTTTCTATAAAATATAACACTTTATTTCTATAAAGTGTTATTAAATTTAGTAAACAAATTTTTTTATAATTTTTTTGAGAACTTCATTGACCCCATAAAGATATTGAATAGAGGGAAAGTCATTTTGTGCCACCATAATTTTGAAAATGAACATGTAAATGTCCTTCAAAAGTAAGTAAATAGATTCGAAACATATAAAATACGGTCCATCCCGCTGTGGCACAAGCTAATATTACCAAAATAGGCAAATACAGCCAACCACATAGCCATCCATTATTGATAACAACTCGTGCCCAGCAGCTGCGTCCACCATTTGATCGATTCTGGGCATTGGGTAACAATTCTTCGGGCACGCCTGGTTCATGTCAGTGAAATCCACGCACGTATTCTATTTTCTATTTTTCTTCTTAACCAGTAATGGGTTGGCCAACTACTTTGGGTAAACCACCTCTCTTATGTACCCTATTCCCTGTAGTCTTTGTACTTCTGAATATATTGCCTCTTTCTTATCCGAACTGAACATTCTTCTCTTTTATTTCACTGGGGGGTATGACTCTGAGATATTAAGTTAGTGAACGATCATCTCAGAGTTAATCCCCTTCATGTCTTCAGGTACCCAAGCAAATACATCCATATTATTTTCTATCAGTTGGATGAGTTTTTCCTCCTCAAGCTGGCTCAACAAAGTGCCAATTGACATTTTCTTGGTCCCTTGATTGAAAGTCACTTCCTTAACCCTTTCATCTGGTCATGGAACCCCAAAATGCTCCCTAAAATCATTTATCTCCTGTATTGAGCTACGGGGCTGAATCGTGCTAACGAGCTTCGCTATACCCCCGCTTCAAGGTTGCTCTGGTATTTGAGTACCAGTGGTCCTTTGCTTCTAAGATGGATTGTCAATCTAAAAACTTCCCTAATGTGGAGCTTGGCTGTTGATTTGATCTCCAACATTTCCCACTATCAAGCTAGGCTGTTAATCTGATCTCTAATGCTTCCCCGCTGTTGCGCTAGGCTGCTAGTCTAATACCCAACATTTTCCCGTTGTTGAGCTGGGCTGTTGATCTGACCTTCGATGGGTGTTTGTTCCCATTGTTGCTAGGTAGTCCTTTTCTTATCCATCGCTAAACACTACTTGGATGTGGCCTGGTCCCCATAGATAGTGATTACGTCACCATACTTCACGTACTTGATGCATTGATGACATGTTGATGCTACGGCTCTCATCGCATGGAGCCAAGGGTATCCTATGATAGCGTTATACGTGGCCGTTGAACCTATTACATTGAATTCCAAGGCCTTAGTTAATAAATCCCCACGTCTGTTGGTTACAATGGGTAACATGATCCTTCCTTCCAGAAAGCTCAAGTCTCTGTTAAAACCCACCACCAGCATCTGGGTTGATATGATGTCGGAGCTGGGAATACCTATTTGGTTGAGTGTTTTGGCGAAGATGATATTGACTGAGTTGCCCGTATCAACCAATATCCTTTTAACCACAAAGTTAGAGATCCAAAGTGTTATGACCAACGCATCAACGTGGGTGTAAGACACACCTATACTATCCTCGTTGTTAAACGTTATCGCAACTCGTGCTTCGTATATTGACACCCTCACATTGCTACTGTCAGGCTCTTGATGGGCCTTTCTCTTCTGCCCTTGATATATTTCTCTGATTGGGGGTAAACCGATTTCGTTCTGGAATCGATTCCATGAACGTCGTTAGGGTTGTCACCCTACATGCTAAAGAGAGTGGCCACATGGGCTATGATAGATGCCCTCCTGCGTGCTTTTTCATCCATGGATAATGGGGTCTCCTTCTTCTAGTTTAGATATACTGTTTTGAACTGCGACTATTTCACCTCATTAGTGAAGTTCTTTTTATTCAATTTCCCACAGACAACACCAAATGATATTGCCAAAATTTGCCCGATGCGTGAACTGGGGCCAAACGTGCCGGAAATCTCTGCAACCTGCTACACTTCCGAAAAAACCAGTTAGTTCCAGGGGGAACACCGGTGTGATATTGGTCAAAGAACCTTTAGCGTGAGAATAAGGTTGAATTTCTCTAAGGAGGGTAAAACACAACAGTATAGAAGGAATTGAATATAGAGAGTTAAGTATGAGAATGTACTGAGTGATACTAATATTCCCCATATATTTTCACGTCGATTGTCTTCGAAGCTGTTATAACCACAATCCTCTCTATGTTCCATACTTAGCAACTGTGATTGTCATTTGTGCGCCTATTTAGGGATGGTGTGCTAATCACATTCAATCATGGGTAGAGGGGTTGGTGAGGCAATGGTTATCGTTGACTTACCATACCTAGGTTTGACCACTGGGCTCCTGTTAAAGGCTTTATTCTATATTGGGCTAGTCTATCTGCGCAGCTGAACTTTATTAGCATTTTTAGGCGCTTCCTTCCTTGGGTCATTAGATTTGTCGGCCCATGATCAAATGTTAGCCTACAACCCTATTCTATCGAGTTAGGCTTTATCCATCGACCGACCCATTGTCTTGAGTACGAATCCATTATCCACACGTGGGAATTTTTCCCACATCACCTGATAAATCGTTCAATAAGCCAATGCGTTTTTCCACAAGCAATTCACCATGAAATTTGAAACATATAGATTAGGAAAAAAACGAATAGAGAAGAAAATGCAGTACCAAAATCATAGACATCGATGTTTTTTAGCCTTAATACGCTCATTTTCTATAATCCAACTCCGAGAAGCCGCTATCAATTGAACAACCGATTGTAGTAAAATGAAACAATAAAACAAAAGTTGATCAATAATATAAAATTAATTTGAGGACTCATCAAGTTAGCCTTAAAGTCTAAAAACTCAATAAACAATATATATATATATATATATATATATATATATATATATATATATATATTTTACCCTAATAATTTAATGAACAACCAAAAAATTCTATTGAACCTAATGTTTTGATGAACAATTAAACATTGATGTTTTATGGAAGTAATGTTTTATTGAGTGGTTTCATATTCAAGTTTCATATATTTTATTGTGAAGAAGAATCATTGAAGAATTTATAGAGGGTGAAAAAATGAAGGCAATGGAGGTATGAAGAATATTGAACACATTAAAGACAACTAGGTAAAAACAACTCATTGCTTTTATACTCTTAATGCAAGTCAAATTAAGATCACGCATGATAAATTAAAATGAATTAATCTTATGTATGTTGCAATAATTTTAAGGTTATAATATATGTTTTATAATATGTCAATCCATTAAAATGTTTTTTGTCGAGGACCTAATTGAAAAGATGGTTTGAACGCTTAAAATGGTGATTTCTCGGGTTAATTCGGTCAACCAGCGAAAGGGGTTGGTTGACTAACCAAAACAATGTGTTTAGGAAGTGGAATGGGTGACATACTAATCAAATCGGTTAATCGACAAGTTAAGTCGGTTGACTAACGAATCTAGTAGCCGAAATTGGAAAAGATGAAGAACTAACTGGTCTAATCGGTTAACGATTAGAACGGTCGATCAATCGACGAGACCAACACAATGGTCAAAATTGTGACTGTTGTGAGGGGCTTGGTCAACCTGCTGGTTCGGCTTGTCAACCAACAGTGATAGTTAATTTTTTGAATGATTTGTTTTTTGGTCAATACACGTCGGTTTGATGATTTCGAGGGAGTGTTTCAAGGGAATTAAATTTATTTTCGAAGTATATCCTATATTAAATGATTCCTATTTAATTGATACATATATTTATTTATTCTCTTAATTTAATTGATAAAATACTTCGTATCTTCATGGATTCTGAGTCGAAAAGGTTTAAGAGACCAAAATGATCTTTTCTAGAAGTTTTTTTTTTTTTTTTTTTTTTTTTTTTTTTTTTTTTTTAATAAAGCATACTTATTTTGAATATATATGTTATATGGGGTCTTGAGATATCATTTAGAATCATGACATTCGAAAACTAACCGTTGGACGCCTAATTCTAGGTCTATTAATATAGACCCGAGGGATTAAGAAAATTTACTCAAGAACCTTCAAATTTTATCTTTCTAATAGAGATTTTTACGTTTAAAATAGTTCTCAATGTAAGACACTCAACGTTGTTGTCACTAGTTTATGTTTTGCTATTGAGTTATCATAATTGTTTTCGACGAATCCCGGTGTGATCTTTCCAAGCTAGTTGTTATTTACTTTCTTAAATTATTTGATTATTTGCTTAGATAATTGGTTTGTGGAAAATCATTTTCAAATCCATTTCCGTAAAAAAAAAAAAAAAAAAGAAATTGATTTTTACTTGTGATATCTGATTACAGGCTATTTGTGTTAAATTATTTAAATCAGATTCTTGCTTCATATTGAATCTATCACGTAGAGATTTTGGGACATTAATTGAATATAATCGTTTTAAGGTGGTTGAAGCTCCTTGTGGAAAGAAACTAGTAAATCTTTCGTATTTACGAGTTTGAGTGGATTAAATACGTTTAGGTCGGTGTTAAATCAGGGTAGCTAGGTTTTAATCTATAGCCTATAAAAAAGATTGGGCTTTAATCTTTAGCATAAAAAGGATTAAGATTTGATCTTTAGCCTGCAAAAATCTTAGGTTTTAAATTCTTCCTATAATTGAATTTGAGTTTTGTAAAGGTTTTTCCTTAGTCTGTGAAAAGGAAAAGTGTAATAGTGAGAGAGCAATAGGTTGATTCTTAACTTGTGAAAAGAATCAAGAGTGTAAAAGTTGATTTTAAGCTAGTGAAAAGAATCGAGATTTTAAGGGTTTGGTTCCTACTTGGGAAAGAAACCAGGGTTTAGTAGATTGCGAATCTCCATAGAGCACAAGGGACTAGACATAGGTAAGACTAGCTTACAGAATCAGGATAAATTCTCGTGTGCTACTGTGTTATTTTTTTGATTGTTTGGGTGTGCATATAGATAAACACATTTCCATTGCCGTAGGCACCTTATTTTGTCCCACCTAGTCAATGTCGAATCAAATACAAGTTTAGATAAACTTTAAACTTAGGTTCAAAGGGGATAAATTTCAACTTGATATCACACTATATAATATAGAAAAATACCCAGAAAACATGATAAAGCAAAAACTGTTAAATTTGACGAAATTCATAAAAGAAAACGTTTCGGGTCAACCTCTAAAGTCCCATATTTAAGGGGGTCTAAAATTACTTTATTAAAGTTTAATTTTCATCTAATCATCTTTACTATAGATAAACATTAGTCACTCCCCTTAAATTATAGGATATTTCGACAAATTACTCTGGTTACCTACATAGACCATGAAATATTTACAATCAATGAAACTTGTCGATTTAGCACCAAAAACAAATGCTTCTCTCATGAATACCACATAACATACTACCAAGAAACCATCCAAGACACGTTAGTAAAGTCTTGTAAAGGTCATGACAAAGCCCTAAATCTCAAGGTGATTTAAGTATTGGGCTTTACTTGGATTTTCACCAACTCCAAGTAGTCTTGAAAAACCACCTTAGGCCCAACAAATCAAGGGACCAGCCATAATTTAAGGCCCACAATTGAAGCCTTATAATGAAAAAGTAACCTTCCTCAAAGTTTCCTACCAAGTGGCTAAGAAAGGGAACTAAGACACTTAAAGTACAACCAATAATTATTGAAACTAAATTGATTCGGTTCGCCACCTAAGTAAAGCATTCAATGAGCGTTGAATGACCATCCTATCAAGGATTAAATGATCATGATGACATGTCAAGACCACATTTAATGTATCTAGATATTTTAAGCAAAACATCTTAGAACCAACCGAAAAATCTTGAATCGTGACGACCCGTTACCGAAACCAAACCGAATGTGTGGCCTCCAAGAATTGCATTAAATGCACATCCCATAAATAATTAAATACTTAGGGATGAAATGGAAGGGGTGGATACATTGAACCTAGATATTTTCACCAAAATATCTAAGAGTAACTAGGAGAATTAGAAATCAACCGACAATTACATGCCAAATTAACCCTATCCCATCCAAACCCAACCGTAGGAGTACTCTCCAAGCAATGACTCATCACTTTGCAATAAATGCAAAGTGACACCTCAAGACTAGGTTCAATTCACCTTGGATGCATTTATGACGACTAAACCAAAATAGTGAATCTAACTGGTACTTAGCCCCTAAACCGAACCAGATCCATCACATCAAGTCATAAATATACCCATGTCCAAGGAATATGATTGGAGGAGAGAAATTGATTAGAAATGATTGCCAATCATTGGTAATGAATTCTAATCATTACGAAATCTTTGAAAAGATTTGGTAATGATTACCAAATTGGTGGTTGCAATTTATGCACTGCCTCTTTCATCGCAAGCGTACGGATCAAGTTTTAGTATAATGGACCTTTAGGTTAGGTATTGTATCCACAAGGATTGGTTGAGATTACTATCGAGTACCGCGATTGTCATTACCTAATTTGATCTAGGCGATAAAAATGGAATATAATTTATACTAATACTAAACTAAAATACTGATTAAGTTAACTATACTATAAATACTATATTGAGATTGTTTAGAGGATTAGATTATCTAAGGATTAACTTTATTTACTTAAATGCGTTTGGTTTTGTTTTAGTTAACATTAACGGTGTTCGGCGTATCCGACAATCTCGGTTCATAAACTCTCTCACCACCTCTCCCGAGTATAAGACGGGAGAATACGTGACTTTGTGTCAATGCCGAAATTACCCTCAACATCTTAATGACTCTAGGTCACATGAGTCTCGCCCCAACGTCATCAATTGCACACTTTCTAATGCCCTCCCGGGTCGTTAGATTGTCGTGTTGTGTTTACCCTAGTCCGTATCCGGGGTTCCCTCTCCTGATTATCAAATCCCATATTCTCAATATATCTAAATTAGCATATAATCATAGAAACACAGTAACACAATCAAAATTATAAGGAACAACCATAAACGAAACACAAATTCAACCAAAACTATATTTTCATAAATAATACGTTAATCCCTATTACAATCCACGTTTAGCCCATGGCCATAGCCATTTATACAATTGAAACTAGGATAAACATGCTCAAACAAACATAGAATTTAAGAAATGAAAGGAAAAACGGATGAACTTATCCGATATCCGAAGATTAGCCGCTAAACCGTCCACCGATCGATTCTCCTTCTCCGCCTGTTGATCTTCTCCTTCGGATATGTTTGAGCACTCCCCATACTCTCTTTATATTCTATAATAAGCCTTAAGTTCTGTAATGGCTGAGGGAGATCAAGGAGAGGGGTTTAAATTGGCAAAATATCTAAAATAAATATCTAAAACTGTGCAGAGGCCACAGCCGCGGCGAAGGGTATGTCGGTTCACTGTTCGCCTAGGCGGTGGATTAAGGACCATCATGATGTTTCACCATCGAGGCAGTGGGTATTCAGCAAGAATGGGGTCTCTCTGTATCTTCATTGCTGCGACAAAGGTCTGGCCGCCGCGGCGGTGGGCTTCTTTCACAATATTGCCTCCTTACTTGTTTTTCCACTGTTCTCCGACCGTTTTTTTATCTGAATTGATCGTTTGTGCTCCAATTTCATACCTTTTCATGCATACACCTATTTTAATACAAAAATAATAAAAACATATTAAAACTTAATAAAAATTAACAATTTCGGTTTGGAAATATATAGGTAATTTACACTTATCAAATACCCCCAAACTCAGAATTTTGCTAGTCCTTGAGAAAAACACCCACACAATACGAGAAAATATAAAAACTAATTACAAAATTGAAAACTAAAAATGAAAAACACTAAAAACAAAAATGTGTAAGTTTTGATTATCATCTACCGACCGAAAGATTTTTCCCCTCATCGGCCCCCAATCCTATCAAGTTCAAGCATAAATCACACTGTGGTATTCTATAATTTCAACGTTAAGAAATAGTAAGCGCCATTCTAGATCCTGTTTAAGTGTGTGTGTGATTAAACTCAAATAAACAACTATCCATTGATTAGATAGGATTATCCCTTAATATAGTTCATGTCTAAAACCTTTTAGGTATAGGGAATCGATATGCCTGAGATCTATTTTCTACTAATGTAGGCTCGGAGGTTCAAAAAGATCAATAGGGCTTGGATCGGTTTTGGGAAAATGGCCAAGGGTAAATTTGAATAGAAAATAGGTTAATGTCGTTAACTTAACGTTACCTGAGGCACATCGCTTGGCACTCTCACACTCAAAACCCCATAGTTTAATTAGAAGCAACCCTGAACATACATTAAGAACGACGTACTCACTTGTAAAAAAGAAACGGAAATAAAAATTGTATTTACATTTAATTCTTTTTTTTTTCAACAAAACACATCCCCAAACTTATTTGATTTGTACAATTTGAGGGGTGTGTGAAATATGAACGAAAAATGAAAAGTAAGTACTCGAATACCGAACCAATTAATAGCTCACCCAAAACCCAAACGCTCACATCAAGTAGCATTTGCAACTGCTAGCTTGATTCACTCAAATTTGTGCCTTCGATTAAGCGATAAAGGTTTAGAAAAAGTTTAATCGGCTATGGTATTAGTTTAAGTGTTCATAATTGAAATGGCTACTAGGCTTCGACAGAGTAATGAGGGATAATGATATATCATGGTAGGCTTCAAAAGGCTCAAGCGATCAAATGAATGTCTAAATCATATCTCCTAGACCACATCGCCTAGGATTTCACCTCGAATTTCCCTCAAATCAAGTTCTAGAATCCCTATTGTCATGAAATTAAGTGAATGATAATCGGTTTTAAATTAATTAGATAGTGTTGTATTGAGTTTATGTGCTCATGCAATTAGGATCTACAATAACTTTTACTAAGACGATACATTAAGGACACAGAACACACATGAATGAGCTTTACGCTCAACCTCAAAACAACCAGGGGATAGAATCATCATCGGGTAAAGGTCCAGTTAACGTCAAAACTCAGCACAAAACAACAACTAAACTAAACAATCATGCACACGTAAAATAAAACATAAACTATAACTAAACGTATAATACTATACTAACACATCACACCTAACTTAAACAGGCAATGATCACAACAACACTATCAGCAATCTCAATGACAGTTTATAGCATGATAATAAAGACAGGGGTTTAGACACATACCTGTGAGGCGAGAGAATCTCGCCTCCGTTTCAAGTTGACGAAAATGGATTTAATTTATTTGTGACCCTTGGTTACCTCTCAAGAAGTGCTTAGTTTAATGTCCTTAGCCTGACACAGGCCCTCAAGACTGACGAGATATTACAATGAAAGAAACGCAAAGAGTACTTATCGATTTTAACATCTTCAAGGACCCTGCAGGGAAAAAGAAAAATACCAAGAAAAATTATATACACTAAAAAATGCCTCAATTAAAATCAAGTTATTTACTTACAATATCAATAATAATCTAAAACACAATCCCTGACAATAGTTACCAAAACCATGGTCGCGATCGCCGAAAATGGTATTCGACAAACCAATCCACGGCAACGGCGCCAAAAACTTGGTGGTCGTAATTTATGCGCTACCGAAGTCCCCCTCAACGTCTTGGTGGTCACAATTTTTGCGCTGCCACTTTCACTACAAGCGTATGGGCCAAGTTTTAGTATAATGGACCTTTCAGTCGGGTATCGTATCCACAAGGATTGGTTCAGATTACTATCGAGTACCACGATTGTCATAACCTACTATTATCTAGGCGATAAAAATGGAATATAATTTGTACTAATACTAAACTAAAATACTAATTAAGTTAACTATACTATAAATACTATATTGAGATTATTTAGGGGAGTAGACTGTCTAAGGATTAACTTTATTTACATAAATACGTTTGATTTCGTTTTAGTTAACATTAATGGCATTTGGCGTATTCGACAATCTTGGTTTGTAATCTTCCTCGCCACCTCTCTCGAGTAAGACAGGGGAATACGTGACTTTGTGTTAATGCCGAAGTCTCCGTCAACGTCTTAAAGACTCTAGGTCATGTGAGTCTCGCCCCAATGTCATCGATTGCACACTTTCTAATGCCCTCCCGGGTTTTTAGATTGTCATGTTGTGTTACCCTAGTCCAAATCCAGGGTTACTTCTCCTGAGTGTCAAACCCCATGTTCTCACTATATCAAAATTAGCATATAATCATAGAAACGTGGAAACACAATCGAAATTATAAGGAACAACCGTAAATGAAACACAAATTCAACTAAAACTACATTTTCATAAATAATACATTAATCCCTATTACAATCAACGTTTAGCCCATGGCCATAGCTGTTTATACAATTGAAACTAGGCTAAACATGCTCAAACTAACATAGAAATTAAGAAATAAATGGAAAAATGGATGAACTTATCCGATATCCGAAGATTAGTAGCTAAAACCGTCCACCGATTGATTCTCCTTCTCCGTGTCTTGATCTTCTCATTCAGATATGTTTGAGCACTCCCCATACTTTCTCTATATTCTATACTAAGCCTTAAGGGTTGTAATGGCCAGGGGTGGGGAGATCAAGGAGATAGGAGGAGAGGGGCTTAAATAGCCAAAATATCTAAAATAAATATATAACATTGTGCAGAGGCCACCACCGTGGCGAAAGGTGTGTTGGTTCACTGTTCGCCTAGGTAGTGGAGAAGGTGGTGGATTAAGGACCATCCTAATGTTTCATCGCCGTGGAGGTAGGTATTTAGCAAGAATGGGGTCTCTCTGCATCTTCACCGCTACAACGGAGGTCTGGAAGCCACGGCGGTGGGCTTCTTTCATAATATTGCCTTCTTGCTTGGTTTTTCACCGTTCTCTGACCGTTTTTGGTCCGAATTGATTGGCGCTCCGATTTTATTCATTTTCACCTATACACCTGTTTTAATACGAAAAGAATAAAAACATCTTAAAATTTAATAAAAATGTACTAAACGTACTCGAAAACTAACAATTTCGGTTTGGAAATATATAGGTAATTTACACTTATCACAAATCTTTGAGAATCCCACTTCCCATACTAAAATCATTCCAATCCTAACAAAACTAAGGCAAGACAAGTAATCCCCTAGGACAAATAACCTCTAAGGAACAACTTGGATTGGCCAACGCGCAGGCCCCCAGGCCCATAAATATAGGGCCACCCTCTCATTTTTGCAAGTCTTGAAGGCCTAGCCTTTCTCTCTAAACTCGAGAAACTCTCTTAGGTCCTAGGCCTCTCAAGCATATTTCTCAAATAACACATTGTTATTCTGCTGAAATCGAATCCTGGAAGGTGTTCTTGAAGTTCTTATAACAGGAACTTGAGGAATTGACAACCACCGATTAACACCAAGCAAAGAGGGCTAAGGAAGAAGGAAGAGTAGCTACTTAAGGACGACCACATCCCCTAAGTACATTGTTATTCGGTTCATGGATAAAAACTTTTGGAATCAACAACCACCAATCAACCAACGATCAACCACCAACTAAGAAGATCAAGGAGGAAAATGACGTAAACACTTAGGAAAGACTACATCCCCTAAGTAGGTATGTTCTTGTAAAACACCCTATTATCTTTGGTTAATATTGTATATGTCGCTTGTATATAGTAGGATCATGACACACTTTACTTTCCTGTATATAATACATAAAATCCATAAAACAGTCAAACAAACTTTTGATTTTGTCAAGAATATCAAACAAACACCTCATTTTAACTATAATAACCAAACTAGGGTCAAATGATACAAAACCACTTCAAGCATCTCAAGAAAATTAAAAACCATTCAAAACATCTGAGCATATATTAAGAACATGTGAGGATTCAAACAAAACTTCTATCATACCATGAGTTATGCATAGTCTACACGATTCTCCTAAGAACATCGTATTTCTTTTCATCTTTAGCAAAACAAAACACACACACTATATATAAACACACACACCCACACACACACACTTGTATACTACATCAACAGACCCTTGTGGCTAAAAACTCAAGAAAAATTAGGGCTTCTATTCCTTTGGGGATATGTGTTATTCTTCTTTAGAAACCTTCCCGTTTTTCTTAGTTACAAGCAGGACTGACATAAATATATAGTATTTCTTTTCACTTTTAACTATCAACTCACACACTAACATTAACTAACCAAAGCAAAAGAATTTATTATAAGGTTCTTAACAAAATCAAAGGGTTATTATTTATATATTGGGGTTGTGATTTAGGTTTGTTGGCCCAGTGAACTACCTAAGAAGGGGGGTGAATTGGGTAGTATTAATAATTATCAGAATATAACACTTCAAAAATTAAATAATTAATTTTATCCTAAAATTAATTATTATCTTTTATAGTGGTGGATTATGTGTTATCAACTAGGTGCACACCCAAATAACAATATATAAGTAAAGTAAATAAAACAGCATACCACGATATATCCTGGTTTACCAAGTTACACTTGGTTAATCCAGTCTTCCGAGCCCCACGGAGAGTCGCACCAACTAAACTCAAGTAGGAACCAAACCCTTACAAAAGTGATTCTTTTCGCAGGCTTAGAATCAACTTTTACAAATTTCTTTTCCTAGGCTCAGGAATAACCTTTTCTTTTTCCTAAGCTCAAGAATAACCTTATCTTTTTTGAAGCTCAAGACTAACCTAATTCTATTATAGGGATAATCACAACCTAACTTTTTTTATACCTTAGGCTTAAGAATTAAACCTCACAATCACTCCAAGTATCCTTTTCCCAAGTAAGGATGAAATCTTTACAATTCACTCACAATTGATCCTAATCAATAAGAATCACACCTAAGCTCTTTTCAACGGGAAAATAGTAGCCTAACATTTTTGTACTCTAGACAAAGATCAAATCCCAATCTCTTTATAGGAAGAGATCGAAACCCAAAGCTACTCTTGATTAGATATTCCCAATAATATCTAATCCGCACACAACTCACCAAATAAAGAATTGATAAGTTATTTTTCCACTCAGAGTTTCTACCACCCCAGATTAATTAATACTCAATTAGTGTCCCAATACTAGTAATAGAAATAAAGTGAGGAAACAAAATCTAGTTATAATAAAGAATGCGGGTAACACAATTAAGCACGTAATCAGATTAACATACAAATCGTTTTAAAAAGAATTTATGCTTTTAAAGTTCAGAAACAATTTCTCAAAAATATCAATTCTCCAAAAAAATAATAATAATAAAATACTCAATTAAAGAATAAGTTTGGAATGATCTCACCAGGAAAATACCGAATAGATTGCACGTAGTATCGCAAGACAGATTAGATCAGCGACGCTAACTCAAATAGTGCTTTAACTCAAGAAGTTCTCAATAATCGATCTCACAATTGATCTCTCAAAATAATATCAGAATGATGATTCTTGGAAAAGCTTAGGAACTGAATGGTTAATGATATTATGTATTAACATGTGAAATCTGCAAGTTTATTTAAAACCACTTGAAACAAGCCCTATAACGGCTAGTTTCCACAAAATATGTCATTTAAAATCACCTATAGACCCCATATATTGATTCCTTTCAATCCTGGTATATTTAACTTAATAATATAACTTCTAAAGCTCTCAATTTAGTCCTCAAAATAATTTGACTTTAATCAATGAAAGTATAGAAAGAATAATATTTAAATATATGGACTAAATCGTAAGATCAAAATAAGATCCCTTAAATCTTTCCCAAATTTTAGGCCCATAATATTCTCCACCAAAATAGCAATATTTAAACTCAAAATTCCCAGGTTTAAATATAGGGAATTCAAATATATCTTATAACGACTACTTTTTAAATACTATGTCATTAAATGACACTCCAAGACCCCATACATCATATATGTTCAAAAAAAATATTTTTCATTTAAAAATATTCTTGGGAAATCTCATTTTGGTCCTTAAATATTTTTAAATCAAAATTTATCAAAATAGAAAGTATGAAAGCACTTTAATTAAAATAACATTTAATTAAATAGACCAGATTAATAGGGATAATAGAATAAATAGATCATATCTCAATTAAGTTTAGATCCCTAATATATCTCTCATATCCTAACCATAAATGGCTAGTATTTGAATAAATCCAGAAATTCTACAAATCCTGAAACTGACCATCAGTTGACCGGCCAACACTTATCGGTCGACCGCCCAATTCAAGATGTAGCCCAAGCCAAAATTGTTTCCCCATCATTCGACTTACCTATCGACTAAACGATCCAAAGACTTTCACAAGTTGACCTACCTGTCAACCGGAAGATCTAGAGAGTTCATCCTCTAAGCATAGGTTGACTTACCTGTCGACTGGAGGATTCAGATAGTTCCGTAAGTCGACTTACTTGTTGACCGAATGATCCAGAGAGCTTGTCTTATAACCATAGGTCGACTTACCTGTCGACTAACCATTGCTGGAACACCTCTTCTTAATTTATTTTCATTCAATTTCTTCGACGTTTTCACCCCTTTAACTGATTTTTCTTCTCGGTTAGCTCCACTAGATTCTTAAATTCAATTTTAATCAATTATCTTTCTTCAATTACACATAGGAGCAAATATGTTAATTAATTAGGATCCTATCAAAAACACACATAATTGTAAAAATATTTTGTGTCGTGTGTGATCCTAATCAGGATACATTAAGAGTAAAAATTTAACCTAAATTGTTTTCCCTAGGTTCTTCAATTTATTCAAACTCTTAACGTCCATCATCTTTGTCAGTCTCTTAAGCATTCATTTTCTTCATGATAACATCTTCACTAGAACTTATAAATTGAAACATTCAATAAATCCATTACTTCCACAAAAAACATCAACATTTAATTGTCCATCAAAATCTTAGGATCAACATGGTTGTTCACAACTCTAAAAACTGTTAATAATCCTAATTAGGGTTGTGATTCAAGTTGCTCACAACTCTATAAACTGTTAAATAATAGCTAATTAAGGTTGTAATTCAAGTTGTTCACAACCAAAAATGACTGATAATCAACCAAAACTAACTAATAATCAACTGAAATTAACAAAAACAAACCATTCTTTAACTAAAACCAACTTGGTCTTTAACTAAAACCAACCCAACTTTCGAACCATAACCACATTGAACTACATTCGACCTGATCTTTGGTAACCACCCAGAGTACATTGGCAACCCATAAGGGTTCGGTCATACCTTTAATAATTAACCCCTTTCCTTTAACGAGACAAAACTGAACTATGTTCGACATGATCTTTGGTAACCACCCAAAGTACGTAGGCAGCCCACGATCTGGGTTTGGTCACCATAAACAACAAAAACAGTTTTCTACCCTAACTCCAACAACAACATAAAGACCTGATTCTCATTCTAGATATGTAGGCAACCTATGTGTAAGTTCAGTCACATATTCAAACAATTTAGTCTTAGTTTATATTTCATTTAGTATAGCTTGCATATTTACATTTCTATCTATATATAAACTGTTATTGGGTGTCGTTGATTAGTAGTAGCTGTAGTATTTACTTGTTTTCCATTGTATCATGTTAAATATACATAAAAAGAGGAAAATAAAGACTATGAAAAGGAAATTATTCTTGTTTAAGTAATCAAATAAAACTGATTAGATCGTGTTTAATAGTGAATATCTATCTAGACTGAAGTAGCGTCTTCGGACGGGTGTTTTGGGGTGTCTAACACCTTCCCCGAGCATAACCAACTCCTGAATTTAAGGAATATCTCTGGTACATAGACCAATGGAAGTCAAAACACGGGCTATTTCAAAAGGAAAAATGAATTTCAAAAATCCCAGTGACCTAATACACCATTTAACACCATACTAGGTGGCGACTCCATTTTTAACAAAAATTTCGGCCCTAGAAGTTTTTCAAAACTCATACCTAGAAAATCCCTTGAAAGACCATTTTCAAAATGAACGAATTTGGATGATCTAGAAAGGAAATGATGAAACTTGTTGTCATCTTCTTCATGATTCTCTACTTCTTCCTCTATCGAAATTTGGGGTGCGTCAGCTACGTAAAAAGATAATAATCGATTTTAAAAAATTGGTTATTGGTGTTTGAATTTATTGCTTAAATTTTTATAACTTCCCAATTCACCCCCATCTTGGGTAAATCTTTAGGCCATCAATTGGTACCAGAGTAGGTTTAGCTCATTAGGCTTAACATCCTAACTAAAAAAATCACATGGCACACCACGTACACACTGTAGGTAAAGGACAATCTATACATCCTCCTTTCTTTGTTCGCAGGTGACAACTATTCATTCTGGAAAGATAGAATGATTACATCTCCACAAGCTACTAACTATGATGCATGGTTGGTTATCGAAGATAGACCATTTACTTCTAAAGAAAATGGAATAGTTAAAAATAAAGAACAACTGAGATTGTACAATAAACAGAAGTTATCTACTAATTCTCAAGCTATAAACATTTTGTTTTGTTTTTCATATGCAAAATGAGTATAGTAGGATTTCAAGTTGCGGATTGGAAAAAGAAATATCGGATACATTGTAAATCACACATGAGAGAACTAACCAAGTGAAATAATCCAAAAACAATGCCTTGATTCGCCAGTTCGAATTGTTCAAGATGAGTGATGCAGAAACAATTTTGAAAATATACACAAGATTCAACAATATTTGTAACAATCTTAGTCAACATAGAATCCGTATTCCATGGAGAATAAAGTATGAAAGATTTTTAGATCATTAACCAAAGTCTGGGAACCAAAAGTTACTGAAATCAAGGAAGCCAAGGATCTTACCATGTACACTATCATTAAACTTGTTGATCCTGAGACTTTGATAGACAATTAAACGTTGATGTTTTTGGTGGGACTAACGATTTGTTTAAGTGTTTCAGTTTATTAGTTCCATATGATAAAGATGATGAACGATTAAGGGGGTGAAGAATTTGAAGAACCTAGGGAAATAAACTCGAGTTTAAATTTTAACTCTTAATATCCCAATTAGGATCACACACAACACAAAAATATTTTTAAATATTTTTTTATAAATATGTGTGTTTAATAGGATCCTAATTAGCTAAATTATTTGCTCCTATGTGTAATTAAAAAAGAAATATTTATAATTGATTAAAATTGGAATTAAGTATTTAGTAGAGCTAATTAAGAAAGAAAATAGTTAAAGGGGTGAAAACATAAATGAGAATGTATTAATTAAAAATGAGTTTAGAAAAGAGATCTAGTATCCTTAAGTCGACTGATAAGTCGACCGAAGCGTATAAGGAAAACTCTCTGTATCTCTCAGTCAACAGGTAGGTCAACCGGTGAAGAGAAATGAAACTCTCTGAATCTCTAAGTCAACAGATAGGTCGACCGATGGGCACATAATTTTTGGCTTGGCTACATCCTGAATCGAGCGGTCGACTGATCGGTCGACTAATGGCGCAGTTTCAAGATATTGAGGATTCCGAATTTATATCTAAAAATAGTCGTTTTTGGCTGAGATTTATGAGAGATTTTAGGAATTTTATGATATTTAACATATGCTACATATATTATTTAATTCCTATTAATTTGGTTAATTAAGTTTTAATATTTCTCAATTTGGTACATATAATTGTTTCTATTATATTTAATTGAGATTGAGAAATATTTGGGGGATTTAATTGAGAGATTTAAAAGCTATAATTAAGTGAATTGAACCAAAATGAATTCATAATGATATAAAGGGTGTAAGAGAGAAATTAAGTGTCATGACATATAAAAACTAGCTGTTTGAGAGCTGATTTATATCCCATATATATAGACCCGCATTTTTTTCATATAAAAGAATGAGAGATTAAGAGATCAAGAGATCATATTGAGATTTTCTAAGAGATATCATGCTGAGTTTTTTGTGAGAGCTATTCTAAGAGATAATCTTGATAATCATTGGTTGTTAATCATTGTTGCTATTGGATCTGAAGTAACTACGCTCTAATTATTTTTTCGGTGGATTCTAGGTGAGATCTTTCCAATTACTTTCTATATTGTATTACTTGTTTAATTTTTAAAAATTGATCTTTAGAAATTATTTTTTATTTTTATTGAATAAAATATTTTATAAACAATTTTTTGAATTTGATTACGTGCTAAATTACATGTTACCTATCTTTTGTTAAAAATTAGATTTCGACTATCTCACATTTTCTATCACTAGTTTTCGGATATTAATTGAGTTTTTAATTTATCTGGAGTAGAAGAAGCTCCAAGAGAGAAAAATCACTTGTCAATTTTTATTGGTAAGTTGAGTAACAGATTAAATACAGTTGAATGTATTTAATCAAAGGGTAGTTGATTTCAGTCTCTTCTTGTAAAAAGATTGAGTTAGTAATTCTTCCTGAATAGAATTGATTTGTGTGAATTTTGTAATGGTTAAATCCTTACCGGGTAAAAGGATATTTGGAGTGTTGGTGAGGTTTTGATTCTTTTGCCTTTGTGTTAAAAAAGAATTAAGTTATTCTTGAACCTGTAAAAAATAGAGGTTTTTCTTTAGCCTATGAAAAAGATTTTGTAAAAGTTAATTCTTAGCCTGTTAAAGAATTGTTGTGAGGATTTGGTTCCTACCTTTAAAGGGATCTTAAGTATTAGTGGGTGCGACTCTCCGTGGGGCTCGGAGGATTGGATTAACCAAGAGTAGCTTGGTGAACCAGTATAAATTTTTAGTGTGCTGCAATCTTTAATTTGTTTATTTTTGTTGTTTGATGTGCACCTAGTTGATTTGATAATTCCGCTGTGATATAAAGATAATAATTAATTTAGGATTAAAATTAATTATTTGATTTATTAAAGTATTTTCTCTCTGATATTTTTAATTACCCAATTCACCCCTCTCTTGGGTATTCCACTGGGTCAATAATTGGTATCAGAGCTGGTTCAGCTCGACGCATTTAGCTAACAAAGATCATATGACACACATAATAGGCACGCTAGTTGAGGGGCAGTCTATGTACTGACCACCTTTGTTTGCAGGTGAAAGTTATTCATTTTGGAAAGACAGAATGATTGCCTTCCTTCAGGCTACAAATTATGATGTGTGGCTAACAATCGAGGATGGTCTGTTTATTCCAATAGAAAACGGAGTTGAGAAGAAGAAGGAACAACTAACTGCTTCCGATAAGCAAAAACTCTCTATAAACTCTCACGCTATTAACATTCTATTTTGCTGTTTAAATACTAATGAATATTCTAGAGTTTTAGGTTGTAAATTTCCAAAGAAGATGTAGGATAAGCTACAAGTTACCCACGAAGGGATAAGTCAAGTGAAGTAATAAAAAATCAACGCTCTTATGAGAAAATTTGAGTTGTTCAGAACGGAGAAAAATGAATCGATTCATGAGATGTATACTTGCTTCAACAACATTTGTAACAACTTGAGTCAACTTGGAAAGCTATACTCCATGGAGGATAGACTACGAAATGTCCTAAGGTCCTAAAAAAAATATGGGAGTCAAAGGTGACAGCATATGAGGAAGCCAATGATCTTGGCAAATATGAAATTGAGATCTCATAGGCAACTTGATGACTCATGAATCGGCGATTAAAGGATATGAAGAAGATACAAAAAATTTCAAGAGAAAATCCTTGGCGCTAAAAGCTCAAAAATTTGAAGAAGAGAATAACAGTGATGATGAAAGTCTTGATAGTGAGGAAGAGAAAGATATAGCAACGTTCACATAGAATTTTAGAAGAATGAGTCAGCGCACATTCTGTGGGAGAAGAAACCTTAATATGACTAAAGTGGAGTGTTACAATTGTCACAAGACAGGTCACTTTCAAAGTGATTGTCCTAAATCGAATAAGGATAAAGAAAAGAAAATGAAGAATAAAGAAAAGAAGAAAGCAAAGAAGAGTAAGAAAAAATCCATAAAGGCTACTTAGGATGATACTGATTCAAGTAGTTCAGAAAAATCAGATAGTGAAGATACGTCCATGTTTACATTAATGGCCACTGGTGGTGTGATAACTGAATGTTCAAGTTCTTGTCCTTTAAATTTTGATGAATTATTTGATATTTATCAAGAACTTTCACATGATTATAAAAACTAGTGTTCTAAAATAAATGCCCTTCAAATTACAATTAACACAATAAACAAGCAAGTGGTGGACTACGAATCTGAAAACAATGAATTGAAATCCAAATTGGTAGATTCGCAATCATTTGTTCTCAAATTCATCGGTGGTGAAACTAACTTGAAAATGCTTTTCGGAAGTTCACATGGAGTTTTTGATAAAGCAAGTATTGGATTTCAGAAAAATCTTAAACAAAAACGTTTTCATAAATTCTTTTCTGAAACCAAGGATCTTGTTAGATGTTTTAAATGTAATGTTGTGGGAGCATACTATTCGTAGATGTTTTGCTAAAATATCTAACTGTAGATAAGTTTGGGTTCCGAAAGGTACTAAAATTATCCCAATTGATAAGATCGGACCCACTTAGGTTGGGTACTACTTAGAAACTGTTTGAGGTGCTCCTTGTAGGTTATTCTAAAAGCTTCAATAACCAAGAAAAAATGGTTCTGGGATAATGATTGTTCTCAACACATGACGGGAGATAAAGAAAAATTTACATCTTTGACACTTAAAGATGGAGGTCATGTGACTTTCAGAGACAACGCAAAGGGTAAAATTATTGGTATAGGTAATATCGGTAATGTTACTACTATTATTAAAGATGTGTTACTAGTTGATGGACTTAAGCATAATTTGCTTAGTATTTATCAACTATGTGATGAGGGCTATAATGTTATATTTGATCATGATAGGTGCATTAATAAGAATAATCATGATAGTAGTATCTTTCTAGTTGCATCACGTTTTGAGAAAGTTTATACTTGCTCATTTGATGATTTTAATTCTCAAAATTTATCTTGTTTGAATGTTTTATCTGAAAATAGTTGGTTATGGCATAGAAGACTTGGGCATGCTAGTATAGAGTTAATCTCTAACTTATCTAAGAAGAGTCTCATACGTGGCCTACCTGATTTCAAATTTGTGAAATATAAAGTATGTGATGCATGTCAATTAGGCAAGCAGGTTAGATCGTCATTTAAGAAAAAGATACATACGTCCATGTCTAGATGTCTTGAATTATTACATCTTGATTTGTTTGGGCCAAACTCTGTTGCTAGTTTTGGTGGTAAGTTTTATGCATTTGTTATAGTTGATGATTATTTCAGACTTACCTGGGTATATTTTCTTGCTAAGAAAAGTGAGGTTGGTCATGTTCTTACTAAATTTTGTAAACGTGTTCAAAATGAGAAGCAATGCTCCATTATTAACATTCATAGTGACAGATGAAGAGAGTTTAAGAATTATAATGTGATAAGTTATTGTGATGAGCATAGTTTTGCTAACAACTTTTCTGCACGAAGATCACCGCAACAAAATGGTGTAGTGGAAAAGAAGAACATGACACTTAAAGAAATGGCCAGAACGATGCTTAGTGAAAATCACTTACCAACCTACTTCTGGGCCGAAACAGTAAGTACAGCTTGCCACGTAGTGAATCGAGTACCAATTCGTAGAGGGTTTAACAAAACCCCATATGAAATCTGGAATGGTAAGACTCCTAATATTTCCTATTTTAAAGTTTTTGGATGTAATTTTATTTTAAATGACAAGGATAATCTTGGTAAATTTGATGCTAAATATGATTATGGAATTTTCCTCGGATATGCTACTAACAGTATGGCTTATATAATTTATAATAAATGTACATTAGTAGTAGAAGAAACAATGTATGTTGTTTTTGAGGAAGCTGATCCATTCTTGTCAATAAATGTTTCTGATGATAATGATGCAGATATTTTAAATAATCAAAACCAAGGTGATAATGTGCCTAAGGAGTCCCAACAAGAGGGGAAACTTAAGGAAAAGGATTCAACTTTACCAAGAGCTATAAAGACAGTACCAGGACATTCGATTAAATAAATCATCGGTAATTTCGAAAGAGGTGTAAGTACTCGTTCTTCTCTTAGGGATATAATTAATCTTACTTTCTTATCTCAAATTGAGCCTAAAAATATAAATGAGGCGTTAATTAATGAATCTTGGATTTCCACAATGCAAAATGAGTTAGTTCAATTTGAGCGGAACAAAGTATGGTGTCTTGTTTTGAGACTGAATTTTTATCCAGTTATTGGTACTAAATATGTTTTTAGAAATGAAAATGATGAATCTGGTATGGTAATTAGAAACAAAGCAAGATTAGTGGCACAGGGCTACAATCAAGAGGAATAAATTGATTATGATAAAACCTATACTCCTGTTATTAGACTAGAAGCAATTAGAATGCTACTCACTTTTGCATGTTCACGTAATTTTAAGTTATATCAAATGGATGTAAAAAGTGCATTTCTAAATGGCTTTCTAGCTTAAGAAGTTTATGTGGAACAATCCCCGGGATTTGAAAGTGATAAATTTCCCGATCACTTATTCAAACTTCACAAGGCTTTGTATGGGCTCAAACAAGCTCTTAGAGCTTGGTATGAGAGATTCAACCGATATTTGATCGAAAATGGTTTTCGAAGGGGTATTTGTGATATATATAACTTTGTTTGTAAAGCAAACTGATTCTGATATCCTATTAGTACAAGTGTATGTTGATGATATTATTTTTGATCTACTAATGAGGATCTTTGTCAAGAGTTTGTTAAGATAATGCAGGTAGAATTTGAAATGAGCATGATGGGAGAATTGAATTTCTTTCTTGGATTGCAAATTAAGTAAATCAAAGAAGGAATATTTATAAACCAAGCAAAATACACCAAGGATCTGTTAAAGAAATACGGCTTGGAAAGCTCTAAAGAATACAAAACTCCCATGGCAACGACTACAAAGATAGAGAAAGACGATACGGGAAAAAGTGTTAATGAAAAAATGTATTGAGGTATGACTGGTAGTCTATTGTATTTAACTACCAGTAGACCTGACATTATGTATAGTGTTTGTCTTTGTGCTAGATTTCAGTCATGTCCTAAAGAATCGCACTTGACTGTAGTTAAGCGAATTTTTTGATATTTAAAGGGGACGACTGACCTAGGATTATGGTATCCTAGGGGAGTGATTTTAAATTGGTAAGTTACTCCAACGCTAATTTTGCCGGTTGCAAAATTGAGCAAAAAAGCCCAAGTGGATCATGTCATTTGTTAGGACATGCTTTAGTTTCTTGGTCAAGCAAGAAGCATAATTCAATAGCCTTATCCACTATTGAGGCTGAATATATGGAAACTGGTAACTGTTGTGCTCAAATTTTATATATTAAGCAATAGTTAAATGACTTTAGAATTTGTATGGAGAAGGTCCTGATCTTTTGTGATAATAAAAGTGTTATTTGTTTAAGTAAGAATTTTATACAGCACTCACGAACTAAGCACATAGAGATTAGATATCACTTTATTCATGATCACATTCAGAAAATGGATATTGTTATTGAGTATATTGATACCTCCGACCAGCTTGCTGATGCTTTTACCAAACCACCAGCGGAAGATTAGTTTGTGAAAATCATTCGCGGTTTGGGTATGGCTAAGCATAATGATGTTTGCCTAGAATAGAATTATTGTGTGTGGTTCCCTCCCCCCCCCCCCCCCCCCCCTTCCCTAAATTTTGTTTTTGAAGATGAGAAAGGGGAGAAATTAGTTGATGTTTTATTGAATATCTTAAGGAGGAGTTTGTTTTTTTTATATTGAATATCTTAGGGGGGATTTTTTTATTTTTTTATTTTTTTTTTTAATTGTGCTTTATTGATTATGTTTTTAAAATCTTCATTATGATGCTAAATAAGTTATAAAACCCGTCCTCGAATTCAGGGAGAGTGTGATTATATTATTGTTTTAAAGAAAACATCAAAATCAATTGTCATCACAAAAAAGGGAGAGATTGTAGATCCTGAGATTTTGATGGACAATTAAACGTTGATATTTTTTGTAGGACTAACGATTTGTTTAAGTGTTTCAGTTTATTAGTTCCATATGATGAAGATTTCATGAGAAAGATGATGAAGGATTAGAAGGTTGAAGAATTTGAAGAACTTAGGGAAAACAACTCAGGTGTAAATTTTAACTTTTTCCCAATTAGGATCACACACGACACAAAAATATTTTTAAATATTTTTTTATAAATATGTGTGTTTAACATGATCCTAATTAGCTAAATTATTTGCTCCTATGTGTAATTAAAAAAGAAATATTTATAATTGATTAAAATTGGAGTTAAGTATTTAGTAGAGCTAATTAAGAAAAGAAAATAGTTAAAGGGGTGAAAACATAAATGAGAATCTATTAAATAAAAACGAGTTTAGAAAAGAAATCTAGTATCCTTAAGTCGACTGAAGCGTATAAGGCAAACTCTCTGTATCTCTAAGTCGACAGGTAGGTCGATCGGTAAAGAGAAATAGAACTCTCGGAATCTCTAAGTCGACAGATAGGTCGACCGATGGGCACATAATTCTTGGCTTGGCTACATCCTAAATCGAGCGGTCGACTAGTCGGTCGACTGATGGCGCAGTTTCAGAATATTGAGGATTCCGAATTCATATCTAAAAGTAATTATTTTTGGTTGAGATTTGTGAGAGATTTTAGGGATTTTTGGATATTTAAGATATGCTACATCTATTAATTTGGTTAATTGAGTTTTAATATTTCTCAATTTGAAACATATAATTATTTCTATTCTATTTAATTGAAATTGAGAAATATTTGGGGGACTTAATTGAGAGATTTAAAAGCTTTAATTAAATGAATTGAACTAAAATGAAGTCATAATGATATAAGGGGTCTAAGAGAGCAATTAAGTGTCATGACATATGAGAACTAGCCGTTATAGAGCTGATTTATATCCCATATATATAAACCTGCGTTTTTTTTATATAAAAAATAGAGAGATTAAGAGATCAAGAGATCATATTGAGCTTTTCTAAGAGATATCATACTGAGTTTTTTGTGATAACTATTCTAAGAGATAATCTTGATAATCATTGGCTGTTAATCATTGCTGCTACCGGATCTGAAGTAACTACGCTCTAATTATTTTTTCGGTAGATTCCAGGTGAGATATTTCCAATTACTTTCTATATTGTATTACTTGTTTAATTTTTGGAAATTGATCTTCAGGAATTGTTTTTGATTTTTATTGAATAAAATATTTTATAAACAATTTCTTGAATCTAATTATGTGTTAAATTACATGCTACCCATCTTTTGTTAAAAATCAAATTTTGACTATCTGACATGTTCTATCACTAGTTTTGAGATATTAATTGAGTTTTAATTTATTTGGGGTAGTAGAAGCTCCAAGTGAGAAAAATCGCTTGTCAATTTTTATTGGTAAGTTGAGTGACGGATTAAATACTGTTGGGTGTATTTTATCAAAAGGTAGTTGGTTTCAGTCTCTTCTTGTAAAGAGATTGAGGTAGTAATTCTTCCTAGATAGAATTGATTTGTGTGAATTTTTTAACTATTAAATCCTTACCCGATAAAAGGATATTTGGAATGTTGGTGAGGTTTTGATTCTTTTGCCTTTGTGTTAAAAAGAATTAAGTTATTCTTGAGCCTATAAAATATAGAGGTTATTCCTTAGCCTGTGAAAAGGATTTTGTAAAAGTTCATTCTTAGCCTGTAAAAAACTCGTTGTGAGGGTTTAGTTCCTACCCTTAAAGAGATATTGTGTATTAGGAGGTGCGACTCTCCATAGGGCTCGGAGGACTAGATTAGTCAAGAGTAGCTTGGTGAACCAGTGTAAATTTTTTGTGTGCCGCAATCTTTAATTTGTTTATTTTTGTTGCTTGGTGTGCACCTAGTTGATTTCATAATTCCGTTGTGATATAAAAATAATAATTAATTTAGGATTAAAATTAATTATTTGATTTATTAAAGTATTTTCTCTCTGATATTTTTAATTACCCAATTCACCCCCTTTTTGGGTATTCCACTAGGCCAATAAAACTCATTGGCAATCTATTGACCCAAGAGACAACTACTTGTGGATATGAGGATGGATCAGGAAGTAGCAAAAAGAAATCTCAAGCACTACAAGATCAAAAGAAAGAGGAAAATAATGACAGTTGTAAACACCGCATTTTGTCCTGCCTAATCAATGTCAGAACAAGTACATGTTCAGATAAAGTTTAAACTCAGGTTTAAAGAAAATGAATTCCTACTTGAGATAACACTATATAAAAAAATAAAAAAAATAAAAAAAAAATGATAAAACAAAAAATCTTAAATTTGATGAAATTCGGTTAAGTAAAAATTTTGGGTCAACTTTGAAAGTCCCATTATTTAAGGGGGTATAAAATAACTTTATTAAAGTTTTATTTTCAACTATTCATATTTAGTGTAGATAAAAATTATCCACTCCCCTTAAATTATATGATATTTCAACTAATTACTCTGGTTACGAACCCAGACCTTGAAATAGTTACAATCATTGAATCTTGTCGGTTTAGCACAAAAACATTTATTTCATTTGTGCATATTATATCAAATCCTAGCCAAAAAAAATCCAAAAGTACATGAGAAAGGCTTGTAAATGTCATGAAAAATCCCTAAATACAAAAGTGATTAAGGAGTTGGGCTTAATTTAAAATTACACAAAATTTAAGTTGTCTTGACAAACCAACATAGGCCCAATTAATTAGGGCCTACCCATCATTAAAATTCAAAAAAATATGCCTCGAAATGACCAAGGAACCTTCCTATAATTTATCTACAAAATATCTAGGAAGGGAACCAAGACACTTAGGATGCGACAAGTCGTTATTGAAACTAAACCGATTATGTTCCCCACCTAAGTTAGGCATTTAATGAGCATTAAATGCCCATATCATCATGAATTAAATGCTTGGGATGATATGGATAGGCCACATTCAAAGTATCTAGATATTTTGCTCAAAATATCTTAGAGTTGACCGAAAACCTTGAAATATGACAACCCGTTACCGAAACCAAATCAAATTTATTAGTTTGCCACCTAGCCAATGCATTAAATGAACATCCCATCATAAAATAAATGCTTGGGATGACATGGAGGGCAAGATATTTTCACCAAAATATCTTAAGGTAACTAAGGAATATGAAAACCAACTGTCGGTTACAAGGCATAACCCGATTCAATTTGAAACCAACCGGATGAGTGCTCATTACATCATGACTCATAACAGATCATTAAATTCTATATGACATTTCACGACTAGATATAATGCCCCTTGAAAGCATTAATGGCAACTAAATCGAAACAATGAAACTAACATGTACTTAGCCGCTAAACCAAATAGAAAGTGTCACATCAAGCCATTAATGTACCCATGAGAAACCAATATGATTGGAGGAGAAGTAGTGATTTGTAATGATTGCTAATCGTTAGTAATGATTGCTAATCGTTAGTAAATCTTGTAAAAGATTTGGTAATGATTACCAAATCTTGTATAAGATTTGGTTGAATATTTCCTTGCACCTAAAATTTGTTGAAAGCTGAACAAAACCAAAACAAAAGACCAAGTCCCCTATGCCAAACACTGCCTAAGGAATAGGCTGGGTATGTCAGCACATTAATAAATACGCAGGCATCCCAGGCCTATAAATAAAGGGCATGTTTTCATAAATTTCAAGACTTGAAGTCCTAGATTTTCTCTCTAAAACTCAAGCCAAGTCTTAGGTGCTAGGATTCTCAAGCATATTTCTTGAATAACACACCGTTATTCTACTAAAATCCGGTCTTGAAGAGTGTTCTTGAGGTTCTTAGGGCAACAACACAAGAGGAAGATGACCATCAATCAAAACCAATCCAAGAGGAGCAAGGAGGAAAGTGAGATAGTGATAGGTGTAAATTACCTATATATTTCCAAACCGAAATTATTACTTTTCGAGTACATTTAATACATTTTTGTTAAGTTTTAATATATTTTTATTCTTTTTGTATTAAAACAGGTGTATGGGTGAAAATGTATGAAATAGGAGCACAAACGATCAAATCGGATGAAGAACGGTCGAAGAACGGTGGAAAAACAAGTAAGGAGGCAAGATTCCAAAAATAGCAGCCCATCGCCTAGGCTTCTAGACCACCACCTAGGCGGTGAAAATGCAGAGTGTACCAATTCTTGCTGAACTTCCATTGCGTGGCACTGAGATCCACCGCCGCGACGGTGACAATATAGGATGTCACCAAGTCCACCGCCTAGGCGAACAGTGAACTGACATACCCACTGCCACGGCGGTGACCTCTGCACAATTTAGATATTTTGTTTAGATATTTTCTCTATAAATATCTTCTCCTCTCCTTTCCTCTTGCCTCTCTCCGGGCATTACAATCCTTAGAGCATAGTTTAAAAGATAGAGAGAGTTTGGAGAGTGCTCAAACATATCCGAAGGAGAAGATTAACATGTGGAGAAGAAAAATCGATTAGGGGATAGTTTTAGCAGCTAATCTTCGGATATGAGCTAAGTTCATCCGTTTTTCCTTTTATTTCTTATATTCGATATATGTTTGAGCATGTATAGCCTAGTTTCAATTGTATAAATGGCTATGTCCATATGCTAAATTTGGATTATCTTAGGGATGAATATTATTTATAAAAATGTCATTTTGGTTGAGTTGTGTTTCTTTAATGATTGTTCTTCAATGTTTGAGTGTGTTTATTGTATTTTCATGAATATATGATAGTTTAGATATATCGAGAATACGGCGTTTGACACTCAGAAGAGGTAACCCCGGATTCGGACTAAGATAAACACAACGCATGAAATTAATGACGTTGGGGCGACACTCACGTGACCTAGGGTCGTTAAGACGTTGAGGGGGACTTTTTCGTTGACACGAAGTTGTGTTATATCCCCCATTTTACACTCGAGAGAGGTGGCAGAGGATTTTTAGATACTGAGATTGTCAAATAGGTCGAACACCATTATTGTAAACTAAACGAAATCAAACGCGTTTAAGTAAATAAAGTTAATCCCTAGATAATCCATCCCCTAAACTATCTCGTATTAGTAATTAGTGTAGTTAAATTAGTATTTTAGTATTAGTATTTAATTTTACATTACATTTTTAGCGTCTAGAGAAAATTAGGTTATGACAATCGCGGTACTCGATAATAATCTCAATCAATCCCTGTGGATACGATACCCGACCAAAAGGTCCATTATATAAAACTTGATCCGTACGCTTGCGATGAAAGTGGCAACACTTAAATTGCAGCCAACAAGTTTTTTGAACCGTTGTCGGGGATTGGTTGTTGTCATATTCAGTTTTCGGAAACATCCACCAAGTTTTTGGCTCTGTTGTCGGGGATTGGTTTATCAAATACAGTTTTCGACGATCGCCACCAAGTTTTTGGTAACGATTGTCGAGGATTGTGTTTTAGATTATTGTTGATATTGTGAGTAAATAACTTGATTTTAATTTAGGTATTTTATAGTGTATAATTTTTCTATGTAGTTTTGTTTTTGTTTTCCTGTAGGGTGCTTGAAGATATTAGATCGACAGGTAATCTTGCGTTTCTTTTATTGCAGCATCTAGCCAGTCTTGAGGGCATGTGTCAAGCTGAGGACATTAAACCATGTGCTACTTAGAAGGCAACCCAAGTCCTAAAATAAGTTAAATCCATCTCTGTCGATTTGGGATCCCTGACGGGTCATTTTAGACATTACCTATTTTAAGTTGGTGGTGATGTGTTAGTATGTTTAGTATGTGTTTATGTCTTTAGTTAAGTTTTATTCTTTTTATCGTGTGTATTCTTGTTTAGGATTAGATTGTTTAGTTTTGTTGTTGTTTTTTGCTGAGCTTTGACGTCATCTGGGCCTTTACCCGATGATGATTCTGTCCCCTGGTTGTTTTGAGGTCGAGCGTAAAGCACATTCATGTGTGTTCTATGTGCTTAACGTATCGTCTTAGTAAACGTTATTGTAGATCCTAAATGCACGAGCACGTAAACTCAATATAGCACTATCTAATTGATTTGAATCCGATTATCTATAAATCAATTTCATGACAATAGGGATTCTAGAAATTGATTTGGGGAAAATTCGAGCCGAAATCCTAGGCGAGGTAGTTTAGGAGATATGATTTAGGCATTCATTTGATCGCTTGAGCCTTTTGAAGCCTACTAGGAAATATCATTATCCCTCGTTACCCTATCGAAGCTAAAATGCCATTTCAATTTTTGAACATGTATCAAATACCCTAACCGACTGAACTTTTTCCAAACCTTTATCGCTAAATCGAAGGCACAATGTAAGTGAATCAAGTTAGCATTTCGCTACTTGATGTGAGCGGTTGGGTTTAGGGTGAACTTCTAAATTGGTTCGGTATTCGAGTACTCGCTTGTCGTGTATCATTCATATTTTTGCACAATCCTAAAATTGTTGAAATTCAAATGAGTTTGGGGGTGTGTTACTTAATCCTTTTTGCATACTCCTAAAATTTAAATATTGGAACGAGTTTGGGGGTGTGTTATGTGAAAAAGTAAAAAAGAAAAAAAGAAAAAAAAATACGTTTCTTTTTGACATGACAATTGAGTATGACGTTCTTAAACATATGTTTAGGGTTGTTTCTAATTAAACTATGGGGTTTCGAGTGTGAGAGTGCCAACGATGTGCCTTAGGTAACATTTAGTTAACGATGTTAACCCATTTTCTATTCAAATTTACCCTTGGCCATTTTCCCAAAACCGATCCAAGCCCTATTTATCTTTTTGAACCTCCGAGCCCACATTAGGGGAGAATAGATCTCCAGTCAAGCGTATGGATTCCCTATACCTAAAAGGTTTTAGTCATGAACTACATTGAGAGCTAATACCATCTAATCAATGGATAGTTGTATATTTGAGTTTAATCACACACACACTTAAACATGATCTAGAATAACGCATACTATTTTTGAACGTTGAAATTCTAGAACACCATATGGTGTGATTTATACTTGAACTTGATAGGATTGGGGGCCATTGAGGAAAAATCTTTCGGCCGGTAGATGATAATCAAAACTTGTACATTTTTGTTTTTAGTATTTTTTTTTTCATTTTTAGTTACCAATTTCATAATTAGTATTTATATTTTCTTGTTTTGTGTGGATGTTTTGCTTGAGGACTAGCAAAATTTCGAGTTTGGGAGTATTTGATAGGTGTAAATTACCAATCTATTTTCAAATCGAATATTGTTAGTTTTCGAATACGTTTAGTATGTTTTTAGTACGTTTTAATATGTTTTTATTCTTTTCGTATTAAAACAGGTGTATGGGTGAAATGGTATGAAATCGAAGCGCAAACGATCAATTCGGACCAAAAACGGTCGGAGAACAGTGAAAAAACAAGCATAGAGGCAATATTCTGAAAGAAGCCCACCGCCGCGGTGTCTAAACCATCGCCGTGGTGGTGAAAATATAGAGAAGGGCTATATATGTTGTAAACTCATTTCCTAGGCGGTGAAACTGCAGAATGTCCCTAAAATCCACCGCCTTCTCCACCGCCGCGGCGAACATTAAATCGACATACCCACCGCTTAGGCGGTCAGCTCTGTACAGTTTAGATATTTTTTTTAGATATTTTGCCTATTTAAACCTTTCCTCTCCTCCTCTCTTCAGGTGGAACCACCCCCCAACCCCTTAGTCTATATTTTAGGGTGAGTTTGAGAGATTTTTTAGGGAAAGCTCTCAATCTGAGGTACAAGGTGAAGGAGGAAGCTATCAATCAACAGTTTTAGCACCAAATCTTCGGATATCGGCTAAGTCGTTCGTTTATTCTCTTTGTTTTCTTCATTTTGGTAGTTGTTGGGCATGTTTACGCCATTTTACATTATATACATGGTTATGGCCATTGGATAAACATAGGTTGTTTAGGAATTATTAATAAATTTATGTTTTGTTTGCAGATGTTCTTCGTTATTTTGATTGTATATGCCATATTGTTTGTTTATCATGCCTAGAATGATGTTGTGAGAATACGGGGTTTGACAAATCCCGGATTCGGATTAGAATAAATGAATGCCACGATTCAATAACCCGTGAGGGAGTTGGATTGTAGACAATCGATGATGTTGGGGCAAGACTCATGTGACCTAGGGTTGTTAAGACATTGCGGGGGACTTCTTCATTGACTTGAGGTTATGTATTCCCCCTGTCTTACACTTGAGAGAGGTGGCGGTGAAGTTTTAGAACTGAGATTGTTGATAGGGCAAACACAATGCGACAATCCAATAACCCGAGAGGAAGTTGGATTGTATGCAATCAATGACATTGGGGCGAGACTCACGTGGCCTAAGGTAATTGAGGAGGACTTCTTCATTGACAAGAAGTCATGTATTCTCCCGTCTTACACTTGAGAGAGGTGACGGAGGAGTTAACGAACTAGATTGTCAGATAAGTCGAATGTCGTTAACATAAACTAAAACGAGACCGAACACGTATTCGTAAATAAAACTAATCCCTAGACAATCTATTCTCTCAAAACTATCTCAATATAGTATTAGTATAGTTAAATTAGTATTTTAGTATTAGTATTAAATTATAAATACCATTTTAGCGCCTAGATAAAGTTAGGTTATGATAATCACGGTACTCGATAGTAATCTCAACCAATCCCTGTGGATATAATACTCGACCGAAAGGTCCATTATACTGAAACTTGATCCATTATCCACAGGGATTGGTTGAGATTATTATCGAGTACCGCGATTGTCATAACCTAACTTTATCCAGGCACTAAAAATGGAATACAAAATTAAATACTAATACTAAGACGAGAGATGTAATGCAACTTTGTGTCAACGAAGAAGTCCCCCTCAATGTCCTAATGACCCTAGGTTGCGTGAGTCTTGCCCCAACGTCATTGATTGCACACGAAATCTCAGTTCGTAAACTCCCCCGTCACCTCTCCCGAGTATAAGACAGGGGATATAACACGACTTCATGTCAACGAATAAGTCCACCTCAACGTCTTAATGACTCCAGGTCACGTGAGTCTCGCCCCAACGTCATTGATTTCAAGCGTTGTGTTTACCCTAGTCCGAATGCGGGGTTACCTCTTCCGAGCGTCAAATCCTGTATTCTCGATATATCTAAACTAGGATATAATCATGAAAATACAATAAACACACTCAAATATTGAAGAACAATCATTAAAGAAACACAACTCAACCAAAATGACATTTTTATGAATAATATTCATCCCTAAGATAATCCAAATTTAGCCTATGGCCATAGCCGTTTATACAATTGAAACTAGGCTAAACATGCTCAAACATATATTGAAGATAAGAAATAAAAGGAAAAACGAATGAACTTAGCCGATATCCGAAGATTAGCCTTAAAACCGTCCACTGATCGATTCTTCTTCTCTGCGTGTTAATCTTCTCCTTCGGATATGTTTGAGCACTCTCCAAACTCTTTTTTTCTTCTAAACTAAGCCCTAAGGGCTGTAATGGCCAGAGAGAGGCAAGAGGTGAGGAGAGGAGAGGATATTTATCCGAAAAATATCTAAACAAAATATCTAAATTGTGCAAAGGTCACCGCCGTGGTAGTGGGTATGTCGGTTCACTCTTTGCCTAGGCGGTGGGGAAGGTGGTGGACTTGGTGACATCCTGCATTGTCACCACTGCGGCGGTGGATCTCAGTATCGCTGCGATGGACGTTCAGTGATAGGTGTAAATTACCTATATATTTTCAAATCGAAATTGTTAGTTTTCGAGTATGTTTAGTATATTGTTATTAAGTTTTAATATGTTTTTATTCTTTTTGTATTAAAATAGGTGTATTAGTGAAAATGTATGAAATCGGACTGCAAATGATCAATTCAGATAAAAAACGGTCGGAGAACAATGGAAAAACAAGTAAAGAGGCAACATTCTAAAAATAGCAGTCCACCGCCTAAGCGTCCAGACCACCGCCTAGGCGGTGAAAATGCACAGTGCACCAATTCTTGCGGAACGTCCACTGCCGTGACACTAAGATGCACCACCGCAGCGGTGACAATGCAGGTTGTCACCAAGTCCACCGCCTAGGCAAACATTAAACCGATATACTCACCACCATGGCGGTGAATCCCACCACTGCGATTGTCCGCTTTGCATAATTTAGATATTTTATTAGATATTTTGAGCCCTATTTAAACCCTCCCCCTCTCTCCTCTCTAAACGCCCCGGCCATAGGAGACCCCTTAGGGTTCCTATGATTTTCAGAGTGTTTTTAGGGGAGCTCAAGCAAATCCAAAGGAGAAGAACACAAAGCAACGAAGGAGAAGTGATCTTGGAACGCTCTTAATGACAAATCTTCGGATTATGGCTAGTTTCTTTCGTTTCTTTCTTCATCTCTTATCTTAGGATTATTGTTTGAGCATGTTTAGCTCGTTTTACATTGTATAAACGGTTAGGGACATGAGCTAAACATGGATTGTCTTAGGGATTATCATATTATTTATAATATTGTGTTTTGATTGAGTTTTTATTTCGTTTATGGTTGTTCCTTATAATTTCGATTGTGTTGTCGTGTTTCCTATGATTATATGCTAGTTTAGATATATTGAGAATTTGGGATTTGACACTCGGGAGAGGTAACCCCAGATTCAAACTAGGGTAAACAAAACACGACAATGTAACGACCCAGGAGGGTATTAGAAAGTGTGCAATTGATGACGTTGGGGCGAGACTCACGTGACCTAAAGTCGTTAAGACGTTGAAGGGGACTTCAGCGTTGACACGAAGTCATGTATTCCCCCATCTTACACTCAGGAAAGGTGGCGAGGGAGTTTACGAATCGAGATTGTCATATATGCCGAACGCCGTTAATGTTAACTAAAACAAAATCAAACACATTTAAGTAAATAAAGTTAATCCCTAGGTAACTTACTCCCCTAAACAATTTCAATATAGTATTTATAGTATAGTTAACTTAATTAGTATTTTAGTTTAGTATTAATAATAATAATTAAATACCATTTTTATCGCCTAGATAAAATTAGGTTATGATAATCGCAAAAATCGATAGTAATCTAAACCAATCCATGTGGATACGATACCCGACCGAAAGGTCCATTATACTAAAACTTGACTCGTACACTTGTGAGTGAAAGTAGCGGTGTATTCATGCACTACCATTTAGCAAGAATTGGTGCACTCTGCATTTTCACCACCTAGGCGGTGATCTGGACACCTAGGCGGTGGGCTGCTGTTTTTAGAATCTTGCCTCCTTACTTGTTTTTCTACTGTTCTCCGACTATTTTTGGTCTGAATTGATCGTTTGCGCTCCGATTTCATACCTTTTCACCCATACACCAGTTTTAATACAAAAAGAATAAAAATATATTAAAACTTAACATAAACGTATTAAATGTGCTCGAAAACTAATAATTTCGGTTTGAAAATATATAGGAAATTTACACCTATCAAATACCCCCAAACTCATAATTTTACTAGTCCTCGAGCAAAACACCCACACAATACAAGAAAATATAATACTAATTATGAAATTGATAACTAAAAATGGAAAAAAAAAAAAAAAAAAACACTAAAAACAAAAATGTGCAAGTTTTGATTATCATCTACCGGCCAAACGATTTTCCCTCCCCCCAATCCTATCAAGTTCAAGTATAAATCACACCATGTGGTGTTCTAGAATTTTAACATTCAAAAATAGTAAGCTCCATTCTAGATCATGTTTAAGTGTGTGTGTGATTAACCTCAAATATACAACTATCCATTGATTAGATAGGATTACCCTTCAATATAGTTCATGACTAAAACATTTTAGGTATAGGAAATCCATACACTTGACCCGGGATCTATTCTCCACTAATGTAGGCTCGGAGGTTCAAAGAGATCAATAGGGCATGGATCGGCTTTGGGAAAATGGCGGCCAAGGGTAAATTTGAATAGAAAATTGGTTAACGTCGTTAACTTAACGTTACCCAAAGCACATCGCTAGCACTCTCCCACTCGAAACCCCATAATTTAATTAGAAACAACCTTGAACATACGTTTAATAACATCGTACTCAATTGTCATGTCATAAAGAAACGTAGTTTTTTTTCTTTTTCACATAACACACCCCCAAACTCGTTCGAATATTTAAATTTTAGGAGTGTGCAAAAAGGATTAAGTAACACACCCCCAAACCATTCGAATTTCTATAATTTTAGGAGTATGCAAAAATATGAACGACATACGACAAGCGAGTACTCGAATACCGAACCAATTTAGAAGTTTGCGCTAAACCCAACCGCTCACATCAAGTAGCGAAATGCTAACTTGATTCACTCACGTTGTGCCTTCGATTTAGCGATAAAGGTTTGGAAAAAGTTCAGTTGGCTAGGGTATTTGATAAATTTTCAGAAATTGAAATGGCATTTTAGCTTCGACAGGGTAACGAGGGATAATAATAATGCATGGTAGGCTTCAAAAGGCTCAAGCGATCAAATGAATGCCTAAATCATATCTCCTAAACTACCTCGCCTAGGATTTCGGCTCAAATTTCCCCCAAATCAATTTCTAGAATCCCTATTGTCATGAAATTGATTTACAGATAATCGGATTCAAATCAATTAGATAGTACTATATTGAGTTTACATGCTCTTGCATTTAGGATCTACAATAATGTTTACTAAGACGATACGTTAAGCACATAAAACAAAGAGGAATGAGATTTACGCTCGACCTCAAAACAACCAGGGGACAGAATCATCATCGAGTAAAGACCCAGATGATGTAACTCAGTACAAAAAAATAACTAAACTAAACAATCTAAACCTAAACAAGCATGCACGCGATAAAAATAGTAAAACTTAACTAAAAACATAAACATATACTAACACAAACTAACACATCACCACCAACTAAAAATAGGTGATGTCCAAAACAACTCATCAGCAATCCCAATGACAGTATATAGCATGATATTGAAGACGAGGGTTTAGAACACAAACCTGGGAGGCAAGAGAATCTCGCCTTCGTTTCAAATCGACAGAGATGGATTTAACTTATTTTAGAACTTAGGTTGTCTCTCAAGAAGCACGTGGCTTAATGTCCTCAGCCCAACACATTCCCTCAATACTAACAAGATGTTGTAATGAAAGAAACGCAAGAGTACCGGTTGATCTAACATCTTCAAGCACCCTACAGGAAAACAAAAATAAAACTACAAAAAAAAAAATTATAAACACTAAAAAATGCCTAAATTAAAATCAAGTTATTTACTTACAATATCAACAATAATCTAAAACATAATCCCCAACAATCGTTACCAAAAACTTGGTGGCGATTGCCGAAAACTATATTTGACAAACCAATCCCTGGTAACGACGGCAAAAACTTGGTGGCCACAATTTAAGCGTTGTCACTTTTACCACAAGCGTACAGATCAAGTTTTAGTATAATAGACCTTTCGGTCAGGTATCGTATCCACAGAGATTGGTTCATATTACTATCGAGTACCGCGATTGTCATAACCTAACTTTATCTAGGCAATAAAATGGTATTTATAATTTAATACTAATATTAAAATACTAATTTAACTGTAGTAATACTATATTGAGATAGTTTTGAGATAATAGATTGTCTAGGGATTAGTTTCGTTTATAAATACGTGTTCGGTCTCGTTTTAGTTTATGTTAACGGCGTTCGACTTATCCAACAATCTCAGTTCGTAAAATCCTCTGCCACCTCTCCCGAGTGTAAGATGGGGGAATACGCGACTTTGTGTCAACAAAGAAGTCCCCCTCAATGTCTTGACGACCCTAGGCCACGTGAGTCTTGCCCTAACGTCATTGATTGTACACAATCCAACTCTCTCCCGGGTTATTGGATTGCTACGTTGTGTTTACCCTATCGACAATCGCAATTCTAAAACTCCACCGCCACCTATCTCGAGTGTAAGATTGGGGAATACATGACTTTGAGTCAATAAAGAAGTCCCCCTCAACATCTTAATGACCCTAGGTCACGTGAGTCTTGCCCCAATGTCATCGATTGTCCACAATCCAACTCTATAACGGGTTATTGGATCGTGGCATTCATTTATTCTAGTCCGAATCCAAGATTTGTCAAACCCTGTATTCTCATAACATCATTCTAGGCATGATAAACAAATAATACAGTATACACAATCAAAATAACGAAGAACGTCCGTAAACGAAACATAAACTCAACTAAACAACGTATTCATAAATTTATTAATAATCCCTAAACAAACTATGTTTAACCAATGGCCATAACCATGTATATAATGTAAAATGGCGTAAACATGCCCAACAACTACCAAAATAAAGAAAACAAAGAAAAGAAATGAATGACTTGGCCGATATCCGAAGATTTGGTGCTACAACCGTTGATCGATTACTTCCTCATTCATCTTCTACCTCGGGTTGAGAGCTCTCTCTCAAAAATCTCTCAAACTCACCCTAAAATATAGCCTAAGGGGTTGGGGGGTGATTCCACCAGAATACAGAAGGATAGGAAAGATTTAAATAGGAAAAATATCTAAAACAATATCTAAACTGTGCAGAGCTGACTGCCTAGGCAGTGGGTATGTCGATTTAATGTTCGTCGTGGCGGTGGAGAAGGTAGTGGATTTCGAGGACATCCTGTAGTTCCACCACCTAGGTGGTGAAACCCACTGCCTAAGCAGTGAGTTTATAGCATCAATAGCCCTTCTTTGCATTTTCATCGCCGCGACGGTGGGCTTTTTTCAGAATATTGCCTCCTTGCTTGTTTTTCCACCATTCTCCGACCGTTTTTTGTTCGAATTGATCGTTTGTACTCTGATTTCATACTTTTTCACCTGTACACCTGTTTTAATACAAAAAGAATAAAAACATATTAAAACATACTAAAAACATACTAAACGTACTCGAAAACTAAGAATATTCGGTTTGGAAATAGATAGGTAATTTACACCTATCCGATAGCTACTTAGAGAAGACCATTTCCCCTAATTAGGGTGTTCTTGAGGTTCTTGGAGAAATATCTCAAGATATCGACAGTGATTGATTGAGTTCCAACAAAAAAGATCAAGAAGGAAAATAAGGTTATTGTTTGGAGAAAGAACACTCCCCTAAACTAGGTATGTGCCTTGAGATTGTTTGATCTTGTCTTAAATTTCATATACTATTCTTGTAAATATCATAATCATGTAGTTTATACACTTCAATTTCAAGTATATAACACACATAATCCATAATAAACCAAATAACACTTAATTCATGCTATAATAACCAACCTACATCCAAATCATTCCAAACTATCTCAAAAACATCAAGAGCATCTGGGAACACATTAAGAACATTTGAGGACCCAAATCATACGAGAACATGTTAAGAACATGTGAGGATTCAAAGATAACATCTTTCATACCATGAGTTGGGCATAGTCTCTAAAAATCCGGGATAAAGGGAGGGCATCTATAACTTCGAGGATATGGGTGGTTCTTCTTTAGAAACCTTAGTGTTTTTCTTAGTTACGATTAGGGCTGGCATAAATATATGGTATTTATTTTCAACATCAACTAACATACTCATAGACTATCACTAACTAACAAAAAAAAAATAGTTTGGTTAAGGTGTTCATAACAAAATCAAAGAGGTCATGCCCATTTCATGTTTTAATTCATGTTGTTCACAACTAATAATCATTTAAATTCAATTAAAACCAACCTATCTTTCAACTTAACATAAATGAATTACGTGATGACCTAATCTTTGGTTACCCCCCAAAGTATGTAGGCAAACCATGTAAGGGTTCGGTCACCTTTATTGAAATACATCATATCCTTTAACCTAACACAAATGAAGTACGCGAAGACTTGATTCTCACTAATACAAGATACGTTGGCAACCCACGTGCGAGTTCGGTTACATATCCGAATAATTTAGTCTCAGTTTGCATTTCATATAGCTTGCATATTTATATTCTTGTCTCTCATAAACTGCTATTGGGTTGTCGCTACATAGAATAGTATCGTATAGTAAAGTATTTACTGTTTTCATTAAGTAAAAAACATACAAAAATATTTTCATTTCAAATTTTAGTTTCATAATAGATAACCTTTACTACTTACATCATGATAACATACATAAAAAAGGAAAAACTTTAAAAAAAAAAAAAAAGGAATTTTTTTGTTTAATAAAATCAAAGAAAGTTACTCAGGAAATGTTTACCAATGAATATTCATTTAGACTAAGGTACCGTTTACGAACGGGTGTCTTGGGGTGCATAAAATCTTCCACGAGCATAACCGAGCCCCAAACTTTAAGAATATCTCTGGTACATAGACCTAATGAAGTTAAAACATGGGTCATTTCAAAGTAAAATGAATTTCTAAACTTCCCGGTGACCTAGCACACAATTTAACCCTATGCTAGGTGGGGACTCCATTTTTTACATAAAATTCTAGCCCAAGAAGTTTTTCAAATCGACACCGATAAAATCCTTAAAAAACCATTTTCACAATGAATGGATTTGGAAAACTTAGAGAGGGAGGAACGAAACTTGTTTCCTCTTCTTCCTGATCTCTATTTTTTTCGCTATCAAAATCCGAGGTGGGTCTGTTGGAAACTTTGTTGAGGATCTCATAAGAGGGTCAAGCCTAGTTGGAGTATAAATGTATATTCACAATTAAATAAAACCTGAGAAATACGTCTTTGATTTTTAAAACATAAGTGATTTCCTTCCAAAAATAATAAATAGTAATAAATAATAATTATAGTAAATAAATTAAAAATAAAATAAAAAATTAATAAAAAAATAAATTAAAAAGTAAAAATAAAAAATAATATTATAATACAACAAGAACAATTGCAATTACGCCTTTGTCCCACTTATGTAAGGTCGGCTACATGAATCCATTTACATTATAGTGATCGATCAAGGGTCATCTCATCCGTCAGATTTAATGTCATCAAATCATTTCTAATAGTCTTGTCCAATGTCTTCTTAGGTCTACCTCTCCCTCTAGTAGCCCCCTCAACTTAAATTAAATCATATTTTCTCACTGGTGCTTCTATGGGTCTTCTATGCATATGCCAAAACCATCTTAAACAGTTTTCTCTAATTTCTCTTCGATTGGTGCTATTCTTAAATTCTCTTTAATAGTTTAATTCTTAATTTTATCCATTCTCATGTTCTCACTCATCCACTGCCGCATCCTCATTTCTGTCACCCTAATTTTTTGGACATTATTTGTTTTTACCTTCTAACATTTACAACCATACAGAAGTACTGTTCTTATAGCAGACTTGTAAAATTTTCTTTCAAGTTTCAACGGAATCCTACGATCACAAATTACCCCAACTGCACTTCTCCACTTTAACCAACCTGTCTTGACTCTATGCATAATATCCTCCTCGATTTTTCCATTACTCTGAATCATTGAACCTAAATATCTAAAATGATCAACCTTTCGCGCCTCCTCATCTCTAATTTTGACTGCCCCACAATCTCTTCAGGCATTACTAAAATTGCAATTCATGCATTCTATCTTACTTCTGCTAACCTTCAAACCTTTAGACTCTAAAACATCTCCCCATCTTTCTATCTTAGTTTTAAGACCTATTCTACATTCGTCAACTAATACGATGGAATCCGCAAATAACATTCTCCAAGGTCCTCTATATTGAATATGTTTTGTGAGCTCATCCATCACTAGAACGAAAAAGTAAGGACTTAAAGATGATCCTTGATGTAAACCTATATTAATAGAAAATGCACAAGTGTTGCATCCTCCTATTCGAACACTAGTGACTATACCTTCATACATATCCTTAATTACCTTGATGTATACATTGGATACTTGTTTCTTTTCTCGTACGCACCACATACCTTCTCTGGGTACCTGATCATAAGCTTTTTTCAGGTCCACAAATACCATATGTAAATCTCTCTTCTGTTTTTTATATTTTTCCATTAATTTCCTAAGTAAATAGATAGCTTCAGTGGTTGATCGGGTGGGTATAAATCCAAATTGGTTCACTTCTATGCTCGTTTCATGTCTTATTATATATTCTATAACTCTATCATAAAGTTTCATAGTATGACTTATAAGTTTTATACCCCGATAGTTCGTACAACTTTGAACATCTCCTTTATTTTTACAGATGCCCACTAATATACTTCTCCTCCAGTTATCAGGCATTCTCTTGCTCCTCAAAATATTATTGAAAAGTCTAGTCTACCACTCTATCCCAATATCTCCTCAGCTTTTCTATACCTCTATAGGGATTTCATCTGGCCCAACTGCTTTTCCAATTCTCATCTTCCTTAGTGTTATTCCAACTTTTGAAACTCTAATTCTTCTATGAAACCTATAAATCTTATATATAGATAAACCAGGCAACTCTAGTCTATACTCCCCGGCGTCATTCTCATTAAATAAATGATAAAAGTAACTTATCCATCGTTCAATAATCTCCTCATCCTTCACTAGTACCTTTTCATCAGTGTCTTTGATGCATCTGACACTTCCAATATTTCTAGTTTTTCGTTCACATTGCCTAGGAAGTTTGAATATATCCATCTCCCCCTTTTTTTTAATCTAATTTTTTATACAAATTATCATACACCCTAAATTTTGATTCCTTAATTAATTTTCTCGCCTCCATTTTTTCATGTTTATACTTCTCCAAATTCTCCCTACTTTGATATTATTGCCATTCTTTAAATCTAATTTCTTGTCCTGAACAAATTTTTGGACCTCCTCATTTCACCATCGACTTTCTTTATATCGTGGACCTCCTCATCTACAAAATCTTAAAACTTCTCTTCCTAGCTCTCTAATATGACTAGCGATATTCATCCACATTTTGTTCACATCCTCATGTCTCTTCCATAACTCATCATTGCTAATTTTATCCTTAAACAACTCCATCTTTTCATCTCTTAGATCTCTCCAATGAGTCCTTACATGCCTACTTAACTTAGACTCTCGTTTCCACCCCTGAAACATCAGATCAGTGACCATTAGTCTATGTTGGGTAGCAATACTCTCTTTGGGTATGACTTTAAAGTCCTTACATATTAAACAATCACTCGTTCTAGTAAGGACAAAATCTATCTGGTTATTTTTCTTACCACTCTTAAATGTGATAAGATGATCATCTATCTTCCTAAAACATGTATTTAGAAGAACAAAATCATACGCCATAGCAAAATCTAAAATCATCTTACCCATTGTATTCGTCTCCCTGAATCCATGACCGCCATGTACTTTTTTGAAAGTCCATATTTCCTTCTCGGCATGTCCATTCATGTCTCCCCCAATAAATATTTGGTTAGGTATACTTTGAACCACTTCATCCATCTTCTCCCAAAATTATTGCCTAACATTTTCTTACAATTCAACTTAGAGAGCGTACATACTCATCACTATATACTATCTCCAACGCACGATCACTCATTTTGCGTTGCATATCATATGAAAAATCCTAAGCAGTAACCCTCTTAGGGATAGAGAGGCTGAAAGTAGGGGCTTTCATTGGTGGTTTCATCGCATCGATCTGAGCTCTGAAAACCCTTAGGATTGTAAGAGGAACAGGTACAAGCAAGGTTGGAGGGGTCTCTCCTCGTGAGCCAGCTACGAACCTCACCTCGCTCGGACCATCAACCAACAATAGATGTTCCCCCGGGGAAGATGCCGGAGGTTTGAAGGTCTAAGAATCAATATTTCTAGAATACGCTAGAAGAAAAGCCATGAACTGCATAAAGTGATCCTAGGATAGAGGAATAACCAAAGCCCTATTCTATTTAGGACACTTATATTAGAGAGAGATTTTGTTTTGTCTTCTGTACAGTTATTTATGTAATTTTTTTATTAGGTAGACAAAATAAAACTTCTATCCCATGTATTGCTATCTTGCTCTGCGTTGAAAAATGTTTTGGAAAATCTAAATACGAAGCAAGCTGCAGGAAAAAAGAATAATCCTTATCTCACTTAAAACAATAAATCCTTAAGTATAAACCTTAAATCCTAAATTCTCATTTCATCCATGACAACATACTTGAAATTTACTCTAATCAAATCACAAGAACATTTGCCTTTAAATAATGCATGAGAATTCCAACTCGATAAATCAAAAATAATGATCATTAGCCAAACAAAGTTTTTTAAGGTTTTTCTTCTAGGAAAATACGAAGTAATCTACTTTGATTGTGCAAAATCACATTAAACTACCAAAATATAAGAAAGTGTCATCACACAGTCAAATCAGCACTATGTGATACAAATAGTAAGCATATCTCGGGTCACCATTCCCTAGGAGATGCATGCCATATCCTAAGCATAATGTCCTTTCTCATAAATCATATGCAGTAGGAATTATACACCATAAGAAAGACATTTAGTTTAGGTCCAAAACGCCTTAAGCAGGTTATAACATTTTCTGATAGGAAACCAGTTAAGGTTCACTAGTTAGATTGTTAAATTCACCCTCAGTAGATATCATGAACTCAAAGGTATCTTAGACTTTTACTCAAGCCCTAAGAATGATGATCCATCTTTTGAGAAAGACAAAAACGATAGTTCTGCCTTTAGGTCCTAGGAAAATAGTAATCCATTCGCAAGGAAGAAGGGCATGCTTGTCATCAAGTCCTAGGAGCAATTATCCCTACTTTGAAAAGAAAAAAGAGTGGATAATTATATTAGCAAGTCCTAGGAGCTATGATCTATGTTTGAGGACAAAAATAGGACAATCCCGGTATTAAGTCCTAAGAGAAATGATCTATAGGAAAAATCTAGGATAATTTTGTTATTACGTTTGAAGAACTGTGATAAATTTGCAAAAAAAATACGAGTTTATCACCAAGTTCTAGGAGAATATATCTCTACTTTGAAAAGAAAAAAGAAAGGATATTTATGTCATTAATTCCTAGGAGCCATGGTGCACATATAGAGGAAGAAAATGACGTTTGTACCCTAGATTCCTAGAAAGAATTATCTATACTTGGAGAATAATGGGGGTCAATTGTGTCATAAGCCTAGAGGACTATATCTTTTTGTTTTATGATAATCCAAAACTTCTGAGTTACCCTGGTCCTACAAAAGCCAAGTCCAAGCTGAGTCCAGAATATTGCCTGCTAGAGCTACGCCTTCCTAGGATTGCATAAATACGGCATGAACATTATTGTCTATGTAGACATACTCACGTATAGTCAAGAATATAACCATACATAAAGATAGGATAATTTGCATCATTAAAAGTTCATAAGTAGATGTATAGGTTGTTGATCACTTAATAAATCTAGAATAATCTGCTTTAGGCAACTTTTGCTAAAAGCCATCCGAGATCCATTCGCAAAGAAAAATAAGATGGATCCTATCCCTTTCTCTATTGGAAGTATTCGGAATGACTCCAAGATCCTGAGGATGCCAGAAGAAATTTCCTCCCAGATATAAATGCTGAGCCAAATGAACCCAACCTCATTATTTCGAAAAAAAATGAAAAAAAGACCATATCCATCTCTGTCTTTCCATTAACTCCTTAAGTCCCATTTAATGAATTAGGTATTATCTTGCATGCCTAAGTACTAGATCTACGTATCACTAAATGCGGGCTTATTTCGTTTAAGGTTGACTCAAGTCTTTATACTCTAGCTTTCATAAATTAATTTGCTTGTCACAATTTATACACCACGAATAGTTAAAAATAATGATAACATAGTTTCAATAATAAATTAGACCATTATCCAAAGGAAAATGTCAAACAAAATGTCTTGTTTCAACCAAACGATGGTGAGATATTGACAAAACAATCTGAGAACATTAGAAAGAAAGCCTAAGAACCCTGATGTGGAATCGTTACACATATTCTAACCCGAGAGTGTCTAAGTAACCCTGAAGAAGTATAGAAGACCTCCTCAACTGGAATGAAGGCAGAAATATCCAGAAGATTTGTGATGCGAATAATGATAAATAAAGTCTTAGATCCTAAACCCATCCAAGAAAAATTCATGAAAGAGCAGGTAGTTGAACAATGAAGGATTGACTAATATAAACTAATGTTTTATCTAGAAATAACTAATTCAGAAGTACATGGAAACCTACCTAAAATAAAGGTAGGAGGAATCTTATAGAATTGAAGACAACCAAGAATGGAAGAAAACAATGAGACTTCGTTTAGATAATACCTAATAATGGGGAAAATAGTCGGTATACGAATGAAACAAATGAAGACCTTGAGATTGACTCAAATTATCCTAATTCTATAAAAATATAAAATCCAAAAAGAAAAACTTAGAGCCTTGTTATGGAATCAGTACATGTGCTCCAACCTGGGAGTATCCAAGTCACCTTGAAGAAGTACAGAAGACATCCTGAACTGAAACAAAAGAAGAAATATCTATCCGAAATATTTGCGATGTAAATAATGATAGATAAAGTCTTAGAGCCTAAGCCTGTCCGAGAAAAGTTCTTGAAAGATCAGGCCGCTGAACACAAAAAGATTGACAAATATAAGCTAAGACTTTATCTAGACATAACCAATTCATAGACACTATGAAAACCTACTTAAAAATAAAAATAAGAGGAACCTCGCATAATTGAAGACAATTAAAAAAAAAAGGATAAGCCATTGATAATATAATATTGGATAATGGCTAAAGTAGTCGAGATAAGGGCGAAACCAACAAAAACCTTGACACTGACTCAACTTACCCTAATTCTCTAAAAAAATATAAAATCCTCAAAGTAAGTGTTAATAAAAATAATAAAGACCGGTCTCATAAAGTTTTTAAACACTGACTGGTCACACGAAAGCCATTAGGTGAATCACCTTCTCTATATGATCCGAGTATTAAGTCTTAAGGGTATCTCAACACCTAGTGATTTAGGCCAACTGGATCGAGATCACTACCCAAAACTCGCTACATGGATTATATAAAAAGTATGCCTCCATACTTGCTGGAGTGAGGAAAATAACAGAAAAATCTATTAACACTACTAAGACAGAATAAAATTTGTTAGGCACCATTAACTAACACTTGTTTATTGATCACTTATATTTTCCCTCCTCTGAGTCATCACGGGAAGGCACATTTTGTCTGCCCTTAGTCCAAGATAGAAGAAGTGAAGCAGAGACATCAATGAAGCCTCAGGTAACATATAGGGCCTAGGTAATCTCGAAAATAATCTTAGAAAATATCAATATCAGAACTTCATGGAATTGAAACTAGACAACCTCGTTAACTAATTACTACAGATATTTGGTCCAAATTACTATTGAACTTATCTTCATCATAATTTAGATTAATTCAATTCAAAAACTGCGACAATAATTAAGATAATTGAACGTTTGAATATGACTACTTGAGTGTACTCTAGTCAAAATAATCTCGCATAAACATAAATAGGGAAATATACATGGCACATGTGGGTATAATACTTAAAATATTATAAATGAACTTGGAAAAATAAGGGAAAAGAAGAGAAAAAAATCATTCTAAATAAGCCATTCATTTGAACCCTCTCCCAAAACTCATCTAAAGTCATTCATAGCCCGAGCTAAATCAACTGTAATCCCTATTTCGAGCCAGATGTTCCCATTCTGTGAAATCCTAATCTCAACCAAGTGAGGCATAAAATAACCATCTACTATTCTTGTCCGAACCTTTCCATCTTCCAACCAAAACCCAAAGACTGTTCGAAGAAAAATCCTGATTAGAATTCCAGTTACAATGTAAGAAGGAGCAAAGGAGTAGGAAGCCTCTCAGAAGTACCGGTCAGCTTTCCGAATTAGATACGACATGGAAATAACCAGGGGAGATGGATAATAGAAAAAGGTACCTAGTGCATGCATTCTAGGAAAATATTAGCATCTCTAAATAGATGATGCATCCTCTAGGAAAACGTTCTGGAATTGGGCGTCATAAAATCATACAATACATTAAGTTAGTATCGAGATACTACACATACACCGTGAATCACGATTTACTTAGGTATACATAACTCACATAAGCATTATAAAAATTAGTCCTCGTACTTCGAACTATAGCTTATGATATTCTGCATATCATTTAGCATCAATAGGCCATTATCGACATGACACTTGTAGGGAGATCTAGTAGGCTAGCAGGCAATCCTCGGACAGGTAATCTGGTCAAGTAACCTCACCATTTCATTGTACCATTGGTCATCCCAAATAATGGTTTTTAACCAAATTTGGTTTAGACAAGGAATCGACCTCACATAAAGTGAATTCTAATAGTAGACCTTAATCATTCCTAAGAAGTGTCAATGTGTAGCAGAGTGTCATTAGAAAGTCGGCCTAACTAGGATCTAGCACGATCTTCTAGAAATTGAGAAAGTACTAGAGTCGTACTAAGCCTTTGGACGACCAAAATTAAACAGCATAATTTAAAGACTTAAATACACTAACCAGTCAAAGTTAACGATTGATTTTACCCACCTAAGGCTTAGACGAAAATTCTAACAAGACGAACCGATTTAGCTTCTCAATCTAATAGCTTATCAGTCTCCTCCCCAGTCTGCTGGCTAGGGTATATTTTACACTGTTAATAATCACGAATCCCACGATAGGAAGTGTCGGATTAGATTCCACAACAGAACTTATCCAGTCATTGCCCAAGTCTAAGATTGAGGCATATTTCATCCTATCCATGTTTGCCTTATGCAAACAGTATTTATTTCATCTCATGACATAAAATGAAGTCCTAAAATCATAATAAATTTAATTAAATTCATTAAACCTAAAGGCATAGAACTATGTGTCAGCCTGATTCTCGACGAAGCTTGGGATACGTAGGAAACTCTTGTGGGTTCAGTCGACAAACTTAAACTCATCAATTACATGGAACTACGTGCCGATCTAATTCTTAGTTATTTGAGATACCTAGGAAACCCATATACAAGCTGGTCATGCCCTTCAAAATAACGACCATTATGCTCATTGAACTAGGCATTAACCAGATTCCTTGTGAAAATGAGGATACCTAAGAAACCTTTACAAGGTTTGGCTGGCAACCAAAGAATTCCCAGAACTACATTTCTATTTGATCCTTGGTAGATCACTAATGTATGTAAGAAACCCAAATGGGTTCAGTCGAAATAAAAATGAGAGATGGGTATCATATTTATGCTGCTCTCTTAGCTCTAGACTAGAGCTCATCTCTAGGAATAGTCCTTCGACTCTCCTGAGAAAATATATATGTACTTTCCTTGTTTACCAAACAATACAAAACGCTTAACCAGGATCTAAGCATCAACTTGACTCCCAGCGATGCCTAGGATACATAGCAAACCTTTGTTGAGTTTGGTTGACAAACCAATAGGCACCGAACTACTATTTTGACCAGATTCTTCATAGATTACCAATATATGTAGGAAACCTTCTTCGATCTCCATTAAAAGAATCCCACGCTAATTGGGATTGAATCATAACAAATAGTACAATCCCCACAAAGTCACTCAATAATAAAAAAACCCCAATCAATCGCAATTAAACCATATCAAATTTAGCGATCACCCATCAATCAAGATTTAATTATATCAACTTTAATCAACCAATGAGGAATTAGGTGTCGACCTGAGTCTTAGTAAATACCAAGATACGTGAAACCTTTATAGGATGGGTCGTCACCTTAAACGAAATTCCTATATCCCCGGCAGACTACGCTTTGACATGTCCTTGGTAGATTACCAAGTTATGTAGGAAACCCAGGTGGGTCTAGTTTAGGTTCAAGAGATCTCAGTATTACGATATTCGCTCAACCCTGTATCAGGGCGCATCTCCCGAGAAGTTCCTTGACTTTCTTGAGAAGCCAATCATTTTGTTAAGTAGATAACAAAGGATACCTATGCTCGAATTATGTATCAACCTAATCCTTGGTAAATTACCAAGGTACATAAGAAGCCCTTGTAGGTACGACTGACAATCTAAGATAGCACAGCTAGGGACAAACTACATTTCGACTAGATTCTTAACCTAGGAAATCATTGTATGTAAATAACCTAGGTGGGTTTTGGTTATCCGAGAATCATCATCCAGAACAGTAATATCAATAACACATCAACAACTCAATTGGGTTTCCAAACTAAAACAAACATTATAACGGCACACTCAGTTCAGGATATAGGGGCACCCCATATGGGCTCTACCATATCCTTTAAATAATTAGGAGGTTGTCCCATGCCCTAGCTAGAGCTGGGGCACATTATATCTGGTTTCTTTATTTAGAATTTGTGATGAGACGCGCCCCAGTTTGAGCTGGGGCACATTATATCCGGTTTCTCCATTGAGATTATGCGATAAGAGTTGCCTCAAATAGAGCTGGGGCATATTATATCTGATTTTCTCTGTAGAGAGTTTCTTAATATAAGACTCGTACCAATCACCAACTAAAATCTACAATCCTTAAAAATAAATAAGTATCGTTAAGCCCCAGTCTACAGTTGGGCACATTTTATTCGAGGTCAAGTTTACCCCAAGAAGTTTTCTAATTCTTGTTAGGCAATCCTAGGTGGGATATAGCTAAGAAACTTCACTAAGTGGTGAGTTTTCCCAAGAATTTCTTCGGTGAGACTTCTCTCAATCATGTTTAATCATGTATTGATATGATGACCCAGGAATTGGTTTCTCTAACCCAGAACCATTCCATCCAATCCTAGTTTACTTTACCTGTTAGAACTATATTTGTCCTAATTTTCATTAATTGGAGAAGTGTAGGAAAACCCATTAGGTATGGTCACAACCAAAAGTCGATGATTGAGTGTCATCTTCTCTGTATTCTATATGATTAACTGCGCGTCATCCTTTAGGAATATATAATCATCATGAGGGCTTGAACAGAGTGTCGTACTCACCAAAAACCTTTTCCACCAAATATTGATCTATAATGAACAAATTAATTAAATCCATCAAAACAAAAAATCCCTATCTCTACTGATAGAAGCAACCAATACCTATCTTTAGTGATAGAAGTAATACCTATCTTTGGTGATAGAAGGAATACCTATTTTAGGTGATAGAAGCAATACATATCTTTAGTGATAGAAACAATACCTACCTTAGGTGATAGAAGCAATACCTATCTTACGTGATAGAAACAATACCTATCTTAAGTGATAGAAACAATACCTATCTTTGGTGATAGAGAAAATATGCCTATCTCTGGTAATAGGAAAGAAATATACTTATATTCAATGACGAAAGCAAAACATTCCAATCTCTAGTGATGGAAGCAAAAAAGTCTTATCTATGGTAGCAGAAGTAAGGATTCTACAATGAAGAATACAAAACATTCTTGTCTCTTATGGCAGAAGCAAGGCCTCTAATATTTTTTGTTGAAAGAAAAATGTTCCTGTCACTGGTGGCAGAAGAAAGGACTCTTTGATGACAAATGCAAACAATCCCCATTTCTGATGATGGATACGAAGACATCTTACCGAGAAGAGTCAGCTAGACTCTCTCTCACCAAATCACTGTAAGCATTTAAATACTTGTCTTTTACTTTTCAGGTCTAGCGGAACAAAATGTTAGTTTCTCCTTCTTTGTTATTACGAGCAAACTCACATGACAACGAGGGACAGCTATAGACACTGCATTTTGTCCCACCCAATCAGTGTCGGATCAAGTACAAGTTCTGATAAACCTTAAACTGAAGTTTAAAGGAAATGAATTTCTACATGAGATCACACCATATAATACAAAAAAAAAAAAAAAAATACCCATAAAATATGAAAAACTGTTAAATTTGACGAAATTTAGTTAAGTAAAGTTTCAGGTCAACCACGAAAATCCCGTAATTCAAGGGGGTCTAAAATGACTTTATTAAAGTTTGATTTTCATGAAATCATATTTAGTATAGATAAAAATTAGCCACAACCCTTGAATTATAGGATATTTCAACAAATTACTCGTTACCTACCTAGACCTTGAAATATTTATAATCACTAAATCTTGTCGATTTTGCACCAAAAATATTTATTTCATTTATGTATATTATATAAAATCCCAACAAGTACAAGATACCTTGGTAATGGTTTGGAAATGTCATGACAAAGCCCTAAATCACAAAGGTGATTAAGGAGTTGGGCTTGATTTGGAATTACACCAAATTCAAGTTGTCTTGACAAACCAACCTAGGACCAATGAATTAAGGGAATAGACATCATTAAAGGCCCAAAAAAGAGGCCTTGAAATAACCAAGGAACCTTCCTGGAAATTTTCTACAAAATATCTAGGAAGGGAACCAAAACATTTAGGATGTGACAAACCGTTATCGAAACTAAACAGATTCGGTTTGCCACCTAAGTTAGGCATTTAATGAGCATTAAATGTCCATATCATCAAGAATTAAATTATTGGGATGACATGAATAGGCCATATTCAAGGTATATAGATATTTTGATCAAAATATCTTTGAGTTAACCGAAAACCTTGAAATGTGAGTACCCGCTACCAAAACCAAATCAAATTGGTTTGCCACTTAGACAATGCATTAAATGCACATCCCATTAAGAAATAAATAATTGGGATTACATGTAGGGGCTAGGTTCAAAGTATAAAGATATTTTCACCAAAATATCTTAGGGTAACTAAGGAACTTAAACACCAACCGTCGGGCACAAGGCAAGTTAATCCAATTCAATTCGAAACCAAGCGGATGAGTTCTCACCAAGTCATGACTCATCAGGGAGCATTAAATGCTATAGTAAACTTCAAGACTAAATACAATGCACCTTGAAAGATTAATGGTAACTAAACAGAAATAGTGAAACTAACTAGTACTTAGCCCCTAAACCGAACCGGAACTGTCACATCAAGCCATTAATGCACCCATGTGAAACTAGTATGATTGGAGGAGATGTAATGATTAGTAATGATTTCCAATCATTTCCAAATCACAGAAAAGATTTTGTAATGATTACCAAACCTAATAGAATCTTTCCTTGTAACTAAAATTTGATCAAAGCTGGACAAAACCAAAACAGGAGACCAAGTCCCCTAGGTTGAACACTCCCTAAGAAACAGGCTTCATATGCTTTCCTATTAATAAATCCACAGGCATCCCAGGAATATTAAATAAGGGGCCTGTTTTCATAAATTTTAAGACTTGAAGTCCTAGCTTTTATCTCTAAAACTCGAGCCAAGTCTCAGGTCTTACGTGATAGGTTGAAAATACCTATCTATTTCCAATCCGAATTCAAGCAAATCGGAAGGAAATCGATGAAAAAATGATGAAAATGATCAAAGAGAAAGCCAGTAGCTTCACTACTGCAGCAGAGAACAAGCAAAAAAAATTGAAACATTCTGCTTGTCCACCGCTGCAGCAGTAACTTTCATTGCCACAGTAGTGAAAGGGCAGAATGCCCACTGACTTCCCACTGCTGCAACGGTTAATTAGACAACTAGGTTAGACATTTTTTTAGATATTTTTTATCCTTGTACTATACCCTTCCTCCTACCCATTGAAGAGAACTTTCTACACTTGTTTTTAGCCCTAATTTGAGAGATAGAAGATGAGATCTCATTTGTGAAGAAGAGAAAGCGATTTCGGAACGGTTTTAGCAAAAGTGAAACACTACACTCTCAGGTTTGCCTTTCTATCGTTGCTTCCCTCTTTGTATTTAAATGTTATATCTTCAATGATAATGTATTTCTCTTGTTTTAATGTTTGTATGGTTGTAATCATGGTAGGCTAAGTAGATATTATCTAGGGGTTGATCTAGTTCATGTATATACACGTTTGATTGAATATACGTTTCTTTAACGGTTGTTGTCTAAATCTGATTGTGTTTACCATTTTATTACATCCTTGATATGCTTGTTATGGTATTAGGGTTGGTTTTGAGAATACGGGGTTTGACACTCGGGAGAAGTAACCCCGGATTCGGACTAGGATTAAACACATCACGACGATCTAATGACTCAAGAGAGTATTAGAAAGTATGCAATCCATGAGGTTGGGTCAAGACTCATGTACTCATTTAGATTATAGATAGGGATATCAACGTCGATACGAGATACATATTCGCTCACTTTACGTTGAGGAGAGGTAGTGAGCGAGTTTACGATAAGATAAACTCCATTATTGTTAACTAAACAAAATCAAACATGTATTAGTGAAAGAAATTAATCCCTAGGTAATCCCTAGGTTTAATTTAGTTTTTAGATTGGCAAACTCAAAACAATTCTTCAACCGTCTAGATAATATTAAAGTATGTCAATTATAGTATTCAACTAATCCGAACACCAATCCTAGAGGATGACACTCGATCATAAGATCCATTATATTAAAACTTAACCTAGTGTACTTGCGAGTAAAATCAAGCGTGAAATTATGGCGAACAAGTTTTTGGCATCGTTGCTAGGGATTAGTTTAGTGATTTGGTTGATATTACTACCAAGTAGTGCAATATTAATCTTGAAATTCTTTTTGTTTTATATTGTTTTAATTTGTTTTTAAAATTATTTTCATTTGTTGGCATCACAACCAATGTATGCGACGTAGTCGGAGTCTGGAATTCTTGACTCTTGATCCTAAGATAGAGTGCACATTGAGTAGACTAAGGAGAGAGATAAAAATTTGAACTCAAGCTATGGCCGAAGAAGGGGATGATCATATGCCACGACAATCACCAATTCATCAGGCACTACCGCAATAGCTGTTGGAACCAGAAGTTCAATAACGGGTCTTCAGGGACTATTATCGACCCATGATGTTTAACAATTATTCTGCGATTCAAAGGCAGTCGATCAAGGCTAATAATTTCGGGTTGAAACCTGCCTTAATCAACATGATTCAACAAAACCAATATGATAGGAATCTCTATGAATATCTAAATATCCACCTTGCTACATTCTTGGAAATTTGTGATACGGTGAAAATTAACGGCGTTGCAGATGATGTGATACGGCTGAGGTTGTTTCCATTTTCGCTTCGAGATAGAGCACGAGGTTGGTTCTAGTCAGTCCAACTGGGGAGCATCAATACTTGGGAGTACCTAGCACAAAGGTTCCTCACCAAGTTCTTCCTACCTTCAAAGTCATCGCAGCTGAGAGAGGAAATTGCACAATTTCGCCAATGGGATTTCGAGCCACTATTCGATGCTTGGGAAAGGTTCAAGGATTTATTGCTAAAGTGCCCCCAACATGGGTACCAAGATTGGTTTCAAACCCAACTCTTTTACAACGGATTGGATGGCCAGACTAGAACTAGAGTGGATGCCGCCTCGGGAGGATCGTTGTTATGAAAAACTTTGGATGAAGCAAATACACTTTTGGAAGAAATGGTAGCTAACAATTACCAATGGCCTAATGAGAGGAATATGGGATGAAAGGTACTCTCAACTCATGAGGCTGATCCTCTTGCTACCTTATCGGCCCAAGCTTCTAAGCTCACGGAACAATTGGTCGCCTTCTCTACCAAAGATGCTTCGTCAAGTCGTGAAGTGGAAAATGTTGCATGTAGTTCACAACTAGGAGTGGATAGCGGAGTGTCATTTCCTTAACAACCGGACTTATACCTTTAGGCCCGCCACCAATATCCTAACTCATTATTAACCCAAAATTCGCAATCATGAGAATATTTCGTATGCGAAAAATCAAAACACATTACGGTTGCCTCCTAGATATGGATCTCAAGCTCAAGGATATCAATCTATGCAAAAAAAAATCGTCCATTACAACAACCTCTGATGCAAAGCGAAAAGCCACAATTGGAATACATATTTGGTCCATTTATGAAGGAGACTCAAACAGTTATGCGTGAAACGCATAACCGGCTCAACAAACATGAGACGAGGCTAAACACGATTGAGACTACGTGTACCAACACGAATGCAACTGTGAAGTCATTGGAAACTCAAATCGGTCAACTTGCTAGTTCTATCAAATAGAAAATGAAGGGGAAATTTCTAAGTAACACGGAGACTAACCTGAGGAAGTGCAAGACAATAACCTTGAGGAGAAGAAAGGAACTTAAAGCGAGTAAGCCAATGAAGGAAGAGCCGAGAGTGAAACTTGATGTTGAAAATGATAAGCCAAGAGAGAATGTTCAAGAGGAAAAGGAGGAAAAAATTGAAAAGAAGATAGAAGAGAAAGTTGAAGAGAAGAAGAAAGAACAAAGGGTGATTCCAAGAAGAATTACATTTCTGGATAATCCACCAATTCTTACTACGCCTTTACCATATCCGCAAAGATTCCATACGAAAAAGTTGGATTCTCAATTTGCTAAATTTATCGACATCTTCAAGAAAATTCATATCAACATACCACTTCGGATGCCTTGGAACAAATGCGCAACTACGGGAAGTTCTTGAAGGACATTATGACAAAGAAGAAGAAGTTGGAGGAATATGAGATGATCAAGATGATAGAGGAGTGTAGTAAGATACTTCAAAGAAAGTTGCCTCAAAAGTTGAAGGATCCCAGGAGTTTCACAATTTCGTGCACAATTGGAAAATCTGACTTTGATAAAGAGCTATGTGATCTAGGAGCAAGCATCAACCTAATGCCATGATTCGTTTACTGAAAGTTGGGTCTTGGTAATGCAAATTTGACTACAATTTCTCTCCAAATGGTGGATCGCTCGTTGACCTATCCAAAGGGCATTATTGAAGATGTATTGGTGAAGGTGGACAAGTTCATATTTCCGGTAGAGAATAGGAGACAAGACTCATATGTATTATCTCCTAGGTATGTGTTCCAACCCAATATTTTGTTCAAAAATGCTATAAATTGTTATTGGGTTTGCTGCCTAGATAGTGTGGACACTACCATGTTTAAGTTTGGGGAGGTTTTCATCCATTTTTGTTTTATTGTAGAAGAAGAATGAACAATTTTTTTGATGTATTTAATTTAAATGTTTTATGTTTTGTAGACTTTAATTAAATAGTTAAGTTGTAGTTTAATTTTCATATTTTTGCATGTTAAATGCTTAGTTTAGTATATGTATGTTAGTATTTAGATTTAATATAGTGTTGTTTATATATGAAGTCGTATATGCGTGATGAGTTGTTGAATTCGTCTAGGGCCATTTCACGATGATGAAAATTATCCCCAACTGTATATCGAGGTCGAGGATGATGCCATTCATGTGTGTTTTGTGTGCTTGGCTTGTCGATTAAGTAAAAATTATTTTAATCCTTAAATCACACGATAGCATGGACTCAGTGTATAATTATTTGAACAAATTGATGTTGATTATTCAGTAATAAGTTCATGACAGAAAAGAGGATTCTAGAACTTGATTTGCGGTAGACTTGAGGCAAAATCTTAGGTAAGGTAATTCTGGAAGCATGATTTAGGCCTTCAAATTTTTCACTTGAACCTTTGTAGCTAACCTAAAAATTTATTCCCTCGTTCCCCTATCGGAGCGGATATACTTTTCAATTCTGAACACATTTCAATACTCTATCCAATTAAAATTTTCCAAACTATTGTTGGTAAGCCTAAAAGTCAAAATTGAGTGAAATCAAGTAGCATAGACTAATGCTGACTTGAAGTGAGCGATTGGGGTTTCGGACAAATTGTTATTGGTTCAGTATTAATGTATTTACTTGTCATTCTTTTTGCACACCCCTAAAATTATACAATTTCGAATAAGTTAGGGGGTGTGACAATGTTTGGTAAAAAAAAAAAATATATGTGAATTTAGTTTTTATTTTCATTTCTTTCGACAAGTGAATACATCGTTCTTAAATTCTTGTTCAGGGTTGTGTTTATGCGGGGTTATAAGAGAGAGATAGCGACAAGCGTTTGTGCCTCGAGTATCATTCAATTTTAACAATTTTCTGTTTTCTATTCTTACGATACCCTTGGTGGTTCTCCAAAGCCTAACCAAGACCTATTGATCTCTATGAATATCCGAACCTACATTAGTGGATAGTCAAGCCCAGTCAAGCGTATGGTTTTCCTAAATGCTTTAAGGTTTAAGTCATGAGCTTAGCTACTGAATAATCCAATCCAATGTTTCGTTAGTTATACATTTGAGCTCTCACACACATACATTTCAAAAAGATCTAGAATGGTTTTAACTGGAATTGAGTGTTCAAATTCTAGAACACCACTTGGTGTGTATTATTTCCCGAACTTGATCTGATAGAGGGTTATTGAAGGTGGATCAACTTGGTTTTTTCGATTGAATTTCGAACTCGCATGCGTATACTTCTTCTTTGTTAAAGTTATTCATTTTTAGATTAGTGGTAAGTTAATTGGTGTAGTTAGTTTAATTTAGTGTTATGGTGTTTTGCTCGAGAACTAGCAAAATCCCAAGTTTGGGGGTATTTGATAGGTTGAAATAACCTATCTTCTTCTAAGCCGAATTTGATAGTTTTTGAGTGAATTAGTAATATTTAATTGCATTTTTGTTAGTTTTTATGTAATTCAGGCATAAGGACACCAACAAATGACAAACGAGCGAAACGGTGGAAAAACGGTGAAGAAACGATGAAAGAACAAGGTTTCAAGCACACAAGACCCACCGCCGTAGTGGTTAACCCACCGTCGCGGTGATGAGAATGCAAAGAGGGGATGTTTCTGCCCAAAGTCCCATCGCCACAGCGGTAGGCCACCACCGTGGCGGTAGAGATGCAGGATGTGTTCATAAGGCTTCACTGCCGCGACGGTGAAAGATCAGAGAGTTATGTGAGGCAGTCGACTTACCCACCGCTGCGGTAATTAGCTCTGCACAGAGAATGAGATATTTTTAGATATTTTTGAAACCTTACTCCTACAAAACCCATTCTCCCACTTCTAAAAAGAGGCTTGGACATCCCTAACCCTTAGGACTTGGTCCTTAGCCAATCTTGAAGAGCTTAAAGAGAATATTCATCATCCAGGGAAGAGGAAACATTGGCAGATCGATCTTTGGCGACAGTGGATCACTCCACTTTAAGATTTGATCTTTCTCTCTTTGTTTCTCTCTTTGTAATTTAATGTTTTATTGTAAATGATAATGAATCCCTCTTGGTTTAATGTTTTAATGGCCAAGATCATGATAGATTAGATAAATATTAGCTAGGGATCGATGTAATTGTCTAAATACTTGTTTGATCTAATATATGTTTCCTTAACGGTTGTTTGTGTTTAAATCCGATTGTGTTTATCATTTTATTACAACCTTAGTATGCTTGTTAAGATATTAGGGTTGAATTTGAGAATACAAGGTTTGACACTCAGGAGAGGAAACCTCGGATTCGGACTAGGGTAAACACAACGTGATGATCCAATAACCCGGGAGAGAGTTGGAGAGTGTGTAATCCATGAGGTTGGGTCAAGACTCACGTGACTATGTGTTCAAAATGACATTCAAGGGGGACTTCGGCATCAACACAAAGTCATGTATTCATTCACTAAACACTCGAGAGAGGGAGTGAATGAGTTTTAGATACCGAGATTGTTGGATAGGATTAAACATCGTTATTGTTAACTAAACGAAATCAAACATGTATTAAGTAAATGAAATTAATCCCTAGGTAATCAACTTAGTTAGGATTAACCCACTAATTGTAGTTTAACTTAGTTTTAATTAGTTTAATTTTAAATCATTCTTGAACCGTTTGGATAATAAAAGACTATGCAAATCGCGGTATTCAAATATTCACACCGTCCCTGTGGAACGATATCCGATCTTAAAGATCCACTCTATTAAAACTTGATCTCGTACACTTGCGAGTATTCAATACGCGAGAGCGTAAAAACTTCATCGTACAATGCCCAACATGCAATCGAGTGAAAGTTGTTGACTCGTGCGTTAGGGAATTCTTTCATGAGAATTTCGAGTGGGATCCATTAGAGCATGCTATCACAAATTCCCTATCTATGTGGCATTTTGGTGAAAAAGGCTCAACCGCAAAAGACGGTGTTGTGGACTACGTTCTATCTATGCAAGTTATACCTAAAGACGTAGTGGATTTGATTCAAGTAGATGCCATTCAAGATGAAGTTAGTTCTCCTGAACCCTCAATTCCACCTCACGGTAGGTTAATTCTCAAGTAATTACCGGATCACCTTCGGTATACTTTCTTGGGAGAGAACTTAACCCATCCAGTCATCATCTCTTCATCCTTGACTCAAGAAGAAGAAAGCAAGTTGCTACCTATTTTGAAACAAAATAGATCCACCTTCGCGTGGTCTATTTCCGACATCAAATGAATTAGCCTTACAATTTGCATGCATAAGATCTTGATGGATGACTCATTTAAGCCTTTCATTTAAGAATAAATCTGGTGATGAAGGAGGTGGTCCGAGCCGAGGTGTTGAAGCTATTGAATATCGGAATTATATATGCAATATTGGATAGTGAATGGGTGAGTCTGGTGCAAGTAGTTCCCAAGAAAGGCAGAATGACGGTGGTGAAAGATGAAAAGAATGATCTAATTCCTACACGAACCATCATTGGATGGAGAGTGTGTATCGATTAAAGAAGGTTGAACAAAGCTACTCGAAAGGATCATTTCTCTCTACCATTCATTGATCAAATGCTAGATCGTCTTATCGGTTATTGGTGGCTGCAATTACGCGTTGCCATTTTCAGCACAAGCGTACGGGTCAAGTTTTAAGTATATGGACCTTTCGGTCAGGTATCGTATCCATAGGGATTGGTTAAGATTACTATCAAGTACTGCGATTGTCATAACCTAACTTTATCTAGGAGCCAAAAATGTATTTAATTATTAATTAATACTAAACTAAAATACAAATTAAGTTAACTATACTATAAATACTATATTGAGATTGTTTAGGATAGTAGATTGCCTAGGGATTAACTTTATTTACTTAAATACGTTTGATTTTATTTTAGTTAACATTAACGGCGTTTGGCGTATTTGACAATCTCGGTTCGTAAACTCTCTCGCCACCTCTCCCGAGTGTAAAACGGGGGAATAAGCGACTTCGTGTCAACAAAGAAGTCCCCCTCAGCATCTTAGCTACTCTAGGTCACGTGAGTCTCACCCCAACGTCATCGATTGCACACTCTCCAACTCCTTCCCAGGTTATTTGATCGTCACGTTGTATTTACCCTAGTCTGAATCCAAGATTACCTCTCCCGAGTGTCAAACCCCGTATTCTCAATATATATAAACTAGCATATTAACATGACAACACAGCAAACACAATCAAAATTATAAAGAACAACCATAAACGAAATACAAACTCAACCAAAACTATATTTTCATAAATATATGTTAATCCCTATTACAATCCATATTTAACTCATGGCCATAATCGGTTATACATTAAAAATTCGAGCTAAACATGCTCAACAATCTACCAAAGTTAAGAAAATAAAGAGAAAAACAGAAGAACTTAGTCGTAGTCCGTATATTCAGCACTAAAATCATCCAACGATCACTTCTCCTTTATTGCAACGCGTTCATCTCCTTCAGAATTGGTTGAGCACACCGCAAAACACTCTCAAAATCATAAGAACCCTAAGGGGTCTCCTATGGGCGGGAGAAGGAAGAGGAGAAGAAAAAAAAGGGATTAAATAAAAAAACTATCCTAAAAAATATCTATTTTGGTGTAGAGCTGACCGCTGCAGATGTAAGGTAAGTCGGTTTGATGGTCGCCTAGGCAGTGGAGAAGGTGGTGGATAAGGACCATCCTGCAGTTTCACCACCGTGGCGGTAGATCTCACCATTGCAACCGTGGATATTTAGCAAGAATAGCCTACTCTGTATTTTCACCACCACGGCGGTGAGATTCTTTTCAGAATTTTGCCTCCTTGCTTGTTTTTCCGCCGTTCTCGGACCGTTTTTGGTCTGAATTGATTGTTTACGCTTCGATTTCATACCTTTTTACCTATGCACCTGTTTTAATACAAAAATAATAAAAACTTATTAAAACGTACTAAACGTACTCAAAAAATAACAATGTTTTGTTTAGAAATAGATAGGTAATTTACACCTATCAGTTATGATCATTATTGTTTTCTTGACGGCTATTTAGATACAATCAAATAGTTATTTCTCTGGAAGACCAAGAGAAGACAACCGTCACATGTTCGAATATTTGCCTATCGTCGTATGTTGTTTGGTCTTTGTAATGCTCCGGCCACATTCCAACAGTATATGATGGATAACTTTTCGGATATGGTGGAGGACATAATGGAAGTTTGCATGGATGACTTCTCGATCTTTGGTTCATCCTTTGACCATTGCTTATACAATTTATCACTGGTTCTCAACCGTTGTGAAGAAAAACACTTAGTTATCAATTGGGAAAAGTGTCATTTTATGGTCAAGGAGGGGATAGTCTTAGGCCATCAAGTCTCTTCTAAGGGGCTTGAATTAGACCGAGCCAAGATTGAAATGATCGAGAAACTTCCACCTCAGATCAATGTGAAGGGTGTCTGAAGCTTCTTGGGCCATGTCGGCTTCTACCGGCAATTCATAAAGGACTTTTCTGAATTGGTAAATCCGTTATATCACTTACTTGAAAAAGACACCCCGTTCAATTTCTATGAAGCTTGTGTCAAAACATTCAATGCTGTGGAGTAAAAGTTGATCTCAGCTCCTATAATTGTCACTTCGGATTAGAATGAGCCATTTGAAATCATGTGCGATGCTAGCGACTCTACGATTGGAGTAGTTTTAGGCCAACACAAGTAGAAGATCTTCTAATCCATATACTATGCTAGCAAGATGTTGAATAATGCTCAAAAGAATTACACCACTACTGAGAAGGAGATATTGGCGGTGGTATTTGTGTGTGATAAGTTCCAGTCCTACAATATAGGATCTAAAGTAATCCTTTATACTGACCATACTGCCATCCGGTACTTATTTTCCAAGAAGGACGCCAAGCCGCGTGTAATCTGATGGATGCTCTTGCTCCAAGAATGTGATGCAGAGATTAGAGACAAAAAGGGAAGTGAGAATATAGTTGCTGATCATCTATCTCGGCTTGTGCAAGAGGACGTTGGTGATGAGTCTTGTATCACAGAAGTGTTCCCAGATGAGTAATTGTTCAAAGTTGACACCAAACTTCTGTGGTTCGCTGATATCATCAACTATTTAGCATGCAAGGTGTTGCTGCTGGATCTTTCAAGTACCTAGATGAAGAAATTCCTATTTGATTTGAGGCATTATGTGTAGGATGAACCGATGTTGTTCAAGAAGTATGCTAACTAAGTGATCCAGAGATGTGTTCCGGAAGAGGAAATGGCTAATATTGTATACCATTGCCATTCATCACCATATGGCGGGCACATTGGAGCGACGCAGACAACTGCTAATGTGCTTCAATCAGGTTTTTACTGACCGACATTATTTCGTGATGCTTATATGTTTGTGAAAACCTACAATCGATGCCAAAGGGTTGGCAACATCTCAAGAAGGCATGAATTGCCGCTGACTTCCATTCTTGAATTGGAACTATTTGATGTATGGGGGATTGACTTCATGGGGCCGTTATCGCCGTCCGTCGGTCAGGGGTACATTTTACTGGTGGTGGATTACATGTCCAAATGGATCGAAGTTGTGGCAACGCCAATTAATGATTCCAAGGTAGTTCTGAAGTTCCTTCTGAAGAATATCATGACACAATTCGGGACACCTCAGGCCATTATCAATGATGAAGGGACTAACTTTTGAAATAAAATGTTCAATACTTTGCTTACAAAGTATGGGGTCTGGCATAAAGTGGTGTTTCCATACCATCCACAGACAAACGTCCAAATCGAAGTGTCAAATCGTGAGATCAAGCAAATTCTAGAAATGACGGTTCGTTCTAATCGTAGAGATTGGGCGATGAAGTTGGATGATGCATTATGGGCATACCGCACGGGCTTCAAAACACCGATTAGCATGTCACCGTATCAGTTGGTGTTTGGAAAGGCGTGTCATTTGCAAGTAGAGTCAGAACACTGTGCCTACTGGGCGATCAAGAAGTTGAACTTTGATCTTAATGCTTTGGATGAACAACGTCTCCTCCAACTCAACAAAATGGAGGAAGTCTGGAATGAAGCATATGAGAATTCCATGCTCTACAAAGACAAAACGAATAAATGGCATAATAAGCAAATAGTTAGGAGAGAGTTTAGCCCAGGCCAACAGGTCTTATTATTCAATTCTTGGTTGAGGCCCTTTCCCAAAAAATTGAAGTCCAAATGGTCTGGAATATTCCGGATCTAGCATGTATTTCCATTCGGCTCCATCGAATTAGAAGGTGATGACGGACGCATTTTATGAGTCAATGGGGAGAGGTTCAAGCACTATTTCAGAAATGAAGAACGAGTTGTGGAGAGTATCTCCCTCGTTGACGACTAAAGTGGAAATTTGCTAAGTTCAGCTGGGGACGGAAAATCAAGCGCACTTTTTGATATAAAACTAAGGGTATGGTTTTCGCCCACTTTTGGTATTTAGTACTTTTTTTGAGGCCGAAATAGGCTCGAAGCATGTTTGAGGGTGATTTGAGGAGTTCAGATATTCTGGGTAGTGTTACATTCATGAAAACGTTGAAATAGTGGAGTGGAAGCAAGTGGTAGAAGGCTTTGTTGAGAAAAATGTAGAGACTCATCAAATTTTTGTAAGCCTATCACCGCAGCAGCAGTCAAAATGACCGCTGCAACTGATAGGTGTGAAAAACCTATCTATTGTGAAACTAAATTTGTTAGTTTTCAAGCGTATTAGTTATATTTAATTGTGTTTTAGTTTGTTTTAGTGTAAAACAGGTGAAGGGACATTAATGGGCGATAAACAAGTGAAAACGGTAGAGAAACGGTGAACAAAATATGAAAAACAGGGTTTCGGTAAATGAAGACCACTGCCTAGGCAGAAAAGAGACAGAATGTTAGAGTGCTGAAGTGTTGTACCACTGCCTAGGCAAGAAAACCACCGCCTAGGCGAGAAATCGTCAGAAAGTTGTGCCAGCAGCCACCGCCTAAGCGAAGATCCCACAGAAGCTTAATCGACTAAAGTTACCGCCTAAGCAGTGAACCACCACTTAGCCAGTGACATTCTGCACATAAATATCTATTTTCAGATATTTTGAAGATATTTTCCCAAACCTTCTTTTTAACCCCTTTCTCCACCAATTGTTAAGCACCCCCCTAAACCCTTAGACGTGAGAAGAGGCTTGGTTGATATTTTGAGAGATCCTTCTACCTTAGTTAGGTTTAGATAATTTAGGAAGTAGATTAGATTAGTTTTAGAGAGTGTTCTTGGCCATTTCTTGAATAGCTAGAAGAGGAAGTTCATCAATGGAGAAGAGGAAGCTCGGGAGAATTGTTCTTTGGCGAAAGTGGACTACTCCACTTTGAGATTTGGCTTTTCTTCCCTTGTTTCCATCTTTGTACTTAATGTTTATTGTTGATATTAATTATCTCCTCTTGATTTAATGTTATATTGACTACGAACATGTTAAATTAATTAAAGATTAGTTAGGGAAAGATGTAGTTGTGTAAATATTTGTTTGGTTTAATATATGTTTCTTTAACGATTGTTGTTTTTAAGTCCGATTGTGTTTATCATTTGATGATGATATTAGTATGCTTGTAATGGTATTAGGGTTGGATTTGAGAAACTAGGGTTTGACACTCGGGAAAGGTAACCCTGGATTCGGACTAGGGTAAACACATCGTTACGACCTAACGACCTGGGAGGGCATTAGTTAGTGTGCAATCGATGACATTGGGTCAAGACTCACGTGGCCTAGAGTCGTTAAGACATTGAGGGGGACCTCTTCGTCGACACGAAGTCACGTATTCCCTCGTCTTACACTCAGAAGAGGTGGCGGAGGAGTTGATGAACCAAGATTGTCGGATACCTAAACTCTGTTATTATTAACTAAACGAAATCAAACATGTATTAAGTGAACGAAATCAATCCCTAATTAATCAACTTAGTTAAGATTAACCCACTAATTGTAGTTTAGCTTAATTTAATTTTAAATCATGTCTTTCATCGTCAGGATAACATGAGACTACGTAAATTGTGGTATTCAACTATTCACACTTTTCTCTTTGGGAATGATATCCGATCTTCAAGATCCACTATATTAAAACTTAGACCTCGTATACTTGCGAGAGTAAGTAGTGGTGTATTTCACGCCCTACAAGGTTTTTGGCGCCATTGCTGGGGATTTGTGTGAATTTTAAGTTGATATTGCGACTAAGTGGTCGATTGTTAATCCTGACATTTATTTTGTTTTGTTTTAAATTTTAATTTTTGTTTTATTGTGTTAGTGTGATTAAGCCGTGCAAGAAACGATGAAGAAGATTGACATTCTTAATTCTCAATCCCGAGATTGAGCTTATTGCAAATGATAAGGACTGAAAGGAAAAACCGACTTTAGAGCTATGATCTTGATCCGACTGAGCATTTGAGCCCAAATTCCTTGTCTATGGGGAATTTTGGTGAAAAATACTTAGCAACACGAAAGTCTAGCTGGGGACAGTAACTCAAGTGCTATATTTTTTTTTTTTTGAAATGAAACTTAGGGTATCAAATTACCCTATTTTTGTTACTATTTATTTGATTATTTATTCTTTTTGGAAGCTAGCATGGCTTCGGAACGTGTTCGGAAGTGCATTTAGGAGTGTGGACGCTTGGGGAAGTATTTTAAGTTTAAACACGTTGAACAAGCAAAGTGAAAATGTATGGGGTGGAGTCGTATTTTGAAAATTTGAGAAAAACATGAAAGTAGGAGCTGCAAGCCCACCGCCTAAGCGGTTAATCTACCGCCCAGGCAATAAAAATACAGGTTGTGTGTTTTTCAGCAACAATAGCCCACCGCTTAGGCGGTAAAATTACAGGATGCAACAAATTTTCAAAACACACTCCACCGCCTCGGCGGAGAAACCACCGCCTAGGCGAATTAACAGCAGAACAAAATGTTTTTCACATTGGTGTAAATTCGCCTAGGCGAAGAAACAACCGCCTAGGAGAATAAACGTCAGAAAGGTTTCTTTTAAAAGAAAAGGATCCACCGCCTAGCGGTGGACCTTCTGCAGTTAAAAAGAACCCGCTCGTTCAAAAATTAAAATTACAAGGTTTCTTCCCCAAAATCCTCCACCTTCTCTCCAAAATCTTACTTCCAAACCGTTCCAATACTCAAAAATCATCCTTCCATTACCAAAAGGAGTCATTTCCATCACGAACCAACCACCAAGAATTGGATCTCCACCCCTATTTCCGAAAATTTAGGGTTTTTGCGTGAACGGTGTGATTTCTTCATTCTCTTTCGATTGGACCATTAATTCTCAACAAGTAAGTTTCTTTTACCTTACATTTAGTCTAGTTGTTGAAATTATTGGTTGGTTTGCATGATTATGTTCAAAAATCATTGGATTTTGAAGTTTTGCCCAAAACCCATTAACCCTATTTTCGCAATTTTAAGGTTCTATGGGTTTTTAGTTTGATTCTTGGTGATAAGCATGTTTAATTGGATTGGTTAAGTATGTGAACTAAGATAGGATTTCACATTTGTGAAATTTGTTTGAAAAGTTCAAATGGGTGTTCGTTTTGGGATGTATGTGTTCTTGACAAATTGATTAGGGAGGTTTATGTTTTTCAATTGCTCATATATGATGAGGTTGTATTGGTTTTTTGTGATTGTGATTGTTAGAAAATGCCGAAGAGGTTAGCAAAGAAGAGGGCGAGAGGAGAAGGGTCAAGCTCACAACCCGGGGTGCCGACCGACGTTGACTATGATGCTAACCGTTTCGTGTCAAAACAAGCGGATGAACATTTCAAAGAACACGAAGCCTTTCGAGCATGCATACGTTAACGGGGTTTCGGTCCGATAGAGGATCTCCCGGTGGAATTTCAACAAGAAGTCCAAAGCCGCCAATGGGAGCAATTCTGTAAATCGCCACCCCCAGGCGATGTTGCTTTGGTCAAAGAATTTTACGCAAATGCTACGAAACCCATAGATAACCAAGCAAGAGTTCGAAATAGGCCTATCATCTTCAGCCCTGATTTTATCAATCATCTCTTTGGACTTTCGGCACCGAGGTCCCCTGAACACCAAGAACCTACTTTGCATAGGGTCATCAAAAAGATCACATCTGGCAAAGTAAAGTGGAAACACCAGGGGCCGAAGTCGCTACCTTCTCGGTGAAATGCCTAAAGCCAATTCCAAAAATCTAGCACTATTTCATATGTGGAAGCCTCTTATCGACGTCACATCTTTCAGACGTCTCAAAGGACGAGGCCTTTTTTATCTACAAAATTCAAACCGGGTAACCAATCAATGTTGGATTCCTGATCTACTCATCAATCATACATGTTGCGAAGACGGTAAAGGGTGGGCTCCCGTTTCCGTCACTATTGACCCACATTTTTCGACTAGCTAGAGTGACGGTATCCAGGAAAAGCATGTGCGACCCTATCATTCCACTTTCTCTGTCAAAAATAAACCAGTTGTGGAAGACTGGGGTGCAAGAGGCAGCTGAGCCCGAGCCTGAGGAAGGGGAAAAGCCAACAGATGAGACGGGGGGACCTTCCGGAGCCCGAGATGAAAACTCCCAAGAGAGGGTATATAACAAGCTTCAGATCGTCCTCCAAAATCAATATGAGATCGCTTCTTTCCTGGATCAATATTCAAGGCAGCAAGATTGAATCCTACGGAAGATTTGGGAAGGCCTTGGCCTTAAGATGGACGATTACCCTCCGATGCCATCCGTACCGCCACATTTTCTACAAAGACCACACTCTCCTTTCCAACGTGATGACGATGATGACTCCTTGTCAAGTAAACAGTAGGGAATAAGTCTTATTCCCTAGGTATGTGTTCAACCCATTTTGTATACATTAATGATATATATCTATTGGGTTCGCTGATAGTGGAATGCTTTTTTTTATCAAAGCATGTATTGGGATGGAATGGATGATTAGTTTAGTGGATGTTTATCCATTTTGATTTTTTTGTAGAAAATGATGAACCATTATTATTTTTTTGAACAAAATGCAAAAAAATTTGATATACAAATTTATGTTTATGTATATATTTTATTATTTTAATGAATGTTTTAGTTTTTAAATTTTTAGTTTAGTGTAGTTTAATTTTTGTTTTTGCATGAGTAGTGTTAGATTAATTAATGTATGTTAGTATTAGATTTAGTTTAGAATTGTGTATGTATAAAGTTGTATTAGCATGTTTAGTTGTTGAGTTCATTTAGGCTAAGACCCGATGATGAGAATTATCCCCTAATTGCATATTTAGGTCGGGGTTAATACATTCCTTGTGTGTTTTGTGTGCTTAACATGTTGATTGGGTAAAAATTATCTTAATCCTAAAATCACACGACATTTGGGAGAAACTTGAGGCGGAATCCTAGGTAAGGTAATTCCAGAGACGTGATTTAGGCCGTCATTTTTTCACTTGAACCGTTGTAGCTAACCTGAAAATTTTCATTCCTTATTCCCCCTATCGAAGCCGATAACATAATCAATTCTGAAAATGTTCAAATACTCTTTCCATTTAAATTTTTCCTAAACCAATGTCGCTAATCCTAATTTTCAAAATTGAGAGAAATCAAGTGAGCAGTCGGGTTTCTGATAAATTTTTATTGATTCAATATTAGTGTATTCACTTGTCACTTTCGTATTTCTTTTTGCACGTTCCTAAAATAAGTTTGGGGGGGGGGGGTTTCTATAATTTTTTTCTTTTACATATTCCTGAAATTTTATAAATTTGAATAAGTTTGGGGGTGTGTTTCTCTAACTTATTTTTGCACTCTCCTAAAACTATAAATATTTAAATTAATTTAGGAATATGTTGTTTAAAAAAAAACAAAAAAAAAAACAACGAGATTATAGTTTTCATTTTCTTCTCTTTCGACAAGTGAATATAAGGATCTTTTTATCTTATTCAGAGTTGTATTCTAAGAATGTGGGGGTCATGAAAGAAGATAGTGACAAGCGATTTTACCTCAGGTATCATTCAATTAAACCGATTTGCTATTTTCAATTCCAATGATACCCGTGGTCGTTCTCCAAAGCCAAACCAAGCCCTATTGATTTCTGTAATTACGCCTACATTAGTGGATAGTAGACTCCAATCAAGCGTATGGTTTTCCTGAATCCTTCAACGGTTTAAGTTATTAGCTTAACGATTGAATAATCGAATCTGGTATTTGACTAGTTACACATTTGAGTTCTCACACACACACTTCAAATGGATCTAGAATGGCTTTTATTTATATTGATCATTGAAATTCTAGAACACCACTTGGTATGGGTTACTTCCCGAACTTGATCCGATTTAGTGATGTTGAGGGAGGAACAAATTGGTCCTTTCGATTGAACTTTATATTTACATGCATATACCTCTTTCATGTTAGTTTAATTTTTCATTTTTAGTTGGTTAGTTCGTTAGTTAGTTTAGTTTAGTGTTAGTGTTTTGCTCGATGACTAACAAAATTCCAAGTTTGGGGGTATTGATAGGTGTGAAAAATAAATCTATTTCGAAATCGAATTTGTTAGTTTTCAAGCCTATTAGTTATATTTAATTGTGTTTTAGTTTGTTTTAGTGTAAAACAAGTGAAGGGACGTTAAAGGGCGATAAACAAGTGAAAACGGTGGAGAAACAGTGAACAAAATGTGAAAAACAGGGTTTCGGTAAATGAAAACCACCGCCTAGGCGGAAAAAAGGCAGAATGTTGGAGTGCTGAACCACCACCCTAAGCGAGAAAACCACCCCCTAGGCGAGAAATCGTCCGAAAGTTATGCCAGCAGCCACCGCCTAGGCGGAGAAACTACCGCCTAGGCAAAGATCCGACAGAAGCTTAACCGACTTAAGCCCCCGCCTAAGCGGTGAACCACCGCGCTTAGGCGGTGACACTCTGCACAGAAATATCTATTTTCAGATATTTTGAAGATATTTTCTCAAAACTTCTTTTTAAGCCCTTTCTCTACTAATTTTTAAGCACCCCCCTAAACCCTTAGACGTGAGAGGAGGCTTGGTTGATATTTTGAGAGCTTCTTCCACCTTAATTAGGTTTAGATGATTTAGGAAGTAGATTAGATTAGTTTTAGAGAGTGTTCTTGGCCATTTCTTGAATAGCTAGAAGAGGGAGTTCATCAATGGAGAAGAGGAAGCTCGGGAGAATTGTTCTTTAGCGAAAGTGGACTACTCCACTTTGAGATTTGGCTTTTCTTCTCTTGTTTCCATCTTTGTACTTAATGTTTATTGTTGATATTGATGATCTCCTCTTGATTTAATGTTGTATTGGCTAAGAACATGTTAGATTAATTAAAGATCAGTTAGGGAAGATTTAGTTGTATAAATACATGTTTGGTTTAATATATGTTTCTTTAACGATTGTTGCTTTTAAGTCCGATTGTGTTTATCATTTGATGACGATCTTAGTATGCTTGTAATGGTATTAGGGTTGGATTTGAGAAACTAGGGTTTGACACTCGGAAGAGGTAACCCTAAATTCGGACTAGGGTAAACACGTCGTTACGACCTAACGACCTGGGAGGGCGTTAGTTAGTGTGCAATCGATGACGTTGGGCCAAGACTCACACGGCCTAGAGTCATTAAGACATAGAGGGGGACCTCTTCGTCGACATGAAGTCGCGTATTCCCTCGTCTTACACACCGAAGAGGTGGCGGAGTTTACAAACCGAGATTATCGGATACCTAAACTCCGTTATTGTTAACTAAACGAAATCAAACATGTACTAAGTGAATGAAATCAATCCTTAATTAATCAACTTAGTTAAGATTAACCCACTAATTGTAGTTTAGCTTAGTTTAATTTTAAATCATGTCTTTCATCGTCAGGATAATATGAGACTACGTAAATTGCGGTATTCAATTATTCACACTTTTCTCTGTGGGAACGATATTCGATCTTCAAGATCCACTATATTAAAACTTAGACCTCGTATACTTGCGAGAGTAAGTAGTGGTGTATTTTACGCCCTACCAGCAGCGCCAAAATATTAGTTGACATTCTGCTATTTCACCGCTACAGCAGTGAGCCAGCAGAAAGTAGGGATGGTCATAGGCCTGGGGGCCCGCCCGACCCGCCAAGCCCGCCCACTCTTTTTTAGGGCTTGGGTTTGTGTTTTGAGCCCGTGGACCGGGCTTGGACTTGAAAATGAAGGCCCGATGAATTTTAGGGCCGGGCTTGGGCTTTGCTATTTTCTTTTAGGGCCAGGCCACCCGGCCCAGTCATTAAAAAAAATTAATAAATTATATATATATATATATATATATATATATATATATTAATTTACATGTGAAAATATTGTGATTTACATGTTAGATTCTTGATTTATTTGATATTACTATACTATATGTTAATTAATTATAAAAAAAAAATAAAAAATGGTTTGGATTGCAGTGTTTAGCTATAAGGCTTTATCATAATCCTAAATCTGTGTTTAATAAGTGTGTTCTATTCTAAATTGGATTGCATTTTATTTATTTTTTGGTTAATTACAAAAAAAATTATATTTTTCAATTTTGTTCAATTTTTTTTATTTTTTTAAAATTAAAAAAAAAATTATAGGGCCAGGTTGTGGGCTTAGGTTACTTTTATAAGGCCGGGCTTGGGTATGGAATTAAGGCCCGACCAAAGGGCCGAGCCGAGCTCGGGCCTAGAAATTTTTCTTAATATCCTAATCTAAGCCCGGCCCAGCCCATGACCATCCCTAGCAGAAAGCCCACTAGGCTTTCACCACTACAGCGGTAAAATCATCAAATTTTTTGCAGGCCTATCACCGCTGCAATGGTGGAACTGACCGTTGATAAGTGATTTATTTATCTACAAATCAAGTATTTTTAGATTCAAATATTTGTGTGTTTTCAAGCTCTTTTGTTGTTTTAATATGTTTTTGTGTTTTTTGGTAGGTTTTTGAATAAAAGGGAGAAAATGTGCAAAACTGGTACAGGTGCAGTAACTTCAAGGCTATTTTTTACTATGATTAAATCTTATTTTGGAATAACTCAAAACATAGAAGTTGTATATCTTTCTCTTATATTTCCTTAGGTTTTTGAATCACCTCAATCGGAGTTCGGACAAGAAAGTTACAACCAAAACAAGAAAGGGTGTCACCACCGCAGCGGTGAAACAACAGAGAGTTGCTAAACTCTCTGCATTTCCACCGCCGCGGCGGTCCAGCACCAGCTGTAAAGAGTGTTTCTTGATATTTTGGGATATTTTGCACCCCTTAAGTTGATCCCTTCATCCTCAACACGTTTTAGAACATATTAGATAGTATTTTAAGAGGTTTTGGGGGAGCTCATCCAAACCCCAAAGGAGAAGAACACAAATCGAAGAAGGAGAAACACTCTTGGATTGGTTTTAGCGACGGATCTTTGGAATACGGCTAAGTTCCTTCATTTCTTTCTTTATTTTCTTAACTTTGGTAGATGGTTTGAGCATGTTTAGCTCGTTTATTGTTGTACAAACAGTTATGGCCATGAGCTAAACTTGTATTATCTATGGGATTAATATAGTTTATGAAAATGTCGTTTGTTTGAGTTGTGTTTCTTTAACGGTTGTTCTTCACTAATTTGATTGTGTTTACCGGTTTGTCATGTTTATATGCTTGTATAAATATATTGAGAAATCAGGGTTTGACACTCGGGAGAGGTAACCCCGAATTCGGACTAGGGTTAAACACAACACGACGATCTAAAGACTTGAGAGGGTGTTAGAAAGTGTGCAATCCATGACGTTAGGGCAAGACCCATGTGACTATATGTTCTAAAAATTGCTAGAAGGGGACTTCGGTGTTAACGCGAAGTCATATATTCATTTACTTGTCACTCGGGAGAGGGAGTGAATGAGTTTACAATACAAAGTTTGTCAGATAGGTCGAATACCGCTATTGATAACTAAACGAAACCAAACAAGTTTTCGTAAACAAAGTTAATCCCTAGATAATCTATTCCCCTAAACGTATCAAAATAGTATTATAGTACAATTAGTTTAAGTAGTTAATTAGATTAGTATTTATTAATTATAAACTATTTTTTATCTCTAAAATAAAATTAGGTTATGATAATTATGGTACTCGATAATAATCTTAACCAATCCCTGTGGATACGACAACCCTTACTCTTCCTATTATACTAAAACTTAACCCGTACACTTACAGTGAAAGTGGAGATCTATCTACGTGCGACCAAGTTTTTAGCGCTATTGCCAGGGATTGTGTTTTAGATTATTGTTGATATTCTGAGTAAATAACTTGATTTTAATTTAGGCATTTCTTTTGTGTATAATTTTTTGTTTGTAGTTTTGTTTTTATTTCTTATGCAGGGTACTTGAAGATGTTAGATCAACGAGTATTAATTCATTTTTTTAATAAGATTTTGATCCATTTTATTGTGCTTGGGATCGTTACAATGAGTTGCTATTCCGGTTTCTGAATCATGGGTTCCCGAGGGAATGTCAACTCCTGAATTTCCTCGACGGGTTATCTGCCGCAACCAGAATATAGGTGGAAGGTGGAAATGGTACCTCTTCTTTCTATGACCAAACCATGGACGAAGCCATTTGGTCATTGGAGGAACTAGCAGCCTATGATTATCATTGTTGGAATTATTCACCAAGTCACCAAAGCTTGGGGGATAGTTTCACTACCACGGCGCCATGGATTGACACACCGGACCAATATGTTGAGTTTTCCCCTGCCTTAGAGGAAATATTCGATAATTTTATTGGGAAGACTCAAGCATTTTGGAAGGAGATGAATGACTGGATCAACAAACATGAGGATCATCTTAATTATATTGAGACGGTCTGGGCCAGCATCAATGCGATCGTAATGTCTTTGCAAACGCAAATTGATCATCTTCTTTGCTGCATTGAGGCCGACTCAAATGAAATAGCATTGTGAGATTCATAAATCGCATCTGAATGTGAAACCCACCGTGAGGAACCAGAAACGAACGGAAGGCACTTGGGTGAGATCAAAGACGATCAAGCTGATTGGCAAAGAACCCAAGTGTGGATTGGCAATGGAGATTAACATATTAATAGTCATGAGCTTTCACTGTTTGAATTCCAGTTGGTGATGCCACCCCTAATCCATGACGATCACATTTATAAGGATCCGATGTGGCTCACATATCCTACCCCGTTTCCAGCTCAGTACATTTATGCCAACCAAGTGCATAAAGCGAAGCTAAGTCGAGTTGAAAGCTTGATCCATTCAATGCCATATCTTGCCAGTCTTTAAGTTGTACTAAACCAAAACCCGTACGTGGTGTTGTATGGCACGTACTAAGGGCAGAAGTCGCTCTTTGTCGAGCACTTCGGCATATCAGGCTGAAGACATTAAATCAAGCGCTTCTTGGGAGGCAACCCAAGCAAAAATAAATTAAATCCGTCACAACCGACTTAATTTGGAGGCGAGATTCGCCCGCCTCCCAAGTATGCGTTCTAAACCCCTGTCTTCATTATCATACTATATGTCGTCATTGGGATCGCTAATTGGTCGTTTTGGGGACTACCTGTTTTAAGTTCGGAAATGATGTGTAGTATTTTAGTTGTTAGTTATGTTTTATTGTTTAAATGTATGCATATTTCTTTAGGTTAGTTGTTTTTTTTTGTGCAGAGTTTTGTATTTCATCTGGGCCACTACCCGATAATGAGTCTATCCACCGATTGTTTATTGAGATCGAGCGTAAAGCTCATTCATGAGTGTTTTATGTGCTTGATGTATCGTTTTAGTAAAAGTTATTGTAGATCCTGTTGGCCCAGTGAGCTACCCACGAGGGGGGTGAATTGGGTAGTATTAAAAAATTATCAGACTAATAATAACACTTCAAAAATTCAAAAAATTAATTTTATCCTAAAATTAATTATTATCTTTATAGCAGCGGATATGTGTTATCAACTAGGTGCACACCAAACAATAATATAAGTAAAATAAATAAAGCAGCACACCACGATATATCCTGATTCACCAAGATACTCTTAGCTAATCTAGTCCTCTGAGCCCCATGGAGATTTGCACCCACTAATCACTAAGATTCCTTTAAACATGTAGGAACCAAACATTTACACAATGATTCTTTTCACAGACTCAAAATCAACCTTTACAAATTCATTTTCCCAGGGTCAGAAATAACCTCTTCTTTTTCCCAAGCTCAAGAATAACCTCTACTTTTTACAGTCTCAAGAGTAATCTAATTATTTTTGTACCTTAGGCTAAAGAATCAAAACCTCACAGAAACGCTCCAACTATCATTTTCCCAAGTAAGGATGGAACCTTTACAAATCACTCACAATTAATTCTATAAAGGAAGAATTAACATCTCAATCTCTTTATCGGTAGAGATTGAAACCAACCTACACCTAATTAGATACACCCAATGCTACCTAATCTGCACACAACTCACCAATTACAAGAAATTGATAAGTTCTTCCCACTCGGAGTTTCTACCACCTCAAATCAATTTAAACTCGATTAATATCTCGATAATTACTAGGAATGGAATTAAGTGAGGAAACAAAAAATCTGATTATAAAAATAATGTGGGTAGCACAAAATTGAGCACGTAATCAGATTATCTCAAATCCTTTTAAAAGAATTTTTATGCATTTAAAGTTCAAAAATGATTTCTCATACAAACAATTAACCAAGCAAGCAATGATAGCAGTAGACTCAATTAAGAATATACTTGGAACACTTTCACCAATAAAATATAAAAATCTGATTATGATAGATATGAATAGCACATAAATAAGTATATAATCAGATTTTCACCAAAAAATCATTTTAAAATATTTTTATGCGATTTAAAGTTAAGAAAACGATTTTATCAAGATCATATCAACCAAGAAAATATTGAAAATAAATATGCAGTAAAGATTAATAGCTTGGAAAGATCTCACCCGAATAACATTGAAGAATTATAGATTGGAACGCTAGACATCTCAACTCGGTGACGCTTACACAATCAGCACTTTAACTCAAGAACTCCTCAACAATTAATCTCACAATTTGATCTCTCAAAATAATATCAGAATGATTACTCTTATAAAAGCTTATGAACTGAATAGTTTTTGATATCATCATTCTATTATGTGAAATCCACTGGTCTATATATAGGAAATTGAAACAAGCCCTCTAACGGCTAGTTTTTCAATGATAAGTATCTAAAAAGCACCTATAGACCCCATATATCATTATATTTCATTTTAGGTATATTTTACTTAATTATAGATTTCAAAACATTCAAATTAGACCCTCAAATATTTCTCAAACTCAAATCAATAGGATAGAAATAATTAAATGTAACAATTTGAGAAATACTTAAAATATATATACCATATCAATAGGGATATTCAAATAGGAGTATCAGATCTTTAATATATTCATATCCCAAAAATATATCAATAAAGTAAACAAATAACGGCTAGTATTTAAATCAAGATCCACAAAATCCTCAAAATCCAAAATTGGCCATCAGTCGACAGACACACATCCATCGGTCAACCGCCCAATTCAAGATGTAGCCAAAGCCAAAATTCCATTGTCATAAGTTGACTTATCTGTCAACCTAGAGATACAGAGAGTTCATCTTTTAAGCACAGATCGACCTACCTATTGACCGGGAGATTCCAAGACTTCTTCTTTTAAGTATAAGTCGACTTACCTGTCAACTGCCTATGTTGAAACTCTTCTCCTTAATTATTTTCTTTGACATTTTCACCCCTTTAACCAATTTATTTTCTCGGTTAACTCCACTAAAATCTTAAAATCAATTTTAATCAATTATCTTTATTTCTTTTTCAATTACACATAGGAGCAAATAATTTCACTAATTAGGATCCTATCAAAATACACATAAATATAAAATCATTTTTGTGTCATGTGTGATCCTAATCGGGATACATTAAGAGTAAAAATATATTAGAGTTGTTTTCACTTAGATTCTTCAGAATCTTCAATCTCTTAGTATCTGGTGGCCGCAATTTAAGCGTCGCCACTTTCACCGTAAGCGTACGGGTCAAGTTTTAGTATAATGGACCTTTCGGTCAGGTATCATATCTACAGGGATTGCTTAAGATTACTATCGAGTACCGCGATTATCATAACCTAACTTTATCTAGGCGCTAAAAAAGGATTTAATTATTAATTACTATTACTAAAATACTAATTTAACTATACTAATTACTAATACGAGATAGTTTAGGGGATGGATTATCTAGGGATTAACTTTATTTACTTAAACGCGTTTGATTTCGTTTAGTTTACAATAATGGTGTTCGACCTATTTGACAATCTAGGTATCTAAAACTCCTCTGCCACCTCTCCCGAGTGTAAGATGGGGGAATATGCAATTTCGTGTCAACGAAGAAGTCCCCATCAATGTCTTAATGACACTAGGTTGCGTGAGTCTTGCCCCAATGTCATTGATTGCACACGAATCTCAGGTCATAAACTCCTCCGTCACCTCTCTCGAGTGTAAGACGATGGATATAACACGACTTCGTGTTAACGAAGAAGTCATCATCAACGTCTTAACGACTTTAGGTAACGTGAGTCTCGCCCTAATGTCATTGATTTCATGCATTGTGTTTACCCTAGTCTGAATCCGAGGTTACCTCTTCCGAGTGTCAAACCCTATATTCTCGATACATCTAAACTATCATATAATCATGAAAATACAATAAACACACTCAAACATTGAAGATCAATCATTAAAAAAACACAACTCAACCAAAATAATATTTTTATAAATAATATTCATCCCTAAGATAATCTAAATTTAGCCTATAGCCATAGATGTTTATACAATTGAAACTAGGCTAAACATGCTCAAACATATATTGAAAATAATAAATAAAACGAAAAATGGATGAACTTAGCCGATATCTAAAGATTAGCCACTAAAACCGTCCACCAATCAATTTTCCTTCTCCGCATGTTAATCTTCTCCTTCGGATATGTTTGAGCACCCCCCAACTCTCTCTATCTTCTAAACTAAGACCTAAGGGCTCTAATGGCCTGAGAGAGAAAGAGGAGAGGAGAGGATATTTATAGGAAAAATATCTAAACAAAATATCTAAACTGGACAGAGGTCACCGCCGTGGCGGTGGATATGTCAGTTCACTGTTCGCCAACGCGATGGAGAAGGAGTTGGAATGGGAAAACATTATGCATTTTCACCGCCTAAGCGGTGGTATCACTGCCTAGGCGATGAGCTTTCAGCAAGAATGGGGTCTTCTTAGCATTTTCACCGTTGTGGCGGTGGGCTTCTTTCACAATATTGCCTCCTTGCTTGTTTTTCTACTGTTCTCCGACCGTTCTTGATACGATTTTATCATTTATACTTCGATTTCATACCTTTTCACCCCCACACACATGTTTTAATACAAAAAGAATAAAAACACATTAAAATGTAATAAACGTACTCGAAAACTAACAAATTTGGTTTGAAAATATGTAGGTAATTTACACCTATCAGTATCTGTCTCTACATCCTTTACAATTACTTCATGATAATATATTCATTGGAACTAATAAACTGAAACACTTAATCAAACCATTAGTTCTACCAAAAATATCATCATTTAATTGTTCATCAAAATCTTAATATCAACAATCTCTCCTTTTTTTATGATGACAATTAACTTTGATGTTTATTCAAAACAATAATGTATCTATGCTCCCCCTAACTCGTTAAAGCATAGTAATGAAGATAATCATAAGATTTTTAACAAAGCACAAATTTCGATATTAAATAAACTCCCCCTTAAGATATTCAACAAAACAATTCAAGCTTCCTCTTAAGATATTCATTAAAATATCAACTAATTCTCCTCCTTTGTCATCTCAAAAAAAAATTGCAGAGGGAACCAAAAACATCACTTAGAAATGTAATCTCCCCCTAAGGCAATCAAAACATCTTAGTAATATAGCATGATATTTAATTTTTCACAAGTATATTAACTCTTTTGATATTCAACAAAACTCATTTTTCAATATAAGCATGACATAATATTACCCCTCTTATAAACACTTCTCCCCCTAAATAATTGTAAACAAGCAAATTCATGCATAGGAGAATAATCCTAAGGCAATCAAAATATTTCAATAATATAGCATGCAATTATATAATTTCAGTTAAGTCTCTTTAATGCACTAGAATAGAAATCATATCTCAATGAGAAACGATGTTTTCTCGTATCATTCTAAATCACTTCATAAACATAAGCATTTAAAAATCAAGAGACATAAAACGTATGAGGAAAACATATTATCATGTATATAGCAAAATACTTGATATCCATATGTGCACAAAAATATTAACTTGAAACACTAAGCACAGTTTGATATGTTTTCAAATGATCATATATGGAATCAAAAAAAAATTCTCATGCTTTCATAGTAATATTAACCATACAAGTATTATCATGATCAAATTAAATCATTCAATTCACTTGAATATAAAATATTATGCATTTTAATAAATCAAGATGTATAAAATAAAAACTCAATTCACTTAATTAAATTTCTCAATCTCGTAACATGTTTCAAAATTAAATACATGATTACTACTCGGTATAAGCACATTATAAAAACATGTAAATACACTTTAACTAAATGTGATTTTCATAATGGCCATATAATGTTTCAAAGACGACAAGTGAACGCATCATTTAAAATAAGTCTTAGAAACCATTACCAACTTACCTATTTGGCAAGTCGGGACTATCCCTCTTTAACAAATTTAATAAATTTAAAATGCAGAGGGTTAGGAGTACCTTTTATATCTTTCGGGACGACTTTACTTTTTACCTCATTTGTACTCGTGATTGCTTTGGGTGCATAATTCCTCTTGGCCTGTCTGTATCCTCTTAACTTTTGATTGTTGCCACTTGATTTTCTGATAGTTTTTTTTGCTCGTGTCACTTGCGGATTCCTGGTGATGTTCCATCTTGGCTTTGACGAATCTTTTCTCTTTACACATTTTGCTTGTGGCTTCTTTGTAATTTCACATTCTATCTTTGGTGCATCTTTTTGCTTTACACGCATCGCTTGTAGATCTTTACTGACTTCCTGTTTTGGCTTTGATACAACTTCTTTGTTTGCTCCTTCAAGTCCACTTCCAACATTTTCCACGATGAAGCATATCCACTTTGCCTAGAAAAATAATTCTCAGAATCTCTCGAAATTGTCTTAAGGTCGGATTTTGATTTTTCCAAATTTTTCTTAGGTAAATCGATTTTTGAATCAAGATCTGACCTTTGCATCGAAATTATCTCAAGATTACTTTTTAAAGCTTTGTTTTCATTTTCAAGAGAATCCACTATAGAGAGAAAATTATTAATTTCAAAAACAACATCCAAAAATTTTTTTGTACCACAATAATCATTCAAATACACTTTAGATTTTCGAACACTTTTTTCACCATTTTCAAAAGAATCATTTTTTCTTTTTAAACTCCAGCTCTCTTTAGCAAAAGGTAGTGTGAAAGAAAGTAATTTTTTCATAACAATATCATCATCTCCATCACTACCACACGAACCACAAGAATCATAAACCACATTATTATATAAGGATCTATCACCATCAAGGGAAGATACGCAAAAAATATTATCTATGGGGTGTATACGTGATCGGTTTAGTAAGGATGTTAAGCCTAACGAGCTAAAACCAGCTCGGATACCAATTGCTGGCCCAGTGAGCTACCCAAGAGGGGGGGTGAATTGGGTAGTATTAAAAAATTATCTGAATAATAACAACACTTCAAAAATTCAAATAATTAATTTTATCCTAAAATTAATTATTATTTTTATAGCAACGGATATGTGTTATCAACTAGGTACACACCAAATAACAATATAAGTAAAATAAATAAAGCAGGACATCACGACGTATCCTGGTTCACCAAGATACTCTTGGCTAATCTAGTCCTCCGAGCCCTACGGATATTTACACCCACTAATCACAAAGATTTCTTTAAACAGGTAAGAACCAAACTTTTACACAATAATTTTTTTCACATGTTCATAATCAACCTTTACAAATTCATTTTCCCAGACTCGGGAATAACCTCTTCTTTTTCTCAAGCTCAAGAATAACCTCTACCTTTTACAGGCTCAAGAATAACCTAATTCTTTTTGTACCTTAGGCTAAAGAATCAAAACCTCACAAAAACGCTTCAACTATCATTTTTCCAGGTAAGGATGAAACCCTTACAAATAACTCACAATTAATTCTATAAAGAAAGAATTAACATCTCAATCTCTTTACCGATAAAGATTGAAACCAAGCTACCCCTGATTAGATACTCCCAATACTACCTAATCTGCACACAACTCACCAATTACAAGAAATTGATAAGTTCTTCCCACTCGGAACTTCTACCACCTCAAATCAATTTAAACTCAATTAATGTTCCGATAATTACTAGTGATAGAATTAAGTCAGGAAACCAAAAATTTACTTATAAAAATAATGTGGGTAGCACAAAATTGAGCACGTAATCAGATTATCTCACAAATCGTTGTAAAAGAATTTTTATACTTTTAAAGTTTAAAAATGATTTCTCATACAATCCATTAACTAATAAAGAAATGATAGCACTAGACTCAATTAAGAATATGCATGGAACACTTTTACCAAGAAAATACAAAAATCTTATTCTGATAAATATGAATAGCACACAAATAAGTATATAATCAAATTTTCACCAAAAAATCGTTTTAAAATATTTTTATGCGATTTACAGTTAAGAAAACGATTTTATCAAGATCTTATCAACCAAACAAATATTAAAAAATAAATATACAGTAAAGATTAATAGCTTTGAAAGATCTCATTAAAACATCAACTAATTCTCCCCCTTTGTCATCTCAAAAAAAAGTTGGGGAGGGGGAACCAAAAACATCACTTAGAAATGTAATCTCCCCCTAAGGCAACCAAAACATCATAGTAATGTAGCATGATATTTCATTTTTCACAAGCAAATTAACTCTTTTGATTTTCAACAAAACTCATCTTTCAATAAAAGCATGACATAATATTACCCCTCTTATAAACATTTCTCCCCCTAAAAAATTGTAAACAAGCAAATTCATGCATAGGAGAATAATCCTGAGGCAATCAAAATATTTCATTAATATAGCATGCAATCATATAATTTCAGTTAAGTCCGCATGCCTTAATAATGATACCAAATAATGCTTTCTCTTTATAGCAACAAAACATGTGATCTTTAATGCACTAGAATAGAAAGCATATCGCAATGAATAATGATGTTATCTCCTATCATTCTAGATTCCTTCATAAACATAAGCATTTAAAAATAAAATAATTTTTAACATAATCATGCAAACCAACCAATATTTGCAACAACTAGACAAAATGTAGGATAAAAGAAACTCACTTGTTGAGACATTACGGTCCAATCGAAAGAAAATGAAGAAATTGCACCTTCTCTTCAAAAAAAAACCTAGATTTTCGAGAATGAGGGTGGAAATCCATTTCTTGATGGTTGATTCGTGGTGGAAATCACGATTTTTAGCAATGGAATGATGATTTTGGAGTATTGGAACAGTTTGGAAGTAAGGTTTTAGATAGAAGGTGGAGGTTTTAAGGGAAATGGATTCGCGATTCTAAAAAAATTGAGCGAAGGGAATTTTAACTGCAGAAAGGTCACCGCCTAGGCGGTGGACCGTTTTTGCAGAAAAACAAGTAACCTGTATTTTTACCGCCTAGGCGGTGGGCCTTTAGCAGTTTTTTCATGTTTTTCTCAAATTTTCAAAATATGACTACACTTCGTACGTTTCCGCTTCACTTGTTCAATGTGTTTAAACGTGAAACACTTCCCCAAGCGTCTACACTCCTAAATTCACTTCCGAACACGTTCCAAAGCCATGCCGGCTTCCAAAAAGAATAAATAATAAAATAAATAATAACAAAAATTGGGTAATTTGATACCCTAAGTTTCATTTCAAAAAAAAAAAAAATATTGCGCTTACTTTACCGTCCCCAACTGGACTTTCGTGTTACTAAGCATTTTTTCACCAAAATTCCCCATAGACAAGGAATTTGGGCTCAAATGATCAGTGGGATCAAGATCATGAATTGAAGTCAGCTTCACCTCTCTGTCCTTATCATTTTTAATCTTGATCACATTAACACAACAAAACAAAAATAAAAATTAAAAATAAAACAAAATAAATGTCAGGATTAACATTTGACCACTTAGTCTCAATATCAACTTAAAACTCACACAATCCCCGGCAACGGCGCAAAAAACTTGGTAGCGCATAAAATATGCCACTACTTACTCTCGCAAGTATACGAGGTCTAAGTTTTAATATATTGTATCTTTGAAGATCAAATATCGTTCCTATAGGGAAAGTGTGAATAATTGAATACCGCAATTTACGTAGTCTCATATTACCCTTACGATTCAATTAATTATTTAAATTAAACTAATTAAAACTACTCCTAAGGATTAATTCTAATTACACTGATTAACTAGGGATCGATTTCATTCACTTCGTACCTATTTGGATTAGTTTAGTTATCAATAACGGTTATTATCACATCCAACAATCTCGGTATCTATAACTCACTCGCTCCCTCTTCCGAGTGAAAAGCGAGCGAATACATGAATTTGCATTGACGCCGAAGTCCCCCTTGAATGCCTTTCTGAACACATAGCCACGTGAGTCTTGACCCAACCTCATGGATTGCACACAATCTAACCCCCTCCCGAGTTATTGGATCGTCTCGTTGTGTTTATCCCTTGTCCGAATCCGGGGTTACCTATCCCGAGTGTCAAACCCCGTATTCTCGGTTTATCATAATAAGCATAATAAATGTGAAATAACGGTAAATACAATTGGAATTGGATAACAAACCATCAAAATAACTTATATTCAACCAACGAGATATTTACATGAATTACATCTAACCCTAGCTAATATCTAACTAAACTAACATGATCTTAGCCATTACAATATTAAACCAAGAGGATATCATCATCATCAATAATAAACATTAAGTTCAAAGATGGAAACAAGGAAAGGAAAGCCAAATCTTAAAGTGGAGTGGTTCACTTTCGCCAAAGAACGATCCTCTTGAGTTTCCTCTTCTCCATTGATGATATTCCTTTTTTAGCTCTTCAAGAATTGGCTAAAATCACTTCCTAAAACTAATCTAATCCTATCTAAGGTAAAAAAAAAAAAAAAAAAAAAAAAAAAAAAAAAAAAACCTCTCCAACTATAATAGGACATAAGACAAAAATAGGGAAGAAAAGGGTTAAAGTAAAGGTTTGGAAAATATCTTCAAAATATCTAAAATTTGATATTTCTCGCAGAGTGTCACTGCCTATGTGGTGGTTAAGTCAGTTAAGGTTCTATCTGATTTTCGCCCAGGCAACGGTTTCTTCGCCTAGGCAGTGAGGCAGCTCTAAACTTTCTGACGGATCTCCGCCTAGGCGGTGGTTTTCTCGCCTAGGCGGTGGTTCAGCAATCCAACTTCTTGCCTCTTCTCCGCCTATGCGGTGGAATGTTCGCCTAGGCGGTGGTATTTATGCACCGAAACCTTGTTCTTCACGTATTGTTCACCGTTTCTCCACCGTTTTCGCTTGTTTATCACTTCTTTTCATCCCTTCACCTGTTTTATACTAAAACAAACTAAAACAAAATTAAATATAACTAATACGCTCAAAAACTAACAAATTCGGTTTAAACGTAGATAGGTTATTTCCACCTATTAAATACCCCCAAACTTAAAATTTTGCTAGTTCTCGAGCAAAACACTTACACTAAACCAAACTAACTAATGAACTAACTAACTAAAAGTGAAAAACTTAAACACAAAAGAAGTACATGCATGTAAATATAAAGTTCAATTGAAAGGACCAATTTGTTCCTCCCATAATATCCCTAAATTTGATCAAGTTCAGGAAATAACCCACACTAAGTGGTGTTCTAGAATTTCAACGATCAATATCAATAAAAACCATTCTAGAACCATTTGAAGTGTGTGTGAGAACTCAAATGCATAATTACATACATACCGGATTGGATTATTCAATTATTAAGTTCATAACATACACTGTTTAAGGATTCAGAAAACCCATACGCTTGATTGGAGTCTACTATCCACTAATGTAGGCTCGGATATTCACATAGATAAATAGGGCTTGGTTGGGCTTTAGAGAACAACCACAGGTATCACTAGAATTGAAAATAGATAACCAGTTTAATTGATCAATACCCGAGGTAAAATCGCTTGTCGCTATCCACTCTCATAACCCCACATATTTAAAATACAACTCTGAATGAGAATTAAATATCGTTGTATTCACTTGTCAAAAGAAAAGAAAATGAAAACTATATTCACATTTTTTTATTTATTAATTTTTTTATTTTTTTTTAACACATTCCTAAATACATTCGAATTATTATAATTTTAGGAGCGTACAAAAAGAAGTTAGAGAAACACACCCCCAAACTTATTCGAATTTATAAAATTTTAGGAATATGTAAAAAGAAATGGTAGAAACACACCCCCAAACTTATTTTAGGAGCTTGTGAAAAGAAATACTAAAGTGACAAGTGAATACACTTAATACCGAATCAATAAAAATTTCATCCGAAACCTGACCGCTCACTTGATTTCACTCAATTTGAAAATTAGACTTAGCAACATTGGGTTAGGAAAATTTAAATGAAAAGAGTATTTGAACATTTTCAGAATTGATTAGGTTATCGGCTTTGACAGGGGAAATAAGGGATGAAATGTTTCAGTTTAGCTACAACGGTTCAAGCGAAAACATAACGGCCTAAATCACGTCTCCGAAATGACCTTACCTAGGATTTCGCCTCAAGTTTCCCCCAAATCAAGTTCTAGATTCCTTATTTTTGTCATGAACTTCATATATTATAATCGGCATTTAATTTTTTAGATTACTATACATTGAGTCTAAATGTCGTGTAGTTTTAGGATCGAGATAATTTTTACCCAATCGACATGTTAAGCACACAAAACACACATGGAAGGCATTACCACCGACCTCAATATGCAATTAGAGGATAATTCTCATCATCGGAACCTAGCCCAAATGAACTCAACAACTAAACACACAAATACTACTTCATACATACACATTTATAAACTAAATCTAATACTAACATACATTAATTAATCTAACACCACACATGCAAAAACAAAAATTAAACTAAACTAAACTAAAATTTAAAAAACTAAAAAATAAATTAAAACAATAAAATACATGCATAAACATAATTTTGTACATCAAAAATTTTGCATTTTGTCCAAAAAATAATAATGGTTCATCCTTTTCTACAAAAAATAAAAATGGATGAACATCCATTCCATACCAATACATGCTTGAACAAAAGTAGTGTTCCACAATCAGCGAACCCAATAAACATACAGCATTCATGCAAACAAAATGGGTTGAACACATACCTAGGGAATAAGACGTAGAAGTCTTATTCCCTATTGTCCACCTGAAAATGGGTCATCACCACCACTATCGCTTCGGAAAGGATAGTGTGCTTGTTGTAGCAGGTGTGGCGGCACAGATGGCATCAGAGGGTAATCACACATCTCAAGGCCGAGGCCTTTGCAAATCATCCGTTGGACTTGATCTTGCTGCCTCGAATATTGGTCTAGGAAAGAACCGATCTCGTATTGGTTTTGGCGGATGATCCAAAGCTCATTGTATACCCCCTCCTGGGAGTTTTCATTTTAGGCTTTGGAAGGTCCCTTTGCCTCGTCGGTTGGCTCTTCCCCTTCTTCAGGCTCAGGCTAGACCGCTTTTTGCGCCCCAGTCTTCCACAAATGGTTTATCTTTGATAGATCTAGTGGAACTCTAGGGTGGAAAAGGTTTTCCCCGAATACCGTCACTCCAACTAATCAAAAAATATTGGTCAAAAGTGACGAAAACGGGAGCCCACCCTTCACCGAATTCACAGCGTGCATGATCGATGAGTAGATGAAGAACCCAATGTTGATTGCTTTTTGGTTTGAATTTTCTAGATCAAAATGGCCCTGTCCTTTGAGACATTTGAAAGATGTGACGTCGGTAGGAGGTTTCCACAAATGAAGTGGTGCCAGATTTTTGGAATTGGATTGAGGTATTTTACCGAGAAAGTAGCGACATTTGATCCCTGGTGTTTCCACTTGACTTCTCCGGATGTGATCTTTTTAATGACCCTCTGCATATTTGGTTCTTGGCTTCTAGTGGACCTCGGTACCGCTAGTTCAAAGAGATCATTGATAAATTCAGGACTGAAGATGATCGGCCAATTTCAAACTCCTGCTTGGTAGTCTACAGCCTCTATGGCATTAGCGTAAAATTCCTTAACCAAAGCTACCTCGCTCGGGCATGGCGATTTACAGAGTTGCTCCCAGCAACGGGTTCGAATTTCTTGTTGAAATTCCACTGGGAAATCCTCTATCAGACCGAAACCACGTTGGCGTAAGCATGTTCGAAAGGTTTCATGTTTGTTGTAATTCTCCTCCGCTTGTTTTGACACAAAACGGGTGGTATCATAGTCAACTTCGGTCAGTACCCCGAGTTGCAAACTCAACCCTTCTCCTCTCGCCCTCTGCTTAGCTACCCTCTTCGGCATTTCCTAACAATCACAATCACAAAAACCAATACAACCTCATCATATATGAACAATTTAAAAACATAAACTCCCCCGAATCACTTTGTCAAGAACACATACATCTCAAAACAAACACACCCATTTGCAATTTTCAACCAAATTTCACAAATGTAACATACTATCTTGGTTCACAAACTTAACCAATCCATTTAAACATGCTTATCACCAAGAATCAAACCAAAATCCCAAAGAAAATTGAAATCGCAAAAATAGGGTTTAATGGGTTTAGGGCACAACTTCAAAATCAAACGATTTTTAACATAATCATGCAAACCAACCAATAATTTCAACAACTAGACAAAATGTAAGGTAAAAAAAACTTGTTGAGAAATTACGGTCCAATCAAAAGAAAATGAAGAAATTGTACCTTTTCTTCAAAAAACCCTAGATTTTCGGGAATGAGGGTGGAAATCCAATTCTTGGCGGTTGATTCATGGTGGAAATCACGATTTTTAGCAATGGAATGAATTTGAGTATTGGAACGGTTTGGAAGTTAGGTTTTAGATAGAAGGTGGAGGTTTTAAGGAAAATGGCTTCGCGGTTCTTAAAAAAAAATGAGCGAAGGGAATTTTAACTGCAGAAAGGTCACCGCCTAGGCGGTGGGCCTTTAGCAGTTTTTTCATGTTTTTCTCAACTTTTAAAATACGGCTCCACTCCGTACGTTTTGGCTTCGCTTGTTCAACATGATTAAACGTGAAATACTTCCCCAGGCGTCCACACTCCTAAATTCACTTCCGAACACGTTCCGAAGCCATGCCGGCTTCCAAAAAGAAAAAATAATAAAATAAATAGTAACGAAAATCGGGTAATTTGATACCCTGAGTTTCATTTCAAAAACAAATATTGCGCTTGCTTTACAATCCCCAGCTGGACTTTCGTGTTACTAAGCATTTTTCACCAAAATTCCCCATAGACAAGGAATTTGGGCTCAAATGCTCAGTCAGATCAAGATCATGAATTAAAGTCGGTTTCACCTCCCTGTCCTTATCATTTTTAATATAAGCTTGATCTCAGAATTGAGAATTAAGAATTCCAATCTTCTTCGTCGTTTCTCGCACGGCTTTATCAAATTAACACAATAAAACAAAAATAAAAATTAAAAATAAAATAAAATAAATGTCAGGATTAACATTCGACCACTTAGTCACAATATCAACTTAAAATTCACACAATCCCCGGCAACGGCGCCAAAAATTTGGTAGCGCGTAAAATACGCCGCTACTTACTCTCCCAAGTATACGACGTCTAAGTTTTAATATAGTGGATCTTTGAAGATCGGATATCGTTCTCACAGGAAAAGTGCGAATAATTGAATATCGCAATTTACGTAGTCTCATATTATCCAGACGATTCAATTAATTATTTAAATTAAACTAATTAAAACTACTCCTAAAGATTAATTCTAATTACACTAATTAACTAGGGATCGATTTCATTCACTTAGTACCTATTTAGCTTAGTTTAGTTATCAATAACAGTTATTATCACATCCAACAATCTCGGTATCTATAACTCACTCGCTCCCTCTTCCAAGTGAAAAGCGAGTGAATACAGGACTTCGCATTGACCCTCGAATGCCTTTCCGAACACATAGCCATGTGAGTCTTGACCCTACCTCATGGATTGCACACAATCCAACTCCCTCCCGAGTTATTGGATCGTCGCGTTGTGTTTATCTCTAATCCGAATCCGGGGTTACCTCTCCCGAGTGTCAAACCCCGTATTCTTGGTTTATCGTAATAAGCATAATAAACGTGAAATAACGGTAAACACAATTGGAATTGGATAACAAACCATCAAAATAACTTATATTCAACCAAAGAGATATTTACATGAATTACATCTAACCCTAGCTAATATCTAACTAAACTAACATGATCTTAGCCATTACAATATTAAACCAAGAGGACATCATCATCATCAATAAAAAAAACATTAAGTACAAAGATGGAAACAAGGAAAGAAAAGCCAAATCTTAGAGTGGAGTGGTCCATTTTCGCCAAAGAACGATCCTCCCGAGTTTCCTCTCCTCCATTGATGATCTTCCTTTTTTAGCTCTTCAAGAATTGGCTAAAATTACTTCCTAAAACTAATCTAATTCTATCTAAGGTGAAAAATCTCTCCTAGCATAATTGGTCATAAGACAAAAATGGGGAAAAAAGGGGTTAAAGTAAAGGTTTGGAAAATATCTTCAAAATATCTAAAATTAGATATTTCTCGCAGAGTGTCACCGCCTAGGTGGTGGTTAGGTCAGTTAAGGTTCTGCCTGATTTCTGCCTAGGCGATGGTTTCTTCGCCTAGGCGGTGAAGCAGCTCTAAACTTTCTGACGGATCTCCACCTAGGTGGTGGTTTTCTCACCTAGGCGGTGGTTCTCTCACCTAGGCGGTAGTTTAGCAATCCAAATTCTTGCCTCTTCTCCACCTACACGGTGGAATTTCCACCTAAGCAGTGGTCTTTATGCACCAAAACCTTGTTCTTCACGTTTTGTTCACCGTTTCTCTACTGTTTTCGCTTGTTTATCACTTCTTTTCGTCCCTTCACCGGTTTTACATTAAAACAAACTAAAACAAAATTAAATATAACTAATACGCTCAAAAACTAACAAATTCGGTTTAAAAGTAGATAGGTTATTTCCACCTATCATCCGTCACCCAAATTCATGACAATAGGGATTCTAGAACTTGATTTGGGGGAAATTCAAGGAAAAATCATAGGCAAGGTAGTTCAGGAGATATGGTTTAGGCATTCATTTGATCGCTTGAGCCTTTGAAGCTTACCTTGTTATATGTTTATCCCTCGTTATCCTGTCGAAGCTGGAAATCCGTTTCAATTTTGAACACTTAACTAATACCATGGCTAATTGAATTATGTCCAAACCTATATCACTGAACCAAAGGCACAAATTTGTGTGAATCAAATTCGCATTCGTGTATGCTACTTGATGTGAGCGGTTGGGTTTAGGGCGAACTTTTTAATTGGTTAGGTATTTTGTAGTTATTTTGTATTTTTCTTTCGTTTTAACCACACCCGTGAAATTATAATAATTGAATAAGTTTGGGGGTGTGGTTTATTTGAAAAAAAAAAACATGTTTATACGATTTTATTTTCTGTTTCTTTTAACAAGTAAGTACGAAGTTCATAAATATATGTTCAGGGTTGTTTCAAATTTATCTATGGGGGTTCAAGTGTGATAATGCCAAGAATGTGCCTCGGGTATCGTCAAGTTAATGACATTAACCTGTTTTCTATTTCCGATATACCCTTGACCATTTTCCAAAACCGAACCAAGTCCTACTGATCTTTTTGAAATGCTTAGCCTATATTAATAGAGAATAGAACCTAGTCAGGCTTATGGATTCCCTATACCTTTTTTGGTTTTAGTCATGAGCTTATTTGGTGGATAATCCAATCCGATCGGTGGATAGTTGTATAATTGAGTTTTATCACACACACTTTGACAGGATCTAGAATGGCGCTTCCTATTATCGAATATTGAAATTCTAGAACACCACATTATGTGTTTTATTCTTGGACTTGATAGGATTAGCGGCCGATGAGGGAAAAATCATTTGGCCAGTAGATGACATTCAAAACTTGCACATTATTAGTTTTAGTGTTTTTCGTTTTTAATTTCATAATTAGTAGTTAATTTTCTTATTTATGTGTTTTTTCTTGAGGACAAGCAAACGTTTGAGTTTGGGGGTATTTGATAAGTGATTCATTTATCGACAAATCAAATACTTTTAGATTCAAATATTTGTGAGTTTTCAACCTCTTTTCCTATTTTAATATGTTTTTATATTGTTCGGTAGGTTTTTGAATAAAAGGGTGAAAATGTGCAAAACTGGTACAGGTGCAATAACATCAAGGCCATTTGTGACTATGATTCAATCCTATATTAGAAAAACTAAAAATTTGGAAGTTGTATATCTTTCTCTTAGCTTTCCATAGGTTTTTGAATCACCTCAATCGGAGTTCGGACGCAAACGTTACAGCCAAAACAATAAAGGGTATCACCTCCGCAATGGTGAAACAGGTGAGAGTTGCTAAACTCTCTGCATTTCCACCGCCGTGGCAGTGATCCCACCACCGCGGCGGTCCGGCACCAGTTGTAAAGGGTGTTTCTCGATATTTTGGAATATTTTGCACCCCTTAAGTTGATCCTTTCATCCCCAACACGTTTTAGAACATATTAGGGAGTATTTTGAGAGGTTTTTTCGGAGCTCATCCAAACCCCAATGGAGAATAACACAAATCAAATAAGCATAAATGCTCTCAGAGTGGTTTTAGCGGCGGATCTTCGAAATACGGCTAAATTCCTTATTTATTGACAAATCAAGTATTTTTAGATTCAAATATTTGTGTGTTTTCAATATCTTTTGTTGTTTTAATATGTTTTTGTGTTTTTTGGTAGGTTTTTGAATAAAATGGTGAAAATGTGCAAAACCGGTACAAGTGCAGTAACTTCAAGGCCATTTTTATCTGTGATTAAAACCAATTTTGGAATTCCTCAAAACTTGGAAGTTGTATATCTTTCTCTTATCTTTCCCTAGGTTTTTGAATCACCTTAATCAAATTTCGGACGAGAAAGTTACGGCCAAAACAAGAAAGGGTGTCACCACCGCAGCAGTGAAACAGCAGAGAGTTGCTAAACTCTATGCATTTACACCACCAAGGCGGTAATACCACCGCCGCGGTAATACCACCGCCGCGGCAGTCCCGCACCAGTTGTAAAGAGTGTTTCCTGATATTTTGGGATATTTTGCACCCATTCAATTGATCCCTTCATCCCCAACACGTTTTATAACATATTAGGAAGTATTTTGAGAGGTTTTGGGGGAGCTCATCCAAACCCCAAATGAGAAGAACACAAATCAAATACGGAGAAATGCTCTTGGAGTGGTTTTTGCAGCGGATCTTTGAAATACAGCTAAGTTCCTTCGTTTCTTTCTTTATTTTCTTAACTTTCGTGGACGGTTTGAACATGCTTAGATCATTTATTATAGTATAAACGGTTCTGGCCGTGAGCTTAACTTGGATTATATATGGGATTAATATAGCTTATGAAAATGTCGTTTATTTGATTTGTGTTTCTTTAATGGTTGTTCTTTACTAATTCGATTGTGTTTACCGGTTTGTCGTGTTTATATGCTTGTATAGATATATTGAGAAATCGGGATTTAACACTCGGGAGAGGTAATCCTAAATTTGGACTAGGGTTAAACACAATACAACGATCTAACATCCTGGGAGGGTGTTAGAAAGTGTGCAATCCATGACGTTGGGGCAAAACTCATGTGACTATGTGTTCTGAAAAAGGCTAGAAGGGGACTTCGGAGTTAACGCGAAGTCACATATTCATTCACTTGTCACTCGAGAGAGGGGGTGAATGAATTTACGATACAGAGATTATCAGATAGGTCGAATACCATTAATGATAACTAAACGAAAATAAACACGTTTTTGTAAACGATGTTAATCCCTAGATAATCTATTCCCCTAAATATCTCAAAATAGTATTATAGTATAATTAGTTTAAGTAGTTATTTAGATTAGTATTTATTAATTATAAACTATTTTTTATCGCCTAAATAAAATTAGGTAATGATAATTACGGTACTCGATAATAATCTCAATCAACCCATGTCGATAAAACAACTCTTACTCTTCCTATTATACTAAAACTTGACTCGTACACTTGCGGTGAAAGTGGCAACGTATCTACGTGCTACCAATCACTGTAGTGGTGAGCTAGCAGAAAGCCTACTGAACTTTCACCATTGCAGCGGTGACGCCCCTGTTCAGATAAGAGGGGCGTCGCTTCAATAGATCCCCATTTCGCAAACCCTTGATTCCAAAACCTCTTGAATTTTTTCCTACTAATCCATTATAAAACCTCAAATCCATCAATTCATATTAAAAATCATAGATCCCCACCATCAATCATCCACTAAATTTGAGTTTCCAACCTCAAATTAGAGATTCTAGGGTTAGAGATTCAAAAGGGGCGATTTTCACCATTCTCAACCGTTGGGCATTCAAACTTTCAACAAGTAAGTTGTTTTCAACCTACATTACATGTGTATGTTGAAATCTTGTGTTAATTTTCATGTACATAAGAAGATTGGTTGAATTTCAATTATTTATGAAACCCTAGAGTCCCATTTTTGCGATTTTTCATGACATTGTGGTTTTGGGCCAGATTTTGGTGAAGAACATGTTGATTAGTGGTGGTTTGTTTGTGTGAATCAAGATTTGATGCCAAGTTTTTGAAAATTTTGTTCAAATTCTTGTGATTGGTATGTACACATTGCAGATAGTTGGTGTTCTTGACGATTTGAATCATTAGATTGAATTGTCTTGTTCCATTGTGATTGGGTGGCCATTTTTTGTGTGTTGAATTAATAGGTACAATGTCGAAGAGAGCCACCACCAAACGTCCAAGAGGTAACGTATCCGGTTCACGATCCGGAGATCTCGCCTCGGACTATGATTCGGGCCAATTTGTTTCCAAACGGGCAGAGCAACACTTTAATCGGTTTGAGCATAAGCACAGTTACATTTGGGAGCACAGATTTGATGACTTGGATGAGATCCCTTCCGAGATTTCAAACCTGATAAAGGCATGAGATAAGCAATGGTTATACAGACAACTAGCCCCGGGCAACGTAGCTTTGGTCCAGGAATTTTATGCAAATTGTGTTGAAGCTGAGAACAACCGGACAAGGGTCTGAACTCGTCCAGTAAAATTTGATCCAGACACAATCAATGAACTACTGGAATTGGTTCCTCTAGGAAGGCCACAAAACTCAGATGAAGAAGAAGAGGACAAAGACATACAAATGGTTATCTGGAATTTCTATTACTGCAATGTTCAATGGGTGCATATGGGGCCGGGTGTACGATGAGGTTTTTACGCTCACATCTAACTCACTCGCAAGTGCACGAGGTCAAACACCGGATTGGATTATTCAATAGCTAAGCTCATGAATTAAACCTTAAAGGATTCAGGAAAACCATAAGTTTGACAGGGCTCAACTATCCAGTAATGTAGGTTTGGACATTCATAGAGATCAATAGGGCTTAGTTTGGCTTTGGAGAACGACCAAGGGTATCACAGGAACATAAAACAGAAAATCGTTATAATTGAATGATACCCGAGGCACAAACACTTGTCGCTATCTCTCTCTCATAACCCCATAGATTTAAAACACAACCTTGAATAAGAATTTAAGAACTTTGTATTCACTTGTCGAAAGTAATGAAAATAAAAACTATATTCACATAGTTGTGTTTTTTTGTTTTTGTTTTTTTTTTTTTTTTTTTTTTTTTAGAAAACACACCCCCAAACTTATCAGAATTTATCCAATTTTGGGAGCGTGTAAAAAGGATTAGAAGAATGACAAGTGAATACACTAATACCGAATCAATAAAAATTCATCCAAAACCCGACCGCTCACTTCAAGTAGCATAAACTAATGCTAACTTGATTTCACTCAATTTGAAACTTAGGCTTAACGACAATGGTTTGGAAAAAAATTATTGGATAGAGTATTGATACGTGTTTAGAATTGAAAAGATTATCGGCTTCGACAGGGGAATAAGGGATAAAAAAATTCAGGTTAGCTATAAAGATTCAAGGGAAAAAAAAAATGAAGGCCTAAATCATGCCTCCAAAATTACCTTACCTAGGATTCCGCCTCAAGTTTTTCCCAAATCAAGTTCTAAATTCCTCATTTCTGTGATGAACTTATTACTAAATAATCGGCATTAAATAGTTCAGATAATTATACACTGAGTCTATATGATCATGCGATTTAGGATCAAAATAATTTTTACTTAATCGACATACTAAGCACACAAAACACACATGAATGGCATCACCCCCAACCCCGATATACAGTTAAGGGATAGTTTTCATCATCAGGAAATGGCTCAGACGAACTCAACAACTCAACATGCAAATACTACTTCATACATAAACATTTCTACATTAATTCTAAATACTAACATACATACACTAAACTAAGCATTTAACATGCAGAAACATGAAAATTAAAATAAAACTTAAATATATGTTTGAAGTCTACAATATACATTTAAGCTTCTACAAAGCGTAACTACGCATACATAAAAACATCCAAATATAATACATCAAAAAATATTGTTCATCCTTCTTCTACAAAAAACAAAAATGGATGAATACCCCCCCAAACTTAAACAAGACGGTGTCCACACTGACTGAGCAACAAACCCAATAGCAAAATATAGCATTCATTAGAAAATATTGGGTTTGAACACATACCTAGGAGATAAGATATAGAAGTCTCACCTCCTACTGTCCACCTAGAGGAGCGTAATCGCCACCACTATCGCATCGGAATGGAAATTGTGGCGGTTGCAAAAGGTGCGCCAGCACATGCGGCATAAGCGGATAAGCACTCATGTTAATGCCAAAGCGCTCGCACATAAGCCGATAGATTTGATCCTGATGTCTCATATACTGATCCAGGAAAGTTTCGAGCTCGTATTTCCCTTGGCGAAGTACATGAATATCGACCCGGACCTCCTGGGGCTCCCGATAGATCCTCTCTCAAGTGACTTCATCGCGGGCTTCCGATGGCCCCGCCTCTTCCTCCGCAGGCCCTTCCTCGTCTTCAGCTTCTTGCTCGGCCACCCCTTGTGCTCCAGCTTTCCACATTCTATTTATCATTACAAGATCGAGCAGCACAATTGGGGGGCAAGGGCTATCCCAATTTTTGATATACCGGCTCATCGGAATAAGTCGGTCAGGAGAGAATGAAATGGGAGACCGGCCTTCATTATATTGACTATATAGAGAATTGAATAATAGATCAAGTAGCCAACATTGATCGGCTTCCCAGTCTGGATCGAATATAGCACTATGGCCCGGTCTTTAGAGACGTCTGAGAAGTGAGACGTCGGGAAAAGACTTCCATACACAAAATAGTGCCATATCTTAGGGATTGAATTGAGAAATTTTGTCAGGAATGTGGAGAGACCCGGCCCCATGTGTGTCCACTGGACATTGCGGGAAATTATGACTCTGATTACTGTATCCAAGCTCGGGTCTCGGCCCCCATAAAGTTCGTCAACAGGTGCTTCAGGGGCCACCAGTCCTAAAACCTCATTGATGAACTCAGGACTGAAAGAGATGGGGCGAGTGCGGACCCTTATCCGGTAGTCAACGACTTCAGTGACATTCGCATAAAACACCTGCACTAAGGCCACCTCACCTCGGGGCGGTGATTTACATAACTGTTCCTAACCGCAACTATGAATCACTTCTTGAAATTCCACCGGGTGGCTATCTAATTTCCCGAATCCCCTTTGTCGAATACATGTTCTTTTATGCTCGAAACGGTGGAAATGTTCCTCCGCTTGTTTGGAAACAAAGCAAGCAGAATCGTAGTGCGCGACGGTGCCGCTAGTTCGAGAACTTGAACCTTCACCACTCACCTTCTTCGAACCAACTCTCTTAGTCATTGTTCCTATCAATCACAATCACAAAACATGGCACCCCAATCGTATATGATCAATGGAAATTAATTCCCCCTACTCAACACTGTCAAGAACAAGTCACACTCTCAATCCATAGAAATCTAGTTCATCATCAAAAATCAAACCGAAATCCCATAGAGAATGAAATCTCAAAAATGGAGGTTTAAGCGTTTAGGGAAAAATCCAAATTCAATGATTTTTTTATATAAATATGCAAATCAACCAAAGATTTCAACAAATAGATTAAATGTACGATCAAATATACTTACTTGTTGAAAAATTTCGGTCCAAACGAACTCCACCGTTCATTCCTTAAACCCTAGGTTTTTTAAAATGGAGGAAAATCTGATTTTTGGAGGATGATTTGTGGTGGAAATCACAAATTTTGTAAATGGAAAGATGAATTTCAGGGTTTGAAATGGTTTGGAAGGATGGGAATAGAGAGATTTTGGAGTTTTTAGAGGAGGTTGTGGCGTTTTTGTATGAGCGGGACGATTTTAATCAAATAGAGGCCTCACCGCCGTGGCGATAGGAATCACCGTCTCGGCGGTGGAGTGCCTTTTTTAAAACCTTAACATTCTGTTGTTTCATCGCCTCGGTGGTGAAACATCTTTTTTAAAACTTAACACTCTATTGTTTTATCGCCTTGGCGATGAAGCATTATGCTGAAAACTTGACATCCTGCATTTTTACCACCTCGGCGATGAGCCTGCTCCTAGATTTTCAATATTTCTTCAAGTTTTCACACAAAGGCTCCATACCATACGCTTCCACTTCTCTTTTTCGACGATTTTAAGTGCGAAACACATCCCCGATTATCCTCACTCCTTAATTCGCCTCCAAACATGCTCTGAGACTATTCCAGCCTCCAAAAAGTAAATAGTAGCAAAACAAAAATGGGCAAAAATTGATTCCCTCAGTTTCATATCAAAAATACGCTTGATTTACCGTCCTCAGCTAGACTTAGCAAATTGCAAGATCAGTCATCAACGAGGGAGATACTCTCCACAAGTCGTTTTTTATTTTCGATATAGCACTTGATCCTCTCCTCTTCACCTTCCAATTCAACTGAACCGAAGAAAAATTTGCTTGATCCGAAATGGTCTGGATCATCCACAAAAGGTGTACCGGCTTTAGCTATGGCTTTAGGTACGGCTTTTGGTATATCTTTCGGTACAGCTTCCACAGATAGGACGTAGTCAATAACACCATCCCGCGTGGTTGAGCATTTTTCACCAAAATCACTCATAGACAAGGAATTTGGGATAGTATGCTCCATTAGATCTTGATTCATGGTATTGAAGTTGGTTTCTTCTCTCTCTCCTTATCGTTTTCAAGGTACGCTCGATCTCGGGATCAAGAGTCAAGAATTCCAAACTTCTTCTACGTTGCATGCACTGTTTGATCACAACTAACGAAACAAAAAAAAAATTAAATGAAAATAAAACAAAAGAATTGTAAGGATTAATATTCAACCACTTAGTTGCAATATCAACTAAATCAAAACACCTATCCCCAGCCACGGCGCCAAAAACTTGTACGATGAGATTTTTACACTCATGTCTGACTTACTCACAAGTGCACGAGGTCAAATTTTAGTATAATGGATCTTTAAGATTAGATATTGTTCTACGGGGAAAGTGTTTGAATAATTGAATACCACAATTTGCATAGTCTTATATTATCCCGATTGTTCAAGAAATGTTTAAAATTAAATAATTAAAACTAAGTTAAACTAATACTATTGGGTTAATTCTAATTAAGTTGATTACCTAGGGATTGATTTCATTCACTTAATACATGTTTGACTTCGTTTAGTTAACAATAACGGTGTTTTATCCTATCCGATAATCTATGTATCTTAAACTCATTCACTCCTTCTCCCGAGTGTTTAGTGAATGAATATGTGACTTCACATTGACGCCGAAGTCCCTCTTGAACGTCTTTTTGAACACATAGTCATATGAGTCTTGACCCAACGTCATGGTTTGCACACTTTCTAATGCCCTCCCGGGTCGTTAGAACGTCCTGATGTATTTAACCCTAGTCCGAATCCGGGGTTACCTCTCCCGAGTGTCAAACCCCGTATTCTCAAAACCAACCCTAATACCTTAACAAACATATTAAAATTGTAATAAAATGGTAAACACAATTGGATTTAGACAAACAACCGTTAAAGAAACATATATTAAATCAAACGTATATTTGCATGAATTACATCGATCCCTAGATAATATTTATCTAACCTACTATGATCTTAGCCATTGAAACTATAAAACAAGAGGGATTCATCATCATTCACAATAAAACGTTAAATTACAAAGAGAGAAACAAAGAAAGAAAAATCAAATCTTAAAATGGAGTGATCCATTGTCACCAACGATCGATTCGAAAGTGTTTTCTTTTCTCCGATATGTGAATCTCCTCTCTGAGCTCTTCAAAAATGTCCAAGGATCACTTCTCCAATGTTAGGGGCGTCTAGAGTTTTCTATTGTAAGTGGGAGAACAAGTTTTATCGGTGCAAGGGTTAAAAAATATCTAAAAATATCTTAATTCTGTGCAAAGCTGACCACCACGGCGGTGGCATGTTGGCAGGCTCTTTGATCTTTCATCGCCACGGCAGTGGATTTGACCGCTGTGGTAGTGGGACTTGTGCACAATTAGCCTTCTCTGTATTCTCACCACCACGGTGGTGGTTTGCTGTCCTGAACACTTGTATTTTTCATCATTTCTTCACTTTTTTCCTACCGTTTTCGCTTATTTATTGCTCGTTCACGTTCCTACACCTGATTTACATAAAAACAAACTAAAATGCAATTAAATATTACTAATTCACTCGAAAACTACCAAATTCGACTTAGAAGTAGATAAATATTTTCAACCTATCACCGGGTCTCACCAATTTTCGTCCAAGTTCTTGAACCAATTCTCTAAGATTTGGTTCAAATTTATTTGCTCCAGTCTCCACCCGACATCTTATTTGTCCGATGTCTCCATAGACCGAGCATTGACGCTTTATATAATTGAAACTGGCAAGTCGTTGAACGTTGGGTTCCTTATTTTCGTCCAAGTTCTTGAACCAATTCTCTAAGATTTGGTTCAACTTTATTTGCTCCAGTCTCCACCCGACATCTTATTTGTCCGATGTCTCCATAGACCGAGCATTGACGCTTTATATAATTGAAACTAGCAAGTCGTTGAACGTTGGGTTCCTTATATATTCGTCTATTCATCATGCAATCCACATAGCAAAAATCAGCCTACCTTTCCCATCTCTTCTCCCTGAATTTTTTAGGAAGGCAGGTGTGGTAATCTCTGACGATAGCCTATGCGTCCCCAAAATACCTCTGGATCTCGCAAGAATGAGGCGAATCTAGCGCTTCGAGGTTAACCAATCAGGTTAACAAGAAGCAGGGCCAGAAGAAGAAGAAGAAGGGTTAGAAAAAAAAAAAAAACAGGGCCATCTTAGGCCCAAGGTTTAGAGATTCCCATTCGCCGGAATATCACTTTGGAAAGTCTCCACCAACAGGTAGAGTATCAAGGAGAGTAGTCTCAGGCCCTACGGCTAGACACCATTGCCATTCGCAATAAAACCTTTGATTTTCGATTATACCAGGAGCAATACCATCAGACGATACATCAGGCTCTACTCTACTTCGGAATGTAGGTAGGTTATGATATGAGCGATTACCCTGCGATGCCCCCATTCCCGACACATCTCCGATAGCCACCACACAATCCACCCCACCATGATGACGGTGGGGACGACATCCCTCGAGATGGATATTAAGAGGTTAGACTTTTATGTCTCACCTCCTAGGTGCGTGTTCACAATTGGTAGCAAAATATTACGTCTCTACTTTCACCACAAATGTACGGGCCAAGTTTTAGTAGAGTGGGAAGAGTAGGGGTTGTCGTATCCACATGGATTGGATTAGATAGTCATTGAGTACCGCAATTGTCATAAACTAACTTTATGTAGACGACTCAATTTATATTTTTGTTAATAAAATAATCTACTAAACCAATTAACTAATTAAATTAATATACTAATATTGACGTTTAAGGGAGTAAAATGTCTAGGGATTAACTTTGTTCATTTCAACACGTTCAATTCAATCTAGTTTACATTGACAACATTTAACCTTATCCAACAATCTGAGTATTGAAATCTCACTCAGTAGCTCTCCCGAGTGTAAAGTGAATGAATATGTGACTTCGCGTTAACGCCGAAGTCCCCCTCGAGCATCTATACGACACTTGGTCACATGAGTCTCGCCCCAACCTCACGGATTGCATACTTTCTAATGCCTTCCCAGGTCATTAGATCTTCACGTTGTGTTTAAACCCTAGTCAGAATCCGGGGTTATCTCTCCCGAGTGTCAAACCCCGTATTCTCAAAATCAACTCTAATACCATAACAAGCATATCAAGATTGTAATAAAATGGTAAACACAATAGGATAAAGATAAACAACCGATAACGAAATAAAGATTCAACCAAAAACCTTTTTATAAACAAATCGCTCCCTACACAATATAAGTTTAGTTTCTCATGGCCATAACCACAAATACAACAATATACAAGCTAAACATATACAAAACTACCAAAGATTTAAGAAATAAGAAGAGAAACAAAGGAGAAAAGCCGTTATCTAAAGAACTGATACTTCCATGTCCATGATTTCCACTCCGAGCTTGTTCTCTCTTCTTCAATTTTACGATCTCCTCCCTTTGGTATTGTTTTGGACCTCTCAAGACTCCCAAAAATGTGCTCATAGGTGTAGAAGAGAAGGAGATATAAATAGGATCAAAAATATCTCAAAAATATCCCAAAATATCTAAAGGATCTAGTGTCGGACTGCTGCAGCGGTGGAAAGTCAGTAAGCTTTCTGTTGGATGACTGCTGCAGCAGTGAGGTTCATTGCTACAGCGGTGGTCAAGCAGAAGGTTTTTGTTGATCCTGTTATTTGACCGCTACAGTGGTGGAGCTGCAGATTCAGGATGGCCTTTTTTTGGACTTTTTCCACCGTTCTTCCACCAACTTGCTCGTTTATGAACCGTTTTCGTCCATTTTTGCTCCAAACACCTAATTTATACATAAACAAATAAAAACATATTAAAATGCTATAATAATACTCGAAAACTACCAAAATCGACTTGAGAATAAATAGATAAATTACACCTATCAAATACCCCCAAACTTAGAATTTTGCAAGTCCTCGAGCAAAACACTCACACTAAAAAAAAAAAAAAAAAAAAAAAAAAAGAAGAAAGAAAAATCAACTAATTAACTAACACAAACTAAAAATGAATAAAAACACAAACAACGGCATGCGAGTTTTGAATTCAATTATTCCGACCAAAATGTTTTCCTTCAATAACCTCCAATCATATCGAGTTTAGGAGTAAAACGCACCATGTGATGTTCTAGAATTTCGACATTCAATAATGGTAAACTCCATTCTAGATCCTTTCAAAGTGTGTGTGCAAAACTCAATAATATAACTATCCAAAAACTGAATTGGATTATCCACCAACGAAGCTCATGACTTAAACCGATAAGGATTAGGATTTCCATACGCCAAAATGGGTTTCATTTTCCACTAATGTAGGTTAAGCAGTTCATAAAGATCAAAAGGACTTGGTTCGGTTTGGAACATGGCCAAGGGTATATCGGGAATATAAAACAGGTTAACGTTGTTAACTTAATGATACCCAAGGCACAACTCTTGGCACACAATCACACTCGAACCCCCATAGATAAATTTGAAACAACTCTGAACATCTATTTAAGAACATCGTACTCACTTGTCAAAAGAAACGGAAATTTAACTATATTTACATATGGGTTTTTATTTTCAACAACCACACCTCCAAACTTATTTAATTATTACAATTTCACGGGTGTGGTTAAAATGAAAAAAAAATGACAAGTGAGTACTCGAATTCCGAACCAATCAAAAGTTCACCCTAAACCCAACCACTCACTTCAAGTAGCATACACGAATGCTAACTTGATTCACTCAAATTATGCCTTCGGTTTAGCAATATGGGTTTGGAAAAAGTTCAATTGGCCAGGGTATTTGTTACGTGTTCAAAATTGAAACGGCTAATAGGCTTCGATAGAGTAATGAGGGAGAAACATATAGAAAGGTAAGCTTCAAAGGCTCAAGCGAATCAAATGAATGCCTAAATCACATCTCCTAAACTATCTCACCTAGGATTTCGCCTCAAGTTTCCCTCAATCAAGTTCTAGAATCCTTAAAATTATCATAAATTTGGCTAATGGATAATCAGCCTCAAATCAATTGAATGTCTATACATTGAGTATATGTGTTCATGCAAATTAGGATCCACAATAACTTTTACCAAAACAACATGCCAAGTACACAGAACACACATGAATGAGAATTACCCTTGACCTCGACAAACAGCCAGGGGATAATATCATATATCGGGTAATGGCTCAGATGAACTCAAAACTCAGCACACAACAACAATAAACACAAGCATATTAAACAAATAAACAAACATGCACACATGAAAATAATTTAACTTAACTACACAACTAACAATAAGAAAACATACTAAACATCAACACCCCCAAACTCAGAACGGGCAGTTTCTACAATGACCCAATCATCGATGTCAACAATTAAAATATAGCATGCCGACGAATAGTGTTTAGAACATGTACCTGGGAGGCGAGACAATCTCGCCTTCGAATGAAGTTGACGATGATGATCTAATTTATTTTGAAAACTTGGGTTGCCTCCTTAGAAGCGCTTGGTTAATAGTCCTTAGCTTGACAAGGAGAAGTGCTTGTTAAAGAGTGGTTTCCTCCCATAGTAAGTGTCGTACAACACCACATATGGGTCTTGATTCTTAACACCCTCAATTTTGGCAAAATATGGCATTGTTCGGCCCATGCTCTCAACTTGACTCTTCACTATCTCATATGCTTTGGAAGCTTGAATGAACGGAGTTGGAAATGGTGGAGGAAAAGCGAGCTATATTGGATCCTCATAGAAATATTCGGCTTTGACCGGTGTTGGAATCACAACGTGGATCTCAAACGGTGAAGATTTACAAGTGCTATCTTGTGATTCTTTACCATCGATTAATTCTTGGGTCTCCTCCTTATTAGAATTTTCATCATCGAATGAACTCAAGTTCCTCCAATTTGTATTCGGTTCCTCACAGTGGCTTTCATATTTGAATAGGATTTGTGTGTCTCTCAGTGCTACCATTTCTATCTCGACCTTAATGTAGCAAATAAGTTGACCGATTTGAGTCTCAAGAGACTTTACTGTCATGTCAATTTCCGTGTAGATCGTCTCAATATTATCAACTCGATCATCTGCTCATTGAGACAGTTTTGCATTTTCCTCAAGAAAATTTGAGTTTCCCCCATAACAATAGCGAACATTTCTTCCAAAGTAGGGGAAGACTCCACAGGTTGGTCCGATATGTCAATCCATGGCACCGAAATATTGGAATTATCCCCCAAGTTTTGGTAACTTGTTGAAAAATTCCAAATCTGATAGTCCAACTCAGCTATGTCTTCCAACGACAAATAGGCTTCATCTGCGGGTAGGTCGTAGAAAGAAGTGGTACCATTTTCTCCTTCCACCCATGTTCTTGTTGTGGCTTGTAACCCGTCGAGGAAATTCAGAAATCGACACTCCCTTGGGAAACGATGATTGGGGAACCAGAACGACAACTCTTTGTATCTATCTCAAGCATAATAAAACAGCTTGAAATCTCATTGAAAGAAATACAATAGCATTTATTGATCTAACATCTTCAAGTACCTCGCAAATCAAAACAAAACTACAAACAAAAATTATAAACAAAATAAATGCCTAAATTCAAATCAAGTTACTTACTCACAATATCAACAACAATCTAAAAATCAATCCCCAGCAACGACGCCAAAAACTTGGTAGCAGAATATTACGTCGCTACTTTCACCGCAAGTGTATGGGTCAAGTTTTAGTAGAGTGAGAAGAATAGAGGTTGTCATATCCACAGGGATTGGATTAGATGGTCGTTGAGTACCGTAATTGTCATAACCTAACTTTATCTAGGCAACTCAATTTATATTTTTGTTAATAAAATAATATACTAAACTAATTAACTAATTAAACTAATACACTAATATCGACGTTTAAGGGAGTAAATTGTCTAGGGATTACCTTCATTCATTTAAATATGTTCAATTCAATCTAGTTCACATTAATGGCATTCAACCTTATCCAACAATCTAGGTATCGAAATCTCACTCACTACCTCTCCCAATTGTAAAATCAATGAATATGTGACTTCGCATCAACGCCAAAGTCCCCCTCGAGCGTCTATACGACACTTGGTTACATGAGTCTTGCCCCAACCTCACGGATTGCATACTTTCTAAAGCCTTCCCGGGTCATTAGATCGTCACGTTGTGTTTAAACCTTAGTCCATATCCGGGGTTACCTCTCCCGAGTGTCAAACCTTGTATTCTCTAAATCAACCCTAATACTATAACAAGTATATTAAGATTGTAATAAAATGGTAAACAAAAACGGATAAAGATAAACAGCCGATAATGAAACCAAGATTCAACCAAACAACGTTTTTATAAACAAATCGCTCCCTAAATAATATATGTTTAGTTTTTCATGGCCATAACCATATATACAATAATATACAAGCTAAACATATACAAAACTACCAAACATTTAAGAAATAAAAACAGAAACAAAGGAGAAAAACCGTTATCTGAATAACCGACACTTCCGCATCTGTGATTTCTAGTCTGAGCTTGTTCCATCTTCTTCAATTTGATGATCTCCTCCCTTTGGTGTTGTTTTAGAGCTCTCAAGACTCCCAAAAATGTGCTCATAGGTGTGGGAGAGAAGGAGATCAATTTGATGATCTCCTCCATTTGGCACCGTTGTCAGGGATTGTCTTGTTGATTGTTATTGACATTGTGAGTAAATAACCCAATTTTAATCTAGGCATTTCTTTTGTATATAATTTTCGTTTGTAGTTTTGTTTTTGTTTTCCGGCAGGATGCTTGAAGATGTTAGATCGACAGGTACTCTTGCGTTTCGTTCATTGAAACATCTCGCCAGTCTTGAGGGCATGTGTCAGGTCGAGGACATTAAACCAAGTGCCTCTTGGGAGGCAACCCAGGGTCACAAATAAATTAGATCAATCTCTGTCAATTTGAGTCGGAGGCGAGATTCTCTCGCCTCCCAGGTATGTGTTCTAAACCCCCGTCTTCAATATCATGGTATATATTGTCATTGGGATCGCTGATGGCTCGTTTTGGACATCACCTGTTTTAAGTTGGTGGTAATGTGTAGTATGTATTAGTATGTGTTTATGTTATTAGTTAAGTTTTACTACTTTTATCGTTTGTATGCTTGTTTCGGATTAGATTGTTTAGTTTGGTTGTTGTTTTGTGCTGAGTTTTGACGTCATCTGGGCCTTTGCCTGATGATGACTCTGTCCCCTGATTGTTTTGAGGTCGAGCGTAAAGCTCATTCATGTGTGATTCTGTGTGCTTAACGTATCGTCTTAGTAAAAGTTATTGTAGATCCTAAATGCACGAGTATGTAAACTCAATATAACACTATCTAATTGAATTGAAACTGATTATCCTTCACTCAATTTCATGACAATAGGAATTCTAAAACTTGATTTGGGGGAAATTCGAGGCGAAATCCTAGGCGAGGTTGTTTAGGAGATATGATTTAGGCAATCATTTTGTCACTTGAGCCTTTTGAAGCCTACCATGCAATATCATTATCCCTCGTTACCCTGTCGACACCTAAAAGCCTTTTCAATTCTGAACACTTAACTAATACCATAGCCGATTGAACTTTTTCCAAACCTACATCACTAAACTGAAGGCGCAATTTGAGAGAATCAAGTTAGCAGTTGCAAATGCTACTTGAAGTGAGCTGTTGGGTTTAGGGCGAACTTTATATTAGTTCGGTATTCGAGTACTCACTTGTCGTTTTTGTTCATTTTTCACACACCCCTTTAATATTATAAATCAAATGAGTTTGGGGGTGTGTTGTGTAATTGAAAAAAAAAATCAGTTCTTTTTTACATGACAAGTGAGTACGACGTTCTTAAACGTATGTTCAGGGTTGTTTCAAATTAAACTATGGGGTTTCAAGAGTGAGAAAGAGCCAAGCATGTGCCTCAAGTATCGTCACGTTAACGACGATTAACCTATTTTGTATTTCCAATATACCCGTGACCATTATTCCAAAACCGAACCAAACCCTAATGATCTTCATAAACCTCTGAGCCTATATTAGTAGAGAATAGAACCTGGGTCAGGCGTATAGATTCCCTATACCATAAAGGTTTTATGTCATGATCTTTATTTAGGGATTATCCCATCTAATCAATGGATAATAATATATTTGAGTTTAATCATACACATTTAAACAGGATCTAGAATAGTGCTTACTATTTTTGAACGTTGAAATTCTAGAACACCATATGGTATGATTTATGTTTGAACTTGATAGGATTGGGGGCCAATGAGAGGAAAATCTTTCGGCCAGTAGATGATAATCAAACCTTACACATTTTTTGTTTTTAGTGTTTTTAGTTTTTAGTTTTTAATTTCGTAATTAGTTTTTATATTTTCTTGTATTGTGTGGGTGTTTTGCTCGAGAACTAGCAAAATTCCGAGTTTGAGGGTATTTGATAGGTGTAAATTACCTATGTATTTTCAATTCGAATTTGTTAGTTTTCGAGTACGTTTATAGTTATTTTTATATATTTTAATATATTTTTATTCTTTTTGTATTAAAACAGGTGCGTAGGGTGAAAAGGTATGAAATCATAGCATAAACGATCAATTCGAACCAAAAGCGGACAAAGTTACGGTGGATAAACAAGCTCGAAGGCTAAAATATGAAGGAAGCCCACCGCCGAGGCGTCCAGACCTTTGCCTAGCCGGTGAAGATGCTGAGAAAAGAACAAATGTTACTGCTGGACGACCGCTTGGGCGGAAATCCAGCAGAGGAAACAAAAATAGGCTACTAACAGCCCTCCGCCTAGGCGAAAATTCCTTCGCCTAAGCGGAAATCCAACAGAAATATTTCCAAGTCCTCCACCTACTTCTTCGCCTAGGCGAACAGCCAAACCAACCTACCTCCGCCTAGGCGAAAACCTCTGCGCAGAATAGATATTTTTTAAATATTTTTTGGCCTATTTAAATCTTTCTCTCCTCCTCTCTTTAGAGCTCTTCGGCCCCTAAGGATTTAGGCTATATTTTAGGGTTAGTTTGAGAGGTTTTTGAGGGAGAGCTCTCAACCCGAGGTGGAAGATGAAGAGGGAAACGATCATTCGACGGTTCTAACGCCAATTCTTCGGATATAGACTAAGTCACTCGTTTTTTTCTATTTATTTTCTTCATTTTGGTAACTGTTGAGCATGTTTAGCTCGGTTTACATTGTATAAATGGTTAGGGCCATGAGTTAAACATGGATTGTAATAGGGATTAACATATTATTTATGAAAATATAGTTTTTGTTGAATTTGTATTTCGTTGATGGTTATTCCTTATAATTTCGATTGTGCTGTCGTGTTTTCTCTGATTATATACTAGTTTAGATATATTTAGAATATGGGATTTGACACTCAGTAGAGGTAACCCCGGATTTGAACTAGGGTTAACACAACATGATAATCTAATGACCCGAGATGGCATTAGAAAGTGTGCAATCGATGATGTTGGGGTGAGACTCACGTAACCTAGAGTCGTTAAGACATTGAGGGGGACTTTGGCATTGACACGAAGTAACGTATTCCCCTGTCTTACACTCGGAAGAGGTGGCGAGGGAGTTTATGAACCGAGATTGTCGGATACGCCGAACGCTGTTAATGTTAACTAAATCGAAATCAAACACATTTAAGTAAATAAAGCTAATCCCTAGGCAATCTACTCCCCTAAATAATCTCAAATTAGTATTTATAGTATAGTTAACTTAATTAGTATTTTAGTTTAGTATTAGTATTAAATTAAATTCCATTTTTAGCGCCTAGATAAAATTAGGTTATGACAATAGAGATACTCGATAGTAATCTCAACCAATCCCTGTGGATACGATACCTGACCGAAAGGTCTATTATACTAAAACTTGATCCGTACGTTTGCGGTGAAAGTGACAGCGCTTAATTAGCGGCCACCAACAATTAATATACTTAATAGGCAAGTCACTAAATTTGAACTTGAAAACAATGAATTGAAATCCATCATTTCGGATTTACATTCTATTATTCTCAAATTCATAGGCGATTAAAACAATTTGAAAATGCTTTTGGGAAGTTCAAGAGGAAATTTTGATAAAGTTGGAATTGGTTTTCTGAAAAATATTAAAACAAAAGTGATGTCACAAATTGTTTTCTGAAACTAAAAGTCTTGATAGATATTTTAGATGTAATATTGTGGGGCATACAGTAAAAATGTGCTTTCAAAGATTATCTAAATGTAAACAAGTTTGTGTTCCTAAAGGAACTAAAATTATCCCGACTAACACGATCGGACCCACTTAGATTGGGTACCACTTAGGAACCATTTGAGGTGCTGCTTGTAAGTTTTTCTGAAAGCATCAATAGACAAGGGAAACTGGCTCCTAGATAGTGGTTGTTCTTGGCACATGACAGGTGACAAATCTAAATTTACGTCTTAACACCTAAAGACGAAGGTTATGTGATTTTTGGAGGCAAGGCAAAGGGTAAGATTATCGGTATAAGTAATATCGGTAATGGGTCTACTACTATAGAAGATGTGTTATTAGTAGACGATCCTAAACATAATTTTCTTAGTATGAGTCAGTTATGTGACAAGGGATATAATGTTATATATGATAATAATAGATGCATTATTAAGAATGGGTATGATAGTAGCATATTACTTGTTGCATCACACGTTTAAAATGTCTATATATGTTAATTTGAAGATTTTTCAGCACAAAATTAGCCATGTTTAAGTGCTTTGTCTGAAAATAGTTAGCTATGGCATAGACGTCTTGGGCATGCTTTGGAGTTAATATCTAGTTTATCTAAGAAGAGTCTAATACGTGGCATAGACATCTTAGGAATGCTAGTATGGAGTTAATATCTAATTTGTCTAAGAAGAGTCTAATATGAGTCTAAGCAATGGAGGTCATCTTTTAAAAAGAAATTGCGTACATCTACATCAAAGTGTCTTGAATTGTTGCATCTCGACTTATTTGGTCCAAATGTTATTTCTAGTTTAGGAGAGAAATTTTATTCATTTGTAATTGTTTATGATTACTCTAGACTAACTTGGGTGTTTTTCTTATCCAAGAAAAGCGAGGCGGTATCTATTTTCTCTAAATTTTGTAAACATGTGCAAAATGAGAAACAGACATGTAAAATTAACATTCGTAGTGATAGAGGCGAAGAATTTAAAAATGATGAGATTATCAGTTATTGTGACGAACATGGGTACGTACATAATTTTTTCATACCAAGAACACTACAACAAAATGGTGTTGTAGAATGAAAGAACAGGACGCTTTAGGAAATAGTCAGGACAATATTGAATAAAAATAATCTTCCTAAATATTTTTGGACCAAAGCGATAAGTACTGCATGCCAAGTTATTAATAGAGTCACTATCCTAAGAGATTTGGAATGGCAAAATTCCAAATATATCTTATTTTAAAGTTTTTGAGTGCAAATGTTTTATTTTAAATGATAAGGATAATTTGGGTAAGTTTGATGCCAAATCCAATTATGGTATCTTCCTTAGATATTATTCGAATAGTAAAGCATATAAAATCTATAATAAACATACTTTAGTTGTGGAAAAATCTATACATGTTGTATTTCAAGAATCTGATCCACTTGTGTTGAGAAATGATTTGGATGATGATGATTCAGGTATAATAAATAAGGAAAAAAAAACAAGGAGTTGAGACAAGAAAAGAGCCATCAAATCCGAAGGATAAAGAACCACAAAAATGAAGAAATGACTTTACTAAAAGTTATAAAGATAGATCCGAGATACTAGGTAAAAGAAATTATTGATAATTTTGAAAAAAGTATAAGTACAAGATCTTCCCTTAGAGATATAAGTAATATTTTTTTTTATCTCAAATTGAACCTAAGAATGTAGGATTTAACTGATGAGCCTTAGATCTCTGCGATGCAAGAGGAATTACTTCAATTTGAGAGAAATAAAGTTTGGTCTCTAGTTCCTAGACCTGACTTTCATCTTGTTATTGATACTAAATGGGTTTATCATAATAAAAAGGATAAAACAGTAATGGTAATTAGAAACAAAATTAAATTTGTAGCATAGGGTTATAACCAAGAAGAAGAAATTGATTATGAGAAGACATATGCACCTGTGGCTAGATTAGAAGTTACTAGAATGTTGTTGGTATTTGCGTGTTCATGTAATTTTAAATTATTTCAAATTGATGTTAAAAGTGCATTCTTGAATAGCTTTCTAACTAAGGAAGTTTATTTCGAACAACCACCGGATTTTGAAAATAATAAATTACCCGAGCATGTTTTAAACTTTAGAAGGTTTTGTTTGGACTCAAACAAGCTCCCCGAGCTTGGTATGAGAGACTTAGACGATACCTAATTAAGAATGGTTTTCGATGAGGTCTAAGTGATATAACGTTATTTACCAACCAAAATTAATCTGATATCCTATTAGTACAAATATATGTAAATGACATTATTTTCAGTTCTATTAATGAGGATTTTTCTCAAGAGTTTGACAAGATTATACAAATCGAGTTTGAAATGAGCATGATGGAAGAATTAACCTTCTTTCTTGGGTTATAAATTAAACAAACTAAAGAAGACATTTTTATCAATCAAGCCTACCAAAAAAATATGGTTTGGATGGTGCTAAACAATACAAAACTTCCATGGCAACAGCTACAAAAAGAGAATAAGACAATACGGGCAAAAACGTCAATGAAAAAATGTATCAAGGTATGAATGGAAGCTTGTTGTATCTTACTGCTGGTAGAGCTGACATCATGTTTAGTGTATACTTGTGCGTAAGATTTCAATCTTGTTCGAAAGAATCACATTTAACAGTTATCAAGCGAATCGTTCAGAAACAAGTAATCTAGGATTATGATATCCTACAGGGAGTGACTTTAAACTGATTAGTCACTTCGACGCTGATTTTTCTAGATGCAAAGTTGAGTGAAAAAGCACAAGCAGTTCATGTCACTTTTTAGGACAAGCCTTAGTTTCTTAGTTTAGCAAGAAACAAAATTCAATCACCTAATCTACAACTGAGACAATATCTGGCAGTTGGTTGTTGTTGTGCTCAAATTCTATATATTAAACAATAATTATATGATTTTGGGATATGTATGGAGGAAGTTCCTACTACTATGATAATAATAAGTACTATTTGTTTAAGTAAGAATCTAACACAGTCCTCACGAACTAAGCACATAGAGATTTGACATCATTTTATTCGCGATCACATTCAGAAAAAGGATGTATCTATTAAATATGTCAAAACCTCTGATCAGTTTGCTAATATTTTTACCAAACCTCTAGTTGAAGAACAATTTATCAAAATTATTCAAGGCTTAGGCATGACTAGGCATAACGATATATGCTTAGAGTAATGTTTTGATCCTCCATATCCACTTTTTGAGATGACAAATAGGAAGAAGTTGATGTTTAGAGAATTTGTTCGCCTAAGCATTGCAATTAAAAATGGGAGAAATTTCTTGCAAATTATATCATGGGAGAAGGAGATTTTTTTTTATTAATAATGCTTAAATGAGTTTGAAAAACCCATCCTCAGATTTAGGGGGAGCATGGTTACATTATCTATTTGAGAAAATATCAAAGTCTTTTGTCATCATCAAAAAGGGAGAAATTGTTTAACCCAATGTTTTGATTAACAAATAAACGTTGATATTTTATGGAACTAATGTTTTATTGAGTAATTTCATATTTAAGATTCATATATTTGATTGAGAAGGAGAATCACTGAAAAATCTATAGAGGGTGCAAAATGAAGGCAATAGAGATATGAAGAATATTGAAAACATTGAAGACAACTATGTGAAAACAACTAATTGCTTTTATACTCTTAATGCTATCAGAATTAGGATCACGCATGTCACTTTAAAATGAATTAATTTTATGTGTGTTGTGATAATTTTAGGGTTATAATATGTGTTTTATAGTGTGTCAAGTCAATAAAATATTTTTGGTCGATGACCTAATTGAAAAAATCGTTTTAACACTTAAAATTGTGATTTTTCGGGTTAATTCGGTCAACAGGCGAAAGGGGTCAGTCGAATAACCAAAACAGTGTGTTTAGAAACTAGAATGGATGACCCACTAGTTAAATCGGTCAACCGACAAGTTGGGTCGGTCGACTAACAAATCTAGTATTCAAAATTGGAAAAGAGGTAGGACCTATTGGTCCAATCAGTCAACTAACCAGACTAGCACAATGGTAAAAATTGTGACCGTTGTAAGGGGGTAGGTTAACCGGTGGGTTGGCCGATTAGCCGACGACTACAGTCAATTCTTTGATTGATTTGTTTTTTGGTCAATACACCATGGTTTTGATGATTTCAAGGGAATGTTTCAAGGGAATTAAGTGTATTTTTTAAATATATCATATATTAAATGAATCCTATTTAATTGGTACATATATTTATTTATTCTCCTAATTTAATTGATAAAATACTTCGTATCTTTATGGATTCTGACTTGAACAAGTTTAAGGGACCAAATTGATCTTTTTTAATAATATTTTTTAAATAGAAATATACATATTTTGAATATATATGTTATATGAGGTCTTGGGATGTCATTTAGAGTCATGAAATTTGAAAAACTATGTCATTTAGAGTTATGACATTTGACAACTAGTCGTTGGAGCCTAGTTCTTAGTCTATTAATATAAACCTGTAGGATTAAGAAAATTTACTCAAGAACCTTCAAATTTTGGCTTTCTAAGAGAGATTTTCAATTTGAAAGTTATAATTAGTGAGATTGTTAAAAGAGTTCTTGATATAAGGCGCTTAACATTCTTATCACCGGTTTATGTTTTTCTATCGAGTTATCATAATTGTTTTCGACAAATCTCAGTGAGATCTTTCCAAACTAGTTGTTGTTTGCTTTCTTAAATTATTTGATCATTTTCTTAGATAATATATTTATGGAAAATCGTTTTCAAATCTATTTTCGTAAAAAAATATTTTAAAACGATTTTTATTTGTGATATTTGATAATGTGTTATTTGTGTGTTAAATTATTTAAATCAGATTATTTGCCTCACATTGAATGTATCACATAAAAAATTTGGGACATTAATTGAGTATAATCATTTTGAGATGGTAGAAGCTTCTTGTGTGAAAAAGCTAGTAAATCTTTTGTATTTGCAAGTTGGAGCGCATTAGACACGTTTGGGTCAGTGTCTAATCACGATAGCTAGATTTTAATCTATAACCAGTGAAAAATATTGGGGTTTAATCTTTAGCCTGAAAAAGTATTAGGGTTTAATCTTTAACTTTCAAAAATATTAGGTTTTAAATTATTCATGTAATTGTATTTAAGTGTTGTAAATGTGCTTCCTTAGGCTGTGAAAAAGATAAGTGTAATAGTAAGAGAGTGATAGATTAATTCCTAGCCTGTGAAACGAATCAGGGTGGTAAAAGTTGATTCTGAACCAGTAAAAAGAATTGAGATTGTAAGGGTTCGATTTCTACCTGGGAAAAGAATCAGGGATTAGTGGATTGCGAATCTTCGTAGAGCTCGGGGGACTAAACGTAGGTAAGATTAGATTGCCGAACCAAGATAAATTCTCGTGTGCTACTTTGTTATTTTTCTAATTGTTTAGGTGTACATCTAGATAAACACATTTTCGCTTCGTAAAAAAATAATAATCGATTTAAGGAAATTGGTCATTTGTGTTTAAATTGATTACTTAAATTTTTATAATTACTCAATTCACCGCCCTCTTGAGTATATCTTTGGGTCAACAAACTATCAAATATCCATGACAAACCTATTCTGTAAGGGTGGGGGGGGGGGGGAGGGGGAACTATTTAAAATGATTAAAAATAGAAACAAAAAAATTAGAAATAAATAAAACAAAAGCATTATTTAAAATGACAAAAAACATATGGAACAACTAAACAAATTTGTAAAAATAATACCTTAACTAATATGTTAACCCAAAAAATCTAAAAAAAAATAATAATAATAATAATAATAATATTGTCAAAAACTTTACCCTATTTCTTTTCATAATTAGGAAGTAATTTATGGGAAAACACCAAATAAAGATAACGCACAAAATAAAAACACATAGGAGAACTTTGAAAAAATAAAGAGATTGAATTAAAGTGATAGCAAAAGTTCGACAACTTTGCATTCATCGAGTATCTTAGGCAGCTTAACTCCAAATCCTTGTTAGAGCATGTTGCAAAAACTTTCTGATTAGAAACCTTCAAGAAAGTAAGGAACTTAGATACCTCTTTTTCATATTTGTTAACGTTTTTGAGTTTTGGCCAGAAGCTTGGAACCTGATTTGGCCAGATTATACAGAACAAATCCTATCAAACTTGAGTAAAAATGGAAAAAAAAAGGTACAAAATTTAACAATGATAAACATAAAATTATATCTCCGTTATTTTTTAGTGCGAAATAAGATTTGTGCGAAATCAATATCTTTCTCTGATTAGATCCGGGTGAAATTGATTTCTTTCTTTTTTTGTGCGAAATTAGATCTGGGCTATTTTTAATTTTTTGTGTGAAAACAGAACTGGGTTCTTATATAATATAATTACATATCAAGGTTATAGATCTTCACAAAAAATAATAAAAAATATATCTTTACCTTCAAATCTAAAGTAGGAAGAAATGGACGGCAACTTCTAATTGGTGGTAGATGGCAGCGATTGTGGATCGTAAGGTTGCAATGGATGGGTCTTGTAGTGTTTCTATGGACGACGATGACAACATCAGAGTGATCGTAGGCGAAGAGAGAGACATTGAGTGTGAGAGATGGCTGAGGCTTGAGATTTGGAGTTTGGGAGTTTGGTGACTTCTATTCTTGTGGTACGGGATGGGAGAGGTGAATTGAAGGGTCATGGTTGTGGCATAATGATAGGAGGCGTTGTTGAGAGAAGGAAATTGAGGGAGTGATAGTGGTAGTAGGATACAGACAGGATTGGAGAAGTTTCTGGGTCTAGTGTAGGGTAGGTGGATGCGACTAATTTTTTCACGTCTTAATGTACTCGCAAGTGCACGAAGTCAAATTTTAATATGGTAGACATTTCGATTGGATATCGTCCTCTGGGAAATGTGTTTGATTAAATGAATACCGCAATTTACATAATCTTATATTATTCCGAAGGATCAAGAAACGTTTTAAGTTAAATATTTAAACTAAGGGCATGTTTGATAAAAAAAAATAATAAATAAACACTTAAAACTGAATAGATTAATCACTTAATTAATTAAGTGTGTTTAACAAATGTAATTAAAATTACTTAATTAATTAAGTTAGATGAAAAATTAAGTAAAAAATTAAGCTAAAAATTCAGCAAACACCCCTTTTTTTTTTTTTTTTTTTTTTTTTTGCAGAAGGAGCTCAGCCTTTTTTAAATTAAAAAGAGATGGGTTTGACCATTTTACCCTTCATCCTACCTTCCTACCTACCTAGGGTTCATTTCAATTCTTCATTTGTCTAGATCGATGGAAGAGTGAGCAGAGGAGAGGCGACGCGATGGAAGAGAGAGCAGAGGAGAGGCGACGCGAGCGACGAAGAGGAAAATCCCTTCGATTGGTCCACGCAGCGAAACATCGCTGCTTACTTTCACGATTCTCTCGTAAGATCCCGTCGATTTTCATAGAGATTTTTGCTATCTGATTGGTTATTTCATCTTTCTCTGATAAATCATTCGTTTTCTGTATGTAGATGCGGTGAACAGTAGCGAGCGAAGATCAATTGGAAGAGATAGCGAGAGAATCGCTGCTTACTTTTGCGATTCTCTCGTAAGATCTTGTCGATTTTCCTGGAGATTATTCGTTATTGGATCTTTCTCCGATAAATCATTCGTTTTTCTGTATGTAAATACGGTGAACAGTAGCGAGCGAAGATCAATTGGAAGAAAGAAAGAGAGAGGGAGATTCACAGATCACTCTGTCGATTTCGAGTTTTCTCTTCACCATGGATCTATGGAAAGCTTTTCTCAATTGGATACGAAGGTGTGGCCTTCTATATCACTTTAAATTATTTACTAGTGTTTGAATTTGGGGTTTGTTTGGGGAAGTCGTTTCCTCTACTTCACGCGTGAGTAGGGATGACGTCTGACAATGGCCATACAAGTAGAACGATCAAAAGGGGCGTGGACCAGGTTGATTTTTGTTCTGTTATCATATTTTTTGAGCAAATTTCAGGGAACAGGACATAATTGTTCCCAGATTTCTGTTTCTTTTATGTTATTTACTATCTTTGCATTTTTTTCAAGACACCTTTGGACATTGAATCTTGATTTCATTAGTTTATTTATTTTTTTGGTAATTTCTTGTTGTAGCAAGGAGAATGTATATTTACTTTGCAAAAAACTATGCTCGAGAGGGATAGCAAATTCAGACGGATCTGATCTTTTTGTTGTTTTCATTTCTGACGAGAAAAAACAGGTATATACTTTTTAGTTTTAACTCCTCTATGTTAATATTTCTTCATTTTTGGTTATTGTGATTTTATAGATGCATCTACTTATTTGTTAAAAATTCCTTAAGGCAGTGTTCGATTGTCAAGAATTGGAGCTTTGGTATTTGAATTGAAAACGAGCAAATGTAAGAATTAAGATTTGTTTATTTTTACATATGTTTATTTCCAATTCTGATTCCGAAGCGCCAATTCTTTGCTAGCAAAAGCTATCTAGCAGAATATTCATTTTGAGAAGAAACAACCACATATTCTATTTTTCTGTTAATTTCTAAAATGATGTTCTTATTCATCTCGTCTAATGGTTTATTAAGGATTTTAAGGCATTAATGACTAACTTTGAACACTTATTACAACAATCATAAATGCTCTCATTCGTAGTTTATGATGACATTTTTTTTGTCCTAAAATTTTTATTTTTAGATAATTATTAGGTCAATGGATGGAAATGATTGCGATCAAATTCTTCTCCATGAGGATGATATCGATAACAGACTTCAATCAACGAACGACTTGGACTTGAACGTCGAGCAGGACAATCACAACCCTAAATCTTTAGATCTTAGAATGCTACTTTCAATCAAACTAGTAGTAGAAATTGTTGAATGTTGTGGTTGCAATCAGATAGTCCCGTTTCGGTCCAATCTGATTGGTTATATGATAAACAGATCAAATATGTATTAAATTTTAGTCAATCTGTTGAATTCTATATTATTATTAACTTGTGATAATTTATATATTTAAACTTTTTAGTATATTATTGGTGTTTTTATTTTATTATTTTGTTCTCTTATTTATTTATTTATTATTATTATTATTATCTTGATTAAAGGGTAGTTATGTGAATTAAAAAAAATTCAGCATTCAAATTTTATAATTATCAAACAAACAAAAAAAATTCAACACTTAAATTTTCAGCATAATTTTATCAAACAACCTACTTAAATTTTCAGCACTTAAAATTTAAACACTTAATTTTCAGCACTTAAAAATTAAGTCGTTATCAAACAATCCCTAAGTTAAACTAAAAACTATTGGGTTAGTTCTAATTAAATTGATTACCTAGGTATTGATTTCATTCACTTAATACATGATTGACTTCGTTTAATTAATAATAACGGTGTTTATCCTATCCGAAAATCTCGGTATCTTAAACTTATTCACCACCTCTCCCGAGTGTAAGATGAGTGAATATGTGACTTCGCGTCAACGAAGAAGTCCCCCTCAACGTCTTAACGATACTAGGCCACATATGTCTTGCCCCAACTTCATGGATTGCACACTTTCTAACTCCCTCCCGGGTTATTAGATCGTCGCGTTATGTTTACCCTAATCCGAATCCGGGGTTACCTCTCCCGAGTATCAAACCCCATATTCTCAAAACCAACCCTAATACCTTAACAAGCATATTAAAATTGTAATAAAACTGTAAACACAATCGGATTTAAACAAACAACCGTTAAAGAAACATATATTTAATCAAACATGTATTTACATGAATTACATCGATCCCAATATAATATTTATCTAGCCTACCATGATCTTAGCCATTGAAAAATTAAAACAAGAGGGATTCATCATCATTCACAATAAAACGTTAAGTTACAAAGATAGAAACAAAGAAAGAAAGATCAAATCTTAAAGTGGAGTGGTCCACTGTCGCCGAAGATCGATCTAAAAATATTTCCTCTTCTCTGATATGTGAATCTCCTCTTTAAGCTCTTCAAGAATGGACTAAGATCAAGTGTCTAATGTTAGGAATGTTTTTTTTTTTTTTTTTTGACAAATAGAAGAGAAAGGGGTTTAAATACAAGGTTTTACAATATCTGAAAAAATAGATATTTTCTACACAGAGTCACCATCGCGGCGGTGGATTCACTGTTGCGACAGTGAGTAAGTCGGTTCACTTCACCATTGCGGCGGTGACTGACCACTGCAGTGGTGAAGATAAAATTGAGTTTTCTAGACTTTCACCTGCTCAGCGGTGAGACTGGCATTAAGTACACTAGACTTTCACTGCCTCGACGATGAATGATCGCTGGGGCGGTGCGTGTTGCATAATTCTCCCGGCATCTCCACCACTTCAACAGTGGCCCGATCGTCGTGATGATAGGTTTGTTGTCTTGAAACTTTGTTTCTTTCACTATTTTTTTACCATTTTTCCACCGCTTCGCTTGTTTATCACTTTATTACGTCCCTACACCTGATTTACATAAAAATAAACAAAAACGCAATAAAATATTACTAAAACACTCGAAAACTACCAAATTCGGCTTAAAAGTAGATAGATATTTTCAATCTATCAAATAACCCCAAACTTGGAATTTTGCTAGTCATCGAGCAAAATAGCCCTCAATCAGATCAAGTTTGGGAAATAACACATGCCACGTGGTATTCTATAATTTCAACACTCAATATTAATAAAAACCATTCTAGATCCATTTAAAGTGTGTGTGTGAGAACTCAAATATATAATTATCCAAACACCCGATTGGATTATTCAATAACTAAGCTTATGACTTAAACCGTTTAAGGATTAGCAAAACCATATGCTTGACTGGGCTCGATTATCCACTAATGTTGGTTTGGAAATTCAAAGAGATCAATAGGGCTTGGATAGGCATTAGAGAACGGCCAAGGGTATCTTAGGAATAGAAAACAGGTAATCGTTATAATTAGGATAATTCAACGATACTCGAGGCACAAATGTTTGTCGTTATATCTCTCTCGTAACCCCAAATATTTAAAACACAACCCTGAACAAGAATTTGAGAACTTGTGTATTCACTTGTCAAAAGAACGAAAGTAACAACTATATTAACATAATTTTTATTTTTATTTTTAACAAACTAACACACCCCAAAACTTATTCAATTTTGTACAATTTTAGGGGCATGCAAATAGAAGTCAAATATTGACAAGTGAATATACACTAATACCGAACCAATAAAAATTCATCCAAAACTCGCCTTCTCACTTCAAGTAGCATAAAATAATGTTATCTTGATTTCACTCAATTCATGTGTTTGGCTTAGCGACAATGATTTGGAAAATTTTTAATTGGCTAGGGGTTATCGACTTCGACAGGGTAACGAGGGATAAAAATTTCAAGGTTAGCTTCAAAGTTTCAAGCGATAAAAATGAAGGCCTAAATCATGCCTCCTGAACTACCTCACCTAAGATTTTGCCTCAAGTTTCCCCCAGTCAAGTTCTAGATTCCTTAAATTTGTCAAGAACTTATTACTGAATAATCGGCGTCAAATCATTCAAATAATTATACAGTGAGTCTATGCTATCGTGCAATTTTAGGATCAAAATGATTTTTATCTAATCGACATGCCAAGCACGCAAAACACACATGATTAGCATCACCCCCGACCTCGATATACAGTTAGGGGATAATTTTCATCATCAGGAAATGGCCCAGACAAACTCAACATCAACACGCAAATACTACCTCATACATAAACATCTCTACATTAAATCTTAACATTAACATGCATACACTAATCTAAGCATTTCACATGCATAAACACAAATTTTAAATAAAACTTAACTATATATTAAAGTCTATAATGTACATCTAAGCTTTTAGAAAGCGTAACTAGGCATACATAAAACATCCAAATATAATACATCAAAAATTTGTTTCAAAACTTTTGTTCATCATTTTCCACAAAAAAAGAAAATTGGATGAACATCCCCCCAAACTTAAATGAGGCAGTGTCCACACTGACTGAGTAGCGAACCCAATTGCAATATATAGCATTCATGAGAAAATATTGTGTTTTGAACATATTCCTAGGAGATAAGACATAGAAGTCTCACCTCCTACTGTCCACCTAGAGGAACGTCACCACCACCACTATCTCGCCAGAAAAGAAATTGTGGCGGTTGCAAAAGGTGCGGTGGTAATTGCAACATAGGCGAATAAGTGCTCAGGTCAATACCGAGGCACTCGCAAATAAGTCAGTGGACTTGATCTTGTTGACTCGTATACTGATCCAGGAACGTCCCGAGCTCGACAATTCGGAGATTCAAATTATATTTCCCTTAGTGAAGAACATAATTGTCGAGTCAGACTTCCTGGAGCTCCTTATAGACCCTCTCCAAAGTGATCTAATCGCGGGCCTCAGATGGCCCCGCTTTTTCCACTTCGGGCCCTTCCTCTTATCTAATTTATCATAGCCAGATCGAGCGAAACGATTAGGGGGTAAGGACTATCCCCGGTTACTGATACACCGGCTCATCGGAATAGGTCGGTCAAAAGCGAAGGAAATGGAAGATCGGCCTTTGTTGTACTGACGGCATGAAGAATAAAGGAGTAGATCAAGTATCCAAGATTTATTGGCTTGTCTGTGTGAATTGAGTATAGCGTCATGGCCCTTTCTTTGGAGATGTTTAACAAATAAGATGTCGGGAGAAGGCTGCCGCAAACAAAATAATGCCATATTTTGGGGATCAGATTGAGAAACTTAGCCAGGATAGTGGCTAGACTCGGCCCTGTATGAGTCCACTGGACGTTTCCTGAAGTAATGGCTCGAATCACAGTGTCCATGCTCAAATCTCTGCCCCCATATGGTTCGTGAGATGGTTTCGGGGCCGCCAATCCCAAAACTCCATTAAGGAACTTGGGACTGAACGAGTTGGGGCGAGTTTAGACCCTTGTCCAGTTGTCATATGCCTCGGTGATATTTCCATAGAACTCCTACACTAAGGCCACCTTGCCTCGAGGTAGTGATTTGCAAAAATGTTCCCAACCACGGCTTCGGATCACGTCCTAAAATTCCGCTGGTAGGATTTCTAATTGCCCAAATCCTCTCTGCTGAATATACGTCCATTTATGCTCAAAATGGTTGAAATGCTCCCCAGCTTGTTTGGAAACAAAGTGGGAGGAATCATAGTCAGCGGCGGCACTCCTAGCGCGAGAACTTGAACCTTCTCCCCTTGCCCTTTTTGATGTGGCTCGCTTAGTCATAGATCCTATCAATCACAATCACAAAACACGACAACCTAATTATATATGTACATGGAAAACAATCCCCTGAATCAACATCGTTAAGAACACTTCAGAATCTCAATACGCACACACCAATCGCAACGGTTTCAACAAAATGTCAACAATGTAGCATGCAATTTTGTATCACACATTGAAACAATTCATAGAAATCTTGTTCATCACCAAAAATCAAACTGAAATCCCATAGATAAAGAAAATCGCAAAGATGGGGTTCAAGGGTTTAGGGCATAATCCAAATTCAATGATTCGTGATATGAATATGCAAATCAACCAAAGATTTCATCAAATAGATGAAATGTAGGATCAAAAGTACTTACTTGTTGAAACAAATTTGGTCCAAACAATTGAAAATGGGTGAAATCGCACCTTTTGCTTCCTTAAGCCCTAGGATTCGAAAATGGGGTGGAAATCGATTTTTGGATTATGATTCGGGGTGGAAATCACAAATTTTGTAAATGGAATGATGGATTTGAGGGTTGGAAATGGTTTGGGAGGATGAAAATAGAGAGATTTGGGGTTTTAGAGGTGGTTGTAGCGGTTCAAATAAGCCAGATGGTTTTAATTGAACATAGGCTTCACCGCCGCGGCGGTGGAGTGCCTTTTTTAAAACCCAAACATTCTGTTGTTTCACCACCTCAGTGGTGAAGTGCCTTTTTTTAAAACCATTTTGCAACCTAAAGTTTTACCACTTCGACGGTGAAGTGTTTTGTCTAAAACTTGACATCCTGTATTTTCTCTGCCTTGGCGATGAGCCTCCCGCATGATTTTCATGATTTCTTCAAGTTTTCTCAACAAGGATCCACACCACGCGCTTCCACTTTGCTAGTTCAACGATTTTAAGTGCGAAACACTTCCTCAAGTATCCACACTCCTCAATTAACCTCCAAACACGCTCCGAGACCATTCTGGCCTCCAAAAAGTAATTAATAGCAAAAGTCGGGCAAGATCATACCCTCAGTTTCATATCAAAAAAAATGCGCTTGATTTACCGTCCCCAACTGGACTTAGCAAATTGCAAGATCAGTCGTCAACGAGAGAGATACTCTTCACAACTCGTTCGTCATTTTCGATATAGTGCTTTATCCTCACCTCATCACCTTCTAGTTCAATTGAGTCGAAGGGAAATTTGATTGATCCGAAATGGTCCGGACCATCTGCAAAAGGTGTGCTGGCTTTAGGTATGGCTTTAGGTACGGCTTTTGGTTTGTATTTCGATACAGCTTCCATAGATATGACATAGTCCACAATACTTTCCTACGTGGTTAAGCATTTTTCACCAAAATCCCTCATAGATAGGGAATTTGGGATAGTATGCTCAATTGGATCTCGATTCATGGTATTGAAGTTGACTTCCTCTCTCTCTTCTTATCATTTTCAAGGTACGCTCGATCTCGGGATCAAGAGTCAAGAATTCCAAACTTCTTCTACGTTGCATGCACTATTGGATCACAACTAATGAAACAAATTAAAAAAAAAAAATGATTTGAAAGAAAATAAAATAAAAGAATTGTCAGGATTAATATTCAACCACTTAGTCGCAATATCAACCAAATCAAAACACCGTTCCCCGGCAACGGCGCCAAAACTTGGACGCGACTAATTTTCCATATCTTAATGTACTAGCCAGTGCATGAGGTCAAGTTTTAATATAGTGGACCTTTCATTCAGATATCTTCCTCTGGGAAACGTGTTTGATTAATTAAATACCGCAATTTGCATAGTCTTATATTATCCCAACGGTTCAAGAAATGTTTTAAGTTAAATATTTAAACTAAGTTAAACTAAAAACTATTGGGTTAGTTTTAATTAAATTGATTACCTAGGGATTGATTTTATTCACTTAATACATGATCGACTTCGTTTAATTAAAAATAACAGTGTTTATCCTATCCGACAATCTTGGTATCTTAAATTCACTCACCACCTCTCTCGAGTGTAAGATGAGTGAATATGCGACTTCGCGTCAATGAAGAAGTCCCCCTCAACGTCTTAATGACACTAGGAGACATGAGTCTTGCCCCAATGTCATGGATTGCACACTTTCTAACTCCCTCTCGGGTTATTAGATCGTCGCGTTGTATTTACCGTAGTCCGAATCCAAGGTTATCTCTCCTGAATGTCAAACCCTGTACGCTCAAAACCAACCCTAATACCTTAACAGGCATATTAAAATTGTAATAAAACAGTAAACGAAATCGGATTTAGACAAAACAACCGTTAAAGAAACATATATTCAATCAAATGTGTATTTACATGAACTACATCGATCCCTAGATAATATTTATCTAGCCTACCATGATCTTAGCCATTGAAATATTAAAACAAGAGGGATTCATCACCATTCACAATAAAACGTTAAGTTACAAAGATAGAAACAAAGAAAGAAATATCAAATCTTAAAGTGATGTGGTCCATTATCGCTAAAGATCGATCCGAAAGTGTTTCCTCTCCTCTGATATGTGAATCTCATCTTTGAGCTCTTTAAGAATGGACTAAGATCAAGTGTCTAATGCTAGGTACGTTATTTTTTTATTTTTTTTATTATTTTTATTTTTTTACAAATGGGGGAGAAAGGGGTTTAAATAAAAGGTTTCAAAATATCTGAAAAACAGATATTTTCTGCACAGAGTCACCGCCGCAGTGGTGGATTCACCTGCGACAGTGAGTAAGTCAATTCACTTCCCCGCTGCGGCGATGAAGATAAAATTGTGCTCTCTGGACTTTCACTACCTCACCGCCTCAGCGGTGAGACTAGAATTAAGCACACTGGACTTTGACCACCTCGATGGTGAATGACCGTTGGGGCGATGCATGTTGCACAATTCTCCTTGCATCTCCACCGCCTCGGCAGTGGGTTTACTGTCCTGAAACTTTGCTTCTTTCACCATTTTTTCACCGTTTTTCCACCGCTTCACTTATTTATCACTTTGTTACGTCCCTACACCTGATTTACATAAAAACAAACAAAAATGCAATAAAATATTACTAAAACACTCCAAAACTATCAAATTCAGCTTAGAAGTAGATAAGTATTTTCAATCTATCAGTAGGGAATAGATTAGGGTTAGGGGGAGAAGGAAGGTAAAGGGAAATAAGGAAATAAAAATAAAAATAATAAGGAAATAAGAATAGGGAAAATCAGTAAATAAAAATAAGGAAACAAGAAAGTAAGGATTATAAGAGGAAAAAAAAAAAAAAAAGATTTTTTTTACATATATATATAACATTTAATATTTAATTTCATTTCTGGATCAATTTGGACCATTATTTATCTCTTGAGACATCAGACGGTTAAAAAAATATCTAAAGGATTTATATTTGTCTTGTTTTATTTTTTATTTATAAATATACACACATACACAATAGCATATAACTCATGCCTAAAGGCATGGAATAAAAAAGATAACCTTAATTTAAAAATAAAAATAAAAATAAAAATTAAAAATAAAAAACTTTAATATTAGAGAATAGAACAAAAAGATCAACACACTAAACAACAAAAATATCCTTTGAGAATATAAGTCCACCACCAAAAACAACAAATATCAAAACCAATAATCAATAATTTAGTAATTAACACATGTTTTCAAATGAACAATACACTTCCACTACGATAATTCTAAAAATTTATAACTTGACAAAATTTTATATATTTATATAATATTCTTAAGTTCTCGATTCATGTTTTTAAATGAACCCAACAATAATTGAAACAACAAAAATATTAAATATATTTATAAACACTTGTTTTAAAATGAACAATAATGCCTTAAGAATATCGTATCAAAATTTTAGAATTTTTCGACATAATTTCATTTGTTTATACAATATTCTCAAATTTTATTTTTAAATGAACACAACCAATAACTAAAAAAAAAAAAAAAAAAATTGACATAATTCCCTTTGTTTCTTTAACATTTTCAAAATTTGAACTCTTGTTTTGAAATGAACACAATACTAAGCCACAACCAATAGTGAAATGATAATGATTAACACAATCATGACCAACATATTACATTTAAACACTTATTTTTGAATGAAAAACTCTATGAAAGGGTACATTTGTGTACCAAGAAAAAGAGAAAATTAACAACGAATTTGGATGAGAAATCGTTCTATTTCATGAAAAATGAAGCATACTTGAAATTGAAGCAATGAATGTTAGGGTGATTAACATGGAAACTTGATCTATGAGTGTAAAGGAAAGATAGAGAGATGAGGAGAGAGAGGGTATAGGTGATGGCGAGTGAAGTTGTGACTCATTTTGACTTTTTTTCCTTCTTTCTAGTGAGTGAGGTCGTGTGTTATAGAGAGTGAGAAAGAATGGTTGCTTCCTTCCGTGGCTGACAGTGAGTGACTGAGCAAAGAGAATAGTTTATGGTAGGGTGCATTATAGAGAGTGAGAGAGATATTTTAATTTGTAGTAGGCTTATTTTCTTATTTATTTGACCTAATTTCCATACTTAAATCCTAATAATTTTTTAGTAACAGATTATTAAAGAATTAAAATCTATATTCATTATTACTAAAATTAATTGGAGTAATTTCCTTACATAGTTTCTCAAAATATAGAGGCAAAATATGTAGGCAAAATATACTATGAGTTATTTTGTAATGTAGATATATCCTAGTATATACCACATGCCTAAATGTACTAACTTTAATTTAATTAGTTTTAGACATGCATAATATGCGGGTCTAGAAATAAATATATCAATATATATATTTTTAATTTGAATACTTTAATATTATAATTTTAATTCTTAATCTACATATAACAGAAAACATAGAGCATTTTTTAAGGATAATTTTTTTTTTAAGGATTCACTTGAAATTTATACGAATTAGAGGAAGAGTATATGAAATTTTAAGGATTGAAATTGATTTTTTCTAAAAATAAAAGGGTGAAAATATATATTTTCAAAAATATTAGGGTTGATTAGTTCATATAAGATCTAGGATTAGAATATTAATAGTGGAAAAGATGATTTTGGCCATTGATTTGATAGAAATAAAGAGATTGAGTTCATTTTGAGTTCTGCTTCTACTTTTATTATATAGTATGTAATACATTAATTTTGAATATCCTATAGTTAGGTCAAATATATTAATCATGAAAATATAATTTGTTGAGAGTTTTTACTTAGTTTTGCAACAAAATCTAAATTAACGATTGGAAATATTTAACCATCCAATGGCAAAAAAAATGTATCAATGTAAAATATGTATTGATTATAGAATATATATGTATTTTATAAATCAGTATCATTGGATGATTATAAATATTTCCAACCATTGATTTTGATTTTGTTGGGAACGTAAAAAACAGGGGAAAAAGAAACAAAAAAACAAAAAACTCTCAACAAATTGTAGTTTTATTATTAATATATTTGAACTAACTATAAGTTATTCAAGATTAATTAATTGAATTAAAATCTATATAATCTAGTTTATAAATCATGAAATATTTTACATTTATGACATTTGTGACCGTTGCATAGATGGAGACATTTTCAGCACTTGATTGGATTTAGTTGAGAAACTGAACAATAAACTCTCAACAAAATGTTTTCATGATTAATATATTTGAAATGATTCATAATTAATGTACTGAATTAAAATTGGTATAATCTATATAATCAGATTTGTACCATTGGATCGTTAATAAGATTTTTAAAAGATATTTTTAAATGGTTTTTTTTACTGTTGGATCGTTAAAGATCTCACACTCTCACATCTACCCATTTTTTAATCATATTCTGGACCCTTTGATCAATTTTTTTTGCGTAAAAAAACTGTAATGACCCAATCTCCTAGGGCCGCCACTTGGTTTTTTACCTTTTATTGTTACAAAGAAGTACAAGTGAAAAACAAATCACTCTACCACCACGTTTCTGTTGCGCTACTATGATAAATAAAATAATAATAGATGTGACATCGACTTGTTATTACTCAACCAATAATAAATACAAACTAATTGTCAGCTAACAAAAATTTTAAAAATTACTTAACACTACAAAAGTTTGAACCATTGTTACCAACAACTGCCTCAATTGCCTCAAAAGTGGCACCACAGTTTGACCCTATCTAACGTCAGTAGTAGACCCGTATCTACTTGGAGTACCTAAGACAAAATATTTTATCGGTGTACTGTCTTCATAATATAAAAATAATTTATGGATCAAGTATATTTATCAAACACAACTTTTCAAAATATAAATATAATCACATAATGAGCAGTAACAAAATCCCACAAATATCATTATAATAAAATAATTGAATTAAATTCAAATGGTCAAGATATAGCAATTGAATATAAATCAACCAACCAAATCATTTTTATATAAAAAAAATACCCGAAACACATACTTCCCTACTAACCATAGAATCGTTTCACCTCACGATCGGGAGTTATAATAATACCGTAACCTATACAACTATGTAATCAAAGGTTGTCATTAGTGTCAAGGCCATTCAATATTTTCAATTGTAGGAGCCAACACATGATATAAACTACCGTATCATAATTATAATCACCGTCGTCAACACCACAACAACATATATCAACCACCTGTAGGAGTTGTCATCCTGTCAGGTTACAACACAATGTCCTACAGGACATACCCTCCTGTTAGAACCAACAACATCCCGTATGACATGCTCTCCTGTCGAGATGACGCTATGACATATAGGTATAATAATAAAAATCAGTTCTTACATTCAACATTTTACTTGATCCCTCTAACATTATACAACAATCAATTTTTAATAAATATTTTATTTTTCACAATTTAATATGAAAGTATAATTTAGAAATTTACATAGAAGACAGTACACTCACCTTAATATTTGTACTACTATTATGTTATCGCCAAAATACTACTATAGTCGACATCGCCTGTGAACCTAATAATGGCAGGACCTAAACTGAGAATTTATTTAAATAAATATAATATACAATGCGTGACACTAAAATACAATTTTTTCTATTCCAAAATTTTCTTGATTACAAGAAATTTATTAAAACTAAAAGTTTTATTTTCTCAACTCAATATTAATTTTTACAACTAAAATATCATAGTTATATTTATAAAATTTATTAATTAATAATTTTACTATAAATAAAAATATTAACAATATTATTAGTCAATTAAATACCAAAAATATTATTCTCACCAATTTTATAATTTTTACTTTAAATTAAATTTACACAATTTAAATATTTTTATTAAAATTATAAATTCGAATTATATATATATACACACACACGAACAACTTAATTGCCAAAGTAAAAGAACAATGAGAAAAAAAAAATGTTAAAAGAGATAAAAGAGTTACCATGACTATGGGTGTGGGCCTTGGGTGATGGAGAGAGAGAGATAGTAGAACAAAAAAAATATAAGTGTGTATATATATATTGGCAAAGAGAGGAACGTGAATTCCTTTTTACCACTTCTTTTTTTTTTTTCTTTCGGCGTAGTCATCAATATTATATTGGTGGCTAATTCTTGGCAAGGACACTTGTGTCTTTGTCAACCATATTTTATTTATTTTTTAATCTTTATCCAACTAAACTAACTTTAAATTTGAATAAATTACACTAATTCCCCACAAGTATCTTTAAAATATAATTTAAACCCAATAATTAAAATTAACATTTTATTTTTTAATCTTTGTCCAACTAGCCTAACTTTCAATTTGAATAACACTAATTCCTCACAAGTATCTTTAAAATATAATTTAAACACAATAGTTAAAATTAACATTTTAAAATAGCAATTGCCACCCAAATTTCTTAAAACTAAAAATGTTCAATATCATAATGACCCCTATAAAATTTTAATTGAAATTTAAATGACATAATCAACTCCTATTATTTTCTAAATGTTCTAAAATACAAATAAAAATATGTACGAACAAAAATAGGATCTTACAAAAACTTTCCTAACAATCTTCATAACAACCTTTCGAGCCATTAGTTTAGATTTTCTTGAGAAACTAAATAAGAAACTCTCAACAAAATTTATATTCATCATTAATGTATTTGAAGTAAGTATAGGATATTCAAGATTAATGTATTCAAAAATATTTTTTAATTAATGGTTGAGATTTATTTTAATAAAAATAAACAAGTAAAATTGTTTTACAAACGTTTGGGGTGAGAAATCTGCACCCAAATATTTCACACCCTTATTTTTAAGCTGTTGCATAAAATTGTATATTCTACCCTTCAAATTTTGCATTTTTGTTTAGTTAACTATTTGTTTTATTATTTACTATCTTTTTATTTATATAAATTAAAAATTCGATACAATGCTTTCAGGCACGAGGAATCCTAGTGTGTTCTATAAATCATGACATATTTTACATTTGATACATTTTTTTACCATTCGATGTTTTGAGACATTTCTAAACTTTGATTCAAATTTTGTTAAGAAACTAAATAACAAATTCTTAACAAATTATATTTTTATGATTTGTATATTTGAACAACTATAGAATATTCACGACTAATATATTAATTAAAATGTTTAAGATTTATTTATTATATCAGGACAAATTTTAAAGCTGAGACATTTTTTACCACTGGAGTATGAGAGATATTCCCTACCGTTGATTTAGATTTTGTTAAAAAACTAAATAAGAAACTCTCAACAACATGTTTTTTCATGATTAATGTATTTGAACTAAATATTTTTTATATTCAAGATTAATTAATGTATTGAATTATAATTAGTACCTTTGGACAAGGGGTATATAGAAATCTATTCTATAAATCAATACAAAATTTATATTTAATACATTTTTTATTTTTATTTTTATCAATGGATAGTTGAAGACATTTCTAACCATGGATTTAGATTTTATTGAGAAACTAAATAACAAATTCTTGGAAAACACATCTTCTCATGATTAATATATTTGAACTAACTACTATAGGATATTCAGGATTAATGTATTGAATTAAAATTAGTGTCTTTAAACACGAGACATATACTTATCTAACTCATGACCTATTTTATATTTTGGACATTTTTACTATTGGATGGTTAGAAACTCACATAAATATAATTTTGTGTTTGTTATATTTGAACTAACTATTAGATATTCAAAATAAATGTATTGAATTAAAATCCATATAATCTATTCTGAAATCAGGACAAATTTTATATTTGAGACATTTTTTACCTTTGGGTGGTCGAAAACATTTACACCCGTTGATTTAGATTTTATTAAGAAAGTAAATAACAAACTCTAAACATTATGTATTTTCATGATTGATATATTTAAACAAACTGTAGGATATTCAAAATTAATGTATTGAATTAAAATCTATTTAACCAATTCTATAAATCTATTCTATAAATTGGGATATATTTTATATTTGAGACATTTTGTACCATTGGATGGTTAGATACATTTTCAACCGCAAGTTTAGATTTTTTTGAGAAACTAAATAACAAACTCTTAATAAATTTATTTTCATAATTAAAATATCTAAATTAAGTATATGATATATAGGATTAATGTAATGAATTAATATTTGGGCAAATTCCATTTTAGACTCTCTAAATATTAACACATTTCTATGTGATCCAATAATTTTGTTGTATTTCAGTTTAAACCCTCTAAATATGATCGTGGTTTTAAAAGGTCATTTTGTTAAATATTCCATCTAAATTGATTCTTTCTTTTATTTTTTAGCTTTCTTTCTTTTTTATTTTTCTTTTTTCTTTTCATTTCTTTGTTCTTCACCAAGCATCTTTCTACCTCCGACCTCCATCGCCGGCCACAATCACTGATACCATTGACAAATTCTAAGGTCCCTCTATCAACAATCCATCACCAGGTCATTTCATTTGGTCGTGATTTTTAGCGTCATCGCATCAGCAAAGATTTCACGGTAGATCTAGATCTCGTGGTCATCGTCGCTTCATCATCATTACTTTTGCAATGCTGTAGCATCATCGGATTTGCAAGATCAAGAACTTTTTTCTTCAGTTTCATCGCGATGCCTGATCGACATAATTTAGTCACAGATCCTGATTCGCCGCATCATTATTGCTACTTGTTCACAATATCTTTGCGGCGCCTTATTTGTGGGTTTCGTTATAAATCAAGATGGGTTTATCTAATTTAGATTTGGTTAGGTTTTATGAAATTTTTATTTGTTTTTCAATTTTGAGGAATTCTCTCTCTCTATTTTGCAATTTGTTCATCAATCGCGATTTTTGTTAGATTTTTTCAAATTGTTGTTTTTTCTAGCTATATCTCTTCCCTATATTTGTTTGTTCGAGATATTTGTTGAATTTTTTCATTGTTAAAGATCTAAGCTCTGCTTTCCATTGATAAATATTAAAGGTTGATGAAAACCCAAATCTGGGAAAAAAGTGTGCAACAGAGAAATTCGGGTGGGAACAATTTTCTTGACGAAACAGACCTGGAAACTTTCTTCTTTCGAAGCAATTGAAGATTGAATAATTTCTCTTTGTGCAATAGATTTGGTTGGGGATGGTGGCTTGAGGTGGTTGTGGCTAGTAATGGTGGTTGGAAATGAGAAAGATGCTCCGTGTAGAAGAAAGAAATGAGAAGAAAAAAGAAAGAGAAAAAGATGCTCCAAAGTGAAGATGCTCCCAAGACACTGAAGATGCTCCATGCTGGTTGAAGAGGCCAAGACTTGTATATTTCATATTAGAGGCTCCAAAGGTTTGAGAATATTCTAGAGTACTGTAAACAATTCTGGAGTACCCTAGATTAATCTATAGTCTTCCCTAACTTTCTACACAATTGAAGCTTCCTTGCAAATATCTAGTATGAATAACCAAGGTGATTAATTGTTAAATCAAAATGATTTAGGCCATCTATTGTAAGAGAAACAAGTCTAAGGAGGTTGTCTCAAGTCGTGACAGGCGAGTGATTGGCCTTAAGGAGATGATGGTAGAAGTGAAGCCCCATTTCGAGAACTGGCAACATAATATTATGTCGCTACTTTCACCGTAAGTGTACTGGTCACCTCAAGGATTGTACAGTTTCTAATAACCTCCCGGGTCATAAGATCGCTGCGTTGTGTTTAAACTCTAGTTCGAATCCGGAGTTATCTCTCCTGAGTGTCAAACCCCGATTTCTCAATATATCATAACAAGCATATAATGAAAGTGAAAGAACGGTAAACACAATCGAATACAAATGAACAACCGTTAACAAAATATTGATTTATTCAAAGTATGTTTTCATAAACTATATCAAGCCCTAAACAATATATGTTTAGCTACTCATGACCATAACCACATATACAACAATAAACAAGCTAAACATAATCAAAACTACTAACCAAACTAAGAAATAAAGAGAGAAACAAAGGAGACTAGCCGTTATATGAAGAATCTACGCTAAAACCGCTCCAAGATTGTTTCCTCTTCTTGGATTTGTGATCTTCTCTTGGTTGACATGGTTTGGAGCTCTCAAAACCTTCCCAAAAACGTTGGTGTTATGTTGGGAAGAATGGGATTACATAAGGGATCCAAAATATCAACAAAATATCCCAAAATATCAAAGACAGGGGAGCCATACCACTGCAGCGGTGGAGAAGTCAGTAGACTTTTGTCGTGTGACCGCTGCAGCGGTGGAGATGCAGATACATGATGGTCTTTTTGCTCATTTTCCATCGTTCTCTCCACCGATGTCCCACCGATTTGCTCGATTATAGACCATTTTCATCACTTTTCATCCCAAACACTTGATTTATAATAAAACAAATAAAAACATATTAAAACATATTAAAGTATTACAAAAACACTAGAAAACTACCAAATTCGGCTTGAGAATATTTAGATAAATTACACCTATCAAGAATATTGGCCAATAACTTAACGAATTAGAGTTGGAGGACGAGGCCAGAAATGAATCCATGAAGGTGTCCCTTAATGAACTTAGCGGGTCAGATTAGGGAGAGATACGTGCTCTTCGAGACCAAGTCTTCTTTCAACTGACTAGCCTAAGACAATACGTCAAAGGCGAGCTCACCAACATCCATGCTGAGTTGGAGGAATCTCGATCGATTGAGCTCTCTGTGAGTAGGTAGTATCTTATGGGACCAAATTACCAATGGTAAGGCAGTGGATGTTGACATCCCAAAACCAAACATATTCTCAGGCTAGCTAAACGCTTGAATAACTCAGGCTAGCTAAACGCTTGAATAACTGGATAACTTTCTTTAGGGGATAGAACATTATTTCACTACCAAAGGGACGGTGCACAAGGCCTCCAAAATCAACAATGTGGTAATGTACCTCATTGATACAACAATATTGGAGCTAGAAATACAATGATATTTCTAAAGGTACATGCGTAATTGAAACATTTTATGATTTCAAAAAAAATAAAATTAAAAGACAATTTTATCCTAAAAATGCCAAAGTTGAAGCAAGGGGTAGGCTTTGCGGGTTAAAGCAAATTGAGTCCACCTCGGACTATATGAAGGAGTTCACCACTCTAACATTAGAAATCCCAGATATGGCCTATAAGGATAAATTGTTTGTCTCCCTTGATGGATTATAAAATTGGGCTAAGACGGAGTTAAGGTACTGAGGTGTACAAGACCTCTCCGCCGCTATACCTAAAGTAGAATCGCTCATCAACTATAGTTAAAAAAATGAAACACCCAAGGTACAAGGAAAGCCCAAGAAGTTCAATCCAAGCAAAGGTGGGAGAGAGAAAGGATCCTCACAAAGTAGCCATGCAAACTAGGACCCTAGGAGCCACAAATCCTTGTATGGGAAGGAAAAGTCATGGACAGGAAATATAAGGATGACTCTAAACTCAAAAATAATTTCTTACTTTATGGTAGACCACATTGAGTACAAGATTGTTTAAAACAGAAAGTCCTAAATACCATGATCATCGAGAACCAGGAACAATAAAAGAAGCAAGAAAATGAGATACACATGGGTTCTCTTTACCTACTAAATGCTGTTAAAGTAAAATATTGCATGCCAATTTTTTTTTTCTAGGGGATAATGTTCGTGGAAGCAAAAATAAGTGGGTTGCTTACAAAGGCCCTTATCGTTATGGGAGTAGCCATAACTTTATCTCGATGGACGAATCTTGATGGACGAGGTGAATAGACTGAAACTCAATTTCATCAAGGATGAAGGGACTATGAAGGTCATAAACTAGGTGGCCGACCCAATACAAGGAATGGCACAAGGTATGCATGCCAACATTGGGCAATGTAAAGGCATGAAGGATAGGTTGGTGGTGCCTATGGATGACTTCAAGGTCGTTATTGGCATGGAGTTTCCCATATATTTTTCTAATTAAGTATGTATCATGGACAACGATAAGGCAAACATAGTCCTTGTTGAACATACTGCCAAAATCGAGAATCAAAACATGTCCACTATGCAGTTCAAAAAGGCATTTAAGAAGTGGAAATCAGTTACCTTACAATAGTGAAAAGAACGCCAAATGACCCTTTAGTTCTAAACATGTCTAAGCTGCCAAGAGAAATCAAAGAAGTCCTTAAGGAGTTCATGGATTTTATTACAAATGTGATAACAAAAAGGCTACCACCCCAAAGCGAGGTGGACCACAAGATCGAGTTAGAACTAGGTGACAAACCTCTGGCCATGGCACCCTATTATTTGTGACCTCCTGAGCTCAAAGAAATGAGAAGTCAACTCAAAAAGTTATAACTGGACCCAGTTTGTTGAACCGGGCTTAGCTTGAAGGTCCCTTGGATTCCAAAACACTTGTAGGTGTCCAAAGCACTATATGGGACACCTATGTTATTTCAGAAAAAGAATGATAGCTCATTGTGAATGTGCATCGACTATCAGGTACTTAACAAGATCATGATCAATAACAAGTTCTCAATTTCTTTAATCGTTGATATTTTCATTAACTCATTAAAGCCCGACACTTCACAAAGCTGGACTTACACTTTGGGTACTATCAAGTTTGCGCGGAAGGAGACGAGTCCAAGGCGACGTGTGTCACAAGGTACGGTTCTTTCGAATTTTTAATTATGTCATTCAGCCTCACCAATGCACTGGCCGCATCCTGTACTTTAATAAACAAGATCTTCCTACCATTCCTTAATCATTTTGCATTAGTGAACTTGGATGACGTCCTCATCAACAGTGAAAATTTGGACAATCATGTTCAACATCTAAAACAAGTCTTTTGAGTACTATGGAAAATGAGCTTTACATCAAGGCAAAAAATGTTCATTTCCCAAGAAAAAGTATCATGTTAACCCTAGATATTTTGATGGATAATTTAACATTGATGTTTTACAAAACTAATGTATTTATTGAGTAACTTCATATTAAATTCCGTTTCTGCAAATGAGAAAAGGATTGAATCATAAAAGATAATGATCGTTGAAGATTTACAAAGATGATGTTTTACAAAAAGATTCAAGATAAGTGAAGACATTGAGGAATTTTTGGAGCATTAAAGATTTTTTGTATTTCTAGGTAAAAACATCTCAATACTTTTATGCACTAAATACAATCCGATTAGGATCACGCACGACACTTAAAATTAAGTATTATTCTGCGTACCATAGTAAGAAGTGATAAATTTAAGATCCTAAATATTTTTAATAAAGTGTTAAATCATGAAACTTCTTTTTCTAAATTGTAAAATCAAGAAATGTTTTTAAAACATGAAAAGAGAAGGTTGTGGTCCATTCGATTGACTAATGGGAAGTCTCGGTTGATTAACAAGAACAGTAGCTTGTAAGAAATGTGAGGAAGAGCTATTGGCCAGAATGGTTGACCATTGAAAGGTTCGATCAATTGATGGATGGTACAACGGTCAAAATTTAGACCATTGAGCAGGGGCCAGTTAACTAATAATGGTCTGGTCGACCAACGGTCTCATATTGAGTCTACTTTGAATGTTTCAATTTTCAAGATCTTCAACCCAAATCCTATAGTTTTGAACGTTAGAAAATCTAATTTGGAAGGGATTTGAGCATATTTCTAATATCTATCACATATGTCGAAGATCCTATTAGTTAGTCCTTATATTAATTGGTTTTATGACTTTAATTGATTGAACTACGTTCTATGGTTAAGGATTTTGAATCAAAAATATTTTGGGGACTAAATTGAGTTTTTCAAAGGGTAGTTTTAAATCAAATACATCTTATTTGAAATAGTATTTTATATGGGGTCTTAAAGTGTCATAAATGGTCTTATGTTTTGAAAAATAGTCGTTATAAGCATGGTTTGAAATCTATATAATAAGACCTGCATTGTTAACTTAAAAACAATGAAAAGTTAGAGTTTTAATCAGTTATATTCACAAAGATATAATTATTTTGCTGAGAGTACGTTCAAGAGAAAAGTTTGCTTTGAAGAAATTATCATTCTTACTATTTTTGGGTTTGAGTCATTCTTATTATCATCTAAAAGAAATCTCGGTAAGATTGTTCTTGATTACTTACTAAATATTATATGTGATTTAATTTAGTTATATTCTTAAATTGAGCTAGTAGTATTTTATGTGAAAAATCATTTTCAATTTAGAATATCTTGAAAATCTTGTGAAACATTTTTACATGTAAAATCTAATTTAATTTATCTATGTGCTTATATTGAGTAAAATCAGATTTATTTTTTTCACGAAATTCTATCACGTATTATTGGGACATTAATTGAGCATGTATTGTATTGAGGTGGAAGAAGCTCAGGTGGGAATAAACTTGTATTTTTTGTATTTATGAAGGGAGTGGATTAGACATTTGCATTGGTATCTAATCATGATAGTTAGGTTTCACCTTTAAACTGTGAAAAAGATGAGGTTTGATTCTGCATGTAATAGAATTCGATTAATCTTTACCTTGGTAAAAAGATAGAGTTCTCCTTTAGCTTATGAAAATGAAAATTGTAAAGGTTTGATCATGAGCCTAGGAAAATGATTAGATTAGTCTGGTAAAAAGATAAGATTTTCCTTTAGCCTATGAAAAAGAAAATTGTAAAGGTTTGATCATGAGCTTGGAAAAAGAATTAGATTAGTCTTTAGCCTATCAAAAAGATAGTAAGGGTTTGGTTTATACTTGAGAGAGAAATTAGGGATAGTGGATTGCAAAAGCTTTGTGGAACTCGGGGGACTGGACGTAAGTAAGAGTAGCTTACCAAACTAGAATAAATTGTTGTGTGCCTTTTCTTTATTTCTAGTTGTTTGGTTGTGCAATAATTTAAATATGTTTCCGCTATAATACAAGATAATAACCATTCCCGCCCCACTGCCTCAGTAGTTGGGGGAGCCGTCGGTGTTCAGAATCCACCCTGATAGGGGAAGGTCTTTGCTTGGAGCAATATCTATGTTGGTAGTACTTAGTCGACATAGTTTAGGCAATCAAACAGGAGTGGTTCTTCCAAGGCTCGACGAGACAGTCATTTCCAGTGGAGATTTTTCGACGAATGTGAACTTAGTAATGAAATTGGCCATGACCTAACCTTTAATGGTGGTGCCGAGGCGGTAGTCAATGTGAAACTTGCTAAGCTCGAAATACCATTTTATCAACCTTCTTGATGTATCCAAAGCATAGAGTATTTGACGCGGGGGACGGCCAGCTAGCACAACTATGGAGTGGGCCTGAAAATACAGTCTCATTTTTCTGGAGGCGACCAATAGGGCGAGTGATAACTTTTCCATCTTGGAGTATCAAACTCCATCATTTATCAAGACGTGGCTGGCATAATACAATGGACGATGGGTGGTTCCCACTTCTCGAATCAGGGCGGCGCTGCCAGTTTTAAATTACCTATGTATTTCCAATCCGAATTTGTTAGTTTTCGAGTACGTTTATAGTTATTTTTATATGTTTTAATATGTTTTTATACTTTTTGTATAAATCAGGTGTGTGGAGAAAAATGATAGGAAACTGGAGCAAAAACAATGAGATCGAACCGAAGGTGAGTCGAAGTTACGGTAGATAAACAAGCAAGGAGGCAAAAATATAAGGGAAGCCCACCGCCTAGGCGTCCAGACCTCCACCTAGGCAGTGAAGATGCTAAGAATGACAAAAGGCTACTGACAACCCACCGCCTAGGCAGGAAATTCCTCCGCCTAGGTGGAAACCCCAGTAGAAACATTTTCAAGTCCACCGCCCACTTCTTCGCCTAGGCGGTCACCAAACTTGCAAAGCCAGTACAGGTGCTGTAACTTCAAGACTATTTTGGAATATGATTCAATCCGATTTTGGAAATACTCAAAACATAAAAGTTGTAGATATTTTTCTTATCTTTCCATAGGTTTTTTAATCACCTCAATCGGAGTTAGGATGAAGAAGTTACAGCCAAAACAAAATTGTAAACCTGCAGTAACTTCGCCTAAGCGAATTTTTCTTCGCCTAGGCGAAATTCTGGCAGAAAGTTAACCGACTTAACTTTGCCTAGGCAAATTTTAATTCGCCTAGGCAAAAATCCTGTAGCACAGCCTTGATATTTATGAGATATTTTGAGATCTTTTGGATATTTTTTAATCCCCTGTCTCCTATTCTCTTCCTTCTCTTCAACCCTTAAGGCCTTAGGCCATATCTTAGGAGTAGGATTAGGGATTTTTGGGGGAGATCTCTCAACCCGAGGTGGAGGATCAACGAGGAAGCAATCAATCGACATTTCTAGCGGCAAATCTTTGGATATCGGCTAAGTCGCTCGTTTTCTCTCTTTGTTTTCTTTATTTTGGTAGTTGTTGGGCATGTTTAGCTCGTTTTACATTGTATAAATAGTTAGGGCCATGAGTTAAATATATATTGTAATAGGGATTAACGTATTATTTATGAAAATATAGTTTTGGTTGAATTTGTGTTTCGTTTATGGTTGTTCCTTATAATTTCGATTGGGTTGCCATGTTTTCTATGATTATATGCTAGTTTAGATATATTAAGAATATGGGGTTTGACACTCGGGAGAGGTAACCCCGGATTCGGACTAGAGTTAACACAACACGACAATCAACGACTCGGGAGGGCGTTAGAAAGTGTGCAATCAATGACGTTGGGGCGAGACTCACGTGACTTAGAGTCGTTAAGACATTGAGGGGGACTTCGGCATTGACAGGAAGTCACGTATTCCCCAGTTTTACACTCGAAAGAGGTGGCGAGAGAGTTTACGAACCGAGATTGTCGGATACGCCGAACGCTGTTAATGTTAACTAAAACGAAATCAAACGCATTTAAATAAATAAAGTTAATCCCTAGGCAATCTACTCCCCTAAACAATCTCAAATTAGTATTTATAGTATAGTTAACTTGATTAGTATTTTAGTTTAGTATTAGTATTAAATTAAATTCTTTTTTTGTCGCCTAGATAAAGTCATGTTATGACAATCGCGATACTCAATAGTAACAACACCAATCCCTGTGGATACGATACCCGATCGAAAGGTCCACTATACTTACTCTTGATCCGTATGCTTTCGGTGAAAGTGGCAGTGCTTATTTAGCGGCCACCAGGCGCTCAAGGGAGTGGGAGATACGGTAAGGTACGAAAATAATTCCTCCCCCAATACAGGCGTGGAAAGTAACGGAATGGTCGCGAGATAGAGTTTTCACTCTTGAAATGACATCTCGTATTGTTTCATCCATTCATATGTCTCTTTTTCCCTCAACAGTTGAAAGAATAGAAAATGTTGCCCGAAAGAGCTACCCAATAATGGGCTAAATTGGGTAGTTACTAAATTTAAACAATTAAACACTTAAACACAAATAACCAATTTTCTTAAATCAATTATTATCTTATTGCGCAACGGAAATGTGTTTAATACTAAATGCATAACCAAACGTAATAAAAGAAAATAAGTAATACAGTCCACAATAATATATCCTGGTTCGGTAAGCTACTCTTACCTATATCCAGTCCCCCAAGTTCCACGGATATTCTTAATCTAAAAACCCCTGATTCTTTTCCCAACTAAGAACCAAACCCTTGTAATCTCGATTATTTTCACAGGCTCAGAATTAACCTTTACAATTATCATTTTCATAGATTCAAGAAGAACCCTTTCTTTTTACTAAGCTCTAAACTAACCTAATTACAAAAAGAATCAAAACCTAATCCTTTTAACAGGCTAAAGACTAAACCTTCGACTCCTTCACACGTTTACACTTATCTTTTTCTCAGACTTAGGAAGAACTTTTACAATCACCCAATTCTATTAGCGGAAAAATCAAAACCTAATTCTTTTCAAGGGAAGATAATAACATAATCTATTTGCAAGACAAAGATCAAACCCTAATATTTTTCAAAGAAAAAAGATCAAAACCTAGCTACCCTGACTAGACACCGTCCCAAACATGTCTAATCCACTCAAACTCACAAATATAAAAAATGTAAGTTTCTTCCCACAAGGAGCTTCTACCACCTCAATACAAATATACTTGATTGATGTATCGAATAACTACTACATGATAGATAAAATATGAGGTAATTAAAATTTGATTAAGAAATAAAGTGGGTAGCACAAATTTTGCACATAATCAGATAAAAAAGCAAAAATCGCTTAAAAAGATTTTTAGACTTTTAAGTTCAAAATGATTTTCCAACAATCCTAAACCAAGAAATGAATATCAATATATATATATATATATATATATATATATATATATATATATATATATATATATATATATATATATATAATTTTAACACTAGTAATAAAGTTTGGATAGATCTCTCCGGGAAAACACCGAAGATAATGATGATATCGTAATTAGAACACAAGTCGATGACGCCAAACAGTAAGTGCTTTAGACCAAGAACTTGAATATAATCTCTCGTACAAATCTCAACAATAATATCACTCTTATAAAGGTTCAAAGTTGATATTCTTGATGTATCTAATTTAATTTTTGTAGGTCTTCATTAATAGACCAATAATTAGCCCTCCAATGGTTAGTTTTACAAAGATATACCATAAAATGTTACTCTATTCTAAATTTGAAACCATTGAAATAGGAAGTATTAAATCAATTAAATTAAAAGAATCTCAAAATGTATGGACCATATCAATAGGGGTTACTAAATAGGCTCTTTAAACTTGAAATACATTCAAATACCCTAAATCATTCTCTTGGAATCATAAAAAAAATGGATAGTTTTTTACCAAGAAACCAAAATCAACGGAATCTATCACTGAAATAGTCGGCTGACCGACTGTGCCGAGCTTCCAATTTAGTTGTTCGCACAACACCAATTGGTTGATCGATTGAATCAGTGTATTTCTATTTTCCACCATTTTATCTACAAAATTAAACGGTTGACCAACCCTCTTCATTTGGTTGACCGATTGGATCGGTCTGCTCACTTCTTTACCTATTTCAGCTACTGTTTTAAACGGTTGTGGTAGCGCGTAAAATACATCGCTACTTACTCTCGCAAGTATACGAGGTCTAAGTTTTAATATAGTAGATCTTGAAGATCGAATATCGTTCCCACAGAGAAAAGTGTAAATAATTGAATACCGCAATTTACGTAGTCTAATGTTATCCTAACGATTAAAGAAATGATTTAAAATTAATCTAAACTAAACTACAACTAGTGGGTTAATCCTAACTAAGTTGATTAACTAGGGATTGATTTCGTTCACTTAATACATGTTTGATTTCGTTTAGTTAACAATAACGGAGTTTAGGTATCCGACAATCTCGGTTCGTAAACTCCTCTGCCACCTCTTTCGAGTGTAAGACGAGGGAATACGCGACTTCGTGTCAACGAAGAGGTCCCCCTCAATGTATTAACGACTCTAGGACACATGAGTCTTGACCCAACGTCATCGATTGCACACTAACTAACGCCCTCCCGGGTCGTTAGGTCGTAACGATGTGTTTACCCTAGTCTGAATCCAGGGTTACCTCTCCCGAGTGTCAAACCCTAGATTCTCAAATCCAACCCTAATACCATTACAAGCATACTAAGATCATCATCAAATGATAAACACAATAGGATTTAAAAGCAACAATCGTTAAAGAAACATACATTAAACCAAACGAGTATTTACACAACTACATCTATCCCTAACTAATCTTTAATTAAACTAACATGTTCTTAGCCAATACAATATTAAATCAAGAGGATATCATCAGTATCAATAATAAACATTAAGTACAAAGATGGAAACAAGGGAAGAAAAGTCAAATCTCAAAGTGGAGTAGTCCACTTTCGCCAAAGAACAATCCTCCCGAGCTTCCTCTTCTCCATTGATGAACTTCCTCTTCTAGCTCTTCAAGAAATGGCCAAGAATACTTCCTAAAACTAATCTAATCTACTTCCTAAATTATCTAATCCTAACTAAGGTGGAAGGAGCTCTCCAAATATCAACCGGTGCTCCTCTCTAGGGTCTAGGGTCTTTTACAATTGGGGGAGAAAGGGGTTAAAAAGAAGGTTTGGGAAAATATCTTCAAGATATCTGAAAATAGATATTTCTGTGCAGAGTGTCACCACCTAGGCAGTGGTTCACCGCTTCGGCGGTGGTTTAAGTCGGTTAAGCTTATGTCGGATCTTCGCCTAAGCAGTGGTTTCTTCGCCTAGGCGGTGGCTGCTGGCACAACATTATGACGTTTTCTTGCCTAAGAGGTGGTTCAGCACTCTAACATTATGCCTCTTTTTCGCCTAGGCGGTGGTCTTCATGCACTGAAACCCTGTTTTTCACGTTTTGTTCACTGTTTCTCCACCGTTTTCGCTTGTTTATCGCTCGTTAACGTCCCTTCACCTGTTTTACACTAAAACAAACTAAAACGCAATTAAATATAACTAATATGCTCAAAAACTAACAAATTCAGTTCCGAAATAGATAGGTATTTCACACCTATTAGGTTAACCGATTGCTTTTCTCAGTTGAATGGCTGGATCAATAGGACTTCGTTTTAACTCCAAAACTCACTGTTTTATTCAGTTAACCGATTTCTTTTCTTGGTTGACCAAATTGACCCAAAAACACAACTTTTTATACTTTAAAACACATTTTTCAATTAGGTGAATTATCAAAATCATTTCACATTAGGAGCACATACAATATCTCATTTTAGGATCTTAAACTTATCTCTTCTTTTCATGACACACATAGAATTAACTCATTTTAAGTGTTGTGTTATCCTAATTTGGATTGCATTAAGAGTATATAAGTAAAGAGTTGTTTTCACCTATTTTTCTTCAACGTCTTCAAACCTCTTCATAACTTTGTCATGTCCATCTTGCACCCTTTATGTTTTCTTCATCAGATCATCTTCTTACTCAAATGCATGGAACTCTAAATCTAAAGCACTCGATAAAACTATTAGTTCCACCAAAAATATCAATACTTAATTGTTTATCAAAACCTAGGATTCAACAATCTACCTAGTTTTTATGATGACAATTAACTTTGATATTTTCTTAAAAATATAATGCAACCATGCTCCCCCTAAATCCAAGGATGGGTATTAAAACTCATTTAAGCATAATATTGAAAATATAATTAAAAAATATTGAGGATATTCAATATAAGCCCAATTAAACCATAATGATATTCAACATAAGCCCATAATTACTTCTCCCTTTCATCAATGCAATGCTTAGGCTAATGATAGGTGTAAAATACCTATTTACTTCTAAATTGAATTTGGTAGTTTTCGAGTGTATTATTAATATTTAATTGTGTTTTAGCTTGTTTTTAGTTAAATCAGATGTAGGGATGTTAACGAGCTATAAACAGGTGAAACGATGGGAAAATGGTGAAGAAATAATGAAGAAATAAGGTTTCTAGACCACAAGACCCACCGTCGTGGCGAGAAGGCCACCGTTGTGGCGGTGAGAATGCGGGGAGTGCTGAAAATACACAAGTCCCACCACCTAGATGGTGAAAGTGCAGAAAGTTAGAGCTGTTTCACCGCCGTAGCGCTGATCTCCACCACTGCGGCGAAGGTTAAACCGACTTACTCACCGCCTAGGTAGTGAAAGATTAGAGAGTTTAGAAAGATGGACGACATACCCACCGCCATGGCATTGATTCCCACCGTCGCGGTGGTTAGCTCTACACAACAAAGAAGATATTTTCAGATATTTTGAAGCCTTACACCTATAAATACCCATTCTCCTACTTCCATTAAGAACTCTTGGAGGCTTGGAGGTTGAACGTCTCTAACCCTTAGGAGGTGGTCCTTGGCCATTTTTGAAGAGCTCAAAGAGGAGATTCATCATCCTGAGAAGATAAAACATTGGTGGATCGATCTTTGGCGATAGTGGATCACTCCACTTTAAGATTTGATAATTCTCTCTTTGTTTCTCTCTTTGTAATTTAATGTTTTATTGTAAATGATAATGAATCCCTCTTGGTTTAATGTTCTAATGTCCAAGATCATGTTAGATTAGATAAATATTAGTTAGGGATCGATGTAGATATGTAAATACTAGTTTGATTTAATATATGTTTGTTTAACGGTTGTTTGTTTAATTTCGATTGTGTTTATCATTTTATGACAATATTAGTATGCTTGTTAAGGTATTAGGGTTGGATTTGAGAATACAGGGTTTGACACTCAGAAGAGGTAACCCAAGATTCGGACTAAGATAAACACATCGTTACGATCTAACAACTCGGGAGGGCGTTAGTAAGTGTGCGATCGATGACGTTGGGGAAAGACTCATGTGACCTAGTATCGTTAAGACGTTAAGGGGGACTTCTTCGTTGACACGAAGTCACGTATTCACTCGTCTTACACTCGAGAGAGATGGAGAGTGAGTTTACGAACCAAGATTATCGGATACCTAAACTCCGTTATTGTTAACTAAATAAAATTAAACATATATTAAGTGAACGAAATCAATCCCTAGGGAATCAACTTAATTAGGATGAACCCACTAATTGTAGTTTAGCTTAGTTTTAATTAGTTTAATTTAAAAATAATTCTTGAACCATCTGAATAATATGAGACTATGAAAATTGCGATATTCAATTATTCACACTGTCCCTATGGGAATGATATCCGATCTTAACGATACACTATATTAAAACCGGACCTCGTGCACCTGCAAGTAGTCAATTCATAAGAGCACAAAAATCTCATTGTACAATTTTTGGCGCCGTTGCTGGGGATTAGTTGTTCTCATATTCATTTTTCGGCAACGTCCACCAAGTTTTTGGTGCTGTTGCCGAGGATGGTGTTGAATGCGTAGAATTGATATTGCGACTAAGTAGTTGAATATTAATTCAGACAATTCTTTTGTTTTATTTTCTTTTAATTTTTTTTTTGTTTCGTGAGTTGTGATCAAGCAGTGCATACAACATAGAAGAAGTTGAAATTCTTGACTCTTGATCCCGAGATCGAGTATACGTTGAAAATGATAAGGAGAGAGAGAAGAATCCAACTTCAATGCCATGAATCATGATCCAACGAAGCATACTAACCCTAATTCCTTATCTATGAGGGATTTCAGTGAAAAATGCTCAACCAAGTACAGCTAGGGACGATAAATCAAACAAGTCACATGTTTTTTAATCTAAAACTTAGGGTATCAAGTTTTACCCGATTTTTGCTATGAATTATTTTTTGGAGGCCGAAATGGTCTCGGAGCATGTTTGGAGGTGAATTAAAGAGTGAGGATAATCAGAGATGTGTTTTGCACTTAAAATCGTTGAACAAGCGAAGTGGAAACGCATGGTGTGGAGCCTTTGTATGAAAACTTAAAGAAAAAATGAAAATCCAGAAGCAGGATCACCACCTAGGCCGTGGATGCATAGCCTAGGCGGTGAAAATACAAGATGTCAAGTTTTCAGCATAAACTCCTCTCCGCCGCAGTGGTGAAACAATAGAGAGTTAAGTTTTTGAAAAGGTGTTTCACCTCTGTACGCCGAGGATTTAAACCCTCGAAGTATATGACTACTCGCAAGTGTACGAGGTCAAAGTTTTAGTATAGTGTAATTGTGAAATATCAGGTTATCGTATCCACAGGGATTGGAGTTGTTACTATCGAATACCGCGTTTGTCGTGACCTAACTTTATCTTGGCGAAAAACAAATGTATTTAATTAATTAAACTAATACTAATATAACCTAAATTAACTATGCTAATATGTTTTAGGGTGAAGAATTGCCTAGGGATTAACATGTTTACAAATACGTGTTCAATTTTGATTTACTCACGTTTACGATGTTCGACCAATTTGACAACCTCGGTACGGAAACTCCACCGCCATCTCTCCCGAGTGTAAGACGGGGGAATACATGACTTCGAGTCAATGAAAAAGTCCCCCTCAACGTCTTAACGACCCTAGGTCACGTGAGTCTCGCCCAGCATAATTGATTGCACACAATCCAACTCCCCCCCGGGTTATTAGATCGTGCATTGTATTTCCCCTATCGACAATCTCCGTTTGTAAACTCCCTCGCCAACTCTCCCAAGTGTAATACGGGGGATATAACGTGACTTCGTGTCAACGAAGAAGTCCCCCTCAATGTCTTAACAACCCTAGGTCACGTGAGTCTTGCCCCAACGTCATCGATTGTCCACAATCCAATTCCCTCCCGAGTTATTGAATCGTGGCGTTTGTTTACCTTAATCTGAATCCGGGATTTGTCAAAATACCGTATTCTCCATTTATCAATCCAATCATAATAAACAAACAATACGATAAACACAATCAAACTACGAAGAACAAACATAAACGCAACACCGAAATCATCCAAACAAACATATTTATAAATATACCGTTAATCCCTACTACAATCCATATTTAACTCATGGTCATAACCGTATAAACATATAAATCGAGCTAAACATGCTCACATGATCCTAAGATAAAGAAATAAGGAAAAACAATCGAAGAACTTAGTCTCGTCTGAAGATAAACCGCTAAGAACGTTTGATGATCGATTTGTCATCTTCTCTACTTTGGGATGTGAGATCCACCTCTAAAACTCCTAAACCATAGCCTAAATATGGCCTAAGGTCCCCAAATGGCTAGGGAGGTTCACAAGGAGGGGAGATGGGATGATATTTATAGCCAAAATATCTCAAAATGTCTAATAAATATCAAGGCTGTGTCAGGGGTTTTCACCTAGGTGAAGGAATTTTCTCCTAGGTGAAGTTAGGTTGGTTAACTTTCGGCTGCTTTTCTGCCTAGGCACTGGAATATCCGCCTAGGCGAAGTTACTGCAGGTTTGCATTTTGTTTTGGCTGTAACTTCTTCATCCGAATTCCGATTGAGGTGATTCAAAAACCTATGGAAAGATAAGAAAAATATATACAATTTCTATGTTTTGAGTGTTTCCAAAATATTATTTTATTATATTTCAAAATAGTCTTGAAGTTACAGCACCTGTACCAGCTTTGCAGGTTTGGTGAGAGCCTAGGCGAAGAAGTAGGCGGTGGACTTGGAAATGTTTCTACTAGGGTTTCCCACCTAGAAGGAGGAATTTAACACCTAGGCAGTGGGCTGTCAGAAGCCTTTTGTCATTCTCAGTATCTTCATTGCCTAGGCGGAGGTCTGGACGCCTAAGTAGTGGGTTTCCTTCATATTTTTGCCTCCTTACTTGTTTATCCATCGTAACTTCGACTCGCCTTCGGTTCAATATCATCGTTTTTGCTCTAGTTTCTTATATTTTTGCCCCACACACCTGATTTAATACAAAAAGATAAAAACTAATTAAAACATAATAAAATACTATATAAACGCTCGAAAACCAACTTAATTCGGTTTGGAAATACGTAGGTAGATCACACCTATCAACTGCCGAGGTAGTGATTCCCACCGCCTAGGCGGTGAAATAACAGAAAGAATTGGTTTTAAAAAGGCTCTCATACCAACGCAGCGGTGATTCCCACCGCCGCGGCGGTGAGGCTCTATTTGATTAAAACCATCTTGCTTTACAAAAATTCCACAACCACTTCTAAAACTCCAAAATTTATCCATTTTCATCCTTCCAAACCATTTCAAACCCTCAACTTCATCATTCCATTTACAAAATTTGTGATTTCCACCCAAAATCATGCACCAAAAAAATCAGGTTTAACCCCCATTTTTGCGATTTTCAATTTCTATTGGATTTTGGTTTTATTTTTGGTGATAAACTAAGTTTCTATGGATTGTTAAATTGTGTGAAACAAAATTGCATGATATATTTTTGAAATTTTGTTGAAACGTTGTGATTAGTGTGTGCGCAAGATCAAATCCAACGGCTCTTTGGCACACGCTTCGGCATTGATATGAGTGCTTATCCACCTATGCCGCATGTTTTGCTGTACCTCTTGAAACCACCACAATTTCCATTCCGACGTGATAGTGGTGGCAATGACTTTCCTCCCAGCGAACGGTAGGAGGTGAGACTTTTACGTCTTATCCCCTAGGTATGTGTCGGCACCCAATTTTACTTGTCATTGCTATAAATTATTATTGGGTTCGCTACTTAGTCAGTAAGAGCACTGCCTCTTTTTAAGTTTTGGGGGAATGTACATCACGTTTTTTATTGTTAAAGAAATATGTGAATGATGGAAATACTTTTGTATGTAAAACTTTAATTTTTAGTTAAGCTTTATTTTAATTTTCATGTTTTAGCATGTTAAATGCTTAGTTAGTATATATATGTTAGTGTTTAGTTTTAATATAGAAATATTTATGTATGGAGTCGTATATGCTTGGTGAGTTGTTAAGTTTCGCTGGGCCATATGCCGATGATGAAAATTATCTCTTAATTGTATATCGAGGTCGGGGATAATGCTAGTTGTGTGTGTTTTGTGTGCTTAGAATGTCTATTAAGTAAAAATTATTATGATCCTTAAATCGCACGATCGCATGGACTCAGTGTATAATTATTTGAATGAATTGACGCTGATTATTCAGTAATAAGTTCATGACAGAAAAGAGGAATCTAGAACTTGATTTGGGGTAGACTTGAGGCGAAATCCTAGGTAAGGTAATTCGAGAAGCATGATTTAGGCGTTAACTTTTTTTGCTTGAAACTTTTGAAGCTAACTTGAAAATTTTTATCCCTCAATCCCCTGTCGAAACCAATAAACTTTTCAATTCTGAACACGTTTCAATACTCTATCCAATTAAATTTTTCCAAACTATTGTCACTAAACCTAAAAGTCAAAATTGAGTGAAATCAAGTAGCATAGACTAATGCTGACTTGAATTGAGCGATTGAGGTTTTGGATAAATTGTTATTGGTTCAATATTAATGTATTCACTTGTCATTCTTTTTGCACGCCCCTAAAATTGTATAAATTCGAATAAGTTTAGGGGTATGACAATGTTTAAAAAAAAAAAAAAAAAACTATGTGAATATAGTTTTTATTTTCATTTCTTTCGACAAGTGAATACAAAGTTCTTAAATTCTTATTCAGGGTTGTATTTTTAATGTTTGGGGTTACGAGAGAGATTTAGCGACAAGCGTTTGTGCCTCGGGTATCATTCAATTATAATGATCTGCTATTTTCTATTCCTACGATACCCTTAGTCATTCTCCAAAGCCAAACCAATCCCTATTGATCTCTGTGAATGTCCGAACCTACATTAGTGGATAATCGAGCCTAGTCAAGCGTATGGTTTTCCTGAATCCTTTAAAGTTTGAGTCATGAGCTTGTCTATTGAATAATCCAATCTGGAGTTTGGTTAGTTATACATTTGAGCTCTCTCACACACATATTTTAAATGGATCTAGAATGGTTTTTATTGATATTGAGTGTTGAAATTCTAGAACACCACTTGGTGTGTATTATTTCCCAAACTTGATCAAATTGAGGGCTGTTGAGGGAGGACCAATTTCGTTTCTTCGATTGAATTTGGAACTCGCATGCATATACTTCTTCTTTGTTAAAGTTTTTCATTTTTAGATTAGTTGTTAGTTAATTAGTGTAGTTAGTTTAATTTAGTGTTAGGGTGTTTTGCTTGAGGACTTGCAAATTTCCAAGTTTTGGGGTATTTGATAGGTGTAAAATACCTATCTACTTCTAAACCGAATTTGGTAGTTTTCAAGTGTATTATTAATATTTAATTGCATTTTAGTTTATTTTTAGTTAAATCAGGTGTAGGGATGTTAACGAGCAATAAACAGGAAAAACGGTAGGAAAACGGTGAAGAAATGATGAAGAAACAAGGTTTCAAGATCACATGACCCACCACAGCGGTGAGAAGGCCACCGTCGCGGTGGTGAGAATTCTGGGAGTACTGAAAATACACAAGTACCACCGCCTAGGCGATGAAAGTACAGAGAATTGGAGTTGTTTCACCGCCGCGGCGCTGATCTCCACCGCTGCGGCGAAGGTTAAACCGACTTACTCACCGCCTAGGCGATGAAAGATCAGAGAGTTTGGAAATCTAGCCGACATACCCACCGCCGCGGCACTGATTCCCACCGTCGCGGCGGTCAGCTCTGCACAGCAAATAAGATATTTTCAGATATTTTGAAGCCTTACACCTATAAATACTTATTTTCCCACTTCCATTAAGAACTCTTGGAGGCTTGGAGGTTGAACATCCCTAACCCTTAGGAGGTGGTCCTTGGCCATTTTTGAAGAGCTCAAATAGGAGATTCATCATCCGGAGAAGAGGAAACATTGACGGATCAATCTTTGGCAACAGTGGATCACTCCACTTTAAGATTTAATCCTTCTCTCTTTGTTTCTCTCTTTGTAATTTAATGTTTTATTTTAAATGATAATGAATCCTTTTTGGTTTAATGTTCTAATGGCCAAGATCATGTTAGATTAGATAAATATTAGCTAGGGATCGATGTAATTGTGTAAATACTAGTTTGAATTAATATATGTTTCTTTAACGATTGTTTGTTTAATTCCGATTGTGTTCATCATTTTATGAAAATCTTAGTATGCTTGTTAAGGTATTAAGGTTGGATTTGAGAATACAGGGTTTGAAACTCGGAAGAGGTAACCTTGACGACCCGGGAGGTCATTAGTAAGTGTGCAATTGATGACGTTGGGGAAAGACTCACGTGACCTAGCGTCGTTAAGACGTTGAGGGGGACTTCTTCGTTGACATGAAGTCACGTATTCACTCATCTTACACTCAGGAGAGGTGGCGAGTGAATTTAAGAACCGAGATTGTCGGATACCTAAATTTTGTTATTGTTAACTAAATGAAATCAAACATGTATTAAGTGAACGAAATCAATCCCTAGGTAATCAACTTAGTTAGGATTAACCCATTAATTATAGTTTAACTTAGTTTTAATTAGTTTAATTTTAAAATAATTCTTAAACCGTCTGGATAATATAAGACTATGCAAATTGCGGTATTCAATTATTCACACCGTCCCTGTGGGAACGATATCCGATTTTAAAGATCCACTATATTAAAAACTGGACCTCGTGCACTTGGGAGTAGTCAATACACAAGAGCGTAAAAACCTCGTCGTACAACTAACAAATCCCTAGACATAAACTAACTCATTAAACATCAATTGTTCCCCTTTTGTCATCTCAAAAAGTAGGGCAGAGAACCAAAAACATCACTCTAGGCATACGTCGTTATTCCTAGCCATACCTAAACCTTGAATTATTTTCATGAATTGATATTCCGCTAAAGGTTTGGTTGAAATATTAGCAAGGTAATATGAGGTATTAACATATTCAATAGATAAATTATCTTTTTCAATTTAAGCATAACATATTATTATTCCACCTATAAAAAAAAACTTATCCCCCCATGTAATTGTAAACATCAATTCATGCAAAGGAGAACAAAAATTCATAACATCATATTTTCTCCTCCAAAATATTAGTATAAAAGAATTAGATTCAAAAAAAAAAAAAAAAAAGATTATGATGAGAACAATTTTTAAGATTAATGTCTATATTAACCATCTTTAGGCAAATTCAAAAGATCATCAAAACATTTCAACAATATAGCATAAAATCATATAATTTCAATTAAGTCAACATGCTTTATCAATTAATATCTTCCCTTTAATAAAAAAAAAAAACACGTAATTTTTATCGTACTAGGACATGAAGCATATCTCAATGATGATTTATGAAACTATTAACGTAAACCTAATGCATGCTTTAAACATGGATAAGTGCATATTTATCACATAAAATTATAGCTCCCTTCTTAAATAATAATCATTTAAAACACGAGACATTAGATGTATGGCAAACACTTAATGTCTATAAGGATATCTACATGCAATAGTATCAACAGATTTAAATATCATATATATTCGGAGATCATATAGATAGTATAAAAAAGAATTGACATGATATTATAAACAAATATCTACCATGCAAGCTTTATCACGGTCATAATCATTACTTAGAATTCAAATTATATAAATGCATCAATTAAATCATTTGTTTATCATTTAAATAACCATAATATTTAATATTTCAAATAGATCAAGATATCATGTATTTTAACAAATTAACTTAATTCAGTAATGAACAAGCCATGGATTGATATAACATACTTCGCATATTTTTAAGCATAACTTTTAGTAGATTTCATATAGCATAACATAAAAAAATCACGTACGAATATGTAAACTTATCGGATTATCATGCAATGATTTTAAGACAACAAAAGAATATATAAAATTGCACAGGTCTTATAAAATTTTACTAACTTATTTAAATTGATTTTCTTACTCATGGCATAGTGTCTAGAAATCACATGACTTCATCTTTAGGTGTCAAATACGTAAATTTTACTTTATCCTCTGTCACGTATTGAGAACAGCCACTTCCTAGGAACAATTTATCCTTAATTTACTCATAGATGTTTATTAGATTAACATGCAAGGAGCACCTCAAAAAGTTCCTAGGTAGTATTCAATCTAAGTGGGTCTGATCTTATTAGCTAGGAAAATTTTAATTCCTTTAGAAACCCAAACTTGTCTACATTTAGATACTTTTGAAAAACATTTGTTAATGGTATGCCCCACAATTTTATATTTAAAACATCTAATAAGATTCATGTTTTTAGAAAAGAATGTATGAAATCTATCTTGTTTAAGATTTTTCTCAAAACTAATTCTAGCTTTATCAAAAATACCTCTTGAACTCCCCAAAAGTATTTTCAAATTATTTTCACCACCCGTGAATTTGAAAACAATCGAATGTAAATCTGAAATGTTGGATTTCAATTCAATGTTTTCAGATTCAAACTTCATCGCTTGCTTGTTTAGTATATTAATTGTACTTTGTATGGCATTAATTTGAGAACACTAGTTTTTATAATCATGCTTTAATTCTTGATAAACATCAAATAAATCATTGAAATCTAAAGGACAAGAACTAGAACATTTCGCTAACTCATGTCCAGTGGCCATCAAAGTAAGTATAGACAAACCATCATTGCTCGATTTTTCTGAGCTACTCGACTCTAGTCATCCCAAGTGGTTTTCATTGACTTCTTCTTAGTCTTCTTCACCTTCTTTTTTTCCTTTCTCTGTTTCTATTTTTCCCTCTTTGGCTTGGGACAGTCGAATTGGAAGTGTCCATTCTTGTGACAGTTGAAGCATTCCACATTACTCATGTTAAAATTTTTGTTTCCACGGAATGTTTGTCGAGTCATTTTTCTGAAAATTTTCGTGAGAAGCACCACATCTTTTTCTTGCTCGCTATCAAGACTAATGTCATGAATGTCATCTTTTTCCTCATTTTTCTGAACTTTCAATGTCAAGGACTTTTTTTTAATATTTTCTATTTTGTCTCATATCCTTATATCTCTATCTCACGGGTTATTAGGTTACCAATGATCTCATCAATGGTGTAAACTGTGAGGTCTTTAGCTTCCTCTATTGCAGTTACGTTTGGCTCCCAAATATTAGTCAATGATCTCTGAATTTTTCATACTATGTCCTCCATAGAATTAGGCTTTCCAAGTTGACCAAGGTTATTGTAAATATTATTGAATCTTGTATACATTTTCAGAATAAATTCTGCTTCACCTATTCTGAATAGCTCGAATTAACAAACTAAGGCATTGATCTTGGATTGTTTCACCTGATTTATCCATTCGTGTGTGATTTGCAATATGTCCCACATTTCGTTTGTCGATCCACAACTTAAAACCCTGGTATATTCATTTCTATCTAAAGAACCAAACAAAATGTTAATAGCATGAGAATTATTAGACAATTTTTGTTTATCCTAAGGAGTCAGTTGTTCCTTCTTCTTAATCACTCCATTCTCCTTAGGAATGAATAGGTCATCTTTAATGGCCAGCCACACATCAAAATTAGTGGCTTGATGAAAAGTGATCATTATATCCTTCTAGAATGAATATTTATCACCTATAAACAAATGTGGATGGTGCATAGACTGTCCTTACCTAGAGTGCCCATGGGGTGCACCATGTGATCTTTCTTAGCTAGGATACTAAGCCAAATAAGCTAAACTAGCTCTGGTACCAATTGTAGGCCCAAAAAGCTACCCAGGAAGGGGTAAATTGGGTAGTTACTAAATTTAAACAATTAAACACTTAAACACAAATAACCAATTTTCATAAATCAATTATTATCTTGTTACGCAACAGAAATGTGTTTAATACTAAATACAAACCTAAACAAAATATAAGAAAATTAGAAATGCAGCACACAACAATATATCCTTGTTCGGTAAGCTACTCTTACCCATATCCAATCCCTCGAGCTCCATGGAGATTTGTAATCCACTAAACCCCTGATTCCTTTACCATGTAGAAACCAAACCCTTACAATCTCAATTCTTTTCATAGGCTCAGAATAGAATTTTACAATTATCATTTTCTTCTTTTTACTAGGCTCAAGACTAACCTAATTCTATTATAGGAAGAATCAAAATCTAATCCTTTTAATAGGCTAAAGATCGAACCAACCACTCCCTCCCACTTTTACACTTATCATTTTCTTAGGCTTGGGAAAAACTTTTACAATCACTTAATTCTATTACCGGAAGAATAAAAACCTAATTCTTCTCAAGGGAAAAGAATAACCTAACCTTTTTGCAGGACAAAGATCAAACTCTAATCTTCTTCACAGGAAAAAGATTGAAACCTATCTATCCCGACTAGACACTGTCCCAAACGTGTCTAATCCACTAAAACTCACAAATACAAAAAATGTAAGTTTCTTCTCACAAAAAACTTCTACCACCTCAATACAAATATACTTTATTAATGTCACGAAAACTACTATATGATAGATACAATTTGTGGCAATTAAAATTTGATTAAAAAATAAAGTGGGTAGCACAAATTTTGCACACAATCAGATAAACAGACAAAAATCGTCTAAAACGATTTTTAGACTTTTAAGTTCAAAATTATTTTCTAACAATCCTAAACCAAGCAATGAATATCAATATAAATATAATTTTCAAGCTAGTAATAAATCTTCGATAGATCTCACTGGGAAAACATCGAAGATAATGATCATATCGCAATTAGAACACAAGTCAGTGATGCCAAAAACAAGTGTTTTAGATCAAGAACTTGAACATAATCTCTCGTACAAATCTCAGCAATAATATCACTCTTATAAAAGTTCAAAGCTAATGTTCTTGATGTATCTAATTCAATTTCTGCAGGTCTCTATTAATAGACCAATAATTAACCCTCCAACGACTAGTTTTTCAAAGATATGTCATAAAATGACACTCTAAGACCACATATATCATAACCTTTTATTTCTGGTATATTCCGCTTAAAAATATCTTTCAAATCTCTCATTTAAGTCCATAAAACTATTCTTAATTTAAAACCATTGAAATAGAAAGTATTAAATCAATTAAATTAAGAGAATCTCAAAATATATGAACCATATCAATAGGGATTACTAAATAGGTTGTTTAAACTTGATATACATTCAAATCCCTTAAATCCTTCTCTTGGAATCATAAAAAATGGATAGTTTTTTACCAAAAAACCAAATTAGTCAAATCTGTAACTAAAGCAGTCAGTTGACCGACCTGTCCCATTCGGTTGATTGCCTATGCTAGATTTCCAATTAGCCGTTGGCATAACACCAGTCGGTTGACCGATTGGAACAGTGTGCTCCTCTTTTCCACCATTTCATCTACTAACTCAAACAGTTGACCAACCCTCTTTATTCAGTTGACCGATTAGATCAGTGTGCTCACTTCTTTACCTATTTCAGCTACTGTTTCAAAAGATTGACTGATTGCTTTTCTCGGTTGACTGGATGGATCAATATAACTTTATTTTAATTCCAAAACTCATTGTTTTATTCAATTGACCAATTGCTTTTCTTAGTTGATTGAATTGACCTAAAAATACAACTTTTTATACTTTAAAACATATTTTTCAATTAGGTGAATTATCAAAATCATTTAACATAAGGAGCACATACAACATCTCATTTTAGGATCTTACACTTATCTCTTCTTATAATGACACACATAGAATTAACTTATTTTAAATGTTATGTATAATCCTAATTCGGGTTGCATTACGAGTATATAAGTAAAGAGTTGTTCTCACCTATTTTTCTTCAATTTCTTCAACACTCTTCATAACTTTGTCATATCCATCTTGCATATTTTATGTTTTCATCATCAAATCTTCTTCTTAATCAAATGCATGGAACACAAAATCTAAAACACTCAATAAAATTATTAGTTCCACAAAAAATATCAATACTTAATTGTTCATCAAAACCTAAGATTCAACCAAAAACACGTCACTTGACCAGGAGATGAAGGGGCTAAGGGCTACCACCCTTCCCACCCAAATCTAAACATTTCCATGATGGCTCGGATTTGATTTGGGTTAGCGTCTATCCCCCTTTTAGAGATCATAAAGCTTAGAAACTTGCTGGAGGCCACTGCAAAAACACATTTAAAGGGGTTGAGCTTCATCCAGTATGCTTGGAGAATATCGAAACACCTTTTGAGATTGGCAATGTGTTGTTTGTCTAGCAAACTTTTGACGAGTATATCTTCTGCATACACCTCCATAGACTTTCCTATATTAGACTTGAACATTTTGTTGACAAATTGCTGATAGGTTGCACCAATATTCTTTAGGCCAAATGGCATCACCTTGTAGCAGTAGGTGGCCTTATCCATTATAAATGACATTTTTTGGCAATCGAGAGGGTACATCAGAATTTTATTTTACCTAGAGAATGCATCTAGGAAACTCAAAAATTTATAGTCGGCAATGGCGTCAATTAATACATCAATCCTCGGAAAGGGAAAGAAGTCCTTGGGGCATGCCTTGTTGAGATCTTTGTAACCGATGCACATTCACCATTTCTCCTTTACCTTCTTAGCCAGAACTACATTGGCAAGCCAATTAGGGAAAGTGATTTATTCGATTATTCCAGCGCCTATTAACTTCTGAGTCTCTTCGACGATAATGGTTTGCTTCTTCGGATGAAATTTTCTTCTCTTCCGGTGAATTGAGAGATGTATGGGGTTAATAAACAATTGATTCATGGACATCCAGGGATCGATCCCCAGTAAGTTAGAGTGTGACCATACGAAGACGTCTTTGTTCTTCCTGAGGAGTTTTTCCAGGGCTTGTCATACTTCAAGAGCCATTTCAGTCCCAAATTTTACCGTCTTAGTGTTGCCTTCGATATGGACTTGGATGGAGACTAGGTTATCATCGAGAATCGACCATGCTCTCTTATCCCCGAGGTCCTCTACAAGAAAGTGCCCCAACATTTAAAAAGTAGCCGTTGGAGGACTTGATACTGGTCTATATAATTAAACTTGCAGGATTAAGGTACATAACATCAAAAACTCTCAGTTCCTACACTTTTGTAAGAGTTATCATTCTATTGAGATTTGTTTGGAAAGATTTTGTGTTAAAATTCTTGAGCTAAAGTGCTGATTAATTTGGCGTCCTCGACTTGTACTATCTTGCGATTCAGCTTTGATTCTTCAGTGTTTTCCTAGTGAGATCTTTCCAAGCTATTATTCTTAATTTTGATTTCATATTACGATATTTGCTTAGTTGTTATTGTTGATCCTAAGATTTTGATGACCAATTAAGTATTGATGCTTTGTTGGAACTAATATTTGATCAAGTGTTTCAATGATATAAAGTTCCAATAATGAAAATGTCAAAGTGAATGGATGCTAAATGAAGATATCAAGATGATGAAGAAGTATTAAGAGTTTGAATACATTAGGGAAAACAACTCAGGTAAATATTAACTCTTAATATCCCATTTAGGAACACACACATGGCACAAAATGAATCTTATCTGTTATGTGTGTTTTTGTTAAGTATATTTATTTACTCCTATGTGAATTAAAAAGAAATATTTTTGAATGACTAAAATGGAATATAAGAATATTAGTGGAGATTATTTAAATATAAAAATGGATAAGGGGCAAAATCGTAAAAGAAAGTAGGTTAAAAACGAGATTAGAGAAGTGATTCAGAAGGAGTTAGTCGACTAAGGAGTCAATCGGAGAAGAAAGATGAAATATCCTGAATTGAAGAGTCAACCGACCAGTCGACCTGTGAAAACATCTAAACTCTCTGAATCTGTAAGTTGATAGAGCGGTCGACCGATGAAAGCATGACTAACTCTCTAAATCTGCGAGTTGATCGAGCAGTCGACCTATGTTCGCTGTGGTGATAGTTTGGCTACAAGCTAAGTTGGACAGTCGATCGGGCAGTCGACTGATGGAACTCTTCCAAGATATTTGGGATTCCAAATTTGTATCTAACAGTAGCCGTTTATGGTTAAGATATGTGAGATATCTTAGGGATTTGTACTTAATTGAGATATGATCTATATATTTTATTATCCTTATTAATTTGGTCTATTTAATTAAATGTTCTTTTAATTAAAGTGCTTTAATGCTTTCTATTTTGATGAATTTTGATTTAAAAATGTTTAAGGACCAAAATAAGATTTTCCAAGAATATTTTTAAATGAAAAAGATCTATTTTGATTATATATGATGTATGGGGTCTTGGGGTGTCATTTAATAACACAATATTTGAAAAGTAATTATTATAAGATATCTTTGATATTCCTATATTTAAAGGTGTGAATTTTGAGTTTAAAATATTGTTATTTTGGTGGAGAATATTTTGGGCCAAAAATATGGGAGAGATTTAAGGGATTTATTTTGATCTTACGATTTAGTCCATATACTTATATATAATTCTTTCTATATTTATATTGATTAAGATCAAATCTTTTAAGGGATTAAATTGAATATTTTGAAAGCTATTATTAAGTAAAATATACCTTAAATGAAAGGTATCAATATATGGGGTCTTTAGGTGATTTTAGAATACATGTATTAAGGAAACTAGCCGTTATAGGGCTTGTTTCATATACCTATAAAAAGACCTGCGGATTTCATAATGAAGTAACACCATATCAAGAACTATTCAGTTCATAAGCTTTTATAAGAGTCATTATTTTGAGATTTATTTTGGGGGATCAAATTGCAATATCAATTATTGAGGTGTTCTTGAGTTAAAGCATTGGTTGAGTAAGCGTCACCGATTTGAGTTGTTCAACATTTCAATCTATTATTCTTCAGTATTATCCTAGTGAGTTCTTTCCAATTATATTCTTTTATTGCATTATTTGTTTATTGTTTGAAAATTGATCTTAGAAATTGTTTATGATTTTTGAAGAAAATATTTTTACAAACAATTTCTTAAATCTGATTACATGCTCTAATTTGCTACCTATATCTTCTTAAAATCAGATTTTTGTATCTCACATATTTATATCACTAGTTGGGATGTTAATTGAGTTATTATTTATCTTGGGTGGTAGAAGCTCCGAGTGAGATTTTCTTCTTATCAATTTTTTGTATTGGTGAGTTGTGACGGATTAAATACTGTTGGGGGTATTTAATCAGAGGTAGCTGGGTTTCAGTCTCTTCCTATAAAGAGATTGAGGTAGTAATTCTTCCTGAATAGAATTGTGATTTGTAAAGATTTCATCCTTACCTAAGAAAAGGATAGTTGGATTGTTTTGTGAGGTTTTGATTCTTGTGCCGTAGTGATAAAAAGAATTAGGTTATTCTTTAGCTTATAAAAAGTAGAGGTTATTCATTAGCCTGAGAAAATGAAATTGTAAAAGTTGATTATGAGCCTCTAAAAGAATCGGCGTGTGGGTTTGATTCCTACCTTTAAAGGGATCTTGAGAATTAGTGGGTGCGAATCTCCATGGGGCTCGGAGGACTAGACTAGCCAAGAGTAGCTTGGTGAATCAGGATATATCTTAGTATACTGCAATATTTACTTTACTATTTTTGCTGTTTGGGTGTGCACTTAGATTGATAATATTATTCCGCTGTGTTATAAACATAATAATTAATTTAGGAATAAAATTAATTATTTGATTTATCAAGTTTTATTCTGATATATTTTTTAATTACCCAATTCACCCCCCCCTCTTGGGTATTCTATTGGGCCAATAAGGATTATTAGACAATCGTTTCCAAATCTAAAAGCCTGAAAAATCTTTTTAAAATGATTGTGTATGCTTATCCGATTACGTGCTTTAATTTGTACTACCCGCACTTGTTTATTAATCAGATATTAATTTGCCTTACATTAAATCTATCACGTAATAAATTTCGAGACATTAATCGAGCATAATTGTATTAATATAGTAAAAGCTCTTTGTGAGAAGAAATTCATTATTTTTTGTATTTGTGAGTTTGAGCAAATTAGACACGACTGGGTCGGTGTCTAGTTAAGGTAGCTAGGTTTCAATCTTTTCTAGTGAAAAAGATTGAGGTTTGATCTTTATCCTAAGTATAAAAAGGTTAGGTTATTCTTTTCCTTGAAAAGAACTATGTTTCGATACTTTCTGAAATTGAATTAATTTTGAATAAATTGTAAAGGTTCAATCCTTACCTAGGAAAATGACATTTGAAAGAGTTGTGAGGTTGTGATTCTTCCTATAATAGAATTAAGTTAATCTTTAGCTTGGTAAAAAAATAAGGTTGTTCCTTAACTAAGGAAAAAGAAAATTGTAAAGGTTAATTCTGAGCCAGGGAACAGAATCGTTATAAGAGTTTGGTTTTTACCGTTAAAGAAATCAGGGGTTTAGAGGTTGCGAATCTCCGTAAAGCTCGGGGGACTGGATTAGGCAACGCTAGTTTGTTGAACCAGAATATATCTTGGTGTATTGTATTATATATTTTCTTTATATCTTGTTTGGGTATGCACCTACAATTAAATACTTATCCCCTGCGTAATGAAGATAATAATTGATTTAGAAAAAATTGATTATTTGATAATTAAGTGTTGAAAGATTTATTTGTTTAAATTTTTTACAACTACCCAATTCACCCCCCTTTTGGGTAGCTCATTGGGCCTACAATGAGTATCAGAGCTGGTTTTAGCTCGATAGGCTTAACATCCTTGCTAAACCGATCATGTGGCACACACCAAAGAAAATATTTTTTGTGTATCCTCTCTTGAAGGTGACAGATACGTATATGATAATGTTATTTATTATTCTTGTGGCATTAGTGGTAGTGATGGAGATGATGATAATGAAAATGTCCATATTATTATGGGAAAATTACTTTCTCTCACACTTCTTTTTTCCAAAGAAAACTTGAATTTAAAAAAAAATGCATCTTTTGAAAATGAAAGAAAAAGTGTTTGGAAATTTAAAGTGCATCTAGATGACTATTGTGCAATAAAGAGTTTTAGGATGTCGTTTTTGAAATAAATAATTTTCTCTCCAAAGTAGATTTTCTTGAAAATGAAAACAGAGTTTTAAAAAATGATTTTGACGTGGTTTCCAGGCAAAAGTCTGATCTTGAATTAAATATTTATTTACTTAAGAAAAAGTTTGAAAACTTAAAATTCGACCTCAAGTCTATTTCAAGAGATTTTAAAAATATTTTTTCATCCTTTAAAACAAACTATGGAAGTGGATATGTTTCATCGTCTTATCTTTCATTAGAAGCCAATGTTTGAATTTTTGCTATTGTGAGAAATGATTTATGTTTTACTTCTCGTGCTATCTGTGATAATCAATCAAAGTTGAGATGTTATTAATGCAATAGGGTTAGATATTTTAAAGTATCATGTCCGTTTAGGAACTCTAAGTTTATGTCTAACACAAATGGATCCAAATCAATCGTTGGTACAAATAAGGTAAAAAGTAAAGCCGTCCCCAATGGTATAAAAGGTACTCCTAAACCTTTGTAGTTTAAGTTCATTTAATTTGTTAAAGAGAGAGATGTTCAGCATGCTGACTAGGCAGTCGGTACTAGTTTCTAATACATGTGCTAAATTACGTGTTCTTTAGTTGTCTTAGAATTATTGCATGATGATTAAATAAGTTTGCATATGTGTGTGTGAGATTTGCTAAAAGTTATGTTTGAAAATGTATGAAACATATTATCTATGACTTATTCATCATTTAATTAAGGTGATTTATTAAAATGCATGATATATTGATTTATTTGAAATATTAAGGATAATTGAATGATAAACAATTATTTGATTTAAGGCATTTACCTGATTTGCATTGTTCATGACCTTAATTATATACTTACATCGAATTTTATTGTTAGCTAATACTGATTTATTAATTAAAATTGAGTTACGTGATGGTTATTTCTTGTATCACATGTTATTAAGAAATATTTGATAAAATCAGTTTTTAGCATGATCTTATTTAACCGGTATATCATATGAATTTCGGCATATCATGGTTGGTATCACTTTATGAAGTCATGTTAATCTATTTTTGATACCACATATACAATCATTTGAATATAAATGACATATCAATCTGTGCTTAAATTGATATTTTTGTACATGGATATCTTAACAGGCATTAAGTATCTAGCTATGTGCATGATAATATGTCATTCTCATACATTTCATGTCTCTTGGTTTTTAAATGATTATTATTCTGATAGGGATCTAGAATGTTATGAGATAATATCTTTAATATGCATGCTATTATTGAGATATGATTTATGTCCTTGTACGTTAACGATTATACGATTCTGATTCAATCCAAATGGATGTTGGCAAATGATATCGTAAAATAGTGAGCTATTTGAAAATACATGCAGACAATATTATCTTGGGTTTTTGTAATGAATATTTTTGCCAAGAGTTTTTCAAGATTATGTAGGACGAATTTGAAATGAGCATGATGGGGGAATTAACCTTCTTTCTTGGGTTCTAAATCAAGAAAACCAAAAAAGGAATTTTTATTAAGCAAGCCAAATACATAAAGAGTTGTTAAAAAAGTATAGCCTGGACAAAGCTAAAGAGCATAAAACTCCCATGGCAATAGCTAAGAAAATAGATAAAGACGATACGGGTAAAAACATAAATGAGAAAATGTATCAATGAATGATTGGTAGCTTGTTATATCTTATTGCTAGTAAACCTCATACAATGTTTCGTGTTTGCTTGTGAGCTAGATTTCAGTCTTGTCCTAAAGAATCGCATTTAACTGCGGTCAAGTAAATATTTTGATATTTGAAAAGGACAAGTGACCTAGGATTATGGTATCCTTGGGGGAGTTACGTCAAATTAACTGGTTACTTAGATACTGATTTTGCCGAATGCAAAGTTGAGCGTAAAAGCATAAGCAGGTCATGTCACTTTTTAGGACATGCCTTGATTTCTCGGTCCAGCAAGAAACAAAACTCAATTGCCTTATCCACTACTGAGGTTGAGTATATGGTAGTTGGTAATTGTTGCGCTCGTATTCTATATATTAAGCAACAATTAAATGATTTTGGAATATTTATGGAGGAAGTACCTATTTATTGTGATAATAAGAGTGCTTTATGCTTAAGTAAGAATTCGACACAGTACTCACGAACTAAACACATAGAAATTAGACATCATTTCATTCCTAATCACATTCAGAAAAGGCAAGTTACTATTGAGTATATTGATACCTCTGACCAGTTTGCCGATATCTTTATCAAACCTCTAGCGGAAGATCAATTTGTGAAAATTATTCAAAGTTTAGGTGTGGCTAGGCATAATTATGTTTGCCTAGAATGATGATTTTGGGTCTTCTCCCAATTGTTTTTAGATGACAAAGGGGGAGAAATGGTTTGATGTTTAAATGAGTTAGATAATGTTTAGTAATTTGTTTACCTAAGTATTGTACCGATTAACAAGAGATCTAAGTTGAATTATATTAAAAATTGTCTTCACGTTTATGATGATTATGCTTAATGAGTTAAATACTCGTCATCAAATTTAGGGGGAGCATAGTTACATTTTTTGTTTTAAAAAAAATATCAAAGTTAATTATCATCATCAAAAAGGGGGAAACTGTTGATCCCTAGGTTTTGGTGAAAAATTAAGTGTTTATATTTTGGTAGAACTAATGTGTTTATTGAGTGTTTCAGGAAAAAAGTTCCATTTATTGATTATGATTAGGACATTATAAAGAAGAAGTAAAGGGTGCAAAGATGAATGCAATGAAGAAATAAAGAGTGTTGAATATCTTGAAGAAATTAGGTGAAAAAAACTCAATACTCTTATGCTCTTAATTCAACCCGAATTAGGATCACACACGACACTATTAAATGAGTTATATTTTTTAATGTTGATATGATAGAGTTTAGGATCCTAATTATTGTTTAAATATGTGCGCTCTTTATGTGAAATTGAAAATGAAAATTAACCTAAGTGAAAATCATGATTAAAGTATAGAAAGCTGAAGTTTAAGGTTAATTTAGTAAACCAGAAAAATTAATCAGTTGATTGATTCAAAACAATGGATTTTGGAGTAGAAATTGGTGAAGAAAATGACCAACCAACATCAATCAGTCAACTAGTCAGAAAGGATCGGTTAACCATTTGAAAGAGTAAGGTTTTCGGAGCAAAATGTGAAGTTCCTAAAGCAATCGGTCAACCGATGGGCTTAAGGGTGAAAAAATGGAAGTCTCTAAACTAATCGGTCAACCGATTGGTACTCAATCGGTCAGCCGAATACGCTAGAGCTTGGCAAGGAAAACTCCTTGAATCAATCAGTCAACCGACCGAAGAGAGATCGGTCAACCAACTAGCAGTTTGGTTTTGGATTGGTTTCTATGCTCAATCAATCGGTCAACCGATAGCTAGGGTATGGTCAACTGACTGTTTCGGTTGAGATTTCGAGGAACTTGATATTTCTGATTAGTGGTTTATTTACCAACAAATTAAGTATTTTTAGATTCAATTATTTGTGTGTTTTCAATCATTTTTGTTAATTTAATATATTTTTGTGTTGTTTGGTAGAAATACAATAAATGGGAAAAATTGTGCAAAATGCATACAGGTCCAGTAACTTCAAGGACATTTTTTACCATGATTAAATCCGATTTTGGAAACACTCAAAACATGGAAGGTTTAGATCGACATCTTATATTTCCATAACTTTTTGAATCACCTCAATCGGAGTTCAAACGAGAAAGTTACGGTCAAACTACGAACATATGTCGGATCGGCAAAAACCATGCTGCAGAGCGAAAATGACAGAAACACTGCCCGTAGCAGGCTGCAGTGTGCAAAAACACGAGCTGCAGCGCGCTCCCACCGGCCTGCACCTTTAGAAACTCGAAAACCCTATTTGTTACCCCTATAAATACCCCTTTATACCTCAAAACAATGGGGACGAAAGAGGAAGAGGAGGAGGCGATTTTGGGAGAGACAACCGGCGATTTTGGGTGAGAAAACACTGGATGGTGGCATTTTGATGCGAGATTGAAGAGGAAAACACCATTGGTGGCACTTGGGATTGACGATTTGGAGCTCAAACCCACAATAAGCATTTTTTCTTCTCTTCTCTCTCCCTAATCTTGATTTAATTTCGTATTTGTAATATTGTATTGAACATGTTTACATTTATGAATTTATTGAAAATATTGGTTATGGTTTTTTCTATGTTGTGTTCGTAATCTAGATATAGGGCTCGATGTTGTCTCATTTGAACCAGGTTAAATTATTTTGTTAATTGTTAGATTTAATTCCATTTTATGCATCTATTAGGCTTAATGTGTTTGATTCATGTAACCAATGAAATAGATGAGTTTAAGTTATGAATTTTATACTTGGGAGAGATTGAATTCGTAACCGAAATTGGAAGTGCATAACTTAGGTTGTTGTGAATCCGGGAGGAAATCAACACTTAAGTATTCAAGTTGAGAATTTAGGATCTTGTGAAACTGTGAGGTACTCCACTTCTAGATTTATCAATTAGAATCTCCATTCATTGTGTTTATCTTTATAATGCTTCCAATGTATGCTTTCACACAGTATTTTGGTTGAATTGAGAACTTGGGATTTGACACTCGGGAAAAGTAATCTCGAGTTCGGACTTAGGTTAAATACAACGTAAGCTTAATAGATCGGGAGATATTTGGAGCTTGCATAATCTATAAGGTTGGGTTTAACGAATGTTTTCAACTAAATACGGGATAGGGATATTAGTATTGAAGTGATTATATATTCTCTCACTTGACGCTCGGGAGAGGTAGTGAGAGAGTAATAGCACGAGAACCTTGATTATTGAATAAACGAAAACATGAGAATAACGAGATGAAATCAAGCCCCTAGAACATTTGTGCATAGAAAATCCATATTTTATTTTATTTTTGTATTTATAGTTATTTTAGTCTTAAAAACCCAAAATTTGATTGCCTGGATAAAGTTGAGTTTCGATAATCGTGGTACTTGGAGATGATCTAAAGCAATTCTTGTGGATACGACAACCCTACTTTCTCTATTCTATTAAAACTTAACCCGTACACTTACAGTATTGTAGCGACGAAATAAATCGCTACCAATTTCGGTCAAAACTAGCCATTTTTTATGATTCCAATGGAGAATTTATGGGCATTTGAGCCTACTGAAGATATGGTACATATATTTTGATATCCCTATCAATTCGGTCCACATGATTAAAGATTCTCTTAATTTTAGTAGCTAAATACTTTCTATCTTTGCGATTGATAATTGAGAAATATTTTATGAACGTATTGGAGAGTTTTGAAAGTTATTTCTAAGTAAATTACACCATAATTGACTGATTATGTTATATGAGGTCTATGAGTGCCTTTTAAAGGCATAGCTGTTGAAAAGTAGCCGTTAGACAGCTTGATACTAGTCTATATTAATTATACCTGCAGGATTAAGATACATGACATCAAGAATTATCAGTTCTTATATTTTCTAAAAGCTATCATTCTATTGAGATTTTTTTAGAGAGATTTTGTGTTAAAGTTCTTGAGTTAAAGCGTTGATTTATTTGGCGTCGCCGACTTATGCTATCTTGCGATTTAGTTTTCATTCTTCAGTGTTTTCCTAGTGAGATCTTTTCAAGCTATTATTCTTAATTGTGATTTCATATTATTATATTTGCTTGATTGTTGAGATCGTTAGAAAATCGCTTTGAAATCTAAAAGCCTGAAAAAAAAATTAAAACGATTTGTGTGTTTATTCGATTACGTGCTTTAATTTGTACTACCCACACTTGTTTATTAATCAGATATTAATTTACCTTACATTGAATCTATTACATAGTAAATTTCAGGACATTAATCGAGTATAACTATATTGAGGTGGTAGAAGCTCCTTGTGGGAAGAAACTCATTATTTTTTATATTTGTGAGTTTGAGCAGATTAGACATGATTGGGTAGTGTCTAGTTAGGGTAGCTAAGTTTCAATCTTTTTTTGTAAAAAATATTGAGGTTTGATCTTTGTCCTAAGTATAAAAGATAAGGTTATTTTTTTTCTTGAAAAGAACTAGGCTTTGATTCTTCCTAAAATTGAATTAATTTTGGATAAATTGTAAAGGTTCAATCCTTACCTAGGACAATGATACTTGTGAGGGTTGTGAGGTTGTGATTCTTCCTGTAATAGAATTAGGTTAGTCTTTAGCCTAGTAAAAAGATAAGGTTCTTCCTTGGTCTGGGAAAAGGAAAATTGTAAATGTTGATTATGAACCTGCAAAAAAGAATCGTTGTAAGGGTTTGGTTCCTACCATTAAATTAATTGGGGGTTTAGAGGTTGCAAATCTCCATAGAGCTCGTGGGACTAGATTAAGCAAGGCTAACTTGCTAAACTAGGATATATCTTAGTGTGTTGTTGGTATGGCATAAAATACACCGCTACTTACTCTCACAAGTATACAAGCTGTAAGTTTTAGTATAGTGTGATCGTTGAGATCAGGTTATCGTATCCACAGGGATTGGTGTCGTTACTATCGAATACCGCGTTTGTCGTGACCTAACTTTATCTAGGCGAAAACAAATGTATTTAATTAATTAAACTAATACTAATATAACCTAAATTAACTACACTAATATGCTAATATGTTTTAGGGTCAAGAATTACCTAGGGATTAACGTGTTTACAAATACGTGTTCGATCTCGATTTACTCACGTTTACGGTGTTCGACCTAGTTGACAATCTCAGTACGTAAACTCCACCGCCACCTCTTCCGAGTGTAATATGGGGGAATACACGAATTTCAGTCAACGAAGAAGTCCTTCTCAATGTCTTAATGACCTTAGGTCACGTGAGTCTCGCCCAGCGTCATTGATTGCACACAATCCAACTCCCTCCCGGGTTATTGGATCGTCGCGTTGTATTTACCCTATCGAAAATCTCCGTTCTAAAAATCCCTCACCACCTCTCCCAAGTGTAAGACGAGGGATATAACGTTACTTTGTGTCAACGCCGAAGTCCCCCTCAACGTCTTAACGACCCTAGGTCGCGTGAGTCTTGCCCCAACGTCATCGATTGTCCACAATTCAAACCCTGACCAAGTTATAGAATCGTGGCGTTTATTTACCCTAATCCGAATCTGGGGTTTGTCAAAACCCCGTATTCTCCATTTACCATTCTAAGCATAATAAACAAACAATACGATAAACACAATCAAACTACGAAGAACAAACATAAAAGCAACACCGAAATCATCCAAACAAACATATTTATAAATATACCGTTAATCCCTACTACAAACCATATTTAACTCATGGTCATAGCCGCATAAACATATAAATCAAGATAAACATGCTCACATGATCCTAAGATAAATAAATAAGGAAAACCAATCGAAGAACTTAGCCTCGTCCGAAGATAAACTACTAAGAATGCTCAACGATCGATTCGCCATCTTCTCCACTTCGGGATGTGAGCTCCACCTCTAAAACTCCTAAACCTAGGCTTAATTATATTCTAAGGTGCTCAAAAAACCAAGAGGGCAAGAGAGTCACCGGCCAAGGGGGAGGAGATGGGGTATTTATAGCCAAAATATCTCAAGACTGTGCAGGGAAAATTCGCCTAGGCGGTGGATTCTTCGCCTAGGCGGAGTTAGGTTAGTTCGGTCTGATCGCCTAGGCGGTGAATTGGGAGAACATTCTGTTGGATTTTCGCCTAGGCGAAGAAAACTTCGCCTAAGTGAGCGGCTGTTAGTAGCCCTTCTGCGTCTTCTGCTGGATTTTCGCCTAGGTGATAGAATCTTCGCCTAGGCGGTCATCTGTTAGTAACATTTTGCTCTTCTCAGCATCTTCACCGCTTAGGCGGTGGTCTGGATGCCTAAGCGGTGGGCCTGGTTTATCTTTTAGCCTCTGAGCTTGTTTATCCACCGTAATTTCGTACCTCTTTGGTTTGATCTCATCGTTTTAGCTTCAGTTTCCTATCTTTTTGCCCCACACACCTGATTTATACAAAAAGTATGAAAACTAATTAAAACATAATAAAATACTGTATAAACATATTCGAAAACTAACAAATTCGGATTGAAAATAGATAGGTTTTTCACACCTATCAGCTATATTATTTATTTTCTTTATATTTTGTTTAGGTGTGCAACTAGAATTAAACACTTATCTACTATGTAACAAAGATAATAATTGATTTAGGATAATTTGATTATTTGATAATTAAGTGTTAAAAGATTTATTTATTTAAATGTTTTATAACTACCCAATTCACTCCCTCTTGGGTAGCTCACTAAGCCAACAGAGCTCATGGAGGGTCTCCTAAGGATGGCATTGTATGCGGATAGGCGATTCACGACCAGGAAATAGAGCCATACAGTGGTTCTACTAGGCTCTTCACTTGGGTACACCAGCAAGTCTACCCACCCTAAGGGGTGGACCGTTTTCCCACCAAAGCCCACAAGGGAAGAGATCACTGGAATGAGCTTATTGGGGTTAACTTTTATTTTGTCGAAGCATCTGCTAAAGATGATGTCAGCGAAGCTCCCACTATCCATTAGTATCATCCTTACTCAGTAGTTGGAGATCATGGTACTAGCAACTAGGGCATCATCATGAGGGAAGTGCAGACCTCGAAGATCCTCATCGGAGAAGGTGATAATAATGTCGAGTACCGTGGTCACCTAGATCTCCCTACCGCTCCTTTATACCTTTCGCTTGGCAGACCAAAGATGCTCTTTTCGAGCGCCATTAGAGGCTCCACTGAATGTAAATCCTCCATGGATTGTCTGAATCTCTCTCTTGACCCTTCCGAGGTTGCGAGGTCTTCTCCTTCTACTCTGGAGTGGCTCGTGCCTTCTCTCTCTTTCTCGATTATCTTCACGAATGTAGAGCCTGAGATAGCCACATCATATCAGGTTATCGATTTCCTCTTTCAACTGGTAGCATTCATCCGTGTTATGACCGTGATCCTTGTAGAACTCAGTATTAATTGGTATTTTTTCTCTTCCCCTTCACTTTAAGCAGAGAAAGGTGCCTAAGTCTAGGTTCTTTCCCATCAATCTCGCTTAGAATTGTTACCACAAGAAGCATCAGGGGAGTAAACTGCTCGTTTCTCTAGGTCGAGGCCCGCCTGTCATCCCCTAGCCTTCCTTCTGCTCTAAAATTTTTGCTCCTTGCCAACGGGGGCTGCCTCTCTTCATGAACATCCTCCTGCTTCCTGGGTGCTTCGACGTTGACCTTGTCTTCCATCAGGGTATCTGTTTCACAGAAGTGCACCCTTCAAGACAAGGCTCATCTAACGTTCATGCGAGATTCTTGGCAAGGGAATAGAATAATTTTCCTTCCCTTAACCCACTCATAAGTACAGCGAGGCCTATGCCATTATCCAAGGGATTGACATCCTTGGCCTCCTCGTTGAAGCGGTTAATGAACTAGCTCAGTAATTCACCCTCACCCTACTTGAGGGTCAGAAGGTGAGTATAGGTCTTAACGTTCTTGCAACTATAGTTGAATCTAATTAGGAATTCCCTTTCGAGGTCAGCGAAACATGAAATGGAGTGACGAAGAAGAGAGAGATACCATTCTCGAGCCTTACCTTGTAAAGTAACGGGAAAGGACTTGCAGCGCAATGTATCGAAGGCACCTTGGAGATCCAGAACCATATTGAAGGTGGCCACATGGTCATGGGGTCTTTTGCCCCGTCGTAGGGTGGCATTTGATTGGAATGGTAGACAAATCTGGGAGGCACCAACTCATCTAGAATTTCTCAGGTAAAATGAGGGCGAGCCCAGCGGGGAGTCTCTTTCCCAGTTCCTTTCACGAGGGCCTGTACCTTGACCTCTATTTTTTTAATTCAATGCTCCAAAATAAGGGTGTGTCCTTAGAAGGGATACCGTTCTCAAGTCAGGCGCTGCCATGATTTGGCATGAAATTCTTTGGGCGGTAGAAATAGAGATCTTTGGTAATAAAACCCTTTTCCTAGGTGGATGTAGTTTCCCAAGGGTTCATTGTGGGGGTTGTGAATGCACTCTGGTCTAATGGAGGCTTATCTAGTGAAATGCAAATGCACTCCTTGGCGATAGCCCATTCACGGAAGAAGACGGGTCCCCTCCAGAGGTGGCTAGATTAGCACCTCGAATGCGTTCACAAGGTGCGTCGTGCGTAACATGGAGATTCAGCTCAACAACCTAATTTTTTATTTTCTCAAGGCGAGCTTCCTTTTGCACCAGCTCAAGCCTAGGTGCAGAAGGATTCATCGGTGTTTCCTGGAGAGGCGAGTGACTAGATGGCGACCCTCATGCTAGTGGAGGATTTTTCTCTAAAGGCAACACTCTTGGAGCATGTTAGTAGGAATGGAGAACTTGTCAAAGCACAGTAGAGAGAAAACACGACTTTGACCGTTGTTCCTACAGACGATGCCAACTAATGTTGCTTGGAAGTGAAAACATAGTGAATTTATAGTTTTACCCTTGTAAGTCTCCATCCTGTTGCACTAAGCGAGGTTCCTAGACAAATCCTTGACACCAAGAATGGATCTTGGCAAAAGACCTCAGGCATGAGAGTAAGTACTTGGTGGAGAGAGATAAAGTACAGTACTAAGTTGTAGCAGAGTGAAAGACACCATACCTGAGCCCTTATCTTACTTAGGTATTATATGATCCTTCGCAGATTTGAGGAAAGAAGATGGTGTGCCTCGTCACCAATTCTGTTACGGATTAATGATTGTTCTGTCCTTTGCGCATTCCCCACACCAGACGAATATTTTCTGGTGATTTGGTAACGAGGCATCCTTTGATGGTTAACATTTAGGTGCACCTGATAACCCGACCCTATCCAAAGATGGATCTCGGGCCTTTCAAGACAACTCATTTTGCCCGAGGGTTTGGCCTATAAGAGGTGGTGGGCCTGGGTCTAGATTGGTCGTGGCCCAAGCCTCCTCCGACGGACTTCGTGGGCTTAATGGAGTAGGCAATCTAGTACCAAATTCACCACCATCAATAGTGATTTTGTTATATTTTATAATGTATTTGGTTTAAAATATGTCTTTAAACACAGGTATGAAAGGAAAAGAGTAAAAAAAAAAAAAATCATGAAGCCTTAATATGGCCTTAAGGTCAATCAAATTAGGTTGAGTCAAATATAAAAATTTCCACAATTTTCCTTCTTTTTGTCCTGGAGTTGGCCAGGAGGTCGTTAAGGTCGAGGATATCCAGCGGCAGATAACCTTCCTAGGCCGAGAAAGGACCCTCAAAGGGGTTGGTTGTGATGAAGAGAGAGAAAGAGAGAACCCTAAAGTCCAGTTTCTTATGACCAATGAAAATGATGAGCTCGGCCAGTGCTAGAGGAGGAGGCCGCTAGGGTTCGATCACCTCTGCTGCCTCGGACAACTCTCGGAGCAGTGCCTTTCCACGCATTCTACCCAGGGCTGGCAAAACAGGTAACAGGTCGTGTAACAGGTCATTACATGATAACACGAAACATGATAAGACCCAAACACGAACACGACATAATAAGCATGTCGTATCAGACTACCCAAACACGAACACAACACGAAAATTATCGTATCAACACGACACGACACAATAATTTGTCGTATCACACGATGACACGAAACCTATTAGGTAAACACGACACGATAAGACCTGATAAGTTTCTATTACACATTAACCTACTCATTACACGTTAATCTATTACACGTTAATGACCTGTTAACCTGTTAAATTGACTAAATGATTAGGGTTAGGGAAATGTGAATATATATTAGGTACTAAATTATAATATTTGATAATTTGGGGGTGTAAAAATAATTTATTAAATTAATGGGTAACCTATTAGATCTCAGGTTATCGTATAACCTGAATACACGAAATTCTTATCGTGTATTATCGTGTAACCTATTGGGTTATCAGGTCAACCTGATAACCTGCACTATTTCTTATCGGGTTATCGGGTCTGACACAATAACTATCCGATACCTGATAAGAAAAACCTAGACTTGATAATTTTGTATCTGTCTCATGTCGTGTCATCGTGTAAATATTTGTTTTGTCAGTCCTAATTCTACCCCCACATCCCGATATCTCAATTTTAGAATTCTGTGTCTGATAATAAAAATTCTTATAGATTTTTCAAGATGATAAATTATTCTCTAACATCAGGTCCTAGTGGTTTGAAATTCTAGTGTCTATTTGAGTAAATTCTTATTTCCCGATTACTCCCAAAAAAAGAAACTATTTATCGCTTACTCCCATCGACTTTTCTTTCCACCGATTACTCCTATCAACACCTTTTTCTTGCACCGTTTACTTCCATCGTTGGTCATTCTTGCACTAATTAGTCCCGTTTTCAAAAATAGTGAGAAATAAGTTTACCGAAATGCCCTCCCGTGAGCTTCACATCGATAAGGAAGGTTGTCAAACTGGTGCACCGCCGCCGCCAACAGCCTCCGCCGCCAATCGCCGATCGTCGCCACGCCACCGCCGCAGCCAACATAAATTACAGTTTTCACCCTCAAACTTTATAATTTTTTGTCACTTTCTATATGTTCCTAAAAAAAATCTTGATTTTAGGATAAAATCGTTACCAAACATAAGAGAACAATTGATGTTATATTCAACATTTACAGGTGTTGAATGTAACATCCACAGGTGTTCAATGTAATATCATATGAATTTTACTCTGCATACAAAAATAAGAGAACAATGGATGTTACATTCAACATCCACATGAATTGTATTTTGGTCAGAAAAAGATAATATCATAAAATAAAAAATAAAAAATAATAAAAACAATTGATATTACATTCAACATCCACATGAGGAGTATATTGGTCAGAAAAATATAGCATCATAATAATAATAATAATAATAATAAATAAATAAATAAATAAGTAATTGATGTTATATTCAACACCCACAAATTTTTGAATGTTACATTCAACATCCACATGAGGGGTATTTTGGTTAGAAAAATATAGTATCATAAAAAATAAAAAAATAAAAAAATAAAAAAACAATTGATTTTACATTCAACACCCACATGAGAGGTATATTGGTTAGAAAAATATAACATCAATAAAAAAATAAAAAAATAAACAGTTGATGTTACATTCAATACCCACAGTTATTTAATGTTATATTCAATATCCATATGATGGGTATTTTGGTCAAAAAAAGACAAAATGAGTTATTGGTGCAAAAAAAAAAAAGTGATGGGAATAATTGGTAATTTCTTTTGTAGTTTGAGACTAAATGGTGCATGCCCCTAAAAAAAAAGTGCTTTTATTAATTAACTTGTTATGCAATCAACATATAACCAAGACTGGTAATCTAACAATTATTTAATGTATCTTCTGTCTAGTGTTCAAAATCTTCTCCTCCAATTATTTGTACCCAAAAAAAAATACAACCAACACATATTATTATTTGAGTCAATGGATCAATTTATTTCTAGAATCACTTCCGAAAGGTTGGACCCTAGGATTACATCAACACTTTTGAGTTGATAATACAAGATTACCAAGTGGATATTTTTTTATTAATTAAAAACTAATGGATTGACAAAACAATAGAAGTTGGATAAATTTAAAAATAGTAAACAAGGGTAGATTAGTGTTAGGTTGCTTGGTTGTCAACGATAGCATGCCGCTAGACTGGAGACCCTTGTTTTTATTAAAAAAAAAATGTATATATTATTTGAATGAATAAGGCTAAATTATTTCAAAAGTCCCTCAACTTTTGTCAATTGTTTGATAATCTTTCTACTTCAACTATTGCCAATTAAGTCTCTCAAGTTATAGAAAGAAAAATTACAATTGACCACCTAATTTCATATTTGTTTTTAGTTATATTTAACTAAAATAATACTTTTTGAAGAACGTGAGAAGTTTTTTATTTTGGTTTAGGAAAAAAAAAATATTTATTAATAAATTTTAAAAAAAATGTAAAAAATAACAAGATTAATTAAAATATAATGTCAATATTTGTTGGTTGAATGTATAAAGAGAATTTGTAGAGAAATGAAAAAAAAAATGATATAATGAAAAAAAGTTAAAATTAAATTTATAAGATATTATAAACATAATATTAAAAATATGATATGATAAATTGATTATTGTAACAATTATTTTTTAAAAATATTTTTGAATTGTGTTCTAAAGAAAAATAATTATAAAAAATAATCAAAATATAAAAATTTGAAACAAACACGTCTCAATATCTAATAATAAATCCAACAGGTAAAGATATTTTAAAAATTATTTAGATTTAAATTTAAAAGATAAATAATAATATTGACTTTGTACACTCTCAATTCACTAATTTCAATTTTTTACACCATTCAACTTACTAAATGACTTAGATGAAGAAATAAAATATTTGGAGAGAAAAATTCTACTTCAAAATTTCACACTTACACTTTTTAAACTTTTAACTTAATTATATATTGTACCTTTCAAATTTTATATATTTATTTCATTGATTAATTTTTTATTTTTTATTAATTTTTTTATATTTATAATTTAAAATTTAATATAATACCTCAAGAAAATTTGTAGTCTATGAATATTTTTGTGGTAAACGATGGTATATACTCTCTTAAGACGTAAGACGATACCGACCTGTCTCTACCATGGGCTTGACCCATGGGTTTTAGACAGATAGTTAAACCCATACACCTTAAACAGCGAAAAAGACAAAAACACGCTTATGATAACAGTCCCTATGATTCTCTACATTGACCCTACTTCTTTTACTTGAGAACAAAATAGTATTTTCACTAAATTTTAGGCCCAAAATCGTCAAATCACTCGACTAAAACTCTCTCTTTCTTTGGGAAAATTAATCTCTTTTATTTATTTCTTTTTCGTGTGATTTAATTTTTAAATTAAAAAATAACAAATATCTAATTGAGATAGTCAACATTATACGGACATTGTTAATAATAAGTCAAAATCTAGTTGTTGAAAAAAGTAATTTTTATTATATATTCAAATTGTAATTTGACAAATTTGATTTCAATCAAACGCCGGGCAAATAAATTTGGATATAAACGGACAAAAAACACAATATATATATATATATATATATAATTTGGACAAATAGTTGGCTATTGAATAAAGATCACAAATATTAATTGCCAATGAGGGATGAAATAATTAAAGCCTCTTGACTCTTACTTGTCCCTTTTTTTAGATTTTTTAACATTAAAATAGATAACATAAATATATATTAATGACTATCAAGTTTTATTATGTTTTGATGTATTATTTGGAGTAAATAACATTTGCACAATAAATTATCACAATAAATTATTATGATAACTTTTGTATAAATTACTATCACTACTCCTACACTCCATTCTTACACCTTTTCAATTTACCAAAAAATCATCATTACTTAATATAAATTATTAAAAGCTTTATTTTTTTAATTTATTTTTCACCAATTTAACTGTTAAAATAATAAAATTTAGAATTTTTTAGATCCAAAATTTCTACTTTTATTCAAATAATTTTACATTCCATCTACCCTTATATTCTAATTGTTCAGATTTTAGCATTGTAGTTTCTCCTATCTAATACATTAATCGTTATTGATATATATATATATATATATTTTAATCAATCGTACGTTATTATTTGAGGACATAATTATGATATCATCTGTGTTCCGATAGTTGAACAATTCACATATTTCGATTATTTTTCAGTCCAATAAACATTTGAAGGAATAATTGTCGCTAACCCAACTTTTAAGTAGTGACGGGGGAAAATTCGACCAGACCGAAAATAGCGCCACATGTCACAAACATGTGACAAGCACGAGAGGCGACTACGGACTTCAAACCGGACAGCTCGACCAGGCCTTTTCTCCAAATTGAGCAGCCTTCTCCTGGTAAGGAAAGAACGTTACCCCACTAGCTAACGGCTCCACGATCTACACCCGTAATCTCAGCCATCTCTTTGGTAACAGGGCCAAGATCAACGCCATCATCTTAATGGTGCACCAAGAATCAAGCAAAACATGTCAAACAAGTCTCATCCCACCTATAAATACCAAAACAAATGATTAATCTGGTACGCAAACCTTTTTCTAGCTATTACCCTGCCAAAATTCTACTGAGAACTCTCGACTGATTCTCACACCAGAGGCATAACGCCAGCAGGTCCACTTCCGATGCATCATTTTGCAAGAACCCTAGCTGAGGAAGAGTAAGATAAACCAAAAGATATTCCATTGATCCAAATCTCAAGGTGACATGTCCGGTGATCTATTTTTAGGCATCATCAAATTGATGCTGTAACGACCCAGTTTTCCAAAATCGTCACTTGATTTCTCCCTTTTATTTTTACAGAGAAATAGAGCCAAAAGATAAATCACTCTACTACCACGCTTCCGCTATGCCACTCCAATAAAATAATAACAATATATTTATTTCCCAATTTAAAATTTTTATCTTTTATACAAAGTCGTCTATTTTGTAACAAGATTACAAAAATATATCAACCACTCACTCCCAACAACTGTCTTGACAGACACCAAAATAAAATTCACTATCTCCTCTGATTCTACCTAGTGCTAGTAGTGGACCCGTCTCTAACTGCGGTACTTTAGACTAAATATTTTATCGGTGTACTGTCTTCATAATGTAAAAATAATTTATGGATCAAGTATAATTATGAAATACCACTTTACAAAACATAATATAAATATAACCGCACACTAAGCCGAAATAAACTCCACAACTATCATTGCAATTAAATAATGACTTAAATCAACCAATCAGATTATTTTGATATATAATAAAATATCACACACATATTTTTCTACTAACCATAAGATCGTTTCACCTCACGATCAGGAGTTACGACGGTACCGTAACCTATACAACTGTGTCATCTTAGGTGACTATCATTGCCAAGCCTATTTAATATCTCCAATCATAGCAGCAACCACCCTACAGGACTTGCCTGACAGGTAACAACATATTCTCCCTACAAGATTTGCCTGACAGGTAATAACATATATCCACCTTGCATGACTTGTCTGACAGGTAACAATATATATCCACCTGCAGGACTTGTCTACTAGGTAACAACATATATCCACATTTCGCATGACCTGCCCTCCTAACGAAAAGACAACTATGACATTGTCGGATAATAAAAATCACTTTTCATATTTAAAATTTACTTGATCCGCGTAACGTTATAAAATAATTCATTTTAATAAATCCTTTATTTTTTCACATTTTAGTATGAAAATATAATTTTGACAATTTACATAAAAGACAGTACACTCACCTCGATTTTTGCGCTACTAAAAATATTATCGTCAGAATACTACGTGGTCGGTGTCACTTGTGAACCTAACAACCAAAGGTACTAAACTAAGAATTTATTTAAAATAAATCTAATATGCAACGCGTTACCCTAAAATGTACTATTTTTCATTTCCAATTTTTTTTTAATTGTACGAAATTATTTAACGCCTAATTTCTCAAGTTAATATTAACTGTACAAAAATTATTATAACAGCGACTATAAAAAAAAAATTGTTAATAATGTAATCTGCAGAGAAACGTTAATCGACTATTAAAAATATTATTCGTCAAGAAAATACTAAAAATTATCATTTTGATAAAATTTATAATTTTTATTTTAAATTGTATTCTTCGCAAATTATATATATCTATACCTATTATATTTCTCAAACCCACGTGTGTGTATAAATAAATAAATATATATATATATATATATATATATATATATATATATATATATATATATATATATATATATATATATATCATTTAAAACCCAAAAGTTAAAATCAAACCTAAAAGTCAAATTAACCTGTTAACTCCCAACTTTCTTAAAACTATAATTTTCAAATATCATAATGACTACCTAAAGTTTTCAAGTAAAATTAAAAATAATACATTTGATCCAAATATTTCCCGAATGTTACGAAATGCAACAAAAAATGTGTGCCTACAAAAGTTGGGTCTTACAGATGTCGTCTATGGGAACGACAAATAGTTGTTCTTGCAATCTCCACTATATAAATAGTAACCTTAAGATCTGGAATCATGACCAATGAAGATGATAGTAAAAGACAACCACTCTACACAATGCTCATGAAACAAGCCCGTCAGGAGATTCGCCCTCACTCTTGATGGAAATAATGAGAGAGGTCTAAAATCTCTCCCAAATTATTTGGTATCTTATTGGGCAGGATGATCAAAGCCAACTAACTTTACCGCTGCCCATCCCACAAGGATTTTTTTCACCTATTAGCGAGGCACAACTTATTGCAGATGACGGACAAATGATTCGATCTAAGCAGCGTCAGGAGAAGGAACGTCGCCAAACCCAGTGTGACCTCCGCCAAGAGTTGGAGAGGATCTGAACGGAGAGGGATGAACTGCACCAGCAAATTCAGAATAAGCAACAGAGCACCGAGGCCCCAAGTTCTTATAAGAACCCCAGTGTCACTCTCGGTTAGGGCCTAGGGCATCCATGAAGAAAACAAGAGACAAAATACACAACAAAAGTTCCCGCATAGAAGAATGAAGCGCAACATACTCGTGCAATGGGCAGAACTCCTTGCACTTCTCTTTAGACATAACCAAACTCAGTGGAAGCTTCGTCGACGTCCCAATCAAAGCACCAACAATGCCACTCAGATGGACAGGCCGATAAATACTTGCACAAGCAGGTCAAAGCTATCAGCAAGAAACTAGAGCAAATTGGGAAGAAAGAGCCCAACGTCTATGAGGCAGTGAAGTAGAATGTTTCTCCTTTTACTACTCGTGTGCTGTGGTAGGCAATCTTGCCCAATTTTAAAATTTTGTACAAGATCGAGACATACTAGGGAGACTCCAACCTAATGGAGCACCTTGACACCCACCACACGCATATGAATCTGTAAGGAGCGTCGGACTCAACGAAATGTCAAGCCTTCTAGGTTACCCTTGCTGGTGCGACACGCAAATGGTACAAGGCCCTGAAGCTAGGTGGTTTTGACTTATTTGAATCTTTTAGTCTTATTTTCTGACACAAGTTTGTGAACAGCAAGCGATGGGCCAAAAACCTATCACATCTTATACCTGTAAGATAAAGGAAGGACGAGAGATTGAAAGCTTACATCGAGAGATTTTGTCTCCAGTCCGACTATCTTAAGAAACTTAATGACGAGATAAAAGGGTCCATCCTAATAACGGGGGTACAAACAGGTTATTTCTTGCTCAACATGGTCCATGTCCCTTCCCAAAGACCTAAGTCGACAAGAGGCTAACCAAATGGACTCAACCAATGAAGAACCGAGGAAAGGCCATCCACGAACAAGTGGTAAAACTTCCACCAGAGTCACAGTCATACCACCAATAACTAATATGACCTAAGAAATGAGATCGAGCAGATGATCCGAAGAGGTCACCTCAAAAGATTTACTACTAAATGAGATCAGGAGTGAGAAATGCCCTGACGAAGAAAGAGAAAGTCCTGAGACCTGAGGGAACATCCACAGGATCCATGGCAAAATTTGCCTCCAAAGGCCTATCCAAGACTGAGCACAAAACTTATGCTCGACGTGAAAAGCACCAGATAGAAAAGTACGTGTTTCGAGTGTTCTATAAGCCTCTCGCAGAGAGAGAGAGAGAGACACCATCCCTTTTATCGAAAAGAATCTAGGAAAAGTTCACACACCCCACGTTGACGAGCTGGTGGTCACCCTGCAAATTTTCAACTACAATGTGGGACAGGTGTTATTCGACAATGGTATCTTACTAGAGATACTCTACTTGATCGCATTCAATAGAATGGGGATCAATCGTGACCAGCCGAAGCCAATGATGACCCCTCTGATCAGTTTCAGCAGATAAACTGTGAAGCCCCTTGATTGGATAGCACTTCAGATCACTACAAATAAGGAGTTGAAGCATTCTACCGTCAACGTGCAGTTTATGGTAGTAGACTATCCATCGACATACAATGCGATCATCGAAAGTTCATGATTGAATGCCTTAAAGGTCATCATATCAACGCATCACTTGATGCTGAACTTCCCAACCAAGAACGACATCACGAAGGTACGAGAAAACTAGAAAGTAGCTCAAGAGTGCTTTATAACCGAGATGCAACTTCCGGAATCACAATCCACAAAATATAAATCAAAGGATGAGGAGGTCGATGATGACTTCTTGCCTAGGGATAAATAACGGAATACCCTAGAACAAAGGACATCATGGACCCCCTAGGTCAAGTAGCCCAATTATACGATGAGCGTTTGTTACACGCTCGCGTATTGACTACTCGCAAGTGTACAAGGTCAAAATTTTAGTATAATGCAATCTTTAAGATTGGGTATCGTATCCACAGAAATTGGTTGTCGTTATTATCGAGTACCGTAAGTGTCATGACCTAACTTTATCCAAGCTAAAAAGAATGATTTTAAATTAATTAATACTAATACTAATATAACCTAATTTAATCTATACTAATTATACTAATACGAGATGTATAGGGGATGGATTATCTATTTACTTAACCGCATTTGATTTCATTGAGTTTACAATAATGGTGTTCAACCTATTCGACAATCTTAGTTCGTAAACTCCCCTACCACCTCTCCCAAGTGTAAGACGAGGGAATACGCAACTTCATGTCAACGAAGAAATCCCTCTCAACGTCTTAACGACCCTAGATCAAGTGAGTCTCGCCCCAACGTCATTGATTGCACACAATCCAACTCCTTCCCAAGTTATTGGATCGTCACGTTGTGTTTACCCTGTTCGATAATCTCAGTTTATAAACTCTCCAGCCACCTCTCCCGAGTATAAGATAAAGGAATACATAACTTTGTCTCAACGAAGAAGTCCCCCTCAACATCTTAATGACCCTAGGTCATGTGAGTTTTACCCCAACGTCATCGATTTCCCACAATCCAACTCTCTCTCGGGTTATTGGATCGTCGCGTTGTTTACCCTAGTTCGAATCCGAGGTTACCTCTTCTGAGTGTCAAACCCTGAATTCTCGATATATTTATCTAAGTATAATAAACAAACAATATGGCAAACAAAATCAAAATAGGGAAGAACAATCATTAAATAAACAAAAACTCAAACAAAACTATGTTTTTATAAGTACTATTAATCCCATATATAATTCACATTTAAATTATGGTCATATTTGCTTATACATTGAAAACCGAGCTAAACATGCTCAAACAATTATTGAAGATAAGAAATAAAAGAAGAAATAGATGAACTTAGCCGATATCTGAAGATTAGCTGCTAAAACCGTCCACCGATCGTTTCTCCTTCTCTGTGTGGTAATCTTCTCCTTCGAAATTGTATGAGCACTCCTCAAACTCTTTCTCTCTATTCTAATCTAAGCCCTAAAGGGCTCTAATGGCCAGAGAGAGCCCAAGGAAAGGAGAGGAGAGGGATTTAAATAGGCAAAATATCTCAAAAAATATCTAATCTGTTGTAGAGGTCACCACCGCGGCGGTGGAGTATGTCGGTTAGTGATCGCCTAAGCGGTGGAGAAGATGGTGGATTCAAGGACCATCTTGCATTTTCACGATTGTGGCGGTAGATCTCACATCTGCAGCACTTAGCTTTCAGCAATAATAGGTGCACTCTGCATTTTCACCACCGCGGCAGTGGTCTGGATGCCGCACCGGTGGACTTCTTTCAAAATATTGCCCTCGAGTTTGTTTTTCCACCGTTCTTCGGCTGTTTTTGGTTTGATCTGATCGTTTACACTCTAGTTTCATACATTTTCACCCATAAACCTGATTTATACAAAAAGAATAAAAACTAATTAAAACATAATAAAAATAACAATAAAAATACTCTAAAACTAACAAAATTGGTTTGAAAATATGTAGATAGACCACACCTATCACCAACCAACCGCAATCTCGTCCTAATAAAGAACCAAAAAATGTCTAAATACACCTAACGGAACCCAACCAAATGGTCTAGATTGAGAAATCCCTCATAAGGAACCGAAGGTATTAGTTGGCTGAGCTCTTGAGAGCCGATCACTGTGCTCCTGAGAGCCAACCACGACATATTCTCCTTGTCGCATGTGGATCTACCTGGGATAGACCCAAGTATCTTCATGCACTGGTTGTACACAAACCCAGCTTGCTCGCCAGTTCGACAGAAGCGACGGAAGTTCGGTCCAAAGAGGCAGACTATAATTGAGAAGGAGACCAAGAAGCTACTGGATGCAAACATTATTAAAATAAATAAATTCCTCCTCTAGCTAACGAATTTCGTTCTAGTCAAGCAAAAGATGGGAAAGTGGAGTATGTGCGTGGACTTCACTGACCTCAACAAGGTCTACCAAAAGTACTGATTCCCTCTCCTAAAGATCGATGTGATCATGGACGCTATTGCCAGCTACGAGTCACTTAGCTTCCTCGATGCTTTCTCAAGGTATAACCAGATCAGTATGTACCCGCTCGATAAATAAAAAATGACATTCATCATCGACAAAGGCCTATACTGCTACAGGGCCATGCTCTTTAGGCTTAAGAACACCAAGGCAACATACCATAGGTTGGTAAACAAAATGTTCGCTCACTTACTTGGGAAATCCATGGAGGTTTACATCGACGACATGGTGGTTAAGAACAAAGCTATTGCGGATTGCCTCGATGATCTACAAGAGTGTTTCACCGTACTTTGAAAGCACGAGATAAAACTGAACCCGAGCAAGTGCTTGTTCGGAGTCAACGCGAGGACGTTCCTTGACCATCTGGTAACCAGAAGGGGAATCGAGGCCAATCCGAAATAGGTTAAGGCAATCTTGAACATGGCCTTCCTAAGGATGATCAATGAGGTATAGAGCCTAACCGGGCTAGTAGCGACCTCGAACCGATTCATTTCTTAAGTGTTAAACAAGTGCCTACCCTTCTTCAAAACGCTGCCCTTCTTCAAGAAATATATCGTGGAGCCAACAATACTTTATAACCCGAAATTGGGGCAGGAAATTATCATCTACTTGGTAGCTTTTACTACTACCGTAAGATCAGTGCTCAATATTGAAGAACATAGAGCTAAGAGGGCCGTGTACTTTCTCAGCCACGCGCTGAATAAAATGGAATCTCGTTATCCTCGATTGGAGCTGATTGCATATGCTTGATAATCTTAGAAAGAAAATTCTGACACTACTTCTAGGCTTACCCAATGGTGATTTTGACCAACCAGCCTTTGAAGCTGCGTAGGCCAGAGACCTCCGAACGACTACTAAAGTGGTCAGTTCAGCTTGGAGAATTCTATATTGAGTACCACCTGTGGACAACAATCAAAGCGTAGGTACTAGCAAACCTTATTTTAGAGTTTACAGTACTAGAAGAGCGAGCCCCGGGAAAGGAATAACACGCCCATAGTCCCAACCAATATTCGACTGGGTGATAGACGGCGCATATGGACAGGTCATCGAATCAAAGCAGCTTGGGGTTCAGAGTGCTAATTCGCACCCCCGAGGATGACATTCTGAAATATGCCCTAAGGCTCATATTCAAAGAGATAAATAATAAGGCCAAGTACAAAGCATTGATCTCTTATTTGAGAATCTTGAAAGAACTCGGCACTAATGAAGTAGCAATCTATTGTGATTCCCTAGTAATATCAAATCAAGTCAATAGGAAATACACAGCCAAGGAAGCCAAGATGATCTCTAGGAAAGGCCACGCTCCTCATGCAAGGATTCTCAAAAGTCATCATCAAGCAAATTCCAAAAGAAGATAACAAACATGCAGAATCGCTGGCCAACCTAGCATCTGCCTTTGACACGAGGGTGCACAGGACCATTCTAGTCGAGAACGTACAACAATTAAACTGTGAGAAAACTGAAGAGGAATTCAAGGTGGTAACGCACAAGCCTATCTAGATAACCCCATTTACAGCTACCTCGAATATGGACTCTTCTCCGACCAAAATGAAGAGACTAGAAGAGTCTATTACCGAGCATCCCGATGTGTACTATTGTGAGGAGTATTATATAAGTGGTTCTTCATGGGCCCGCTACTCCTATGCTTACACCCAAGCGAAGGCCACTACATTCTCTAGGAAATCCACAAAGGATTTTGCGGCAATCACTCAAGATCGTGGTCCTTAACTAGAAATGCCTTGAGGCAAAGGTACTTTTAGCCAATAGTAGAGGCTGATGCAAGGGTTCTAGTTAGAAAGGGCGATAAATGTCAAAGGTTCGGACCAACGATCAACACCCAGCCATGGGATAACTATCGATGACAAGGCACCGACCATTTTCCAAATGAGGGCAGTTATCTGATACGTGTGAAAAACCTATCAATTTCCAATCCGAATTTGTTAGTTTTCGAATACATTTATAGTTATTTTTATTATATTTTAATTAGTTTTTATCTTTTTGTATAAATCAGGTGTATGGGGCAAAAAGATAGGAAACTGAAGTTAAAACGATGAGATCGAACCAAAGCGGTTCGAAGTTACGGTGGATAAACAAGCTCGGAGGCTAAAAGATGAAACAGGCCCACCGCTTAGGTGTCTAGACCACCGCCTAAGTGATGAAGAAGCTGAGAAAGAGAAAAATGTTATTGACAGACGACCGCCTAGGTGAAAATTCCATCGCCTAGGCGGAAATCTAGCAGAAGACGAAGATGGGCTACTGACAACCGCTCGCCTAGGTAAAGTTTTCTTTCCTAGGCAAAAATCCAACAGAATGTTCTCTTAGTCCACCGCCTACTTCACCGCCTAGACAATCAGACTGAACCGACCTAACTCCGCCTAGGCTGATTTGCCCTGCACAGTCTTGAGATATTTTTAGATATTTTTTAGATATTTTGGCTATAAATACCCCCTCTCATCCCCCTTGGCCGGTGACTCTCTTTCCCCCATGGCTTTTTGAGCCCCTTAGGCTATATCTAAGGGTATATTTAGGAATTTTAGAGGTGGAGCTCACATCCCGAAGTGGAGAAGACGACGAATCAATCGTAGAGCGTTCTTAGTGGTTTATCTTCGGACGAGGCTAAGTTCTTCGATTGTTTTTCCTTATTTCTTTATCTTAGGATCATGTGAGCATGTTTAGCTCGTTATTTCATTGTACATGAGGCTATGGCCATAGTTAAACATGGATTGTAGTAGGGATTAACACTATATTTATAAATACGTTGTTTGGATGATTTCGGTGTTTCGTTTGTGAATGTTCTTCATAGTTTGATTGTATTTATCGTATTGTTTGTTTATTATGATTAGAATGGTAAATGTAGAATATGGGATTTTGACAAACCCCGGATTCGGATTAAGGTAAACAAACGCCACAATTCTATAACCCGATCGGGGTTTGAATCATGGACAATCGATGACGTCGGGCAAGATAAACGCTACCTAGGGTCGTTAAGACATTGAGGGGGACTTATTCGTTAACTCAAGGATGCGTTATATCCCTCGTCTTACACTCGGAAGAAGTGGCAAGGGAGTTTTAGAACGAAGATTGTCAATAGGGTAAATACAACGCGACGATCCAATAACCCGGGAGGGAGTTGGATTATGTGCAATCAATGATACTGGGCGAGACTCACGTGATCTAGGGTCGTTAAGACATTGAGGGAGACTTTTTCGTTGGCTCGAAGTCATGTATTCCCCCGTCTTACACTCGGGAGAGGTGGTGGTAGAGTTTACGTACCGAGGTTGTCAAATAGGTTGAACACCGTAAATGTAAGTGAATCTGAATCGAACACGTATTTGTAAACACGTTAATCCCTAGGAGATTCTTCACCCTAAAACATATTAGCATATTAGTATAGTTAATTTAGGTTAGATTAGTATTAGTTTAATTAATTAATTACATTTATTTTTCACCTAGATAAACTTAGGTCACGACAAATGCGATATTCAATAGTAACGACACCAATCTCTGTGGATATGATAACCCGATCTTAACGATCACACTATACTAAAACTTAGACCTCGTATACTTGCGAGTGTAAGTAGCGGCGTATTTTACGCCCTACCAATATCCTTGGTCTTTTCTGCATGGCCGCTACTCAAAAAAAGTTCTTGATCATTGTGATCGACTACTTCACCAAATGGTTCAAATCTGAAGCCGTGGAAAAGATCACTGATGCCAAAATCAAAGACTTCACGTGGAAGTACATCGTCTGCCGATTCGAGGTATCATATTCCATAATCAGCGACCACAAGATATAGTTCAACTGCACCCTATCAAACAACTTTTACTTGGAATTGGGAGTTTAACACCACATGTCGACATCTAGATACCCACAGTTCAACGGCCAGGTGGAGATAACCAATTGGGCCATTTTGCACATGTTGAAAACTGAACTGGAAAAGTCCAAGGAAAAGTGGGTGGATGACCTCCATTCGATGCTATGGGCCTACCACACAACGTCAAGGGTTTCCGCTAGAGAAACACCCTTCACGATGGCCTTCAATTCCGAGGTGATGATTCCTATTAAACTAGGTATGCCAACTTTCCAAGTGGCCCACTATGATTTCAAAAAGAATCAATGTGAACTGGTGTTGAATCTACGCTTGCTGGAAGAAAGAAAATAATGCACTTATATCTAACAGGTGACCTACAAAAGGCAAATGGTATGGTACAACAATAACAGTGTCAAAACGCGATCATTCAAAAAAGTCAACTTAATTCTATGAAAAGCCAAATTGCCACGCGAAATCGAGCAAAAGGCTCTACCTGAGTATCAAATGGAGGCTCTAAAGGGCCAGGCTCCATCAATTCAGCTTTAAAAATAGGGATCCCTAGCAGATGGACTTCAAAAAAGTCAATCTCAAGGTATTTCTCAAATACCTTGGACTTAGCATCCTTGAAACCCTCTATCATGAACTCCAGCTTGAGTCTCCCCATTAACTCTTTGTAGTCCTTGGACTGTTTTTACTCCTAGATAGCCCTTCTGATCGCCTCTTCCATCCTGGCCTTCTCCTCTGCTAACGTGGCCTCAATTCATCCTAGAGCTGCACTTTTCTCATTAAGCCTAGCCTAGATCATTCCCTCAGACTCCGTCATCTACTGGAGCGGCAGTTCTAATACCAACGTCTTTTCCACTGCCACAGTAGCTCCCTACCTTGCCTCATTAACTTCCTACCTTACTCTCTCAGTCTCTTACCTAGCATTAGAGGATGCCCATTCAATCTTTATTGCACGGTGATCCCTATTACCAAGTTACTACTTTGCCTCATCCGTTTCCCACTCGAGGGCTTCGAGCCATGTCACAATACTCCTCCAGCCTTATAATAAGGCATAAGAGTGACCAACAGTCCGTCATAAATGGAAAAGAGGAACTCAGAAAAGGCTAATGATAAAAGTAATAATTACCAACACACGAGGAGAACAAGTTTTTTACCACCATGCTCAACTACAATACACTTAAGGTAGAGTTGCTACCCAACTTGGTGGCAGCCACTTTGATGTCCCCCAGAAAGATCACAACTTGGGTCTATCGGGCCATATTATCTAGATTGAGAAAAATCGGAGCACCCATTGTCACCTCATCGATCCTCGGGGCCCATATCTAGAGGTCTAACGAAAATGAGCAGTCACCAGAATACTATCCTACTTTTTCTTTTCCTTTTCCTTTTTTAGAAACTATCGAAGGGACCTCTCCCGTGTCGGCTTATCGTAAAATACCACCACCACAGTGGTCGATGGGCATCACTTCTTGGAAGAGTCAGAAGTGTAATAGGATGCCACCTCAAATAGGGGTGTCAATTGGGTAACAACCCCCACCGCTCTCGGAGTGGCGATGGGCGTACCCAATGGGACAGTAGTAGGAGGAGAATAAGTTGTTGCTCAAGATGCTCGTTGTTGGAGCATAGCCTCCTGGACTTTAGGTTCAACCTTTTTTCTCGGTATGTCTGCACCAACAGAATTGTCGTTTGTCATAAAAGAATGAATACAAAGGTAACTTGAGAAGATATAGACCAAAGTGTTACCTTCTTCCTCAATTTCCATAGCTGAGAATAACAAGTCAAACCCCGATGAGGATCCAGAGCCAAGGTTTGGAGCTTGAGCCACCCCAACAAAAGAACTAAAGAAGATATCAAATGTTTTTTTCTTAAGAAAGGCAAACCTAATTTTTTCCTCAGGAAGCTCTACCAAGGTGGCCGTGGTGGCCACCTCTATAACGCCAAGTTGTGGATGAGGAGCATACGTAGCAAAATAGAAGAATAAAAGAGACTGGATAAAGCAACCAGACCAACAAACAACCAACTATACAAGTAACTAAGAACAACGAACTTACCCGATGCTAACCACTATCTCGGGACGGGGTAGGGCCCTACTTCTGTGATAGGCCGCTCCCAGGGCCCCTTGACTAGGACCCACTTATTTTTCCACCCCAAGTTGTTCTCAGGAATCCCCACTATAAGCCTTTCATTTCTAGTGCAGAACTGGAACCAGTGGTAGCAGAATTATTCATCGCTACTTTTACTGCAAGTGTACGAGTCCAGTTTTAATAGAATAGTGATGAGTAGGGTTGTCGTATCTACGGGGATTAGATTAAATTGTCATTAAGTATCGAAATTATCGTAACTGAAATTTATCTAGGTAATCAAATTTAGGGTTTTTATAGAAATATAAAACCAAACTAAAATTATAACTAATTAAACTAAAATACTAAAAATGAGGTTTATGGGAATATATTATCTAGGGATTAATTTTGTTCACTAATATATGTTTGATTTAGTCTAGTTTACATTAACGGTATTCAAACTATTTGAGAATCTAGGTGTCGAAAACTCACTCACTACCTCTCTCGAGTATAAAGTGAATGGATATGTGAATTTGCATTGACACAGATATCCCTATCTAGAGTCTAAACATTCACATGAGTCTCGCATCAACCTCACAGATTGCATACTTTCTAATAATCTCTCGATTCATTAGATCGTCGCATTGTGTTTAAACCCTAGTCCAAATCAGGGGTTACCTCTCCCGAGTGTCAAACTCCATATTCTCAATATATCATAACAATTATATAATGAAAGTGAAAGAACAGTAAACACAATCGAATACAAATAAACAACCGTTAACAAAACATCAATTTATTCAAACCATATTTTCATGAACTACATCAAACTCTAGACAATATATGTTTAGCTATACATGGCCATAAACAAATATTCAACTACAAACAAGTCAAACAACATCAAATACCAACAAGGGTTTAAGAAATAAAGAGAGAAACAAGGGAGAATAGATGTTATCTGAAGAATAGACGGTTCCACGTCTGTGATTTTCGTTCCGATCTTGTTTCCTGTTCTCCAATTTGATGAAATCCTCTTGTTCGTATGTCTTGGATCTCTCAATAAGTCCCCCAAAAAAGTGCATAGGGTGTTGGGAATGACAGGATATCAAGACAAATCCAAAGTATCACAAAAATATCCCAAAATATCTTTGTCAAGTGGTGCCAAGTCTTTGCAGCGATGGGGGGCAGTGCTGCAACGATCAAATGGCAGTAACTTACTACCAGATCACCGTTGTAGCACTCAAAAGCACCGCAGCAGTATCAGTATCGCTGCAGCGATGTTAAGGCAGTACCGACACTAGGTTCATTTTTTGTCCATAACTTTATCGTCCAAACGTCGATTAAGGTGATTCAAAAACCTATGGAAATCTATGACATAGATATACAACTTTCATGCTTTGATATTTTCCAAAATCGGATTGAATCATTGTCAAAAAGGGACTTAAAGTTATTGTGCCTAAATCGGATTTGCATCTTTTCACCCATTTATTCAAAAACCTATAAAACAATACAAACACATATTAAACTAACAAAAATGCTTGAAAACAAACAAATATTTGAATCTAAAAGTACTTGATTTATCAGTAAATAAATCACTCATCAACCAGCTATCAAAAGGCTTCATGTTCCTTGCAACCTGGTAGAAGTGAAAAGCTAGGGGGAACGTAGGAGGCACATCGTTCCTCAAGTAGATAATGATGAACCCAATCATCAACCTCCAAGCAATAGGATCCATCCAGGTCGACGCCAAGTTGGACCGATGAAGAATCTCACGAAGAAGAGGATGAAGATAAAAACATCGGTGTAAAAAGAAATATATCCATACAGGCCACAAACCCAACCTCTTCCAGGTCTAGCTCATGGGTCACAATACAAACAATTGAAATAGAAAAGATGAAAGGGCGCAATACTTAAGCAGGCTCCGCCTTCTCTCCAAGATCACGCCTGGCCGAAGGACTTACCATTCTCCTGTTACTACTGACAACAGGCCTAGCTTGGGGACCCTATGGTAAGGCCCTATGAGCAATGCCTCGATCTTCCATAAGGGGCTCCCTGGACGACGACCCAACTTCACCATCATCATTGTTGTTGATCCTAAGATTTTAATGGACAATTAAATGTTGATGTTTTTTGTGGAACTAATGATTTGATTGAGTGTTTCAGTTTATTAATTCTTGTGATGAAAATGATCATGAAGATTTTGTGGCAATGCTAAAGATGATGACAAAGATGATGGAAGATTAAGAGTTTGAAAAAATTGAAGAACCTAGTAAAAACAACTCAAGTTAAATTCTAACTCTTAATGTATCCTGGTTAGGATCACACACGACACAAAATGTTTTTCAAAATTATGTGTGTTTTTATAGGATCCTAATTAGTTAAATTATTTACTCCTATGTGTAATTGAAAAGGAAATAAAGATAATTGACTAAAATTTAATTTAAGATTTAGTGGAGCTAATCGAGAAAAGAAATTGGTTAAAGGGGCAAAAACATCAATGAAATAGGATTTAAAACAAATTCAGGAGATGATTCTAGCATCTCTCAGTCGATAGGTAAGTCGACCGGTGATCAATGAATGAAGTTGTTGAATCTCTCGATTGACAGGTAGGTCAACCTAAGATTAAAACGAGAAGTCTCTAAATCTCTAGGTCGACAGGTGAGTCGACTTATGATCAGATAATGAACTCTCTGAATCTCTAAGTCGACAGATAGGCTGACTTATGCGAGTCTCTGAATCGTCCAGTCGACAAGTGATGGATGGGCAGTCAACCGATACGTGAAGAGATTTTGGCTTGGCTACATCCTGAATTGGGCGGTCAACCGATGGGTCTTGGACAATCGACAGATGGAGCTGTTTCAGGATTTATAGAATTTTGGATTTTATTCAAAAAGTAGACGTTACTAACCGTTTTATGGTTAAGATATGTGAGATATCTTAGGTATCTAACATGTTTTGAGTTATTTAGTTAATATTTAATTATCCCTATAGATATAGTTTAAGTAGTTTTGATATTTCTCAATTTGGTACATGTAATTTTTTCAATCTTATCTAATTGAGATTGAGTAAAAGTTTAAGGGACTTAATTGAATATTTTAAGAGATATTTTAAGTGAATTATACCAGGAATGAATCATTATGATATAGAGGGTTTATTGGTGTAATTAAAGGTCATGATTTATGTGAATTAGTCATTATAGGGCTTGTTTTATGAAACTTTAAATAGACCTGCGGATTTAATATAAAATAACAAGATATCAAGATAATCCAAACTATTCTGAGTTATTCAGCTCTTGTGTTTTCTAAGAGTAATCATACTGAGTGAATTGTGAGAACTTTTCTGAGAGTTATTCTTGAGAAATATTTATTGTGGATTATTGCTATTATCGATCTGAAGTTTCACTGTTATTCTAAACATTAATTTTTCGGTGGAATCCTGCTGAGATCTTTCCAAATTACTTACTATTACTTGTTGCTTGTTTATATTATTTATTATTTGGAATTTGATCTTCGAAATTATTTTTCGGATTTTTTATTGAAAATTATTTTTGAAACAATTTCTTGAGAAAATCTGATTACGTGCTTAATTGCTTGCTACCCATCTTTATTTATCAGATTTTGAAATTCTCACTTTTCTATCACTAGTATCGGAACATTAATTGAGTTTGAATTTATCTGGGGTGGTAGAAGCTCCGAGTGAAAAAATCACTTATCAATTGTTTTTAATTGATGAGTTGAGTGTCGGATTAGATACTATTAGAAATGTCTAATCAAAGGGAGCTGGTTTCAATCTCTTCCGGTAAAAAGATTGAGGTTTTGATCTTGCCTAGTGTATAAAAAGATTAGGTGTTAATTCTTCCTTGATTGAATTTGTGAGTGAATTGTAACGAATCAATCCTTACCGGGTAAAAGGATATTTAAAGTGTATTTGTGTGAGGTTTAATTCTTGAGCCTAAGCTATAAAGAGAATTAGGTCATGATTCTCTCTGTAATAGAATTATGTTAATCTTCCGCCTGGTAAAAAGATAGAGGTTATTCCTTAACCTGTGAAAAAGAATTGTAAAGGTTGATTCTGAGCCTGTGAAAAGAATCGTTGTGAGGGTTTAGTTCCTACCTTTAAAGAAATCTTGAGTTTAGTGGGTGCGATTCTCCGCAGAGCTCGGGGAACTGGATTATCCAAGAGTAGCTTGGTGAACCAGTATAAATTTTTTTGTGCTGCATTATTTACATTGTTTATATTTTACTGTTTGGGTGTGCACCTAATTGATAATATATAATCCATTGCTATAAAAGATAATAATTAATTTTAGGATAAAATTAATTGTTTAATTTTTTAAGTGTTATATTCTGATATTTTTTTTTTTTAATATTACCCAATTCATCCCCCCTTTTAGGTAGTTCACTGGGCCAACAATTGTTCTTAGAAAGACTAAACCACCCTAAACTAGTGGTCAACTTGGAATCTCTCGACATCACAAATGTATGAAGAAAAAAAAAAAAAAAAAGAGCAGTCACAAAGAAAGCATGATTGAAGAGTTCGTGGAAAAACAAAACCTTTTGTCTATAAGGGACGCGAGCACGAATTCCCTCCAACCGTCGTTTGAGTAACCGAATTGGCCAACCATTTAATCAATCATGAGAAATTTAATACCTAACATGCTCAAAGGATAGAAACTAACATGCCTAGCCAACTGATAAGCCGATTGGGCACAAACCTCGAGGAAACGACAAAACTGAATCCCAATAGAGGCATCCTAATATTCCCAATATACAAATCCTTATGCATTTGGGACTAGGGGTATCTGATAAGGAAAAATACAACTAGACCTGAAAGAATGCCATATGTGACGAACATGTGATGGGCATGAGAGGTGACTGTGAGTTCCAAACTGGCCAGCTTGACCCCTCTTCTCCATTCCTGGCCAAGGGCATACCACCCCGGGAGAGAGCACCACGTTGCTTCTACTCAAAAGCAGTCTAAGCAGGCTCTGCCAGGTAAGAAAATAACCATTACCCCCACTTGGTAACGGCTTCACGATCTACACCCGTAACCACTGCCATCTTTATGGTAATGGGGTTGAGATCAATGCCATCACCTTAATGGTGTACCGAGAATCAGGAAAAACTTACCAAACAAGTTTCCTTCCTTCTATAAATAAAAGAACAAATGATTAATCGATACCTTTTCCTAGCTATTATCTTACCAAATTCTACTGAGAACTCTCAAGCAATGTTTTAAAAATCGGACTGAAATGGCCAGTTGAACAGTCAATCAGTTATGATTCCTATCCGGAAACCCCCTAGTACCGGCCAACCGTCCTGTTTGACTGCCGAATCGATGAACCAGAATGATCATCATCGAACCGACTAGTTTTTTACTATTTCCCATTTGTATAAATACTTTCCCCAAAAATGCCCTAAAGTATTACCAAAATCGTTGTCTTTCTCCTTGTTTATGTTTCTCTCGCTCAAACCTATCTCAGATTTCAACCAATGCCCAATTCCCCTATTTTTCTTTTCTATCTCAGCCGTGACGACGACCGACGACAAGCGGATGGAGGTGTCCTTACTTGTGCAACCTCCAATGACAACGGGCTTTGACGTCGTCACAATCTGTATTGTGGTCATCCTCTCTGTCGCCTCTTGGTAGTAGCTCAGAGGTTAGCGCCAGTGGCGACATCGATCGATTCTTCCTTCTCTTTCGACCTCTAATAGGATTTGGGAATTGGGAGATAGGCGTTGGTAAATAGAATGGAGAAGACTGAAGGGTAAAATGAATCTCAAGCACATTAGGGTATAGTTGAGATTGACAAGTAAAATTACATAAGGACATGAACATTTTATAGTAAATGACGCATGAGGAAAAGAGATTCGATTGAATTACAACTTTATGATGATAAAATTAGCTTTATTATTACAAAATCAAAGCTCTTTTTATATATGTTATGTTATGGTTTATATATATATATATATATATATATATATATATATATATATATATATATATATATATATTTTATTTAAATAAATATATATAAAAATATTAATGACATATTTATAATGTCACCGGTTCAACCGCAGTTCACCTATCAGTTGAATCAGTGACCCATGACCCACTAATTTTTCTAGTTCGATGTCTGATCTGATTTTTAAAACATTGCTCTCAAGTGATTCTCACACCGGAGATGCAACGTCGATAGACCCATCTACGATGCATTGTTTTGTAGGACCCCTAGTGGAGGGAGAGTGGGCTAAACCAAATAATATTCCATTATCCGGATCTCAGGGTGAAGTGTTCGATGATCCATTTTTAGGCATATCAAGTAATAAAGTCACATGGGCCACAGGAAAAAAAAAGGACAAAATACTGTTAAAAAAATCCATTAATTGAAATTAATGTTCCAAAAATACCCTTAAAAAACTAATTGATTCATATAACATATTCACTAGCATCCCCGATTTTATGCGAAGTTCTGCTCCACATCCTCGTCGACTCTACCACCACAGGCCACAATAACCACAGTGCCACCACCTTGCGGGCCTATATCTCTCTCGATATTTAGTTCTTTCAAATCTCTTCCCCCCCATATGCACTTACCGCTGTTTTTGCGGTGATCTCCACTCCATCGCTAGCTCCATCTCGCAGCCACCGGACACCGCTCCACTACCGTTTTTCCATCATCCCAATGCACTGACTACCATCGCAACCACCACATCGTAGCCGTGTCGAACATCATTCTGGCGAATGTCACGCAACCAAAACCACATCAATGTTTTCACATATTTATTGTCGAATTATTAAAGTTTATTATCCAGATCTAAAATTTTTCTGTTGTAATTTTGTTATAAATATGTTGTTTCGACTTCATTTCGAAGTAAAATTCTTATTATTGCTTATATCATTTGAATATTGGTTGTTGTGTTTGTTGTTATAAAAAATTTAATTAATTTATTATTATTCTAGTTTATGTTAAAATATTTTTCATATTATTTGGTGTTTTTAGTTGTACAGTTTTAATTATTTAGTACTAATTTTCTGTTTATTTGCTATGGTAGCGGCGGTGGTGGTAGTGATAATAGTAAATGTTTATTGTAGTGGTAGTGTTAATAGTAAATGTTTGTTGTAATGGTCAACGATGGGTGTGGTGGTAGTGAATATTTGTAGCAGTGGTGAATAATTTTTGCGATGGTAAATAGTTATAGCAGGAACAGTGGTGGTAGTAGGGAACGGTGATGGTGGTGGTGATTTTGATGCAACGTCGATTGTGTTCAGTAGTGCCGGTAATAATGAATATTTGTTGTAGTGGTGCTAGTGATAATAAATGTTTGTTGGGATGGTTAGTAGTGGTTGTGGTCGTAGTGAATGTTTTTGATGTTGATAAAAACTTATTGTGGTGATGAATGATTGTAGTGGCGGTGGTGGTGATGGTTTTGATGCAATGACAAGTGTGTATGGAGGTGGTGGAGATGATATCAATGTTTTGCTGCGATTGTGGCAGTGGCCGTGAATGTTTGTTATGATGGTGAATGTTTGTTATGGAAAAAATTGATTGGGGCATTTTTGTTACGAAATATTCCTATTTTCTGAATTGTGGTTCTCGTTAAAGAAAAAAAGAAAAGAAAAAGGGTGACAGTATTTTTATGTAATGCATGGGATTTGACACCCATAATAAGGTCCCGTTTGATAACGCAATTAAATATTTATCAAATTAAGTGCTTTGATAATAAAATTAAACAATCAATTAAAAAATAAGGAGTTCAAAATTTTAAGTGATGTAGCATTCACTTCTTTTTTTTTTTAGCATTTATCACTTAATATCATAGAATATCTAATTATCACAATCAACATTTTATACCAATAATGTAAAATCTCATAAAAAAAAATTATATACAAAAAATTATAGATGGAGAAAATATTAAATTGAGAAAAATAGAGAGAAAGTTATAGGGAGAGAATATTTTAAGAAAATAAAGTTGTAAAAATTATTTTAGAAATAAAAATTTGTAATTTTTTTAAAATTAAAAGTATGACAAAATTGAATATTTATAATTAATGATTTCATCTTGACTTAGAAAATGAAATTCAATCGGACTAATCTAATTTATCAGTACCATTTAATTGTATAAAAAAAGATTCATAATTTATTTGATCATCTCACACTCATTGTATCCTTAATTTAGCTTACATTTGTATAATTTTATGTAATTTTCAATTTCAAAGAATTTATAAAAATGTTCTAAGAATAATGTTTTTGAATTGTGATGGCTATGTTTGGTAGGAAGAATGGAAAAGGAAAATGGAAATGAAAATAAAACTTTTTTTTATTTATTGTGAAAGAAAAATCATTTTTTCTAGTGTTGTTTGATTAAAAAAAATTGAAAGAAAAAAAATATAATTCGCTTTAATATAATTTATTATTTTATTCCCATATATTATAAAAGTAAATAAAAATTATATTATCAAAGATATAATTATAATTTTATTCATTCTCTTTCACTTTCTTTCATTTTCGTCCTAAATTTGTGTGGAAAAAAATTGCTCAAAAAATTGTGCATTTTCCCTGTTATTTTTTTTCCTCCCTATTTTCATCCATACCAAACAAGTTCTTTTTTTTTCATTTTCTATTTTTTTTTTCCATCCATTTTCCACCCAACCAAATACATGAAAAAAAAAATTAAAGTTTTTTTTTAAATCTTATATTTATTTACCAAATAAAATATAATTAAACAATCAGGCTTATAAGAGCAACTCCAAGGAATGTGTTATCCCTTTCTCTTGCGTCATTCCATTTTTTGGATTTTTTGAAGCATAACTTCACTGCAAGGGATGTGTCATGCCTTGTGCCACTTCGATACACATGTCTTACATGTGCCAAATATGATACATGTAGGTGGGTGGATGAGTTAGTTAGTTGGGGTATAAATATGGTTAGGTTAATATTGAGTTTGTTTAGTTACGGTTGGGTAGGATTTGTTTGGTTAGATTTATATTAATTTTGGTTTAATTAAATTTAATTCAATTTAAATAGGTTTTGTTTTTTTGTGTTTAATTATGTGTGGTGGAATTTAATTTATTTATTTTATTTTATTTCAGTTGGGTTAGATTAATTGATTAATTTTAGGGGCAGTTACCAATGAATCCTCATATAAAGATAAAATTACCAAATACACATTTTCGAAAAAGATGTTACAAGATAATCCTTTTGCCTTTTAGTGACAATTTTACCTCTCGCGTTGAATATAGCACAGACTCGTGTTAAATATAACATGGGCTCATGTTATATTCAACACGATCTCATGTTGGATATAACACGAGATTGTGTTATATTCCACTTTCTTATAGATTACGGGACTATTTTATGTTATATTCAACACGATCTCGTGTGGAATATAACATGAGATCCTGTTATATTCCAATTTTTCATCCAAATTGATAATTCTCTCTCTACATTTATATGCCTGATTTTTTTCAATACAAACCAAATCAAATTCACCATTCAATCCAACAAAATCAATACAAAATAAATCAATACAAAACCCTAATCAATACGCATCAAATCAATCCAAACAAAAGACGTGCCTCAGCATAAATGCAGCGGCATCTACAATAGAATCCTCATTTCCACCGACGAATTCCTAGTTGTCGATCTCCCTAGACGGCCTCTACTGCATCGAACCATCGATATCTCTATTTTGCGACGAGCCCAAGACGTTCGACCTCACAAACCACCAGTTAAAGGCCGACATAATTCATCGCAAACCTTCCGCCACCGGAATCACCTCAATATTAAGATATCAACACATTCGATGCCCACCCCAAACAAATCAATTCCACCAAATTGACTAAAATCTTCAAATCACGAACATGAAAAATAGAAAAAAAGAAGAAAAAATATAAACAATCGTTTGTTTACAATAATCAACTACTCTGTTTAACCCAATCATTTTTATATATATATCTAGAGAGAGAAGCTCCTAACAATCTCAGTATAGCGAAGCTCCATTCGCATATATCTCCAAATTAGCTCATCTTCTCTCTCTATAAATCTATATATATATATATATATATATATGCGCACGCATACACACACAGAGTTATTAGAAGCTCCTTCTGTCTGCTAATTGCTAGATTTGAAACCCTAGGTACAGAAGGGAACACAAGTGCGGAATACAGAGGTAAGAGAGAGAGAGAGAAAGAGCAGGCAGATAGTAGTTCAAAGAAGGGGTAAGACAAAGAAGTGTGAATATGAGACAAAGTAAGGGTAATCACCAAGATCGATAAATTGACTGTGAATTTGCGATGGAATTGACTAAAATTAGTCGTCGAGACAGGATGAGTTGCCCTGTGAGTGGCAGAAGAAGATCGATAAATTGGCTCTCTTACATCGCACAACAATTGTCGGCGATGGTTGTTCATGCCCAGACCCCTCTTCAATCGATCGTGCCTTCTGAGTCGCTCTCTGTCACACTGCGCCTCGCCGTCACCACCGCCGCTCGATCGCCATCGCCATTGTCGTCCAGAGGCCACCTCTGTCACAACAACCCCATCGCAGCAGCTTCATCGCCATGTCGCACCAGCTCCGTCGCCACAAGCCTTGTCGTTCTATAAGCATAACAAGCACAAAAAAGGGGTAATTTTGTCAATTAAAAATATTTAAAATTATTTGGTGCAAACTAGCACTCTTTATGGGACTACCATGTGCAAAAAATAGGTTATGGGACTATCTTATAGATTTGGTGATTTAAAGAAACTATTTAGTATTTTTTCCTTAATTTTATTTTATTTGGATTTGAATGTATTAGTTTTATTTATGTTGAATTTGATTAATTTTATTTGTTTAATTGTAATTTTAATACAAAAATAAAATATAACACACTATTTTACCATAATCGTTGGAGTACCAATCTAAATAATATGTGTCATATTAATTTTAATGTGTCATATTAGCATACTAGCTCAACCATAGCCAACCCTGTATTAATCTTAGCCCTCCATTATATAAGAAGCGATCTGGACCATCAAAATATCCTAGTCAGCAAAATCAGTTGTGATTTATTATATAGAATAGCGATACCCCGTGCCTAAAGGCACGAATATAACTCGTTGGTGTCTAATTTGAATTTTATATTATAAATTTAACACAAACATAGTTAAGGTTGATAAACATAGTAATAGGTATATATTGTTTTGTTTAAATTAATCTTATTCTCTTCAGCTAAAGCTCAAATCAAATTATCCTTATATTAAAATTAAGGGTGTTGGCCCAGTGAGTTACCCAAGAGAAGGGTGAATTGAGTCGTATCAAAAAATTATCAAAATAATAATAACACTTTAAAATTTTAAACAATTAATTTTATCCTAAAATTAATTATTATCTTTATAGCAGCGGATATGTGTTATCAATTAGATGCACACCAAACAACAATATAAGTAAAATAAATAAGGCAACACACCACGATATATCCTGGTTCACCAAGCTACTCTTGACTAATCCAGTCCTCCGAACCCCACGAAGATTCGCACCCACTAATCACTAAGATTCCTTTAAACATACAGGAACCAAACCTTTACACAATGATTCTTTTCACAAGCTCAGAATTAACCTTTACAAATTCATTTTCCTAGGCTCAGGAATAACCTTTTTTTTTTTCTAAATTCAAGAATAACCTCTACTTTTTACAGACTCAAGAATAACCTAATTCTTTTTGTACCTTAGGCTAAAAAATCAAAACCTCACAAAAACGCTCCAACTATCATTTTCCTAGGTAATGATGAAACCTTTACAAATCACTCACAATTAATTCTATAAAGAAAGAATTAACACTTCAATCTCTTTACTGGAAGAGATTGAAACTAAATTACCCCTAATTAGGTATTCCCAATAGTACCTAATCCGCACACAACTCACCAATTACAAGAAATTGATAAGTTCTTCCCACTCGAAACTTCTATCACCTCAAATCAATCTAAACTCGATTAATGTCCCAATAATTACTAGTGATAGAATTAAGTGAAGAAACAAAAATTTGATTATAAAAATAATGTGGGTAGCACAAAATTGAGCACATAATCAGATTATCTCACAAGTCGTTTTAAAAGATTTTTTTTGCTTTTAAAGTTCAAAGACGATTTCTCATACAATCAATTGACTAAGCAAGCAATGATAGCAATAGACAAGACCACCCACGCCATCGAGCCAAACAACGACGATCACGTCCTCACACACCTACAACAATGAACCAAAAACAGAGTACCCCCCACACACACAGTCACACACACACCCACGTCTGATCAAATACACCCTTACCGAACAACGGCGATGATTACGCACCACCGGACGAACGACGATCACACACCCACCGGAGCGAACCGCCTTCTCTCTCTCTTTAGTTTTCTCACAGCCGAGCAGCAGCCTACCACCGACCACCTTCTTTCTCTCTCTTGCTTTCTCTGATCACTTCTCAATCCTTCTCCCGTATCTCTATTTGTATGTATGTATATATATATATATATATATAATATTTAATTTGCACTAACCCCTTTTTTATTTTTGTTAAGATATTAATTAAACTCACTTCTAATTTTTAATGCTTTTAAATTTATGAATTAACCCCTCAAATTTTTTATTAAACAATAAATAACACCATTCACCCCGTTATTTTCGAAATTTGCTCAAATGCGACTCAAATTGTACGTGTAAGAAAAATCAGGATCTTACAACCCTTCCTTTCTAAAATAAATTTCATCCCAAAATTTTCATACAAAACAATAGGAATTAAAATTCCTGTCAAAACAATAATATCTCAGATTCGCACCGCATGGTCACGTTAGTCACACTTGGTTCTAAAATAATTGTTTTCTATACAGGGTCCCATAACCAAAAGTCACCCTTAATTCGTAACCATCAATTCCCGTTCCAACATCGCAACATTTTCATTCACAGTGGCTCACATTATATCCAATAACCAATAAATAGGGTGCACTTTGGTTGATAACACCTAACACAGACAACCAACTGTCAAAAATCTCATGTTTCTAAATGCTACCGTTGCGCTACTCTAATAAAAACAACAATAAATACAATATATATCCTTAAAATATCACGGTAGTTTCAGTGGATTGGGTCTATCTCATTCCGACATGTCTTTACAACCCCAGTAATTTTCCCATAACCAGCATTTATCCATTTTTACCAATATTTCCAGTCAACCAATTCGCAACAATATTTCTATCCGATATTTCAACCAACAAATTCGCAACCAATATTATAAGCAACAGATAACCCAAACTCCACATGGACTAGCCCGTGAGACAAAATCATCAATCCCAATATCCATATCAAAATTTCAATAATCTCGTAAACGTTTTATAAATACAACCACCATCCAACGTCAACTAATAAATTTTTCGCAATACGTCAAAATCGAATAACTGTCTCTCAAAACACATAAATATCACCAAACCGCATCAATACGTATCAAATACGTCAAACAGGTCATCTATAAGAATTTCCTTGATGCCTCCACATTTAATCAAGTCACTGACAAGGCCAAGCGCCTCAAATACGTCTCAATCCACATAAAACGCCTCAAACATATAACCACGTATAAATATGTATCGAAATACATACGTCCCAACTACGAAAATCTAATACGTCACAAAAATCAATAATCACTGTATATATATAAAAAAAAAATATTATATCCATAAACTTCTAAAATACTCATTGACTCTAGGATAATTCAGATTATCCTTTCCCCATAAAATCCCAATGACCCGACATTCCGACTCTGCCTAATGTCAGTAGTGGACCAATACATATAGTTGAGTTATTTTTTTTATCGGTGTATTGTCTTCGTAGTATAAAAATATTTTATGGATCAAGTTTTTATCAAAATCCCCTTTTCCAATAAAATGTAGCCACACCGGCTGTATCCAAATCTCAACAAAATATAACCACTTCACTGTCAAAATCAACATCTCAACCAAATATTTTCAACATAGCACCGATTTTTCAAATCGACCAATCAACTCACGTAAATATCATAAATAACATACTTTCCTGCTAGCCGTAAGATCGTTTACCTCATGATCGGGAGTTACGACGGTACTGTAACTTATATAACTGCGCCAACTACAGTAACTAGCAATCGTAACTCATACGACTGGTGCCAACTACAACGACTATCAGTGTCAGGGCCATTATATATCCCCAATGGTAGGGCCAGCCACCCACAAGATTTGCACTCCTGATGGGTCTACACTCTGCCAGACTTTGCCTAGCAGATAATCACCACTTTGCAGGACTATACCTAGCAGATAATCACCACTCTACAGGACCATGCCTAGTAGATAATCCACATCTCGTAGGTCAAATAGGCCTAACGAGAAGAAAACTATGGCATAGTATAAAATTATTTTCCATATTTAAAACTCACTTAATCCATATAAGTCATAAAATAGAATAAAATAAGATATGTAAAACACCTAATCCAAATAATTTAAGTCAACCCATTCTAAACATTTTAAATCCACCAATCCAAACATTTACGTCATATAATAAAATACTGCACACCATTTTATATTAGTCATAGGATCATTTAACCTCATGATCAGAGTTTGCGACAGTACCGTGACCTGCACAACTGTGTCATCTAATGTGATCAACAGTGTTAGGGCCATTTATTATCCCCAATGGTAAAGGTACACTCGTGGGATTTGCAGTCCAGACGGGCCAACGCTCTGCCGGACTATGCCTAGCAGGTGAACAACGCTCTACCGGACTATGCCTAGTAGGTGAACAATGCTCTGTCGGACTATACCTAGCAGGTGAACAACGCTCTACCGGACTATACCTAACATGTGAACAATGCTCTATCGAACTATGCCTAGCAGGTGAACAACGCTCTGCCGAAGTAGATATTCAACGCTCTGTACAGATAATACTACGCCATCGCAGGATAATCAAATCATTTTTTTTTCACCTTTAAAATTCTACTTGATTCATGACTCATCGTAAAACCGTCTATCTTATCAACCCCTTTTTTTCATAATTTAATAGGAGAATATCGTTTCACAATTTATATAGAAGACAGTATACATCTTTAAATTAATAACTCTCATTTAGCGACAATTTTTTTCAATGATCCATGACTAACACGACACTCACCCTGGCTTATTTAACTCATTAAATATAGTTTACTCTCATCACTTGCCATCTCAAATGTTAATATATACAACTTATTTATCCACCATTATCTCAAATGTTAATAGGTTCAAATATTAATTATAGGGACCAAATTGAAATAATGGTAATAACACATTGGAGCAAGGTGTCTAACCTCCCAAAAACATAACGGAGACGACAATACCTGTATATACATTATTAACCCCATAATATTATTCACCTTTATTTCTATGTATACATTGTGAACAATTGGTGTACATGTGAAAATACTAATGTACATACATCACCACTTAATAATGTCACGAAATTCTAGATGGGGATAAATTCGACATATAGATCACATATCATGAATCCATGAAGAGCACATAAGTCACGTATTACATTAACTTCATACATACACACATAACCCCAGTTCAAAGTGCTCGCAAATATGAACTCTAAGTCTGCAGAATTTATAACCTAAGCTCTAATACCAAACTTGTAACGACCTAGTTTCCCATGACTGCTACTATGGTTTCTCCTATAGAGAAATCCTAGCCTACAATCCGACTAGTCAAATTTCCCAATCTACAACATTCAGTAAGTTTTATAAATCATGGCGATAATTCTAATTGCCGATTTTATAATGGAAATTTATTACATATAATAAATAACCATTTAGAGACCACCAAATCCCCAACCAATCCTTTTGTTAATTAGTCCGAGGATTATATAGGTAGTGGCGACAAAACTAATAATTTAGGACTTTATTACTTAAGCAGGATATTTCCATTCCATTTCTCTAAATCATTTATTTTAACAAAATATTGAAAACAAATTTCCACCTTTTATCTAACCAATTATATTCAACAATATCATTAACCGAATATTCAATACATTAAAATTGGGAGAAATATTTTACAACAGCTACGATAATTATAATTACCGTTTTCGCCAGTTACAACAATAAATAATAATTACAATTTATACAACTAGAAATTTCAATAATTTATCTCTTCTCTCGTTTTTTCCCCGTCAACCCTGCAACCAAAAACTATGGGGTTGTGAGCCAACGCTCAGTAGAACTCCAACCCCTCTAATATATGCATTTAATTAATATAACACATAAACCACGTAAGCATGCTCATCACATAAATCTAATACATAAACCACATTAGCATGCTCGTCACATAATTCCCACAGCGTCCAAATCATTTCATATAATTTGACAGGTAAGATTTCCACAACGATATACCAAATAATTTCATATAATCGCCCACGAGACAATTAAATGCAATTAAATACATATATTACTAGAGTTCGAAATTCTACCTACCCCGAATCGTCCGCCTACCGAGAGATTTAATTGTTAGATTTTCATGTTTCTTTATTTTCTGATTTTCTACATCTAGACCCACCGCCTAGGCGAATACTGCACCGTCGAGGCGAAAGATCCATCTTTAATTCTGCTATGCATACTGATCCTCCACCGCCTAGGCAAAAGAACCATCGCCTAGGCGAACACACAATAGACTAGGTTCCTGATTCTCTAACTTCTCTCCACCGAGACGAACTCCTCACCGCCTAAGTGAACTCGCTTCTCCACCGAGGCGAACATGCTGCAGATTCAATTTGTGCTCTGTTTTGCTCAGCAGCTACTCTTTCTCTATTTCTTTCTCTCTCCTCGCTAACTCTGATTACCCTCTACACCAACCACCAATAATCCCACACCAAACAACCACCGTCGAACCAACAGAACGACGGCACAACACACACACACACACACACACAACAGACACACACACAAATGCATGACAAAACCCATGCCGGCGACGCCACCCACACGACGATGCACTCCGCCGACGCCGAAACGCCCATCGCCAAACCGAACAATTTGAATAGAACTGCACCCATACACACATACATGGCAGCACACACATACACGACAAACACAACACCTCCGCCACGGAAGACAAAGCAACGACGGTTGCCGTTGACAAACTCTCTCTCTTTAACTCATCACCGGCGAACTAACCGATGGCGACACAACCACACCCATGACTCCTACACCATGAATAGAACACAAAACCCACACACACAGCAACATACACAATACACACAACCACCACACGGAGAAATACACCCACACGCACGTGAACACGACACCACCATCACCACAGGAACATACACACACACACGGCAGCACCAAACAGAAATAGAAAACACACATATACACCTGCACAGCACCGTCGACAGGACCACCCACACCGTCGAGCCAAATAATAACGATCATGTCCTCACACACCCACAACGATGAACGAAAAATAAAGCACCCCCTCCCCCGACAGTCACACACACACCTACGTCTGATCAAATACACCCTTACCGAATGACGGCGATGATTATGCACAACCGGACGAACGACAATCACACACCCACCGGAGCAAATTGCCTTCTCTCTTTCTTCAGTTTTCTCACAGCCGAACGACAACCCACCGCCGACCACCTTCTTTCTCTCTCTTGCTTTCTCTGATCGCTTCTCGATCCTTCTCCCGTATCTTTATCTGTATATGTATGTGTGTGTGTGTGTGTGTGTGTGTGTGTATATATATATATATATATATATATATATATAATATTTAATTTGCACTAACCCCCCTTTATTTTTGTTAAGATATTAATTAAACCCACTTCTAATTTTTAATGCTTTTAAATTTATGAAGTAACCCCTCAAATTATTTATTAAATAATAAATAACACCATTCACCCCATTATTTTTGAAATTTGCTCAAATGCGATTCAAATTGTACATGTAAGAAAAATCAAGGTCTTACAGGAACTCTCCCTCTTTAACAAATTTAATGAATTTAAAATACGAGGGATTACGAGTACCTTTTATATCTTTCGGGGCGACTTTACTTTTTACCTCATTTGTGCTCATGATTGCTTTGAGTGCATAATTTCTCTTGCCCTGTCCGTATCCTCTCAACCTTTGATTTTTTTCATTTGATTCATTGATGATTCCTTTTGCATGTATCACTTGTGGATTCCTGGTGATATCCCATCTTGACTTTTGTACAACTTTTCTCTTTGCACATTTCTCTTGTGGCTTCTTAGTAATTTTACATTCTGTCTTTGATGCATCTTTTCGCTTTGTATGCGTCGCTTGTGGATCCTTGATGACTTCTTGACTTGGCTTTGATATAACTTCTTTGTTTGTTTCTTCGGGTCCACTTCTGACATTATGTAACTCTGTACAAGACATTCCAACAGTTCTCTTTGGTATCCATTTCATTTTCGATCCGTTTTTGTTAGGCATAAATTAGGGTTCTTAAATGGACATGATACTTTAAAATACCCAACCCTATTGCAATAATAATATTTCAAATCTGATTTATCATAGAAAGCACGAGATGTAAAATATAAATCATTTCTAACAATAGAAGCATAACTATCACTGGCCTATGATGAAGGATAAGACGATGAAACATATCCACTTTACCTAGAAAAATCATTTTCAAAAGCTCTTGAAATAGACTTGAGGTTGGATTTTGATTTTTCAAAATGTTTCTTAAGTAAATCGATTTTTGAATCAAGATCTGACTTTGCTTAGAAATCATGTTAAGATTATTTTTTAAAACTCTGTTTTCATTTTCAAGAGAATCCACTTTAGAGAGCAAATTATTAATTTAAAAAATAACATCCGAAAACTCTTTTGAACCACAATAATCATCCAAATGCATTTTAGATTTTGGAACACTTTTTCCTCCATTTTCAAAAGAATCAATTTTTCTTTCTAAACTCAAGCTCTCTTTAGCAAAACGTAGTGCGAATGAAAGTAATTTTTCCATGACAATATGGACATTTTCATTATTATCATTTCCATCACTACCACAAGAACCACAAGAATCATAAATCACATTATCATATACACATTTACCACTATCAAAAGAGGATACACAAAACACATCATCCATGATGTGTGCACGTGACCGATTTAGCTAGGATGTTAAGCCTAATCGAGCTAAAACCAGCTCTGATACCAATTGTTGGCCTAGTGAGTTACAAAAAAAGGGGGTGAATTGGGTAGTATTAAAAAATTATCAGAATAATAATAACACTTCAAAAATTCAAACAATCAATTTTATCCTGAAATTAATTATTATCTTATAGCAACGGATATGTGTTATCAACTAGATGCACACCAAACAACAATATAAGTAAAATAAATAAGGCAACACACTACGATATATCCTAATTCACCAAGTTACTCTTGGCCAATCCAGTCCTCCGAGCCCAAAGAGATTTGCACCCACTAATCACTAAGATTCCTTTAAACATGCATGAACCAAACCTTTACACAATGATTCTTTTTATAGGCTCAGAATTAACCTTTACAAATTTCTTTTCCCAGGCTCAGGAATAACATTTTTTTTCCCAAGTTCAAGAATAAGATCTACTTTTTACAGGCTCAAGAATAACCTAATTCTTTTTGTACCTTAGGCAAAAGAATCAAAACCTTACAAAAACGCTCCAACTATCATTTTTCCAAGTAAGGATGGAACCTTTACAAATCACTCACAATTAATTCTATAAATGAAGAATTAATACCTCAATCTCTTTACTGAAAGAGATTGAAACCAAACAACTCCTGATTAGATACTCTCAATAGTACCTAATCCGTACACAACTACCAATTACAAGAAATTGATAAGTTCTTCCCACTCGAAATTTCTATCATCTCAAATCAATCTAAACTTGATTAATGTTCCGATAATTACTAGTGATAGAATTAAGTGATAAAACAAAAATCTGATTATAAAAATAATGTGAGTGGCACAAAATTGAGCATGTAATCAGATTATCTCACAAATCGTTTTAAAAGTTTTTTTTTGCTTTTAAAGTTCAAAGACGATTTCTCATACAATCAATTGACCAAACAAGCAATGATAGTAATAGACTCAATTAAGAATATGCTTGGAACACTTTTACCAAAAATCTAATTATGATAAATATGAATAGCACACAAATAAGTATGTAATCAGATTTTCACCAAAAATCGTTTTAAAATATTTTTATGCGATTTAAAGTTAAGAAAACGATTTTATCAATATCTTATCAACCAAACAAATATAGGAAAACAAATATGCAGTAAAGATTAATAGTTTGGAAAGATCTCACCCGGATAATACTGAAAAATTATAAATTAAAATGCTAAACAGCTCAACTCGGTGACACTTACACAATCAGTGTTTTAACTCAAGAACTCCTCAATAATTGATCTCACAATTTGATCTCTCAAAATAATATCAGAATGATTACTCTTATAAAAGATTATGAACTGAATAGTTCTTGATGATATATCTTCTTATGTGAAATCCGCAGGTTTATATATAGGGAATTGAAATAAACCCTCCAATGGCTAGTTTTTAAATAATAAGTATCTAAAAAACACCTATAAACCTCATATATTGAGTCCTTTAATTTTAGGTATATTTGACTTAATTATGGCTTTCAAAACATTCAAGTTAGTCCATCAAATATTTCTCAAACTCAAATCAATAGGATGGAAAGAATTAAATGTACCAATTTGAGAAATACTTAAAATATATATACTATATCAATAAGGATATTTAAATAGGAATATCATATCTTTAAAATATCCATATCCCTAAAATCTCTCAATCAAGTAAACAAATAATAGCTAGTATTTAAATCAAAATCCACAAAATCCTCAAAATCTGAAACTGTCCATCAGTCGACAGACACACATCCATCGATCGACCGCCCAATTCAAGTTGTAGTGTCACGACCCATCCTGGGGCCCGCGTGACATCGACATAACATCACTTGACCACACAGTCTAACTTTTTTTTTTTACCATACACATAAGACATTATAGAATCATCTATATAACATTTAAATTAGTGTTATAGGGACACACCTGTCCCAAAAATAAGAACAACAAAATAAATATCACATATCATGAATCTTTCAGAGGTTCACCTCTGATAGCTCATCTCACAATATGCCCATCGGACTCCCTCGCATGACACGCATGACTCTAACTAGTATTAGTAGGAGACTGACCCACTCTTAACTATTTCACCTGCGAGTGTACTGTCTTCTTAGTAAAAATATTTTTAAAATAATAACACATTCTGAGTAATACCACATTTAAATGCATCAAGCATAAGTGTACAAACATCACATATATATAAGATAAAAATCACCATAATATAAGTATCTCACCATAATATAAGCAGTGAAAAATAAATCAATATATATAAGTTCTATTCACCCCATCCAGTATAAAATAATACCAATCACCATATAAAATAAATCACCAAATATAAGTAAAACACCACATCTCAAGCACTACACCACCACACCACTCACTGGCTAACCATAGTGATTGTTTTAACCTCACGATCGAAAGTTGTAACGCTACCGTACCACCCGTAGGATATGCCTTCCTAGCGGGACAAATAACTACCTGCCCGAACATCCATCATAACAGGTCATAATATCAATAACCGCCTGCCGGATGCCCATCGGCAGGAAATAATATCAATAAACGTATGTCGGATGCCCATCAGAACGACGTAACAATGCTCTGTCGTAACAGATAAATACTATGGTATCGTCTAAATCAACAATATCATCCACTCAACAACATCATCATCAAACTACAACTCAATAAATAATCAACGCTCTACCGAAGCAGATAAAATCAATAGCATCATCAAATCAACAACAACAACGTCAAACTACCAGTCAAATGTAATGCCAAAATCAATAGATAATCAACGCACATCAACCTCTATTTCCAAAATCGATTTTAAACCACAAAAATCATGTTGTTCACTTTCTTCTAAAAACCCACTAATTTCAATAAATCATTTATTTCCATTTTTCTTTAAAAACCAACGAAAACCACATTTTCAAACACCCAAATCCGCTTAATCCATATAAGTTAGAAAATTCATCCAATTTTTAAATAAACATATTTTTCCATCATATATATGTATAAAAATAGATTTTTGGCAAGAAGACAGTACACTCACTTGATAATCCACTTTCAAAAGCTCCACCGACTCTTTGCAACCAATCTTCTGGAAATTGAGAACCTATTTGTGACAGGGCCTAAATTAATATTTCAGAGAAAATTAACCTAATCGTGCAATGCAAGCCCTATGTTCATTAATTTCCCATTCCCCACGTTTTGTTAAGTAAAAGTATTATTCAACGAGTTTTAGCGCCGTTAAGGTTTACTATTTAATCCTACTCATATAAACAATCTCATTTATTATATTCTTCATTTTGATATTTTAAGGTGAGAAACCTAATTTAGAAATCATAAAAGTAATTTAGAAATGTTACCCGTTTCGAATCGATCGTCGATCTCCTTAAAATTTTATTTATTTTTGGTCTCAGCTTCCACTGCCTCGGCGCCAAGCCCACCGCTGTGGCGAACCAGCTCCTCCTCTGCTCTAATTTGCTTATTGACGCTCCACCGCCTAGGCCGAAAAACCACTGCCTAGGCGAACCATCTGCAGATTCAATTTCCTACATCTCTGCTCTTTTATCACCGCGGCGAAGGATCGCACCGCCGCCGTGATGGCCATCCCCCTTTTCTGCTCTGTTTTGATCTCAACCGTTTCTTTCTCTTTCTCCTCACCTCACCAACTCCGACAACCATAATCCACAACCACGACAACTAACAACCACTCACCATGAAACACTTATTCCACACAAATGAACACTCTCACACCCAAACATCAAACACACGCACTCACATAGATGACCAACAATACACACACAAACACATGCACCGCTCTTTCTATCTCCCTCTAACTTATCGCCGACGAACTTCCGGCGACACCCACACAACCAACGCAAAACACACATACCCACTGCTCTCTCTCTTCATTTTCTGTTTCTGCCTCCTTTTAGCTAACCAGCGATGCCCCCCAACTAAACCACCGTCGGACCCAACTAAACGACAACACAACACATACCTACATCGCATCAGACATACCCACCCACCCATAGTTACACCTCCGTCGGACCAAAATTGAACCGAACAACAACCACACACCCTCCAGCACTGCAATGACTAACACACACTCCCTCTGTCACAAACAGAGCAGTTGAATGGCATACCCATGACAGATAAATAGAAAAACAGGGAACACATACATACCCACTTACCGGCGACGAGACATACACATAGCAAGCCCACACACACAGACGGAACATGCAAACCCACTGCCGGCGACCCTACACGATCAGCAATAGAGCAACCCATTCCGTCGCACCCCTCTCTCTCTCTTCTTTCTCTTCCTTTCTTTCTCTTCGGTTCTGGACACTTCTTCGTTATCTATATTTGTATGTATATATATGTATATACATGTATGTGTGTGTGTGTGCTCATCGGCCGGACAAGTGGCCAAATCCTCCTCCTTTCATTTTCACCAACTCCCTCTCTCTCTATATATATAATTATGTAATATATATATATATATATATATATATATATATAATTTTGCACAAACCTGTCCTCATTTTAGTTTGGATAGTAATTAAACCCATTCTAAATTTTAATATTTATGAAAATTACAATTTATCCCCTAAAATTTCAATTCACATAATAAGTATCGCAATCCACCCCGGTATTTTTGAAATATTTACAACGCGGCTTAAATTATACGTAGGTCAAAGGTCGGGGTCTTACATATAGCCCAAGCCAAAATTCCATCGTCATAAGTCGACTTACCTGTTGACCTAGAGATACAGAGAGTTCATCTTTTAAGCATAGGTCGACCTATCTGTCGACCGGCAGATTCAGAGACTTCTTTTTTTAAGCATAAGTCGACTTACCTGTCGACTGCCCATGCTGGAACACTTCTCCTTAATTATTTTCTTTAATATTTTCACCCCCTTTAACCGATTTCTTTTCTTGGTTAGCTCCACTAAAATCTTAAAATTAATTTTAATCAATTATCTTTATTTCTCTTTCAATTACACATAGGAGCAAATAATTTCACTAATTAGGATCCTATCAAAACACACATAAACGTAAAATCATTTTCGTGTCGTGTGTAATCCTAATCGGGATACATTAAGATTAAAAATAGATTAGAGTTGTTTTCACCTAGATTCTTCGAAATCTTTAATCTCTTAGTATCTGTCTCTGCATCTTTCACAATTTTTTCATGATGTTATCTTCTCTACATTTTCTTTGCATCATTTACAATACTTCATGATATAGTCTGAAACTCTTTAAACTGAAACATTCAATAAACGTATTAGTTCTACCAAAAACATCAACATTTAATTATTCATCAAAATCTTAGGATCAACAAAGGTTCTAAAATTAAAAAATGAGAAAATATTATGGGCATAATTGCAATCAGTGTCTTTATGTCCTTTTCCTATTTAGCTAGAGCTTGAACCAAATTATCCTTAAATTAAAATTAGGGGTCTAAAATATAATAGAAGAAAACTTTATGAGCATAATTGTAATTAGTGTCTTTATTTCCTCCCATTTTTGTCTTTTGTTACCACCATCTAGCAAAACCTCTACCTCCACACACCACTGCAAGTCTGCAACTCGTTGCCACCGACCATTAATCGCCTTCATTACCTCTCTATCTCAGTCCAAGAAAACACCACCGCCCAAACCCACCACCCTCTCCCCCCTCTAAAGATTTAACGCACACAATTAATGTTTTTACACACAGTAATAAGAGAGTTCAATCGTACTCGTTAAAATATTCATGACACCAGTTGTCGGTGAATTACAATGCTAGTAAATAGCACACATTAAAATTTAAAATCAATTTAAGCAAAATGAATATTAAATACAAAAATTTCATTTGATTCAAATTTCTTAAAAAATTATACATCTCTAGCCTGGTTATGCTATCCTATTTTGTCAATTCTCAAACTGCAATTTTAAAATATTAAATACATTAATCAATACAAATACGGAAATAAATCAATCAACCTGTAGAGGTAAGAGCTCACCCATGAACATTTAAAGAACAACATAATCATCATCCTTTGATTTGAATATATGCTAAGTTGTTTTAAAATAGCAACTATAATTACAAAAAATAAACAAATTCAATAAGAAATGAGCGTCCTAATAATTCAAGCAATTTAAATGGAGCAATATCATTTACAATCAAACTCAATAAAAGAAACAAATTTAAATCAAATAACGACACCGAATACAAAGGTTCATTGAAACTGCTGAACAATTACCAAGATTGGAGCGATCCTTGTCACTATTAACATTTTACTTACAACCATTTGATAATAAAAAAACTAAGTACCATTTAGAGAGCAAAGACATTGGGGTTAACAAATGTACTTGACAACCTTTGTGAAGGCCCAACCCTATAGATTTGCAAATATCAAAATTGATAAGACATCTGATATATTAACAAAATTATATCCTACAAAATTGGAAACATAACAGAAACCGTTCAAATAAGTTTTCTTCCCGAGGGGTCCCTTTGACCAAAATATCACATAGTACACTTAATGATACTAATCTGACGGTGTGAGAGAAAATATATTACCACAACTCACCTTTAACATTGCTGAGAGGGTTCAACGATCTCGAGTTTTTCATTTTTCTACAAACAGCAAGAAGGCAAAATATATATTAAAAAAAAAGGTGCACACATAACTCTTCCATGGCTTTTCAACATGTTGACCTGCAAAATGAAATGATAACAAAATTATTTACTTTATTTCATTATCCATTCAATGAATATAGATATAGTAAGATAGTGTTTGGAAGTTTGGAGCCGGAGGCTTAGAATTGGAATTAGAAATAAGCAAATGCAAGTCTTTAAAAGTTTACATGCATTCATTTCTAATTCCAATTCCAATGCCCCTAATTTCTTAAAAACATATGTAGCTTAAACTCAAAATCAAACGTCTTCGCCTTCCTTATTAAAGAAGAAGACAAAATGTACTGCTTTAAAAAAATAGCAAATAGTAATAGAGGAGAACATATCACCATAATAACTCAAGTAAGAATTAGATTAGATTGATGAGTGAGAAATTCAAAAGTAAAAATTGAGAAAATAGATACCCTAGAGAGGAGAAAAAAGAAGCAAAAATAACTTCTTGTTCTTCTTTCTATGCTCTTGCTTCCTGGCATATCTATACATACACCACAAATTGCTTTTTAAGAGTTAGAGATGGTTCACGATAATGGTGATGGAGCACGACGATGGCGGCAACATGACACATCAATGACACCGTTAGAGGCTCGTCACGACGATGGATAGCAATGGGGGTATGAAGGTTTCAGATCTGACATTAAAAAAAAAAAAAAACATAGGAATAAAAAAAAGGTTTAGAGAGAAATACCTGTTTGAAGGGAAATCGAGATAGAGAGGGTTTGAGAGTGAGAGAAGTTGGGTGGAAAATTCCGACCAAAGTAAACCCCAGATTTGGCCAAGCGGCCAGATCTGGAGTTGCGACGGTGGTGGCTGGGAATCTCGTTCTGGCCAGATTTGGGGTTACGAAGGTTGTTTGGGGTTGCGACGATGGTGGGTGGCGACTTGCAAAAGGAAGAAAATTAAGAGATAGAGGGTAGGGGAGAGACTGAACTCAAGAATGGTAATGTCGACTAGAATGAAGGGAGCAACAAAGAGGGCATAACAAAGGGAGAGCCAAGAGCGAAGTGGCGGGAGTTGAACTGAGATGGAGTGTTGCAGATCTGTTCTGGGATAGAGAATGAAAAAAGTATGAGCAAAAATGGGAGGGAAAGGAGAAAGAAGGGCAAACCTGTGGCGAATAAGGGGCGAGAAAATCGAGAATATCACAAATCGCAAATCGTCATCTCAGATCTAAAGGGGATCTAAGCGTCGCAGATCTATTATTGCTGTGCCTTTAGCCATCTTTGACATTGTTGTAAGGGTCACCGTCGTTAAAGGCTCCAACCTCTAATTAGGGTTTCCAAGAACAGGTAGTAGATCTACATGAGGAGATGAAAGGTGGGGAGAAGAAGGTACGACGATGGAGGTGGGATCGTGGAAGAGCATATCGTGGAAGGGTAGGAGTGGAAGAACTGATCGTGGCCAGTGGGGGTAGGGCTGATAAACACGAGCAAAAAAAGGGGAAAAAAAAAAAGGAAGACGGACGAGTTTCGATACCCGGACCTTTCGGCAATTGAACATTGAAAAAACCAATTCACCCACAACCAAACTCAGCATTGATCTCATCCGTCCATTGAATAAAATGCAATTTTAACCCTTAAAATATCATAGTCACCAAACACTATCCTAATTTATTAATAAATGGTACACCCAAAAATAGAACTCTCTTAAAATTTAGGTAAGACTTTTCAACAGTCCCAAAAATGGAAATCATCACTTTGTAGAGTTTCATCATCTTTCACAAAAAAAAGACTCTACAAAATGGTGATTTGTGCTATAAGGATTTCTCAAAAAGATTTTCTAAAATTTATTTGGAGTTGCTCTAATTAGGGTAAATATATTCGTATTTTAGTCGTCCGTATGGCAGGTGAGTTGGATTGAAATTCAAAAACTTGTAATGCCAGGTGTTGCGGGGAAAAAAGCGGAGGGAGAGTGGAAAAAAGAAGAGAGAGAAAATTTGTAAGAGAAAGAAAGTAGAGTAGAAAACGGTAAACGCTGAGCACACTGTTTCACTTACTATCACTTTCTCTCTCTAGTCTACGCATTTTCTCTTTCTATCTTCTCTCTCTAAAAATTAAAAAAAAAAGAAACACGAAACAGAACAAAGTCTTCTCATCCTTTTTACTTCATCGACACCCAAAACCAAAAAACATTATAAAAACAAAACCAGTCTCTCCCCCCCCCCCTTCCTCTCTCTCTCTCTCTCTCTATAATCGACATTTTCTCTCTCTATACGTATATCTGGGGTTTCTCTCCTTTTGGTTCTCTCTCTGAAGGGGGGGGTTTCTGAAATGAGACAAACGTGATGGGAAGTGGGTTCTCGCAGCTCTTTCCGTGCTTCAATCCGGCCGCAGCAGCGAACCGGGGCGAACCGGAGGTGATCTTCACGGCCACCGAGCCGCTCGACGAAACCCTAGGTCACTCCTTCTGCTACCTCCGTACATCCGCCAGATTTCTCTCTCCGACTCACTCCGATCGCTTTGTCTCCCCCTCTCAATCCCTCCGGTTTGATGAACCGGTTCCGAGGGCTAGACCGGTCGGACTGCCGGAGACCGGATTCAGGGCCATTTCGGGAGCTTCGGTGAGTGCAAACACTTCGACTCCCAGAACTGTCCTCCAACTCGAGAATATTTACGACGATGCCACTGCCACTGACCCGGCTGGTTTCGGCGGTGGTGGCGTCAAGAGTAGTATTGTGAATGGGTTCGAGAGCTCGTCGTCTTTCAGTGCTTTTCCGCTTCAGCCGGTGCCCCGCGGTGGCGGAGACCCCTCTGGTCCGATGGAGAGGGCGTTCTTCATGTCCGGTCCGATCGAGCGTGGGGCCCTCTCTGGACCCCTAGACGGGACTGCTGGCTCCGACGGCGGCAGTAACGGAGTCCCGTTCTCAGCTCCGCTCGGTGGCATGTACGCGAGGAAGAAAAGAAAGAAGCGCATCCCCGCAATTCGGAAGGCTTTCTACCGGAACTTCTCGGAGAAGAAGCGGCCGTGGGTGGTGCCCGTGCTTAATTTCGGCCGGAAAGATATTCCTTCCAACCAAGAAGGTGGCGGCGTTGGTGATCTGGATATGAAGAGTGAAAGTAATGTCCAGTGGGCTTTAGGGAAAGCTGGCGAGGATCGAGTGCATGTGGTGGTATCGGAAGAGCACGGGTGGCTCTTTGTTGGGATTTATGACGGATTCAACGGCCCAGATGCTCCAGAATTCTTGATGGGTAATCTGTACAGAGCTGTGTACAAAGAATTAGAGGGTTTGTTCTGGGATAACGAAGATAATAGCAATCAAAACGGAGCAAATCCAATTTCGGAAACTGCATTAATTGAAGACAATCCCAACACCTCAGTAGAGGTAACAGGTGAAGAGGTTGATAACATCGGGGAATTAAAAGAAAATAAAAATAATGGCAACGAATCCAACACAGAACAGCCTGATAGAGGATCGGTGAAGAAGGTGACCTTCCAGCCAGAACAGATCCAAATCAGGAGGAGAAGATTATGGGAATATTTAGCAGAGGACGACCCTGAAGATGGGCTCGATCTTTCGGGTTCAGATAGATTTGCATTTTCAGTCGATGATGCTCTTAGCGTGAGCAATGCTGGGTCAGCGGTAAGTAGAAGATCACTTCTATTGTCGAAATTGAAACATGGGTTGATTAAACACAAGGATAACAGGAAGCTGTTTCCATGGAAATTTGGGTTGGAGGGAAAGGAGGAAAAGATGGAAGTGGAAGTAGAGAACAGAGTGGAAGACGAAGAGAGTAGCAGTAATAGAAGGGTTAAGAAGAAGAAGGTGGGTCCAGTTGATCATGAGTTGGTTTTGGGGGCAATTTCTAGGGCCCTTGAATTGACAGAACTAGCTTATTTAGATATGACCGACAAGGTTCTTGATCGATATCCAGAGCTCGCACTTATGGGTTCTTGTTTATTAGTTGTACTGATGAGAGATGAGGATGTGTATGTGATGAATGTTGGGGATAGTAGAGCCATTGTAGCACAAAATGAGGCTGACGAAGCTTCTTCCAGTGTAGGCGAAAGTGCATCGACAGCGGAGGGTATCGTGGAGTTGTCTACAGAGGCCAGTGAAAAGTTGGATGAAGCTGTGAATCAGGCACCAGCTCAAGCTACTGTGAGGTTGTCTGCATTACAATTGTCTACCGATCACAGCACTAGCATTGAGGAAGTAAGTTCTGTCCAGATCCTAAGTCTCATATCTTGTGTCTGTTGTTCTTTGCTGATGCCTCGTTGATATCAATTGCTACACTTTCTTGGCTTCTTGAAGTGATAGAGCAAATTTTGATTAAATGTGCATCATAAAAGAAGTTAGAAACCACAATAATCAAGATTTCCTATAGCTGAAGCTTTCTACCTGACATTCTTGTGACTTTTGGATATGCATTCTCATTTCTGAAGAAATTGAAAGAGAAATTCTTTCACACTGAGACGAGGATGTTTAGATGGATGAGTGGTGGACATAAGAATTGATAAAATTTGAAGTGAGTTCTTAGAGAGTTGTTAGGAAGAACACTGGTTGAGGATAAGATGCCATAAAATAGTTTAAGATGGTTTGCACATGTACATAAAAGATAAAAGATTTGCAAATTATTCTCTTTAGAACAAATATTTTGCAATGGATGCCTAAGCTCCTAAACAACTCGTGTGAATTGTTTTCATGTAGTGGTTCTGTTGCAGTATTCAACAATGGTAGAAGTTTGGCCTCCATTGATGTATGTCTTGAAATTTATTTAGCCTTTTGGTAATTCGCTACTGCATTTAGGTACTACTATGCCATTTTATGAGATTAGTGTATTTTTTATAGATCTCCTCCTATATGTTATTAGACATTGAATCATGTTTTGCGAACCGACTGCCAATCATAGTTGGCATGCCCTTAAGGTTGCAATGTACTCTCTTTACTCAAAGTGAGTTTTTTTTTTTTTTTTTTAAATCTTTTAACTCCGGTAGGGTTTGGCCTCATCTTTCCCATGATCCCTGTTTTTTTATTTGCTCTCCATATATTTGGAACAGTGTTACCTCATCTATACTAGTTTATCAGCAGGTACTTGCTGCTTTGGTAGCATGTTGATTTGATAGAGAAAGTGACCGTGACAAAAGTTAACAAGGTCATCATTTCAGCCAATTGATAATTTTTTTTTCTTGTATGGATGGAGGAGATCATATGATTTATGTTCGCTGCTTATTTTCTTTTTCCATCCATTCTACTTATTCTCAGAAGGGTCCATACAATTCTACTTGAGTTTTGAATAGTTGCTAGGAAAATAATGGAGTTTTTCCATTTTTGGGGGTTTTTCCATTTGAGGAAACCTCCGTAGAGCAAGGAAGACTTTATTGATCACCAAATATAAATAACGCTATTAGGGGACTAGACCTAGACGATAGAAAAAAATACAAAAGATAGAAGGGGACTTAATACCCTTACCTCTATAAAAAAGATAAACAAATGCGTTGAATTTAAGAATAAAATAGGGGAAAAAAAAGGCATGAGCTAATCACCCGCTAATGTACACCAAAGGTCCAAACCACATGCATCCAACTTTAAAAGGCCCCTAGGTCTCCTAGGAACATCATGGATAGGAGGCCAATCTTGGTTACCATTATCACACCACCAATTAGAAAGGAAATCTGCATTTGCTTACCTAAACATGAATTATCTGCAAGTGCATAGTATGCCAGATGGACATAAGCACATACATTTGAAGTCTAGCACTCCAAGGGACCTTGTACTACTTCAGAAGCATTCCAATAGTCACTTGCGAATCAGTGTAAACAATGAGTCTTTGTACCCCATTGCTTTTATTGCTTTTATTCTGCCATGAAGTTGGTGAATTTAATAACGTAGAATCCAAAGAAAGAGAGAGAAATGATATTAGGGTTTATTATTGTGAAAAATGGATGCAAAGTTATGAAGAAAATATGTAGGAACGATACCTTATATAACAATAAAGAGTCCTAGAAATGAAGAAACATTTATTCTACTATTAATACTAAACAAATATGATAACTCTAATATCCCCCTTCGAATTCTCGACGTGGCTGCAAAAAGCATTGAAAGTTTGTCAACCATAAAACGAAAACGCAAAATATAATGCGACTTGGTAAACAAGTCGACAATTTACATGGAAGAAGAAACAAAAGGCAAAGTAATACTACCATGTTGAAGGTGATGACGAGTAAGATGACAATCAATCTCGATGTGAGTAATCTGTTCATGAAAAACTGAATTGTCAGCAATCTGAATAGTACTCTTATTATCACAATACATATGAGTAGGACCATATTTGCAAGTAACCAATAAAACCAAACTATCGGTGGTAGTAGATGTCATTGCGCGATACTCAATTTTCGTGGAAGATCTAGAAATAAAAGCTTGTTTCTTGCTCTTCCAAGAAATAAGAGAAATTTACCAAAAATTCATAGAACTAGTGACAAACTTGCGATCTGTTGGATCACTGGCTTAATCAGCATCAGAGTATGCATGCAACTCCAAAAACGAGGACGGTGGAAGTAAAAGGCACTGAAAGAGGGTGCTCCCAAGATACCGGAAGATATGAAGAATAGTAGCTCAATGAACTGTAGATGGAGAAGTGACAAACTGACTGACGATGTGAATAGTGTGGGCAATGTCCAGACGAGTAATAATGAGATATATCAAACTGTCAATAATAGTAAAGTATAATGTATGATCTGGCAAAGGGGTATTACCAGAAAGTGAATATCGAACATTCACCTCTAGACGAGTATCAATAGTCCTAGTATCAGTGAGACAAACAAGCTCAAGAATGTCAACTGCATATTTAGATTGGGAAAGAGGATAGCCTTTTGGAGAAGATGCTACTTCAAGACCCAAAAAGTAGTGTAGTGCCCCCAAGTCCTTCATTTCAAACTGGCGAGATAGTTGTGAATTCAATACTACAATCCTATCAACATCATAACTAGTTATAATCATGTTATCAATATATAGAGAGAGTTGAATCATGATTAGTTTGGCAAAAACTAAGAGAAGTAATTACAATAGAGAACTTCTCAAACTAGGCCCAAGGTGCTTATTTAAGATCATATAGAGCTTTCTTGAGCCTGAAAATTTCTCCAAAATTATGAGTAACACTAGGAGGGGGAATCATGTTTACTTCTTGAAGATTGCTAATTAAGAAGGCATTTTTAGCTTCCATACGAGAAATATGCCTAGACGATGTTTGGTGATTGGTTCTTGCTTAAGATCATACGATATTAGTTTATATATGAAAGGAGGTACTCCACTTGATATCGTATGGTTTTAAGTTGGAACCTCCTACCAATGCCAATCCCAAAGTGAGCAGAAAAGGCTACTGTCTCTATCTGTTTCTCCTACACGCGCAATGCTCGGTTACTTCTAGATGCGCTATCTTTATTCAACACAAGCATATGAGCTTTTCCATATTATTTTAAAGTGTTGGAGTAATGTAGGCGTCTAAGAGTATATTGATTCAAGTCTCGGATTATAACGTTATATCTTATGCTGTCTAGTATCTTCTTAATGGTTAGGTTAACAATAAGAGTGCGTCAATATCCTTTTTTCCAGTGGTTACATGTCCCTTTATTCTTTATCATCCGAATGCGAAAGAACATGATGTTTATAGTAAGCTTCCTTTTCCTTGGCATGGTGCTTTCTTGTTTCCTTGATAATTTTGTATCATGGGCTTGAAGATAGATTATTTGTTCATTACTTAGGCACCTTTTTGTAACACTTTTTAAGTACTTTATTATTTTTTTTCAATTAAAAAAAATATTAAATGCGACAATAATATATGTAAGGTCCTTGGTTTTGTGATTGACTTAATCCGGTGACTCATCGAGTTGTATTAATTTTTTGATATGTGAGTCTAGAGGTGTTAATGTGCCTTTACTGCCTTCTATGCTATATTATTAAAATTGCGGATTTTCAAAGTACTTTTACCTAAAAAGAAATAGTAAAAATTCAAAAGTGTGTTTGATAATATAGAGATTATATCCTATTATTACCCTCATAAATTATCTCTATATCCAAAATAAATTCATTAAATGATTGAAAAGAAGTGGTTAAAGAGGTCCTAGTCTATCAATCTCCATTGATCTCTTATAATACAAAAATCGAAAAGATAAAGAACAATTATTTTTTTACTTTTTGAATTATTTTTAAAGCACTTCTTTTAATTGTAAAACAAACGCTACTTTTAAAAATTAAGTACGTTTTTACTGTGAGAATTTAGGAATAGCATCCATTGAATAGAGGATGAGAGGAAATCGTTTACGGTGATTTGAACATGTGAATAGAACACCCATTGAAGTACTAATGAGAAAATGTGATTTAGTTCAAGTGCATGGGACTACTAGAAGGAGAGGTAGATCTAAGAAGACTTGGGACGAGACTATTAGAAATTATTTAATGACTTTGAACCTAATTGAGGGGATGACCCTTGATGATTTAAGATTCACGTAGCCGACCCTACTTAAGTGGGACAAATGTTTAGTTTTTTTTTTTTTTTTTGTGTGATGAAAAAATTTACTTAAAAAAATGTTACCAAATGGTGTCTTATTTTTGTTTTTTCATCCCTTAATGTCACATTGGAGAAAGCCTAAATGTTGTACTCGGTGGGAGATATATCAAGAATAGGGACAAGGCGCGGAATCCTGGGAGCATCCTCTTTGGAGTACACAGGTATGTCTAGGTAAGTGGAGGGCACTGTTTGGAGGAATGTAATGTCCGTAGAGTGATGCAGGTGACGAGTAATAGGATTAATAACATCCTATGTCCTTTAGACATGGAGGAATACCCAAGAAAGACATATCAAATAGCCTTATTATCTAAAATCTTGGTGCAGGATGGGCTATGATTTTGGACAAAGAAGGTGCACCCAAAGACGAGGTAAGATGGCACAATACTCCCAGACTAGAGTATGTTTAGGGGTGCATAGCCTTTATGGACTCAACTATGGGTATGATTGATAATATAGGTAGCCAATAAGAACCACCATGTGCCAAAATGATTTGGGGACACACATACCACGTGGGAGGCATTGAACAACAGACATAATGTGATGGTTCTTATATTTTGCCACACCATTTTGTTCAGGAGTGTAGGGACAAGTAAGTTGCTAAATGACTTGTGAAGTTCTAGCCTAAATTCATTGGATACATATTCCCTTACCATCATGAGACCTGATATTGCAAAAAACAATTTTACATTGGGTTTTAATCATTTGAAGACAATGGATAAAGTGAGAAAAAATCTCAAATATTTTTTTATTAAGTAAACCCACGTGCACCGACTATAATTGTCTATGAAGGTGACATAATAATTATAGGAACTCAATGGACCTAACTCACTCTCAAAAGACGCCTTGAGAGAGAAGGATTGCCATAGGCTTTATGTGGGATTGCCATAGGCTTTAGATAATTCATAAGTCACAAAATAAAACTTAAAATCCTTGCAAGCTTTATTAAGAGAAGGAAATAACGAACATAAATATTGAAAATATGCATGTCCTAAACGGGCATGCTACAAGTATGAGTTTTGAAAAGAACACAAAGATGGGTGAAAAGCAAGTAAAACGAAAGCTTGCATACTAGATGGAGACATGGTGGGAGTAGGTTGGTCGCTAAAGTAGTAGAGTCCATCGTACTCATATCCCATGTCAAAAATCTTCATCGAAGTCTGGTCCTGCAAGAAACAATGGTCGGATAATAAAACAATGGCATGGTTAAGGCACTTGGCAAGACAGCTAACAGACGATATTATAGGCAATGTTAGAAACATAATAAACATAATGAATGGTAATATCTAAAGATAGCAGGCATCTCTTTAACAATGGATGGGAATAGAGGTCCCATTGGCTATACAAATAGATTGATTAACAGATGTGTCATGGGTAGTAAATGTAGAAAGCTTACTAGTAATCTAGAATGAAAGTTGTTTTGCTAGACTTATCATGAAGAACGATAGGTGTATTTATGGCAAGATTGGGACCAGAAGATGATGTCCGGCCTAAGTGCAGCTGGCGCTAAGCAATTTAGGCCTGAAGCTGAGTGTAATTGGGGTGAACCGGAGTGAGTTACGGTGGAATGGTTGCCATGTCTTCCACAACCACCACCAGTACAACGGTGTACTCTTACCCTGCCGGTTCTGAGAGTAATGTGGCTATAACTCTCGGAGGAGCTCAAAGCACCAGTCAATAAGGTGGCCTGGCTTACAAAAATGCTGAAAGGTAGCAGTATGAGGTCCTACTGAACGAGTACTAAAAGGAACAAGGAAGGCCATTTGTTCTGGGACTGCATGTGAGGGCTCAAGTGGTAGGAGTCGTCATCATTTTCTTTTTTCTCTTTTTATGCTCTTGATACTAAATATAGGAGAGGAAGGTTGTCATATTACAACAAAGCTCTACACTCCATTATGTAGGCAAAACGATAATGTGAATAAGAAAGAATATTGTCCTCATTAATAGGCCAATAAAAGGAATAAGGACACTACCAAAATGATCACAATAGAGCTCTACACTCCATTATGTCGGCAAAACGATAATGTAAATAAGAAAGAATATTGTCTTCATTAATAGGCCAATAAAAGGAATATGGAAACTACCAAAATGATCAACATGAGCGGTAAAAATCTTAAATACTAATTAATCAGGAAAATAGACATTTCAACATTTCTCAAGTCTATATTCAACCTAAAAGAGAATATTATATTGGGAATATGAATTGCTTGCCTCTTGCATGATTTGTGGTATATCTTTGGTGCTTTCACAAGACCACCTTGAGGATCTTCTCTGATTTTGCTCCTTCAGCGAAGGCCAGAAATTCTATTTGATGATCTATTAAGGAGAGAAGTTGAAACGGATAACTCTGCTATTGCAACTATGCCTACTAGTTTTGAATTGTTATACTTATTATTTATCCAAACCATTTTTGCTCTATATCTCCATTTCTTGAACATCAATGCTTGATTTACTAAGCATTACAATACCCTTCATTTGTTTTCTCATTATTGAAACAAATTTCACTTTTTTGATATGAAGTAGTCTCCTATACAAGCTCTAGCATTTCCCTTGGTTCTTATGCCTATTTACCTTTTAACTGGTAATGACGATGGTATAGGATCAAGCCCCATCCTTGACCTGTTATATATATGTATGCAGGAAGTTACGAGGATAAAAAATGAACACCCAGATGACATTCACTGTATTGTCAATGATAGAGTAAAAGGACGGCTTAAAGTTACCCGTGCATTTGGAGCAGGTTTCCTTAAACAGGTTTGTTCATTTTCAAATATGTCATTTATTCGGTTCAGTGCTGCTTCTTTTGATCATAAGACGGTTTCACTCCAAAAACAGCTCCAGAATTGTTCTGATATTTAAATGAACTTAGGCAGTGTTTGGTTGCATGGGATTGGGTCCGTGGAATTCGAATTATAAATGAACGCATGTAATTTTCTATTCTTTTTACATGTGTTCATTTCTAATTCCAATTTCGAGCCCCAATTCCATACTTCCAAAACACTAACTGAACAAAATTCTCTTCACGCGATGAAAAATTCAATGGTCATTGCTCTGAGACCACCCGTGACAAACTAAGATTAAAAGGAAATGTAGTCCGAAAAGAAATATACAAGGGCCTGTTTTGACTTTCAAAACTTTTAAGTCTAAGCTAGAATTACCGATGTCAAAAATTTCATTTTAAGCTAGAAACTACGTCACTTTAATATATGGTTTAATTTTCACCGGTTGGAATGAGTGGTTTGTTTAGAACTTGACAATATTAAGTATCATGTTTTAATTAGTTGCATAGATTTCCAAAAACTAAGGTACCGTTTGGTAATGCCTTTTGTTAGGAGGTACTTTTAAAATAAAAAATGAAAGTTATATTGGCAAAAAAATGCTTGCTTGAAAGTAAAACTAAAAAATCCAAGTGTTTGATAGTGTAAAGAGAAAATCGTAGTATTATTTGTATAAATGATCTCTTAATCCAAAAAAATAAAATAAAATAAATCTATAGATGATTGACAAATGTGGGTGGAGAGCCTAATACATCAATCCCATATAATATAAAGAAGGAACAATTGGTGAGAGGTCATTAAAGTCCCAAAGCAAATAACTACTTTAGTTTTAATCTCATCTATTGAAGTTTATGAAAACAGTAATGTTCCAATTAGTGTTGCATCACCAATCGCCGCCCCATCGTCGCCAGCTGTCGGATTCCGGCTACAACTGGTTCACCGAAAATCTGGTTACTGATCGTCGGATTAGTTACATTCAACTATTTTTTAGTAACATTTTTTAATATACATTTTAGTTAAAAAAATTTAGTCACATTCAACTAATTTTTTGGTCTTCAGTTTTTGATTTATGTAAATGTAACTAAAATTATACTAAAATGTAACTAAAAATACAGTTAAAAATCTAACTAAAAAATACATTACAAAAATAGTTACATGTAACTGAAAAATACAATGAATGAATATTTACATGTAACTAAAAAAAATTCCAGCAGCCGGTGGCCGGACTTTAGCGACTGATGTCCTGAGGTCCACCAATGGGTGGTGGCCACAAAGGGTGACATCGGCAGAAGATGATGCAAACTTTAATTGGAAGCATTTGATTGATGATATAAAGGAGCATCGACACCGTGGGACTAAAACATAATTAAGAAATTTATGCTCAAGTCAAAATTAAAATAGGATAAATTCTGGATTAGGCTCTCTACAATTATATCCCATTAATAATTAAAAATGGAGAAAATAGAAAGGCAACTATTTTTTTGCCTTTACGAAAAAAGTACTTATCATGTTTTTACTTTTAATTTTAATTTTTAAAATTTCTTTTGCAAGTGTGAACGAAATGATATTTCTAATAAGTTTTTTTTCTTTAAAGCAAAAAAGTTGTACAAGCAATTACCAAACGATGCCTAAATTTTATGAATATTCAACATCTTTATGGGAAATTACTTGCATTGCATGATCTTGTAGAATTTTGGATTCTTGATTAGAATTTATCGCATATATATGGAGAGATGGTGGTATGATGATGTATATGTGAACTCCATGTATACAGAAATCTGGGGAAAAAAAATCAATTTCTGTCATGTTCCAAATTGTTAGAACAAACTTTTGGGAACAAATCTGAGCAAGTACCCCCCCCCCCCCCCCCTTCCCCTTTTTTTCTAGATTTCTGTTTCTGTTTGTTGTCAGATTTAGGGGATATGTACAACTACTAGAAGGGTAAAATGGTAATCTAACATGCCATTTTAACATGTTTGTTGGTGGCAGCCTAAGTTGAATGACGCATTATTAGAGATGTTTCGGAACGAATATATTGGTACAAAGCCTTATATATCGTGTTCGCCTTCTCTTCGGCACCATAGACTCTGTCCAAAAGATCAGTTTTTAGTGCTATCATCTGATGGCTTGTATCAGTACTTGACAAACGAAGAAGTAGTTTCACATGTTGAGAGTTTCATGGAGAAATCCCCAGATGGGGACCCTGCTCAGCACCTTATAGAGGAGCTCCTTTTGCGTGCAGCTAAAAAAGCTGGTAATTCTTGTTATTTCTTTCCTTATGTGGTGTTTGTTTACTGTTTCTGATCCCAGATTTTGTTTCTGTTTCTGTTATTTTTTCAATAACTCTATATTTGTTCCCAGATTTTTTCTTGAAATCAAGGAACAGAACAGAAATAGATTTTTTTGTTCCCAGAATTCTATTTTGTTTCAGGTTTCTTGGGAATTGAAACAGAAAAATAAATATAAACAGTAACCTGTTTTTTTTTAATGGCATTTATTTAGTCTCTGTTCCCGAACCTGAAATATGGGATAAACCAAATTTCTGTTCCCTAAAATCCGGGAACAGAAAATCTGAAGTGCATTTGTTGCGTTTGATTAGCATTTTTGTTCCCAAACCAAAAATACAGCAACAACAACTAAGCCTTTGATCCACATAAATAGGGTCGGCTACATAAATCCGTTTACGCTATAGTGATCAATCAAGGGCAATCCCCTCAGTCAGGTTTAATGCTACTAGAAATATGGGAATAAATCGTTCCCAATTCAGTTCCATGATTTCTGGGAACAGGAACAGTAATCCGGGAACAGAAACACCAACCAAATGCAAAAATGCCACGTCGGTGGTTTGGTTCCCAGACTTTATGTGTGGGGGGACTAAGCAAACCTAATTGTTTGAAAACTTGTATATGGCTCTTTGATGCTTATTCGGTTCGGAACATAAAGATAAAATTGAAAAAGAAACACTAAACAAACGCCACCATACTTGGTTGAACACAAGATTAGCCAATTTGTTGTTTCTTTGATAGATTAATTCTCTTAGATTTGGCATTTTGCTTCTATTTCTGCATATGCCTTAGTGCTCTGTTTTCCTCTTATGCTCTGTTCTGAAAATGTGTAGGATTGCAGTTTCATGAATTAATCGATATCCCACAAGGAGATCGAAGAAAGTATCATGACGATGTTACAGTCATGGTAATATCACTCGAAGGAAGAATTTGGAAATCATCAGGAAAGTACCTTTAAAAAAAAAGATGTATCTCCCCAAACGCGGTTTTAAGGTTTCATCAATCCTCAAGTCGAGGAAATCAGGAACAAGAATTGAAGGTTTGGATCCCGACCCACTTTCCATAACCCGGACCCACTCGGATAAGATTGGAGGTGATTATTACAGTGGAAAGCTAGTGTTAGATGTTTCATGGAGGGCTCAAAATGGAAACCAAAGAATTTGGTTTTGCCAATGTGAAAGGATAGGAATTTTTGTAGTTTGGGTTACTGCTGGAAAAAAAATTGGTTATTAGGAGAAAACAGACAGAACCCTTCTTCTTTTTTTTTTTTCTTTTTTTCTTTTTAAAAAATTTCTCTCATATTTTTTTGTTCTTTCTTTTGATTCTGAGTCAGAGAAAAGCGTATGTAGTTTGGTGGGGGGGTTTTATATTTGGGGGTACAGAAATCGGTCAATTTTCCATGTGTCGTAGGTGAGAAAAAGAGAAAATATGTATGAGTCTGGAATTCTTGTATGCTGTAAAAATTCTCTAAATTGGGGCCAAGGAGCAAAGGAAAAGAAGCTTTGGTTTCTATTTGATCCAATTAACAACGGACTGTTATGATCTGTTTGGGAGAAGTTAGGGTTCTACACCTCTGTTTATACCTTATTGAAATGGCCTACGGTGTTACCGTTTTGAATGATTTTGTTGGTGTATAGTGGCAAATTGCCAAACAAGACGGTACGAAGAATGTTCCAAAGTTGAATTTGAACAAGGATGGTTCAATCCTTGTAATGGGCGGGTAAATAATGTTTCTGATGAGAACATATGGAAAAGGTTGGAAGGAGGGATGATAATAGCACCAAACCAAATTGATGGGTAACCAAATCGAATCGAATGGTTCAACTTTATTATGATAAAGTGGTTTTGGTTTCAATTTTGGTTTAGGAATTTAAAACGACAGAGATTTTGATTTTGGTTTTGATTTTTGCATTTATTACCTGAATATTGAATTACGTATCCACTACTTTCAATCTATTTTCTTTTTCTTTTTTATATATTACTTATATGTTTTTTGGTAGTTACAATTTTACCTACAGTGCGCGGATATATTAATTACCAACTTTTTTTTTTTTTATGATTTATTCAAAAACATGAGAATCAACTAGTTTTGATTATATTTGGATTTTATGTTTTACATTTTATGTTAAGAATGCCTATTTTGATAGACCATGTTTGAATTTTATGTTTTATTTTTTTGGAATTGTTTGTATTTATAATTGTACAAACTTTCACAATTGTAATTAGAATAGAAAAAATCAATATAGTGTAAAAATAAATATAAAGAAAAAGAAAGAAAGAATAAGTAAGCAGGTTTGCAGTTTTTGAATTACCTCTTATTTTAAAAAATAAAATAAAACTAAATCGTTCACTTTGAAAATTGGGTTAAATTTTTTTGAATATTTACGATTCTATTTTGGGTTTGATGTTTTCAACACTTGATTTCCATTTCTATTGAACCCAAATAAAAATTGACTCATTGTCTTGGAAGTTGTTAAAGTCAGTTCAGTTGGGAGGAGATTCAAAAGAAGAGTCAACGGCAAAGTCGAGTAGTGTTGCTCCACAAGCAAATTTGAAGGATAGGCTGATAAATATGAATTTCATTCCCTAGGCGTTGAAGAATGATGGTATTGTTGTCACTCATTCATTTAATGGTGCTAGTAAGTGGAAGAGTTTTTCCTCCAAAATTCCCTTTCAAAACTGGACAACTAAGCAACCATCAGTTACTTGTTTGTTCAGAAGTCTAGATTTGGAATTTTTTGGGTGCCAACTCCTCTTCTGATGTGCACATTATTTGTATTTTCCTTTTTACCATTTATTATATACATTACAGTTTTTTGGTTCATTCATTCGTTGCTTGTCTTTCTCTTGGTTCATTTTTTTTTTTTTTTTTTCAAATTCCAATTTTTGTTTAATTCTTGTGTTCTTCAAGCAACGATCACTCAGTTCATATCGGATTTAAAGATCGTTTTACATAATCAGGTGATTTCTGTAGTTTTCGATTTTCTTGTTCTTTCTTTTCCTATCAAATCTGAATTTTGGAATATGTGATTCAAGTTTAAAGATGTTCTTTATGCTTGGATCAATTCATGATTTTTTACTCTAATATTTAGCGAATTCGTTCAAACGTATATTTTATAATTGTACACTTCGAAGTTTTCAAATTCGAAGTTCATTGTTATGATTTTTTCTGTAATTTTTAATTTGGATTTTTTGTTGATTTTATTCCTTAATTACATCTTACATTGTGAATCCCTTATTGATTGTTATTGGATAGGTGACATTCTATATTGCTCTTGCTATTTATTTCACGAAAATCAATAAATTCTGATGCTATGTTTTTTTCCCCTTAACTGCGTTGTTTTTTGTGTCGTGTTGATACATATTACATCTGTTTATAAATATATATGTGTGTGCTTAGACTGTTTGTTTGATTTGTTTTGTTTTGTATTTTTTTTTTTTTTTCATTCCACTAGTTTTTGTGATGGAAATCAATATGCATTCAACGTGTTCCACGTTGTTGTTTTATTTGTAGTTGATGTTGGAAATTATTTGCATCATTAAATTCATATAATCCTTGTTTTTGTTTTTTTATTTGATGAATTTAAAATTTATTTTTACTATAATGTTTGTTGTTTTTCAGTGTTTAAATGGAATTTCAATTAGTGTGTGGATTTCCATTTAGTTTTGAATAGTTCTTGTTGTGATGTTTATTTCTATGAATATGTAGTTTTTTAAAATTCTAGTGATCATGTTGTGTAAATTTGGTGAGATAACTTATTTGATTAGAATTGATGAATAATACACTTACGATTTGTTAGTGGATAAATTAATTGAGCGATGGAACATGTTGCATTGTAGTTCATTACATATTTTATATTCCATTGTTTGACATTCGAATTGTATCATGAGTGACTTGATTGACTTTGCAACTTTATTAGAGTTAATTAAGATGACTAATGTTAGTCACTTGCATGTTGTCGTGAAAGAGGAAAGTGATGACTTAGTATTGTCTAATGCGGTAAGTACTAGTGGATTGTCAAATGAGACGTGTGATATTGTTCAGAGCGACTCATCTCCATATGACGAATGGATTGATTTTGTTGGTTCTGATTGTATAAATCGTACAACAACTTATCATTGTAAATTGTGGTCTAACCTTATTAGGGAGGTTGGTCAACAATTTAATGGAGGAGACAATAGTTTTTGTAGCGACCTTATGAACCATTTAATTGAAGTTGGATTTCATTTTGATTATTTGAAGAATGATAGTAGTCGAGTTACTACTACGTGATGACATAGGGATTCCACATCTTGTAATTGGAATTTTTATGCTAGGGTTGACATGGTTACATGAAATTTTGTTATTAGAAAATTTAAACAATGTAAATACTTGTGGTGCGTTATTTTTGTTTATGCAAAAATGAGAGAATAAGTTCTGATGTAAGTGCAAGTGAATTAATAAATGAGATCCTTAGAGATCTACTTAAACATCTTATTGATGTTGTTTCTGATTTTAAGAACACACATGGATTAGAGATAAGTTACCATGCATGTCTAGGTGTAGAGAAGGTTAAGAATTTATTGTATGATTACATGACATCATATGACTTATTGAGATGGTACATTAGTGTTTGTCAATTGACAAACCTGGAGGGTTATTTTTGTTTAGATTATAACCAATAGTTTGGACATTTTAAGATGATTTATGTTTCTTTTAATGCGTGCATTCGTGGCTTCAAGTTTTGCCATCTAATTTTGTCCATGGAAGGAATATTTTTGGAAAGTCGGTACAGGGGAACGTTGCTTGCTGCATCTACGATGGACGAAAACCAAGGTTAAATTTATTTTTGTGGTTTTTAGATTGTGTATTTTTTTTGTCTATTTAAGTGGAATGCTTTGGAATTTATATGTGCAGGCATGTTTCCAGTAGCATTTGCTATTGTCGATGCGGAGAATGATAACAATGGGATGTAGTTTGTTTAGCAGTTGTCGCATATTGTGTCCAATAATCATGTCATTACTTTCATTTTCGATCGGTAAGCGGGGTTACTACAAGATTTAAGTACTATTTTTTAAAACTCCCCCCATGCATTTTGTTTGCATAATTTGAAATGTAGCCTCATAGATAAATTAAGTGAGAGGGATAATGGGTTGAAGAAACATTTGCATTACAAACTAGATCGTATGATTTTGCAACGACAATTGATAGTTTTCTCATGCATAAAACTCGAATAATTGTTGAAGGTGGTCCAAGAGTTGTTTCATTCTTGAATGATTTACCGCCTGAGAATTGGGCCAATACTTTTTTTGTTGGAGAACGATATGGAGATGTATTCAAATATTGTCGAGTCGTTTAATGCTTGGATTGTTAAAGCCCGACAATTACCTATTATGGAATGTATCGATACAATTAGGATACAACTCAAGGACCAAATACCGGATAGAAGGTTCAATTCAATGAAGATGTCGGGGTGTTATTTGCCCGTTTTGGGAGAAGTTGTTTGAATATGTTGACAATGGTAGGACTTGGTTGATTGGTGTATGCTCTCAAGGTAACCATTGTCATTCGTCTGTCTTAGTTTATATTGCCAGGTGAACTTGTGCTTGTTTTCAATAGCACTCGAAAGGATTCATCTTGTGCACATGCATGGCCCGCTATGCAAAAATCTAGTAGGAATCTGTATAATTATATTGAAGAATTATTTCAAGTTGATTTCTATCGCAATACATATTTGGAGGTTATTGCTGTTGTTGCAACAGTTAGAAGACTGGCGTATGACATCAAAACAAGTGTTGTTTTACCCCCTTCGACATGATGACTAGCTACACGCCCAAGAAGAAGAGGATTGCAACAAGAAGTGAGAAAGTGAAGCAAATTTGATGCAACCAATTCAAGAAATATGACAACCACAATCGGAAGACTTGCAAGGCTACAATTTGAAACAATAGTTGTTTTTCCTATTTTATTTATTTATTTATTCATTTTTTTTTTGTTTTCCATGTGGTTTGAGTTTTTGTTTTTCATGGATGTTTAGTGCATGGTTTGTTTTGTTGATTGTTCTATTTTGGATTTTTTTTTTTTTGCTTATTGTACATTTTCGTATTTTAAATACAGTTCTGTCATTCAGATGTTGATGGGTACCCTTCTATCAATTGATCAAATTTTTGTGTTAAATGAGGTAGTATTTTAGTTGAAATTCACTTAATTCACTAGTTTTTTTTATGTTAAGTTGGGCACTGTCTGATTTTATTAGTGCTGATTTTTTTTCATTGTTTATTATATTCATTTTTAGATTATTTTTGTGCTTTTAAGTAAAAATTCTTATGCAATTGATGTTTTGTGGGATTTGATTTTTTATTTTTATTTTCGTTTTCTAGTAAATATCTCCTAAGGACTTTTGAATATGCTCAACATGTATTATCGTAAGTGGATTTGAATCATTTCATGATTATATATGCTGAACAAACACCATAAGATATCGTATACAATTTTGAATTGTTCATGTAAAAGAGACAACACATAAACACCATAGTAGTATAAGATATACACACCCAATGTAAGCATTTACATTCAAGAAATTGTTCAAAGTTGACAAATACACAAGAAGCACACATACACACACAGAGATCAGGTTGTTAAGTTGGGCACTGTCAGATTTTAATAGTCGATGATTTTTTTCATTGTTTATTGTATTCATTTTTAGTTTCTTTTTGTGCTTTTAAGTGAAAATTTCTATGCAATTGATGTTTTTTTGGATTTTTTTTTTTTTTGTCCCAGAAGATATCCACTAAAGACTTTTGAAAATACTGAACGTGTACCACTTGTAAGCGAATTTCAACCACTCATGATTTATGTTGAACAAACACCATAAGATATTGAATACAGTTTTCAACTATTCATATGAAAGAAAAAACATATAAATACCCATAGTAATATAAGAGACACACACCCAATGTAAGCATTTACATTCAAGAAAATCTTCAAAGTTGACAAATACATTGTGAAAAATATATAAATCAGTACATTTCCACATACTATTCACAAATGCACAAATTTATCACAATTTCTTGTGATCCACGTTCACAATTTTTTTTTTTCATTTCCTCAAATTGCACAAGTTCCAGTTTCATTTGGCATCTTCAAGTTCCATATTCCATCCGATATCTTCGTCTTCCACATTTTATCTAACATCAGAAGCTCCTTTTTCATTTTTTACGCTGGCCTCAAATCGCTCAATTGCCCATGATTCCTCCTCGTCATTCAAAAATGTAGTGACAATCTTCGTTCGATGTTTCATGATTGCTTCTTTTACTTCCTTTTTATTTTCATATTCAACAATTGGGATCCCTTGGGCTACCTAGTCCATTAGAAATAATATCATTGTCCCACCTGATAGAGTGTTTTCAATACATATCAGTCTATATTCAATGACGTTCCACTCAAAACAATTTACTAATGAATTAAATACTTATGACCCTAACATTTGTTGTGAACTTTCCTTCCTGCTTTCTTATGAGATTCAATTTGGGTTATTTGCATCTCTTCCCCAAGTTCTCTAAGTTCTTTAATGACTTCATCAACATAGTTTCTCTACAAAGAAATATTTTTTTAAAGTGAACTTATGACCTACTATGTAAGATAGGAAAGCAAACAAAGTATGAGTTTGTTATCATTAGCATTGTGTCTTTATAATATGGATCTCGTATGCCGGCTCTTAGTCTCATTGAGTTGCAGTGTTTCCAAAATTCCTCAAACGTGTCAAATACAAGCAAAGTACAATAATTCGGACCTTACTCCATTGTGTTAATTGGGAAGTAAATGAACCTATAACCTCCCTTCAAAGCTTCCATGATTCGCTTATTCAAATTTTTCTCAATTGACTTTGTTGATCTTTTTTAACCCAGGTCTGTGAACAAATACAAATTTTATTTACTAAAAAAGTTGACAATAGTCAATATTCACTTGATAAGTTGACCACATTCAGATGATATCCATTGAATAAAAACACATATAGACGTATTGTTTTTGCACGAATTTGTGAGGTATGATGTAGATGCATACAAAAGTACCTAGCAATAGCTTTTTATGTAGGATCGGCCACCGAAAACTTTTTACTAAACATGGAAATATTAGTAATCATTTCGTTCAAATCCTGTATTTGTGCCAATCCCACGCTCATTTTAAAGGCCAAAAGTGCATTTTTTTTTTTCCATAATTAAAATTACATATTCAACACAAAAAGAAGGATAAAATTTTCTCTGTAATTACATAGTCAATTTATGCTGTACGAACAGAGGGTGAAGCTCTAGAACTCACCCACGTCGCTATATCTTCTCTTGTTGCCACAAAAAGCCCTGGCTTCTCTTCACTCTGCCTAAAAGGAGCCGCCAATTTCTCCACGTGTGAAGCAAACGCATTCCCCAATCCCTGAGAAAACTTATGGGTTCCAGCGCCGGTAGCCGCCGAGAAAACCTCCGGCAACGCCTCTTTTTTCCCGACCATCTTCGTCAGGGTCTCCATCCATTCTTCCAGCGCCGTTTCTGCCGCACCCACCGATAACGACCGAACATTCATTCGCCACTCATCAGCCATCTTAGTATGAAGCCCAGGGTATAACCCAAAAACAGTTCCTAAATAGAGAAGCTCATGAGCTCTCCCATGGAGGTCTCTGTTTCTGCAAATATCAATCAGGCAATTGCAGAATGGTCTTCTCACCTCTACTTGCGCCTCACTCAAAATGGCCTTGAATTCAAATTTAATCACATCAAACCCATTGTTTGGATCACCCAATTTCTCGATAAATCCCACCAATTCCGGATTACATTTGCTTAAGCAATTCATGACTTTATCAGCATCATTTTCACTCTCACAGTAGGACAATACAGAGAGCAAACACCCACAAAGCCTATCATCAGGCTTCACTCCTTTCTGAATCGAAGTTTCAAAAACTCTTACCAATTCATCAATTTTTTTCCCCCTCCCCAAACATTGAATCAAACAAGTGCAGCCCATCACATTAATATCAACCCCTTTTCTTGACATCTCGTCAAATATGCTCATCGCTTTCTCCACATTTCCACCACTCCCATAGATATTGAGCATCGCCGTGTAGCTCCAGCTATCCGGCCTACAATTTTCAGACGATTTCATGTCTGCAAAAAGCTCCTCCGCCTCTTGCTCGAGAGCCAGATCAGCACACATACTCAACAATGTGTTGTACAAAATGAAATCCGAAGGCCAATGGTTCGATTTTATTCGAGCCCAAAGCTCCAATGCATCAATCGCCCATCTTGCCTTTCCATAAATCTTGGTAAGGGCCGTTAATGTCTTGGCATTCGGAGAAACACCCGATTCGATCATTTCTTCGAATAGGCTTTTGGCTAATCCAGGCTTATTGGCTTTACCCAATGCCTCTAGCAACGAATTGTACACAACCAGACCAGGTTTCAAGTCAGAAGACTTCATTTCTTGTAGAACATACTTTATACCGTCGTAATCCCCTGTTTCGCCAAACATTTTGCATAAAACAGAGAACGCTATTGGATCTGGCTTCCACCCACTTGCTCTCCCTCTTTCGTATAAGCTTAGGACCTCTTCCACTTTACCCAGTTTAGCAAAAACATCGAGAATTGCAGAGTAAGTCACCTCGTCGGGCATTAATCCGGTTTTGTACATCCTCTCGAACCACTCCACGGCCTTGTCGAAAAGCTTGCACCGTTTCGCGCAGGTGATGATGGTGGAGTACGTGATGTTGTCAAGAACAATATCTTTTTGGATCATCTCGAGGGCAAGCTCCTCCACGTGGTGAAACCGCTTTCCATGGCGGAGGGACTTCATTGTGACGTTGTAGAAAATGGTTTCCATGGGGAAAAGATTATGGGTTTTGATCCAATTGAAGAAGAGAAGAGTTCTCGGCCATGGCTTCAAGCTGTTCAGCAGCAAAAGCGAGTTTTCTTTTGTGGGTGGGGTTGGGATTTTTTCAAGAACAGAAATAAATCCAGAGTCAGTGAGGTCGGAATCATTGAGCTTTTTGGCGAGCAGCTTTAAGTCTCTGATTTGGGGGTTTGGTGAGTATGAAGAGCGTTTCTGGCGTTGGAGGGTTAGGACAGAGGGTTTAGGCTTGGTGGGGTTGACCCAAATGGACTTGGGCTTGGCTAGGAGGTGGGTCTCCGCCGGCGGTTGGTCGGAGAGGGTGGCAGCCGAGAGAGGCTTGAGTTGGTCGGAGAGAGATGGGTTTTGCTTCTGGGGTTGTTCTAAATCTCTAGGGGGAGATTTTGAGGATTTGGAAACGACGGTGAATCTTCTGTTGGTGGGAGTGGCGAGTCTTAGATTACAGGTGAAGCGAATTGGGCGATTTGTGTCGGAAGTGTGAGGTATGCTGCAATGAACATCTAGAGTTGTGTAGAGAGTTGCAGCCATGAGAGAGAGGAGAGACGGAGAGCGAGACTGTGAGTGAAGAAGAATATCTATTTTTTTGTATTTGTAGAAGTTCAGGATACTTTATGCGACCTTATCTTAATTCCTCGGTGGGTGAGAGAAAACCCTAACCGGACCGATGACAATTGACGAACGGAGGATATATCTGGCATATAAGAACCGTTGTAGGGTAAAACTGTAAAAGAGGGATAGCAATTGAATTGGCTGGCGAGAGCTTCTAATGTACATTCCCTTTTTCTAAATTAAAAAAATACTTAATTAAGATAACACATATTATCCCTTATATTTTTATTTTTACACAATCCTCCCCTCTTTCCTCTTTTCTCCAATGAACCACTATGGTCGGCGTCAGTGTCGTCTATCTTCTCTCCCTCTCAACTTCTAACCCCCCAATCCCCCGTCGGTACCACCCACCCACCAACCCCCTAGACTCACCAACCACCCCACCCACCATAATTGTATCCCAAGGTGGGGCGTAATCAACGGGAGTGAGGTTGGGTTGGAGGTGTTTTGTGGATTTTTCAAAAACAAAAGAGTTTTTTTTTTTTTAAAAAAAAAAAAAAAGGAAAAGATAAACTTATTTGAAAAGGGTAAAAGAATAAATTTAATTTTTTTTTTTTTTTTTTTTTAAACAGAAATGTCATCTAGCAAAAAAAAGAGTGTACATATAGAATTACCCTTGGTTGGCACAAGTAGGAGCTTCAGGAGCCGTGAAGCATTTTACTTCTATCATTTGCAGTTTTCATTTTAACATGTAATACTTTAAATTTTTTTGAAAACATATTGTTTTAGTTTGATAAATTAGTAAAATTATCACTAACAATCACTATATCTGAGACGTTGGTCATGAAAATTCTATCTTTTATTAAATATCACCAAGACCCCTTCATCTTTTGTCACCGAAACATGATACATCTCAAATCGGAATTGACCACTGATGTCATCAATTAAATTTTAATTTTACTTTTCTTTTTTAAGAATTATTTGTGAAATTAATTAGTTGTCGTTCAATTTTTTGACCCATTCTTCTTCTATTTTTATATTTCTTTTCTCTCTCTCTCTCTCTTTTTTTTTTTAAATTTTATTTTCTTCTCTCTCCCCAGCCCAGATAAACCACCACTACCGCCACCAAAATTGTTCATCCCTTAATTGCAATCTACCACCACCATCACCACTACCATCACCATATCTAACCCAACCCACCACCATCACCCTCGCCACCACCTCCAACCCACATAAAAAATAGACTCCTGCCACCTCCATATTGGATGCAAGACTTATAGTTAATCTTGTAATTTTACATTTGAAGTTTCTATTTCTAAAACATTTCAATCTCAAGTGTTAATAAAAGCGTATTTTGATATTATTCTTTAATTGGGTTAATAATGTTGTCGTAGATATTGAATATTAAGTTAAACTGTCTTAGTTCTTTATTGTGATTAGAAGGTAGAGACCAAAGACATTTGATAACTTGTATTCTTAATTTTTCTTAGTCAGTATTTGATTGTTAAAAATTGGTTTTCAACAATCTATGTTAGCTTGTTCTATTGTTTTATCTTTTGAGATAAGTGAGTCTCAAACCATTTGTATGAGATACCAGAACAAGCACAAGAGGACTTACTAGTGTAGTAAGATACCAAACGTGATCCTTTTTTATGTCCTACATGCTAGTTTTGCTAAATGTCAAAATAGGATGTATGATATATGATTGAATTTGTGACCTTTTGGCTTGATATATTGTATGTTACAAGTATGAGTTGTTATACTTTGAGGATACTAAGTATTCTACTCTAACCACGAGACTTCAAAGATATTAATTGTGTATTGTGGAATGTACATGTAAATATGTGATATGCAAGATATGATCTACCACTCTTAGTAAATAAATATGTGTCATTTGTGATTCGATTTAATATAATTCACCCAAGCCTTTAGCCAAACCAGTGTGACAATTAGGATGAGATTCCAATTGGTACTAGAAACTGCTAATCCTAAGATTTTGATGAACAATTAAAAGTTGATATTTTTTGTGAAACTAACGGTTTAATTGAGTGTTTTAGTTAATTAAGTTTCAATGATGAAGATACGATGACAAGTTATGAATGGATGCTAAATGATGATGACAAAGATGATGAAGGTTTAAGAGTTTGAAGAAATTAGAGAAAACAACTCAGGTTAGTTTCAACTCTTAATATCCTGATTAGGATCACATACGACATGAAAATAATTTTATGATTATATATGTTTGATAGGATCCTAAATTAGTAAAATTACTTGCTCTTTTATGTTATTGAAAAATAATATTTGTAAATAGTTAAAATGGAATTTGAGAAAGTTAGTGGAGTTAACAGAAAAGAGAAATTGGTTAAAGGGGAAAAAATGTCGAAGTAAATGAATTGAGTAGAGATTCCAGCATTGGTAAGTCGACCGGAGCATAGAAGAAAAGTCTCTGAATCTCTAAGTCGAAAGGTAAGTCGACTGGTGAAAAGATATGGAACTCTTTGTATCGTCCAGTCGACAGATGATGGATAGGCGGTCGATTGATGGGCAAAGGAATTTTGGCTTGGCTAGTATCCTGAATCGAGCGGTCAACAGATTGGTGTTGGTCGGTTGACTTATGGTCTGTTTTCAGGTTTTATGGAATTTCGGGATTTGATCCAAAACTAGCCCTTAACTAGCCATTATTTGGTTACCTGATTGAGTGTTTTTAGGGATATGGATATTTTTAAGATATAATACTCTTATTTTAATATTTCAATAGATTTGGTACTTGGAATTAAAGTGTTCTTCAAATTGGTAATCTTAATACTTCTTATCTTATGGAATTAGGTTTGAAATTTTTTTTGAGGGACTAAATTGAATAATTTAAAAGTTATTATTAAGTAAAATAAACCTTAAACGAAAGATATTAATATATGGGATCTATAGGTGATTTTAAAATACATACCATGTAGAAACTAGCCGTTATAGGACTTGTTTCAAATGCTTATAAAATGATTTGCGGATTTCACATAATTAAATGACACCATATCAAGAACTATTCAATTCATAAGCTTTTGTAAGATTCATCATTCTGATATTTATTTTGAGGGATCAAATTGTAATATCAATTATTGAGGTGCTCTTGAGTTAAAGCGCTGATTATGTAAGCGTCACTGATTTGAGCTGTCTAACGTTTCAATCTATTATTCTTCGGTGTTATCCGGGTGAGATCTTTTCAAGTTATTAATCTTTATCGCATATTTATTTCTATATATTTGCTTGGTTGATAAGATCTTGATAAAATCGTTTTCTGAACTTTAAATCGCATAAAAATATTTTAAAACGATTTTTGGTGAAAATCTGATTACATATTTATTTGTGTGTTATTCATATTTATCATAATCAGATTTATATATTTTCTTGGTGAAAGTGTTCCAAACATATTCTTAATTGAATTTATTGCTATCATTGTTTGCTTGGTAAATTAATTGTATGAGAAATCATTTTTAAACTTTAAAAGTATAAAAATTCTTTTAAAACGATTTGTGTGATAATCTGATTACGTGCTCAATTTTGTGCTACCCGCATTATTTTTATAATCAGATTTTTGTTTCCTTACATTAATTCTATAACTAGTATCGGGACATTAATTGAGTATTAATTAATCAGAGGTGTTAGAAGCTCCGAGTGGGAAGAACTTATCAATTTTTGTAATTAGTGAGTTGTGTGCGGATTAGGTACTATTGGGAGTATCTAATCAGGGGTAGCTTGGTTTCAATCTCTTGCGGTAAAGAGATTGAGGTGTTAATTCTTCTTTTATAGAATTAATTGTGAGTGATTTTATAAAGGTTCCATCCTTACTTGAGAAAATGATAGTTGGAGTGTTTTTGTGAGATTTTGATTCTTGAGCCTAAGGTATAAAAAGAATTATTGTGATTATTCCTGTAATAGAATTAGGTTATTCTTGAGCTTGTAAAAAGTAGAGGTTATTTCTGAGTTTAGAAAAAAGAATTTGTAAAGGTTGATTTTGAGCTTGTGAAAAGAATCATTATGAGGGTTTGGTTCCTACCTGTAAAGGAATCTTGAGTTTAGTGGGTGTGAATTTCTATAGAGCTCAGAGGACTAAATTAGCCAAGAGTAACTTGGTGAACCAGGATATATCGTTGTGTACTGCATTACTTATTTCTTTTATTTTATCTTATATTATTTAAGTGTGCACCTAGGTCTTATTACACTTATCCGCTGCTATAAAGATAATAATTAATTTTAAGATAAAATTAATTGTTTAATTTTTGAAGTATTATTTTTTATCTGATATTTTTTAATTACCCAATTCATCCCCCTCTTGGGTATTCCACTGGACCAACAATTGGTATCAGAGCTAGTATTAGATCGTTAGGCTTAACATCCTAGCTAAATCGGTCATGTGCACACTCTATGTATAATATTTTTTTTTGTATCTTCTCTTGATGGTGATAGATCCTTATATGACAATATGGTTTATGATTTTTGTGATTTTAGTGGTAGTGATGAAGATGATGATAATGAAAATGTCCATATTATTATGAAAAAATTATTTTATTTCACACTGCTTTTTGTTAAAGAGAGTTTGAGTTTAAAAAAAAATATGATTATTTTGAAAATTGTGGAGAAAATGTTCGAAAATCTAAAATACATTTGGATGATTATTGTAGTACAAAAGAGTTTTCAGACGTTGTTTCTGAAATTAATAATTTGCTCTCTAAAGTGAATTCTCTTGAAAATGAAAATAAAGTTTTAAAAAAAATTTGACATGATTTCCAAGTAAAGGTCAGATCTTGTTTCTAAAATCGATTTACTTAAGAAAAATTTTGAAAAATCAAAATCCGATCTTAAGTCTATTTCAAGAGATTCTGAAAATATTTTTTCTAGGCAAACTGGATATATTTCATCGTCTCATCCTTCATCACAAGTCAGTGATAATTATGTGGCTATTATTAAAAATGATTCTTGTTTTACATCTTGTGTTTTCTATGATAAATTAGATTTAAGATGTTATTATTGTAATTGGGTTGGGTATTTTAAAGTATCATGTCCGTTTTGGAACCCTAAGTTTATGTCTAACAAGGATGGATCCAAAATAAAATGGATACCAAAGAGAACTATTGAAATATCTTGTGCAGAATTACAAAATATCGGAAGTGGACCTGAAGGAACAAACAAAGAAGTTATATCAAAGCCAAGACAGAAAATCACCAAGGATCCACAAGCGACTCATACAAACCAAAAAGATGCACCAAAGACAAAATGTGAAATTACAAAGAAGCCACAAGAAAAATGTGCAAAAAGAAAAGTTGTTCAAAATCCAAGATGTGATATCACTAGGAAGCCACAAGAGATACGTACAAAGGGAATTATCAATAAATCAAACGACAAAAATCAAAGGTTGAGAGGATACAAATAAGCAAAGAAGAATTGCGCACCCAAGTTAATCATCGGTATAAATGAGGTAAAGAGCAAAGTTGTCTCAAAAGATAGGAAAGGTAATCCTAACCCTCTGTATTTTAAATTCATTAAATTTGTTAAAGAGGGAGGTGCTCAACTTGCCAAATAGGTAAGTTGGTGATGATTTTTAAGACCTATTTTCAATGATGTGTTTATTTGTTGTCTTAGAAACATTATATGGTGATTATGAGAATTATATTTAGTTAAAGTATATTAACATGTTTTTATAATGTGCTTATATAGAGAAGTTATCATGAGTTTGATTTTGAAACATGTTACGTGTTTTTGAAAAATGAATTAAGTGTTTGAGTTCCCACTAAGTTGTGGTTATGACTTGTCGCATATGCATCTTAGTAAGATTATTTTATACAAATAAGTTGGATTGAGATTAGTTTTTTTTTTTTTTTGGTTATGCATCTTGATGCATGATATTTTATGTTGAGGTGAATTAAATGATAAATGATGATTTATTTGATTTGAATTGCTCATAACCTTAATTATATGTTTAAGTGAAATTTTATTGTTAGCTAATACTGATAGATTAATTAAAACTAAAATTATATGATTGCATACTATATTGTTGAAATATTTTGATTGCATTGAGTTTATTCTCTTATGCACGAATTTGCTTATTTACAATTATAAAGGGGAGATTGCATGCTTAGAATGATGTTTTTGGTATAGCTAGATATAACAATAATTGTCTATAATTATCATGTGTGTTCCGCCCTCTCTAAATTTTATTTTTGAAGATGACAAAGGGGGAGTATTAGCTGATGTTCTATTGAATATCTAAAAGGGGCGTTTATTTTTATACTTGTGCTTTGTTGATCATTTTTTAATATCTTCATTCTTATGCTTAAATGAGTTATAAAACTTGTCCTCGGATTCAGGGGGAGTGTGGTTATATTATTGTTTTGAAGAAAACATCAAAGTTAATTATCATCAGCAAAAAGTGGGAGATTGTTAATCCTAAGATTTTGATGAACAATTAAAGGTTGATATCTTTGGTGGAACTAATGGTTTAATTGAGTGTTTCAGTTAATTAAGTTCCAATGATGAAGATGACAAGTTATGAATGGATGCTAAATCATGATAACAAATATGATGAAGGTTTAAGAGTTTGAAGAAATTAGGGAAAGCAATTCAGATTAATTTCAACTCTTAATATCCCGATTAGGATCACACACGACACGAAAATGATTTTATGATTATATGTGTTGATAGGATCCTAAATTAGTAAAATTACTTACTCCTTTGTGTTATTGAAAAGTAATATTTGTAAATGGTTAAAATAGAATTTGAGAAAGTTAGTGGAGTTAACAGAGAATATAAATTGGTTAAAGGGGCAAAAATGTCGAAGTAAATGAATTTAGTAGAGATTCCAGCATTGGTAAGTCGACCGGAGCATAGAAGAAAAGTCTTTGAATCTCTAAGTCGACAGATAAGTCAACCGGTGAAAAGATATGAAACTCTTTGTATCGTCCAGTCGACAGATGATGGATAGGCGATCGACTGATGTGAAAAGGAATTTTGGCTTGGCTAGTATCCTGAATCGAGCGTTCGACAGATTGGTGTTGGTCGGTCGACTTATGGTCTGTTTTCAAGTTTTATGGAATTTCGGAATTTGATCCCAAACTAGCCGTTATTTGGTTACCTGATTGAGTGTTTTTAGGGATATGAATATCTTTAAGATATAATACTCTTATTTTAATATTCCAATAGATTTGGTACTTTGAATTAAAGTGCTTTTCAAAGTGATCCTTTTAATACTTCATATCTTATGGAATTAGGTTTGAAAATTCTTTTGAGGGACTAAATTGAATATTTTGAAAGCTATTATTAAGTGAAATAAGCCTCAAATAAAAGGTATAAATATATGGGGTCTATAGGTAATTTTAAAAGACATATCTTGCGGAAACTAGCCGTTATAGGGCTTGTTTCAAATGCCTATAAAAATATCTGCGGATTTCACATAATTAAGTGACAACATATCAAGAACTATTCAGTACATAAGCTTTTATAAGAGTCATCATTCTAATATTTATTTTGAGGGATCAAATTGCGATATCAATTATTGAGGTGTTCTTGAGTTAAAGCGCTGATTGTGTAAGCGTCACTGATTTGAGCTGTCTAACGTTTCAATCTATTATTCTTCGGTATTATCCGGGTGAGATCTTTTCAAGCTATTAATCTTTATTGCATATTTATTTCTATATATTTGCTTGGTTGATAAGATCTTTGATAAAATTATTTTCTGAACTTTAAATCGCATAAAAATATTTTAAAACAATTTTTGGTGAAAATCTGATTACATATTTATTTGTGTGTTTTTCATATTTATCATAATCAGATTTATATATTTTCTTGGTGAAAGTGTTCCAAACATATTCTTAATTGAGTTTATTGATATCATTGTTTTCTTGGTAAATTGATTGTATGAGAAATCGTTTTTAAACTTTATAAGCATAAAAATTCTTTTAAAATGATTTGTGTGATAATCTGATTACGTGCTCAATTTTGTGCTACTCGCATTATTTTTATAATCAGATTTTTGTTTCTTCATATTAATTCTATCACTAGTATCAGAACATTAATTGAGTATTAATTAATCTGAGGTGGTAGAAACTCCGAGTGAGAAAAAATTATCAATTTTTGTAATTTGTGAGTTGTGTGCGGATTAGATACTATTGGGATTATCTAATCAGGGGTAGCTTGGTTTCAATCTTTTGCAGTAAAGAGATTGAGGTGTTAATCTTCCTTTATAGAATTAATTGTGAGTGATTTTGTAAAAGTTCCATCCTTACTTGGGAAAATGATAGTTGGAATGTTTTTGTGAGATTTTGATTCTTGAGCCTAAGGTATAAAAAGAATTATATTGTGATTCTTCTTGTAATAGAATTAGATTATTCTTGAACTTGTAAAAAGTAGAGGTTATTCCTGAGTCTAGAAAAAAGAATTTGTAAAGGTTGATTCTGAGCTTGTGAAAAGAATCATTATGAGGGTTTGATTTCTACCTGTAAAGGAATCTTGAGTTTAGTGGGTGCGAATCTCCGTGGAGCTCGGAGGACTAGATTAGCCAAGAGTAATTTAGTGAACCAGGATATATCGGTGTGTACTGCATTGCTTATTTCTTTTATTTTATCTTATATTGTTTGGGTGTACACCTAGAGCTTATTACACTTATCCATTGCTATAAAAATAATAATTAATTTTAGGTTAAAATTAATTGTTTGATTTTTAAAGTGTTATTTTTTTTCCTGATATTTTTTAATTACCCAATTCACCCCCTCTTGGGTATTTTACTGGGCCAACAGAAACTGTTGGTGTCCTAAAGTGGTCAACACCTTGAGTATGGTCCAGTCAAGTGATTACTGTCGTTTTGCTGAGTTGGAGTTGATGGTTGAAATTTTTCATGTAAGATGTATTGGGTTTTGGGGGGACTGACTTGTTGAGTCAAGAGTACTGCTTCTCAAGGAGTGGTACATGTACAAGGCTCGGGTCGAGATTTGTCCCGGCGAAGCCCCTTCGGAGTGAGAATAAAAGCTTAGAGAAAAGAGGTACAAAAATCGTCAAGTAAACAAATGAACTCAAGGAATCCCCTCAACTTTCAAAATTATATTGGACACCCCTTGAACTATTTGGTCAAATGATACCTAGACCCCCAGGTCATTTTTTATTCCGATAATGCCCTTTAAAAGTCAATTTTTTTTAATTGTTGACCATGTTGACCAAGTAAAAAGACCGTATTACTCTTGTATTAAAAAATATAATGATTCAAAATAAAATTTTATAAAACATTCAGGGTACATATTGTAATTAAAGCCCTAGAATTTTCTCCACCTCTACTGTTTCATCTTCCCCAAATCTCCACCACCACCACCACATCCTCCTCAAATCCACCAACAAATCTCGTCACCGAACATACCAAAACCACCACTGTGGGACAATCGTCGAATTGAACAGCATCACCCTAGAACAACAACACCGTCGCCGAAACTACCGCCCAACCGAACACCACCATCATCGAACACTACCGCTTGCGAACACTAAAGGAACACTACCACCACCACCACTACCGGGACTTCAACAAAGGAACACCATCACCGCCGAATATCATCAAAACGAACATCAACACTGCCGAAAAACACCATCAAAACGAACATCAACACTGCCGAAAAATACCACCAAAACGAACAACACTGCCGAACACCACCACCGAAGAGAACACCACTACCAAAACAAACAACACTACTATTGAAATGAACACCCCCACTGACAAACGGAAACCCATTATTTGTAGAGAGAAAGAAATGAGAGAAAAAAAAACCCTGAAAATTTCTTGAATGAGAACTTGGGGAAAGGACTTCGAACGGGTTTGGCTTTGCAAATAGCAGATTTGGGGTGAGAGACAGAGAGAGAAATTGCTAGAGGAACATATATATATGGAGAGAGCGTTCGGTGGAGATCTGGCCAAATCGAGGGAGATCTGGCTGGATATGGCGACGATGGCGAAGGTGGAGAGTGGTCGATGATGGAAAATGGGGCGGCAAAGGAGATCGATTCGGTAACGATGACGTTTCAATTCGAAGTGATGAAGAAAGAAATGTGGCAATCGAAAATAGGGCGTTCCAATTTAAAGTGATGAGATGACGTTCCGATTCGAGGAGATCAACGGCAACGATGGTGGGGTGGGGTGGGGTGGGGTGGTCGGCGGGGCTTTAGGACGGTGGTGTCATGAAGATAAAGATGAAAGATGCGAAAAAAAGAAAAGAAAAAAAAAATGTAAAGTAAAAGGATAAGGACAATTTGGTCATTTACTATCTTAAATTATTTTATTACTTTTCTGGTCTGAATTAGTAAGGGTAAAACGGTTAATTCATTAAAAAAAAGCTCTGGCAGGGGGTCGTTGTGGTAGTTTTGAAAGTTAGGGGAGTGTATGAAATTTCACTATAGTTGAGGGGGTCTAGGTGATATTAACCCTATATAAAAAATAGGAACAATTTTGAAACAACTATTTTTTTTTTTAACTTTTGGTATTAGCTGAATTTCACTGGTCCTTAGATTTATTATTTATGAGGCTTTTATTTAATGATCCTTATTTAAGAATCCATGTAGAAAAAAATTATTTTAAATAGTTAGGTTGTAAAACATTTTTTTTTTTTTTTAAATATTGTTAATATTTAATCCTTTGACCATTGACCAACTTAATAAATGGACATTTATACCCTTTATATAAATTAGAATAATAATAAAAAAAACTACATTCATCACCATCTCACTGTCGATGCCTCTCTCTCGATCCCTCTCTCTAAATTCATCAAATGTACGCTCCTCTTTAAATTCTTAAAACCCTAAATGTTTGGTTCTCTCTCTTTCTCTTTCTCAGCCGCAAGTACCGTCTTATCCTCAGAAGACGTCGTAGCACTGGCCTAGTGATTAGATCTGTTATTGTTCGCCACAAGTCATCGTCTTAGGTCATAACGTCTTCGTTGTGCTCGCCGTGTCGTTCGACATGTCCTCTTTCTTTCTCCGCTGTGGCCCAGCAATCATATTTGGAAATTTCCTCCCTACCGTAGCACGTGCTCGTCTGGTTTCAAATCTGCCTCGTTGCCTCTTCCAGCCATGTTAACGCATGTCCAGATCTGTTATTGTTCGCCGCAAGTCATCTTTGCTTGTGAACCATCTTTACGGACGAATGCGAAGCCAAGCAGTTTGGAAATTGGATGAAGACGAAACACCACTATTTCAGAAATTGGGTTTAAATTCACTGAATGTTGGAGGCAATGACAACTAATTACATTTTCTCCCTCTTTTTTTCTTTTAGTTTTTTTTTTTTTTTTTTTTTTTATATTTTCCTCCCTAAATATTTACACTATTCAAGTAATAGTGTGAATGTTCACGTCATTCTTTTTCTTTCAATGTTTTTTATTTGTTTTTGGTTGTGCCTCTAGAATTTTTTTAAAAATTCCAAATCGAGAAACATACTTTGTTGAGTGAACATTTGTTCTGGAAATTCCAGATCTTCAAAATCGAGAAACGCACTTTGTTGAGTGAACATTCATTCAGAAATTTGAGCGAACATTTGTTCTGAAAATTCCAGATCTTGTCCGATTTGTTCCATATTTTTCGTTAATCTTAATTTTTTTTAGGTTTTTTATTTGTTTTTGATTATTTTTACTGATTGTGAGGGGGTATTTATGTTAATATTCACACATTATCATTTGCTCACGTAAATGTTCATGTACATGTGTTTAGATCATTGAATTTGAGTTTTTTTTTTTTTTTTCCACGTGGATGTTCAGATTGTGTCATAAATTTATAGACCAATTAATTTTTTATGTAATTTTTTTGTTGATTCGTGTGAAATTTTTGTTTATTCACGATGTATTTTGATTGTTTCTCAAATATTGAGTGAATAATCGTATAAAACATGCGAACTATTGTTGAGTGAACCGAAATATTGTTCTGGAATATTGAGTAGACATTCACACAAAAGTGTGAACCATTGTTTGAGTAAAAATATTTGAGTGAACTAATAATTTTTTTGAAATATAGAGTGAACATTCACACAAAATTTTTAATAACACGATTTGTAAATAAAAATAAATTGAGAGGGCATTTATCGAGAATTTTTTTCTATAATTTATATGAGGACCATAAACTTAATTATTTTTATACATCTTTAAAGGACTAAATAATTAATTACTCTTTATTTATTTATTTTATTTTTTTATTTTAGCTATGGGAGAACTAAACAATAATATTAGATGTGGCAATTTGATCACATTTATACATTTTCAAGGGGCATGATGTTTGCAGCTGGACCTAATTGAAACAAAAGTACAACCTGAGACACCAAATGCATTTTTTTTTGAAAAATTCCAGGCAAAAATCAAAGTGGCTGAGCTGTCTTCAACTGCACTCTCAAACCCCTAACCATCCCACCCCAACAATGAATGGTTATCAGAAAATACGATGGCAGCCATTCCACATAGAATGTAATAAGAATAAAATTATAGGTAAGTTTCATATACAAGCAACGTGTACTACTATAAGTAACTTTAACTTATTCATTTTTCACCATACTGAACCATCATGGCCAATACGACTCTGTTTGTTTCGTTATTTAAATATTGTTTTGGGTTTTCAAAAAATACAAAATACAACTATTTCTCTTTTAATAACATAAGTCAAATAATTTTCAATCTATCATTTCACCTGCTTTTAATTTCATATTTTTATTTTTTCATTTTACCTTATTTTCTCTCTATAAATTCTCAACCACAATATCATTGTTATATCTCTTTTTCAAAATCATATTTCAATTAGCATATTTATTCTAGTTTTCACCTGTTAGTTATAAATATATATTTTTTTTCAATACTAAACCAAACATTTTAAGAAAATATTTTGAGAGGTCCCAAGTTTCCAAAAACAACTTTTTAAGGACCATCTTATGTGTAAAAAAATCACTGTTACAGGACTTCATAAAGTGGTGTTTTAATGAAATTGGATTTTTGGGAGAATTTCCCAACATTTTATTCACAATTTAAAAAAAAAACAAAAAAGAAAAGAGAAGAAAGTTGTTCTCAAAAGCAAAAGCAATATACTTGAGGACAGGTAACTCCAAAAATATCATATGCAGTGGAGAACTCGAAGGATCACATAATAGATTTTTTTTTTTTTGGAGGGGTGGGGGGGGAGGGGAAGAAACAGACAAAATCACATCTACAATACAAAAAATATATATGAATTGGATTCATGATACCTTATGGCGCAAGTCATTATGCAGAAATCTTGGGTTCGAGCAATCTCTTGACGTGGTTTTGGACTTTGTTCCGCAGTGACGAGTAAGGCAAACGGTCCATAACCTCGGCCGCAAATGAGAAAACAAGAGCTTTTCTAGCAGTTTGAATGTCGATTCCGCGTGTCTGAAAGTAGAAGAGTTGGTCCTCTTGCAGGTCACTGATGGCAGCTCCATGGGAGCATTTCACATCATCTGCTATTATTTGGAGATTAGGTTTTATATTTACGGTTGCACGTGGCTCAAGGAGGAGGCTCCTTGTTAGCTGTCCTGCGTCTGTCTGCTGAGCATTTCTGTTTGAAACAAAATAAAATAATATGGAACATAAATTCAGTGTTTACATACATATATGTACAGAAACGCATTTGATAAACAAATTTTGAGAGTAATTTCGGACTATTTCCTGAATTCCTTAAGAATCTAAGAAACAAAAAATGTTGATTCCTATTCACTCCACAAAATTATTCCCACCACCATCACCCCGCCGGCCACCATACATTTAAAGAAAAAAAAAAAGAATTAATGTTGCAACCAAACACGTTTCTTGTTTCTATTCTCATAAATTAAAAGAAACAATTTTAGGACAATGGTCGTTACCAATCATGTTTTTTTATTTCCGCAATACTCCAGAACGGAAACAAAATTCTCATTCCATCTTATTCCATTATTGGAAGTAGAAACAGAAAAACATATACACTAACCAAAAGCCACCCTAAAATCTAGGAACAATTCTAATCTGTTCCCACAAACTTGGTGTTAGTCGAGTGTTTTTGTTCCCAGATTTCTGCTTCTGATATAAAAAGACTGGGAAGATAAACAGAAGTGTGCAGGAAAAAAAGAAACAACCTTTTTTCTGTTCTGATCCCAAGTTTTTAGAAAAAAATTCTGGGAACAATAAAATTCATCTTATTTTTATAGTATTGCAATGTTTTTCCAATGTAGTGCAGTGACTTCTAAAAGAATTACTAAACTAGGCACGCGAAAATTAGAAGCCACGGCATAAAACCTTTGGGTAGTGGTTGGTTTCATGGAATTGGAGCTTTAGAATTGAAATTAGAAACAAACGCATGTAAAAATCTAAAAGTTTTACATGCATTCGTTTCCAATTCCAATGCATAAATTCTGCATAGCCAAACTCTACCTTAGTGTTTTTGTTCCCAGATTTCTATTTCTAATATTCAAAAAATGGAAGAAAAACAGAAGTGTGAGGGGGGAAAAGAACTTTCTTTCTGATCTGGCCCGAATTTTTTAGAACAAGTTCCGGGAACAGAGCAGAATTGCTCCAGAACTTATGTTTCTGTTCCAAGATTGCTTATAATAGAAACAGACAGATGTGTGGAAACAAAAAAGATCTGTTTTTGTTTTGCTAGCAAAAAAATCTGGGAACAAAACAAATTCTTCACACATTTCTGTTTCTATTCCAAGTTTTCGAGCAGGAATTCAAGAACAAACTCTAAAAAAATTCCACCTTTCTATTACCAGATATTCGTTTCCGTTCAAAAAATTTCATTTCTGGGAACAGACCGAAATTCGTCCACATAAACACTGAATGAAAGCTAGCTAAAGGATTCTAACAATGAACTAAGATAGTGTTAAAACATTAAATATCAGCCTCCTGGTAAATATAACATGTACTTGACACACCAGGACATAGGGATAAACCAATCTTAATCATTCACTGGTCAGGATGGCGTAAGGAACCGGGAACAATTCACATCTATTCTTAGAAGGCATGGGCTAACCCCACAACTGAAATAGAAATGGAAAGAGTCAATATTCGCCCGTGAAAGCTTTTTTTATTGCTAAATTTTCACTCGTAGGAATTAAAAAAGATTTTCCATCAAATGTTTAGTTATCTCTTCAAACAAGATATACAAATATCGAAAAGCTATAGATTCAATGCAATTTCAAAGAATCTCATGATTCAATTTAAGTGCACTCCTCAGGGATGTAAATGTAAACAAACCAAAAACCAAACCAAACCAAACTGAATTTACACATGGTTGAACTAGTCTGTTAGGTGGCACTTGCTTAATATTTCTGTTTCTGTTCAAAGAAAACTAGGGGGAAAAACAGAAAACAGAAAACAGAAAACAGAAAACGGAAACAAATCTTTATGTTCTGATCCCAAAAAAATGTATTGAAAACCTGAAAACAGAACCAAAAACAGTGTATTTTTTTTTTTTTTTTTCTATACCAAGTTTTTTGGAAACAGAACACCAACCAAATGTCACCTATAAAGAACTCACACTCGAACAGAACTTCAAGTAAAATTCAATTTTTTTGGTTTGAGGTTGGTTTATAATTTAAAAACAAAATAGATACCTGTTTACTTGTATGTTCCCATCGAAAACAGCCTGCCCTAATGAATGCGCCACAATACATTTGTGGACTTGTCGAGAAATTCCATGTGGATAGTCCAACACTAATTTGCTATGTAGATCTTGAGTTTGATCACCAAGACTTAAATGAAAACTCGATAGCTCTGTAACTGTATCTTCACCAACTTGTTGGACATTAAGATTGTGTCTACTCAATTTTCCACCGGTGCTTATCTCTATGAGTTTGTAGCTGCTCTTTGACTCCTGGAAAAGAATCAACTCGATTTTCTAAGGTAGTGTTTGGAAGCACGAAATTGAAGCCATAGAATTGATTATCGAAACGAACGTCAATGTAATTTTCAGACTTTTTACATGCAATCTAAGGCTGATAAGGAAAGATATATTAGCAGCTATATACTTCTTCCTTCAGAGTTTTCAATATTCAATTTTTTTTTAGCAAATTTTTACTCGCATGTGCCTGGAAGCCATCCAAAACTTAAACTGTATGGTTATGGTAGCAGAATTCCTCTCGAAACAATCCGTCAAAAGTTTATCTTCTAATATTTTTTGTATTACATATTTTATTCAAATAAGGCAAATGGAAACTTCTGCAAAATTGCTAAACTATCCCGTTATTTTTTTAGGGAAAACACAAATCCCTATGATGAACTAAGGAAGTGTTTGGTTGCACAGAATTGGGGCCTTGGAATTGTAATTAGAAATGAACAAATGTATATTTTTGGTTCTTCACATGCATTTACTTCTAATTGGAATTCTAAACTTTGATTATTTACAACCAAACACTACCTAAACAGATTTTCCTAGTCTCTTCAGAAGACATTCTTGTAAGGTTTGAAATAGATTTTGTTAGGTATGTTGTCTTAATTCGGTGACTCATCAAGTTGTATTGTATCCTCTACACTGAATCAACATTTGAAACGCTTCCGGGACTTCATCTTTCTGTATGTGACTTGTTAATTAGATCTAGAGGGTATAAATTTTAATTGCCTATTTACCCTCCCCCTAGGCTATTTTATGATAACCAGTGGTTTGTTAAATTTCGCAAAGATCATAAACAAAATCATCAAGTAGACACAAGTAGATTCAATTGGATAACAAATAAAAGAGTCATGCTCTTCATAGGCCTTAAGGAAAAGGTTGCATGATAGTTTTGAATCCATAAAAGGGCCAAGAAAAAGAATGAATAGTGATCAAGAAGAATATTAGATTGAAGAAACAATGTTTGCAATCAATCACTTTGGGAATTAGAAAGACTTGAGGAGAAACAACAAGAACTTTAGCAAGCTTCAGGACCCAGGAGAAGCAACACATAACATACATGAAAACTTCACATTAGATATTCAATAATAAACAATTTATTTGTCCATTATTGTTAATTTAAATATTAAATACCTGCAAAATGAAATATTCAGTGTAACATGAAACATTTGACGGGCAAATTTTGTCCGTCCGCGTCAAACATTTAATGTGGAGGAGTTTTAAATGAGAACTTTTAACATTTCATGAAATACGAACTCACACCGAATTCCCCTTCAAATCTACACACGTTCAGTTCCAATTCCAGGACTTCAGTTTCATGCTACAAAATGTTGCCTCAGTATATTTGCCACAAAAATATATTTTTGGTTGGTAAAGATCCAAAAAAATGATCAATTCTGCAATAAAATAATATTGAATTACTGAAAATGCAAATAAACAATCAAAACTGAGGAAGAGTTTATTAGGTTCTTTTGATTCAAGTAAGTAATCCGTATTATTCACATTCTTCAATTTAGCATCCCCAGCAACATAGAATAACATAATCACTATCATTATTAAAGGAATTAGATGATCTCTAGGCCAATTTTTCATTCTTCTTTTTTCTACTTCTATAAACGACGGTAGACACCTCGATGGGACCAGCGCCCATGTTTTGGGAATTCTCCTATGAGCTCTATTAAAAAGAAAAATGAATGAGAAGGCTTAACTATTATGTTAGCCGTTCCCACTATTTACAATAAGAATTAGGAAACCATACAGTAAACCCTAAACCGTACAGGAAATCCCAAGTAATATAGAAAAGACATAAATACCCTTTAACGCTCCCCCTCAAGTTAGAGCATATATATTGTATGCTCTTACCTTGTTACAAATATACTTTATCCTTGACCTTCCAACGGATTAGTAAATATATTAGTTAACTGATCAACTGAATTTACATGTTTAGTCTTAATCTACTTCTGTAATAATTTTTCTCGAATAAAGTGACAGTCAACTTTAATGTGTTTTGTTCTCTCATGGAAGACTGGGTTGGATGCAATGTGAAGTGCTACTTGATTATCACATACTAGATCCATTGGTGAAGTGTGTTCAAATCCAAGTTCTTCTAACAAATGTTTCAACTAAATTAACTCACAAGTGGTATAAGTCATTGCCCTGTATTCCGATTCTGCACTTGACCGCGTCATTACTGTCTACTTTTTATTCTTCCAAGAGACAAGGTTACCACCAACAAACACAAAATACCCAGTAGTAGATTTTCTATCTAAGGATGATCTGTCTCAATCTGCATCTGTGTAGTCCTTTATTTGAGTATGACCGAAATTTCGATATATCAAACCGCAACCAGGAGCACCTTTCAGATATTGGAGAATACGAATCACTGCATCCCAGTAACAAGTCATTGGACGATCCAAAAACTAACTGATAACGCTAACAACAAAGGAGATATCTGGCTTGGTAACTGTCAGATAATTCAACTTCCCAACTAACCGTCTATATTGTGCTAAATCTGTCAGTGGTACACCCTGATCTGACAACAATTTGGTGTTTGAATCCATAGGCGAGTCAATCGGTTTTGCTCCTAGCATTCCTGTTTCGCTCAATAGGTCAAGGACATATTTTCTCTGAGATAGGTAAATACTTTGACTTGATCGAGCAATTTCAACCCCCAAGAAATACTTTAGGTGCCCTAAATCTTTGGTTTGGAACTTACTATGCAAACACCTTTTGAGTTCTTGAATACCATCTTGGTCATCTCCGGTAATTACGATGTCATCCACATACACAATCAACAATATTCTCCTGACTTTACTATGCTTGTAGGAGACAGAATGATCGACTCCACAACGCCGAAAACCAAATTCAGTGACCACTTCACTAAATCTTCCAAACTATACTCTAGAAGACTGCTTGAGGTCATAAATAGATTTCTTCAAACGACATACCAAATTAGACTCCCCCTGAGCAACAAACCCAAGAGGTTGCTCCATATATACTTCCTCAATCAGATCGCCATTTAAAAAGACATTCTTGATATCGAGCTGATGTAATGGCCAACAAAAAGTGGTAGCCAGAGAGATGAACAAACGAACAGAAGTGAGCTTGGCAACGGGAGAAAAGGTCTCATAGCAATCAAGACCGTATACATGAGTATAACCTTTAGCAACTAAGAGAGCTTTGAGTCGATCAATGGTGCCATCCGGATGAACTTTGACAGTGTACACCCATTTACATCCAACTATAGTTTTATCAGGTGGAAGCGAGACGAGATCCCAAGTATCATTCTGATGTAAGGTAAACATTTCTTCTTCCATTGCTTTTGCCCAACCAGGGTGAGTGAGAGTCTCTGAAACAGACTTAGGAATAGAAATAGTGGACAGAGAAGTAACAAAAAAGGAGTATGAAGAAGATATGTGTGCATATGAGATAAAGTTAGAAATAGGATGGTTAGTATAGGTGCGCTTACCGTTTCGGATGGCAATGGGCATGTCTAGGTCAGACATGGGTGGGTCTACTGGAGAGGAATCTGAGGGCACAGAATCGATGGGCACAACAGCGGAGGCTACCTTCTAGCGACGAGAGTATACCTGCAAAGGGGCTGAAGAACGACTAGATAGGATAGGATCTGGAATAGAGGAAGATAGTGTAGGGTTTGGTTCACTTGGCAAAGAAAGTGTAACATCCAGATCATCCCGAGAGGATGGGGCAGAAAAGTAAGCGGTGGACTCAAAGAATGTAACATCTGCACACGCAAATGAGCGACGTAATAATGGACTATAACATCGATAACCCTTTTGTGTGCGAGAATAGCCGAGGAAGACACATTTTAAAACACGGGGATCTAACTTGTCCGTGCCGAGAGTCAACTGATGAACAAAACAAACACACCCAACTATTCGAAGTGGTAAACTAAACAAGGTTAAACGAGGAAAAAGAATGGAATGGGGAACCTTGCCATTTAGGGTAGAGGACGACATCCGATTGATTAGGAAACAGGCTGTAAGAACCACATTGCCCTAGAAGTGTTTGGGACCGTTCATCTCAAAAAGAAGAGTACGGGCCACTTCTAGGAGATGTCGATTCTTACGCTCAACAACTCCATTTTGTTGTGGTGTGTGAGGACAAGAAGACTGATGCAAGATATCAGAGTGCGACATAAAGGAAGTAAATGGCTGAAAAAAGTATTCTCGAGCATTATCACTGTGAAGAATACGCACTGGTACATTAAATTGAGTTTTAATTTCAGCACAAAACGCACGAAAAATATAGAATAATTTTGAACGATCTTTTATTAAATAAAGCCAAGTAACTCTGGAAAAGTCATTCACTGTGACAAAATAATGAAAACCTAATGTAGAAGTAACACAAGAAAGACCCCAAACATCTGAATGAACTAAACTAAAAGGACTCGATGCTCGAACATGAGCTGGGGAAGCAAATGAAATACGATGATGCTTACCCAATTGAAAAAAACTCAGACTCTAATGAAGACAAATGACGTAAATTAGGAACAAGTAACTTGAGGTTGCCAAGGCAGGGATGTCCAAGGCGACAATGGATCTGGTGAACAGATGCAACAGCAGAGCAGGCAGTAGGTGGGTTAGCAGGACTCTCATCATGATCATCAAGGTAATAAAGGCCATTTTCCTCACTCCCAGTGTCAATCGTCTTCCGCGTCCTCAAATTCTGGAAAATGACAAAATCAGGAAAAAATGAGATAGAACAATTAAGATGGTTGGTAAACTTACTGACTGACATCAAATTAAAAGAAAACGAAGAAATATACAAGACAAAAGAAAGAGATAAAGGGGGTGAGGGTTCCACTATACCAATGCCACGGATAGGGACAGTGGAACCATCAGCAACTGTAACAAGAGACAACGAAGAAGATGATTGAATATGTGTAAATAAGGAAGATGTACTTGACATATGATCAGTGGCAGCAGAATCTATAACCCAGGGTGTGAGAAGGGAAGGGCGAATGGAAAGACACGCAGAAGAAGTACCTCGTTGAACTAAAGAAGTAATGGGAAGAGATGCCTACTGAGATGCCTTATACTGAAGGAATTGAGCATATTCTTCATCACAGATGTTCTTGGCCGCTTGAGATTCTGAAATAGTAGGATTATCTGGATCAAATGTCACTGCATTGGCGAATTTGGGTGGACGACCAACTAAATCCCAACATGTTTCTCTAGTATGATTCTTCTTTCCACAAAAAGAGCACCGACGAGATGAGCCACGACCACGGCCACTACGTCCACCCGAGGGCTACTACCACAACCACCATGAGAGAAACCACTACGACCACCACTGAATTGATCGCCTCGATTTCATGTAAGAATTTGCGTAACAAGCGCCGAATGCGCAAATGCGCATACGAACTCAAGCCAGAAATATTGTCCTTGGTAGAGCTACGCAAGACGCGAGAATATATTTCAGTAATAGTGGGAAGCGTAGCACTGGAAAGAATCTGAGATCGGACCGGTTCAAATTCTGGACGCAATCCATATATGAATTTCATGACAGCCATCTGCTCACGTTGCTTTTGCATTTCTTTCAGATCGATAGTCATCAGTAGAATAGTATTTAACTCTTCATAAAGGCTGTTGAATGAGGCAAAATAATCTGTAATGGATTGCGTGCCTTGCTGAAGTTGAAAATACTCGACCGATAAATCATACATCCTGGTGAGATTACAGGAATACAACATATGAAGATATTCCCATATGGCTTTACACGTATCTAGATGAGTACAGAGATCAACTACTTGAGGCTCTATCGAATTCCACAACGACGCTACAAGTTGCGTATCAGCTTGAATCCATTCCTCATATTTCTTATCATTTTCTGCCGGGGCAGATTCTGTGAGATGACGGTATTTCCCTTGTCCGGTAAGGGTTATTTTCACAGCCTTAGACCAATTTAAATAATTGGTCCCATTTAACTTGCGGGTTGTTAACGGTTAGAGGGTAGGTGTCGACATTAGTGCCCCCCAATACAACTAACAAACAACGTGCACAAGGGAAACAAACCAACAACATAAACAACTGTAGGGTTTAAATGAACATGAGAATCAGAACAATACTTACGAACATCTGTAGGGATTTTTCACGAACAATACCATCTCGACAGAAGCAGCAACTCTCAAGTCAGCATAATTGAAGGCCGGCGAAGGTTCAGTGATGGGCGGCGAAGGTTGGACAGTGGCTGCGGCGAATCAGATTTGCGAATTGACGGCCATGAGTTGCAAATCTGGGCAAGCGACGGCCAGCTAAGATCCGGTGATAGATGGCGAAGGTTAGCGAAGCCCGGCGAACCTCCGGTGATGTGCTAGTGTTGCGGCGGATGGGAGATGTAGGGGTTGCGGCGGATGGGAGATGTGGCTAGTGTTTTCAGACACTATTTTTTTTTTTTTTTTCCAACAAAGGGAATGAGAAAATTGAAAAAATAAATAAATTAAATTATGGTTTGAACAGAACTACAGGATTAGTATCCTATAACCTGCTCTCGATACCATGTTAAAGAGAAAAATGAATGAAAAGGCTTAACTATTGTGTTAATCTCTCCCACTATTTATAGTAAGAATTAAGAAACCATACAGTAAACCCTAAACCGTATAGGAAACTCTAAATAATACAGAAAATACATAAATACCTTTTAACAAGCTCAATAATTTTTGTTAAATAATTTTATTTACCATGAGTTCTTAATAATCTAGTGATTTTGTTTTTTTAAAATATATATGTATATATATAAGACTTCAAGAAAATGATACCAGACTCAGTTAACTTCAGTCTACAACCCTAGAAGAAAAATGAAGATATCTAGTCGTCTCATGGGATGGATCTGTTGCATCAATAAATCAGTACTTCCACTTGAATTTATTGTTTGAGTTCATATTTTCACCAAAAATCTTTACTAAAATAGGTAAATTGATTAGAAAAACTCTCTATGTGCTTCACCAAAAAAGAGGTTAAGATAAAATATCAAAATAGAAGAGAATCCAAATACCATTTCAATTCAAGAACTGTGCCTGTGTGAAATCTTTAATTTTCTTTAACGTAGAAGCTTAGAGCATATATCAATTGCTTACACTTCCATACAGAAATAGTAAAGGCATAACTCATTTTTAATACATTTTAGACATCTAGGAATCATGGATCCGGATTCTATCCCATACAATCGAAGTAGAGGGCAATACATTGAATTCCATATATATAGGACACAAGTGCAATAAAAAATTTATATGAAAATTCATCAATAATATAAATTACATGTGCAAATCTAAAGTATATTTCTTTTTTTTCTTTTTCGGTTAGGGGGTGGGAAACAGTTACAGAAAAATAATCATTATAAGTAGAACTAGCTCGAGTTAATCAGGAAGAAATTTCAGTTTATCAACCGAACACAACAAAGTTCACAAAATGGCAAATTAAGAACCAAGAAAACAATTGTCAATCAATCTTAAAGCCCATAAATATGACATCACTTACAAAAAAGGAAAAAAAAAACTACAAACGAAATTCAAGAGAGTTCTTGACGGAAGCTAAATGCCATTCATGAAAAACTACCACCACTAACTAGTTTGAGAAAGAACGTTTACTCAATATGAGAAACATTATGAGGGTTGTTCAACAATGCCAATGATTATAAGCGTTAGACTTCATTATTTCTTATAAACCACTAAATTCTCACCAAAAAAAAAAAAAACTGTACAAATTTTAGCATATACATCTAAATCAATTGCTTATTTGCAGAAATATAACATATTTGTACATAAAAAAGAGAGCAAATAAGTAGTTGTCGGGTGCATTTACTCGATCAATAACACATGAAAGTGAGCTCAAGTATATAGTTTGATAATTAAATATGAACACATGAATACGGTAATCAAAATAAGGAAAGAAAGATTGAAAAATTACCTGCCTAACTGAAGTCCACTTGATATGGGTAGCACCTAAAGACTGACTTTGAATGTAAGAATGGCTAACTTTCGCTTCTTCCCTAATCACAACCTCCAAAACCGAATTCGCCCAATAAGACTCTTCACTATCTACACCTATATACTCCTCAATTATACCAATTTCTCCTCCGTTTTCCACCAAAAGAAGAACTCTTGGATTCGAAATGGGCAATTTTTTTGATTCATTATCACCCCTTTCCACCGAAAAGTACCTCAAATGCAATGGATTCTCAACCCGACACCCTTCGGGCACATACACAACAATCAAATCAGGGGCACCAACACCATTCAGTGACCAAAACAAGTCCCCTTTGAAACTGGAGACATAATCGAACACCCTTTTCATAATAGCGTCTGAATTGAGTCTCAATAAGCTTCCAACAAACACTCCCTCCGGCAATTCCGACAATCGAGACAGAGAATCCATAATGTAACCATCAACAATGGCGAGATTGGGAAAATGGGTTTCCTCGGAATCGCCCAAAAGATCCAAAGACAGTGGTGGGGGGGAAGATATGGGTTGAATTTGGGAGTCCTTGATGAAGGAAATGTCCGTGAAACGAAACTGATCGTCTTTGCGAGAAGGCCATGGAGTTGAGAGAAGGGACTCGGACGAGGCGTCTCGGAGCTTCTGGAGAGGAGGCGGCGGCGCAGATGAATTGGTGGAGGAGCAGGAGAGAGAGTCCTCTAATGTCTCTGCAATTTGGAGGACAAACGGATCAGAGAGGGTTGCTACCGCGGTTAAAGCGGATTGAGCGAAGACCCCTGTTTTGATTGTTCTGGACTTGATTCTGGCTCTTGTTCTGCATCTGGGTGTGGTGTAATTGGACATACATGGTGAAGTAGATACATAAGTGGAGGTGTTAGGGGTTAAGTGGAAGATGGGCGTGAACGTTGAAACAGCCATGAGAAGGTGTTGCAGCGTTGCAGGAGAGAGAAGGCGTTGCAGGAAGGGGAGAGAGAGATTTGGGTCTTGTAGGGGTCGGTAACCCTTTACAAAAATTGGGCATGCAACCCTCGTGCGTTGTAGGTTACATGGCCCTAGCCTTGTTCTTGTTGCTATTCACCTCTCCTTATTGGGCAAGAACTTCAGCACGTTAACATGTTCCGACATTGATGTTAACATTGATGTTTTAAGAAAATATATTTGTTTGAGTATTTTAAATTTTAGTTTTGGTGCTTGAATCAAAAAATTTATGAAGATGAATGATAAAAATCAAGATAGTTGCAATCAACTTATTGAAGATTTTTTTAGTAATTTTTTTTTTTTTTTTTTTTTTTGCATTTTTACTAAACATAATGAAATCCGATTAAGATCACACACTATACTCAAAATTAACTTGAAATAATTTTAAAATGGTCAGAAGTGATAAATTTATGTGATCAAATGATTTTCCTAATTACTCGATCAAGAAAATATTTCAAAAGATTAAAAAATTATTTTTTCGGCTTGAACTCTACCGACCCATAGATCAGCTACAAATCATGCGCTGAATAGTTATACTTATTATTCTTTAATTGTCGAGAGGCATACGCAATCATATGTCCATGTTGCATCAGTACACAACCTAGGCTCTGGTGTGAAGCGTCACTGTATATTACACAGCTACCAGAAAGTATTGGTGTTGATATTAGCCTATTATTCAGCTCCTAGAAGCTCTATTTACATTTGTCAATCTACTCAAATTTAGTTTCCTTCCAGGTTAAACGGGTCAACGGAGTAGCTATAATAGAAAATTCTTGTACAAATGGGCGATAATATCTCGTCAATTCTATGAAGCTTCGGACTTCTGTCACAATTTTTTGCCTTTCCCATTGAACAACGGCTTCGACTTTCTTTGGGTCAATTTATATATCATCACCCAAGATAACGTGCCCCAAAAATACAACTCTATTTAGCCAAAACCCATATTTACTGAACTTTGCATACAATCACTTCTCTCTCAAAATCTGTAGCAAAATTTTGAAATGCTCTGCATACTCTTCTTTATTTTGAAAGTAAATCAATATACTATCAACGAATATGATAATAAATTTATCTAAGGCTGGACGATCTGATTCATCAGATCTATAAAAAGTAGTAGGGGTATTCGTTAGCCCAAATAGCATAACTAAAAATTTATAATGTTCATACCTTGTACGGGACATCGTCTATGAGACATCACTGCTTCTGATTTTCAACTGTTGATATTTTTATCAAAGATCTATTTTCGAAAATCCCATGGTCTTCTACAACTGATCAAATAAATCATCAATTCTAAGCAACGAACATTTATTATCATCACCTTGTTCAGTTGTTGGTAATCGATGCACATCCTCAGAGTGCCATATTTCTTTCTTACAAACAACACTGAAGCTCCCAAAGGAGAAATATTGGGTCTGATAAACCCGCGGTCTAACATATATTGTAACTGAATTTTCAGATCTTTCAACTCGATAGGTGCCATGCGATAAGGTAGAACTGATATAGGAGAAGTAACCGGAAGTAATTTGATAGTGAATTCAATTTTCCTATCCATTAGCAACCCTGATAATTCTTCTGGAAATACATCGGGATAATCCCCAACCACTGGAATATCTACCAACTGTATCTCATTTTGATTAGTGTCAATCACTTACACGAGGTATCCCTGACATTCATTCTTTAATAATTTTCTAGCCTCTAGGACTGAAATCAAACTGACAGGGGTAATGATTATATCCCCTGAAAACACAAATTCTAACTCGCCTTAGACTCGAAAAGTAACCTCATTTTTAAAACAATCGATTGCAGCATGATAATCAGATAACAAATCCATACCCAGTATTACATCAAAATCGTAAATACTCAGGGGTAATAGATCTATTGACAATTCTCTATCACCAATGCGAAGTAGACTGTAAATATTATCTATCAATACTGATTCACCTACAAGGGTAGAATTAACAATTCTATATAACAGAGAAGTAGAAAATTTCCCTACATGCCTCATGAAGGTCGTCGAAATAGATGAATGAGTAGAGCCTGGATCGATAAGTAGACGTGTATCTCTATTACATAAAGACATGAGACTTGTAATCACATCTGGGGTAACCTGAGCATCTTGCTGGGTGGTAGCAAAACATGCCCTGAGTTGGAGGTTTACCGGCCAATCCTCCACCTTGTCCCTGAACACCGCTAGGGCCAACACTTTCCACACTACTCGTAGGAGGTGTAAGAGTAGAAGCAAACTTTAGACAAAATAGAGATATGAGACCCAACTCCTGACAACGATAACATATTGGGTCTGCCATGGGACAGTCTTTGATGAAATGGTCTGATGAAACACATTAATAGCATACGACTATCCAGCCCGACTAAACGTTAGGCCCCTACCCTACTTTTGCTGACCTGAACTCTGTCCAGGTACAATCTGTCATCGCCCTGAATATGGTTGTTATTAGCCTAGTCTCCTAGCCAACTGGTTGATTATCGAAGCCTGAGAAAATTGAGGTCGAGAGACAAATCTGTGAGATGTGCCACCTGGAAATTTGTTAAATGGCTCAAATCTGCCCTTCTTATATGATTCATGATTCTGGGCGGTTTCCCACATATCTTTCTTTATTAATTTCGCCATGTTCACAGGTTCAATGTAACTTTTGATCTGTTTGCGAGTTAACCTTGAACTTATTTTCAAATCTAGTCTTTTTTGGAATCTTCTACATCTCGCTAACTATCACACTCTACCCTAGGTCCCAACGCTCGAGGCTAGGCGTGATCTCGACTTGATGTTAGTCAACCAACCACAAATATACACTATTATCAATTGCTATAGATTTTCAAAAATTATAAGCTCAAAATTCAAAGCTACACATGTCCCAAATATCCCATAACAAAGCGACAAAACCCGAATCTTTTGCAATTCACACATGTCCTACCAACCTAAAAGATGACACCACCCTCTAACTCTACCTAATACCAGTAGTATACCCGTCTATAGTTGAGTTACTTGAGATAAACTATTTTATTGGTGTACTGTCTTCATAATATAAAAATAATTTATACCTAGATATCTGTTAGATGGCTTGAATCTGCTCTTCTTGTACAGTTCACGATTCTGGGCGGCATCCAGCATATATTTTTTTTATTAATTTCGTCGTGTTCACAAGTTTAACGTAACTTTTGATCTGTCTACCAGTTAACCGTGAACTTATTTAGAAATCTAGTCCTTTTTGAAATCTTCTACATCTCGCTAACTGTCAAACTCTACCCCAAGCCCCAATGCCCAAGACTAGGGGTGACCTCGACTTGATGCTACTCAACCAACCACAAATATACACTACTATCAATTGATATAGATTTTTAAAAATTATAAACTCAAAATTCAAAGATACACATGTCCCAAATATCCTATAACAAAATTACAAAACCTGAATCCTTTGCGATTCATACATGTCCTGCCAACCTAAAAAATGACACCACCTTCTAACTCTACTTAGAGCCAGTAGTGGACCCGTCTCTAGCTAAGGTACATGAGATAAAATATTTTATTGGTGTACTATCTTCATAATATAAAAATAATTTATGGATTGAGTACATTTGTCAGAATCCACTTTCCAAAATAGAAATAACCGTAGTGATATTTTCCAAAATAGAATATAACTACACTGACCAGTATCAAAATTCATAAATATCATCAAGATAAAGCAACTGAATATAAATCAATAGATCAAGTCACTTTTATATAATAAAATACCACAAATATACTTCCCTACTAGCCATAAGATCGTTTCACCTCACGATTGAGAGTTATAACAGTACTGTAATCTGTACAACTGTGTAATCTAAGGTTTCCATCAGTGTCAAGATCATTTAATATCTCCAATAGTAGGAGCCAACGCGTGGTATAAATCACCATATCATAATAATAATCAACAACAACAACAATATATATATATATATATATATATATATATATATATATATATCAACCACCAGTAGGACATGTCCTTTTGTCTGTTAAAACACAACATCCAACAGAACATGTTCTGTTATTAGAGGCAACAACATTCTGCAGGAGATGCTCTTCTGTTGGGACCACACTATGGCATAACAGGATAATAATAAAAGTCACTTTCATATTTAAAAATTTACTTGATCCACGTAATCTTATAAAACTATCAATTTTAATAAATCTTTTCTTTTTCACAATTTAGTACAAAAATTTAATTTGGTAATTTATATATAAGACAGTATACTCACCTTAATTTTTTTACTGCTATTATGCTATCACCGTAATACTGATATTGCCGGCGTCGCTTATGAACCAATGTTTTAAAAACTAGACCGGACCGGCCAATTGAACTGTCAACCGGGCCAAGTTCTGATCCAGTTAGCCGCCTAAACCTGTTTAGGGGTAAAAACCGCCAAACCGGCCAGGTCAGACCGATTCAACCGATGAACCGGTGAACCGGTAGGGTTTTAGCCTTTTCCAGTTTGTATAAATGCTTCCTTCAGAAAACCCTAAAATCCTTCCAAAATCAGTCGACTTCTGTGTTCAACATTCTCATCTCTGTTTCTCTCTCTCAAACATTGCTCAAAAATCCCATTTCTACTGCCTATCTCAGCCATTTCCACTACAAATCTCAGCTATTCTTTTGTTTTTCTGTTTGATCTCAGCCATTCTAATGGGCGACGGCGATGGAGACGACTGATGACGATGGACGAACCTCTTCCTTACTCGTGCAACGTCTGACGCCGCAGCTCCGATGACGACAGAAACCCACAAGTGCCCCGTAGGAAGCCAGCTCAAGGTAGTCAAAGCACGATAGATCTAAAGCTAGCAGCCAAAAAAAATTCCTCATAAGAAGCAACCTGCCATCAGTACCATGTGGGTTTCAACATACTTTAGTGGAATGCCTTCTGCGGGAGGTGACCAATTCAAAATTTTGGAATCATCCAGGTATTTGATCTTTTATTTCTTTTGAGTTAATGGGATGGCTTTTGACTATTTGTGTGCATACTTTTTATGTATCTTTCTGATATCTATTTCCAAGTTGAAGTAGTATTTTTTTTTATTGTTGATGAGAATTTAATTTCTTTCTACTACGATAGTTTGATGCATAATGATATCCCTATGTCTGGGAGATCAAATTTCCCCCCAAGCTTTAATTTGATTGCGTTTAGGGTTTTGTTGTTTTGTTTTTATTTATATAATTGTTGTAAATTCTATGTTTAGGGTTTAGGATTTTCATTTGTATTTTTTAATATTATTTATATATATATATATATATATATATATATATATATATATATATATATATATATATATATATATATATATATATTAATGACGTAATTATGATGTCACGGTTCAACCGCGGTTCGCCTACCAGTTGAACCGATGACCTGTGGCCCAATGACTTTTTCGGTTCGATGTCCAGACCGATTTTTAAAACATTGTTGTGAACCTAACAACAATAGAGCCTAAACTAAGAATTTAACTAAATAAATGTAATATGACATGAAATGCGTGAAATGCATATCACTAAATGTAATTTTTTCCATTTCTAAATTTTCTTAATTATACGAAATTTATTAGACGCCGCATTTTTTAAGTCAATATTAACTGTACAAAAATATTATAATAGTAATTAAAAAGTTTTTTGAATTAATAATTTAATCTTATAGAAAAATATTAATCAAATGTTAATAATATTTATCAGTCAACGAAATACAAAAAATAACCATTTTAATAAAATTTAGAATTTTTACTAGAAATTAACTTTTTTTACAATTTAAATAATTTTATTAAAATTATAAATATATTATATATAGATATTACCATATATATATATATATATATATATATATATATATATATGGGGGGAGGGTTGTATGTGTGTGTGCGTGTGTATTAATATATTAAGTATGTATACATATATATACAAACTGTAAATATATATAGATAGATATAAGTAAATAAATACATAACTATAGAGAAAGCTTTGAGAGAACCTTTTTTTTTTTTGAGAAGATGGACGAAGTTGTTCAAAGTATACCTAACTAAGAAAAAATATTTATTAGGGGAGACTTGAATGGACATGTCGGGAAGGAAATGGGGACTTTCGAGAAAGTACATGGTGGTTATGGATTTGGGGAGAAAAATGCAATGGGTGAGATGATTTTAGATTTTGTTATGGCGTATGATTTAGTTCTTCTAAATACATGTTTTAGGAAAAGGGTTGAACATCTTATCACATTTAAGAGTGGTCAAAGGAATAGCTAGATAGATTTTGTCCTTACTAGGGCGAGTGATTGTTTAATATGTAAGGACTGTAAAGTCATACCCGGAAAGAGTATTGCTATCCAACATAGACTAATGGTAACTGATCTCAAGTTTTAGGGGTGGATACGGGAGTCTAAGATAAGTAGGTATGCAAGGTGTTGGAAAGATCTAAGAGGTGAAAAGATGGAGTTATTTAAGGATAAAATTAGCAATGATGAGTCATGGAAGAGACATGTGGATGTGAACAAAATGTGGATTGATATGGCGAGTCATATTAGAAAGATAGGAAGAAAAGTTTTAGGAGTTTGTAGAGGAAGAGGACCACGATATAAAGAAAGTTGGCAGTGGAATGAGGAGGTCCAAAAAGCCGTTCAGGACAAAAAAATAGCTTATAGAGAATGACAGAAATATCGAAGTTAGAAGGGTTTGGAGAAGTATAAACATACAAAAACGAATGTGAGAAAAGTAATTAAGGAATCAAAATTTAGGGCGAATGATAATTTATATCAAAAGTTAGATACAAAAAAGAGAGAGAGTGATATATTTAAACTTCCTAGGCGACATAAACGAAAGACTAGAGATATTGGAAGTATCAGATACATCAAAGACACTTAGGAAAAGGTACTGGTGAAAGATGAAGAGATTATGGAATGATGAATAAGTTATTTTTATAATTTATTTAATGAGAATGACGTCAGGGAATCTAGACTAGAGTTGCCTAGTTTATCTTCAGATAAGATTTATAGGTTTCATAGAAGAATTAGGGTTTCAAAAGTTAGAATAGCACTAAGAAAGATGCGAATTGGAAAAGTAGTAGGGCCAGATGAAATCCCTATAGATGTGTGACAAAGTTTGGGAGATATTGGGATAGAGTGGTTGACTAGACTTTTTAATGACATTTTGAGGACTAAGAGAATACCTAACGATTGGAGGAGGAGTATCTTAGTGCCCATATATAAAAATAAATGGGATGTTCAAAGTTACACGAACTATTAAGGCATAAAACTTATTAGTCATACTATGAAACTTTGGGAGAGAGTGATATAATATAGAATAAGACATCGAACAAGCATAGAAGAAAATCAATTTGGATTTATGCCCAGCTGATCAACCACTGAAGTTATCTATTTACTCAGGAGATTAATGAAAAAATATAGAGAAAAGAAGAGAGATGTACATATGGTATTTGTAGACCTGGAAAAGGCTTATGATAAGGTACCGAGAGAAGTTTTGTGGTGGGGGCTAGAAAAGAAACAGGTATCCAATGTATATATCGAGATAATTAAGGATATGTACGAAGGTATAGTTACTAGTGTTCGAATAGGAGGAGGTGATATTTGTGCATTTCCTATTAATATAGGCTTACATCAATGATTATCTTTAAGTCTTTACCTCTTAGTTCTAGTGATGAATGAGCTCACAAAACATATTCATGATGGAGTACCTTGGAGTATGTTGTTTGCGGATGACATCGTATTAGTGAACGAAAGTAGAATAAGTCTTAATACTCAGTTAGAAAGATGGAGATAAGAGTTATAGTCTAAAAGGTTTAAAGATTAGCAGAAGTAAGAGGGAATATATGTATTGTAATTTTAGTAATGTCCGAAGAGACGGTGGTGCGGTCAAAGTTGGAGATGAGGAGGTGTCAAAGGTTGATCATTTTAGATATTTAGGTTCAATGATTCAGAATAATAGAGAAATCGAGGAGGATATTACGCATAAAATCAAGGTAAGTTAGTTAAAGTGGAGAAATGTAGTTGGGGTGATTTGTGATCATATGATTCTGTTGAAACTTAAAGGAAAATTCTACAAAACTACTATAAAGCCAACACTTTTTTATGGTTCAGAATGTTGAGAGGTAAAAATAAATCACGTCCAGAAAGTTAGAGTGACAGAAATGAGGATGTTGCGTTGGATGAGTGGAAGACGAGAATAAATAAAATTAAGAATGAAACTATTAGAGAGAATTTGAGAATAGCACCCATCGAAAAGAAAATTAGAGAAAATCGTTTACAATGGTTTGAGCATGTGCATAGAAGACCCATATAAGTACTAATAAGAAAATATGATTTATTTTTTATTTATTTTTTTCAAAACATTACATGTGTATTGTCCAAATTTGGACAACACACAAACTATTTTTTTTTTAATTTTTTTTAAGAAGACAACTCATAAGCTTTTATTTATACAGTTATAATATTTACACAAAATATTCCTCTTCAAATAAAGAAAATATTAATTATATCTCAAGAATATTAAAATTATATTTTAAATAACTTAATAATCCCTAAACTTTTAAAATTCAAAATTAAAATTAGCATTTAACCCTCAAAGTTTTTAAAATCAAACTTTTAAATATCATAATAACCCCTTAAAAAATTTTAAGGTAAATTTTCAATGTCACAATGGACCCTATTATTTTTCAATTATTCTAAAATTCAAATAAAAATATGCACGTGCAGAAATTGGATCTTACATCATCTAAATGAGCAACACCAAGATACTACATGTGACCATACATACTTTTAATTTTTACTTATGTACTTTTTTGCTAAAAAACTTTTATTATAAAAAATGTTTAACAAAAACATTACAAAACAACGTTTAATTTTAATTGTTATTAACATTATGGGGAACTAGTTTATCAATCTTTTAATAACACTTAAAATTATGTCACATTTCTTCAGTCGTCCTTTTTCTTTCAATTTTCTTTACCCCATTATTGATTGGATGGAATTGAAACAATACAAAATTTTAGAGTTAAAGGTGTTACTTTCTAAACTACGAGGCCCACCCTAACACCCACTATAAACTTTAAGGATCAAAATATAATTTTCTCTAAAACTATTTTTTTTTTTTAAAAAAAATTGGATGTCGCAAATATACCTCAGTTTCCACATGATAAATTTTTTTGGTAGGTGCTCGTAGCATATGTAATATCACGAATTTCACTTAAAAACTAGGTTTATAACCACGCTAAGCGCGGGTTTAAAAATAATTTCATAATTTTTTTTTTAAATATTTGAAATTAATTCTATATTTGTTATGTTATACATAGTTTTTTGTATTAGTTAGTGTGGTTAGTAGTTTTTTTTTTTTTGGGAGGGGGGGGGGGGGGAGGAGGGTGAAGTATGTTTAATTTGGAGCGTTGTGAAAAAAAAATTGGGTTATATTTTTTAAAATTAATTTTCATGGGAGTTTTTTTTTGTTGAAACTGTGAGTATTGTTCAATATTAGATAAAACAATGGAATTTTAGTTGAACACAATTTTAATTTTAAAATAATATTGGTGATAAAATTCAAATTTTTATTTGTGTTGTAGCTAGAGAAATATTATATTTTAGTGAAATTATGTGAAATTAGTTTGGTCATTTTTTTTGTTTGTAATTAATATTATGATAACATGTTTCTAATGTTATTGTAAAGTGTTAAAAATGTTTTTTCTCACGATGGTCTTTAATATTTGTATTATTTATTTTTTGTAATTTTTTTAAAAGAAATGATTTGTTGTGAATTTTGATGTTGTGTCTTTCAGTTTATTGCTTGTTTTTGTTGTAAAAGTAAACAACAAAAGTTGTAACAATTAAGTATTGATATTTTGGTGGAACTAATATTTGATCAAGTGTTTCAGTGATTTAAAGTTTCAGTAATGAAGATGTCGAATTGAATGGATGCTAAATGAAGATATTAAGATGATGAAGAAGTATGAAGAGTTTGAAGAAATTAGGGAAAACAACTCAGGTAAATATTAACTCTTAATATCCCATTTAAGAACACACATATGACATAAAATGAATTTTATCTTTTTTGTGTGTTTTTATTAAGTATGATCATTTGTTCCTATATGAATTGAAAAGAAATATTTTTGAATGACTAAAATGGAATATATATTTATTTAATTTAATTGAGAAATACTTTAGGGGTTTAATTGAGTGTTTTAAAAGTTGTGATTAAGTGAAATTGAACCTAAAATGAAGTTCTTATGTTATAAGAGGTCTATAAGAGCTTTTAATTGTCATGACACTTGTAAACTAGCCGTTAGAAGGCTGATTACAAGTTCCTTTAAATAGACCTATGAATTTTATTAGAAAAACCAATCATTCTAAGAGAATTAATCATTTTATATCATTTTGAGAGAGCTTTTATAAGAGTTAGTATTCTCCGATATTGTGAGCTTTTCTAAGAGTGATTCTGTGAATCGATTGCGAATTATTCTTGCTGATACCAGAATTAAAGCTATATTGTTCTAATCATTAATTCTGTGGATTCAGTGTGAGATCTTTCTATATTGTTTATTGTTTATTATTTTATTTTGGAAATTGATCTTAGAAAGTGTTTTTGATTTTTGAAGAAAATATTCTTTCAAACAATTTATTGAATCTAATTACGTGCTCCAATTTGCTATCATTATTCTTGTTAAAATCAGATTTCTGTATCTCACATGTTTCTATCACTAGTTGGGATATTAATTGAGTTTTTATTTATCTAGAGTGGTAGAAGCTCCGAGTGAGATTTACTACTTATGAATTTGTGTATTGGTGAGTTGTGACAAATTAAATATCATTGGGAATATTTAATCAAGGGTAGCCGGATTTCAGTCTCTTCCTGTAAAGAGATTGAGGTAGTGATTCTTCCTGAATAAGAATTGTGTTTTTGAGTGATTTTGTAATGGTTCAATTGTCACCGGGTAAAAGGATATTTGCAGTGTTTTGGTGAGATTTTGATTATTGAGCCTTGGTGTTAAATAAGAATTAAGTTATTCTTTAGCCTGTAAAAAGTAGAGGTTCTTCCTTAGCCTGAGAAAAGAAAATTGTAAAGGTTGATTTTGAGCTTGTAAAAGAATCGGTGCGCGAGTTTGGTTCCTACCTTTAAAGGGATCTTGGTTTTAGTGGGTGCGACATCCGTGGAGCTTAGGGGACTGGATTAACCAAAAGTAACTTGGTGAACTAGTATAAATATTTTGTATGCTGCATTATTATTTTGGTTATTTTTGTTGTTTGGGTGTGCACTAGATTTATTATAATTCCGCTGTGGTATAAAGATAATAATTAATTTAGGTATAAAATTAATTATTTGACTTATTCAAGTATATTATGATAATATTTTTTAATTATCCAATTCACCCCCTATTGGGTATTCTACTGGGTCAAGAATTGGCATCAAAGCTGATTTAGCTCGAATCTATTTTGCTAACAAAGATCACATGACACACATAATAGGCACACTAGCTGAGGGGCAGTTTATGCATCGACCACCATTGTTTGCAGGTTAAAGTTACTCATTTTGGAAAGACAGGATGATAGTCTTTCTTCAGGCTACAAATTACGACGTGTGGCTAACAATCGAGGATGTTCTATTCATTCAAATGGAAAACAGAGTTGAGAAGAAGAAGGAATAACTTACTGCTTCCGATAAGCAGAAACTTTTTATTAATTCTCAAGCTATTAATATTCTCTTTTGTTCTTTAATACTAATAAGTATTCTAGAGTTTAAGGTTGTAAATCTGCAAAGGAGATGTGAGATAAGTTACAAGTTACCTACGAAGGAACAAATCAAGTGAAGCAGTCAAAAATCAATGCACTTATGAGAAAATTTGAGTTGTTCAGGATGGAAGAAAATAAATTGATTTATGAGACGTACACTCGCTTCAACAACATATGTAACAGTATGAATCAACTCGGAAAGCCATACTCCATGGAGGATAGAGTACGAAAGGTCCTAGGTCCTTGACGAAAATATGAGAGTTAAAGGTGACGACAATCAAGGAAGCCAAGGATCTTGACAAATACGACATCGATGATCTAATTGGTAATTTGATGACTCATGAATCGACGATCAAAGGATATGAGGATGATATTAGAAATAGAAAGAGAAAATCCTTGGCACTAAAAGTTTAAAAAGTTGAAGAAGAGGATGACAGTGATGATGAAAACTTTAATAGTGAGCAAGAGAAGAATGTATCATTTCTTGCAAACAATTTTAGAAGAATGACTCGACGCACATTCCGTGGGAAAAGAAATCTCAACATGTCCAAAGTGGAATGCTACAACTGTCGTCAAACCGGTCATTTTCAAAATGATTGTCCCGAACCGAAGAAGGATAAAGAAAAAGAGAAGAAGAAGAAAGAAAAGAAGAAAGCAAAGAAGAGTAAGAAGAAATCGATGAAGGCTACTTGGGATGATATCGATTCAAGTAGCTCGGAAGAATCAAATAGTGAGGATACGTCCATGCTTGCATTAATGGCCACTGGTGGTGAGGTAACCAATTGTTCAAGTTCTTGTCCTTTAAATTTTGATGAATTATTTGATGTTTATCAAGAACTTTCACATGAGTATAAAAACTAGTGTTCTAAAATAAATACCCTTCAAAGTACAATTAACACATTAAACAAACAAGTGGTGGATTATGAATTTGAAAACAATGGGTTGAAATATAAATTGATGGATTTACAATCAATTGTTCTCAAATTTACCAGGGGTAAAAACAATTTGAAAATGCTTTTGGAAGTTTACATGGAGTTTTTGATAAAGCCGGTGTTGGATTTCAGAAAAATCTTAAACAAAAACGCTTTCAAAAATTCTTTTCTGAAACTAAAGATCTTATTAGATGTTTTAAATGTAATGTTGTGGGGGCATACTATTCGTAGATGTTTTGCAAAACTATCTAACTGTAGACAAGTTTGGGTTTCGAAAGGAATTAAAATTGTCTCGACTAACAAGATCGGACCTACGTAGGCTGGGTACCACTTAGGAACTATTTAAGGTTCTCCTTGCGAGTTATTCTAAAAGCATCAATAAGTAAGGACAAATGGTTCTTGGATAGTGGTTGTTCTCGACACATGACGGGAAATAAAGAAAAATTTACATCTTTGACACCTAAAGATGGAGGTCATGTGACTTTCGGAGACAATGCAAAGGGTAAAATTATCGGTATAGGTAATATCGGTAATGGTACTACTAAGATTAAAGATATTTTACTAGTTGATGGACTTCAACATAACTTGCTTAGTATTAGTCAACTATGTGACAAGGGATACAATGTTATATTTGATAATGATAGATGCATCATTAATAATAGTCACGATAGTAGTATTTTGTTAGTTGCATCACGTTTTGAGAATGTGTATACTTGCTCTTTTGATGATTTTAATTCTCAAAATTTATCTTGTTTGAATGCTTTATCTGAAAATAGTTGGTTATGACATAGAAGACTTGGGCATACTAGTATGGAGTTAATTTCTAACTTATCTTAGAAGACTCTTGTATGTGGCCTACCTGATTTGAAATATGTGAAGGATAAAGTATGTAACGCATGTCAATTAGGCAAGCAAATTAGATCATCATTTAAGAAAAAAGATGCACACATCCATGTCTAGATGTCTTGAATTATTGCATCTTGATTTATTTGGGCCTAACTCTGTTATTAGTTTTTGTGGTAAGTTTTATGCATTTGTCATAGTTGATGATTATTCTAGACTTATCTGGGTATATTTTCTTGTTAAGAAAAATGAGGTTGCTTCCGTTCTTACTAAATTTTGTAAACGTGTTCAAAATGAGAAACAATGTTCTATTATTAACATTCGTAGTGACAGAGGAAGAGAATTTAAGAATGATGAAGTGGTAAGTTATTGTGATGAACATGGTTATGCTCACAACTTTTCTACACTAAGATCACCGCAACAAAATGGTGTAGTGAAAATGAAGAACATAACGCTTCAAGAGATGGCCAAAACAATGCTAAATGAAAATCGCTTACCAACCTACTTCTGGGCCGAGACAGTAGGTATCGCTTGTCATGTTGTAAACCGTGTATCAATTCGTAGAGGGTTTAACAAAATCCCATATGAAATCTGGAATGGTAAGACTCCTAATATTTCCTATTTTAAGGTCTTTGGATACAAATGTTTCATTTTAAATGGCAAAGATAATCTTGGTAAATTTGATGCTAAATCTGATTATGGGATTTTCCTTGGATATGCTACTAACAGTAAAGCTTATAGAGTTTATAATAAACATACTTTAGTAGTAGAAGAAACTATGCATGTTGTGTTTAAGGAAGCTGATCCATACTTGTCGAGAAAGGTTTTGGATGATGATGATGCATGTATCTTAAATAACCAAAACTAAGGTAATGATGCACCAAAGGAGTCTCAACAAGGAGAGGAACCTAAGGAGAAGGATTTGACTTTACCAAGAGCTATAAAGAAAGTACCCGGGCATTCAATTAAAGAAATCATCGATAATTTCGAAAAAGGTGTAAGTACTCGATCTTCTCTTAGGGATATAATTAATCTTGCTTTCTTATCTCAAATTGAGCCTAAAAATATAAATGAGGCGCTAATTGATGAATCTTGGATTTCTGCAATGCAAGATGAATTAGTTCAATTTGAGCGAAATAAAGTGTGGTGTCTTGTTCCGAGACTGGATTTTCATCCAGTTATTGGTACTAAATGGGTATTTAGAAATAAAAAGAATGAATCTGGTATGGTAATTAGAAATAAAATAAGATTAGTGTCACAAGACTATAATCAAGAGGAAGGAATTGATTATGATGAAACTTATTCTCCTATTTCTAGACTAGAAGCAATTAGAATGCTACTCGTCTTTGCATGTTCACGTAATTTTAAGGTATATCAAATGGATGTAAAAAGTGCATTTCTAAATGGCTTTCTAGCTGAAGAAGTTTATGTGGAACAACCCCCAAGATTTCAAAGTGATAAATTTCCCGATCATGTATTTAAACTTTGCAAGGTTTTGTATAGGCTCAAACAAGCTCTGAGAGCTTGGTATGAGAGACTTAGCCGATATTTGATTGAAAATGGTTTTCGAAGGGGTATTTGTGATATTGCACTATTTGTTAAACAAACTGATTCTGATATCCTATTAATTCAAGTATATGTTGATGATATCATTTTTGGATCTACTAATGAGGATCTTTATCAAGAGTTTGTTAAGATAATGCAGGTTGAATTTGAAATGAGTATGATGGAGGAGTTGAATTTCTTTCTTGGATTGCAAATTAAGCAAACCAAAGAAGCGATATTTATAAACCAAGCTAAATACACCAAGGAGCTGTTAAAGAAATATGGCTTGGAAGGAGCTAAAGAGTACAAAACTCCCATGGCAACGGCTACAAAAATTGAAAAAGATGACACCGGCAAAAGCGTTAATGAAAAATTATATCGTGGTATGATTGGTAGCTTATTGTATTTAACTGCTAGTAGACCTGATATTATCTATAGTGTTTGTCTTTGTGCTAGATATCAGTCTTGTCCTAAAGAATCGCACTTGACTACAGTTAAGCAAATTTTTCGTTATTTAAAGGGGACGACTAACTTAGGATTATGGTATCCTAGGGGGAGTGATTTTAAATTGATAAGTTACTCTGATGCTGACTTTGCTGGTTGCAAAGTTGAGCAAAAAAGCACAAGTAGATCATGTAATTTGTTAGGACATGCTTTAGTTTCTTGGTCAAGCAAGAAACAGAATTCAATAGCCTTATCCACTTCTAAGGCTGAATACATGGCAGCTGGTAACTGTTGTGCTCAAATTTTATATATTAAGTAAGAGTTGAATGATTTTGGAGTTTGTATAGAGGAGGTCCCGATCTTTTGTGATAATAAAAGTGCTATATGTCTAAGTAAAAATCCTACACAGTACTCACGAACTAAGCACAAAGAGATTAGACATTACTTTATTAGTGATCACATTCAGAAAATAGATATTATTATTGAGTATATTGATACCTCCGACTAGCTTGCTAATGTTTTTACCAAACCACCAGCGCAAGATTAGTTTGTGAAAATCATTCGCGGTTTAGGTGTGGCTAGACATAATGATATTTACCTAGAGTGAGTTACATGTGTGTTGTTTTCTCTTCTTCTACCTAAATTTGTTTTTGAAGATGAAAAGGGGGAGAAATTAGTGATGTTTTATTTGTTTTATTTAGGGGGAGTGTTCTAAAACTATGTTTTAATCAAAAGGGAGAAATTTAAAAAATTGTGCTTTATTGAGTATTTTTAAATTATGTTTTATAAAATCTTCGTTATGATGCCTAAATGAGTTAAAGAACCTATCCTCGGATTCAAAGGGAGTGTGGTTATATTTTATTTTAAAGAAAACATTAAAGTTAATTGTCATCATAAAAAATGGGGAGATTGTTGATCCTAAGATTTTGATGAACAATTAAGTATTGAAGTTTTGGTGGAACTAATGTTTGATCAAGTGTTTCAGTGATTTAAAGTTCTAGTAATGAAGATGTCAAATTGAATGGATGCTAAATGAAGATATTAAGATGATGAAGAAGTATTAAGAGTTTAAAGAAATTATGAAAAATAACCCAGGTAAATATTAACTCTTAATGTTCCATTTAGGAATACACACATGACACAAAATGATTTTTTTTTTTTTGTGTGTGTTTTTATTAAGTATGATTATTTTCTCCTATATGAATTGAAAAGAAATATTTTTGAATGACTAAAATGGAATATAAGAATATTAGTGGAGCTTATTTAAAGATAAAAATGGATAAATGGGCGAAATCATAAAAGAAAGTGAGTTAAAAATGAGATCAGAGAAGAGATTCAGAAAGAGAGAGTCGACTGAGGAGTCGATCAGAGAAAAAGTTGAAATATCTTGAATTGAAGAGTCGACCAACAAGTCGACCGGTAAAACAACTGAACTCTCTAAATCTGCGAGTCGACCGAGCGGTAGACCGGTGAAAGCACGACAAACTCTCTAAATCTACGAGACGACCGAGCGGTCGACCGATGAACTGCATGGGCTACTTCTAGTATCTTCCAGTTGACTGGGTAGTCGACTAAACACGTAGTTTCAGGATACTGTTTGATCCAAGTTTAAATCCAAAAATAGCCATTTTTGGTTAGGATTTGAGAGAGATTTTGGGGATATTCTTTATATTTGAGATATGGTTCATATACTAATTAAATCATTTCAATATGGTTCATTAAATATTAATGTTTTTCAATTTGGTAATTAAAATGGATTCTATACTTATTTAATTTAATTGAGAAAAACTTTAGGGGTTTAATTGAGTGTTTTGAAAGTTGTTATTAAGTGAAATTGAACCTAAATGAAGTTCTTATGTTATAAGTGGTGTATAAGAGCTTTTAATTTTCATGACACTTGTAAACTAGTCGTTAGAAGGCTGATTACAAGTTCCTTTAAATAGACTTGCGAATTTTATTAGAAAAGCCAATCATTCTAAGAGAGTTAATCATTCTATATCATTTTGAGAGAGCTTTTATAAGAGTTAGTATTCTCCGATATTGTGAGCTTTTCTAAGAGTGATTTTGTGAATCAATTGCGATCTATTCTTGTTCATACTAGAATTGAAGCTATATTGTTCTAATAATTAATTCTGTGGATTTTGGGTGAGATCTTTCTATATTGTTTATTGTTTATTATTTTATTTTGGAAATTGATCTTAGAAAGTGTTTTTGATTTTTGAAGAAAATATTCTTTCAAATAATTTATTGAATCTGATTACGTGCTCCAATTTGCTACCCTTACTCTTATTAAAATCAGATTTCTATACCTCACATATTTCTATCACTAGTTGGGTTATTAATTGAGTTTTTATTTATCTGGGGTAGTAGATGCTCCGAGTGAGATTTACTACTTATCAATTTGTGTATTGGTGAATTGTGACGGATTAAATATCATTGGGGATATTCAATCAAGGGTAGCCAGGTTTTAGTCTCTTCTTGTAAAGAGATTAGGGTAGTGATTCTTCCAGGATAAGAATTGTGTTTTTGAGTGATTTTGTAATGGTTCAATTCTTACCGGGTAAAAGGATATTTGCAGTGTTTTGGTGAGGTTTTGATTCTTGAGCCTTAGTGTTAAAAAGAATTAAGATATTCTTTAGCCTGTAAAAAGTAGAGGTTCTTCCTTAGCCTGAGAAAAAGAAATTGTAAATGTTGATTCGGAGCTTGTAAAAGAATCGGTATGCGAGTTTGATTCCTACCTTTAAAGGGATCTTGGTTTTAGTGGGTGCGACCTCCGTGGAGCTCGGGGGATTGGATTAGCCAAGAGTAGCTTGGTGAACTGGTATAAATCTTTTGTGTGCTGCATTATTATTTTGGTTATTTTTATTGTTTGGGTGTGCACTAGATTTATTATAATTCCGTTGTAGTATAAAGATAACAATTAATTTAGGCATAAAATTAATTATTTGGTTTATTCAAGTATATTATGATAATATTTTTTAATTACACAATTCATCCCCCTCTTGGGTATTCTACTGGGCCAACACTTGTTTTGTGTGCAATAAATTATTATTAAACATACATATGATAATTGTTGTTGTGTGTGAGGCGTTGGTGTGATTTCCAAACTTGTATCAATATCTGTTATTTTTAAGCAGTTTTGTTTGGTTGTTGGAACATCTTCTATCGAGTGAACAATGCGTACAATTGTATAGTTTTCCCATCCATCTTTGAGATTGTAATCATTTATACGCAATCGAAAGATGTAAGATTTTTTGATTGTTGGTGTCATGACAACTAACATTTCTCTGGGATCTATTTTCTACAAACAAAATATGTAATATTAGTTATTTTTTTCAAAGGTATTTTAATTGCATTATTTTCATGCATATTAATATTTTAAGTATAAATAATAACGCACTTACATCAATGTAGCAGAGGTCCATTGCAGTCTTCCCGAATAAAGTTTCACAATCCCGATAAAAAAGGACGAAAGTTGCATTGTCTGTTCCAACAGATACATCGATCTGAACTTTGTATCTATGATTAATGATGTGTTAGTAATTTGAAATGTTCTTTAATTTTTATGAAGTTTGTTGGTTTTTCGGTTGATATACCATGGAGTTGAGTGGCGTGCTTCCACATCGCAATAGTAGCACTAGAGTTTGTCATCATTTTCTTTAACTTTTTTTTCTACAATATATACATGAGCTGTAACACCATCCTTGATCGGCTCGAATATCTTTTATTGTTGCTTTGCATGTGCAAAATATTTCTTGTATATAAAGAATGTTTTTTTTATTTTTTATTTTTTTTTTATTTTAAATATAAGTAATTGATGAGTTTTATAATTTGTTTTTTGATAATATTAAGTTAATAACTTAACATTCGGGTTCCATTCTATTCGTTTGATTTCTTCAATGGTTTTTTTGTTCTCTTTCATTTGATCTTCTAATGAACTGTTTGTCTTTTCTTGAGACGATAATCGAATAACTATTTCTGATGGCGTCTTTCTTTTGCATTGTGAAATTTAAATGAGAATGGAAAAAGAGGAAGTGGTTATGCGTAAATATAGTAAATGTCAATTTTTACAGGTATACAAAATATGACCTGTCTCAGAAGAATGTTGTCTCTGGGATGTCAATATTCATATATATTTTAGTAGCATTGGCAAACGTTAAGGTACAGTCTCCTGTTAATAAAATATTAGAATTTAATTTGTGGTACAACTTTTATATTTTTAATTCTTTTTAATAGAGAAAGAGTAAGAACATTATCGACAGTTATTTTTATGAAAGTTCATAAGGAGTACTTGAAATATAGTTAATAAGTTTATATGATATAAAGAAATATAGTTAATAAATTTATTTAAAAAGGAAAGTTTATAAAGAAAATAATTGAAAATTATAGAAAATCTCTGAATGTCTTCACAGTAGTCAAAGTGATAACCATAACGTATGACCCGTCATTTGAAAACAAAACATTTTCATCGACTTGATTAGCCACATTTCCCCCATAATGTAGCTCTAATTTTGATTCCTCTGTTGAAAGAAAAAAAGTGAAAAAATGTAATTACAATATTTTTTAGTCAAATATTTGTTGTTTTTTACATTACAAATTATTAATGTATAGTATTTAATTGCAAAACTTACTCTTGCAGTTCGATTTCAACATTTCTTCTTTGAGTTGTGGCTGTACCTGTTTTAGTGGACTCACAATCTCCAATAGCAATGACTTTCCCAGCGACATCTGTAATTAGTTACAAAGAAAAATTAGTAATTTTTTAAAGTAATTTTTTTAAAGTATTTTTTTTAAGGTGGAATTTTTTATTACCGGTTAAATTCAATGTTTTTTCAACTCTGCTAGATAGTTCACTGTAAGATGAAAAGTGAAATTTGTGCTACGAGATAATACTGCATTCTAAAATGAACTTTCTAACTGATGTTGTCACTAAAAAATTAATCCTTTGAGCATTTGTAGTTGGTTTGTACTGGATTTGCCATACCCAGTTTGAAATTTGTGATCATATAAACGTTGCCTTCATTGATTTGATTGCGGAACTTATCAACCAATGGTTTTCTGACATAGCAATGAATATCATTTCCCTATAATAACAATATATAACATACAAAAAGTAGCAAAGTAAGATTTGTAAGTTGATTTAAGTTGGCGAAGAATATACCTCCTCGTCAATAAGTATCATTTCCAGACTCACTATTTCATTGTTTTTCTAGAAATTGAAAGCTTCTCATATTCGGCTTGCCCTAACAACTATGGTCCATGTATCACGTGCACTCGAAAGTTCAGTTATCAGGCTGTAGTGAGATATCCTGCACATGAATAAGAAATAGTTATGTTGTAATAATATGTGAGGTATGATTCTTATTAGTTTAAATGTCAATTTTTTTTAATAGTATGTAAATGGTCAATTTTGTTTTTTTAATTATTAGTAAGTTATAATTATATGTGTATATGGTATTTTGCTGAGATATTTTGTTATATTTGAAAATAAAGGTGATGGAAAAAATAATTTTTATATGGATGTATTTTTTAGTAGTTTGTTGAAGTTGTTATGTTGTTATGTTTGAGAGATTTGTGAAAACTTCTTTGAATACAATGTTTGTAACGCTTGTGTCGTCGGAGAGATGATCATTCAAATTAAGAACACGTAAGCCTTCTTTGTTTGTAACGCGTGAGACGGCGACATAGAGTTGTCCATGGTGGAATACTGACCTCAGTAGGTATAGACCAACATGTCGCAAATATTGTCATTGGCTCTTATTTATTATCATTACGAAGCATACAGAGAGAGGGAATTGGCTGCGATTTAAGATAAATGGCCATTTGCTGTCAGAAGGTGAGAGAATAATTCTTGGTATGAACACTGTCGATCCAATTTGTGCACCGCTAATGACTTCTGCTTGTATAACACGTGAAGATAATTGGGTGATAATCAATCGTGTACCGTTGCAAAGACTAACATATTGGTTAAGATTTCGCAAAAGCATAATGGGAAGGCTAACCTTAAGTCGTATAATATGATTTGGTAGACCCAGAAATTTAAGGTTGTTAAGAAATTCTACAGGATATGATACATCTTGATCTGCATTCCCTAATGTTTTACATATTGTGTTTGCACTTAGGTATGTGCTTTCTTATTTGGGAAACATGTGAACCATTGATTCATTTACATTGTCAACATCGTCATTTGTAGGACACAAAATAGCTCTTTCGCGAAAATATGATGGATCAATATGTTTCATGTTTAAAGAACCATACACATCTTGAATAATAGATGCGATTGGGTCGCCATTAATTGTGATGATAAAAGGTCATGGCAGGTAGACATAGTTTTCATCGTTTGTTGTAGTTTGATCACCATTACCAATTGATAAAACCCAATTTGCAAAAGAGTTTATTTCTGACTCTGTGTCAGCTGTGGATGCTTCATTTTGGACTCGCATATTGATTTTCAATGTGTGAACTTCGCATGCACTCCACAGGTATAAACTATTTAAGATAGATGCAACAATATCTTCTCTACGTCCTTTCCATACGACAGGTAAGATTTGTCGAAAGTCTCTTCCCAAAATGACAACTTTTCCTCCAAATGGGAGGTTCTCGTTAATGGGATCACATGTACGCATGATATTTTTTAGTATACGGTCAAGAGCTTCAAAACAATGTTTGTGAGCCATCGGAGCCTCATCCCAAATTATTAAATTTGTCTTTATCATCAATTCAGAAAGATGTGTTCCAGGTTTTATGTCACACATAGACGTCTCTGTGATTTTTATAGGTATTCGAAACCTTGAATGAGCTATTCGACCACTGTGTAGTAGTAGAGCGGTAATTCCGGAAGATGCTACGGCTAATGCAACATTTCCATTTTTCCTTACTACTGTCAGTAATGTTTTGTAGAGGTATGTTTTTCTTGTGCCTCCACTACCATAGATAAAAAATAATCCGCTCGTTTCATTTGTTACACGGTTCATTACATGATTATAAATGAATAATTGATTGGTATTCAATCCTCCTTAAAGGACAATATGTTCATGCTGCAAAGATTCAATGTCATATGATAGTTCTTCGACCAATAATCTGTTGATGTCTTGAGTCGATGTAGATAAGTTTGGTAGAGGCATTGGAGGAAAGTCGTTGAGGCTTTTACCATGCTTTATTAGTAGTTGTTCAATCTTAAAAAGGGAATGATTTTTAATAACATCGGTAGAAAGTTGGAGGCCAGGAAATTGATGTGCACGCCTTTGAATATGTAAAATATCGTCTGATATGATATTCCATTTTGCTTCCCACAATATATAAGGGTCAGAAACATTACAGAAAATGAGCATTGTAACAAAGAGTTCACGTAATTGAGAGGCGCTTGCCCATAAAGATGCCTCATCCAACGCTTTATGCCATTCCTTATCATCATCCAAAAGACCAAGAGCATGACATGCATCTTTGTATGTTGGATATAATATTCCATTTATGGTTTGAATATTCTCAAAAGAAGTTGGCCCACGGACTATGTTCAACAACATTCTCGAAAAAAATCGTTCATCGCTTGTAGGATGAGCATAGTATAAACGTCCAACTGTGTTTCCTGATAGACGATGTTTCCATATCCTTGTAGAGTTGTCCCACACCCACTTTGTTGGAAATTCAGCATATGTGAGTCTGCGGGCGTCATTGTGAAACGCATTTGTATGCATCCACTCAGTAAACATTGTCATGTCTATTCCTTCACGATGAACTATTTGCTCAATAGTTTTGTTTTCATGAAATACAAAATGTTGTTGCTAAGGTAAATGAAAAGGTAAATGTTCAATGCTAGGAGTATGATGTTGAGTTTTAAACTCAATTATTCTCCAATAGGCTTCAGTAGCAGAGACATATCGACAATCTAGATATCTTTTTATTTCATCAACAATGGTCGTGCTTTGTTCGGTTTGAGAGGTTGTGACGTATGTATTGTTATTTTCGAGTATTAAAATACCTCTGTCCGGGCCTTTCGTAATATATTTGAAAAGATACTTTGATTGCACGTGAATGATTACACCATTCAACATTTATTTGTTATTGATACTTCGTCAATAGGTCAACATTTTATGGAACGATATGTCTATTATGAAGAAGAAAACCATTTTTTTCAATGGTTCGACCATCCTGCCTGTGTTTATTGGAAGGGTATCCTTCCTCGTCTATCGATGTTGAAGCGACAAATGGCTTCAAAAAGTGTTTTGTGCATTTTCTTTTCTTCATGCATGGGGAGCGAGGATTGCCATCTCCACATGGACCATGAATCATGAATTGTTTAACAACGTCATATGTCAATGGATCTAAGTCTTTATCAGGAATTTCGGCTGATATGATTTCATCAATATGATCTGCAGTTGGAAACTTGTCATCTGGGTGCAAAAATAGTAGTATATGGGAATGTGGTAGACCATGCTTTTGGAATTCAATGGTGTATACGACTGCCAAAAAAAGAAAAACCGAATTTAGTATTTTAGGTGCGTTTAGTGAAATATGTAATTAATAGAGTTAAAGTAAGATGGAATTGGTTATGAGGTGTAATGTAGGATGCTTACTTCCTAACAAACAACCAAAAAGTTGTTGTTTCTTAAAATCCCGTATCATCTCGTCCAATTTTATTTTGAAGACGCGATTAACAATATCAAGGCAGTCTTCTACTTTTTGTCCATGTATACCATCTAGCATGTATTGTATTTCAGGCCATTTTGGATTGCATGTGAAAGTTATAAATAGATTTGGGAATCCAAGGTGACGACATATTGCCATGACATCTTGGTAGTTTTGAGCCATGTAACGTGGTCTCCTACAAATGTTGAATGAAGAATAACACGTTTTCCAACGGAAGAAGCATTATTGTCTGTTTGACCAATTGCATCCATTAGTCTAGAGTAGAGATCAGATCGTAGTTCAGGTTGGTTTCGTCGTAGCCATCCTAAGCGTGTTTCCTCAATGCATGTGTATGCGTTGATAATATATTGATGAAAGAGGCGTCCTCCATGTAGTAATGTTTTTCCTTCTTGTAGACGTTGTTGGAGTCTATATGCGTAATATTCTCTAATGGTCACATTATCCCGAACTGTAGGTTTCTTTCGATCTGTAACCCTTTTTTTAATCCCTATTATGTATCCATCTTCCCCGTAGGGAAAAAGTAAAGGATATTGCATTGATATAAAACTTGGATGGAGCTCGTAGATACGGTGTAAGGCACCAGCTTTGCTATTGACTATAATGTCATGTTCAGTGCTATTAATATCAAATTCTCTAATTATAACAGCTGTAACCTCTGATGCTGCGGGGCAATTATTATATCTACCATCAGAGCTTCTTAATCTTAATTCGGGTACCGTTGATTCATCAAGCCTATCACGGGCAATTCGAAAGTTTTTTGTCAACTCATTGTAGTCATAAAACATATCAACTAACCTTGCCACAATATTGGCATCCAATAGATGTCACGGGTCGTCACCAACAACGGAACGAATTCTATTGTCAACTTCATTCTCTGTGTCATAAATGTAGAGTTGGGTAAATTTAGGCCGTTCACTTTTAACTGGTAGAAGGGACCCAATACGATGGTGATTTTAACCATTTAATTTGAAGATATATATAGATCTTCCATTGTTAATTGTGCTGTCTACGTGGCCACCAATCGAAGTGATTGTGAAACTACAATTGTATGCTCGAATAGTTGAACGAAAGCGTGTAGATGTCGGGCCACCATTATATCGAAGAAGAAGTTCCAAGAATGGTAGTGGATGTTTAAGACGCGGTAGAACAACACGTCTTTCTGAGTAACAAATAGAGAACTTTGGAATTGTCGGATGTTTTGACTTTAGTGTTCTTTCACCGTACCATACTTGGGATCCACAATACACACATGTATGTGAGGGTGGGCCGAAATTCCATGGTGAGGAAAATTTTCCTGAATTTGTACTGTCGTGTTAGAGAAACAAAGTATTTAGAAGAAATTTTTTGCTAAAATAATATTTGAAACTCACTTTTTCTATTATGACGATGTCGTGAGTCAGTAACTTGTGGAGGACATGTTGGGTTAGATGGATTTATATATATTTGTTGTCTTGTTTCTTGGGTAGGAACGACAGTCGAAGTCGAGGCATAATTTAATGGGTTGTTAGCATCAGTGGCATTCAATTCTGAAGTAGTATTTGGGATATTGGACGAATGATGCGCATCAGAGAGGAGAGAAAATTTATTATCAAGTTGAGAGTAAAATTTTCATATAAATGGCAAGAGGAATGACATTTTGATATTGTACCATTGTGACGTCTGAATGTTTCAACTACGATGTGTCCTGGTAGTCGATAAATATATGCTGCCATTCTAAAATACAAGTGCAAACGTTGTTGCCACTGCTGACGACATACTTGTGTTTGTCGTTTCATTACAAGCTGCATACTACGTTGTAGTCTTGCAGCTTTTGCAAAGAAATTGGGGTGGTGTTGTATGTGAACATTGTTCGAAGGATTTTTTGAAAGGAAACGGACATGATTGTGTGCAACACATCGATAAGAGCGAGAACCAAGCGAGCATGGCATCTCCCACGACGGGTATTGTATAATATGCAAAAAAAATAGGGCATACAAAACGTTAAAGTATTAGATGCGCAAAAAGATGAATGGAACATTTGTTTTTATTTTTTGTTTGATGAAATTATAAACTATTATTCAACTATTTACAATTTATATAGTTGGTTAATGTATGTTACGCATAATTCTCGATATTATTAAACATATGCCAATTTTTTTTAGTAGTTACTATATTTGTTATTACAATTTTTGATCCTAAGATTTTGATGAACAATTAAGTATTGATATTTTGGTGGAACTAATATTTTAATTGAGTGTTTCAGTGATTGAAAGTTCCAGTGATGAAGATATTTAAAATCAAATTAAATGGATGCTAAATGATGAAGTTAAAGATACTGAAGATCAAATTCAATGGATGCTAAATGATGAAATTGAAGATTTAAGAGTTTGAAGAAATTAGGGAAAACAAACCAGGTAAATTTTAACTCTTAATATCCCATTTAGGAACACACACGGCACAAAATGTTTTTATTATTTATGTGTGTTTTGATAAGATGAATTTATTTGCTCCTATATGTATTTGAAAAGAAATATTTATAAATGGTTAAAATGGAATTTGAGAAAGTTAGTAGAGCTAATTGAGAAAAGAAATTAGTTAAAGGGACGAAAATGTAAAGGAGAAAGAGTATAAAACGAGATCAGAGAAAAGATTCAGAAGGGAAAAGTCGACTGGTATATGGTGGCTGAACTCTCTGAATCTGCAAGTCGACCGAGTAGTCAACCGGTGGAAGCTTGACAAACTCTCTGAATCTACGAGTCGACCGCACGGTCGACCGATGAACACAACAGGCTACTTCCAGAATCTTCCAGTCGACTGGGCAGTCGATTGAGTGCTCTATTTCAGGATAATGTTTGATCCGAAATTATATCTAAAAGTAGCCATTTTTTGTTAAGATTTGAGAGAGATTTAAGGGATTTGGTGATATTTAAGATATGATTCATATATTAATTAAATCCTATTGATTTGGTACATTAAATATTAATGTTTCTCAATTTGGTAGTTTCTATGCTTATTAATTGAGATTGAGAAATACTTTAGGGATTTAATTGAGAGTTTTAAAAATTGTTATTAAGTGATATTGAATCTAAATGAAGTCTTTATATTATAAGGGGTCTATAAGAGCATTTTATTGTCATGACACTTGTAAACTAGCCGTTGGAAGGCTGATTACATATCCTTATATATAGACCTGTGAATTTATGATTTAACTAAGCAGAAAAGGAGAAAAATAATATAATATTATATTGAGAGCTTTTATAAGAGTTATCCATCTGAAATATTGTGAGCTTTTCTGAGAGACAATCTTGAAGATCAACTGCTATTAATTTGTGCTGCTACCGGATCTGAAGTTACATTGTTTTATCTATTATTTCTGTGGATTCTGGGTGAGATCTTTCGATTTATATTCTTTCATTGCATTATTTGATTATTGGTTGGAAATTGATCTTAGAAATTGTTTCTGATTTTTGAAGAAAATATTTTTATAAACAATTTCTTAAATCTGATTATGTGCTCCAATTTGCTACCCATATATTGTTAAAATTAGATTTTTGTATCTCACGTTTTTCTATCACTAGTTGGGATATTATTTGAGTTATTATTTATCTGGGGTGGTAGAAGCTCATGAGTGAGATCTACTTCTTATCAATTTGTGTATTGGTGAGTTGTAACGGATTAAATATCATTGGGGATATTTAATCAAGGGTACCCGGGTTTCAGTTTTTTCTTGTAAAGAGATTGAGGTATTAATTCTTCCTGGATAAAATTAGTATGAGTGAATTGTAAATGTTCCATCCTTACCTGTGAAAATGATAATTGGACTGTTGTGTGAGGTTTTGATTCTTGATCCGTAGTGATAAAAAGAATTAGGTTAATCTTTAGCTTGTAAAAAGATAGGTTATTCTTGAGCCTAGAAAAAGTAAAGCCTGGAAAAAGTAGAGGTTATTCCTGAGTCTTTGAAAAGAAAATTGTAAAGGTTGATTCTGAGCCTGTAAAAGAATCAGTGTGTGAGTTTGGTTCCTACCTTTAAAGGGATCTTGAGAATTAGTGAGTGCGAATCTCCGTGGGGCTCGGAGGATTGGACTAGCCAAGGGTGGCTTGGTGAACCAAGATATATCTTGGTATGCTGCATTATTACTTTGTTATTTTTGTTGTTTGGATGTGCACCTAGTTAATTGATTTATTCCGTTGTGATATAAAGATAATAATTAATTTAGGAATAAAATTAATTATTTGATTTATTCAAGTTATATTCTGATTATTTTTTAATTACCCAATTCACCCCCCTTTTGGTTATTCTACTGGGTCAACAACAATATTATTTTGTCCAATTCTTGGTATGAATAAAGAAGATATTTTAAAAATGCTGAAAAATAAAAATAAAATTGTAAGTTAAAAAATAAATAATGTTAACCTTTGAAATAATTATTGTTCATCACTCACATTTATTATAGTATATAATATGTAAATAATCTTCTAGAGGATTTTTTAAATTTTCTTTTTTCTTTAAATAATAGTTTTAAAATAAGTTAATAGGTCTTTTTTTTTTATATTGTTTAAAAGTTATATGTAACTAATTGATAAAAAGAGAAAATTTTATTAAATGGTTGGAGAGGGAGAGGAAGATGAAGAGATAAAGTTACGTATAATTAGTTATAATGAAAACAATCTTCAATCAAAATATGGATAAAATTCAGTGAAGGTACGTGTTATTGTCATTGGAAAACTTACAATGATATCTCTTGTCATTTGGAAAATATCTCTGACCCTCACTTCTTTTGATATTAAATATAAAATTACACATTCATCCTTAATACTATATTATTAAAAAATTTAATTAAAACTATCTAATAACAAATTACTTTTATAACCCTCTTAAAAGAATTACAATTTTGGTTTTTAAATTCTGTTTATGTAAATATAATTATAATTTTTTAAAAATATTTCTAGGATCAAATGATGGTTGCTATATTTTTTATAATTTAAAAAGTACTTTGTGTTGATTTTTTAGAATTTAAAATTATTATATAATACATCTTTCTAGATAATTAGTATTAAAGAAATTATTTATTTTTTATAATATTTTATTCTGTTATTTTCAAAAATGATTATGAAATTAGAAAAACAATCATAAAAAGTTAATTCTCATACATCGAAAAACTACTACGTTTAATAATTTAAAAAATTATATGTATATGTGATATATATTCCATAGAATCAATTTTTCTTCATTTTTAATTACATTTAAATTCAATTATATGGCATGAACAAAAGCAAAAAAAATGTTCATTTTATTTTGTTTTTGTTGGATAAGAATTAATAAGTTGTTTTTAAAATTAGACCTCAGTTTTAAATATATACAAAAAAAAAAAAAAAAAAAATGAAAGTTAAAAAATTATATACTAAGAATCACTTTTCTAATTTTTAGTTTATATTTAAAAAAATAAATCCATTATTCTTAAAATAATTATTCGTTTTTATCTATTTTTAATTCATTAGATTTGAAAAAAAATAAAAATAAAAAAAATAAATTTAATTGATTTTGATTTTTTTTTTTTTTTATACTTTTGAAAGTTATATAATATTCCATTAAAAATTTTTATAGATATTGATATGCTCATAATTTTCCCTTCATATTTTGGTAATTTATTTGATCTCATTTTTATGTCCCAACATGTATTGTGTTAAATTTTGTTACAATGTCATAATGAAAATAAAATTTATTTGGGATGAGTCTATTTTTATTTTTTATTGAAAAATAAATGAATTATATTGAGATTTAAATTTTATTTTTTATTTTTATTTTTAAATTTAGTATTTTTTTTTTTTTTTTTTTTGCGTTCTATTTTATTTTTTTATCTTCTATAAACACCATAAGAAATACAAATAAAATGAAGATTGAGAACTATATAGTAAGAATCTCTTTTTAATTTTTATTTTATATTCTAAAATAAAGAGCCAATTTGAACTTTTGTTTGTGTACTTATGCTTTTGAATGCGTATTTGTGCTCTTGTAAGGGATTATAGCATTGATTTTTTATTTTTTAATTCTCAAACACAATTAAATTAAAATATATGACATGAATCAAACTTAAGAAAGAAAAAAATTGACGACAAAGAAAAATAAATCATTTATTATTGTATGTTATCTTTCGTCATTCACAATGGGAAAAAAAAAATCATTACCTTGTCAATACTCATACAACACCAAGATGGAACACATAAAAAAATATACGCATATAGTTCCTTTAATTGTTAGGAAAAAATGAATGATTAAACATTATAAAGACTAACCTGGTGTTCTGTTGCTTTCTGTCACAATTGTAGTCCAACAGATCTTCACAGATGGAGAAGTTACAGAGTGAACAATGGCTACATACAATGGATGATTTTATATCAATTTTATAGTACCAACAGGAATATGTACTTCTATAGAAATCTTTATACACAATAATTTCACATAACAAAGAGTAACATAAGTAATAGTTAAATGCTGAAAAAACACGTGTACTATCTTGTACCTATTAGAAGATATGCAACTAATGTGGTGAAATCAGTTCTAATCTAATGCAAATAATAACATTAATGAACAATCTAATCTAATATTAATCTTTTCTAATCTAATATCTAATACTAATACTTAAAAGTGGTATCTATGAACACAAACTGCAATAGTAGCACACTGTAACTGCAATTTCTTAAACTGCACCCAATTACCACTGCAACTTCAATATTACATTATATGTAGTTGAAAATCATTAATGAAGACATAATGAAGATAATTTTATTAAACCCTATTTGTCATTTTGAATGTAGCCTTTTTTTAGGTCGATGCATAATGAATATATCATCATCAACCAAGAACAAATGGCATGTCTAAAAGCAATAATCATGGGTTCTACCTTTACTGTTTGTGAATTACTACAACTTGATGAAGCATCCAAGTATATATACATAGATATATAGATGACAGTGCAATTTCAGATTTCATGTTTTGCCACTCTGTAATTCAATTTTTTTCTCGTTTGGTATAGCTTTTTTCTTTTTTTTTTTTTTTAACATCCATTTTATGATGCATGATTTGCTGCCATTGAATATATATATATATATATATATATATATATATATATATATATATATATATATATATATATATAAACAAAAACAAAAACAAAAACTTAAAGGCATAGTTTGCTTAAATGTTGAAAAGACACGTGTACTATCCTACACCTATTAGAAGGTATGCAGATTATGTGGTGAAATCAGTTCTAATCTAATACGAACAATAACAATAATGAATAATCTAATTTAATACCAATCTAATATAATATAATACTAATACTTAAAAATGGTATTTATGAACACAAACTGCATTCCTAAAAACCTTTCAAACTTTTTCACTTTAAAACCTTTTAGACTGTGACGAATCCCAGCTCCACGTGAATGCTTATGCCCACCATGAAGTCCTAATGTAGTATTTTATCTATTTTTACATTCTCAACCATTTCTATGCCGCGTTCTTATGAAAAAGGTTGTATTATTAACCATTTCTGTTTCGGTTTTAGTTCAGAAAGCTTTATTAACAAAACTAAAAGAATTTCATATTTCGTTGTTCAAATAAACAATATGTATATATGATCAAATTATAGACAAATGGAGATATATGCAAAAAAAAAAAAAGATAAACCATAAAATAGGATAATTTAGATAACCAAATGGGCCCTTATGTTGCTGTTTCAAATTTCTGTGTTTTTGTTCCAAGAAAACATGGGGAAATTTTATAAATATTGTTTCTTTTCCCTTCCATAAACATGTTATAAAAATCTACAAACAGAACAAAGATTTTATGTAGCAAGATTGTTCAATTGGTGGGTGATCACTGTGACATTAGTTTCAATTAAATCCTTCCTAATTATATCTTCCAAGTTTCCACAACTCTACTACTCCATCTTGTAAATCCTTCATTTGAATGCCCAAATCATGCTAAGTTCTCCCTTAATTATATCTTCTAAGTTCTGCCCTTTCGTTTTCTTCACTGCCATCATCTTAGAATTCTACTACACCAACTATTCCAAGGCCAGCGACAGCTTCCCTAGGTACGGCGGAGACGCCGGTGTTGGTATGGCAAGAATTTAAAAAAACTTCAGAGAAAATACATATGTTTTGTTCTTATAGTATGTCAGGATTCTTTGTGTTTTTTGCATAGTTTTTGGGTTCTTCTCTTCATTGCAACTGTCAAAACTCTTTCTTGTGATTGGTACAAAAAAAATATTTCTTGTTTTGTTTGTAATGAAATAAATAGGATATGATGTTATTACAACTATTTGTTGACTACTCCTCCCTGTTGGAAACCTGCGATGGGGGTATTTGTTATATTATATATACCAAGTGTGCCTATTCTTTAATGACTTTTGACTTTGACATTTTTGTTGATTAAGGTGAGGTACTTCAGCAGGCTTTTGGGTACTGACAGATTAAAACTATCATCACTTTGGGCACGCGTATGCTATTTATTTATTTATTTATTTTATGTATTTTGTCTTAACAATTTGCATTTCATGCATGGCCTCTTAATTCTAATCAATATATATACATGTGTGTGTGTATATATATTGAATTAGGGTTTATAGAGGTCAAGAACTAACCTATGAGCATTATGCTGTGCCACATTTCCATAACTTGAATTATTATTTTCATCCAAATCATGAACATAATAACCTAACCTATGAGCATTGTGCTGATAACATTAAGAAAATGGTTATCCCACATTACAATTTTTCAGTATGATTATTAATGTGAAATCACAACATCAAGCCAATATGCAACTTGATTGGACACTCAGTTTGCATGGATCAAGAGAAATGAGGAAAAGGGAAAAGCTTTCTCTCTAAGTCCATCATTTGGAAATTCTAACAATGAAAGAAACCTAGCCGTAAAAAAAAAAAAAAGGAAATAAGAATAGAGAAATGGGAGAAAGTTTGCTTAAATTTGCAATGGTTTTTTCAACCTAAAATTAGAGAGATTCAAATTAAAAAAGGATAGAAATGGCATAAATTGACAAATGTAACCTTAATAAACCCTTAATAAACTCCATCTTCTTGTTTAAAATAAAATATAATAGTAAGAAAACAAAAATATTTCTCTCTTCTATCCTCTTCTCATTATTTAATGGAAGAATAGTGCTATAGTCGCATATCTCTTGTGCATAACTTCGTGTTCACATCATTTGGGGGTCAAGCTAGCATTTTTTGTAAATGGAATAGCCGGTAAATGCTCTTCTTTTTCCTATTAATGAGATATTGAGATTCTACTCTCCTCTCAATTTCTTCCCATCCAAATATAGTGTAAAATTATGATACCGTAAATCTGAAAGAGAGGTTATCTCGTTCACATGTGTATAAAAATAGAATTACAACCATATGACAGGTTCATTATTCCTGTGTGTCAAGTCATATAAAACAGTAATACCATCACAAATCAAATCTAATAGAGCTGCGATACATCATCAAATCTGTTTGAGGAAAATTATCAAACACATGGTGTGCATCAAATGTGAACAGCTGCATGAAAAATATATATGTTTCATACCTTAAGATAGTGAAGATTGAGATGAAGATAAAGCCTCTAGGAGTCAAAACCTTTCTCAATAATAATGGATTTGAGTGAAGAAAAGAATTGAAGATTTGAGTGATGAAGAAGAATTGAAGAAACATTGATTTATATAATCTATGGATTGAAGTAACAAACCGTTACCTTTCATGGAGGAGAAGAAATCATTGATGAATAATTGAAGACCTATTAGTAGAGGTTGAAATAGAGCGTTAGAACCGCAAGCTTTTACCTTCACAGCCGATTTGTAATGGCAGTAGGGATTCAAACGGTGTTGGTGATTGTAGGGCTTGGAACCACAAGCTTTTACCTTCACAGCAGATTTGTAACGACAGTAGGGCTTCAATAGTGTTGGTGATTGTAGGGCTTCAAACGACTAATTAATTTTGAGGGAATAGTGATGGAGGAGTGGCTCATTGATGAGGAAAGATGTGGATGGAGCATGGATAGATAATGATCGTCGACGAAGGAGAACAAAAAAAAGCCTCTTCTTTTGATGAGGTTCATTCTAAAGCCAAAACTTCATCTTTTAGGTTTTACTATTAGATACTAGGTAAATCATATCATATGAGAAAAAATAAAAGCCAAAGTTTAAGCCATTAAATGAACGAGAGGTCACCAGCTATATTTTCCTTACTTTTCATGATTTTGAATATATTTTAATTATTAGGTGTATTTTTCAATTAATATTATTGTGATAATTCTACTAATTCAATGCTTTCATTGTGTGAACATTTCAAAGGTATTGAATCATTTTATTGGCATAATTTCATTATAAGGTTTACATTGATTTCACTATCATAATTTTGCTTATAATTTTACTAATGCTTAAAATTTGAAAGTAACTCATAAATCCAAGAGCTTTCATTGTCATCATTTTAATAATTCAATACTTTCATTATGTGGGTATTTTAAATATCTTCAATAATTTTATTAACATAATTTGGAAGGAAATCATTATTCTACCAACATTTGGAATGTGGCATGACTCCATAAAGCAACAAAATACTCTACAAAAATTTCCTTCTTCATCCCATAATTGCACATAGTCCCTTGAAATTGCCTAATTTTTTTCATATTCTTTTGTTTAATGTTCAAATTTTTGCTACTACTTGAACTTGATAACTACATAAATAAAACAATGTATATCCATATATTTTGCCAATAGATTGTCAATGTATGTGCCAAGAACTTGCCAACGTCTTGCCAATTCAATTGTAAAAAAAATAGTTCGAGTTATGTAAACTTCCTGATACAAGGGTTTCAAGATTGAGATTGACATCAAGACCAAAAGAGCTCGATCTTTATTTCATCTGCTAATCTAAAGGTGATAAATTTATTCATCATATTTTCATTGGAACTTGTTAGCCCAATGAGCTACCCAAGAGAGGTGGTGAATTTGGTAGTTATAAAAAAATTAAACAAATAAAGCTTTAACACTAAAATATCAAATAATTATTTTTTTCTAAATTAATTATTATATTCATTACGCAGCGGATAAGTATTTAATCAGGTCAATTATCATTTTCAATTTCACATAAGGAGCACATATCAAATATTTAATTAGGATCCTAAATTCTATCATGTCAATATCAAAACACACATAAGATAACTCGTTTAATAGCATCGTGTGTGATCCCAATTCGGGTTGCATTAAGAGTATAAAAGTATAGAGTTGTTTTCACCTAAATTCTTCAAGGTCTTCACAACTCTTCATTTCTTCAATGCATTTATCTTTGCACCCTTAACTTTTTCTTCATGGTGTCTTCAACATAATCAAATATATGGAACTATTTTTCTGAAATACTCAACAAAAATATTAGTTTCACAAAAAATATCAATACTTAATTCTTCATCATAACCTACGGATCAATAATCTCCCCATTTTTTATGATACAATTAACTTTGATGTTTTCTTCAAACAAGAATGTAACCAGGCTCCCCCTAAATCCGAAGAGGATTATTTAAATCATTTAAGCATAAACTTGAAGACATAATCAAACAATTCAAACAATATTCAATATAAGCCCAAAAACCAATTGAACGATATTCAAAATAAAGCCTAGTTTCTTAATAACTTCTTCTTAAACATCAACTTTTTCCCTTTTGTCATCTCAAAAAGTGGCAAAGGGGAACAAAAAACATCACTCTAGGCATACACCGTTATTCCTAGTCATACCTAAACCTCGAATAATTTTCATTAACTTTGATTTTCTGCTAAAGGTTTAGTGAAAATAATAAGCTAATCGGAGGTATCTAAATTTTTAATATCATTTTTTTCAATTAAAGCAACACATATTATTGCCCCACTTATAAAAACTTCTCCCCTATTTGTAAACAAGTTAATTTATGCTTGGGAGAACAATCTTGAGGCAATTTTAAAAGATCATCAAAACATTTCAACAATGTAGCATGAAATCATAGAATTTCAATTAAAGTTAACATACTTTACTCATGATATCAATTAATATCTTCCCTTGATAGAATAAAAATATATGTAATCTTTAATGCACTAGGACATGAAGTATATCTCAATGATAATTTATGAAATTGTTAACATAAATCTAGTGCATGCATAAACAAGGATAAGTGCATATTTATCTCATAAAATTTCAGTTCCCTTTTAGAATAATAAACATTTACAAAACAGAAGATATTAGTTGTATGACAGACACTTAATGCCTATAAGGATATCCACAGGAAATAGTATCAATAGATTGAAATGACCTATATATTCAGATGATCGTATATATGGTATCATAAATAGATTAACACGATTTCATAAAGTGATATCAACCATATAAGTTTAAATTTAGACGATATGCTGACATGTAAGATTATAATTAATACTAATTTTATCAAACAAATCTTAGCAATAAATATTTTATCAATAAATCAGTATTAGCTTAACAATAGAATTCCATGTAGACATATAATCAAAGCATGATATTCATAGAGATGTGAGTTAATTTATGTAAATTAGATGATAATTTCACATCACATAAATTTATTACATAATCATGCAAGAATGGGATTATTTTACCATTGAGTTGAATGAAGATTCAACTCTAATAAATTATCTCCTTAAATCAACCTTGTTTTTATTCTTGGATAAACTTCGAATTTCAGTATTCATATTTGTTTCTCCTTAAATTATCTTATAACCTGAAACTCTTTGAAACATATTTGGAAGAAAATTATTAATAGAGATCAAGTGAACATATATTTATCAATTGTTCTCAAGATCATGCATGATCACTAACCAATTCCAAGCAATTTTGATCCTATTAACCAATTGATTTAGATTAAGTCATCTCAAGTAACAAGTTTCTTATAATCATATTATCGATTTAAAAAACTATCTATAGATGCATGATATGAGTAATATAAGCAATTTTGAACCAAACATGTTGCTACACTTTAAGTAAATGTGATTATTTGAATCACCATGCAATGTTTCTAAGATAACAAATAAGCACATAATTTAGTACAAGTCTTAGAAACCATTGCCAATTACCTATTTGGCAAGTCAGATACCTCATTCTTTAACAAATTTAATGAATTTAAACTGCGAAGAGTTAGGAGTACCTCTTATATCTTTCGTGACAACTTTGCTTTCTACCTCATTTGTATCAATGATTGATTTGGATGCACAATTTTTCTTGGCCTGTTCATATCCTCTAAGCCTTTGATTGTTGCCACTTGATTCAATGATATTTTCATTTGCATGTGTCACTTGTGGCTTCTTTGTAACTTCACATCTTGGCTTTGGTACATCTTTTCACTTTGTATGTGTCGCTTGTGTATTCTTGGTGACTTCCCATCTTGGCTTTGATATAACCTATTTGTTTGTTCTTTTCGGTCCAGTCCCGACATTATGTAACTCTATACAAGACATTTGCATAGCTCTCTTTGGTATCCATTTTATTTTGGATCCATTCTTGTTAGACATAAACTTAGGGTTCTTGAACGAACATGATACTTTAAAATGTCCAACCTATTACAATAATAACATTTGAACTTCGATTGATTATCATAGATAGAACGAGAAGCAAAGCATGAATAATTTCTAACAATAACAATATTACAATCATTGTCTTGTGATGAAGGATGAGACGATAAAACATATCGACTTCCATAGATTATTTTGAAGGATGGAGAAATATTTTAAGAATTTCTTGAAATAGACTTGAGGAGAGATTTTGGTTTTTCAAAATTTTTCTTGAGTAAATCAATATTTAATTTAAGATCTGACCTTTGCTAGAAACCACGTCAAAATCATTTTTTAAAACTTTGTTTTCATTTTCAATAAAATCCACTTTAGAGAGCAAATTATTTATTTCCAAAACGACATTTGAAAACTCTTTTGTTCCACAATAGTCATCCAGATGCACTTTAGATTTCCGAACATTTTTTCTTCCATTCTCAATAGAATCAATTTTTCTTTTTAAACTCAAGTTTTTTTTTAGCACAAAGAAGTGTTAGAAAAAGTAATTTTTCCATGACAATATGAAATTTTCATTATCATCATCTCCATCACTACCACTGATTCTACAAGAATCATAAATAACATTATCATATACGGATCTATCATCTTCAAGAGAGGATACATAAAAAATATTTTCCATGGTGTGTGCCACGTGATCGGTTTAGCTAAGATTTTAAGTTTATCGGGCTAAAACCAGCTTTAGTACCAATTGTTAGCCCAATAAGCTACCCAAGAGAGGGGGGGGGGGGGGAGAATTGGATAGTTATAAAAAATTTAAACAAATAAATCTTTAACACTTAAATATCAAATAATCAATTTTTCTAAATTAATTATTATATTTGTTATGCAGCATATAAATGTTTAATTCTAGGTGCACACCCAAACAAAATATATTAAAATTAAAGAATGCAACACACCAAGATATATCCTAGTTTAACATAGTAACCTTACCTAATTCAGTCCCCTGAGCTCCACAGAGATTCAAAATCTCTAAACTTTTGATTCCTTTAACTGTAGGAACTAAACCCTTACAATAATTATTTTCTCAGGTTCAAAATCAACCTTTACAATTCTTTTTTCCTAAGCTAAGGAAAAACCTTATCTTTTTACCAGTCTAAAGAGTAACTTAATTTTATTACAAGAAGAATCAAAACCTTACCACACTCTCAAGTGTCATTTTCACAGGCAAGGATTGAACCTTTATAATTCACTCAAAATTAATTCAATTATAGGGAGAATGAAAACCTAATTCTTTTCAAGGGAAAAGAATAACTTAACTTTTTTACTTAGGACAAATAGCAAACCCTAATATGTTTCACAGGAAAAAGATCGAAACCTAACTACCCTAACTAGACACCAGCCCAACTATGTGTAATTCGCTCAAACTCACAAATACAGAAAAATATGAGTTTCTTCCCATAAGGGGCTTCTACCACCTTAATGCAGATATACTCAATTAATATCTTGAAATTTACTACGTGATAGATACAATGTGAAACAAATTAATATCTGGTTAATAATCAATGTGGGTAGCACAAATATAAGCACATAATCAGATAAACACACAAAATCGTTTTAAAAAGATTTTCAGGCTCTTAAGCTTGAAAACAATTTTCTATTGCTCTTAGCACCAAGCAAACAATAATAATATGAAATCAAAATTAAAAATAATAACTTGAAAAGATCTCACTGGGAAAACACCAATGATTAAAACAAAATTGCAAAAGAGCACAAATCGGTGACATTAATTCAACAATGCTTTAGATCAAGAATTTAATATCACTTTTAGAATAGCTCAAAACTGATGTTCTTGATGTGTTGTATCCCAATCCCGCAGGTCTAAATATATAGACAGATAACAAACCCTCCAACATCTACTTCTCAAAAGATATGCCTCTAAAAGGCACTCTTAGACTCCATATAACATAATCATTTAATTTTGGGGTAATCCACTTAAAAATAACTTTTAAATCTCACAAATAAGTTTATGAAATATTTATCAGTTAACAATCATAAAGATAGGAAATATTTAATTACTTAAATTGAGGGAAACATAAATTATGTGGACCAAATTAATAGGGATATAAAAACACATGTACCATATATTCAATAGGTTCAAATCCCCCAAATCTTTCTCTTGGAATAATAAAAAATGACTAGTTTTTTACCAAGAGATCAAGTCCCTCAAAATCATAACCGAAACAATCGATTGACTGAACTCCATAATTCGGTTGACTAATTATGGTTACAGGTGCATCAACTTCAAGCCCACTTTGAACCACAATTCAATCTGATTTTGAAAAAACCTCAAAAAATAAAAATTGTAGGTCTCTTTCTAAGAGTTTTAGATCATCTTGAATCACCTGAATCTGAGTTCGGACGAGAACGTTATGGCTGAAATACAAACTGGTACACAAGCCCAGTCGGTTGACTGATCAAAACAACCCCAAAACCAAGACAAACCTCAATTCCAATCGGTTGACCGATTACTTCAAAGCCTCACACTACCAAAATTTGAAACCCAAGTGGTTAGCCAATTTCTTCCTAAGCGCTTGACCGACTGTTATAGGGTGGTCCAATTTAGCTACAAAAAACTCACTCATTCAAATGGTTGACCGATTTCTTCTAATCGATTGACCGATTGCATCATGGTAGTTGTTTCATTCATCAATTCTGCTCCAAAACCCACTATATGATTCAGTTAACTGATTTCTTTTATTGGTTGACTGCATTGACCCTAAAATTCAACTCTTTATACTTTAAACCTTATTTTCAATTAGGTCAATTATCATTTCAATTTTATATAAAGAACACATATCAAATCTTTAATTAGGATCTTAAATTATATCATGTCAATATCAAAACACACATAAGATAACTCGTTTAATAGTGTCATGTGTGATCCTAATTTGGGTTGCATTTAGAGTATAAAAGTATAGAGTTATTTTCACTTAATTTCTTCAACGTCTTCATAACTCTTCATTTCTTCAATGCATCCATCTTTGCACCCCTAACTTTTTCTTCATGATGTCTTCACCATAATCAAATATAGGGAACTTTTTTTTTCTTTCTAAAATACTCAGCAAAAACATTAGTTCTACTAAAAATATTAGTATTTAATTGTTCATCAAAACCTAGGGATCAACAAAACTTTCACAAGTAATTTAGGTACAATTTCCATGTGAAGTCATTGGGTTTTCTCTGTGTGTTTCTTTTATTGTTTTACAGTTGTTGCTATTATTATCATTTTATTTTGTTTTAGAGGTAAAGGATATTATTGAATCCCATAGCTTGAAATTGAATGGTTTATCTTTTATAGGTAAGTAAACATTTGAAATTAGAACAGTCTATTAAAAAGCATAAATCATGAACTAAATCATATTTCTTGGGGTTTTCATTGGTAACTTGATAATGAAATCAGAAATAATGATGCCTGTTGGATAGAATTTCAGAACAATTTTTATGGCCTCCTGATTGTAATATGGAAAAGAAATCCATATAATTGTGGAAAAACGAAATTGGATGATTTAACTCTAAATGGGTTATTTAACCTCTATAATAATTAAGTCCTACATCAAACACAAAAATAAACTCAATCATTTTATTGCACCAAAACTTTCAAAAAATATTAAATAAACCAATCAATCTTAATAATATATAATAAGTTTATCGGTTAATCCAAAATAGACACTGTAAGGGCGTATTGGAGACAATAACTAATGATTAAATTGAATTTTTTTTAAAATTAAGGTAGACCCATTCAAGAGGGAAAACAAACTATATAAGTGAAATTTTACATGAAAAATATATAAAGTTTTGTTTATTATCTCTTAAATTTAAGTAACATATATTTTAAAAACAATTCAAATTAAAAACAAATCAAACATAAAATATGTTTTTATACATACTAGTGTATGACTCATACTTAAAGGTACGACCGTACGAAAAATAAGGTACCTAATTTAATATTATTTCGTATGCCTTGTGCTTGAAGGTACGACTGTACAAAAAAAAAATGGACCTAATTTAATATATTTTTTAAAATTAATATTTTAATATTATTAATTTAATATCCATATATTATTTGTATTTTTTTTCGTAGATTTAATGTTCATAATTTATGTATATTATATTTATTTTTTATATTATTTCGTTAATTTAATTTTCGTAAATTTAATGTTTCATTATTAGTATAAAGTTTAATGTTCATATATTATTTTTATAATTTTTGAAAATTTAATATCCATAATTTACGTCTATTTAATTTTCATAAATTTAATATTTTAGTATGATTATTAAATTTAACATCAATATATTATTTCTGTAAATATTTTTAAATTTAATGTCATTAATTTTTGTATATTATATTTTTTTATATTATTTCTTTAATTTAATTTCTGTAAATTTAATGTTTCCATATTATTACTAGATTTAATATCCATATTTTATTTCTATAATTTCTATAAATTTAATGTCTATAATTTTAGTATATTATATTTCCTCTTTTATACTATTTTAATTTAATTTATTTAAATTTAATACTTCAGTATTATTACTAAATTTAATGTGCATATGTTATTTCTATAATTTCGGTGAATTTGATGTCTATAATTTACGTATATTATATTTTCTCTTTTATACTATTATTTTAATTTATTTTCATAAATAAAATTTATCTCATAAATTTAATGTCCATATATTATTTTATAGTTTTTATAAATTTAATTTATGTAATTTCTATATATTTTATTTTCCCTTTTATATTATTTATTTACTTTAATTCATACAAAATAATATCTAAATATTATTTACTAAATTTAATGTTCATAAATTAATTCTATAATTTTCAGTTCGAGAATTCTGTATATTATATTATTTTTTAATTTAATTTTCATAAGTTTAATGTTTCTGTATTATTATTAAATTCAATATGCATATATTATTTTTATAATTTTCATAAATTTAATTTATATTATTACTAAATTTAATATCTGTGTATTATTTCTATAATTTCTGTAAATCTAACATACATAATTTAATATCCGATATATTATTTCTAATTTTTTTTTATAAATTTAATGTTCAAAATTTTGTATATTATATTTTTTCATTTTATATTATTTCTTTCATTTAATTTTTATAAATTTAATATTTTAATATTATTACTAAATTTTAATGTTCATATATTATTTTTATAGATTTATATATATAAAAAAAATCATATTCTGTCTCCTCAATTATACAAAAAAATATATTCTCTCTCCTTAATTAGTTATAAGATATATAAGGTTAGACATAAATATACTATAAATATTTATGTTAATATTTTCAAAAATAAATAGTATGAAAAACAAAAAATTTAAAGAAGAACAAAATGATGCTAAAAATTAGAATTGGAATAATAAAATAATGAACCATAAAATTGTTGAAAACAATTTATCGTCAAATAATTCCAATAAACCACAATTAGACAAATTAATACTACATGTACAAATTAAAAAAAAACCGTAACATCTCATTATTGATACAACATTCTCAAGGTCCGACTTTTGTTTTTCTTTTTCTTTTTTTCTTTTTCATTTTTTTGGGTTTTTTACAGTAAGATGTGTTCGAACCAACTTACGCCCACAATAACCAATAATAATCAATAAAACTTAGCCAATAATTAAAAAAAAAAAAGGCAAAACACCATTTGTTTTCAAAATTCTCAACTTCCATTTTTCAAGTGAACACAACAGTTACCAACTTTTTAAAAAAAAAATAACAAAACTTGCTTTGTTTGTACATTCCCAAAGGCACGATTCTTTGTCTAGAGACATCGAACAATTGATAAATATCTTAGAGGCCTTATAACCTGTGTCTAAAGGCATGGTTAGCTATTTTTATAATATGTATTTAAAAAAAAATGACCTTTTTCGTATACCAAAGAGAAATTTGAAAATAAATAATTAGATGAGATAGGATGCAAATAAATAATACAATATTTTTCCATAAATATTATAAAGAAGTAGATCGTGAGATTTAAAATAATATTTCATCAAATTTACAAAAAAAAAATAACAATAGTAAAATATCATCCCAAATAAATACGGTTGACCACATGAATTAAACAATGTCTAAATTCAAATATTTTCAAATTGTTTTTCATATTTTCTCAAGTCTATGCCTAAGTAAGACATTATAGAAAAGTTAAAGAAACCATCAAAATAAATCCACAGGGATTGGTTGAGATTATAATCGAGTACTACGATTGTCATAACCTAACTTTATTTAGGCGGTAAAAATTGGTTTATAATTAATAAATACTAATCTAGTTAACTAATTAAACTAATTATACTATACTTCTAATATGAGATGTTTAAGGGAAAAGATTATTTAGGGATTAACTTCATTTACTTAAATGTGTTTGATTTCGTTTAGTTTACAATAACGGTGTTCATCCTATCCGTCAATCTTTGTATCGTAAACTCACTCATCACCTCTCCCGAGTGTAAGATGAGTGAATATGCAACTTCGCGTCAGCGAAAACGTCCCCCTTAATGTCTTAACGACACTAGGTCACATGAGTCTTGCCCCAACGTCATTGATTGCACACTTTCTAACTCCCTCTCGGGTTATTAGATCACCGAGTTGTGTTTAACCCTAGTCCGAATTCGGGGTTACCTCTTCTGAGTGTCAGACCCCGATTTCTCAATATATCTAAATAAACGTATAAACATGACAAACAAACGATATTTTCATAAACTATATTAATCCCATAGATAATCAAAGTTTAGCTCATGGTCATAACCATTATACAACAAGAATCGAGCTAAACATGCTCAAACAATAAACCAAAGTTAAGAAATAAAAAGTGAAACGAAAGAAACTAGTCATAGTACAAAGATTTGACGCTAAAATCGCTTCGAGATTGCTTCTTCTTCTTTGCTTTGTGTTCTTCTCCTTTGGATTTAGATGAGCTCTCCCCAAAACTCTCTCTAATCTATCTATCTATCTATCTATCTAGGAGCTTTCGTTTTGTCGAAAATGGAAGGAGGAAGGAAGAAATAGGGAACAAAATATCTAAAAAATATCTAAAATTTGTGCAGAGTGACTGCCGCGGCAGTGGGCAAGTCAGCAGTGCCACCATTGTAACGGTGGATGTAGCGGTGGAAGTAGAGAGTTTCAGTTGTTTCACCGTCGCGGCGGTGGATCTCACTACTGTGGCGGTGGATTTGCAGAGAGTTTAGGCCCTTCTTTGTATTTTGACCGCCGTGGTGGTGGGCTGCAGGTTTTGACATTTAGCCTCTTTGCTCTTTTTCCATCGTTCTTCCACTGCTCTTGATCTAATTTAATTGTTTATGATTCGTTTTCATCCCCTTTCACCCTAAACACCTGAATTATAACAAAAAGAATAAAAACGTATTAAAACACAATAAAAACACTCAAAAACTAACAAGTTCGATTTGGAAATAGATAGGTAAATTACCCCTATCAACATCCGCTGGCCATCATGCTCTGATGGAACAGTCAGTCATTGATCTCCAAAGTGAGTTGGACGGCTTGAAGAACATTGTGTATCGAGTTCTTGCTAGAGACTCCAGGCAACCTACCTTGAGGGTTTACGTTACTGAACCTCAATCCTATGGTTGTTCAAGAGATACTAATGAGCTTGAAAACTTCCTCTTTCATGTGGATCAATACCTTTGGGCTACCGGAGTAACCTCCGAGGAAGAAAATGTGACAACAACTTCCATGTATCTTAGTGGTGATGCTAAATTATAGTGGTGAACCAAATATGCAGACATCCTGGCGGGAAACTACACTATCAATACTTGGGAAGACCTTAAAGGTGAACTCAAGGTATAATTCCTTCCAGAAAATGTCGAGTACACGGCTCGACGATGACTGAGAGAGCTGAAATAGACCAGATACGTCCGAGACTACGTTAAGAAGTTTATGGCTCTCATGTTGGACATTCATACAATATACCAAGAAGATAAGATGTTTTGGTTCCTAGATGGCTTGAAAGATTGGGTACGTCAGGAAATACAAAGATAATGTCATACTAATTTATCTGCTGCTATTGCTGTAGCAGAAAGAGTAGCTGATTACTCTCCTGAACCTACCACTAACCAGGACAAGAGGAAAGACAATAATGTCTCCCATTATGATGGAAGTAAAGGTCAATCATTTCGGGAAAGCCTGCCAAGACGTCGGAGCAACCCCAACTCCAATTATAACTCACAGAGTGCTCCAAGGAGTCCACGTTGAGGCCAGTGATAGGTGTAATTTACCTATCTATTTCTAAATCGAACTTGTTAGTTTTCGAGTGTTATTATAATATTTTAATACGTTTTAATATATTTTTATTTTTTTTTGTATTAAAATAGGTGTGTGGGGGTGACAATGGATGAAAACAGATCATAAAAGATCAAATCAAATCAAGAACGGTGGGAAAACAAGCATAGAAGCAAAATTTTGAAAAGCAGCCCATCGCCGCGGCGTCCAGACCACCGCCGTGGCGGTTAATATGTAGAGAAGGGAATTTTCTTGCTAAAAGCCCACCGTCGAGGTGGTGAACTCACCACCGAGGTGGGAAAACAGCAGAGAGGTCTCTGCTGCCACCGCTGAGTCTGCCACCAAGGCCATGATCAAACCAACTTAACCACCGCCGCGGCGATGACTCTACACACATTTTAGATATTTATTTAGATATTTTTGGGCCCTATATCTTTCTCTTCTCCTCTATTTCAACCATGAGAGAGCTCCTAGGGTTATAATAAGGTTGAGAGGTTTTTGGGGAATGCTCCACCAAATCCGAAGGAGAAGATCATAAGGCGAAGAAGGAGATACGATCTTGGAATGATTTTAGTGCCAAATCTTCAGACTACGGCTAGTTTCTCTAGTTTCTTTCTTTATTTTTTAATTTTGGATTATGGTTTGAGCCTGTTTAACTCGTTTATCATTGTATATATGGTTATGACAATTAGCTAAATAAATATTGTCTAGGGATTACTATAATTTATGAATATGTGATTTTGAAATCGGTGTTTCGTTAATAGTTGTTCTTTGTTATTTGATTATGTTTTTCATGCTTGTATTTTCATTATATGCTTGTTTAGATATATTAAGAATACAGGGTTTGACACTCGGGAGAGGTAACCCTGAATTCAGACTAGGGTTTGAACACAACGTGATAATCTAATAACCTGGGAGGAAGTTAGAGAGTGTGTAATCAATGACGTTAGGGCAAGACTCATGTGACTATGTGTTCTAAAAAATGCTAGAGGGGGACTTCGATGTTAACGCAAAGTCACATATTCACTCTCTTTACACTTGGGAGAGGGAGTGAGCAAGTTTACGATATAGAGATTGTCAGATAAGTCGAACATCATTAACGTAAGCTAAACGAGATCAAAAGTGTATTTGTAAATGAAGTTAATCCCTAGATAATCCATTCCCATAAACTTCTCATATTAGTAATATAGTATAATTAGATAAATTAGTATTTAGTATCAGTATATTATTAATTATAAACTTAATGTTTTATCGCCTAGATAAAATTAGGTTATGATAATTACGGCACTTGACAATATTCTTAACCAATCCCTGTGGAAATGATAACCCTTACTCTTCCCACTCTATTAAAACTTGACCCGTACACTTGCGGTGAAAGTGGCAATGTAATATTTGGTGGTTTTAAAATAGAGTGGAAAATATCTGTTTTCTAAAAATGAAGAGTAGAAAAATGGTTTTGGTGAAATCAGACTTTTTTTTTAAAAGAAAGTGAAAAATATGATTTTGGATTAAAAATCGGTTTTGGAAATAGAGAGTGATGTTAGAGATTTGACGATGTTGATTAGAAGATGTTATTGATTTGTGATTTGATGATGGCGTTATTAATTTGACGATGCTATAATATTTATCTGCTTTGGCAGAATGATGATTATCTACTTCGGCAGAATGATGGTATTGATTTGATGATGTTATTGATTTGACGATGCCATAGTATTTATCTATTTTGGTAGAGTGAGGTTATCCGCTTCGGCGGAGTGATGTTTATCTGCTTCGGCAGAGTGATGTTAGACATTTATATTGCGCAGTGATTATCCGCTTTGGCGGAGTGATGGGTGTTCATAGGAAGGTATATCCTACAAATAGTACGATACCGTTGTAAACTCCCGATCGTAAGGTTAAAACGATCACTATGGCTAGCTAGTATGTGTTATGGTGGAGTAGTGTGTTTGAGATGTGGTGTTTTACTTATATTGGGTGATTTATTATTTATTATGGTGATTGATATGATTTTATACTAGATGGATTTGGATGGAACTTATCTATATCTCTTTATTTTCACTGCTTATATACTGGAGATTTTACGAGATATATGGTGTTTATATACTTATGCTTGATCCATATTTAATTGCGGTAATATTTAGAATGTATTACTATTTTAAAAATATTTTACTAAGAAGGCAGTACACTCGCAGGTACAACAGTTAGGAGTTGGTCTTCTACTAGCACTAGGTAGAGTTCGGCGATGATGTAGTATGGAAATATTTTGGGAGGAGCTGTCTGAGGCGAACCTGTGAGAGCTTCATTGTTGTTATACTTTTGTTATTATTATAATTCAGGGACGGGTGTATCCCCAGTTAGAGATGTTGTATATGGTCAGAATTTGTGGTTGTATATTTTTTTAGTGTTGTTTACTAGTGGGTTTGACATGAGGTCGTGTCGACGTCACGCTGGCCCCACGATGACGGGTGTCTGGGGTGGGGTGTGACATGGTACCCCTACCATTGGGTATAATAAATGGCCTTGGCACTGTTAGTCACCGTAGATGACACAGTTGTACAGGTTACGGTATCGTCGTAACTCTCGATTGTGAGGTAAAAACGATCCTATGGCTAGTAGGAGAGGAGGTGTGGTGTATTTTATTATACATTAAAATATTTGGTCCGGTTGATTTAAAATATTTGGATTGGTTGGTTTTAAAATTTTTGGATTGGTGGATTTAAAAGGCTTGGGTGTGGTTAACTTAAAATATTTGAGTTGGGAGTTAATTATATTTCTTCATTTCATTAGTGGTAGTGGAACTGAATTTTCAACATAGTATGCAGTTATATTATTATATTTTGAAATATGGTGTTTAACACTTCTACTTGTTTTAAATATATTAGTTAGTTACATTGGTGGCGACAGTGGGACTAGATTTCCATCCTGGTATGTTATTATAAAATATTATATTTTGAAAGTTGGTATTCAACAATTGTACTTGATCCATTAAATGTTTTTACTATGAAGATAGTATACCGATAAAAATATTTTATTTTAGGTACCGTGGCTAGGAGTTGGTCCACTACTGGCACTAGGTAGAGTCCAGAAGGTAGTGCCATTTGGGAGTGGGCTGGTCAGAGGCGAACTATGAAAGGTATTATTTTTGGGAAAAAGAATTGATAGCGGTGCGCGTGCGTTTGAATATGTATATATATGTATGTATGTATTTGGTTAATTGGTCAGGTAGCGTCATGTCAACATCACGCTCGCGTATTGACTACTCGCAAGTGTACGAGGTCAAAGTTTTAGTATAATGGATCTTTAAAGATTGGGTATTGTATCCATAAGGATTGGTTGTCGTTATTATCGAATACTGCGATTGTCATGACCTAATTTTATCTAGGTTAAAAACAAATGTATTTAATTAATTAATACTAATACTAATATAACCTAAATTAACTATAATAATATAATGAGATGTTTTAGGGAAAATAATTATCTAGGGATTAACTCGGCTTACAAATACGTGTTCGATCTCGATTGATTTACGTTCACGGTGTTTGACCTATTTGATAATCTCAGTTCGTAAACTTCCCCCTACCTCTCCTGAGTGTAAGATAGGGGAATACATGATTTGTGTCAACGAAGAAGTCCCCCTCAACGTCTTAACGACCCTAGGTCACGTAAGTCTCACCCCAACGTCATTGATTGCACACAATCCAACTCCTGACTGGGTTATTGGATTGTCGCGTTGTGTTAACCCTATCGACAATATCAGTTCGTAAACTCCACCACCATCTCTCTCGAGTGTAAGACGGGAGAATACATGACTTCGAGTCAACGAAAAAGTCCCCCTCAATGTCTTTACAACCCTAGGTTACGTGAGTCTTGCCCCAATGTCATCGATTAGCGTTATGTTTACTTTAGTTCGAATCCGGGGTTACCTCTCCCGAGTGTCAAACCCCGTATTCTCGAAATATCTATCTAATCATAATAAACATAACAATACGATAAACACAATCAAACTTTGAAGAACAAACATAAATGCAACACCGAAATCATTCGAAACACATATTTATAAATATATTGTTAATCCCTATACAATCCATGTTTAACTAATGGCCATAATTGTATTTACAATAAAGCACGGGCTAAACATGCTCACAAATTAGTAAGTTAAAGGAATAAAGAAAGAAATCGAAGAACTTTGCCTAGTCCGAAGTTTAGCCACTAAGAACCGTTCAACGATCGGTCTACCATCTTCTTCCACCTCGGGATGTGAACTCCCCCTCTAAAACTTCTCTACCTACCCTTAGATATATTCTAAGGGGCTCAAATAGCCGGAGAGAGCAAGAGGAGAGGGGATTAAATAGGCAAAATATCTCAAAAATATCCTAAAAAATATCTAAACTATGGAGAGGCCACCGCCGTGGTGGTGAGTAGGTCGATTGGTTGATCGCCTCGACGATGAAGAAAGCGGTGGATTAGGTTGACATCCTACATTTTCACCGCCTAGGCGGTGAGATTATTGCCTATGTGATGAGCTTCCAACAGAAGTTGGTCATTTTCTGTATTTTTACCGCCGCGACGAAGGTCTAGACACCGCGACGGTTGGCTTCTTTCCGAATATTGCCGCCTTGCTTATTTTACCACCGTTCTTCGACCGTTCTTGGTTCGATCTGATCGTTTACACTTTAGTTTCATACCTTTTCACCCCACACACCTGTTTTACACAAAAAGTATAAAAACTAATTATAACATAATAAAGTAAATATAAAAGCTACTCTAAAACTAACAAAATCGGTTTGGAAGTATGTAGGTAGATCACACCTATCATGGGCCGAGGACAATAAACCACGCAATTCTTGGGAGACAACCAAGTCCAAAAATAAATTAAATCCATCACTGTCGACTTTATTCGGAGGCGAGATTCTCTCGCCTCCCAGGTATGTGTTCTAAATCTCCTTTGTCAGCATGCTTTATTTCTGTATGTTGAGATTGATGATTGGGCCACTGAGGAGACTGTCCATTTTAAGTTTGGCAATGATGTGTAGTATTACAGTATGTTTAATTGTTGTTTTTATTGTGTGCATGTTTTTTTTTGGGTAGAATGTGTTTTTATGTTCTTGTTGTTGCATGCTGAGTTTTGCATTCATCTGGGCCGTTACCCGATGATGATATTACCCCCTAGTTGTTTTGTAAGGTCAAGGGTAATACCCATGCATATATGTTCTGTGTGCCTGACAATGCGTTTTGGTGAAAGTTATTATGGATCCTAACTTGCACGAGCACGTAGACTCAATGTATTTCTATTCAATTGATTTGAGGCCATTATCGATTAGCTAAACTCATGATAATTGATGGATTCTAGAACCTGATTGAGGGGAAGCTTGAGGTCAAATCCTAGGCGAGGTAGTTTAGGAGACATGATTTAGGCATTTATTTTGTCGCTTGAGCCTTTTAATCTTACCATGTTATATGTTTATCCCTCGTTACTCTGTCGAAGCCTAAATGTCATTTCAATTCTGAACACATAAACAAATACCCTGGCCAATTGATCTTTTTCCAAACCTATATCGCTGAATTAAAGGCGCAATTGGAGTGAATCAAGTTAGCATTAGTATATGCTACTTGAAGTAAGCGATTGGGTTTAAGCCGAAATTCTGATTGGTTCGGTATTCGAGTAATTACTTGTCACTTTTTTTTTTTGTTTAACCCACACTCGTGAAATTGTAATAAACAAATAAGTTTGGGGGTATGGTTCATTGAAAAAAAAATGTAAATATCGTTAAATTGCATTTCTTTTGACAAGTCAGTTTGTCGGTCTTAAAAATGATTGTTTGGGATTGTTTTCAATTTATCTATGGGGGTTCGAGAGTGAGTGTGCTAATCGTTGAGACTTTGGTGACGTTAAGTTAACGACGTTAACCCTTTTCTATTGCAATATACGCTTGGGCAAATGTCTAACAACAGAACCAAGTCTTTTTGATCTTTATGAACTACTCAGCCTACATTAGTGGAGAGTGAAACTCAATCAGGCATATGGATATCTTAGGCCTTTACGGTCTAAGTCGTGAGTTTTGTTGGTCAATAATCCAATCCGATCTTGGATAGCTATATTATTGAGTCTCGCATACACACGTTGAAAGGATCTAGAATGACATTTACCATTATTGAATATCGAAATTCTAGAACATCACATGATGCATTTTACTGCCTGAACTCGATATGATTAGGGGTTGTTGAGGGAAAAATGACTTGGTCGATAGAAGAATTCAAAACTCTCATATCATTATGTGTAGATTGTTTCTGTTTAGGGTGTTCATGTTATTTAATTTAGTTATGTTTTTCATTTAGTGTGAGTGTTTTACTCGAGGACTAGCAAAATTCCAAGTTTGGGGGTATTTGATAGGTGTAATTTACCTATCTATTTTCAAACCAAAATTGTTAGTTTTTGAGTGTTATTATAATATTATAATATATTTTTATTCTTTTTGTATTGAAACAGGTGTATTGGGTGAAAAGGGATGAAAACTAATCATAAACGATCAAATCGGATCAAGAATAGTGGGAAAACAAGCATAGAGGCAAAATTTTGAAAAACAACCCACCGTCGGGGCATCCACACCACCGCTGAGGCGGTGACCTTACCGTCGAGGTGGTGAAATAGTATAGAGGTATCTGCTTCTACTGCTGAGTCCACCGCCAAGGCCGTGATCAAACCGACTTAACCACCGTCGCGGCGGTGACTCTGCACACACGTTAGATATTTATTTAGATATTTTTGAGCCCTATATCTTCCTCCTATCCTTTATTTAAGCTATGAGAGAGATCCTAGGGTTAGAATAGGGTTGAGGGGTTTTTGGGGAATGCTTCACCAAATCTGAAGGAGAAGATCACAAGGCGAAGAATGAGATGCGATATCGGAACGGTTTTAGCGCCAAATCTTTGGACTACGGCTAGTTTCTATCATTTATTTATTAACTTTGGATTATGGTTTGAGTATATTTAGCCCATTTATCATTGGATATACGGTTATGACCATTAGCTAAACGGATATTGTCTAGAGATTACTATAATTTATGAATATGTGATTTTGAAAGCAGTGTTCCATTAATAGTTATTCTTCGTTATTTGATTATGTTTGTCATGCTTGTATTTATATTATATGCTTATTTAGATATATTGAGAATACGGGTTTGACACTCGGGAGAGGTAACCCCGGATTCGGACTAGGGTTTGAACACAACGCGACGATCTAATAACCCGGGAGGGAGTTAGAGAGTGTGCAATCAATGACGTTGGGGCAAGACTCATGTGACTATATGTTCTAAAAATGCTAGAGAGGGACTTCGGTGTTAACGCGAAGTCACATATTTGCTCGCTTTACACTCGAGAGAGGGAGTGAGTGAGTTTACGATATACAGAGTGTCAGATAAGTCGAACATTGTTAATGTAAGCCAAACGAGATCAAATGCGTATTTATAAACGAAGTTAACCCCTAGATAATCCATTCCCATAAACATCTCATATTAGTAATATAGTATAATTAGATAAATTAGTATTTAGTATTAGTATATTATTAATTATAAACTTCATGTTTTATCGCTTAGATAAAATTAGGTTATGATAATTATGGTACTCGACAATATTCTCAACCAATCCCTGTGGAAACGATAACCCTTACTCTTTCCACTCTACTAAAACTTGACTCGTACACTTGTGGTAGAAGTGGCAAAGTAATATTCCGCTACCAGCCAGCACTCAAAATCTGGCCAATCGATCAGCAACTCAGGGGCATCATTTAGTTCAACAAACCAAAATCCTCACTAGGACAGACAAGCCCACAAAAATCCAACTCCCTGCTTATTGTGCAACAAGAATCATGATGAATCCGATTGTCTACATTAACATGCTTTTTCTGTACTACAAGCATAGATTCAGGAGGAAAATGAACGTCGGGGAAAGTATATCGTAGAGTAGGAGGAGGAAACTTCAAATGAGTTCAGTACCCATTAAATGGTTATAATTCGTTTGTTGAATGCTATGAAGTGGAAACTGGTCGTGAAAAAGAAGGTCTCGAAGAGGAACCTCATGTTCGTAGATCTTCAGGTTAATGGGCAGAATTCTTGTGCTTTAGTTGACATTGGTGCTACACACAATTTTATGTCTGATAAGGAAGCTAATCGGTTGGTCTTACGTGTTGAGAAGTACGCAGGTAGATTGAAGGCTGTGAATTCTGAAGCGCGTCCCATGGTTAGAGTCGCCAACATGGTACATACAAAGATTGCTCTGTAGGATGGGCTCCTTAACTTCACCAATGTTCCCATTGATGATTTTCAAGTGATATTGGGGATGGAGTTCTTTATGAACACCAAGGCAGTCCCAATGTCTTTTGCAGATTCGTTTTGTATAATGGGAGATCGATCGTGAGTTGATAGGTGTAAATTACCTACATATTTTCAAACTGAATTTGTTAGTTTTCGAGTACGTTTAGTATGTTTTTATTATGTTTTAATATGTTTTTATACTTTTTGTATTAAAACAGGTGTATGGGTAAAAATTTATAAAATCGGAGCACAAACGATCAATTCGGACCAAAAACGGTCGGAGAACGGTGGAAAACAAGCAAGGCAGCAAAATTCTGAAAGAAGCCCACCGTCGCGGCGTCCAGACCTCCACTGTGGCGGTGAAAATACAGAGAAGACCTTATCTTGTTGATTACCCAGCGCCGTGGCGGTGAAATATTAGGATGGTCCTTAATCCATCGCCTTCGCCACCACCTAGGCGAATAGTGAACTGACATACCATTTGCCACGACGGTGAATCCCACCGCCACGGTGGTCAACTCTGTATAGTCTTAAGATATTTATTTAGATATTTTGCCTATTTAAACCCTTCGCCTCCTCTCTCCTTGATCTCGCCCCGGCCATTAGAGCCCCTTGGGCTATACTTAAGGTTGGATTTAGGAGTTTTAGAGGGAGATCTCACATTCCGAAGGAGGAGAAGATAGCAAAGCGATCATTGAACGTTCTTAGCAGCTAAACTTCGGACAAGGCTAAGTTCTTCGATTTCTTCCCTTATTTATTTAACTTAGGATTTTGTGAGCATGTTTAGCTTGATTTCAATTTTTATACAGTTATGACCACGAGTTAAATGTGGATTATAGGGATTAACAATAAATTTATAAATATGTGTTTGAATGATTTCGGTGTTGCGTTTATGTTTGTTCTTCGTAGTTTGATTGTTTTTATCGTATTGTTTGTTTATCATGCTTAGATAGATAAATGGAGAATACGGGGTTTGACAAGCCCCGGATTTGGATTAGGGTAAACAAATGCCACGATTCAATAACCTGGTCGGGGTTAGGATTGTGGACAATCGATGACGTTGGGGTGAGACTCACGTGACCTAGGGTCGTTAAGATGTTGAGGGGGACTTCTTCATTGACTCGAAGTCATGTATTCTCCCATATTACACTCGGGAGAGGTGGCGGGGGAGTTTTAGAACTAAAATTGTCAAATATATCGAACACCGTAAACGTGAGTAAATCGAGATCGAACACGTATTTGTAAATACGTTAATACCTAGGAAATTCTTTCCCCTAAAACATATTAGTATATTAGTATAGATAATTTAGTTAATTAGTATTAATTAATTAATTACATTTTTGGTAGCCTAGATAAAGTTAGGTCATGACAATTGCGATACTCGATAGTAACGAACACCAATCCCTATGGATACGATACCCGATCTTTCAAGATCACATTATACTAAAACTTTGACCTCGTACACTTGCGAGTAGTGAATACGCGAGGATCGAATCCTTTGCTATAGATGTGTCATTCCTACAACACATTATTTGATTGAAGATTGATTCGTTTCAGCTCTGCAGCTTGAGATGGAGGAATATCCAGATGACCTTCTAGTGCTTAGTGGGGGAGAGAATAAACCACAAATGCCACTTTTGATTTTAGCAAAAGGGTTGTTCGACTATACTCGAATTGCTTCTCCAAGAGAACTTCCAGAAGAGTTTTTCTCTCATCTGGACGGGAAAAAATCTACAGCTATCAAGTTCCCATTGAGTCAATCCGCTTTCTTGGTAGCCAATGGTGAAAAGACCCACTTGCTTTCGGTGGGACTACATTCAGAAAGACAGAAGTACCAACTTTGTGTACCAAGGGTCGGAGTTTCGGGGAACACAGGTACAACGGTGGATGTGGTGGATAAAACTTTGAGTTCTACAACCTTATCTCCATCACTCCAACGTCTCCATTCCAGGGACATTGCCGCACAATTTCTCAAGCATGATACTCATTGTGGACTGTTCTTAGGAGTATTAATTCTTGCTTCAATCTGCACAAGTTTTTTTATGTTAATTTGGGCTCTAGTGAGATTATCGCAAATCAGCCACTATATAATCATTCAGTGGATAAGCTCTACAAGGTCAACCTATCCGGAAGAAAGCAGAAGACGCAACAACTGCAGACAAAATCCGAAGCATCATCAGAAGAAGTCTACAAGGACGTCGATTGCTCAAGTCGGGGAGAATGTCACAGTCTTAACTTGTCCAGTGTTTGTTTTCGCACATGGCCGCTTGTCCGTGATCCTTTTCATTAGTTTTCTAGACTAGTTTAGCTTAGTTTAGTTTATTTATTTCATTTCTTGTAGAACAACCCCATTATGTCTCCTTGAGCATAATGATGTCTATTGTTGTCACTTGTATTTTTTTTACTTAAAGTATTATGTGGGAGAATATGCTCTTGAAGTCATTCAAGCCTTTCATACCTTGTAGCCTTTGATATTAATACAATTGTTATTGTTATTTTAATTGTATTCTTCTCTACATTGCCTGCGTGTGTTGTTGTAGGGAAACTCATTGCTTTTGAAACCGCTTTCGCTATTAAAGATTCTCTGATCTTCATGCTTGCTACTAAGCGATCCCTTAGTTAGCGCCGCACGGTCTGCTTTCCAACCTCGAAAGGCTTGGACTGTGATACTTAGGCCCCGTTTGGTAACCGTTTCCATTCCAGAAATTCCCATTCCATTCCCAGATTTTTGGGAATTCTGTTTGGGAATAGCATTTGGTAATTTTTGTTTCCGTTTTCATTTCATTCCCATTTGAAAATTGTGCCCACTTTTTTCTTAAGAAATGAGAAACAAAAAAAAGTTGTTTCTCATTATTCCTATTCCATTGCCAAAACACAAGGTCACTGTTCATCTGTCGTCCGACCGCCGTCTGTCGCCGTCTGCCACCGCCGGCCACCGTCCGTCGCCGGCGATGGCGCCCATCTCCGGCAACCGTTGCAGGTCACCGTCCGATCGGAAAACTGTCCGGCTGCCGGCCACTGTTACCCACCCGCCACCGCTGCCCGACCGTCACCGGTGCAGGCGCCATTGCCGTCCGGCTGTCGTCGGCGCCGGAGTACCGCTGGCCTGCCAGCAACGGCACTACTGCAGTCCGGCCAAAAAAAAAAAAAAAAAGAAGAAAATATTTTAGTATAAAATCGTTATCAAACACAATTCTCTTCCCAAAATAAAAAAAAAAAATTATCGTTATCAAACGCGATTTTAGTAACCCTTTTTCTCTATGTCGATATGTTGACAGGTACAACAAAGACAACTTCAAAACTCAAAACAAAGACAATATTAGAATTCAAAACAAAGACGAAACTTTAAAATTCAAATAACATGATTCCAAATTCAAATACATTAAGGATGAAAAATAACTTGTATTTTTTTTCATTAACTATATAAAAAGTAGTCAAAAAATTAGAATAAAACTACAAAAAAAATAGTAAGATCAAACAATGAAAATTTATCATACGACTTTAACAAACTATAAAAACTTAGATAATTAAACAAAGTAGGATAATATTAACCTATTATTGTAAGGATATGATAACATCCCTAACTTAGAAACTACATATGTTTTATAATATTGAAAAATAAAATAAAATTATACAATCCAATTTTTATAATATTCCATTGGTTTATGTCTGTTTACAACTAAATAATACCATAACTAAGTACAAATTATGAACATACGTTAAAATTTTATGAAAACAAATTATAAAATTCCTTTTGTTATATAACATTTACAGTTTCTTGATTCTTGTTTTTAGATGAACACAACCATTACTTATTATCTTTCCATCAACAACTACAATGAATTTAAAAAAAAAAAAAAAAAAAAAACTGAAAAATGAATAAAAACAAATAATTATTTTCAAGAATAGGAAATTTTGACAAGTTTCCATAACATAACAACGTATAGCTATTCCATTGGGGCTATATTAATTTTGTATATTTTTTTATGATTAATCACATTAGGCTATATTAATTTTGTATTCTTTTTGGATGTTAAATCACATTATAAATGTGTCAATCAAAAACAAACTCATATATAATGCCAACAAAAAATCTAGATGAAAAAATCAGTACACAATCAAACATATTGCAAGCAATAAACAAGAACGTATGTAATAAAAAATTAGCTTAGATTAATAGTTTGACGCATCTCATAGAAAAAACATCATCATTTACAAAGAAGAACCAACATAACGAATTCAATCTTGAGAAACCCAAGTGCCAACCGTTATCTTTAGGGAGGAAGGAATGCCGCTCTATCTTAGGAGCGAAAACTTCTAAAGTTAGTGTATGTTCCCAAATAATATTTTCGTAGGTTACAATTATGTTGATAAGTCAAATTAGTCGATGATTATTCGTCATGACTTCAAAATTCATCATTGACACTAATGAAGTTCCTTTTCGTGGAACATATAATACATGTTCTAATTTTGATTATCGAAAATGTTATGAATAGAAGGCATTTTGCAACATATTTTGCGATAAAAAGGATTGCTGCTTTGATGCCTTAATTTCCACCATAGGCAAAAGCTGTTGAGCAATCAATAATGGGTTCTTCTTTCTCTAGTTATTTCAGTTAATATTTACCATGGCTCGCCATCTCACTCTAGATCAAGAAAACCCGAATCCCCAATAAGAGAGAAGGAAATAGAAGCTCTCAACCACATAAAGTCGTTACTAAGTTACAAAGCATCAAGATCATCTAGTCCAGCTTTAACTTCGGAAACTTTCTGTTTTTTCTAGTCTGCAGACCATGAATAAAAGAAGAATAGAATTGAAAAAAATGAAGTTGGTGAAAGTTTATCACACCAAAATTAAGCTCTAAAAGAAAACAGGAGCAAGAAAATGAAAATGCATAAACCATATAGTGAAGAGGTTAAGAATTAAAATCTAAATTTAAAAAAAAATAAAATGGAATTCCCAGGGGTATCCTTGTCATGTATAAATTTTAAGGATATATAGATAATAAGTGGAAAATAGGTATAAATAAATATATTGGCAAACCAAATTCAACAAAGAAAAGACAAAGAGTAAAGTGTATATATTTTTTTGCCACCTATATTAATCTAGAATTAAAAGATTTTATATGAAGCATTTAATTAACTTTTGCTTAGGTAATTGCACAACCTAACTCTAGAGTAGGGTTCAGTTTCAACTTTTGATAAAGCTCAAAACCTTGAAAAAAGTGATCAAGCTACAACGAAAAGAGGATACATATTAATTAGATATAAATAGCTCGCAAGATACATATATCTACACTAACCTCCTAAATCTAAAAGAAATGAATTTTTTCCATGTTGGATTATAGAGCGGGTCGGGTTGACTCGTGGAGCGTCCACATGGGTCCCATATTTCAGGGATAGTCACCACGTAAATGAATGCACCTCTTGATCTCAAGGATTACGTCTATTCCGTAGACACCCATCGGAACGACCATATTGTAACGACCCGGTTTCTTAGTGCTGTCACTCGATTTCTCATTTTTTATTTTTGTGGAAAAATAAAGACAAAAAACAAACCAGTCTACCACCACACTTCCGCTGCGCCACTATGATAAAAAAATCATAATTAGAATGACCTCGACTTGCTATTAACCAACCAGAAAAATACATACATAACTAATTGAAATTTTAATATTATAGATTCAAAATTCTGAAATTACACATTGATACCAACACGTGCCCTGATTGCCGGAAAAGAATAAGACACCACTCTTTGACTCTTCCTAACGCCAATAGTGGACCTGTCTCTTACTGGAGTATCTAAGATCAAATATTTTATCGGCGTACAATCTTCATAGTATAAAAATAATTTATGAATTAAGTATATTTAGCAAAAATCACTTTTCAAAATGGAATATAACCACAATAAACAATATTAAAATTCAAAAATATCATCAAGATATAGCAGTTGAATATAAATCAACCAATCAAATCATTTTTATATAATAAACTACTAGAAACATATTTCCCTACTAGTCATAGGATCGTTTCACCTCATGATCTGAAGTTATAATGGTCCCGTAACCTATACAATTGTGTAATTTAAGGTTGTCATCAGTGTCAAGGCCATTTAATATCTCTAATGGTATGAATCAATATGTGGTATAAACCACCATATCATGATGATAATCATCATCGTCAACAATAACAACCATCTGCAGAACTTTCCCTCCTGTCAGGTCACAATACAAATGTCCTACAGTGCATGTCTTCCTATCAGGACCAACAACATCCCACAGGACACGCTGTCCTGCCAGGATCATATTATGACATAGTTGGATAATAATAAAAATCACTTTCCACAATCAAGTTTTTACTCGATCGATCTAACGTTACAAGATAATTCATTTTAATAAATCTTTTCTTTTCACAGTTTAATAGAAAATATAATTTGATAATTTACTTAGAAGACAATGCACTCACCTCGATATTTGCACTGCTTACTATGCTACTACCATCGTAACACTGATGGGGTCAACGTCGACTGTGAACCTAACAACGGCAAGGTGTAAACTAAGAATTGTTCTAAATAATTCTAACATGCAACGCGCGAAACTAAAATTTAACTTTTCCTATTTCCCATTTTTCATGATTATATGAAATTTATTAAAATTAAACGCCATATTTTCTTAACCCAATATTAATTTTACAACTAAAATATTATACTTACATTTATAAAATTTATCAATTCATCGTTTTACTATAATTTTTTTTAACAATGTTACTAATCAATTAAATATAAAAAAAATATCATTCTAACAAAATTTATAATTTTTTTATTTTAATTTAAATTATTCACAAATTAAATATATCTATATATAAAATTAAAATTACTATACTTTCAGGAACGCATATATGTACACACATATATTATATTATAGTGGTGGTTTGATGTACCTATGCCACATTTTTTCTTTTCCTTTCTTTTACTTTACTCTTTTTTTACTTTTGGTTCCTATCTTAACTAGAGATTATTTATGTATGTATGTGTGTGTATATATATATTATAAATTACATTAACCCCCTCTTTCATAATTTAAAAATATTATTTATATCCAAAAAATAAAAATTAATATCCAATTAGCTCCCAAGATTTATAAAGTCAAATTAAAATTAATATATGAATCCTCAAAATACTAATTTTTTTTTTTTTAATATCTTAATGATCCCTTAAATTTTTAAAGCAAAATTTTGAAATAACATATGAGACCTACATATGAGACCTACATATTTTCTAAGTATTATGAAATGCACTTAAAAATATGTACATGCAAGATCGGGTCTTACGCACACCCTTTGGATTTTTCCTATAAATACGTATTGATACATCTAAGGTTTCTATTCCTATTAGATTACAAAAAATTTGAGTGACCTTGGTTAGTAAGTGTGTGGATATTATTGAAAAATACTCTAGTAGTATTTTTCTTGCCGACGAGAAAAGAAACGAAGAACCGGTTGTAAATGAATCTTTTGAATCTGAAAGGTATCCTTCTGTTTTAATCTTTCCACATTTGTATGCATTGGTAAAAGAACCTTATAAACTCGTTTCTCCAAATTATGTCGTTATAGTGCATGAACAATAGTTTATATATTTTTTTTTTTTCATTAATGGCCGAAAATATTTTTTCAAAAAAGTTCAATATTTAAGTAAAATTTTTATATAGATTAATTACAAATTTCATGAACTTGCGGTTGAACATATCTGGTTCTTGCCATTGAAGAAGAAGACGACTCTTTCGTTTATTTAATGAAATGACGTGTTGGTTCTTAATAGTTATTCACACATTACTACGGAAGCAACGTGTTGGACCGTTAGCAAGTCCTTGCTGTTGTTGCCTTTCGGGCGCAATTGGTTCGATGTTCAACTTCCAGGCGGTGTAGCTGCTTTTTTTTTTTTTCTTTCCTTTAGATAAACAAGTGAAAAGAGTTTTAAATTACGCTCCTACTGGGACTCGAACCAAGGTAAACTGGAGATGGACTAAGCCTAACAACCATTAGGACAGAGCAACGACATTTGAATATAATCACACTATTTATTTATAACCGCATGTATTTAAGTTACATGCTTAATTGTATACTATGCCATGAAATTTGATTTTAATTACTTGCCAACATGAATTATGTGTGAAAGTTTCATGTTAATTAATTTTTAGAATACATATCATATTCATTTAGAAAAGTATAAAATTAAAATTTGTGGACAATAATGAGTCGATATATGTTTTCCTCATTTTTTTTGCGAATAATGTATCTAAAAATAATATTTACACTTATAAATACACGAGATGATTATGAGCATAGTAAAATTTTCAATTTTGTACTATAGCGTTATATGTTATTTTTAGGTTCAATTATTACTGCAAAATAATTAATGTGTGCTAATATCTTAATGTGAATAAAATGTAGTAAAATGGCTTTAACGAATAAAGTGGAGGATCTTGCTAAAGTTAGGAAATTGGATGGGAATAACTACAATATTTGGCATCGTAAGATCCAATATCTCCTAAATGAGCGAGAGGTTCTGGAAACACTGACGCATAATATGAAATCACCTCTCGAAAGTAATTCTACCCAATATCAGCGTGAGATAGAAACCTATCAAAATTGGGCCAAAAAAGATCGAAGTGAAAGATTCACTATGTTAAGCTATATGCATGATGATCTAATTGGTGATTATGAAAGTTATGCCACTGTACTAGAGATGTGGAGTGCCTTAAAGTTGGCATTTGCCAGTATATCAACAACTAGGTTACGAGCGTTGATGCTTAAGTTTGAAACTTATAAGATGTCTCCCAAAACAAAGAAGGTTGAGCATCTTTAAAAAATATCGGCTATGATACACGACCTAAAGGCAGATGGTAATAACTTATCTGATGAGTAACAAATCCTTGTTGTGCTTCGCTCTTTGCCTGATTCTTGGGAACACATGTCACTCACAATGAAGCACAATAAAACTATCAAAACTTTTATCCAATTACAACATCATTTTGATTTAGATGCAGAGAGCTTGGAAGCACAGGGCAGTACTTCTATATTTGTCGTTGAGTCTAACCATTGCCAGACATTTGGGTATAAGAGAAAGTGGTAGGACAAAGCATGACAAAGAGAAATAGAATGATCTATTTATAAAAAGAAAAATGGCAGAAAGTATAAAAAAGACAAGCGTAGAGGAAAGAAAAACAAGTCTAAATTGAAGGGTTACAATTGTGATAAATTTGGTAACTTCGCTCGTGAATGCACTGAGCCAAAGTAGGTACAAACCAACTCTATCTTTCAAAATGACGCCTTTGTGTGCAATCATATCTTGGTTGCTAATTAAGTTCCTGATTGGATTGTAGATATTGGAGCAAAAAATTAGGTCACAAAAGATTGTGTAGGGTTATTTGAGGATCGTAGAATTCCAATTAGGAGTCAATGTATTTACATAGGGAATAACACTAGCGAAGATGTAATAAAATTATAACCTGTTAATTAAAGATACGTTTTGGACACACCGTGCTTCTCTACGATCTTCTCTATGCACCTAGAGTTCGACAGAACTTGATGTCTGTTGCAACCATGGACGGACTAGGTTTTTCTTTCAGTTTCTTTATAGACTCTATTCAATTTTATTTAGACTCCGTGTTTTATGTTAGTAGACATATCGTAGATGAATTTTATGTACAAGATGCTGATGATTTGTTATATTTTGATACATATTTAACTTCTAGTAATAAGGATTCTATCAATCTATATATATTACATGGTATGCATGACTTGGTCATATTGGTTGAAAAAGCCACAAGAAAGCCTTTTGGTAAGGCTAGAAGGGCTATATCTCCCTCGGAGTTAGTTCATTCTCACATTTGTGGACCTATGAATGTTAGAGCACGACATGGTGCTAATTATTTATCACATTCATTGGTAATTACTCACGTGTTGGTTATGTTTATCTCATTTCTCATAAATCAAAGTTATTGGATTGCTTCTAAAGATTTTTTCATGTAGTTGAGAATTAAAGAGGTAAAAATCTTAAGATTTTACGTACTGATCGAGGATATGAGTATTTGTCTGAACAATTAATTGACTTGCGTGATAATAAAGGCATCATTAAATAGTTGACGATTCTTGGTACTCCACAACAAAATGGAGTAGCTGAGCATAGGAATCGAACTTTATTAGATATGGTTAGGTCAATGATGACACATAATGGTGGCAGAATATTACGTCGCCACTTCTACCGCAAGTGTATGGGTCAAGTTTTAGTATAGATGGGGAGCATAAGGGTTATCATGTCCAAAGAGATTTGTTGAGATTATTGTCGAGTACCGTAATTGTCATAACCTAATTTTATTTAGGCGATAAAAAATAATTTATAATTAATTAGTACTAATACTAAGTTAATTAATCTAATTATACTATATTAATAATATGAGATGTTTAGGGGAAAAGATTATCTAGGGATTAACTTCATTTACTTAAATGTGTTTGATCTCGTTTAGTTTACAATAACGGTGTTCATCCTATCCGACAATCTCTGTATCGTAAACTCACTCACCATCTCTCCAAAGTGTAAGATGAGTGAATATACGACTTCGCATCAACGAATAAGTCCCCCTCAATGTTTTAAAGACACTAGGTCACATGAGTCTTGCCCTAACATCATGGATTGCACACTTTCTAACTCCCTCCCGAGTTATTAGATCGTTGCGTTGTGTTTACCCTAGTTTGAATTCGGGGTTACCTCTTCCGAGCGTCAAACCCCGATTTATCAATATATCTAAATAAGAATATAAGCATGACAAACTGATAAACACAATTGTATAACGAAGAACAACCATTAACGGAACATAACTCAAACAAATGGCATTTTTATAAATATTATTAATCTCTAGACAAAATCCTTTTAGCTCACGGCCATAAGCATTTATACAATGAAAAATAAGCTAAACATGCTCAACACACTACCGAAGTTAAGAAATTAAAGAGATAAATGAAAGAAACTTAGCCGTAGTTTGAAGATTTGATATTAAAATCGTTCAACGATTGTTTCTCCTTCTTCACAACATGTTCTTCTCCTTCGGATTTGGTTGAGCACTCCTCAAAACACTCTCAAAATATAATAAACCCTAAGAGGTCTCTATTTGGACGAATGAAGAGGAGAGGAGAAGAGACAGGGCTAAAAATATCTAAAATAAATATCTAAAATCTGTGCAGAGTGACCATCACGATGGTGGGCATGTCGGCAGTGGTTACGGCCGCGTCGGTGGGAGCAGAGACATTCTGTTCTTTCACCACCGCGGTGGTGGATCTCACCGTTGCGGCGGTGGGTTTTCAGAAACTTTAGGCCCTTCTCTGCATCTTGACCGCCGCGGCGGTGGGTTACAGGTTTTGAATTTTGCCTCTTTGTTTTTTTTCCACCGTTCTTCTACCACTCTTGATCCGATTTGATTGTTTATGATCCGTTTTCACTCCATACACTTGATTTATACAAAAAGAATAAAAAATATATTAAAAAGTAATAAACATACTCGAAAACTAACAAGTTCGGTTTGGAAATAGATAGGTAAATTACATCTATCAAATACCCCATAACTTGGAATTTTGTTAGTCCTCACACAAAATATCGACACAATACAAGAAAATATAACAACTAATTACGAAATTAAAAACTAAAAACAAAAAATACTAAAAATAATAATGTGTAAGTTTTGAATATCATCTACCGGCCAAACGATTTTTACCTCATCGGCCCCCAATCCTATCAAGTTCAAGAATAAAACACACCATGTGGTGTTCTAGAATTTCAACATTCAATGATAGTAAGCGCTATTCTAGATCCTATCAACATGTGTGCGATAAAATTCAATTATACAACTATCCATCGATCGGATTGGATTATCCATCAAATAAATTCACGACTAAAACCAAAAAGGTATAGGAAATCCATAAGCCTAACTTGGGTTCTATTCTCCACTAATGTAGGCTAAGAAATTCCAAAAGATCAGTAGAACTTGGTTCAGTTTTAGAAAATGGCTAGGGGTATATCAGAAATAGAAAACAGGTTGACGTCATTAACTTGACGATACCCGAGGCACATGCTTGGCACATAATCACCCTCGAACCCCCACAGATTAATTTGGAAACAAACCCAAACAATCATTTTAGAATGTTGTACTCACTTGTCAAAAGATACCAAAATTTTACTATATTTACATATATATATATATATATATATATATATATATATATATATATATTTAACTTACCACACCCACAAACTTATTCGATTATTAGTGAGTACTCGAATACCGAACTAATTAAAAGTTTGAATATCGAACCAATTAAAAATGACAAGTGAGTACTCGAATATTAAACCAATTAAAAGTTTGCCCTAAACCCAACCGCTCAATTCAAGTAGCATTTGCAACTGCTAACTTGATTCACTCAAATTGTACCTTCAATTCAGAGATATAGGTTTGGAAAGAATTCAATTGGCCATGGTATTAGTTACGTGTTCATAATTGAAACGGCTCATAGGCTTCGACAAGGTAACGAGGGATAAACATTTAACAAGGTAAGCTTTAAAAGCTTAAGCGATAAAAACGAATGCCTAAATTATATCTCCTGAACTATCTCGCCTAGGATTTCACCTTGAATTTTCCACAAATCAAATTCTAAAATCCCTATTGTCATGAATTTGTGTGACAAATAATCATTTTCAAATCAATTGGACAATTATACAATGAGTTTACGTGCTCGCGCATTTAGGATCTACAATAACGTTTACTAAAACGATATGTCAAGCACACAGAACACACATGAATGAGCTTTATGCTTGACATCAATAAACAATCAGGGGACAGACTCATTGATAGATGTAAATTACCTATCTATTTCCAAACCGAACTTGTTAGTTTACGAGTATGTTTAGTATATTTTATTACATTTTAATTCATTTATATTCTTTTTGTCATAAAATAGGTATTTAGGGTGAAAAGGGACTAAATGTTCCTTAAACGGTCAAATTAGAGCAGAGCGGTGGACAAACGATAGAAAAATAAAGTTTCAAAACAGCAAAGGTGATGAAAATACAGGATGACCCATTTTCAGCAAAACACTTCACCACCGCAGTGGTGAATCCTACCGCCACGACGGTGAAAGTACACGATGTTTTCTACTATTCCATCGCTGTGGTGATCAAAGCCGTCGCCACGGCGGTTAAGCCACCGACCTACCCACCGCCGCGGCAGTCACTCTACAGACAGTTTAGGATATTTAGGATATTTTGTGTTATTTTTGAGCCTATATATATCCTCAATTTTAGGGGTAGACATTTTGGGAAGTCTTGAGAGCTCTGAGGCCATTCGACCAAGGGAAGATCACGTTGCGAAGAAGGAGGAAGCATTCTCGGAATGGTTTTAGCGTTGGATCTTTGGATAAATGGCTAGTTTCCTCGTTTCCTCATTTTTCTCTTAGATTTGGTTGAATTTTTGTATATGTTTAGCTCGTTTATAGTTATATATAGAACTACGACCATATTTAGCTAAACATATATTGTCTAGGGCTTGATTGAATTCATGAAAATATTGTTTATATAAAATTGATATTTTGTTAGTGGTTGTTCATGTTTATCTAATTGTGTTTTCCGTGTTGTATTGTTTATTATGCTTCTTATGATATAGCGAGAATACGGGGTTTGACACTTGGGAGAGGTAACCCCTGATTTGGACTAGGGTAAACATAACGCAACGATTCAATAACCCAGGAGGGAGTTGGAAAGTGTACAATCAATGACGTTGGGGTAAGACTCACGTGACCTAGGGTCATTAAGATGTTGAGGGGGACTTCTTCGTTGACGTGAAGTCACGTATTCCCCCGTCTTACACTCGAGAGAGGTGGCGATAGAGTTTACAAACTGAGATTATCGGATAGGATGAATACCATTAATGAAAATAGATTGAAATGAACACATTTAAGTGAACGATATTTATCCCTAGGCAATAATTCCCATAAACGTCCTAGCAATATATTAGTATAATTAGATTAATTAATTTAGTATTAGTATTAATTAATTATAAATACCATTTTTGTTGCCTAGATAAAGTCGGGTTATGATAATTATGATACTCGATAACATTCTCAACCAATCCCTGTGGAATGATATCTGACCAAAAGGTCCACTGTATTAAAATTTGGCCTCGTGTACTTGAGAGTCAAATCAACCGGCGGGCGAACGAATTCACCCCGGTCAAGTTTTTGGTGCCGTTATTGGGGATTGTGTTTTTTAGATTATCGTTGATATTGTGAGTAAATAACTTGATTTAATTTAGGCATTTATTTTGTTTATAATTTTTCTTTTTAGTTTTCTTTTTGTTTACGAGGTACTTGGAGATCGATCATTGACAAGTCCTTTTTAGGTTCATTCAACAAGATTTTGAACCATTTTATTGTGCTTGGGAATGATATAAGGTGTTTCTACTTCTGTTCCTGAATTATTATTTCTCGAGGGAGTGTCAACTACTGAATTTCCTCAATGGGTTACAAGCCGCAACAAGAAATTGGGTTGAAAAAGAAAATTGTACCACCTCTTTTAACCAACTAACCGCGGATGAGGCCTATTGGTTATTGGAAGACATGGCGACATTTGATTATCAGAATTGCAATTCTTCTTCAAGCTACCAAAGTTTGGGGGATAGTTACAATACTTCGGCGCCATAGATTAACACTCCGAACCATGATGAGTAGTCTTCTCCGAATCTGGAAGAAATATTCTCTACTATCATGGGGGAGACTCAAAGAGTCTTGAGGGAAACAAATAACCGGATCAATGAGCACGAGGATTGTCTTAATTTTATTGAGACGATCTGCACCGACATTGATGCAGCTACAACATCTTTGTAGACGCAAATTGGTCAACTAATTTGCTATATTGAAACTGAGTCATGTGCGGTGGCACTGAGAGACGATAAAGCCACATTCGATTGTGAAAGCCACCAAGAGGAACCAGAGACGAGTGGAAGGAGCCTGGGAGCATTCATTAGTGATGAATCGAATGAGATAGGAACCCAAGTATGGCTCGACAATGGTGATTCTCAACCATTGGAGATCCAAATATTGATGCCTCAGTCGATCCAAGAAGATCACATTTATGAGGATTCGATGTGGCTTAATTATCATTCGCTGCCATTTGCACCGTACATTCAAGCTAACCCGAGCACAGAAGAAAGAGAAGAATCTTGTTGAGAGCCCGAGTCAAACAATGCCATATCTCGCCAAGCTTGAGGACGTTCACAACCAAGACCCCTATGTTGTGTTATTTGACACGTACTACGGGCGGAAGCCACTCTTTGATGAGCCCTTCGCCATGTCAAGCCGATGACTTTAAATCAGGCGCTTCTTTGGAGGCACCCCAAGGAAAAAAATTAAAAATAAGTTAAATCCGTCACAACCGACTTGATTCGAAGGCGAGATTCTTTCGCCTCCCAAGTACGTGTTCTAAACCCTAGTATTCATTATAATGCTTTATACATTCATTGGGATCGCTAATTGGGTTAATATGGACATTGTCCCATTTTAAGTTGGGAGTGATGTGTAGTATGTAATATGTTTTAGTTGTAGTTTAAAGTTATTGTTTTTACGTGTGTATGTCTATTTAGGATAGTTTTTGTGCATGTGCTGAGTTTTGATTTCATCTGGGCCATTACCCGATGATGAGTCTGTCCCCTGGTTGTTTATTGAGGTTGAGCGTAAAGGTCATGCATGTGTATTCTGTGTGCTTGACGTATTGTCTTACTAAAAGTTATTGTAGATCCTAAATGAACGAGCACGTAAACTCAATATAACACTATCTAATTGATTTGAAAACGATTACCCTTCCATCAATTTCATGACAATAGAGATTCTAGAACTTGATTTGGGGGAAATTCGAGGAGAAATCCTAGGCGAGGTTGTTCAGGAGATATGATTTAGGTAGCCACTTTATCGCTTGAGCCTTCTAAGCTTACCTTGATATATCATTATCCCTCGTTACCCTGTCGAAGCCTTTAAACCGTTTCAATTCTGAACGCTTAACCAATCCCACGTGACCGATTAAACTTCTTTCCAAACCTATATTGCTAAACCGAAGGCACAAATTTGAGAGAATCAAATTAGCAGTTACAAATGCTACTTGAAGTGAGCGGTTTGAGTTTAGGGCAAACTTTATATTGGTTTGATATTTGAGTACTCACTTGTCATTTTTGTTCGTTTTTCACACACCCCTTAAATAGTAACAATCGAATAAGTTTGGGGGTATTTTGTTAAAAATAAGAATAAAAAATCAATTGTATATACGGTTTTTATTTTCGTTTCTTTTTGACAAGTGAGTACAAAGTTCTTAAATTTATGTTCGGGGTTGTTTTAATTATATCTATGGGGTTTCGAGAGTGAGAAAGAGCTAAGCATGTGCCTCGGGTATCGTCACGTTAACGATGATTAACCTATTTTGTATTTCCGATATACCTGTGGCCATTATTCCAAAATCAAACCAAGCCCTAATGATCTTCATGAACCTCCGAGCCTACATTAGTGGAGAATAGATCCCGGGTCAGGCGTATGGATTCCCTATACCTTAATGGTTTAAGTCATGAATTTATTGAGGGATAATCCCATCTAATTAACGGGTAGTTGTATATTTGAGTTTAATCACACACACTCTGAAAGGATCTACAATGACGCTTACTATTATGAAGGTTGAAATTCTAGAACATCGTATAGTGTGTATACTTGAGCTTGATAGAATTAGGGGCTGATGAAGGTAAATTGTTTGGCTGTTAGATGACTTTCAAACCTTGCACATTTTTGTTTATAGTGTTTTTTCATTTTTAGTTTTTAATTTCATAGTTAGTCATTGTAGTAATTGTGTATGATTGGGTGTTTTGCTCAGAACTAGCAAAATTCTAAGTTTTGGGGTATTTGATAGGTGTAAATTACCTATCAATTTCCAAATCGAACTTATTAGTTTTTGAGTATGTTTAGTATGTTTTATTATGTTTCAATTCGTTTATATTCTTTTTTGTCGTAAAACAAGTATTTAGGGTGAAAAGGGACTAAAACGCGGTCAAATCGGAGTAGAGCGGTGGACAAACGGTGGAAAAACAAAGTTTCAAAGTAGCAAAGCCACTGCCGCACGGTGAAAATACAAGATGGCCCATTTTCAGCAAAACACTTCACCACTACGGCAGTGAAAGTACAGGATGTTTGCTACTATTCCACCGCCGTGGCGATTAAAGCCGTCGCCGCAGCGGTCAAGCCATTGACCTACCCACCGCCGCGGTGGTCACTCTACGGATAGTTTAGGATATTTAGGATATTTTTTGATATTTTTGAGCCTATATATATCCTCCCTTCTCCTCCATTTTAGGGGTAGACGTTTTGGGAAGTCTAGAGAGCTCCGAGGCCATTCCACCAAGGGAAGATCATGTTGCGAAGAAGGAGAAAGGGTTCTCGGAACGGTTTTAGACTCGGATCTTAGGATAAACGGCTAGTTTCCTCGTTTCTCTCTTTCTCTCTTAGATTTGGTTGAATGTTTGTTTATGTTTAGCTCGTTTCTATTTGTATATAGGGATACGACCATGTTTAGCTAAACATATATTGTTTAGGGCTTGATTGAATTCATGAAAATGTTGTTTATATAAAATCGATGTTTTTTTAGTGGTTGTTCATGTTTATCTGATTGTGTTTTTTGTGTTGTAATTTTTTATTATGCTTGTTACGATATATCAAGAATATAGGGTTTGACACTCGGGAGAGGTAACCTTGGATTCGGACTAGGGTAAACACAACGCGACGATCCAATAACCCGGGAGGGAGTTGGAAAGTGTGCAATCAATGACGTTGGGGCGAGACTCACATGACCTAGGGTCGTTAAGATGTTGAGGGAGACTTCTTGGTTAATGCGAGCTCGCGTATTCCCCCGTCTTACACTCGGGAGAGGTGGTGAGGGAGTTTACGAACTGAGATTGTCGGATAGGATGAACACCATTAATGAAAATAGATTGAAACGAACATGTTTAAGTGAACGATATTAATGCCTAGGCAATAATTCCCATAAATGTCCTACCAATATATTAGTATAATTAGATTAATTAATTTAATATTAGTATTAATTAATTATAAATACCATTTTTGTTGCCTAGATAAAGTCGGGTTATGATAATTACGGTACTCGACAATATTCTCTACCAATCCCGGTGGAATGATATCCAACTGAAAGGTCCACTGTATTAAAACTTGACCTCGTGTACTTGTGAGTCAAATCAATCAGCGGGCGAATGAATTAGTCCTGGTCACTCATCATTGGGTAATGGCCTAGATAAAGTCAAAACTCAACACACAATAACAATTAAACTAAAAAAACTAATCCTAAACAAACATGCATACGTAGAAAACAGTAAAACATAACTAACATACTATATACTACACATCACCCCCGAACTTAAAATGGGCAATGTAGACAATGACTCATTAGCGATCACAATGATAGTATAAAGCATTATAATGAAGATGGGGGTTTAGAACAGGTACTTGGGAGGTGAGAGAATCTCGCCTCCGAATGAAGTCGGTGGAGATAGATCTAACTTAATTTTTTTAACCTTGGGTTGCCTCCCAAGAAGCGCCTGATTTAAGATTGTCGGCTTGACACAGCGAAGGGATCATCAAAGAGTGTCTTTTGCCCATAGTATATGTCGTACAACACCACGTATGGGTCTTGGTTGTTTACACCCTCAAGTTTGGCGAGATTTGGCATTGTTTGGTCTGAACTTTTAACAGAACTCTCCACCAGGTCATGTGCTTGGTGGGCATGAAAGAGCATTGCTTTTGGCGACGAAAGACAAGTGAGCCACATCGGATCCTCGTTGATGTGATCGTTTGGGATAGATGGTGGCATCACAATGTGGATCTCCAATGGTGACGAATCACAGTCGTCGATCCATGCTTGGGTTCTCGCCTTATTCGAATAATCATCTGTGAACGTTCCCATGCTCCTTCCGCTCATTTCTGGTTCCTCATGGTGGCTTTCGCATAATATGGTTTGTGTATCTCCCAGTGCCATTGCGTTTGACTCAGCCTCAATCAAGCAGATAAGCTAACTGATTTGCATCTGCGAAGATGTTACGGTCGCATTGATTTTGGCGCGGACCGTCTCGATATTGTCAAGACGATCCTCATGCTCATTGATCCGATCATGCGTCTCCCTCCAAAATGCTTGAGTCTCCCCAATAAAATCAGTGAATATTTCCTCCAGGACAGGGGAAGACTCAACTTAATGGTCCGGTATGTCAATCCATGGCTCCGAAACGATGGAACTATCCCCCAAGCTTTGGTAGGTTGTTGAATAATTCCAACAATGAAAATCATACTCGGCCATGTCTTCTAGTGCCCGATAGGCTTAATCCACAGTTAGTTGGTTGAAAGAGGTGGTACCATTCCCTCATTTAATCCTCAGTTTGGTTGCGGCTAGTAACCCATCGAGGAAGTTCAGAAGCTGACACTCCTTAAGGAAACCATGGTTTGGAAACCAGAATAGTAATTCCTTGTATCGATCTCAAGCACTATAAAATGGCTCGGAATCCCATTGAAAGAAATGCAAGAATAGCTGTTGATCTAACAACTTCAAGCACCCTAGAGGAAAAAAAAAAATACAAATAAAAAAATTATAAACACTAAAAATTGCCTAAATTAAAATCATGTCATTTACTCACAATATCAACAATAATCTAAAACACAATCCCGGCAACGGTGCCAAAAACTTGGTGGTAGAATATTACGTCACCACTTTCACCGCAAATGTACAGATCAAGTTTTAGTACAGATAGGGAGAATAAGGGTTATCGTGTCCACAGGGATTGGTTGAGATTATTATCGAGTACCGTAATTGTCATAACCTAATTTTATCTAGGTGATAAAAAATTATTTATAATTAATTAATACTAATACTAAGTTAATTAATCTAATTATATTATATTACTAATATGAGATGTTTAGGGGAAAATATTATCAAGGGATGTTTGATCTCGTTTAGTTTACAATAATGGTGTTCATCCTATCCGACAATCTCTGTATTGTAAACTCACTCACCACCTCTCCTGAGTTTAAGGTGAGTGAATATATAACCTCGCATCAATGAATAAGTCCCCCTCAATGTCTTAATGAACTAGGTCACATGAGTCTAGCCCCAACGTCATGGATTGCCCACTTTCTAATTCTCTCCCGGGTTATTAGATTGTCGCATTGTGTTTACCCTAGTCTGAATTCAGGGTTACCTCTCCCGAGTGTCAAACCTTGATTTCTCAATATATCTCAATAAGAATATAAGCATGACGAACTGATAAACACAATCGAATAATGAAGATCAACCATCGACGAAACATAACTCAAACAAACGACATTTTTATAAATATTATTAATCCCTAGACAAAATCCGTTTAGCTCATGTCCATAACCATTTATACAGTAAAAAAAAGGAGCTAAACATGCTCAACGCACTACCGAAGTTAAGCAATTAAAGAGAGAAATAAAATAAACTTAGTCGTGGTTCGAAGATTTGGCGCTAAAACCGTTCAACGATCGCTTTTCCTTTTTCGCAACATGTTCTTCTCTTTTGAATTTGGTTGAGCTTTCCCCAAAAAACTCTCAAAATATTATAAACCCTAAGGGGTCTCTCTTTGACCGAATAGAGAGGATAGGAGAAGAGATAGGGCTAAAAAATATCTAAAAGAAATATCTAAAATTTGTGCAGAGTGACCGCAGCGGCGGTGGGCATGTCAGAAGTGTTCACGACCGCAGTGGTGGGAGTAGAGACATTTTGTTCTTTTACCACCATGGCGGTGGATCTCACCGCTGTAGCAGTGGGTTCTTAGAGACTTTAGGCCCTTGTATGCATCTTGACCATCACGGCAGTGGGCTGCAGGTTCTGAATTTTGCCTCTTTGCTTTTTTTTTTTTTCCGCCATTCTTCCACCGCTCTTGATCCAATTTGATTATTTATGATCTGTTTTCATTATTTTTCACTTCAGACACCTGATTTATACAAAAAGAATAAAAAATGTATTAAAACGTAATAAAACGTAATAAACATACTCAAAAACTAACAAGTTCGGTTTGGAAATAGATAGGTAAATTACACCTATCACATACTAATATACCAATCAATTTCTGGGGAGATACTTTATTGAAAGAAACCTATAGCCGTAATAGATTTCCCTCCATGTAAGTACCATCTACACTATATCAGTTATGAGTTGGTTTTAAACCAGAATTAGAACACTTGCGACCATGGGGATCTGTAGGTTATGTTTATGTTACATCACATGCATAAGGAAAATTAGGCCCTGGAGCTCAAAAGTGCACATTAATTAGATATTCTGATCATTCCAAAGGATATGTGATATTACATGAACATTCTGATGACGTACTAACAAAGATTGAGTCACTTGATATCGAATTTATGGAAAATAAGTTTCCAAGCAGAGGTGAACTGAGAGGTAGTAAAGAACTTTATGAGTTGAATGAGTCAAATGATAACTCTACACCATCACTCAGTAAGGGTGGGGAAATTAATCATCGTCCTTCTACAAATTTGCCAATGGTCACCGAGGATAGTGGGAGAGATCTAGAGAATCGTGGAAGTGTACCACAAAATAATTCTCAAACTCTTAACTGCGTAGAAGTCAACGTGGAAATATTCCTCAGCGTTTATTTGGGATTGATTAGAAATTGTTTATGTGTTGTTTACTATAGGAAGATGGGCCTTCATCTTATCAAGAGGCTTTATTATTGCCTGCTGCTAAAAAATGGATAACTGCAATGGAAGATGAGATTAGTTGTATAGAAAAGAATCAAGTATGAAAACTAGTTGATATTCTGCCTGGATGAAAATCTATTAGAAATAAATGGGTTTTAAAGATTAAACGTCAGGAAGATGGGTCTATTAGTACGTACAAAGTTCGTCTTGTGGTGGAAGGTTACACTAAAAAAGAGGGTGTAGACTGTGAGGAAATTTTTTCAACTATTTTTAGGTTTGGCTCCATTCGCCTAATCATAGCTATTGTCGCCCATTTAGATCTGGAACTTTTTCAAACGGATATTAAGACTACGTTTTTCAGTGGAGAACTAGATGGGGAGATCTACATGGATCAACCTATTGGTTTTGTGGCCAAAGGACAAGAGTGCAAAGTGTACAAGCTAAAACGTTCCATTTATAGCCTAAAACAATCATCTAGACAATGGTACCTCAAATTCCATCAAGCCATAATTACTTTTGGGTTTATCATGATTGAGGAAGATCATTGTGTTTATAGCGATAAGAGAAGGGTTTTATCATCCTTACTCTGTATGTAGACTACATTTTATTGGTAGGAAATGACATAGGGAAGATTGTCTCCACTAAAGAGTGGTTGTCCTTTACTTTTGATTTGAAGGACACGGGTAAAGCAAATTATGTACTTAGTATCAAAATCATTAAAGACTATTCTAAGAAACTTCTTTCTTTATCCTAAGATATTTATATCAGGAAGGTACTTGAATGATTTCAGATGCATATAATGCTAATCCTATAGATATTCCTGTTGAGAAGGATGGTACCTTGAGTCTTGATCTTTGCCCTAGAACTAATGCTGAAAAAGAACAGATGTCTCGTATACCATATGCAAGTGCAACTGCAAGCCTAATGTATGCTATGATGTGTACACAACCAGACATATGCTATGTTATGGGGTTGGTTAGTCGTTTCCAGATTAATCTAGGAATTTGTCATTGGAGAGTAGTTAAAAAGATCTTGCGGTATCTTCATGGAACCGCATGCTATATGCTTTACTATCATGGTAAAAATATATATTAGCACGAATATAGTGATAAAGATTAGAGTGGTGACTTCGAAAAATATAAATCAACATCAAGATATGCTTTCATACTCAGCAACAATGCTATTTCTTGGTCTAGCAAAAAGTAATCCTGCATAGCACTATCTACTATGGAAGCATGGTACGCTGCTGGTGCTTCAGCTGTTCAAGAGGTTGTTTGGTTAAAAAGATTTTTTTAGAAATTTGAGATAGTAACACATTCTCTAGATCCTATAACCATACATTGTGATGGTATGGCTGCTTTCACATATGTCAAAGATCCTAAGTATCATGGAAAAATGAAGCATATCCAAACTCGATATCACTACATCTGAGATAGAGTCTCACAATGCACATTTATAAGTTCATACTTTATTTGAATTCATTAAAGTATGATGAATAATTTAAGATATTTGCTATAGACACATTTTACCATGACGGTAGATGTCACTAGACTAAATGGTTGGGTACTCATACAACAATCAGCCTCAATACTGAGATAGCGTGCGAGATGAGATTTTAGTATTCTGAAGATTGAATTAGAGAATTCTTTATAATGTTGCATTAGATGAGACAAGATAAGGTTTATAAAAAAACAAACATGAAAGTTTTTCCACACATCATGTAGCCTGAGAATAGACGAATATGATATTTCAAGTGGATACTCTAGGAGATACCAACTTGAAGTTCTCAAGTCAATCGCTTATGTAGTAAATGGACTTAGATTCATACGGTAATTTAGAATGACATCCTAATTTTTTTTGATTATAATACTGTAGCATGTAAATCATACTACATGACGACCACATAGGGAGTAAGAAATGGATCCCTGTTTTCTTACAGTGTAAGCCCTATATATGTAGATTATTAATAATGATTTAATTGTGCCCTTATGACTTTGAACTATGTTATAATTAAGAAATTTGATGTTGCTACTTTAACTTGTTATTCCATGACCATGAATGATACGGTCTAAAAGGATATGTCTAGGAAAGCAGTCAAAAAGAAATTGAGTGACATAAAGATTAAAGAAAGATAATTTAGTAACACATCTTGTCAAAATAATCAGTGTACGGTGCTTAATGATGGCCACCACATATATAGCTATTTTTTAATATATATATATATATATATATATTGAAAATTAGCATGCCGCTACAAAGGAGATTAAGCATGTTTTGAGTTTTAAACTCTAGAGGGGTTAGAAATGCTTAATTTAGTGTGATTGAACTGGTTTGGGACATAGATGAGTATTTTATTTTGCAATGAGATGTTGCCATGTTTGTCAGCTAGAAACTTAATATTGTGCTCTGGTAGCGGAATATTACGTTTCTACTTTTACTGTAAGTGTATGCATCATGTTTTAGTATAGTTAGAAGAGTAAAGGTTGTCGTATCCACAAGGATTGGATTAGATCGTCGCTAAGTACTGCAATTGTCATAACATAACTTTATCTAGGCGACTCAAATTTAGGTTTTTTTTATAAAAATTATCAACTAAACTAAATTAATTATCAAGCTAAACATGAACAAAACTATCAACCAAACTAGGAAATAAAGAGAGAAACAAAAGAGACTAGCCGTTATTTGAAGAACGTCCGCTAAAATCGCTTTGAGATCATTTTCTCTTCTTGAATTTGTGATATACTCTTGGTTGATATGTATTGGATCTCCAACAATACTCCCAAAAACGTCCTAAGGGTGTTGGGGAAAGAGGTGATCGAGTAGGGGTCCAAAATATCTCAAAAATATCAAGAAATATCTAAGCTACCTAGTGTCGGACCGCTGCAGTGGTGGTCGTTTAGCCATAACATTCTCGTCCAAACTTTAATTGATATGATTTAAGAACCTATGGAAATATAAGACAGAGATATACAACTTCCATGTTTGGAGAGTTTCCAAAATCGAATTGCATCGTGTCCAAAATTGGCCTTGAAGTTATTGCATCTGAACCGGCTTTGCATCTTTTCACCCATTTATTCGAAAACCTATAAAACAATACAAACACATATTAAACTAACAAAAATGATTTAAAACACACATATATTTAAATCTAAAACTACTTTTTTTTTTTTTCTAAATAAACCACTCATCAAATACCCCCAAACTCAAATGTTTGCTTGTCCTCAAGCAAAAACACTCACACAATAAAACAAACTACTGCAACTAATTAACGAAGTTAAATACTAAAAATGAATAAAAACACAAACAACCTAAACATAACGACATGCGAGTTTTGAATTCAACTAATTGACTAAAAGGTTTTCCCTAAACGACCCCCAATTATATCGAGTTCAAAATTAAAACCACTCGATGTGGTGTTCTAGAATTTCAATATTCGATATCGGTAAACACCATTCTAGATCCTATTCAAGTATGTGTGCGAAAACCTAATTATACAACTATCTAATAACCATATTGGATTATCCATAAATGAAGTTCATGACTTAAACCACAAAGGATTAGGATATCCATATGCCTGACTGGGTTCCACTATGCACTAATGTAGGCTTGGAAATTCAAAAAGATCAATAGGACTTGGTTCGATTTTTTGAAAATGGCCAAGGGTATATCGGGAATATAAAACAGGTTAACGTCATTAACTCAACGATACCCAAGGCACAACACTTAGCACTCAATCACTCTAGAACTCCTTTATGATCAATTCAAAATAACCCTGAACAAACATTTAAGAATGTCATACTCACTTGTCAAAAAAAACTAAAATAGAACTATATTTACATATATTTTTTTTAAACATACCAAACCCCCAAAATTATTTTATTTGTATAGTTTCAAGGGTGTGGGAAAACGATAGAAAAATAACAAGTGAGTACTCGAATACCGAACCAATCAAAAGTTCGTCCTAAACCCAATCGTTCACTTCAAGTAGCATAAAAATACTAACTTGATTTCAACTCAAATTGTGCTTTAGGTTTAGCGACAGTGGTTTGGAAAAAATTCAATTGGCCAGAATATTTGTTACGTGTTCAGAATTGAAATGGCTTATAGGTTTCGATAAAGTAACGAGGGATAAAACATATAGCATGGACGACTTCAACGACTCAAACGATCAAAATGAATGCCTAAATCATGTCTCCTGAACTACCTCGCCTAAGATTTCACGTCAAGTTTCCCCCAATAAGGTTCTAGAATCCTTAAAATTATCATGAATTTGGCTAATGAATAATCGGCCTCAAATAAATTGAATAGCTATATATTGAGTTTACGTGCTCGTGCAGATTAGGATCCACAATAACGTTTACCAAAATGACATGTCAAACACACAGAACACACATGAATCGGCATTACCCTTGACCTCAAAAAACAACTCGGGGATAATATCATTATCGGGTAATGGCCTAGAAGAACTACAAAACTCAGCACACAAAAACAACAACTACAAACATAAACACACTACACAAACAAATTTGCTTACAATTAAACTAAACTAACAAAACTAAAAACAATTAAACATACTAAACATACTAAACATCCCCCTCAAACTTAAAATGATCAGTGTCCACAATGACCCATTCATTGATCTTAACAATTGAAATATAGCATGCCAACGAAGGGGGTTTAGAACACGTACCTATGAGGTGAGACAATATCGCCTCCGAGTGAAGTCGATGATAATGATCTAATTTATTTTGAACTTGGGTTGCCTCCCAAGAAGCGCTTGGTTTAATGTCCTCAGCTAGACATGGAGAAGGGCTCGTCAAAGAGCAGCTTCCGCCCATAGTATGTGTCATACAACACAACATACGGGTTTTGGTTTAGAAAGCCCTGAAGCTTGGAGAAATGTGGCAATGTATAGCATGTACTCTCCACTTGATTCTTCTCTAGCTCATGAGCTTGGTAATCTTGAATGAATGGTGCAAAAGGCAGTGGAGGACAATTGAGCCACATTGGATCCTCATAGATGTGATCTTCTTGGATCGGTGGAAGCATCAAAATTTAGATTTCAAGAGGTGAGAACTCAAAATCATCTTCTGATTTGTTATCAACGAAAAATTTATGAGCCTTGTCCTCTTTCGAATTATCTACGTTGAATGCTTCCAATTTCTTCCCGCTTGTATCCGGTTCCTCCTAGCGACTTTCACGGATAGATGTGGCTCGTGTGTCTCTCAGTGACACTACTTTTGACTCAGCCTCAATGAAGCAAATTAGTTAACCGATTTGAGTCTCAAGAGATTTGACAGTCTCATCAATTTTAGCGCAGGTCATCTCAATTTTGTCAAGATAGTCCTCATGCTTATTGTGTCGGTCATTCGTTTTCCTCTAGAAAATCTGAGTCTCTCTCATAAATTTAGCGAACATGGTTTCCAATACGGGAGAAGACTCCACATGTTGGTCCTGGGTGTCAATCCATGGCGCCGAAATGGTGAAACTATCCTCCAAGATTTGGTAACTTGGTGAGTAATTCCAATACTGAAAATTGAAATCCACCATGACTTTCACAACCAATAGGCTTCATCCGCGGTTAGTAGGTCAAAAGAGGTGGTATCGTTTCCTCTTTCTACCCAAGTTCTTGTTGCGGCTTGTAACTTGATTTGTGGAAAATACCTATCTATTTCTAAATCTGAATTTGGTAGTTTTCAAGTGTTTTAGTAATATTTAATTGCGTTTTTGTTAGTTTTTATGTAATTCAGGTGTAGGGACGTAAACAAGTGACAAGTGAGCGAAACGGTGAAGAAACGATGAAAGAACAAGGTTTCATGATCACAAGATCCACCGCCATAGCGGTCATTCCATGCCGCGGTGGTGGAGATGCATGATGTGTTGATAAGGATTCACCACCGCGACGGTAAAAGATCAGAGAGTTATTTGTGGCAGTCGAGATACCCACCGCTGCGGCGTTGGGTTCTGTGCAGAATTAAGATCTTTTGAGATATTTTCTGATATTTTTGAAACCTTACCACTATAAAACCCTTTCTACCACTTACAAAAAACTCTCTTGGATGTCCCTAACATTAGGAGGTAATCCTTGGGCCAATCTTGAAGAGCTCGAATAGGAGATTCATTATTTAGAGAAGATGAAACACTAGCGAATCGATCTTTGGCGACAGTGGATCACTCCACTTTATGATTTGATCTTTCTCTCTTTGTTTCTCTCTTTGTAATTTAATGTTTTATTTTGAATAATGATAAATCCATTTTGGTTTAATGTTTTAATGGTAAAGATCATGATAGGTTAGATAAATATTAGCTAGAGATCGATGTAGTTGTGTAAATACTTGTTTGATCTAATATATGTTTCCTTAACGGTTGTTTGTTTTTAAATCCGACTGTGTTTATCATTTTATTACAATCTTAGTATGCTTGTTAAGGTATTAGGGTTGGTTTTGAGAATACGGGGTTTGACACTCGAGAGAGGTAACCCCGGATTCGGACTAGGGTAAACACAACGTGACGATCTAATAACTTAGGAAGGAGTTGGAGAGTGTGCAATCCATGAGGTTGGGTTAAGACTCACATGACTATGTATTCGAAAATACATTCGAGAGGGACTTTGGCGTCAGTCATCTATTCATTCACTTAACACTCGGGAGAAGAAGTGAATGAGTTTTAGATACCGAGATTGTCGGATATGATAAACATCATTATTGTTAACTAAACGAAATCAAACATGTATTAAGTAAATGAAAGCAATCCCTAGGTAATCAACTTAGTTAGGATTAACCCACTAATTGTAGTTTAACTTAGTTTTAATTAGTTTAATTTTAAATAATTCTTTAATCATTGGGATAATATAAACGGTATTCAATTATTCATACCGTCCCTGTGGCATGATATCCTATCTTAAAGATCCACTATATTAAAACTTGACCTCGTATACTTGCGAGTAGTCAATATGCAAGCGTGTAAAAACCTCGTTGTACATAACCCGTTGAGGAAAATCAGTAGTTGACACTCCCTTGAGAAATGATGATTGCAGAACTGGAATAGAAACTCTTTGTATTTTTTTCATAAATAGTAAAAGAGTTCAGAATCCCATTGAAAGAAATTCATGGGGACTTGTTGATGATCCATCTCCAATTACCTCGCAAACTGAAACAAACTAAAAACAAAAATTATAAACAAAATAAATGCCTAAATTAATATCAAGTTACTTACTCATAATATGAACAACAATCTAAAAACCAATCCCCGACAACGGCACCAAAAACTTGGTAGCGGAATATTACGTCACTACTTTTACCGCAAGTGTACGAGTCAAGTTTTAGTGTAGTTGGAAGAGTAAGAGTTGTCGTATCCACAGGGATTGAATTAGATTGTCGCTAAGTATCACGATTTTCATAACCTAACTTTATCTAGGCGACTAAAATTTATGGTTTTTTATAATAATTATCAACTAGACTAAATTAATTATTAAACTATAATACTACTATGATGTTAATGGGAAAATATTGTCTAGGTATTAACTTTGTTCACTTAATCGTGTTCGATTCAATCTGGTTTACATTAACAACATTCATACTATCTGACAATCTAGGTATCAAAATCTCACTTACTACCTCTTCCAAGTGTAAAGTGAATGAATATGCGACTTCACGTCAATGCAGATGTCCTCGTCTAGCATCTATATGACACTGATCACATGAATCTTGCCCCAACCTCACAGATTGCATACTTTCTAATTCTTTCCCGAGTCATTAGATCATCATGTTGTGTTTAAACCCTAGTCCGAATTCGGGGTTACCTCTTCTGAGTATTAAACCCTGTATTCTCAAACCAACTAATATATCATAAGAAACATATAATGGACTTAATAAAGCGGTAAACACAATTGAATAAAGATAAACAACCGTTAACAAAACATCGATTTATTCAAAGCACGTCTTATTGGATTTGTGATCTCTTCTTGGTTGATATGTCTTGGAGCTCCAAAACCACTCCAAAAAATGTCCTAAGGTTGTTGGGGAAAGAGGTGATCAAGTAGGGGTCCAAAATATCTCAAAAATATCAAGAAATATCTCAGCCACCTGGTGCCGGACCGCTGCAGCGGTGGGAAGTCAATAGGTTCACTAACTATTCATCACTGCAGCGATGAAGGCCACCGCTACACTGGTGGTCATTTTTTCGTAATTTTCTCACCAAACTTTTATTAATGTGATTCAAAAACTTATGGAAGTCTAAGACAGAGATCTACAACTTCCATGTTTTGAGTTTTTCCAAAATCCAATTGTATCGTGTCCAAAATTGGTCTTGAAGTTACTGCACCTGAACTGATTTTGCACCTTTTTACCCATTTATTCAAAAACCTATAAAATAATACAAACACACAAATATTTGAATTTAAAAGTACTTGATTTTTTGGTAAATAAACCACTCCTTATGCTCTCACATTATTTGAAGACACTCGCCGGTCGTACATGCTACTAACTTATATGAAGAGAGTATAATGCGTGAGTTTAAAAAAAGAAACACATTTGATGCCCATTATGTCTAAGTAGGAGATGTTGGATTATGTTGTGGGTTGGTTTGACTTGTGGGGTGTCCACATGGGCCTTATGTTTCATGCATAGTGACCATGTGAATGAGTGCACTTCTTGATCTTAATGATCACGTCTATTCGGTAGACACTCATTTGAACGGACACATCCTTGACATTGTCTCTATAAATATGTATTGATACCTCTAAGATTTTTATTCCTATCAGATTATAGAAAATTTGAGTGGCCTTGGTTAATAAGTGTGTGGATATTACCGAAAAATACTCTAGTTTTTTTTCTTACCGACAAGAAAAGAAACAAAGAACGAGTTGTAATTGAGTCTTCCGAATCCAAAATGTATGCTTCTGTTTTAATGTTTCCTTATTTGTCTACATTCCATCAACCCTAATCTACAAAGTAGAGAGATATGAAGGAGAGATTTGGTAAGAATAAATATGTTTGGAAATAGGGATTTGAAATTGGGCAACATTAGTGTTAATTAATCATCAGAACCTTTGCCTATGGCCAAATTGTGCAATAGTTTGACTGAAGTTGAGTGAATCGGATTAAAATTCCATGGTGAGTTAGTGTACGCCACACGTTTCGAGCGAGAAGTGGTTCCATACAGTTTTGAAAATAAGTAATGGTTTAATGCGAAACTTGAAAAACAAATTCAATTGGTTAGGCGAAATTAATTCTAATTATGCATCACTGACCTTCTACCGATGGCAAATCTAAGAGAAACAGGCTCGATGCAGGTCAAGAAATGACGAGATCATTAGCCGTGAGAGAAGGGAGAAGAAGATGACATCCTTAGCTCAAACATCTCCGCCCAAATCGATATTATTTTCCCTAGCTTCACTTATGGAGGATTTGCACCTTTCCTTGCTCTACTGCCTCAGTCTTCGCAGCCATCTTAGGTGTCCAATTTAGACAGTTGTAGTGGTGTCCCCAACAATTTGGTTCGCACCAGAGAGAAAGACGATGAGAGAACACTATGGGGGGGGGGTAAATGTATGTGAGAGGTGGAGATCTACTGTGCGAGTGGTGGCCAACGACGATGGTTATGAAGCGATGAATAGAGCAACGGTGGCGGCGGCGAGAAAGAGGAGGTGGTGGTGGAGGAGAAGGAAATAGATATTGAGAGAGAGCCGGATGGAGTAATAGGGAGAAGAAATGAGGATGATATGGGAATGGGGTAGACGACAATGGTAGGGTTAGTGATAGGTGTGATCTACCTATATATTTCCAAACCGATTTTGTTAGTTTTAGAGTATTTTCTATAGCGTTTTAATTAGTTTTTATTCTTTTTGTATAAATCAGATGTGGGGAGTGAAAAGGTAGGAAAACGGAGCATAAACGATCAGATCAAACCAAGAATGGTGGAAAAATAAGCACGGAGGCAAGATTCTGAAAAGAAGTCCACCGCCGCGGTATCATACTTCCCCCGCGGCGGTGAAAATGCAGAGTGGGCCAATTCTTGGTGGACATCCACCGCCGAAGCAGTGAGATCCACCGCCACGGCGGTAAAACTGTAGGATGGTCCCTGAATCCACCGCTTTCTTCACCGCCTAAGTGATCACTTAACCGACATACTCCATTGCCGCAGCGGTGAATCCCACCGCCTCGGCGGTCACCTTTGCACCAGATTAGATATTTTTTGAGATATTTTCCCTATTTAATTCCCTCTCCTCTCTTCTCCTTTAACGACCTCCGGCCATTAGATCCCTTAGAGCTTAGTTTAGAATAGAGAGAAAGTATGGAGAGTGCTTAAACAATTCCGAAGGACAAGATTACCATGCGGAGAAGGAGAAGCGATCAGTGGACAGTTTTAGCGGCTAATCTTCGAATATCGACTAAGTTCATCCGTTTCTCCTTTTATTTCTTAACTTCAATAATCGTTTGAGAATTTTTAGCTCAGTTTTCAATGTATAAATGGTTACAACCACGAGATAAACGTAGATTATCTATGATAATTAATATTATTTATAAAAACGTAGTTTTGTTTGAGTTTTTGTTTCTTTAATGATTGTTCTTCGCTATTTTGATTGTGTTTGCCGTATTATTTCTTTATTATGCGTAGATAGATATATTGAGAATTCGGGGTTTGATACTCAGAAGAGGTAACCCCGGATTTGGACTAGGGTAAATACAACGTGACGATCCAATAACCCAAGAGGGAGTTGGATTGTGGGCAATCTATGACATTGGGGTAAGACTCACGTGACCTAGGGTCATTAAGATGTTGAGGGGGACTTTTTCATTGACACGAAGTCGCGTATTCCCTCGTCTTACACTCGGGAGAGGTGGTGGGGGAGTTTACGAACTGAGATTGTCAATAGGGTAAACTCAACACGACGATCCAATAACTCGGGAGAGAGTTGTATTGTGTGCAATCAATAACGTTGGGGTGAGACTCAAGGGACCTAGGGTTGTTAAGACGTTGAGGGGGACTTCTTCATTGACACGAAGTCACATATTCCCTCGTGTTACACTAGGGAGAGGTGGCGGGGAGTTTACAAACTGAGATTGTTGAATAGGTCGAACACTATTATTGTAAACTAAATGAAATCAAACGCATTTAAATAAATAAAGTTAATCCCTAGATAATCCATCCCCTAACTATCTCATATTTGTATAATTAATATATATTAAATTAGGTTATATTAATATTAGTATTAATTAATTAAATTACATTTTTTATTGCCTAGATAAAATTAGGTCATGACAATTACGATACTTGATAATAACGACAACCAATCCCTGTGGATACGATACCTGATCTATAAGATCACATTATACTAAAACTTTGACCTCGTACACTTGCGAGTAGTCAATACGCGAGCGTGTAACAAACGCTCGTCGTACAAATATTTGGCGTCGTTGCTGGGGATTGTGTTTGTCGTTTATTATTGATATTGTGAGTAAACGACCCGATTTTACTTTAGGCATTTCTTTTGTATATGATTTTTGTTTTGTAGCTTTGTTTTTATTTCTTATGCAGGGTACTTGGCGATGTTAGATCGACAGGTATTGATGCATTCATTTCAATGGGATTCTGAGTCGTTTATAGTGCTGGCGCCACACACATAAGTCGGTGAGGTATGTCGTTGAAAGATCGAGCCATCCAGTGTAATATCTCGCCAAGCTTGAGGGCATTCTGAACATGTCAGGCCGAGGATATTAAACCACGTGCTTCTTGGTAGGCAACCCAAGTAAAAAATAAATTAAATCTGTCACGCCCGAATTTATTCGGAGGCGAGATTCTCTTACCTCCTAGGTACGTGTTCTAAACCCCCTTCATTAGCATGCTTTAATTTCCTATATATTGAGATGGATAATTAGGCCGTTGAGAACACTGTCCGTTTTAAGTTCAGAAGTGATGTGTAATATTTAGTATTGTTAGTTTATGTTGTTTTGTTTTTACCGTATTGCATGTTTGTTTAGGTTAGTTTGTGTTTGTTAGTTGTTGTTGTGTGCATGCTGAGTTTTGTGTTCATTTGGGTCGTTACCCGATAATAATATTACCCCTTGGTTGTTTTCGAAGTCAAGGGTAATACCCATGCATGTGTGTTCTGTGTACTTGACAATACGTTTTGGTGAAAATTATTGTAGATCTTAATTTGCACGAGCAAACAGACTCAATGTATATCTATTTAATTGATTTGAGGACAATTATCGATTAGCCAAACTCATGAAAAATTAAGGATTCTAGAACCTGATTGAGGGGAAGCTTGACGCAAAATCCTAGGCAAGGTAATTTAGGAGACGTGATTTAGCCAGTTGATCGTTTTCCAAACCTATATCGTTGAATTAAAGGCACATTTGAGTGAATTAAGATAGTATTTGCAAATGCTACTTGATGTGAGCGGTTGAGTTTAGGGAAAAATTCGGATTGGTTCGGTATTCAAGTATTCACTTATTGTTTTTCGTTCATATTTCACACACCCCTCAATTTATACAAATCAAATAAGTTTGAGGGTGTGTTGTTTGAAAAAATAAAATAAAATTATTTACGTTTCTTTTGACAAGTGAGTACGTCGGTCTAAAATGATTGTTCGAAATTGTTTCCAATTTTTTTATGGGGGTTCAAGAGTGAATGTGCTAAGTGTTGAGCCTTGGGTAACGTTAAGTTAACAACGTTAACCGATTTTCTATTCCGAAATACCCTTGGCCAAATATACCAAAAATAGACCAAGTCCTTTTGATCTTTATGAACTTCCAAACCTACATTAGTGGAGAGTGGACCCTAATCAAGCATATGGAAATCCTAATCCTACACGGTCTATGTTATGAGTTTTGTTGGTGGATAATCCAATCCGGTCATTGTATGGTTATATTATTGAGTCTCGCACTAACACGTTAACAGGATCAAGAATGGCGTTCACCATTATTGCATGTCAAAATTCTAGAACAACACATGATGTGTTTTACTGCCTGAACTCGATATGACTAGCGGTTGTCGAGGGAAAAATGAATAGGTCATTAGAAGAAGTCAAAACTCGCATGTCGTTATGTTTAGATTGTTTTTAGGTTGTTTGTTATTTAATTTAGTTGTGTTTTTTTATTTTTCGTGTGTGTGTTTTGCTCGAGGACTAGCAAAATTTCAAGTTTGGGGGTATTTGATAGATGTGATCTACCTATATATTTCCAAATCGGTTTTGTTAGTTTTAGAGTATTTTTTATAGTGTTTTTATTCTTTTTGTATAAATCAGGTGTGTGGGGGTGAAAAGGTAGGAAAACGGAGCATAAACGATTAGATCGAACCAAGAATGGTTTAAGAATGGTGGAAAAACAAGCACGGAGGCAACATTCTGAAAAGAACCCCACCGTCGCGGCGTTAGACCTCTACCTCGGCGATAAAATGCAAAGTGGGCCAATTCTTGCTGGACATCCACCGCCGCGGTAGTGAAACTGCAGGGATGGTCCCTGAATCCACCACTTTCTTCACTGCCTAGGCGATCACTTAACCAACATACTCCATCGCCGCAGCGGTGAATCCCATCGTCGCGACGGTCACCTCTGTAGCAAATTAGATATTTTTGGAGGTATTTTCTCTATTTAATCCTCTCTCATCTCCTTTACTTTAAGGACCTCGGGCCATTAGAGCCCTTAGGGCTTAATTTAGAATAGAGAGAGAGTGTGGGGAATGCTCAAACAATTCCAAAGGAGAAGATTACCACATGGACAAGGAGAAGCGATTGGTGGGCGATTTTAGTGGCTAATCTTTGGATATTGGCTAAGTTCATCCGTTTCTCCTTTTATTTCTTAACTTTAGTAATTGTTTAAGTATGTTTAGCTCAGTTTTCAATGTATAAATGGTTATGACCTTGAGTTAAACGTGGATTATCTTGGGATTAATATTATTTATAAAAACGTAGTTTTGTTTGAGTTTTTGTTTCTTTAATAATCCTTCTTCGCTATTTTGATTGTGTTTGCCATATTGTTTGTTTATTATGCTTAGATAGGTATATTGAGAATTCGGGGTTTGACACTCGGAAGAGGTAACCCCGGATTCAGACTAGGGTGTAAACACAACGCGACGATCCAATAATTCGGGAGAGAGTTGGATTGTGTGCAATCGATGACGTTGGGGCAATACGCACGTGACCTAGGGTCGTTAAGATGTTGAGGGGGACTTCTTCGTTGACACGAAGTCACATATTCCGTCGTCTTACACTTAGGAAAGTTGGCGCGGGAGTTGACGAACTGAGATTGTTGATAGGGTAAACATAATGCGATGATCCAATAACCCGAGAGTGAGTTGGATTGTATGCAATCAATGATATTGGGACGAGACTCACGTGACCCAGGGTCGTTAAGACGTTGAATGGGACTTCTTCGTTGACACAAAGTCGCATATTCCCTCGTCTTGCACTCGGGAGAGGTGGTGGGGGAGTTTACGAACTGAGATTGTCGAATAGGTCGAACACCATTATTGTAAACTAAATGAAATCAAACGCATTTAAATAAATAAAGTTAATCACTAGATAATCCGTCTCCTAAATATCTCGTATTAGTATAATTAGTATAGATTAAATTATGTTATATTAGTATTTGTATTAATTAATTTAAAATCCTTCTTTTTAGCTTAGATAAAGTTAGGTCATGACAATTACGATACGCTATAATAACGACAACCAATCCCTGTAGATACGATACCCGATCTTAAAGATCAAATTATACTAAAACTTTGATCTCGTATACTTGTAAGCAGTCAATATGCGAGCGTGTAACAGACGCTCGTCATACAGTTAGACTATTCGTGGGAGAAAAAATGATGTTGAGGGTTAATTTTATTAGAGCGAGAAGATTAGAGAAAAGGGAAAATCTCAATTAATGTGGTTATTTTGAAAATTTTGTCTTCCACTTTTAAATATTATAATAAGATAAGACACACACACACATAAGGGCAAAATACATTTTAAATTCTCTAACTATTGGCACATTTCTATGTAACCCTCTTAAGTTTATTCGTTTCAATTTAAACCTTCTAAATATAAAGTTGGTTTTGAAAGATCATTCTGTTAGATTTTTCATCCAAACTAACAGAATCAAGGAGTAAAATTGTTATCTTCTATTTTTTATACAATTTTTTTTTCTTCTTTTATCTTCCTCCTTCTTTATCTTCACCGAAGAGCGCACTCTCTCTCTCTCTCCTCTTTTTGCTGAACCTTTCTCTTTCTTTCTCTCTCTTCACCACATTCTTCCACCATTACCATCGACTTCGCCGCCACTGTTCACCCTATGTAACAGAGGGTGCACACAAGTATTTGGTGACTTTACAAAAAGTAGAAGAAAATTGTGAATTGAATAATTAAAAAGTCAATTGGAGAACTAAAAATTAATATTTCTATGGAAAAAAAACCAAAAAAAACCAACCGCAAACATGGTTAATTCTTGAAAATAATATAATATACATATATGGAATTAGAATAGTAGTTATTCAATTAGGGAAAACAATTTGTTACCTCACATCCGATTGAGTTTCTGATGAGCTGCTGTAAATAATCAATCACGTCCTTCCTCTTCTCCTTAGAATCCAATGTTGGGTGAATACAATTAAGAAATTCTACCATCGCTTCCTCAGCTAAAACCCAAGATTCACCACTCATTGACCGCGGATCAGGGTTCGGAGATGAACCCAATTTTGTCTATGACAACAAATAATCCCCCATTATAAAACCGTTTTCCTTCCCGCAACAGAACTCGATATCACCCAAGGAATCACTATTGTTAATGTTAATGTAATATATGGACTCAGCCTATTAGGTCAAAACCCTAATCCTAAGGTTTCCTTGGTTCCCTATAAATATTCCTATTATATATCTTTGTAATGTACATTCTTTTCCTAAACATCAATACAATTGTTTCATGTTCACCATTCCACTTCTCAATTATTCTAACATGATATTAAGGGACAATGTTCCTTGACCCTGTTCCTATTAAAATTTTCAAAACCCTAATCCTGGCAAAGTCTTTTGCCTCTACTTTTCTCCTGTAGTATTCATAACTTCAACGGCCTCACCACTACTCCGATATCAACTATTATCACACCACAACCTTCGTCTTGAAGAGACGAGCACAACGCCATCAAAACCACTGCCACCGAAGTTACCACGCTGTTATGTCTAGCTCAAGCTGTCCCTAAATATCCAAAAGTGTATTGCCTTAAGGATCTAGAATTTTCTAGACCATACAAGTATATATTGGAAGAATCCGGAATAATTTGGAGAACGCTGGAACTTGCAAGAAAGAGATAAACAATTTCGAAAGACTCTAGAGTTTTCTAGAAATATGTTGACATAACTAGACTTTTCTAGAATGTTCTAGAGTCTTATGGAATGTTGTAAATACAAGTAGAGTTGTGTAGAGAACTCAAGAATGTTTTAGACACATTATAGGATCATAATAAGTGGCACAATCATAACCGTTAGTGTACTTGGTGCCACACTATAAATAGGCCTCCTGACCTTCATTTGTAAGCATCCTTGGGAAGTCTACCCTAAAAGCAATACAAGCATTATTTCAAACTCTCTTGTGTTCTAGCTTTGCTCTTGTGTCCTCTAAAATCTCTAAGTCACTTTCTAGTCTCTTTGGAGTATTGATTTTAGGTTCAAAAGGCAGGCTTAGTACAACGGACCGTGCTAAGTGCCGCACGATTTCTAGATAAAGTGCTAGGGTTGTGATAACGCGCCCTTATGCGTCACCAAACCAAAACAGTAACAATACTATAAACCTTCATTGATTTTGGGATCTATTGCAACAACTAGTGCTCAAATTCCATCAACCACCACACCATATAAGAACGGTCTTGACGAGACGATTCTAAAGACATCATAATCGATATCAAAATGCGCTTCATACGCCCTTACGCACCACCGAAAGAGGGTTGCTCTATTGTGATTTTGGCCACGCACTCCATTGTTGTGCCCTTTACCACCTCAGCTGTTAACTCGCTACCATATCAGCGCCACATAGGCGCCCTATTAGCAGTCAATACCCAGTCAACCCTAGCTGCTGCCACGTTAACTACCACGTCAACTACCATATCAACCGCCACATCAACTACCATGACAGCATTACTTGGGTTATTCTATCACCACGTCATTACCACTTGGCTACCACATCATCGTTGATCATTGCCACTTCAGTTTTAACTTCCACCCTAGTCTCTGTGTTAGTTCTAGTTAACCATTTGTGGGACCAATTCACTATTGGACACTTTTTGTAGTCGGTTCACCAATTTTTTGACTTGATCTTGAAGTTTTAATACCGGTTCTTGGCTGAATTTGGAAATCAAAATCCATCTATGGCCTCTATTTAATTAAATTCCGATCTTACAGTATAGTTCTCTTTATACTATTGATTCGGTTCATCATGGAGATCTAATTGATTTTGGAGTTCATCAATTGGTTCTTCACGATTATAGATTGGATCCTGGATAATTTCAGCGTTCTGAATCCATCCATGGCCTCAGTTTCTCTAGATTCATATCATACAATATACTTGATTGTATATTGTTGATCCGGTTCAACAACTATGTCTGCAGGTTGAACTTCTTCGATCATTCTCAATGTCAAAGACAGTTCAGATCCTACCTCAACTACTGTTACCATTTATATTATAGATATGGTTTCACTCTTTCATCAAATGTTTCCAAAAATGGTACAAGTTTTTCCCAGGTTCTTTCATTTACTATAAGTAACTCTTCTTGGTATTTTGATTCTGCCTGTTATAATCATATGACATCTGATCCCAATATTTTCTCATCCAAACTATCCGCTCTAAATACCCCTAGTATTCATACCGCTGATGAATCTCAAATGTGTGTTACTCATACCATTCATGTTTCTATTTCATATCTTTCTATTTCTGACACATATTTGATTATGAAACTCACCTTAAATCTCTTATCTGTTAGGCAACTTTGTGAATTGGGATTTGAAGTCATATTTTCTAATAGTGGTTGTCGTGTGTTCCTCGAACAAGAAAAACCCATAGGACTAGTCGTAAAGTTGGAGACCTATTTTAACTCAACAGTTTGCACCTTCCACCTTAAACCACACCACCACCACAACCTCATGTCCCTTCATCAACCTTTGCAACCACACCACTACCACCACCCTATGTTCCTTTATCAACTTGTACAACCTCACCACTACTACCACTACCATTATTCTCCTTATCCTTATCATCTTTATTTCCATAGCCTCCATTATTGCTATCATCATCCTATATTTCACATTCTTGTTCAGGCCACACTTCATTCAACCGAGTCAAATCGCTTATCTCTAGCGATTAGTTAGGTTCAATTCAGCAAGAGTCCTTAAAATGTATCCAGTGCCAACGTTCAAAACAACCAACCCTACCTTTCATTGATAGTTAATATATTTCTCTTGCACCTTGTGATCTAATTCATTATGATGTTTGGGGTCCTTTCTCTCAAGCCTCAATGGGTGGTTGTCGTTAGTTTGTTATCTTTGTAGATGACTACTCTCGATATATGTTACAATATTTATAAGCTATGTGTACTCGCAAGTGCATAAGGTCGAACAAGTAATAAAGTGATCCAAATATTAAGTATTATCCTCTATGAATACAGTTAGATATAGTTAAGTACCACTATTAGAATAACCCAATTTTATCTAGACTATCGAAGGGGTCATCCCATCGGTAATTCTTCACATCATTCAAAAACTTCTTCTTTTTGAACACTAGATAAGTCCGGGGGGGTAACACGTTATAAGTAAGATAATTAACAATATCCGCAAATCAAGAAAGTTTTACATCCACATTAAAAAGTTGCTCATCCGGGAAAATATCCGTAATACACGAATCACCACCAATATTTTCTAGCTTGGGTCTTGAGAGATGATCTGCAACAACATTCTTACTACCCTTCTTGTTGCGAATTTCTATATCAAACTCATGAAGTAAGAGAATCCACCGAATTAAACGAGGCTTTGCATTCTTTTTCGTAAACAAGTAACGGATAGCTGCATGGTCCATATAAACAATCACCTTGGACATAATAATGTAAGCCTGAAACTTGTCACAAGCATAGATCATTGCCAACATCTCATTTTTTGTAGTGGTGTTATTCTCTTGTGCATCGTTAAGAGTTTTGCTAGCATAATAGATAGCCCGGAATATATTCTTTTTTTTGTTGGCCTAAAATGCCTCCAACCGTATGGTTCATTCCAATAAGGTGGAACTATAATCGGAGATGAGATTAATTTTTTCTTCATCGTATTAAAAGCCTTCAAACAGGAATCATAAAAGTTCCAATGGAGCATCTTTCTCAAGTAAATTACATAAAGGCTTCACATTCTTCAAACAATCCTTGATAAATCTTCGGTAAAAGCTGGCATGGCCTAGAAAACTCAAGATCCTTTTGACATTTTTCGGTCGAGGAAGCTTCTCGATTCTGGATATTTTTGCCCAATCCACTTCTATCTCTTTAGATGACACCCGATGGCCTAAGACAATTCCTTCCCGCACCATGAAAAGACATTTCTCCCAATTCAAAACTAAATTATTCTCGTCACACCTCTCCAACACAATTGATAAGTTATGAAGACAGTGATCAAAAGAAGAGTCGAATACCAAGAAGTCATCCATGAAAACTTCCATTACATTCTCAAACATATAAGAGAAATAGCCGTCATACACCTTTAAAACGTGGCAAGAGCATTACAAAGACCAAAGGGTATTCTTCGAAAAGAGAACGTACTATATGGGCATGTGAAAGTGGTCTTTTCTTGATCTTTTGGTGCAATGGCTATTTGATTATAGCTGGAATACCCATCAAGGAAACAGTAGTAGTCATAACCAGCTAACCGGTCTAACATTTGGTTGATGAACGGAAGGGAAAAATGATCCTTCCTTGTGACCTTATTTAGCTTTCGATAATTTATGCATACACGCCATCCTGTGACAGTCCGAGAGAGGATTAGCTCATTATTTTTTATTTTTAATCACCGTCATCTTACATTTCTTTGGTACCACTTGCACGGAGCTCACCCATACACTATCAGATATTTCATAAATGATCCCGGCATTCAATAGTTTTAGAACTTTGGCTCGCACAACTTTTTTCATTACCGGGTTAAGACTTCTTTGATAATTAATTGAGTTCTTATAAGAGTCTTTAATAAGAATTTTGTGCATACAAATGGTTGGGTTTATCCTCTTGTTGTCAGAAATAGACCAAGCAAATGTGAACTTATACTTTTTCAAGATAATAAGAAACTTCTCTTCTTCTTCTTGACTCAATGATGACAAAATAATCACCGGGTTGGTAGAGTTCTCACCCAAAAAGGCATACTGAAGGTGCTCGGGTAATTTCTTTAACACCAACCCACCTTGAGGTGAATTTGAAGAATTTGATGAATTCTCTTACCCCTCAAGAGTATCTGATAGGTGAAATTTATCTATTTATTCCCAAGCCAGTTTTGGTAGTTTTCGAGTATTTTTATAGCGTTTTAATATGTTTTTATTTATTTTGTTATATATCAGGTATTTGGGGGTGAAAAAGGACTAAACGGTCCATAAATGAGAAAGTCGGTAGAAGGACGGTAGAGAAAAATAGCAAAATGGATAATATTCTGAACCTGTATCCACTGCTATAGCGGTGAAAATACAAAGAGTTACTGATTCTCCACCACTGTAGCGGTCAAGCGCTAGAAGTCTACCGACCTCTCTACCGCTGCAGGGGTGATCCCATCGCTGCAGTGGTTAGGCGCCTGATAGTTTAGATATTTTACGATATTTTGTTGATATTTTAGAATATGAGATTTGATACTCCAGAGAGGTAACTCCGGATTAGGACTAGGGTTTAAACACAAGACGATAATCTAATAACCTAGGAGGGTGTCAGAAAGTGTGCAATCAGTGACGTTGGGGCGAGACTTATATGACCAAGTGTCGTATAGACGCTCAAGGGGGACTTCGGCGTTGACATGAAGTCACATATTCATTCACTTTACACTCGGAAGAGATAGTGAATATGATTTCGATACCGAGATTTTCGGATAGGATGAATGCCGTTAATGTAAACTAGATTAAAACGAATACGTTTAATTGGACAAAGTTAATCCCTAGGCAATTTACTCCCATTAACGTCAATATTGGTATGTTAGATTAATTAGTTTAATTAGTTAATAAGTTTAGTATTAGATTAATTAGTTTAATTTGAAGTGAGAGTTTGGGTTTAGGGAAAACTTTTGATTGTTTCAGTATTCGAGTACTTGTCATTTTTCTTTCGTTTTAACCATACCCGTGAAATTGTGATAATTGAATAAGTTTGGGGGTATGGTACATTAAAAAAAAAAATCCATATGTAAATATGGTTCCATTTCCGTTTCGTTTGACAAGTGAGTACGTCGGTCTTAAATTTATGTTTAGGGTTGTTTCAAATTTATCTAAGGGGGTTCGAGAGTGATTTTATGCCAAGCGTTATGCCTTGGGTGTCATGGAGTTAACGACGTTAACCTATTTTATATTCCCAATATACCTTTGGCCATGTTCCAAACCGAACCAAGTCTTATTGATCTTTTTGAACTTCCAAGCCTACATTAGTGGAGAGTAGAACCCAGTGAGGTGTAAGAAAATCCTAATCCTTATCGGTTTAAGTTGTGAGCTTCGTTGGTGGGTAATCCAATTTGATTGTTGGGTAATTATATTATTGAGTTTCACACGCACACGTTGAAAGGATCTAGAATGTCGTTTACCATTATTGAATGTCAAAATTCTAGAACATCACATGGTGCATTTTACTCCTGAACTCGATATAATTTGGTGTTGTTGAGGGAAAAATGTTTTGGTCAATAGTTGAATTCAAAACTCGCATATCGTTATGTTTAGGTAGTTTGTGTTTTTTATTCGTTTAGTTTATGTGTTAGTTATTTGGTTGTGTTTTTTATTTTTAGTATGAGTGTTTTGCTCGAGGACTAGCAAAATTCTAAATTTAGGGGTATTTGATAGGTGTAATTTATCTATTTATTTCCAAGTTGATTTTGGTAGTTTTTGAGTATTTTCATAGCATTTCAATATGTTTTTATTTATTTTGTTATAAATAAGGTATTTGGGGTGAGAAGGGACTAAAACGATCCATAAACGAGAAAGTCAGTGGAAGAACGGTGGAGAAAAAGAGCAAAACGGACAATATTCAAAACTGCATCCACCGCTGCAGCGGTGAAAATACAGAGAGTTACTGATTCTCTGCCGCTGCAGTGGTAAAACCACAGCTATAGCGATCAAAATGCAGAGAGCTCCACTGTTGCAGTGGTCACCCGCCAGAAGCCTATCGACCTCTCCACCACTGCAGCGGTCAGGCGCCTAATAGTTTATATATTTTAGGATATTTTGTTGATATTTTGGATCCTATAAATATTATCTCTTCTCCCCCCAAACAGATAGTTGACGTTTTCGGGAGTGTCTTGAGAGCTCCAAGGTCGATCAACCATGAAAAGATCACAATGCGAAAAATGAGAAACGTTATCGGAGCGATTTTAGCGTTAATTCTTTGAATAACGGCTAGTCTAATCATTTATCTTTTTATTTCTTAGTTTAGTTGATTGTTTGTATATGTTTACCTTATATTTTGTTGTATATTTAGTTATAACCATGTATAGCTAAACATATATTGTCTAGGGAGTGATTCGTGTATGAAAACGTTGGTTATATAAAATCTATGTTTTTTTAATGGTTGTTCATGTTTATTCGATTGTGTTTTCCATTTTATTACAATCTTAACATGCTTGTTATGGTATTAGGGTTTATTTTGAGAATACGGGGTTTAACACTCGAGAGAGGTAACCTTGGATTCGGACTAGGGTTTAAACACAACGCGACGATCTAATAACCCAGGAGGACGTTTGAAAGTGTACAATCCCTGACATTGGGATGAGACTCATGTGACCAAGTGTCGTATGGACGCTTGAGGGGGGACTTCGGTGTTGACGCAAAGTCGCATATTCATTAACTTTACACTCGGGAAAGGTAGTGAATGAGATTTCGATACTGAGATTGTCGGATAAGATTAATGCCGTTAATGTAAACTAGATTGAAACAAATATGTTTAAGTGGATGAAGTTAATCCTAGGTAATTTACTCCCACTAACGTCAATATTAATATATTAGATTAATTAGTTTAGTATATTAATTATATTAACAAAACTATAATTTTTATCGCCTAGATAAAGTTAGGTTATGACAATTACGGTACTCAATGATAATCTACACCAATCCCTATGGATACAGCAACCCTTACTCTTTCCACCATACTAAAACTTGACCCGTACACTTGTAGTGAAAGTAGCGACGTAATTTTATGCGCTACTAGTATCCACTTAAGCCACATTGATCGCTTCACTAGGTAACACTTTGAGAGTTAGAATATAGTCCACCACACTTTCTTCCTTGGTATATCCCTCCTCAGCGAAATCCACTATGGATAGGGAATTTGTGAGACTATACTCAAACGAATTATAATGCACAATCTCTCGAACCAATTCCTTATCACAAGAGTCTACCACCTACACTCGATTACATGTTGAACTTTCTTCCAAAAACTTTATGGTTTGTAAAAGGTTGAACTTCACTTTCTCTTCATTGACCCTTAGAGTTAGATTCCCATTATACACATCAATCAATGTCTTTCTGGATGGGACAAAAAGGCCTCCCAAGAATAATGAGAATTTCACTATCTTCTTCTATGTCTAACACCACAAAATCAACTGAAAAAATAATTCTATCTATCTTTACCAGCACATCTTCAATAACGCCCTTTGAATAAGTAAGAAAACAATCCGCCATTTGCAACGAAATAGTACTAGGCTTCATTTCTCTAAGCCCTAACTTCTAAAAATGGATGAAGACATAAGATTGATACTAGCTCCAAGGTTACACAATGCCTCTCAAAGTGAGAACTCCCAATAGTGCATGGGATGGTGAAGCTTCCGGCTTCAGGTTTTGTGTTAATTTTTGTTAAAGAATCGCACTACATTCTTCTATGAGCTTGATGGTTTTTGATAGGTTGAAAATACCTATCTATTTCTAAGCCAAATTTGGTAATTTTTGAGTGTTTTTGTAATATTTTAAAGTGTTTATATTCATTTTTATTTAAATCAGGTATGGGGATGTAAATGGTTGATAATCAAGCAAATCGATAGGAAAGCGGTGGAAAAACGTTGAAGAAGATAAAAAATCAGGAACTACAGCCTCACCGCTGTAGTGCCAGCATCAAGGTCTACTGATCCTTGACCACTGCAGTGATGGCCTTCATCGTTGCAGTGGTGAAAATGTTAGAAGCATTTTGCCTTACCACCGCTGCAACGATGGAAGGGCAAAACGCCCACTGATGAACCATCGCTGCAGCGATCAATTAACCAACTGTCTTTGATATTTTTAGAATTTTTTAAAATATTTAGAGCCTCAGATGATATCTTCCTTTATTTCCTTTCATTAGACATGTTTTTACAATTGTTCAATAACCAATATTCAGACCTAGAAGAGGAGAGCTCATTTGGAAGAAAAGAAAACAATTTCAGAACGATTTTGGCGGAAGTGAAACACTCCACTCTCCAGATTTGATATTCTATCCTTATTCCCTTCTTTGTATTTAAACTTTGAATCTTGAATGATGAATTTATTCTCTTGTTTTAATGTTTATTAGTTTGTGATCATGGTTGACTAAGTAGATATTATCTAGGGATTGATTGGTTCATTTTTATGCATGTTTGATTGAATATGTGTTTCGTTAATAATTTTTTTTTCTTTTTTATCTATATCCAATTGTGTTTACCGTTTTATTACATCCATGGTATGCTTGTTATGGTATTATGGTTGGTTTGAGAATACGGGGTTTGATACTCTGGAGAGGTAACCCCGGATTCGGACTAGGGTTAGACCCAACGCGACGGTCTAATGAATCGGGATATTATTAGATCGTGTGCAATCCGTGAGGTTGGGTCAAGACTCATGTACTTGTTTAGGCGTTAGATAGGGATATCGACGTCGATACGAGGTACATATTCACTCACTTTACACTCGGGAGAGGTAGTGGGCGAGCTTACTATACCTAGATTGTCGGATATGATAAACACCGTTATTGTAAACTAAACAAAATCAAACATGTATTAGTGAACGAAATTAATTCCTAGGTAATACATTTTAATAGAATTAATCTGAAGTAGTTTGGTTTAATTAGTTTTCGATTAGGAGACTCAAAACATTTCTTGAACTAACTAGGTAATATTAAACTATGCCAATTATATTACTTAACTAATCGCTCGACAAATCCTAGAGGATGACACTCGATCTTAAGATCTATTATATTAAAACTTGACGTCATGCACTTATTAGTAAATTCAAGCGTGAAAATATCACGAATAAGTTTTTGGCGCCATTGTCTGGGATTTGGAATAGTGATTTGGTTGATATTACTACCAAGTAGTGCAATATTAATCTCAACATTCTTTTTGTTTTATTTTGTTTTCATTTTTTTTTTGAAATTATTTTTATTTGTTGTGATCACAAGCAGTGTATATTACGTAGTCGGAGTCTGGAATTCTTAACTCTTGATCTTGAGATTGAGAGCACATTGAGGAGATTAAGGAGAGAGTGAAAAAACCAAACTCAAGTCATGGCTAACAGTGTTGATGATCATATACCACAACAACCGTTGGTTCATTAGGTGCTACCACAACAGCCTCTGGAATTGAAAGTTCAACAGCGGGTCCTTAGGGACTACTATCGACCCGTTGGTAGCGCGTGAATACACCGCTACTTTTACTTGCAAGTATACAAGGTCAAGTTTTAGTATAGATCGGGAGATTTAGGGTTATCGTGTCCACATGGATTGATTTTGACTATTATTGAGTACCGCGTTTGTCATGACCAAACTTTATCTAGGCGAAAATAAATGTGTTTAAAATTAATAATACTAATACTAAGTTAAGTAATCTAATTAAATTAACTATACTAATACTATTACGAGATGTTTAGAGAAAGTATTTCCTAGGGATTAACTTCATTTACGAAAATGTGTTTGGTCTCGTTTTAGTTTACGTTAACGGTGTTCGACTTATCCGACAATCTCAGTTCGTAAACTCCCCCGCCACCTTTCCTGAGTGTAAGACGAGGGAATACATGACTTCGTGTCAACAAAAAAGTCCCCCACAATGTCTTAACGACCCTAGGTCACGTGAGTCTCGCCCCAACGTCATTAATTGCACACAATCCAACTCCCGACCGGGTTATTAGATCGTCGCATTGTGTTTACCCTATCGACAATCTCAGTTCGTAAACTCCACCGCCACCTTTCCCGAGTGTAAGACGGAGGAATACATGACTTCAAGTCAACAAATAAGTCCCCCTCAATGTCTTAACGACCCTAGGTCACGTGAGTCTTGCCCCAACGACATCGATTGCCCAGAATCCAATTCCCTCCTGCGTTATTGGATTGTCGCGTTGTTTACCCTAGTCCGAATCTAGGGTTACCTCTTCCGAGTGTCAAACTCCATATTCTCAATATATCTATCTAAGCATGATAAACAAACAATATAGAAACCACAATAAAAATAATGAAGAACAACCGCTAACCAAACACAAACTCAACAAAACAACATTTTCATAAATATATTATTCTCTAGTCAAAAACCTATTTAGCTCATGGACATAGCCGGTTATACAATGTAAATGAAGCTAAACATGCTCAAATAATACTCTTAAATTAAGAAATAAAGGAAAGAACGAGAGAAACTTAGCTTAGTCCGAAGATTTGTCGCTCCCCCTTCTTTGCTTTGTGATCTTCTCCTTAGGATTTGAATGACCACTCCCAAAACCTCTCTCTAAAATACACTATCCCTAATGGAGCTCTCATGGCCGGAGGAGATGAGAGGAGGGGGTATAAATAGGGAAAATATCTAAAATAAATATATAAATCTGTGTAGAGGTGACCGGCGCGGCAGTGGAAGGTCGGTTAGATTATCGTCGCGATGATCATTTTATCGCTGTGGCAGTGGAACAATGGCCTTACTTTCTGTATTTTGTACACTGCAGTGGTGAATTTACAGAGAGTTTGGGCTAACTCTAAAGTTAGATCGTAGCAGCGGTGGTTTGGTCATCGCGGCGGTGGCTGCAGGTTCTGAATTTTATTTTCTTTGCCTTTTTTCCACCGTCTTTGATCCAATGTGATCGTTTTTTTATCCGTTTTCATACCTTTTCACCTCAAACACCTGATTTAGTACAAAAAGAATAAAAACACATCAAAATATATTAAAACGTACTAAACATACTCGAAAACTAACAATGTTCGGATTGGAAAAAGATAGGTAATTTACACCTATCACTTATGATGTTTGACAATTATTCTAGGATTCAGAGCCAGACGATCCAAGAAAATAACTTCGAGTTGAAACCTGCCTTAATCAATTTGGTTCAGCAAAACCAATATGGCGGGAATCTTCACGAAGATCCAAATATCCACCTTGCTACATTCTTGGAAATTTGTGATACGGTGAAGATAAACGGAGTTACCAAAGATCTGATCCGGATGAGGTTATTTCCATTTCACTGCGAGATAGAGCACGGGGTTGGTTTCAGTCAGTCCAATCGGGGAATATCAATACTTGGGAGGACCTAGCACAATGGTTCCTCACCAAGTTTTTTCTACCTTAAAAAATATCGCAGTTGAGAGGCGAGATAGCACAATCTCACCAATGAAATTTTGAGCCACTATTCGAAGCTTGGGAAAGGTTCAAAGATTTATTGTGAAAATTACCCCAACACGGGTACCAGGATTGGTTTCAAATCCAACTCTTTTAAAATGAGTTGGATGGCCAGACTAGAACTATTGTGGATGCCGCCTCGGGAGGATCGTTGTTATCAAAAACTCCTGATGAAGCTAATGCTCTTTTAGAAGAAATGGTGGCTAACAATTACCAATGGCCTAATGAAAGGAATATGGGACAAAAGGTAGCCTCAATTCATAAGGCTGATCCTCTTGCTACCTTATCGGCCCAAGTTTCTAAGCTCATGAAAATATTAGTCGCCTTCTCTACCAAAGATGCTTCGTCGAGTTGTGAAGTGGAAAATGTTACAAGTAGTTCGCAACCGGGAGTGGATAACGAGTTTGAAGAGTGCCATTATGTCAACAACTAGGCCTATACCTTTAGGCCTGCCACCAATATCCCGACTCATTATCATCCCAGAATTTGCAATCATGAGAACTTTTCTAATGTGAATAATCAGAACACATTGCGACTTTCTCCTAGATATGCGTCATAATCTCAAGGATATTAATCTATGCAACAAAACCATCCAATGCGAAAACCTCCAGTGCAAATCCATAAGCCACAATTGGAAGACATGATTGGCTCATTCATGAAGAAAACTCAAACTATTATGCGTAAAACATATAACCGGCTCAATAAACATGAGATGAGGCTAGATAATATTGAGACAACGTGCACCAACACAAATGCAACTGTGAAGTTGTTGAAAACTCAAATCGGTCAACTTGCTAGTGCTATCTAAGAGCAAACCAAGTGGAAGTTTCCAAGTAATACAAAAAGTAACCCGAGGGAGTGCAAAATAATTACCTTGAGGAGCAGAAAGAAAGTAGAAGCAAGTAAGCCAACGGAGGTAGAGCTGAGAGAGAAAATTGACGTTGAAAAGGATGAGCCAAAGGAGAAAGTTGAAGAGAAAATTGAAGAGGAAATGAGGAGAAAAAGGAAGCCATACCAGTTGAAGAGAAAAATGAAGCACAAAGGGTGATTCTGGGAAGAATCTTATTTTCGGACAGTCTACCAATACTCACTACGCCTTTACCATAGCTACAATACTTCCAAAAGAAGAAGTTAGATTCCCAATTTGCTAAATTTCTTGACATCTTCAAGAAAATTCATATCAACATACCGTTTGTGGATCCCTTGGAACAAATGCCCAGTTACGGGAAGTTCACGAAGGATATTATGACAAAGAAGAAAAAGTTGGAGGAATATAAGATGACAAAATTAATGGAGTAATGTAGTGCGATACTTAAAAGAAAGTTGCCTCAAAAGTTGAAGAATCTCGGGAATTTCACAATTCCGTGCACTATTGCAAAATCTCACTTTGATAAAGCGCTTTGTGATCTAGGAGTGAGCAACTATCTAATGCCATCATCCATCTACTAGAATTTGGGGCTTGGTAATACAAAGACGACTACGATTTCTTTCCAAATGGCAGATCACTCATTGACCTATCCTAATGGCATAATTGAAGATGTATTGGTAAAGGTGGAGAAGTTTATATTTTCGGTGGACTTTGTCGTATTGGAAATGGAGGTGGATCGGGAGATTCCTATCATTCCTGGGAGACCTTTTCTAGCCACGAGAAAGGCGTTGATTGACGTTCACAATGGAAACTTGACGTTTGAGGTTGAATGAAGATGAAGTGAAATTTAATATTTTCAAAATAATGAAGTTTTCGGATGAATGCCCAACATGAAATTTAGTGGAAGTTGTTGACTCGTGCATTAGGGAATTCTTTCATGAAAAATTGGATTGGGATCCATTGGAACATGCTATCCCAAATTCCCTATTTATGGGGAATTTTGGTGAAAAAGGCTCAACCATGAAAGATGGTGTTGTGGACTACGTTATATATTTGGAAGCTTTACCTAAAGACGTTGTAGATTCAATTCAAGTGGAGACCATTGAAGACGAAGTTAGTTCTCCCGAACCCTCAAATTTGTCTCACGGTGGGTTAATTCTCAAGCAATTACCGGATCACCTTCGGTATACTTTTTTGGGGGAGAACTTAACCGATTGGATCATCACCTCATCATCCTTAACTCAAGAAAAAGAGAACAAGTTGCTATGTATTTTAAAATGGCACAAATTTGCATTTGCGTGGTCTATTTCTGACATCAAAGGAATTAGCCCAACTATTTGCATACATAAAATCTTGATGGAGGACTCGTTTAAGCCTTCCATTGAGAACCAAAGAAGGCTAAATTTGTCATTAAAGGAGGTGGTCTGAGCCTAGGTGTTGAATCTATTGAATGTTGGAATTATATATGCTATATTGGACAGTGAATGGGTGAATCCAGTGCAAGTGGTTCCCAAGAAAGAAGGCGTGACGGTGGTGAACAATGAGAGGAATGATCTTATTCCTACACGAACCATCACTGGATGGAGAGTGTATATTGATTATATAAAGTTGAACAACGAGACATGGAATGATCATTTCCCTCTACCGTTCATTGATCAAATGCTAGATCGTCTTGCCAGTTATGATCATTATTGCTTTCTTGACGGCTATTCAAGCTACAATCATATAGCCATTGCACCGGAAGACCAAGAAATGGCAACCTTCATATGTCCGTATGGAACATTTACTTACCGTCGTATGCCGTTTGGTTTTTGCAATGCTCCGACAACATTCCAATGGTGTATGATGGCTATATTTTCGGATATAGTGGAGGACATAATGGAAGTGTTCATGGATGACTTTTCAGTCTTTGGATCATCCTTCAACCATTGCCAATACAATTTGTCACTTGTTTTCAACCGTTGTGAAGAGAAACACTTAGTTCTTAATTGGGAAATATGCCATTTTATGGTTAAGAAGGGAATTGTCTTAGGCCATCAGGTCTCTTCCAAGGGGCTTGAGGTGGACCGAGCAAATATTGAGACGATTGAGAAACTTCTATCTCCAATCAATGTGAAGGGAGTCCGAAGCTTCTTAGGCCATGCCGGCTTCTACCGGCATTTCATAAAGGATATTTCTAAAATGGTGAAGCCATTATGTGATTTTCTTGAAAAAAAAATCCCCATTCAATTTTAATGATGCTTGTGTGGAAGCATTCAATGCTATGTAGGAGAAGTTGATCTCGGCTCCAATTATAGTTGCTTCGGATTGGAATGAGCCTTTCGAAATCATGTGTGATGCGAGCGACTATACGGTTGGAGTAGTTTTAGGCCAACACAAGGAGAAGATCTTCTGATCCAGATACTATGCAAGCAATACGTTGAAGGACACTCAAGAGAATTACACCACTACTGAGAAAGAGATATTGGTGGTGGTCTTTGCGTGTGATAAGTTTCGATCTTACATTATAGGATCCAAAGTGACCCTTTATGCGGACCATACTGCCATCTGGTACTTATTTTGAAGAAAGACGCCAAGTCACGTCTAATTTGGTGGATTCTCTTGCTCCAAGAATTTGATGCGGAGATCAGAGATAAAAAAGAGAGTGAGAATATAGTTTTCGATAATCTATCTTGGCTTGCGCAAGAGGATGTTGGTGATAAGTCTTGTATCACAGAAGTATTCTCAGATGAGCAATTGTTCAATGTTGACACTAAACTTCTGTGGTTTGCGGATATTATAAACTATCTAGCATGCAAGGTATTGTCGCCGGACCTATCAAGTGTCCAGAGAAAGAAATTCCTATTCGATTTGAAGCATTATATGTGGGATGAAATGATGTTGTTCAAGAAATTTGCTGACCAAGTCATCCGGAGATATGTTCCCGAAGAGTAAATGGCTAGCATTCTATACCATTGCCATTCATCTCCGTGTGGCGGGCATTTTGGAGCGACATAGACGACCACTTATTTCGTGATTCATATACATTCGTAAGAACTTGTGATCGATGCCAAAGGGTTGGCAACATCTTCGACGACATGAGTTTCCACTGATGTTCATTCTCGACTTGGAGCTATTTGATGTGTGGGGGATAGATTTCATGGGGCCGTTTTCATCATCCTTCGGTCAATAGTACATCTTATGGGCGGTGGATTACGTGTCTAAATGGGTTGAAGCTGTGGCAACGCCAACTAACGACGCCGAGGTGGTTCAGAAATTCCTTCAGAAAAGCATAATGACAAGTTTCGAGACACCTCGAGCCATTATTAGTGATGACGGGATCTACTTTTGCAATAAAATGTTCAATACTTTACTAACAAAGTATGGAGTCCGGCATAAGGTAGCGCTTCCATACCATCGACAAACAAATGGCCAAGCCGAAGTGTCCAATTGAGAGATAGAACAAATTCTAGAAAAGACGATTCATTCTAATCGTAAATATTGAGCGATGAAGTTAGATGATACACTATGGGCATACCACATGGCGTTCAAAACATCGATCAGAATGTCACTATTTCGGTTGGTGTTTGGGAAGGCGTGTCATTTGGCAGTGGAATTAGAAGATCGTGCCCACTGGACGATGGAGGAATTCTGGAATGAAGCCTATGAGAACGCCAAACTCTACAAAGACAATATGAATAAATAGCATGATAAGAACATAATCAAGAGAGAGTTCAGCCTGGGCGAACAACTACTATTATTCAATTCTCGGCTGAGGCTCTTTTCCAAAAAATTGAAGTCCATATGTTCTGGACCGTTCTGGATCAAACATGTATTTCTATTCAGCTCAGTCGAATTGGAAGGTGATGACAAACGCATTTTTCGAGTCAATGGGGAGAGGATCAAGCACTATTTCGAGAATGAAGAATGAGTTGTGGAGAGTATCTCCCTCGTTGACGACTAATGTGGAAGTTTTCTAAGTCCAGGTATGGGACGGTAAATCAAGTGCACTTTTTGATATAAAATCGAGGGTACAGTTTTCGCCAACTTTTTATATTTAGTACTTTTTGGAGGTCAAAATGGTCTCGAAGCGTGTTTGAGATTGATTTGAGGAGTTCAAATATTTGGGGTAGTGTTACGATCATAAAAGTGATGAAATAGCAAAGTGGAGGCAAGGTGGTGGTAGGCTTATTTGAGAAAAATACAGAGAACTAACAAAACATTTACAGGCTTGTCACCGCTGCAGTGCTAAAATGTCAGAATCTTTCCGCTGTTCCACCACTGCAATAGTAAAACAACACAAAGCCTACTGGGCTTCCATCGCTGCAGCAGTGGAATTGACTGCTGCAGCGATGACGCCTCTTTTTAGAGAAGAATGGCACCGTTTAAAAAAAAAACACCATTTAAAAAATCCTACTTCCAAAATCTCTCAAATTTTGCTCCCAAACCATTATAAAACCTCAAATCCATCCATTTATATTCAAAACTAAGATTCCCACCATCAATCGTCCTACAAAAATCGATTTTCAAACCATAAATTTGAGATTCTAGGGTTAGAGTGCAAAGAGGCGATTTCTCCCAATCTCAACTAATTGGCGCTCTAAATTTAGACAAGTAAGTTATTTTGAATCTGCATTACTCGTGCGTATTGCAATCTACTTGTGATTTGCATATTAATGTGAAGATTGGTTGATATTTTAGATTGTTCATGTGAAACCCTAGAACCCTTTTGTGATTTTTCATGTCATTGTGGTTTTGGGTCTATTTTTGGAGAATAACAAGTTGATTTGGGGTGGTTTGTTTGTGTGATTCAAGATTTGATGCCAAGTTTTTGCAAATTTTTATTGAAATTCTTGTGATTGTTGTGTGTACATTAGGGATAGTTGGTATTCTTGAAGATTTTAATTGTTTGGTTGAATTGCATTGTTCCGTTGTGATTTGGTGGCCGTTTTTTGTGTGTTGAATTGATAGGAACAATGCCGAAGAGATCCACCTCCGAACGTCCAAGAGGTGAGAGATCTGTTTCACGATCTGATGATCTCGCCTCGGACTATAACTCAGGCCAATTTGTTTCCAAACGAGTAGAACAACATTTTAATCGGGTTGAGCACAAACGTCCTTGTATTCGGGAGCGCAGATTTGATGAATTGGATGAGCTTGCGGTTAAAATTTCAAATGTGATAAAGGCACGAGATTGGGAACAACTGTGTAGACAACCGACCCCTGGAGTTATAGATTTGGTCTGGAAATTTTATGCAAATTGTGTTGAAACTAAAAACCACTGGACCAGGGTCTGGACTCGTCCAGTGAAATTTGATCTGTATATAATAAATGCTTTGCTAGTGTTGGTTCCTCCGGAACAACGACAAGACTTAGATAAAGAAGTGGAGGAAGAAAACCTACAAATGGTCATTTGGACCCTCTATTACAGCAATATACAGTGGGTACATACGGGGTCGGGTTTCTCCATTTTTCCATCCAAGTTCTTGAACCAATGTTTGAAGATATGGTTCCACTTCATATGCTCCAGCCTCTACCCCACATTTGATTTGTCCGACATCTCCTAAGACTGAGCATTGACGCTATATACAATTGAGACTGGTAAGCCATTGAACATCGGGTTCATTGTCAATTCATCTATCCAGTATGTACTTCGAAACACAAAAACTGGCCTACCATTTTCGTCACTTCTCACCAAAGTTTTCATGAAGGCGGGTGTGGTTAGCTCTGGCGATAGCTTGTGCCTCCTCGTAAGACCTCTGGATCTCGCGTCAATGTGACAAATCTAGAGCCCTGAGGTTCAGAGGCCGAGTGAACAAGAAGTAGGGCCGGAAGAAGAAGAAGAAAAAGAAGAAGAAGAAGCAGGGCCATTTAAGGCGCAAGATGTAGAGGTTCCTGTCTACCAGAAAATCACATTGGACAACCTCTACCAGCAGGTGGTTTATTAGGGAGAGCAGTTCCAGGCTCTTCGACTGGGCACCGCCCCTATTTGCCAAGAGCAATATCAGATCCGGAATAAAAACGCCAAACTTCAGAGGTACCAGGATCAATATAATAAAATGATGTATGAATCTTACCATTATTACGGAGTTCAGGTAGGCCATGATATGAGCGGCTACCTGTCGATACCACTGTTCCCGTCACACTTTTGTAGCCACCACACAATCCATCCCACCACGATGGCAGTGGGGATGACATCTCTCGAGATGGATAATAGAAGGTGATACTTTAAAGTCTCACCCCCTAGGTACGTGTTCGCAACCCATTATTGTCATCATGCTATATGCTGTTATTGGGATTACTGATGGGTCATTGTTGACACTGATCAATTCAAGTTTGGGGGGATGTATATGTTGTTTTGTTACACCGAATGGATGTTTTTTTCTATCATTGTTTCTTTTACTTTTGTATGCTTTAAAGTATATATATTTTTCTTGTTTATAGACATTTTAATGGATATATAGTTTTAGTTGTTAAACGTTTTATAATTTAAGTTAATTTGTAGTTTTTATTTATGCATGTTTAGAAGTAAATTGTGGTGTTGTGAATATATAGTGTAATGTATGCATGTTAGTGTTTAGTTTTAGTATAATTGTGTTCGTGTATGAAGTAGTAATTGTGTCCTGAGTTTTTGAGTTCTTCTGGGCCATTACCCGATGATGAAAATTATCCACTAGTTGTATATCGAGGTCGGGGGTAGTGCTAATTCATGTGTATTCTGTATACTTGGCATGTTGATAAGGTAAAAGTCATTTTTGATCCAAAGTTTCAAGATCACACTCATTGTATGGATTTTCAATCGATTTGATGCCGATTATTTAGTAGCAAGTTCATGACAAATTTAAGGAATCTAGAACTTGATTGAGGGAAACTTGAGGTGAAATCCTAGGCGAGGTAGTTAAGGAGACATGATTTAGGCATTCATTTCTATCGCTTGAGCCTTTGAAGCCTACCTTGTTATATGTTTATCTCTCGTTACCCTGTTGAAGCCTATAAGCCTTTCAATTCTGAACACGTAACAAATGCCCTGGCCAATAAAACTTTTTCCAAACCTATGTTGCTAAACCTAATTAAGGTATAATGTGAGTCAAAATCAAGTTAGCATTTTTTTATGCTACTGAAGTGAGCAGTTGGGTTTGGAGTGAACTTTTCATTGGTTCGGTATTAGAGTACTCGTCATTTTTCTTTCGTATTCCCATACTTGTGAAATTGTACAAATTAAAAAAGTTTGGGGGTACGGTTTTGATTAAAAAAAATGTAAATATAATTCTATTTTTGTTTCTTTTGACAAATGAGTACAACGTTCTTAGATGATTGTTCAGGGTTGTGTTTTAAATATTTGTGGTTATGAGAGTGATTGAGTGCCAAGCGTTGTGCCTCGGGTATCATTGAGTTATAACCTTTACCTATTTTCTATTCCTGATATACCCTTGGCCATTTACCAAAAACCTAACCAAGTCCTATAGATCTTTTTGAACTTCTAAGCCTACATTAGTGAAGAGTAGAACCCAATCTGGCATATGAATATCCTAATCCTTTATGGTTTAAGTCATGATCTTTGTTGGTGAATAATCCAACCAGTGTTTGGATAGTTGTATAATTGAATTTTCACACACACACTTTGAATGGATCTAGAATGGTCTTTATTGATATTGAGTGTTGAAATTCTAGAACACCGCATGGTGTGTTTTAATCTTGAACTTGTGTTGATTGGGGGCCGTTGAGGGAAAAATATTTTGGTTGATTAGGTGAATTCGGAACTTATATGCCATTACTTCTCATTCATTTTTTTTTTTTTTTATTATTGAAGTTAGTTAATTAGTAGTGTTAATTATTTTATTTTAGTGTTAGGGGGTTTTGCTCGAGGACTAGCAAAATTTCAAGTTTGGGGATATTTGATAGGTTGAAAATACCTGTCTATTTCCAAGCCGAATTTGGTAGTTTTCAAAAAATTTTATATTATTTTAAAGTGTTTATATTCATTTTTATGTAAATCAGGTATAGGGACATAAACGGTTGATAATCAAGTAAATCGGTAGGAAATCGGTGGAAAAACATTGAAGAATATAAAAGATCATGAATTACAGCCTCACTGTTGCAGCGCCTGTGTTAAGGGCTACTGACCCTTGACTGCTGCAACGATGGCCTTTATCGGTACAGCGGTAAAAGGGTCAGTAGCATTCTGCCCAACCACCGCTGCAATGATGGCCCTCACTATGCAGCGATGGAAGGGCAGAACGCCTAGTGATGAACCATCGCTGCACCAATGATGCCCACCGCTGTAGCGATCAATCAAGCAAATGTCTTTGATTTTTTAAAATATTTTTAGGAAATTTTGAGCCTTAGTTGATATCTTCTATTTCTACATTTTATTGGACACGTTTTTACACTTGTTCAATAGCCAATATTCAGACCTAGAAAAGGAGAGCTCATTTGGAAGAAAAGGAAACAATTTCAGAATAATTTTGGCGGAAGTGGAACACTTCACTCTCCAGATTTGATATTTTATCCTTGTTTCCTTCTTTGTATTTAAACTTTGTATCTTGAATGATGAAGTTATTCTCTTATTTTAATGTTTATTTGGTTCTGATCATTATTAACTAAGTAGATATTATCTAGGGATTGATTAGTTCATGTATATGCATGTTTGATTGAACATATGTTTCGTTAATGGTTGCTTATCTATATCCAATTGTGTTTACCGTTTTATTACATCCATGGTATGCTTGTTATGGTATTATGGTTGGTTTGAGAATATAGGGTTTGATACTCGGGAGAGGTAACCCCAGATTCGGATTATGGTTAAACATAATATGACGGTCTATTGAATCAGGAGATTATTAGATCATGTGCAATTCATGAGGTTGGGTTAAGACTCATGTACTTGTTTAAACATTAGATAGGGATATCAACATCGATATGAGGTCCATATTCACTTACTTTACACTCGGGAGAGGTAGTGAGTGAGTTTACGATACCTAGATTGTCGAATAGGATGAACACCATTATTGTAAACTAAACGAAATCAAACATGTATTAGTTAATGAAATTAATCCCTAGTTAATCCATTTTAATAGAATTAATCCAAAGTAGTTAGGTTTAATTAGTTTTCGATTAGCAGATTAAAAATGATTCTTGAACCGTCTAGATAATATTAAACTATGCCAATTGTAGTACATAACTAAACGCTCGACAAATCCCAGAGGACGATACTCGATCTTAGGATCCACTATATTAAAACTTGACCTTGTGCACTTGCGAGTAAAATCAAGCGTGAAAATATCGCGACCAATTTCGTATTCCTCCAACTTTTTTTTTTTGGCCATGATGTCCTTAAAAGTTATTCCATAATTGGGCATTTTCTCAAATGCATCTGCGAACGGAATATTGATGTAAATTTTCTTGAAAATCTCTAGAAACTTTTCAAATTGGCTATCCAACTTCTTCTTCTAAAACCATTGTGGGTACGGTAATAATGAAGTGATCATGAGAGGGATGTTCGGGGATGAGATTGAACCCAAAGTTTCTTCGGGAACTTTCTTTTGCTTCTTATCCCTAATAGCCTTCCTTTTACAACTAGATATCTCTGTAGACTCTTGCTCTAGTAGCTTTGTTTCTTTAACTTTATTCCCACGTCTCAAAGTGATAGTTTTGCAATCCCTTGGGTTAGTTTCCATATCACTTTGGAACTTTCCCAAAGGTTTCCCCTTGATGGCGCTAGCAAGTTGACCAATTCGCATCTTGAGGGATTTCACGGTCGCGTCGGTATTAGTGCAAGTCGTCTCAATATTGTCAAGACTAGTCTCATGTTAATTGAGATGAATATGATTTTCTCTCATCATATTATTAGTTTGGCTCATGAACACAGTAAACATTTCTTCCAACGGTGAGTTACTATTGTCCACCTGCTATTGTTGTGAAGGACGATTTTGTTGTTGTTGAGGAAGACCCTGTGGTTGCGAAGGATAACCGGGAGGAGCTCGCAGGGCATCATGGGTGTTTGCGCAAGAAAAATTTTCATGGTTCCGAATCCCGAGATGATAATGAGTTGGGATGTTATTAGCAGGCCTAAAGGCATTGGCTCGATTGTTGATAAAATGTCATTCTTCAAATTCATTATCATTCCCTAGTCGAGAAACACTAGCCATGTTATCCATCTCTCTACTTTATGAGGTATCCGTGGTAGTGAAACCAGTAATTCGTTCCGTGAGCTTCGAAACTTGGGCCGACAAGATAGCTAGAGGATCAACCTCATAAATATCCACTACCTTTTGTCCCATATTGCGTTCATTAGGCCATTGAAAATTGTTGGCCTCTATCTTCTCCAATAACACTTGAGCTTCATTAGGAGTTTTAGATAACAGAGAACCCCCAAATCCTGTATCCACAATCATTATAGTTCGTCTATCCACAATTGTTGGATTTGAAACCAATCTTGATACCCGTGTTGGGGACATCTTCTCAATAAGTCCTTGAACCACTCCTATGCCTCAAAGAGTGGTTCGTAATCATTTTGGCGAAAGATGGCGATTTTGCCTCTCAATTGTGAAGTCTTCGATGGAGGGAAATACTTAGTGAGGAACCTTTGGGCTTAGTCCTCCCAAGTAGTGATACTTCCCATATGTACAGATTGGAACTAACTTCTAGCTCGATCTCGAAGGGAAAATGAGAATAACCTCAGTCGAATGATATCCTCTAGGACTCCATTAATCTTTACGGTATTGCATATCTCCAAAATAGTCGCTAGATTGATATTGGGATCTTCATGTGGAAGCCTACCATATTAGTTTTGTTGAACCATGTTAATCAGGGTGAGTTTCAGCTCAAAATTGTTGGCATTGAATGGTTTCTTTCAAATTCCTGAATAATTATTGTTCACAACGGGTCCAAAATAATCCTGAAGGACCTATTGTTGTTGTTGTGGCGGTGCTTGAGGTACCGATGGTTGTTGCGGTAGATGGTTATTACCACCGTCGGCCATTTCCGAAACTTGGTCTCTCATTTTTCTCCTTAATTTCCTTAGTGTGCATTCAACTTCTAGATCAAGAGGTAGAACTTCGAAGCTACGACTTTGTCGCATACACTGTCAACCACTACAACAAAAGAAAAAAATCAAACTAAAATAAAAATTTAAAAATGTCTGAATTAAGATTGAGTTACCTGGTAGTAATATCAACTTAATTTCTAACTTTCAATCCCCTGCAATGGCGCCAAAAACTTGTTGCGATATTTATATGCTATGTGTACTCGCAAGTGCCCGAGGTCGAGAAAGTAATAAAGTGATCCAAAGATTGAGAATCGTCCTCTAGGATTGTAGTTACAAATGGCTAAGTACCACTATTAGAATAACTTAATTTTATGCAGGCCATCGAAGACTAAGTGATGAAAATTAGATCAACAACTAAACTAATAATTAATAAAGGAAGTAAATATCTAATGGTAGATTTTATTTGAGGAAATTTAATGGAATAAGGGCTCAAGGGGGTTTGACATCACTTTGCTAAACTGTGCTAATCCGCTTCAAGTTTGTTAATGAAATTTATGCCCAATCATTAACCATGGATCTCTACAGTGACCTCGCTCCCTCTTTTGAGTGCCGAGTAAGGTAGTTTGTATAATCACTTAAACAGAAATGTTTATTCAATTCAACTAATTATCCAATTGTTAAGTTCTGTCCATCTAATGGCTACCCAAACTGTCACACCCCCACCACGGGCCCCCAACGCTCGAGGCTGGCCGCGATGTTGACTTGATATTACCTGACCAACCAACAAATATACATATATATAAACATGTACTACCATAATTTTTTTTTTCAAAATAGTATTCACCCACTTCAGAATTTGCGAATACATGTGTCCCAAATTTTTACAACAAAACCACAAAAAACATAACATTTCACAGTTCACATCTGCCCAACCAACCCTCCAAAAAACGACACCACCTTCTGACTCTACCTAGTGCCAGTAGTGGACTCGTTCCCAGTTGCGGCACCTGAAACCAAATATTTATCGGTGTACTGTCTTCATAATATAAAAATAATTTATGGATAAAATATAATTATCGAATATCACTTTCCAAAATATAATAGATATATAGCCGCACACTGATGCAAAAATAAAACTCCAAAACTATCATCGTAATTAAATAATGCATCTAAGTCAACCAATCAAATTATTTTCATATATAATAAAATACCTCACACATATTTCTCTACTAGCCATAGGATCGTTTCACCTTACGATCGGGAGTTACGATGGTACTGTAACTTGTACAACTGTGCCATCTAAGGTGGTTATCAGTGCTAGGGCCATTTAATATCTCCAATGGTAGGAGCCAACACGTGGTAAAAACCACCATATCATGATGACAATCATCATCATCATTATCAACAATAACAATATGTATCAACCACCTGCAGGACTTGCCCTCCTGTCAGGTTATAACATATCGTTCTACAAGACATACCCTTCTGTCGGGATCACGCGATGACATAGTCAGATAAAAAAAAAAAACAGTTTTCACATTTAAAAATTTACTTGATCCGCATAATGTTATAAAATAATCTATTTTAGTAAACCTTTTTTTTTTCCTCACATTTTAATACGAAAATATAATTTAACAATTTACATAGAAGATAGTACACTCACCTTGATTTTTGCGCTACTAAAAAACACTATCGTCAGAATTCTATGTGGGCGGCGTCGCTTGTGAACTTAACAACCAAAGGGCTTAAACTAAGAATTCATTTGAAATAAATCTAATATGAAATGCGTGACCCTAAAATGCACCATTTTCCATTCCTATTTTTTTTTTTTATATGAAATTATTTAATGCCTAATTTCTTAAATTAATATTAACTGTACGAAAATTATTAAAGTAAGGGTTACAAAAACTTTTGTGTTAATAATTTAATTTGTAGAAAAATATTAATCAACTGTTAAAATTTTTATTAGTCCACGAAATACTAAAAATTATCGTTTTCATAAAATTTACCATTTTTATTTTAAATTGTATATTTCACAAATTAGATATATCTACACCTACTATTTTCTCGAACTCACGTATATATTTTGACATATAAATATACATGTAAACTTCTCCATATAGATAGTCCCATGAATTAAATGTGATATATATTTTATTTTGGCAATATACACACACGTACATATAAATGATGAGAAAGAGAAAAAAAGAGAGGGAATATCTGCAGCAGCGAGAAAGAGAGGAAGAGATTTTTTTTTAACAATTTCGGAACACACATACATACATATATATATATATATATATGTGTGTGTGTGTGTGTGTGTGTGTGTGTGTGTGTATAAGTCCACCGCATTTTTTTTTCAACTTTTTTTTTTAACACATGAGGAACCGTCGCGTTGTGTTTACCCTATCGACAATCTCAGTTTGTAAACTCCACCGCCACTTCTCCTGAGTATAAGACGAGGTAATACGCGACTTCATGTCAACGAAAAAGTCCCTCTCAACTTCTTAACAACCTTAGGTCACGTGAGTCTTGCCCCAACATCATCGATTGCCTATAATACAACTCCCTGACCAGTTACTGAATCGTCATGTTGTTTACCCTTATCTGAATCTGGGGTTACCTCTCCCGAGTGTCCAACCCCGAATTCTAGATATATCCATCATAGCATAATAAACAAATAATACGATAAACGTAATCAAAATAACGAAGAACAACCGCTAATGAGACATGAACTCAATTAAACATATTCATAAATATAGTGTTAATCCCTAAACAACCTATGTTTAGTGATAGGTATGAAAAACCTATCTATTTCTAAACCGAATATTTTAGTTTTCAAGCGTTTTAGTTATATTTAATTGTATTTTAGTTTGTTTTAGTGTAAAACAGGTGAAAGGACGTTAAAAGGCGATAAACAAGTGAAAACGGTGGAGAAACGGTGAACAAAATGTAAAAAATAGAGTTTTAGTGAATGAAGACCACCGCCTAGGAGGAAAAGAGGCAAAATGTTGGATTGCTGAAGGGATGAATCACCACCTAGGCGAGAAAGCGACAGATTGTTATGCCAACAGCCACCGCCTAGGCAGAGAAACCATCGCCTAGGCGAAGATCCGATAGAAACTTAACTGACTTAAGCCACCGCCTAAGCGGTGACCACCGCTTAGGCGGTGACACTCTGCACAAAAATATCTATTTTTAGATATTTTAAAGATATTTTCCAACTCCCTCTTTTTAACCCCTTTCTCCACTAAACCTCAAAAACCCTAAGACGTAAGAGAGGCCCCGGTTGAGATTTGGAGAGCTCCTTCCACCTTAGTTAGGTTTATATAATTTTGGAAGTAGATTAGATTAGTTGTAGAGAGTGATCTTGGCCAATCCTCGAAGAGCTAGAAGAGGAAGTTCATCAATGGAGAAAAGGAAGCTCGGGATGAGCGTTCTTTGGTGAAAGTGGACTACTCCACTTTGAGATTTGGCTTTTCTTACCTTGTTTCCATCTTTGTATTCAATGTTTATTGTTGATATTGATGATCTCCTCTTGATTTAATGTTGTATTGGCTAAGAACATGTTAGTGTAATTAGATATTAGTTAGAGAAAGATGTAGTTGTGTAAATACTTGTTTGGTTTAATATACGTTTCTTTAACGGTTGTTTCTTTGAAGTCCGATTGTGCTTATCATTTGATGACGATCTTAGTATGCTTATAATGGTATTAGCTTTGGATTTGAGAATCTAGGGTTTGACACTCGGGAGAGGTAACCCTGGATTCGGACTAGGGTAAACATATTGTTACGACCTAACGACCCGGGAGGGCGTTAGTTAGTGTGCAATCGATGACGTTGGGTCAAGACTTACGCGGCCTAGAGTAGTTAAGACATTGAGGGGGACCTCTTAGTCGACATGAAGTCGCGTATTCCCCCGTCGTACACTCGGAACAGGTGGCGGAGGAGTTTACGAACTGAGATTGTCGGATACCTAAACTCCATTATTGTTAACTGAATGAAATCAAACATGTATTAAGTGAATGAAATCAATCCCTAATTAATCAACTTAGTTTGGATTAACCCACTAATTGTAGTTTAGATTAGTTTAATTTTGTATCATGTCTTTCGTCGTCAGGATAATATGAGACTACGTCAATTGCAATATTTAATTATTCACGCTTTTCTCTGTGGGAATGATATCCGATCTTCAAGATCTACTATATTAAAACTTAGACCTCGTATACTTGCGAGTGTAAGTAGCAGTGTGCATATCGCGCGCTACCAAGTTTTTGGCGCCGTTGCTGGGGATTTGTGTGAATTTTATTGAATATTGCAAACAATACGCGGTACGGCTTAGGACTTAAGTTTTAAATAGGAGAACCAAATGTATCGTATTCTAGTCCCGTCAACGCACCAAGTTTATGGCGCCATTGCTGGGGATTAGTATGAATTTTAAGTTGATATTGCGATTAAGTGGTCGAATGTTAATCTTGACATTTATTTTTGTTTTGTTTTTATTTTTAATTTTTGTTTCATTGTGTTAATGAGATAAACCAGTACGAAAAACGATAAAGAAGATTGGAATTCTTAATTCTCAATCCCGAGATTGAGCTTATTGCAATTGATAAGGACCGAGAGGAGAAGCCGACTTCAAAGCCATGATCTTGATCTGACTGAGCATTTGAGCCCAAATTCCTTGTCTATGGGGAATTTTGGTGAAAAATACTTAGCAACTAGAAAAGTCTAGCTGGGGACGGTAACTCAAGCGCTAATTTTTTTTAAAATGAAACTCAGGGTATCAAATTACCCGATGTTTGTTACTATTTATTTGATTATTTATTCTTTTTGGAAGCCGACAAAGCTTCAGAACGTGTTTGGAAGTGAATTTAGGAGTGTGGACACTTGGGGAAGTATTTTAAGTTTAAACATGTTGAACAAGCGAAGTGAAAACGTACGGGGTGGAGCCGTATTTTGAAAATTTGAGAAAAACGTGAAAGTAGGAGCTGCAGGCCCACTGCCTAAGCGGTGAACCACCGCTTAGGTGGTAAAAATACAGGTTGTGTGTTTTTTAGCTAAAACGGCCCACCGCCTAAGTGTTGAACCACCGCTTAGGCGGTAAAAATACAGGATACAACAAATTTTCAAAACACGCTCTACCGCCTAGGCGAAAATAGTGCAGATAGCCGAGTTTTCGCACTGGTGTAACTTCGCTTAGGCGGAAAAACCACTGCCTAGGCGGATTATCGTCAGAAAGGTTTTCTTTTTTAAAAAAAAGGCTCCACCGCCTAAGCGTAGAAACCACTGCCTAGGCAATGGACCTTCTGCAGTTAAAATAGCCCTTGTTCGTTCAAAAATTGAAATCACAAGGCTTATTTTCCAAAATCCTCCACCTTCTCTCTAAAACCTCACTCCCAAACCATTCCAATACTCGTAAAAATCATCCTTCCATTACAAAATTTGTGTTTTCCACCCCAAATCATCCACCTCAAATCAATTTTCAACCCCATTTTCGCAATTTTCTTTATTACTTTGGGATTTTGGTTTGATTTTTGGTGATAACTTAGTTTCTATGGATTGTTAAATTATGTGAAACAAAATTGCATGCTACATTGTTCATATTTTGTTGAAACATTGTGATTAGTGTGTGCGCCAGATCAAATCCACAAGTTTATGTGTGACCGCTTCGGTATTGCTGCCGCACTTTTTGCAAACGCCACAATTTCCATTCCGATATGATAGTGGTAGAAAGGAATTTCTTGTCAGGTGAACAGTAGGGAATAAGTCTTATTCCCTAGGTATGTGTTCAAGCCATTTTGTATGCATTAATGCTATATGTTTATTGGGTTCGCTGATAGTGGAACACGTCTTTTGTTCAAGCATGTATTGGGATGGAATTGATGATTAGTTTAGTGGATGTTCATCCTTTTTGATTTTTTGTAGAAAAGGATGAACTATTATTATTTTTTTTAACAAAATGCAATTTGTTTTATTTATTTTTTATTTTTTTATTTTTATGTACAAATCTATGTTTATGTATGTATTTTTATTATGAATATTTTAGTTTTTAAATTTTTAGTTTAGTGTAGTTTAATTTTTGTTTTTGCATGAGTAGTGTTAGATTAATTAATGTATGTTAGTATTAGATTTAGTTTAGAATTGTGTATGTATAAAGTTGTGTTTGCATGTTTAGATGTTGAGTTCATTTGGGCCAAGACCCGATGATGAGAATTATCCCCTAATTGCATATTGAGGTCGGGGGTAATACATTCCTTTTGTGTTTTGTGTGCTTAACATGTCGATTGGGTAAAAATTATCTCGATTCTAAAATCGCACGACATTTGAACTCAATGTATAATTATCTGAACGATTAGACGCTGATTATTCCATATTAAGCTCATGATATAAAATGCGGAGACTAGAATTTGATTTGGGGAAAACTTGAGGCGGAATTCTAGGTAAGGTAATTCCGGAGAAGTGATTTAGGCCGTCATTTTTTCGCTTGAACCGTTGTAGCTAATCTGAAAATTTTCATTTCCTATTTTCCCTGTCGAAGCCGATAACGTAATCAAATTCTGAAAACGTTCAAATACTCCTTTCAATTAAATTTTTTCTCACCCAATGTCGCTAAGCCTAATTTTCAAAATTGAGTGAAATCAAGTGAGCGGTCGGGTTTCTGATAAATGTTTATTGATTCGGTATTAGTGTATTCACTTGTCACTTTCGTATTTTTTTTTTTTTTTTTTGCACGCTCCTAAAATAAGTTTGGGGGTGTGTTTCTATAATTTCTTTTTATGTATTCCTAAAATTTTATTAATTCGAATAAGTTTGGGGGAGTGTTTCTCCAACTTATTTTTGCACTCTCCTAAAATTGTAATAATTCGAATTAATTTATGAATATGTTGTTAAAAAAAATAAAAAATAAAAAAATGTGAATATAGTTTTCATTTTCTTCTCTTTCGACAAGTAAATACAAGGATCTTCATTTCTTATTCAGAGTTGTACTTTAAATGTGGGGGTCATGAGAGAGGATAGCGACAGGCGATTTTACCTCGGGTATCAATCGATTAAACTGATTTGCTATTTTTATTCCAGTAATACCCATGGTCGTTCTCCAAAGCCAAACCAATCCCTATTGATATCTGTGAATATCCGAGCCTACATTAGTGGATAGTAGACTCCAATCAAGCATATGGTTTTCCTGAATCCTTCAACGGTTTAAGTTATGAGCTTAATGATTGAATAATTGAATCCGGTATTTGACTAGTTACATATTTGAGTTCTCACACACACATTTCAAATGGATCTAGAATGGTTTTTATTGATATTGATTGTTGAAATTCTAGAACACCACTTGGTGTGGGTTACTTCCCAAACTTGATCAGATTTAGGGATATTGAGGGAGGAACAAATTGGTCATTTCGATTGAACTTTATATTTACATACATATACTTCTTTCGTGTTAGTTAAAATTTTTCATTTTTAGTTGGTTATTGTTTTTGTTAGTTTAGTTTAGTGTTATTGTTTTGCTCGAGAACTAGCAAAATTCTAAGTTTGGGGGTATTGATAGGTGTGAAAAAACTATCTATTTCTAAACTGAATTTGTTAGTTGCAAGCGTTTTAGTTATATTTAATTGTATTTTAGTTTGTTTTAGTGTAAAACAGGTGAAGGGACGTTAAAGGGCGATAAACAAGTGAAAACGGTGGACAAACGGTGAACAAAATGTGAAAAATAGGGTTTCGGTGAATGAAGACCACCGCCTAGGCGGAAAAGAGGCAGAATGTTGGAGTGCTGAAGGGATGAACCACCGCCTAGGCGAGAAAACCACCACCTAGGCGAGAAAGCGACAGATTGTAAAACGCTTGTAATGATATTAGGGTTGGATTTTATAATCTAGGGTTTGACACTCGGGAGAGGTAACCCTGGATTCGGACTAGGGTAAACATATCGTTACGACCTAACGACCCGGGAGGGCATTAGTTGGTGTGCAATCGATGACGTTGGGTCAAGACTCACGTGGACTAGAGTCGTTAAGACATTGAGGGGGACTTCTTCGTCGACACGAAGTCGCGTATTCCCCCATCTTACACTCGGAAGAGGTGGCAGAAGAGTTTATGAACCGAGATTGTCAGATACCTAAAGTCCGTTATTGTCAACTGAATGAAATCAAACATGTATTAAGTGAAGGAAATCAATCCCTAATTAATCAACTTAGTTCAGATGAACCCACTAATTGTAGTTTAGATTAGTTTAATTTTAAATCATGTCTTTCGTCGTCAGGATAACATGAGACTACATCAATTGAGGTATTCAATTATTCACACTTTTCTCTGTGGGAACGATATCCGATCTTCAAGATCCACTATATTAAAACTTAGAACTTGTATACTTGCGAGTGTAAGTAGCGGCGTGCATTTCGCACGCTACCATTTAGCTAATGGCCATAACCATATATACAATGTAAAATGGACTAAACATGCCCAATAACTACCGAAATAAAGAAAACAAAGAAAGGAAATGAAAGAACTTAGCCGATATTCGATGATTTGGCACTAAAACTATTGAACGATTACTTCTTCCTTCTTCTTCCACCTCAGGTTGTGAGCTCTCTCTCAAATATATCTCAAACTCAACCTAAATATATTCTAAGTGGCTTGGGGGTGATAAAAATTGGAATAGATGAGGGGTTTTATAGGGCTCAAATTATCCAAAAAATATCCTAAGTCTATATAGAGGTGACCGCCGCGGTGGTGAGTATGTCGGTTAGTGATCATAGCAGCGGTGGAGGAGGTGGTGGAATTGGTGAACATCCTGCATTTTTATCGCCGCGGCGATGGATGTTCAGCAAGATAGGATCTTCTCTGTATTTCACTACCGCGGTGGAGGTCGGGAAGCAGCGGCGGTGGTATTTGTTTTTAGAATATTGTCACGTTGCTTGTTTTTCCACCGTTCTCGATACGATTTGATCATTTATGCTCCATTTTCCTACCTTTTCACCCCCATACACATGTTTTAATACAAAAATAATAAAAACAAATTAAAATGTACTAAAACGTACTAAATGTACTCGGAAACTAACAATGTCCGATTTGGAAATAGATAGGTAGTTTACAGCTATCAAATACCCACAAACTCGGAATTTTGATAGTCTTCGAGCAAAACACCCACACAATAAAAGAAAATATAACAACTAAAAACTAAAAATAAAAAACACGATAGAAAAATATGTGCAAGTTTTTAGTATCATCTACTGGCCAAACGAATTATCCCTCGTCGGCCCCCCAATCCTATCGAATTCAAGCATAAAAACACAACAAGCTGTGTTCTAGAATTTCAACATTTATAATAGTATGCCCCGTTATAGATCCTACTAAAGTGTGTGTGTTTAAAACTCGAATATATAACTATCTGTTAATCGGATTGGATTATCCACCATATAAGCGCATGATAGAAAAAACCCGAGGGTATGGGGAATCCATAGGCTTGACTTGGGATCTATTCTCCACTAATGTAGGCTCGGAGATTCAAAAAGATTAATGGTCTTGGTTAAATTTAGGACAAATGGCCTAGGGTAAATTTGAAAGAGAAAACGGGTTAACGTCATTAACTTGACGTTACCCAAGGCACATCGCTTGGTATTCTCACACTCGAAACCCCATAGTTAAATTGGAAACATCCATGGACATAAGTTAAGAACGACGTACTCACTTGTCAAAAACAAACAGAAATAAACCATATATACTTAGTTTTTTTCTATTTTTTTTAAACAAACACACCCCCAAACTTATTTGATTTGTACAATTTAAGGGGTGTGTGAAATATGAATGAAAAACAACGAGTACTTGAATACCGAACCAATTAATAGCTCGCCCACAACCCAACTGCTCACATCAAGAAGCATTTGCAACTGCTAGCTTGATTCACTCATATTGTGCCTTTAGTTAAGCGATGTAGGGTTGGACAAGGTTCAATCGGCTATGGTATTAGTTAAGTGTTCAGAATTAAAACAACATTTAGGCTTCGACAGGGTAATGAGGGGTAATGATATATTAGGGTAAGCTTACAAGGCTTAAGTGAGAAAATGAATGCCTAAATTATGTCTTCCGAACTACCTTGCCTAGGATTTCGCCTAGAATTCCCCCCAAATCAAGTTCTAGAAACCCTAATGTCATGAATTTAGGTGATATATAATCGTTTTCGAATCAATTAGACGCTTATATAACGAGTTTACGTGCTCGTGCAAGTAGGATGTATAATAACTATTACTAAAACATAACGTTGAGCACACATAACATACATGCATGAGCTTTACACTCGACCTCAATAAACAACCAAAGGAAAGACTCATCATTGGGTAATAGCCCAAATGACGTCAAAACTCTGCACATTCACAACAACTAAACTCAACAAACTAATCCTAAACAATCATGCATACATAGAAAACAATAAAACATAACTAGCACATCACCACCAACTTAAAATAGGTAATGTTCAAAAGAACCCATTAGTGATCCCAATAGACAGAATATAGCATATAAATGAAGACGGGGATTTAAAACACGTACCTGGGAGGCCAGAGAATCTCGCCTCTGACTCAAGTTGGCGAAGATGGATCTAACTTATTTTTCCTTGGGTTGCCTCCCAAGAAGCACTTGGTTTAAGGTTGTCAGCCCGACATGCCGAAGTGCTCGTCAAAGAGCGGCTTCTGCCCATATTAAGTGTCGTACAACACCACATACGGGTCTTAGTTCAGTACGCCCTCAAGATTGGCGAGATGTAGTAATGTATAGCTCGAGCTTTCAATAGGATGCTTTACGAGCTCATGTACTTGGTGGGCAGGGAAGAACGTTGCTAGCGGCGGAGAGGAACAAGCGAACCACATCGGATCCTCATAAATATGATCGTCTTGGAGTTATGGTGGCGTGGTGGTCGTAATTAATCATCGCCACTTTCATCGCAAGTGTACGGGTCAAGTTTTAGTATAGTTTGGGAGAGTAGGGGTATCGTGTTCACGGGGATTGGTTGAGAATATCGTCGAGTATCGCAATTATCATAACTTGACTTTATCCAGGCGATAAAAATGGTATTTAATTAATAAATATTAATACTACAATATTAATTTATATAATTATACTAATATATTGGTAGGATATTTATGGGAATTATTGCCTAGGGATCAATATCATTCACTTAAACGTGTTTGTTTCAATCTATTTTCATTAATGGCGTTCATCCTATCCGACAATCTCTGTATCTATAACTCATTCACTCCCTATTCTGAGTGTAAAGTAAATGAATATATGACTTCGCGTTGATGCTGAGGTCCCTCTCGAACGTCTTTTCGAACACATAGTCATATGAGTCGTGAACCAACGTCATTGATTGCACACTCTCCAACTCCCTCCCAGGTTATTGGATTATCACGTTGTGTTTACCATAATCCTAATCTGGGGTTACCTCTCCCGAGTGTCAAACCCCATATTCTCGGTACATTGTAACAAGCGTAATAAACAATACAACACGGCAAACACAATCAGATAACCATGAACAACCACTAACAAAACATTGATTTTATATAAACAACATTTTTATAAATTCAATCAAGCCTTAGACAATATATGTTTAGCTAAACATGGCCGTAGCCTTATATACAACTAGAAACGAGCTAAACATACACAAACATTCAACCAAATCTAAGAGAGAAAGAGAGAAATGAAGAAACTAGCCGTTTATCCGAAGATCTGACGCTAAAACCGTTCTGAGAACGCTTCCTCCTTCTTTGCAATGTGATCTTCCCTTGGTGGAATGGCCTCGAAGATCTCAAGACTTCCCAAAACTTCCAAAATATCCTAAAAATCTTAAACTGTCTGCAGAGGGACCATCGCGGTAGTGGGATTCACCGCCACGGCAGTGAGTACGTCGGTTCAGAGATTACCGGAACGGTGGAGGAGGTGGTGAATTAGGAAAAACATTCTGCTGGTTTTTTGCCTAAGCAGTGGATTTCTCTGCCTAGGCGGTGGTTCATCTGTAACATTTGTTCTTTTTCAGCATCTTCACTGCCTAGGCAGTGGGCCTCTTTCACAAGTTTGCGTTCGAGCTTGTTTTTCCACTGTTCTTCCACCGTTCTTGATTCGATTTGTTTGCGTAAGGACCGTTTTAGTCCCTTTTCACCCCAAATACCTATTTTATGGCAAAAAGAATATAAACAAATTAAAACGTAATAAAAAAATTCTAAACATACTCGAAAACTAACAAGTTCAGTTTGGAAATAGATAGGTAATTTACACCTATCATGGCGTCCCTATCTGGAATTCGAACAGTGAAAATTCACAACAATTAAGGTGTGAATTTCCATCGATCTCACTCAAGTAGCTCCCGCTTGTCTCCGACTCCTTACGGTGGCTTTCATTGAATGTGGCTTGCGAATCTTAGAGTGCCACCGTGTCTGACTCGACCTCAATCAAGCCGATTAGCGGACCGATTTGTATCTGAAGAGATGTTACGGTTTCATCGATTTCATTAAAAATTGTCTCAATGTTGTCGAGATGATCCTCGTGCTCATTTAGCCAGTCATTCATCTTCCTCCAAAACGTCTGAGTTTTCCTAATAAAATCAGCGAGTATTTCCTCCAGGCCGGGGGAAGACTCAACGTATTGGTCCGGGGTGTCAATCCATGGCACCATAGAATTGAAACTCTGATAATCAAAGGCCTCCATGTTTTCTAACATCCAGTGGGCTTCGTCTGCAGTTAGTTGGTTGAAAGAGGTGGTACCGTTTCCTCTTTCAACCCACATTCTGGTTGTGGCTTGTAATCCATTGAAGAAGTTCAGTAGTTGACACTCCCTCAGGAATCCATGATCCAGAAACCGAAGTAGAAAATCCTTGTAATGATCCTAAGCACAGTAATATGGCTCGAAATCCTATTGAAAGAAACGCAAGAGTACTTGTCGATCTAACATCTTCAAGTACCCAGTAGGAAAACAAAAACTACAAACGAAAAAGTTATAAACAAAATAAATTCCTAATGTAAAGTTCGGTCATTTACTCACAATATCAATAATAACCAAAAAACATAATCCCCGGCAACGGCGCCAAAAACTTGGTGGCCACAATTACGCGTCGTCACTTTCACCGCAAATGTACGGGTCAAGTTTTAATATAGTTGGGGACAGTAAGGGTATCGTGTTCATGGGGATTGGTTGCGATTATTATCAATTACCGCAATTATCATAACTTAATTTTATCTAGGCAAAAACAAATGGAAAATAATTAAAAACTAATACTAAAATACTAATTTAACTATACTAATACTATATTGAGATAGTTTTGAGAGAATAGATTGTCTAGGGATTAAATTCGTTTACGAATACGTGTTCGATCTTGTTTTAGTTCACGTTAATGGTGTTCAACTTATCCGACAATCTTAGTTCGTAAACTCCTCGCCACCTTTCCCGAGTGTAGGACGAGGGGATACGCGACTTCATCTCAACGAAGAAGTCCCCTTCAATGTGTTAACGACCCTAGGTCACGTGAGTCTCTCCCCAACGTCATTGATTGCACACAATCCAACTCCCTCCCGAGTTATTGGATCGTCACGTTGTGTTTACCCTATCGGCAATCTAAGTTCGTAAACTCTCCCGCCACCTCTACCGAGTGTAAGACAAGGGAATACACAATTTCCTGTCAATGAAGAAGTTCCCCTTAACGTATTAACGACCCTAGGTCACGTGAGTCTTGCCCCAATGTCATCGATTGCCTACAATCCAACTCCCTCACAGGTTATTGGATCATCACGTTGTTTACCCTAGTCCGAATCTGGGGTTACCTCTTCTGAGTGTCAAACCCTGAATTGTTGATATATCCATCATAGAATAATAAACAAAACAATACGATAAACACAATCAAAATAACAAAGAACAACCGCTAACGAGACATAAACCCAATCAAACAATATATTCATAAATATAATGTTATTCCCTAAACAACCTATATTTATCCAATGGCCATAACCATATATACAATGTAAAATGGACTAAACATGCCCAACAACTACCAAAATGAAGAAAACAAAAAAATAAATAAAGAACTTAGCCGATATCCGAAGATTTGGTGCTAAAACCGTTGAACGATTACTTCTTCCTTCTTCTTCCACCTTGGGTTTCCTAAAAAATCTCTCAAACGTACCTTAAATATATTCTAAGTAGCTTAGGGGGTGATAAAAATTGGAAGAGATGAGAAGATGAGGGGTTTTATAGGGCTCAAAATATCAAAAAAATATCCTAAGTCTATGTAGAGATGGTTGTTGCAGCGGTGGGTATATCGGTTAGTGATCGCCGCAGCGATGGAGGAGGTGGAAGAATTGGTGACCATTCTGCATTTTCACCGCCGCGGTGGTAGATCTCACCACTGCGGCGGCAGACGTTCAGGAGGATAGGGTCTTCTCTGTATTTTGACCACCGCGGTGGAGGTCTGGACGCCGTGGCGGTGGGCTTCTTTTCAAAATATTGCCATCTTACTTATTTTTCCACTGTTCTCGATACGATTTGATCTGTTATACTCCGTTTTCCTACATTTTCACCTCACATACCTGTTTTAATACAAAAAGAATAAAAACATATTAAAACGTACTCGGAAACTTACAATCTTCAGTTTGGAAATAGATAGGTAATTTACACCTATCAATAGGTCATCGTGCCAATCCATTCTAGAATCTTGTAGGGCCTGATATACCATGGATTTAGCTTCTCTTTCTTCCTAAATCTCGTTATTCCCTTCTACGGGGATATACGCAAAAACACATAATCACCCACTTTAAATTCCAACTCATGCCTATGCTTGTCATCATAACTTTTTTGCCAACTTTGAGCAGTCTTCAGTCTTTCTTGAATTACTTTTACCTTTTTATGTTGTCATTTGAGCTATGTCAGGCATCAATAATTTTTGTTCTCGCACTTCATCCCAACAGACTGGAGTCCTGCATCGTTTTCCATACAACACTTCATATGGTTCCATAGGTGTAATTTATCTATTTATTCCCAAACCAATTTTGTTAGTTTTCAAGTATTTTTATAGTATTTTATTATGTTTTAATATGTTTTTATTTATTTTGTTATAAACTAGGTATTTGGGCCGAAAAGGGACTAAAATAGTTCATAAACGAGTAAGTCGGTAGAAGAATGGTAAAGAAAAAAAGGCAAAAATATCAATATCCTGAAACTGCATTCACCGCTGTAGCGGTGAAACAACTACTGCAACGTGAAAATACAGAGAGTTACTGAAAGCTCCACCACTACAGCAGTCAAAATGCAGAGAACTCCACCACTACAGCGGTCACTTGCCAGAAACCTATTGATCTCTCCACCACTGCAGCGGTCAACGCCAGATATTTTAAGATATTTTAGGATATTTTGAGATATTTAGAATCCTATAAATACCATCTTTCTTCTCCCCAAACGAGAAGTAGAAATTTTTAGGAATGTCTTGAGAGCTCCAAGGTCGATCAACCAAGAGAAGATCACCACGCGAAGAAGATGAAACGTTCTCAGAGTGGTTTTAGCATTGATTTTTCGGATGACAGCTAGTCTCCTCGTTTCTCTATTTCTTTCTTAGATTTGGTTGATTTTTTATATATCTTTACCGTACATTTTGTTGTATATTTAGTTAGGGCCATGTATAGCTAAACATATATTTCCTAGGGCTTGATGTAATTCATGAAAATGTTGTTTATATAAAATCTATGTTTTGTTAATGGCTATTCATGTTTATCCAATTGTGTTTACCGTTTTATTATAATCTTAGTATGTTTGTTATGGTATTAGGATTGATTTTGAGAATACGAGGTTTGACATTCGGGAGAGATAACCCCGGATTTGAACTAAAGTTTAAACAAAACGCGATAATCTGATAACCTGGGAAAGAGTTAGAAAGTGTGCAATCTGTGACGTTGGAGAGAGACTCATGTGACCAAGTGTTGTATAGATGCTCGACGAGGACTTAGACACTGAAACAAAGTCACATATTCATTCACTTTACACCCGGGAGAGGTAGTGAATGAGATTTCGATATCGAGATTATCGGATAGGATGAATGTCGTTAATATAAACTAGATTGAAACGAAAACGTTTGGGTGAATGAAGTTAATCCCTAGGCAATAATTTTCCATAAACGTCATACCACTATATTAGTATATTATATTAATTAGTTAATTAGATTAGTATATTATTTATTAACAAAAATATAAATTTAAGTCCCCTAAATAAAATTAGGTTATGACAATCGCGGTACTTAACTACAATTCTAATCCAATTCCTGTGGATATGATAACCTTTACTCTTACTATACTAAAACTTGACTCGTACACTTGCGATGAAAATAACGACGTATTTACACGCTACCAAGCTTTTGGCGCCATTACCAGAGATTGGTTTTTAGATTGTTGTTGATATTGTGAGGAAATAATTTGATTTTAATTTATGCATTTATTGTGTTTATAATTTTTTCTTTGAAGTTTTGTTTTCTTTTTCCTGTAGGGTACTTGAAAATGATAGATCAACAAGTGCTTACGCATTTCTTTCAACGAGATTCCGAGATGTTTTATTGTGCTTGTGATCGATAAAAGGAATGGTTGTTCTGGTTTTTGAATCATCATTTCCTAAGGGAATGTCAACTACTAAACTTCCTCATTGGGTTACTAGCAATAACCAGAACGTGGGTTGAAGGAGGAAACAATACTACCTCTTTTGACCAACTAACCGTAGACAAAACCTATCGAGTACTAGAAGACATGGCAGAGTATAATTTTCACTGTTGGAAGAGATATTTGCTGCAGTTATGGGAGAGACTCAAGCTTTTTGAAGGGAGATGAATAACTGGCTAAACGAGCATAAGGATCGTTGGTGGCGCGTAATTAACCCATGCCACCCTCACCGCAAGTGTATGGGTCAAGTTTTAATATATATGGGGAGAGTAAGGGTATCGTGTCCATAGGGATTGGTTGAGATTATTATCGATTACCGCAATTATCATAACCTAATTTTATCTAGGCGCTAAAAATATGTTTATAATTAATAATTACTAATACTAAAATACTAATTAAACTATATTAATACTAATATGAGATGTTTAGGGAAAATATTCCCTAGGGATTAACTTTTTTTACAAAAATGTGTTTGGTCTCGTTTTAGTTTATGTTAACGGCATTCGACTTATCCGACAATCTCAGTTCATAAAGTCACTCGCCACCTCTCCCGAGTTTAAGACGAGGGAATATGTGACTTCGCGTCAATAAAGAAGTATCCCTCAATGTCTTAACGACCCTAGGTCACATGAGTCTCGTCCCAACGTCATTGATTGCACACTTTCCAACTCCCTCCCGTGTTATTGGATCGTCGCATTGTGTTTACCCTAGTCCGAATCTAGGGTTACCTCTCCCGAGTGTCAAACCCAGTATTCTCATTCTATCTAAACAAGAATAATAAACATAACAACATGACAAACATAATGAAAATAGCGAAGAACAACCATTAAACGAAACACAAACTCAAACAAACAACAATTTCGTGAATTATATTAATCGCTAGACAAAATCACTTTAGCTCATGGCCATAATCGTTTATACAATGAAAAATGAGCTAAACGTGATCAACTAACTACTAAAGTTAAAAAATTAAAGAAGAAACAAAAGAAACTTAGCTGTAGTATGAAGATTTGCCGCTAAAAACGCTTTGGGATCGCTTCTCCTTCTTCGGAACGTGTTCTTCTCCTTCCAAATTGGTTGAACTGTCCCAAAACCTCTCTATAAAATATCCAAACCTTAATGGAGCTCTAATGCCCAAAGGAGAGGAGAAGAAAATAAATAGGGAGCTAAAAATATCTAAAAAAATATCTAAATTTGTGTAGAGGTGACCGCTTAGGCGGTGGGCATGTCGGCATATTCTTCGCTACAGCGGTGGAGGTAGCGATGGATTCAGGACCTCTATGCAGTTTCACCATTGAGACGGTGAGCTTCGAACAAAAATAAGGCCCTCTCTGCATATTCACCGCCGCGGCGGTAGGCTGTTGTTCTGAATATTGCCTTCGTGCTTGTTTTCCCACCGTTATTCTACCATTCTTGATCTGATTTCATCGTTATTGATCCATTTTCATATCGTTTTACCCCACACACCTGATTTAATACAAAAAGAATAAAAACAAATTGAAATGTATTAAAACGTAATAAATGTACTCGAAAACTAACAATGTTAGGTTTGGAAATAGATAGGTAATTTACACCTATCAAAGACCCCCAAACTCGGAATTTTGATAGTCCTCAAGCAAAACACCCACACAATACTAGAAAATAAAACAACTAATTACCAAATAATAACTAAAAACACTTAAACAAAAATGTGCAAGTTTTGATTATCTTTTTTTGGCTAAACGATTTTCCCTCATCGGCCCCCAATCCTATCAAGTTCAAGCACAAATCACACCATGTGGTGTTATAGAATTTCAACATTCAATAATATTAAGTGCCATTCTAGATCCTATTAAAGTGTGTGTGATTAAACTCAAATATACAACTATCTGTTGATTAGATGGGATTATCCCTCAATAAAATTCATGACTAAAACATTTTAGGTATAGGGAATCCATACGCCTGACCTGGGATCCATTCTCCACTAATGTAGGCTCAGATGTCCATAAATATCAATAGGTCTTGGTTCGGTTTTGGGAAAATGGCCAAGGGTAAATTGGAAGAGAAAACGGGTTAATGTTGTGAACTTAACGTTACCCAAGGCATATCGCTTGGCACACTCTTTCTTGAAACCCCACAGATAAAAGTGAAATAACCTTGAACATATATTAACAATGATGTACTCACTTGTCAAAAAGAAACATAAATAAACTATATTTACGTAGTTTTTTTTTTTTTTTTTTGTTTTTTCAAACAAACAACACCCCCAAACTTATTTGATTTGTACAATTTTTAAGGGGTGTGTGAAATATGAACGAAAAACAACAAGTAAGTACTTGAATACCAAACCAATTAATAGCTCTCCCAAAATCCAACCGCTCACATCAAGTAGCATAACGAATGCTAACTTGATTCACTCAAATTTGTGCCTTCGGTTAAGCGATAAAGGTTTGCAAAAAGTTCAATCGACTAGGGTTTTAGTTAAGTGTTCAGAATTGAAATGGCTATTAGGCTTCGACAGGGTAACGAGGGATAATTATATATCAAGGTAAGCTTTAAAGGCTCAAGCGACAAAATGACTGCCTAAATCACATCTCCTGAACAACCTCGCCTAGGATTTCGCTTTGAATTTTCCCCAAATCAAGTTCTAGAATCCCTATTGTCATGAAATTGAGTGACAGATAATCGATTTCAAATCAATTAGAGAGTGCTATATTGAGTTTACGTGCTCGTGCATTTAGGATCTATAATAACTTTTACTAAAACGATACATTAAGCACACAGAACACACATGAATGAGCTTTAAGCTCGACCTCAATAAACAACCAAAGGACAAACTCATCATTGGGTAAAGGTCCAAATGCCATCAAAACTCAGCACAAAACAACAACTAAACTAAACAAACTAATCCTAAACAAGCCTGTATACATAGAAAACAATAAAACATAACTAACATACTACATACCAAACATCACCACAAACTTAACACAAAAAATGCTCAAAATGACCCATCAGCGATCCGAATGACAGTATATAGCATGATAATGAAGACGGGGGTTTAAAACACGTACCTGGGAGGCGAGAGGATCTCGCATCCAAATCAAATCGATAGGGATGGATCTAACTTATTTTTTACCTTGGTTTGCCTCCCAAGAAGGGCTTGGTTTATGGTCGTTAGCCTGACACACCGAAATGCTCGTCAAAGAGCGGCTTCCACCCGTAGTACGTGTGAAATAACACCACGTACGGGTCTTGGTTTAGAATTTCCTCAAGACTGGTGAGATATTGCTTTGAATGGCTCGATCTTTCAACATTATACCTCACCGGCTCATGTACTTGGTTGGCATGAAAGGACGTTGGTAATAGTGGTAAAGGACAAGTGAGCCACATCATATCCTCGTAGATGTGATCGTCTTGGATCGACTCTGGCATCACAAGCTGGAATTCAAACAGTGAAAATTCACAACGATTAATGTGTGAATCTCGATCGATCTCACCCAAGTACCTCCCATTTGTCTCCGGTTCCTCGTAGTGGCTTTCGATGAATGTGACTTGTGTATCTCCCAGTGCCCTTATGTCTGACTCGGCCTCAATCAAGAAAATAAGCCGATCGATTTGCTTCTACAAAAACATTACGGTCATATAGATGTCGGTGCAGAACGTCTTGATATAATCAAGATGATCCTCGTGCAAGTTGATCCGGTCATTCCTCTCCCTTAAAAATGCTTGAGTTTCCCTAATAAAATCTGCGAATATTTCCTCCAGGCCGGGAGAAGACTTAACGTATTGGTTTGGGGTGTCAATCCATGACTCCAAAATGGTGGAATTATCCCCCAAGCTTTGGTAGCTTGTTGAATAATTCCAACTTTGAAAATCATACTCGGTCATGTCTTCCAGTACCCGATAGGCTTCATCCGCGGTTAGTTGGTCGAAAGAGGTAGTACCATTTCCTTCTTCAACCCACATTCCGGTTGCGGCTAGTAACCCATCGAGGAAGTTCAGTAGTTGACACTGTCTTGGGAAACGATAGTTCGGAAACTGAAGTTGAAATTCCTTATATCGATCCCAAGCAATATAAAATAGCTCAGAATCTTGTTGAAAGAATTGCATCAATACTTGTCAATCTAACATCTCTAAGTACCCTGCAAGAGAAATAAAAACAAAACTATGAAACAACAATTGTACACAAAAGAAAAGCCTAAAGTAAAATCGGGTCATTTACTCACAATATCTATAATAATAAAAAAACACAATCCTCGGTAGCGGCGCTAAATCTTGGTGGTGCGTAATTAACGCATGCTACTCTCACCGCAAGTGTACGGATCAAGTTTTAATATAGATGGGGAGAGTAAGGGTATCGTGACCACATGGATTGGTTGAGATTATTATCGATTACCGCGATTATCATAACCTAGTTTTATCTAGGTGCTAAAAATGTCTTTATAATTAATAATTACTAATACTAAAATACTAATTAAACTATACTAATACTAATATAAGATGTTTAGGGAAAATATTTCCTAGGGATTAACTTTGTTTACAAAAATGTGTTTGGTCTCATTTTAGTTTACGTTAACGGCATTCGACTTATCTGACAATCTTAGTTCGTAAACTCACTCGCCACCTCTCCCGGGTGTAAGATGAGGTAATACGTGACTTCGTGTTAATGAAGAAGTCCCCCTCAATGTCTTAACAACCCTAGGTCACATGAATCTTGCCCCAACATCATTGATTGCACACTTTCCAACTCCCTCCCGAGTTATTGAATCGTCGCGTTGTGTTTATCCTAATCCGAATCCAGGGTTACCTCTCCTGAGTGTCAAACCCCATATTCTCACTATATCTAAACAAGCATAATAAACATAACAACACGGAAAACACAATCAAAATTGTGAAGAACAACCATTAAACGAAACACAAACTCAAACAAACAACAATTTCATAAATTATATTAATCCCTAGATAAAATCCATTTAGCTCATGGCCATAACCTTTTATACAATGAAAAAGCAGCTAAATATGCTCAACTAACTACCAAAGTTAATAAAATAAAGAAGAAACAAAAGAAACTTAGCCGTAGTCTGAAGATTTGTTTCTAAAAATGCTTCGGGATCGCTTCTCCTTCTTTGTAATGTGTTTTTATCCTTTAGATTTGGTTGAACACTCCCAAAAAATCTCTCTAAAATATCCTAACCTTAATGGAGATCTAATGGCCAGAATAGAGAGGAGAAGAGAAGAAATAGGGAGCCAAAAATATCTAAAAAAATATCTAAATTTGTGTAGAGGTGACCGCCTAGGCAGTGGGCATGTCAGCACATTCTTCGCCGCAACGGTGGAGGAAGCGATGGATTCATGAACTCTCTGCAGTTTCACAGTCTCAGCAGCGATCTACCAGTAGTAATAAGGCCCTCTCTGCATATTCACTGCCGGGGCGGTGGTCTGGACGTCGCGGCGGTGGGTTGTTGTTCTGAATATTGCCTCCGTGCTTGTTTTCCCACCATTCTTCTACTATTCTTGATTTGATTTCATCGTTATTGATCCGTTTTCATACCGTTTCAATCCACATACCTGATTTAATACAAAAAGAATAAAAACCTATTAAAATGTATTAAAACATAACAAACGTACTCGAAAATTAACAATGTTCGATTTGAAAATAGATAGGTAATTTACACCTATCAATCGTCTTGACAATATTAAGATGGTCTGTACCGAAATCAATGGGACCATAACAACTCTTCAGATGCAAATGGGTCATATTCTTTGCTTTATTTAGGCCGAGTCAGAAGTGGTGGCACTGAGAGATAGAAATGCCACATTTAGTGAAAGCCACCACGAGGAACCGGATATGAGCGGAAGGAGCTTGGGTGAGTTTAATGATGATTATTCCAATGATACGAGAACCCAAGCATGGATCAACGATTGTGATTCTTCACTATTGGTGATCCACATTGTGATGCCACCACCGATCCAAGACGATCACATCTATGAGGATCTGATGTGGCTCACTTATTTTTCGTTGTCATTTGCAACGTTCTTTCATGTCCACCAAGCACACTAGACAGAAATGAGTCTTGTTAATAGTTCGAGCCAATCAATGCCAAATCTCACCTGTCTTGAGGGCATTCTGAACCAAGACCCATACATTGTGTTTTATGACACATACTATGGGTGAAAGACACTCTTTGACGAGCACTTCTCCATGTCAGGCCGAGGACTATAAACCAAGCGCTTCTTGGCAGGCAACCCAAGTCCAAAAAAAAAAATCGATCCATCACTGCCGAATTCATTCAGAGGCAAGCTTGTCTGGCCTTCCAGGTACGTGTTCTAAACCCCTTTCGTCAGCATACTATATTTCAAATGTTGAGATGGATGATTGGATCATTGTGGACACAACCGATTTTATGTTTGAGGGTGATGTGTATTAGGCTAGTATATTTTATTGTTTAATTGTTTGCATGTTTGTTTAGTGTAGAATGTGTTTGTGTTTGTAGTTGTAGTTGTTGTGTGCTGAGTTTTGCGTTCATTTGGGCCATAACCCGATGATGATATTATCCTCTAGTTGTTTGTTAAGGTTAAGGGTAATGCCCATTCTTGTGTGTTTTGTGTGCTTGACAATGCGTTTTGATAAAAGTTATTGTGGATCCTAATTTGCACGAGCACGTAAACTCAATGTGTAGCTATTCAATTGATTTGAGGCCGATTATCGATTAGCCAAACTCGTGACAATTTAAGGGATTCTAGAACCTAATTGGGGGAAACTTGAGGCGAAATCCTAGGCGAGGTAGTTTAGGAGATATAATTTAGGCATTCATTTGATTCACTTGAGCCTTTGAAGCTTACATTGCTATAAGTTTATCCCTCGTTACCCTGTCGGAGCCTATAATGCCATTTTAATTCTGAACACATAACAAATACCCTGGCCAATTGAATTCTTTCCAAACTTAAGTTGCTAAACCAAAGGCACAATTTGAGTGAAATCAAGTTAGCATTCGTTTATGCTACTTGAAGTGAGCGGTTGGGTTTAGGGCATACTTTTGATTGGTTCAGTATTCGAGTACCCACTTGTCATTTTTCTTTCGTTTTAACCACACTCGTGAAATTGTAATAATCAAATAAGTTTGGGGGTGTGGTATGTTAAAAAAAAAAAAAACCATATGTAAATATAGTTAAATATCCATTTCTTTTGACAATTAAGTACGACATTCTTAAATGATTGTTCAGTGTTGTTTCAAATTTATCTATGGGAGTTCGAGAGTGATTTTGTGCCAAGCCTTGTGCCTTAGGTATCGCTAAGTTAATAACGTTAACCTATTTCATATTCCTGATTTACCCTTGCCCATGTTCCAAACTGAACCAAATCCTTTTGATCTTTATAAACTACTTAGCCAACATTAGTGGCGAGTGGAACCCAATCAAGCGTATGGATATCCTAATCTTTTACGATTTAAAGTCATGAACTTCATTGGTGGATAATCCAATACGGTCTTTGAATGGTTATGTAATTGAGTTTTTGCAGACACACGTTGAAAGGATATAGAATGGCGTTTACCATTATTGAATGTTAAAATTCTATAACATTACATGGTGCGTTTTACTTCAGAACTGGATATGATTGGGGGTTGTTGAGGGCAAAATGTTTTGGTTGTTAGTTGAATTCAAAACTCGCATATCATTATGTTTAGGTAGTTTGTGTTTTATTTCATGTTTAGTTTTTGTGTTAGTTAATTTCATTGTGTTTTTTTTTTAGTGTGAGTGTTTTGCTCGAGGACTAGCAAAATTCTAAGTTTGAGAGTATTTGATAAGTGTAATTTATCTATTTATTCCCACGACGGTTTTCTCAGTTTTCAAGTATTTTTATGGTGTTTTATTGTGTTTTAATACATTTTTATTTATTTTGTTATAAACTAGATATTTGGGGTGAAAAAGGACTAAAACGGTCCATAATCAAGCAAGTTAGTAGAAGAATGATGGAGAAAAAGGACAAAATATCAATGTCCTGAACTTGCATCCACCGCTGCAGCAGTGAAAATACAGAGAGTTGCTGAAAGCTCCATAGTTGCAGCGGTCACCTGCAAGAAACCTACCAACCTCTCCACCGCTGCAACAATGATCTCACTGCTGCAATGGTCAGTGCCAGATCTTTTAAGAAATTTTAGGATATTTTGGGATATTTAAAATCCAATAAATATCATCTTTATTCTCCCTAAATGAGAGAAGACATTTTCGGGAATGTCTTGAGAGCTCCAAGGCCAATCAACCAAGACAAGATCACCACGCGAAGAAGAGGAAACGTTCTCGGAATGGTTTTAGCATCGATTCTTTGGGTAATGGCTAGTCTCCTCGTTTCTCTCTTTCTCTCTTACATTTGGTTGATTGTTTTGTATATGTTTAGCGTATATTTTGTTGTATATTTTGTTAGGGCCATGTATAGCTAAACATATATTGTCTATGGCTTGATAGAATTCATAAAAATGTTGTTTATATAAAATCTATGTTTTGTTAACGGTTGTTCATGTTTATCTGATTATGTTTATGATATTATTACAATCTTAATATACTTGTTATGATATTAGGATTGATTTTGAGAATACGGGGTTTTACACTCGGGAGAGGTAACGCTAGATTCAGACTAGGGTTTAAGCACAACGCGACGATCTAATAACTGAGGAGAGAGTTAGAAAATGTGAAATTCGTGACGTTGGGGCGAGACTCATGTGACCAAGTTTCGTATAGACGCTGAGGGTGAGTTTGACATTGATGCGAAGTGACATATTCATTCACTTTACACTTGGGAGAGGTAGTGAATGAGATTTCGAAACAAAGATTATTGGATAGGATGAACGCCGTTAATGTAAAATAGAATGAAATGAACATGTTTAAGTGAATGAAGTTAATCCCTAGGCAATAATTTCCCATAAATGTCATACCACTATATTAGTATATTAGATTAATTAGTTTAATAAGTTAATTACATTAGTATACTATTTATTAACAAAAATATAAATTTAAGTCGCCCTGATAAAATTATGTTATAACTATCGAGGTACTTAACTACAATTCTAATGCAATCCCTATGGATACGACAACCCTTACTCTTCCCAATCTATATTAAAACTTGACCCGTACACTTGTGGTGAAAGTAGATACGTATTTACGCGCTATTAGTAGCTGTTGTTATATTTGGTAGCGGAATATTACGTCGCTACATTCACAAGTGTACGATTCAAGTTTTATACAATAATGAATGAGTAGGATTGTTGTATCCATAGGGATTTGATGAAATTGTTGCTAATTATTGCGATTATCATAATCGAACTTTATTTAAGCGATAAAAATTAGGGTTTTTGTTATAAACATAAACTAAACTAAATTAACAATTAATTAAACTATAATACTAAATATATTATATGGTAATAGATTATCTAGGGATTAACTTCATTTACGTATACGTGTTTGATCCAATCTAATTTACATAAACGGTATTCAAACTACTCGACAATCTAAGTATCAAAAACTCACTCACTACCTCTCCCAAGTATACAGTGAATCAATATATAAGTTTATGTCAATGCCGAAGTCCCCCTAGAGCATCTATACGACACTTGGTCACATGAGTCTCGCCCCAACCTCACGGATTGCATACTTTCTAATGCCCTCCCGGGTCATTGATTGTCACGTTGTGTTTAAACCCTAGTTCAAATTTAGGGTTATCTCTCTTGAGTGTCAAGCTGATAGGTGTAATTTATCTATTTATTCCCAAGAAGATTTTGTTAGTTTTTGAGTATTTTTATAGCATTTTAATATGTTTTTATTTATTTTGTTATGAATTAGGTGTTCGGGGTGAAAATGAATGAAAACAGTACTTAAACGATCATATTGGAGTGAGCCCAGTGGGAAAACGAGCAAAAAGGCAAGATTTCAAAGTAGCAGACCCACCGTTGCAGCGGTCAAGCCACCGCCATAGCGGTAAAAGTCCAGAGAGTTTGCGGAATCTTCACTGCCGCAACGGTGAAGTTAGCCGACATGCCCACCGCCGCGACGGTCACTCTGCAGACAATTTAGATATTTTTAAGATATTTTGAGATATTTTGATTCTTATAAATATCGTTCCTATTCTCCCCAAACAGAAGGTGGACATTTCAGGAGTGGTTTGAGAGCTCCAAACCCTATCAACCAAGATAAGATTACCAAGCCAAAAAGGAGGAAGCGCTCTCGGAGCGATTTTAGCAACAGATTTTAGGATAAACGGCTACTCTCTCTCTTTTATTCTTATTTGGTTGGTAGTTTGTATATGTTTAGTTTATGTTTTGTTGTGTATTGGGCCATGGCCAAGTGTAACTAAACATATATTGTTTAGTGAGCGATTGACTCCTCGAAAATGTGTTTGAATAAAATTGATATTTTGTTAACGATTGTTCTTCTTTATTCTATTGTGTTTACCATTTTGTCATGTTTATATGCTTGTTTAGATATATTGAGAAATCAGGATTTAACAATCGAGAGAGGTAACCCCGAATTTGGACTAGGGTTCAACACAACACGACAATTTAATAACTTGGGAGGGAGTTAGAAAGTGTGCAATCTATAAGGTTGGAGCGAGACTCATGTGACCAAATCTCGAATTGGTGCTTGAGGGGGACTTCGGCGTTGACGTGAAGTCACATATTCACACATTTTACACTCGGGAGAGGTAGTGAGTGAGATTTCGATACCGAGATAATCGGATATGACGAACGCCATTAATGTAAACTAGATCGAAACGAACACGTTTAAGTAGCCGAAATTAATTCATAGGAAATTTACTCCCATAAACGTTTATATTAGTAATATTAGTTTAATTAGGTTCATTTAGATTAGTATATAATTATTAGATAAACTACATTTTTGTTGCCTAAATAAAGTTAGGTTATGATAATCGCAGTACTCAATGACCGTATAATCCAATCCCTGTGGATACGACAACCCTAACTCTTCCAATCTATACTAAAACTTGACCTACACACTTGCAGTGAAAGTACCGATATATCTACGCGCTACCAAGTTTTGGCGCCGTTGCTGGGGATTGTATTTTAGATTGCGGTTGATATTGTGAGTAAATAACTTGATTTTAATTTATGCATTTATTTTGTTTATAATTTTTGTTTATAGTTTTGTTTCTTTATTTCTTATGCAGGGTACTTGAAGATGCTAGATCAACAAGTATTGATGCATTTCTTTCAACGGGATTCCGAGCTGTTTTACTGTGCTTGGGATCAATAAAAGGAGTTGGTATTCCTATTTCCGAACCATTGTTTCTCGAGGGAGTATCAACTACTGAACTTCCTCGATGGGTTATTAGCCGCAACCAAAATTGAGTTGAAAGAGGGCTACCACCTCTTTCGACCAACTAACCATGGACGAAGCCTATCGAGTATTGGAAGACATAGCCGAGTGATAGGTGTAAATTACCTATCTATTTCTAATCCGAATATTGTTAGTTTTCGAGTATGTTTAAGACGTTTTAATATGCTTTTATGTGTTTTTGTATAAATTAGGTGTTTGAAGTGAAATAGGGTAAAAATTGTTAAAAAACGATCACATCGGATCAAAGACAGTGGAAGAACATTGGAAAAATGCCAAAGAAGCTAAAATTCAGAACTTGCAGCCACCACCGCGGCGACCAAACCACCGCCACGGCGGTCAAAGTACAGAGCCAAGCCTAAACTCACTATAGTTTCACCGCCTAGGCCGTCAAAATACAGAGAGTGGCAGTATCTTGCTGAACGTCCACCACCTAGGCGGTCACCTCTGCACAGATTTAGATATTTATTTTAGATATTTTCCCTATAAATACCATTTCCTCTCCTCACCTCCGGCCATTAGAGCTCAAATAGACTTAATATATTTTAGAGAGAGGTTTTGGGAGTGCTCATTCAAATCCTAAGGAGAAGATCACGTTGCCACAAAGGAGGAGTGATCTCGAAACATTTTTAACGATAAATCTTCGAACTAGGTTAAGTTTCTCTCGTTCTTTCTTTTATTTCATAACTTAGGATTGTTGTTTGAGCCTGTTTAGCTTAGTTATCACTATATAACCGGCTATGGCCATGAGCTAAACGGGTTTTTGTTTAGGGATTAATGTAATTTATAAAAATATTGTTTTGTTGAGTTTATGTTTCGTTTGCGGATGTTTCTCTTTATTTTGATTGTGTATGCCGTATTGTTCTTTTATCACTCTTAGAATGATGTTATGAGAATACGGGGTTTGACAAATCCCGGATTCAGACTAGAATAAACAAACGCCACAATCTGATAACCCGGTCGGGGTTAGAATTGTGGACAATCAATGACGTTGGGGCGAGACTTACGTGACCTAGGGTCGTTAATACATTGAGGGGGACTTCTTCGTTAACTTGAAGTCATGTATTCCCCCGTCTAACACTCAGGAGAGGTGGGGGAGGGGGGGGGAGTTTTAGAATTGAGATTGTCAATAGGGTAAACACAACACGATGATTCAATGACCCGATCGGGAGTTGGATTGTGTGCAATCAATGATGTTGGGGCGAGACTCACGTGACCTAGGTTCGTTAAGACGTTGAGAGGGACTTCTTTATTGGCACAAAGTCGCCTTATATCCCTTGTCTTACACTAGGGAGAGGTGGCGAGGGCGTTTACGAACTGAGATTGTCAGATAAGTCAAACGCCGTTAACGTAAACTAAAGTGAGACCAAACACATTTTTGTAAATAAAAGTTAATCCCTAGGCAATACTTTCCCTAAACATCTCATAATAGTATTAGTATAGTTAATTTAGTTAGATTATTTAACTTAGTATTAGTATTTGTATTATTAATTTTAAACACATTTATTTTCACCTAGATAAAGTTAGGTCATGATAAACGCGGTATTCAATAATAATCAAAACCAATCCCTGTGGACACGATAAGCTTAACTCTCCCGATCTATACTTAAACCTGATCTCATATACTTGCGAGTGAAAGTAACGGCGTATTTATGCGCCACCACGTTTTTGGCGCCATTGCCGGGGATTGGTGGATTTAGTTATTATTGATATTGTGAGTGAATGACCAAACTTTACTTTAGGCATTTCTTTTGTCTTTAATTTTTGTTTGTAGTTTTGTTTTTTATTCTCTTGCAGGTTACTCGATGATGTTAGATTAACGAGTATTGATGCAATTTTTTCAAAGGGATTCCGAGCCATTTTATAGTGCTTGGAATCAATACAAGGAATTGCTACTCCAGTTTCTAATCCATAGCCTCCCGACAAATTGTCAACTCTTCTATTTCCTCAACGGGTTACAAGCCGCAACCAGAATATGGGTGGAAGGAGAAAATGGATTCTCTATGACCTATCCGCGGACGAAGCCATTTGGTTGTTGGAGGAAATGGAGGCCTTTGATTTTCAAAGTTGGAATTCTTTACCAAGTCAACAAAACTTGGGGGATTTTTTCAACACCACGGTACTATGGATTGACATTCCGAATCACGACGAGGAGTTTTCACCCAATCTGGAAGAAACGTTCGCAATCGTTATGGGGGAGACTCAGAGACTATTGAGGGAGATGCATGATCGGATCAACGAGTATGAAGATCATCTTGATCATATCGAGATGGTTTTCACCGACATCGATGAGACTGTAACGTCTTTGCAGACGCAAATCGGTCAACTAATCTTCTTGATTGAGGCCGAGTCAAACACGGTGGCATTATGAGATACACAAGACATATCATGTGAAAGCCACCATGAGGAACCGGAGATGAGAGGAAGGAGCTTGGAAGAGTTCAACTATGTTTATCCGAATGAGACGGGAACCCAAGCATGGATCGATGATTGTGATTCGTCACCATTGGATATCCAGATAGTGATGCCGCCATTGATCCCAGATGATCACATTTACAAGGATCCGATGTAGCTCACTTGTCCCTCGCCGCCATTAGCAATGTTGTTTCATGCCTACCACGTACATAAGCAGGTGAGAAATGCCATTGAAAGCTCGAGCTACACATTACGACATCTCACTAGTCTTGAGGGCATACTGAACCAAGCCCCGTATATGGTGTTGTACGACACTTACTATGAGCGAAATCCACTCTTTGACGAGTACTTCAGCGTGTCGAGCTGACAAACTTAAACCAAGCACTTCTTGGGAGGCAACCCAAGGGAAACATGAGTTAGATCTATCTTCGCCGATTTGAGTCAAAAGTAAGATTCTCTCACCCCCCAGGTACGTGTTCTAAACCCCCATCTTCATTATCATGCTATATACTATCAGTGAGATCGCTGATGGGTTGTTTTGGAGATCACCTGTTTTAAGTTGGTGGTGATGTGTTAGTATGTTTTAGTTATAGTTTATGTTGTACTATTTCTACGTGTGCATGTCTATTTAGGATAGTTTTTGTGTTTTGTGCTGAGTTTTGACGTCATCTGGGCCATTACCTGATGATGTGTCTGTCCCCTGGTTCTTTATTGAGGTCGAGCGTAAAGCTCATGCATGTATGTTCTGTGTGCTCAACGTTATGTTTTAGTAATAATTATTATAGATCCTACTTGCACGAGCACGAAAACGCATTATATAACCATCTAATTGATTTGAAACGATTATATGTCACCTAAATTCATGACATTAGGGTTTCTAGAACTTGATTTAGGGGAAATTTGAGGTGAAATCCTAGGCGAGATAGTTCGGAAGACATGATTTAGGCATTCATTTTCTCACTTTGAGCCTTTTAAGCTTACCCTGATATATCATTACCCCTCGTTACCTTGTCGAAGCCTAATATCCATTTCAATTCTGAACACTTAACTAATACCATAGCCGATTGAACTTTGTCTAAACCTACATCGCTAAACTAAAGGCACAACTTGAGAGAATCAAGTTGGTAGTTGAAAATGCTACTTGATGTGAGTGGTTGGGTTTTGGGCAAGCTATTAATTGGTTCGGTATTCGAGTACTCACTTGTTATTTTTCATTCATATTTCACACACCCCTTAAATTGTAACAATCGAATAAGTTTGGGGGGGTGTTTGTTGAAAAGAGAGAAAAAAAAAAAAAAAAAAAAAAAAAAAAAAGAATCAAATGTACATACAGTTTTTATTTTCTGTTTCTTTTTGATAAGTGAGTACAACGGTCTTAATAGAATGTTCAGGGTTGTTTCCAATTTAACTATGGGGTTTCGAGTGTAAGAGTGTCAAGTGATGTGCCTTGGGTAACGTCAAGTTAATGACGTTAACCCATTTTCTCTTTCAAAATTACCCTTGGCCATTTGTCCTAAACCGAACCAAGACCTATTGATCTTTTTTAACTTCCGAGCCAACATTAGTGGAGAATAGATCCCGAGTCAAGCATATGGATTCCCTATACCTTTGGGTTTTTTTATGTCATGCATTTATATGGTGGATAATCAAATCCGATTGACGGACATTTATATATTTGAGTTTTAAACACACACACACTTTAGTAGGATTTATAATGGAACTTACTATTATAAATGTTGAAATTCTAGAACACTACATGGTGTGTGTTTTTGCCTGAACTCGATAGGATTGGGGGACGATGAGGGATATTTCCTTTGGCCAATAGATGATAATCAAAACTCGCACATATGTGTTTTTCGTGTTTCTTCATTTTTAGTTTTTAGTTTTTATATTTTTTTTATTGTGTGGGTGTTTTGCTCGAGGACTAGCACCAAGTATGATTTTAACGGTTGTAATTATTCAACATGCTACCAAAGCTTGGGGGATAGTTCCACCATTTCGACGCCATGGATTGACATCTCGAACCAATAGGAGGAGTCTTCCCTCTCCCTGGAAGAGATATTTGTTGCAATTATGGGAGAGACTTAAGCTTTTTTAAGGGAAACGAATGACTGGCTTAATGAGCATGAGGATCGTCTTGACAATATCGAGACGATCTGCGCCATAATTGATGTGATCGTAACGTATCTTCAGATGCAAATCTGTCAGCTTATTCACTTGATTGAGGCCTAGTTAGATGCGGTAGAACTGGGAGAAACACAAGCCATATCATGTGAAAGCCATCACGAGGAACTGGAAACAAGCAGAAGAAGCTTGTTAGAGTTCAATAATGATGAATCGAATGAGATGGAAACCCAAGCATGGATCGACGATTGTGATTCATCACCATTAGAGATCCAAATTGTGATGCCACCACTGATCCAAGATGATCACATCTACAAGGATCTGATGTGGATCACTTGTCCTTTACCGCCAAAAGTAATGCTCTTTCATGCCCACCGGGCACAAAATCTGGAGAAGAATCTTTTGGAAAGGTCGGGCCATACAATGCCAAATCTTACTAGTCTTGAGGGCATACTGAATTAAGAGCCATATGTAGTGTTGTACGACACGTACTACGGGTGAAATTCTCTCTTTGACGAGCACTTCTCTATGTCGGGCTGAGGACAATAAACCATGCGCTTCTTAGGAGCAACCCAAGTCAAAAATAAATTTGATTCGTCACTGCAGACTTGATACGGAGGTGAGATTATCTCGCATCCCAAGTACATGTTCTAAACCTTCGTTTTCATTATAATTGTTGATCCTAAGATTTTGATGAACAATTAAGTGTTGATATTTTGGTGGAACTAATATTTTAATTGAGTGTTACAGTGATTTAAAGTTTCAGTGATGAAGATGTGAATTACATGGATGCTAAACGATGATGTCAAAGATATTGAAGAATTAAGAATTTGAAGAAATTAGGAAAAATAACCCATGTAAATGTAAACTCTTAATATCCCAATTAGGAACACACACGGCACAAAAAGTAATTATTATTTTTGTGTGTTTTGATTAAGTGAAATTATTTGCTCCAATATGTGATTTGAAATGCAATAACTTTAAATGACTAAAATGGAATATAAGAAGATTAGTTAAGCTTATTTAAAAGAGAAAATGGTTAAAGGGGGTGAAAACGTACAAGAGAATAAGTTAAAAAGAAGTTCAGAACAGAGATCCCGAAGACACAAGTCGACTGGTAAGTCGACCGGACTAATCAACATAAAGTCTTTATATCTATGAGTCGACAGGTAGGTCGACCGACCAAAAGAAACTAAACTCTCTAAATCTACAAGTCGACATGTAGGTCGATTGGTGAAGGCAAAATGAACTCTCTGAATCTACAAGTCGACAGACAGGTCGACCGATGAACGCCCTTGGCTACAACCGGAATCTAAAAGTCGATTGGTCGGTCGACTAGACGCGCTGTTTCAAGAAACTGTTTATTCTGAGATTATATGATAAAGTAGTCATTTTTTAGTTAGGATTTGAGAGAGATTTTGGGAATATTTTTATATTTAAGATATACTTCACCTAAAATATAAATCCAATTGATTTAGTTCATTAATTTTTAATGTCTCTCAAATTGGTACGTAAAATTATTTTTATTTTATCTGATTGAGTTTGAGAAATATTTGGGGGACTTAATTGAAAGATTTGAAAGTTGTTATTAAGTGAATTGAACCAAAATGAAGTCATTATGATATCTATTAATTATCATGACACATGTGAACTAATTGTTAGAAGGCTGATTTCATTCTCCCTTAAATAGACTTGCGAATTTCTTATATGAAAAAAGAAAGAGAAATCATATCATATCATATCGTAAGAGTGTGTTTTTATAAGAGTTATATTTCTAAGAGTTTGTGAGCTATTCTAACAGTGATCTTGAGAATCAATTGCGATTAATCTTTGTTGCTACCGGATTTGAAGTTACATCAATCGATTTATTCTTTCTATGGATTCCAAGTGAGATCTTTCCAATTATATTCTATTATTGCATTACTTGTTTATATTTTGGAAATTGTTTCTAATTTTTATTGAAGAAAAATATTTTACAAACAATTTCTTGAATCTGATTATGTGCTCAAATATTTGCTACCCATATCTTGTTCAAATTAGATTTTCTATCTCACGTTTATCTGGGGTGGTAGAAGTTCCGATTGAGATTTTTTGCTTATCAATTTTTATTGGTGAGTAGTGTGATGGGTTAAATACTATTGGGGATATTTAATTAGGGGTAGCTAGTTTTCAGTCTCTTCTTGTAAAGAGATTGAGGTAGTGATTCTTCCTGAATAGAATTGTATTTTGAGTGAAATTTGTAACGGTTCAATCCTTACCGGGTAAAAGGATATTTGGAGTTATTGGTGAGGTTTTGATTCTTTCTCCTTAGTGTTAAAAAGAATTAGGTTATTCTTTAACCTGTAAAAAGTAGAGGTTCTTCCTTAGCCTGGGAAAATGATATTGTAAACGTTGATTCTGAGCCTGTAAAAGAATTAGTGTGTGGGTTTGGTTCCTACATTTAAAGGAATCTTGAGAATTAGTGCATGCGAATCTCCATGGGGCTCGGAGGACTAGACTAGCCAAGAGTAGCTTGATGAACCAGGATATATCATGGTGTGTTGCATTCTTAATTTATTTACTTTTGTTGTTTGTGTGTGCACCTAGTTGATTAATTAATTCCACTGTGATATAAAGATAATAATTAATTTAGGATTAAAATTAATTATTTGATTTATTCAAGTTTTATTATGATAGTTTTTAAATTACCTAATTCACCCACTCTCTTAGATATTCCACTGGGTCAACAATTGGCATCTGAGCTGGTTTAGCTCGAATTTTTTAGCTAACAATGATCATATGGAGTATCTTGATTCAGAAATTATGTATGCTACTGTTAACTCTGCCTCTCCTAATAGTCATTGTTCTAATCATGAGTATGATATAATTTGGAATGATAAGAATGCAGATAAAGCTATTGAGACACTTATTGCTCTTACTTATATTTTTGGAGAGAGAATTTTAAACTAGAGTAAAAGATTGCAACTCTTGAAAATAAGAAGTTTAGTACTATCAAATCTCTCAAGAAAAAGAATTTGGACAAATATTTTAAAACTGTTGAGTTTAAAAATGCTTTATATGAAATCAGTAAGTTGTATAATAAAGTTGAGTCTCTTGAGGATGAGACTGAGGTTTTGAAAAATGATTTTTATGATCTTCAACAGAATGAATTTAAAAGAAAAAATCTTGAAACCTTGAATGAGGCCTTGAGTATTGAATTGGACAATACAAGATGTGAGTTTGATAGAGCTCGTGAGAAAATCCATTCTGTTGAAAATGAGTGCCAAATTCTTAAGAATGATCTTGAATTTATGCATAAAAAGAATTTTTGTCTGCAGGTAAACGTTTTCACCAATGAACGGTTACTTGAGAAGACTCAAAATGAGCTTACCGAAGCAATGGATAAATTCAAGGATGCTGAGAGTACTAAATGTTTTGAAAAATCAATAGTTACTAAAGTTGTTTTTCAAATTCGCAGAAAATATTATGCTCCTGTAAGAAACAATGACTATTTGAAGAGGCATACTAACAGTATTAAGTGTTTCTATTGTGGTAAATTTGGTCATTATGAAAACTCTTGGTATTTATTACATGGCTACCCTGTGGGATCCAGAAATAACTGGATACCAAAAAGAGAAAATTTTGGTGCAAATACAAATCAGAGATTCAAACAAAAGTACAATGAATAGCACGTGCCGAGAAGAAGATTTGAATAGACAAGAAGGTATAATGAATATGCCATGCCAAAGAGGGAACCAAGGTTCAATGTACCTAAAAAGAAGAATCAACACGTGCCAAATACAAGAACACAGAAGTAACAAGCTCAATATGTGAGAGCTGACAAAGCTTATCCACAACAAATGACAAGATACAAGCACAAGAAAAGATTCATTTACAAAGTTGGGCCAAAGAAACATGAAGCACCAAACAAAGGCAAAAAAGTTCTGACTGAATCAGCTTAAAGAATTGTTGTCCCTAAGCAGGAAGAAATTAAGTTGAAAAATCAAGCATTGATGGAATCAAAGGATGCAAAATCAGAAATTAGTAATCCACCTAAGGTACACACACCACTTGCTCCTAAATATGATCCAGGTATGTCGAAATTTTTAAAGTTTAAGTTTATTAATTTTCTTTGGGAGACTAAGCCTGTTCATTTTGAAATTTAGATGTTTACAATATGTGTGTGTGTGTTTTTAAGTATGTGAGTAAATATTTTTTAAAACAAAATATATGTGGATCAAAATAAGAGGTAAAAATTGAACTAAGAGGATCAAATTACATTTAAATGCACAAAATAGAACAAAACATAAGTGAGCAATCGACTCATGAGTTGGCCGACAGTTTCAGGTTGGAATACCGAGAGTCAGTTTGAGTTCATCAGTCGCCTGGGCAGTTGACCGATACTGTCCGGATATAAATACCCTAACTTTGTCATTTCATTTTATCCAAACCCTAAAACCCTTCTTCTCTTAAAACCCTTCCTCTCTCATGTTCGTCCAAGCCTAAATCTCACGAAATCAATCCATTTCGGCTCAGATTTGAAGAATTTTTGGTTGAATCAACAAGACTAAGGCTCGGATCTGTTTATTGGAGGTGTTCTCTCTAACAAAACAAGTTGGTCCTCTCATGTTCTAAGGTTTCGATCGGTTTTTCTATTTGGCCTTAGTTTGTTTGGCTGTCTTTGGTTGATTGGTCTTAATATTCATGGGAAATAATGCCTAGAATCAAGAATCGTGCAAATAGGCCTAAGTTTGACATCGTTTTCTTTCGAAGTAAAGAGGATGCGAAAAGATGTAATGAGGAATTTATTAATCGGACAGTGCTAGGTTGCAAACCTATTGATTTTGTTGAGTTAAAAGAGAAAAACATTGATATTGAAGCATATTTTAGGAATTTGGGATGGGTTGATTTTGCCACCCAAAGACATGAGTGGATGCCTGTATGGGTGCGGATGTTTTATAATAATATGACCTACAATAATCATTAGATTAAATCTTTTGCTAAAGAAAAAGTGATTCATTTCAATGCGGTATTATTAATTCATATTTTGGAAATACCTAGAGGAGACGTATTTCCACACAATACCCTTCACTGGCTTTCGATAAATTTTAATAGAAGGGAAACTGCTAAAGATTTTGATTTAGAGGGAGATAAAGCAGGAATATTGTCGATTGAGCATCGATTTCTTCACTTGGTGCTAACCTATTCGGTTGTGCCTAGAGGGGAAAGTCATGCTAATGTGAATGACTTTGATTTATATTTAATCAATGAGATTGTGGAAGGGAAGAAGTTAGATTTGGATCCTATCATAATGGAACACATGAAGAATCATGTTCAGAAACCCTTGGGAATACTATAATATGCTGATGCACTCCAGAGAATATTTGAACACTTTGGAGTTATTATTGATCCTGATGAGCAAATGTTCTTGACAACCATACCTGGATGGATTAATGTGCAAAATGCTTCATTGCCGGGGTATGAGTTCAGAGGAAATAAATGGGTGAAGAAGAGGACTCAAAGTAGGTAAAGAATGCAGGTTGTCGATGAGGAAGAAGAAAACGAAGGAGATATGAGCATGGATCAGAAGATAAACTTCCTTCATGATTAGATTGATGATTTGAGAATACATGTAGATTTTATGGATGAGAGGATGACTGGTCTAGAAAATAAAGTGGTTCAGATGAATATGAACATAGAAGATGGGTTCGGAAAAATCACAGGATATTTGGAACAAATGTTTTAATATATGCAGTCATCTCATCATGGCTATCAGCAGTAGTATAGTGCTCAGCCACTTTTTGTCGGACATCTTATGTATGGAGCATAATAGTCCTTTGGAGGACCAAGTATAACCGAACCATCAGGAACAGGACCATCTGGAGCTGGGCCATCTAGAGTAGTTCCATCAACGCCATTTCTTCAGCAGATAACTCTAAGACCAATCATTCAGCCAGGTGGTCTGTAATAGTTAATTTAGGTTATTTGGTTTCCCTTGACTGCTAGTGTTAAGATTTTGATGAATTACCTAGATTTGATCTAATTGGTTAGATTTTTTTATCTCTAATGGTGATCCACAATGTATTTGTTGAAAATGACTTTATTATATAAAAACTTGATGTGTTAAATGGATTTTAATTCTTTCAAAAATTGAGTTGATATTTATCTGTAAGTGCTAATGTTTTGTGCTTAATTTTTTTTTAATCAAACGAGTTTTATTTTTTAAAGTTGATTCAATAAGCTTTTATAATATGATTGCCTAGAGTGAGTTACTTGTGTATGTTCCCCGCCCCCTCTCCCTCCCTCCCTAAAATTTTATTTTTGAAGATGACAAAGGGGGAGAAAGTAGTGATGTTTTATTAAGGGCAGGTATTTCTAAATTTTCATGCTTTATTGATTATATTTTTAAAATCTTCATTACTATGCTTTACCGAGTTAAAAAATCCGTCCTCGGATTCAGGGGGAGTGTGGTTATATTTTTATTTTGAAGAAAACATCAAAGTTAATTGTCATCATCAAAAAATGATAGATTGTTGATCCTAAGATTTTGATGAACAATTAAGTGTTGATTTTTTAGTGGAACCAATGTTTTAATTGAGTGTTTCAGTGATTTAAAGTTCCAGTGATGAAGATGCAAATTAAATGGATACTAAACATTGATGTTGAAAATATTGAAGAATTAAGAGTTTGAAGAAACTAGGGAAAACAACTTAGGTAAATGCCAACTCTTAATATCCCAATTACAAACACACACATGGCACAAAAAGTATTTATTATTTTTGTGTGTTTCGATTAAGTGAAATTATTTGCTCCAATATGTGATTTGAAAAGAAATAATTTTAAATGACTAAAATGGAATATAAGAAGATTAGTGGAGCTTATTTAGAAGAGAAAATGTTTAAAAGGGCCAAAACATAAAAGACAATAACTTAAAAATGAGTTCAGAACAGAGATCCATAAGACACAAGTCAACTGGTAACTCGATTGGACCAACCAGCATGAAGTCTCTGTATCTATGAGTCGACAGGTTGGTCAACCGATCAAGAAAAACTGAACTCTCTGAATCTACAAGTCAATAGGTAGGTCAATCGATAATGGCAAAACGAACTCTCTAAAGCTACAAGTTAACAGACAGGTCGAACGATGAATGCCCTTGGCTACAACCAGAATCTAACAGTCGACTGGTCGGTCGACTAAACACGCTGTTTCAGGAAACTGTTTATTCCGAGATTATATCCAAAAGTAGTCGTTTTTTAGTTAGGATTTGAGAGAGATTTCGGGGATATTTTTATATTTAAGATATGCTTCACCTGAAATATAAATCCAATTGATTTGGTTCATTAATTTTTAATGTCTCTCAAATTGGTACGTAAAATTGTTTCTATTTTATCTAATGGAGTTCGAGAAATATTTGGGGGACTTAATTGAAAGATTTGAAAGTTGTTATTAAGTTAATTGAACCAAAATGAAGTCATCATGATATAAGGGGTATATAAGTGTTATTAATTGTCATGACACATGTGAACTAATCGTTAGAAGACTGTTTTCATTCTCCCTTAAATAGACCTGTGAATTTCTTATATGAAAAAGGAAAGAGAAAAGATATCATATCATATCATAAGAGTGAGCTTTTCTAGGAGTTGTCTTTTTAAGAGTTTGTGAGCTATTCTAAGAGTGATCTTGAGAATCAATTGCGATTAATATTTCCTGCTATCGGATTTGAAGTTACATCAATCTATTTATTCTTTCTGTGGATTCCAGGTGAGATATTTCCAATTATATTCTATCATTGTATTACTTGTTTATATTTTGAAAATTGATCATAGAAATTGTTTCTGATTTTTATTGAAGAAAAATATTTTACAAATAATTTCTTGAATCTTATTACGTGTTCAAATATTTGCTACCCATATCTTGTTAAAATCATATTTTCTATTTCACGTTTTTCTATCACTAGTTGAGATATTAATTGAGTTATTATTTATATGGGGGTGGTAGAAGCTCTGAGTGAGATTTTCTGCTTAGCAATTTGTATTGGTGAGTAGTGTGATAGGTTAAATACTATTGGGGGTATTTAATTAGGGGTAGCTGGTTTTCAGTCTCTTCCTATAAAGGGATTGAGGTAGTGATTCTTCCAGGATAGAATTGCGTTTTAAGTTAAATTTGTAACGGTTTAATCCTTACTGGGTGTTCTAAGTTTTAGTATAGTGTGATCGTTAAGATCGGGTTATCGTATCCACAGGGATTATTATCGTTACTATCGAATACCGCGTTTGTCGTGACCTAAGTTTATCTAGGTGAAAAACAAATGTATTTAATTAATTAAACTAATACTAATATATCCTAAATTAACTACACTATTATGTTAATATGTTTTAGGGTGAAGAATTGTATAGGGATTAACGTGTTTACAAATACGTGTTCGATTCCGATTTACTCGCGTTTATGTTGTTTGACCTATTTAACAACCTCGGTACGTAAACTCCGCCGCCACCTCTTCCGATTGTAAGACGGGGGAATACATGACTTCGAGTCAACGGAGAAGTCCTCCTCAACGTCTTAACGACCCTAGGTCACGTGAGTCTCGCCCAGCGTCATTGATTGCACACAATCCAACTCCCTCCCGGGTTATTGGATCGTCGCGTTGTATTTATCCTATTGATAATCTCCGTTCTAAAACTCCCTCGCCACCTCTTCCGAGTGTAAGACGAGGAATATAACGCAACTTCGAGTCAATGAAGAGGTCCCCCTCAACGTCTTAACGACCCTAGGTAGCGTGTGTCTTGCCCAACGTCATCGATTGTTCACAATTCAAACTCCGACTGGGTTATAGAATCGTGGCGTTTGTTTACCCTAATCCGAATCCAGGGTTTGTCAAAACCCCATATTCTCCATTTATCAATCCAAGCATAAGAAACAAACAATACGATAAATACAATCAAACTACGAAGAACAATCACAAACGAAACACCGAAATCATCCAAACAACGTATTTATAAATATATTGTTAATCCCTACTACAATCCATATTTAACTCGGGGCCATAGCCATATATACAAGAAAATAATGATCTAAACATGCTCACATGCTCCTAAGATAAAGAAATAAGGAAAAACGATCGAAGAACTTAGCCTCGTCCGAAGATAAACCGCTAAGAACGCTCAACGATCGATTCGCTGTCTTCTCCACTTCGGGATGCGAGCTCCACCACTAAAATTCCTAACCCTTGGCTTAACTATAGCTTAAGGGGCTCAAAAATGCAAAAGAGAGGAGAGAGATATTCGGCCAAAGGGGGGAGGAGAAGGGATATTTATAGCAAAAATATTCTAAAAATATCTAAAAATATCTAAAGGTTGTGCAGGGCAAATCCGCCTAGGCGGTGGAAATTGCGCCTAGGCGGAGTTAGGTCGGTTAAGTCTAATCACCTGGGCGGTGAAGTAGGTGATGGACTGGAGAACATTCTGTTGAAATTCCGCCTAAGCGAAGAAAACTTCGCCTAGGCGAGCGGCTGTCAGTAGCCCTTCTTCGTCCTCTGCTGGATTTCCGCCTAAGCGGTAGAATCTCCGCTCCGTCAGTCGTCCGTCAGTAACATTTTGCTCTTCTCTGCATTTTCACCGCTTAAGCGTGGTCTGGACGCTTAAGCGGTGGGCCTGTTTCATCTTTTAGCCTCCGAGCTTGTTTATCCACCGTAACTTCGAGCCGCTTTGGTTCGATCTCATCATTTTAGCTTCAGTTTCCTATATTTTTGACCCACACACCTGAGTTATACAAAAAGTATAAATACTAATTAAAACATAATAAAAATAACTATAAACATATTTAAAAACTAACCAATTCGGATTGGAAATAGATAGGTTTTTCACACCTATCACCGGGTAAAAGGATATTTGGAGTTATTGGTGAGGTTTTGATTCTTTGTCCTTAGTGTTAAAAAGAATTAAGTTATTCTTTAGCCTGTAAAAAGTAGAGGTTCTTCCTTATCCTGGGAAAATGATACTGTAAAGGTTGATTCTGAGCTTGTAAAAGAATCGGTGTGTGGGTTTGGTTTCTACCTTTAAAGGGATCTTGAGAATTAGTTGTTGCGAATCTGCGTGAGGCTCAGAGGACTGGACTAGCCAAGAGTAGCTTGGTGAACGAAGATATATCTTGGTGTGCTGCATTCTTAATTTATTTATTTTTGTTGTTTGTGTGTGCACCTAGTTTATTAATTAATTCTGGTGTGATATAAAGATAAAAATTAATTTAGGATTAAAATTAATTATTTGATTTATTCAAGTTTTATTCCGATAATGTTTAAATTATCCAATTCACCCCCCTCTTAGGTATTCCACTGGGCCAACAATAATGCTTTATGCTTTCATTGGGATCGTTGATGAGTTGTTGAGGACACTGTTCGTTTTCAGTTCGGGGGTGATGTGTAGTATGTTAGTATCTTAGTATGTTTTAAATGTTGTTTAGTTTATTGTGTGCATGTTTGTTTAGTGTAGAATGTGTTTATGTTTGTGTGTTGTTGTTGTTGCATGCTGAGTTTTGCGTTCATCTAGGCCATAACCCAATGATGATATTACCCCTAGTTGTTTTTTGAGGTCAACGGTAATGCCTGTTCATGTGTGTTCTGTGTGTTTCGCATGTCGTTTTGGTAAAAGTTATTGTGGATCCTAATTTGCACGAGCACGTAGACTTAATGCATAGTTATTCAATTGATTTTAGGTCAATTATTGATTAGCCAAACTCATGACAATTTAAGGATTCTAGAACCTGATTGAGGGGAAACTTGATACGAAATCCTAGGCGAGGTAGTTTAGGAGATATGATTTAGGAATTCATTTTGATCGCTTGAGCCTTTGAAGCCTTTGAATCTTACCTTGTAAAATATTTATCCCTTGCTACCTGTCGAAGCCTAAATACTATTTCAATTCTGAACACGTAACAAATGACCTGGCCAATTGAATTATTTCCAAACCTATATCGTTAAACTAAAGGCACAATTTGATTGAATCAAGTTAGCATTCGTATATACTACTTGAAGTGAGCGGTTGGGTTTAGGGAGAACTTTTTATTGGTTCGGTATTCAAGTATTCACTTGTCATTTTTCTTTCGTTTTAACCACACCCATGAAATTGTAATAATCGAATAAGTTTGGGGGTGTGGTATGTTAAAAACCAAAAAAAGGTAAATATTGTAGTAAGTACATCGATCTTAAATGGATGTTCAGGGTAGTTTCAAATTTATCTATGGGGGTTCCAGTGTGACTGTGCCAAGCGTAGTGCCTTGGGTAGCATTGAGTTAACTACGTTAACCTGTTTCATATTCCCGATATACCCTTGGCCATGTTCCAAACCGAACAAAGACCTTTTGATCTTTATGAATTTCCAAGCCTACATTAGTAGAGAGTGGAACCCAATCAAGCATATGGATATCCTAATCCTTTGTGGTTAAAGTCGTGAACTTCGTTGGTGGATAATCTAATCTAGTCTTGGATAGTTATATTATTGAGTCTAGTATACACACATTGAAATGATCTAGAATGCCGTTTACCATTATTGAATGTTGAAATTCTAGAACATCACATGGTGCGTTTTACCACCTGAACTCGATATGATTGGGGTTTGTTGAGGGAAAAATGTTTTGGTCGATAGAATAATTAAAAACTCGCATATCATTATGTTTAGATTGTTTGTGCTTAGGTTGTTTGTGTTTTTAATTTGTTGTGTTTTTTTATTTTAGTGTGAGTGTTTTTTTCGAGAACTAGCAAAATTCCACAAACCCTGTATTCCCAATATATCATAACAAGCATATAAAGAAAATTAAAGAATGGTAAACAGAACTGAATAACAAAGAACAACCGTTAACGAAACACAATTCATAAACTATATTAATCTCATAGATAATCTATGTTTAGCTAATGGTCATAACCACATATGCAATAACAAACGAGCTAAATATGCTCAAACAAACTACCACAATTAAGAAATAAATAGAGAAACGAAATAGACTAGCAGTTATCCAAAGAATCGACGCTAAAACTGCTATGAGATCATTCCCTCTTCTTGGAAATATCTTCTCCTTTGATTGTGTTGAGCCCACCAAAATCTCTCTTAAAACGTCTCTCTCCAGTTCTATATTCAAAAATGGAGGATGAGAGATCAAATAATGGGAACAAAATATCTAAAAAAACATTTTACAGGTGTAGGGCTCACCGCTGCAGCAGTGGTTTGATTGCTGCAGCAGTAGTAAAGTAGAAGATTTTCTGCTCTTTCACAACTGTAGCGGTGGACAGGTAGAGGTTTTCTGACCTCTCTGTTGTTTCACCGCTGCAGCGGTAGGTTTGTATTTCTGAATTTGGATTTTTTACTCATTTTTCCACTGTTCTTCCATCGTTGTTCCACCGATTAGCTTAATTTTCAACCGTTTTAGCTCATTTTGTCCCAAACACCTGATTTATACAAAAAAAAAATAAAAACTAATTAAAAGAAATTAAAACACTATAAAAATACTAAAAAACTATCAAATTCGATTTGGAAATAAATGGATAAATTTCACGTATCAAATACCCCCAAACTTAAGAATTTTGCTAGTTCTCGAGCAAAACACCCATACAATAAATGAAACTACCACAACTAATTACCGAATTTAAATACTCAACACAAAAACACAAACAAAATAAAAAACAATAACGTGCAAGTTTTGAATTTCATCTAACCGGCCAAACATTTTTCCCTCATTGGCCCCTTAATATATCAATTTCAAGAGTAAAACGCACTATGTGGTGTTCTAGAATTTCAACATTCGATAATGGTAAATTCCATTCTAGATCCTATCAAAGTGTGTGTGCGAAAACTCAATTATACAAATATCCACCAATCGGATTGGATTATCCACCAATAAAGCTCATGACTAAAACTAATAAGGTATAGGAAATCCATATGTCTAATAGGGTTCCATTTTCTACTAATGTAAGCTTGGAATTTCAAAAAGATCAATAGGACTTGGTTTGGTTTTTGGAAAATGGCCAAGGGTATATCAGGAATAGAAAATAGGTTAACGTTATTAACTTAACAATACCTGAGGTACATTCTTCGCTTACTCACACTTGTAACCCCAAAGATAAAATCAAAACAATCCCGAACTAGCTATTTAAAACTTAGTACTCACTTGTCAAAACAAAGAAAAATAAAACCTTATATACACATGATTTTCTCTCTTTTTTTTTTTTTTTTTTTTTTTTTTTTTTAATCAAACACACCCCCAAACTTATTCGATTCATACAATTTCACAAGTGCATAAGTATGATAGAAAAATGACAAGTGAGTACTCAAATAGCGAACTAATCAATAGTTCGTCCAAAACCCAACTGCTTTGTTGGCCCAGTGAAATACCCAAGAAGGGGGTGAATTGGGTAATGAAAAAATATCAGAGAAAAAATACATTAATAACTCAAATAATTAATTTTAATCCTAAATTAATTATTATCTTTATATCACAGCGGAAATATAAAATCAACTAGGTGCACACCAAACAATAAAAATAAATAATGTAAAGATAGCAGCATACCAAAAATTTATACTGGTTCACCAAGAAACTATTGGCTAATCTAGTCTTTCGAGCCCCATGGAGAGTCGCACCCACTAAACTCAAGATTCCTTTAAAGGTAGAAACCAAACCCTCACAAAGATTATTTTACAGGCTCAAATCAACCTTTACAAATTCTTTTTCACAGACTTAGGAATAACCTCTATTTTTTACAGGCTCAAGAATAACCTAATTCTTTTTAACACAAAGGCTAAAGAACCAAAACCTCACAAACACTCCAAATGTTCTTTTACCCGGTAAGGATTACACTGTTACAAAATTCTCACAAAATAATTCAATTCAAGAAAGAGACTGAAACCAACTACCCTTATATTAAATACTCCCAACAGTATTTAATCCGCCACTCAACTTACTAATTAAAAATTGACAAATGATTTTTCTCACTCGGAGCTTCTACCACCTCAGATAAATTAAAACTCAATTAATATCCCAAAACTAGTGATAGAAAAATGAGATATTTAAAATCTAATTTTAAACAAAAATCGGTACCACGTAATTTAGCACGTAATCAGATTGATTCAAGAAATTTTTTAAAAAATATTTTTCAATAAAAAATAAGAAAACAATTTCTAAATATCAAATTTCAAAAATTAATCAGGCAATACTAAATAGAAAGTAATTTGGAAAGATCTCACCCGTAATTCACTGAAAAAATAATTAGAGCGATATTACTTCAGATTCGGTAGCAGTAATGATTCTCAGCAAATGATTCTCAAGAATGACTCTTAGAAAAACTCTCACAAATCTCAATATGATTTCTCTTAGAAAAGCTCAGTAATATATCTTCATCTCTCTTCATCTCACTTAAAGATATGAAAAATGCAGGTCTATATAAATGAGATTAAAATCAGCTCTCTAATGGTTAGTTCTCATTTGTTATGACACATAATTGCTCTTATGGACTCCTTATATCATTAAGACTTCATTCAGGTTCAAATTACTTGATTATAGCTTTTAAACTTTTCAATTAAGTCCTCAATCACAATTAAATAGAATAGAAACAATTATATATACCAAATTGAGAAATATTCAAACTTAATGAACCAAATCTATAGAGATATTATAATATGTGTTTCATATCTCAAATAATATTGAATCCCTAAAATCTCGCATGAATCCTAACCAAAAAACGGATAGTAACGACTACTTTGAGAATAAAATCCGGAATTCCATAATATCCTAAAACAAATCCATAAGTCGACCGACCAAGATTAGCAGTCAACCGCTTGATTCAGGATGTAGCCAAACCAAAGATTTTGTGCCCATCGGTTGACCTATATGTGGACTTAGAGATTCAGAGAGTTCCATTTCTCTTCACAGGTCGACCGCTCTGTTGACTTATAGATACATAGAGTTCATATTTAAGCACAAGTCGACTTACTTGTCAATCAAGAGATACAAAGAGTTTTCCTTCTTTGTTCCGGTCGACTTACCTGTCAACTTATGAATACTGGAACACTCTTCTAACTCGTTTTTAATTTATTCTCATTGACGTTTTTGCCCCTTTAACCAATTTCTTTTCTTGATTAGCTCCACTAAATACTTAAATTCAATTTTGATCAATTATAAATATTTTTTTTCAATTGCACATAGGAGCAAAAAATTTAGCTAATTAAGATCCTATTAAAAAACACACATATATATAAAAATCATTTAAAAATATTTTTGTGTCGTGTGTGATCTTAATTGGGATATTAAGAGTTAAAATTTAACTTGAGTTGTTTTCCCTAAGTTCTTCAAATTCTTTAACCTCTTAATTTTTCATCATCTTTATCATATCATCATCATTTGGAACTAATAAACTTAAACACTTAATCAAACAAGTTACTTCCACTAAAAATATCAACCTTTAATTGTCCATCAAAATCTTAGGATTAATATACTCACTTCAAGTAGCATAAATAAACGCCAACTTGATTTCACTCAAATTTGTGCCTTAGGTTTAGCAATAGTGGTTTGGAAAGAATTTAATTGGCCACAGTATTAGTTACGTGTTTAGAATTGAAATGGCTCTCCGGCTTCGACAAGGTAACGAGGGATAAACATATAACACGGTAAGCTTCAAAGGCTCAAGCGATCAAAATGAATGCCTAAATCATATCTCCTGAACTACGTCGCCTAGGATTTCTCCTCGAATTTCCCCTAAATCAGCTTCTAGAATCCCTATGGTTATGAACTTGGCTAACTGATAATCGGCATCAAATCAATTGGATAGTTATACATTAAGTTTAAGTGCTCGTGTAAGTAGGATCCACAATAAATTTTACTAAAACGAGTTATCAAGCACACAGAACACACATGAATGAGCATTACGATCTACCTCGATAAACAACTAGGGGATAAACTCGTCATCGGGTAATGGCTCAGATGAAGTACAAAACTCAGCACACAAAAACAACTAATAACATAAACACATACTAACACTAACCTAAACAAACATGCATACATTAAAAACAATACAACATAACTAACAACAATAAAACATACTAAACATACTACACATAACCTCCAAACTTAAAATGGGTAGTGTCCACAGTAACCCATCAACGGTCCCAATAAAGCATGAGAACGAAGACGAAGGTTTAGAACACGTACCTGGGAAGCGAGACAAGCTCCCCTCTAAATCAAGTCGGCAGTAACGTATTTAATTTATTTTTGGACTTGGGTTGTCTCCCAAGAAGCGCTTGATTTAAGGTCTTCGGCTTAACACGGAGAAGAGATCGTTAAAGAGTGGCTTCCGCCCATAGTATGTGTCATACAACACTACATATGGGTATTGGTTTTGAACGCCCTAAAGACTGGCGAGATTTGGCAGTAAGCAGCTCGATCTTTCAACTTGACTCAACTCTATTTCTTATGCTTGGGAAGCATTAATGTATTGTGCTGGAAACGGGGTAGGATAGGTGAGCCACATTGGATCCTTGTAGATATGATCATCTTGGATCGGGTGTATCATCACCAATTGGATTTGAAAAGGTAAAAAATCACAACTGTTAACATGTGATTCTTCTTCGCCAATCCATACTAGGGTTTTCTCCTCATTAGCATGATCGTCTTCGATCTTACCCAAGTACTTTCCGCTTACATTCAGTTCCTCACGATGGCTTTTACATGATATGGCTTGTGTGTCTCCCAATGCCACCATTTCTGAATCGACCTCAATAAAGTAGATAAACTGACCAATTTGAGTCTGAAGAGACGTTACAGTCGCATCAATTTTGGCGTAGATCATCTCAATATTGTCAAGACGATCCTCGTGCTCATTTAGCCGGTTATTTGTTTCCCTTAAGAAAATTTGAGTCTCCCCTATAACTGCGACAAATATCTCCTCCAGGGCAGGGAAATACTCCTCTTGTTGGTCCGGGATGTCAATCCATAACGTCAAAATGGTGGAATTATCCACCAAGCTTTAGTAGCTTGTTGAATAATTCAAACTTTAAAAATCAAGCTCCACCATGTTTTCCAGTACCCGATAGGCTTCGTCCGCAGTTAGTTGGTTGAAAGAGGTGGTATTGTTTTCTCCTTCCACCCATGTTCTAGTTGCGGCTAGTAACCCATCGAGAAAGTTCAGTGGTTGACACTCCCTCGGGAAACGATGATTGGGGAACAGAAATAGCAGCTCATTGTATCGATCCAAAGCACAATAAAACAACTCGAAATCCTGTTGAAAGAAATGCAATGATACTTTTTGATCTAGCATCTTCACGTACCCTGCATGAAAAAAAAACTACAAACAAAAATTATATTCAAAATAAATACATAAATTACAATCAAGTTACTCACTCACAATATCAACAACAATAAAAAAACTAATCCCCGGCAACGGTGCTTAAAACTTGGTAGCGTCATATTACGTCGCTACTTTCACCGCAAGTATACGGGTTGAGTTTTAGTATAGATTAGGAAGAGTAGGGGTTGTCATATCAACAGGGATTTGATTAGATTATCGTTGAGTACCGCAATTGTCATAACCGGACTTTATCTAGGCGACTTAAATTTATATATATTTTTTAATATAATAATATACTAAACTAATTAACTAATTAAACTAATATACTAGTATGATGTTTACGGGAAAATATTTCCTAGGGATTAACTTCGTTCACTTAAATGTGTTCGTTTCAATCTACTTTACATTAATGACATTCCAATCTATTCGACAATCTTGGTATCGAAAACTCACTCACTACCTTTCCCGAGTGTAAAGTAAATAAATATGTGATTTCGTGTCAACGCTGAAATCCCCCTTAACCGTCTATATGACACTTGGTCACATGAGTCTTTCCCCAACCTCACAGATTGCACATGATCTAATGATCCGAGAGGGCATTATCTATCCCGAGTATCAAACCACGTATTCTCAATATATCATAACAAGCATATAAAGAAAATTAAAGAACGGTAAACACAATCGAATAACGAAGAACAACCGTTAACGAAACACAATTCAAACAAACAACATTTTCATAAACTATATTAATCTCATAGATAATCCATGTTAGTTAATGGTCATAACCACATATACAATAAAAAACGAGCTAAACATGCTTAAACAAACTACCAAAGTTAAGAAATAAAGAGACAAACAAAAGAGTATAACTGTTATCCAAAGAATTGATGCCAAAACAACTCCGAGATCGTTCCCTCTTCTTGGAAATGTGATCTTCTCCTTTTGTTGTGTTGAGCCCGCTAAAATCTACTAAAATGTCTATCTCTGGTTCTATATTCGAAAATGGAGAAGGAAAGATCAAATAATGGGAACAAAATATCTAAAAAATACTTTACAGGTGCAAGGATCACCACTGCTGCGATGGTGATGTCGGCAGGCTCACTGCTGCAACGGTGGCTTGATCACTGCAGCGATGGTAAAGCAGAAGACTTTCTGCTCTTTCACCACTATAGCGGTGAAGGCCACCGCTGCAGTGGTGGACAGGCAAAGGTTTTTTGACTTCTCTATTGCTTCATCGCTGCACCGATGGGTCTGCATTTCTAAATTTGGCCTTTTTACTCATTTTTCCACTGTTTTTCTACCACCGTTCCACCGATTAAGTTGATTTTCAACCGTTTTTGCTCTTTTTGGTCCCAAACACCTAATTTATATAAAAATAAATTAAAACACTATAAAAATACTCAAAAACTATCATATTCATTTTGGAAATAAATGGATAAATTGCACCAATCAATAGGCAAACTCCATCAACGTCAAATGACCATCTCAACTATCAGGAAATTCTAGAATGCAATTCTTCGACATATCTCCCAATATTTGAATTGTAAGCTTCGATTGACCACCTGTCTGAGGATGAAAAGTTGTACAAAATTTTAACTTGAAGACTCGGCCAAAATTTTGACGTAAATATTGGATCTCTATCCGACACTATGGAAGTCGGCGCACCATGCAATCTAACAATCTCATCAATATACAATTTTGCATACTTATCCATGGAGTACGTCATTTTCACGGCCAGAAAATGGGCAGACATGGTAAGTCTATCAATAATCACCCAAATATAATTATACTCTTTCTGGTTACGGGGCAATCCCGAAACAAAATCCATCATGATATGTTCCCATTTCCACTCTGGGATAGGTAAAGGCTGCAATAATCCACCCGAACGCTAGTGCTCGATCTTAACTTGCTGACAAACAAGACACCTGGCAATAAATTTTATAATTTCTCGTTTCATTCCATTCCACTAATAGTATTCTCGCAAAATCTTGATACATTTTGGTACTGCCTGGATGTATTGCATATGCTGAGTTGTGCACTTCCTCCAAGACTTCTTTTTTCATATCAGTATTATTAGGTATACACAATCTATTATCAAATATCAAGGCTTAATCATTATCCCTGACACAATAGTTGGCTCTTTGACCCTTCTTTACTTCATCTTTGATCTTCCTTAATTGGGCAACTGACTTCTGCGCTTCTATAATATGGTCAATTAACGTCAGTCTCAAGGTCAAGGTCACAAGCAACACTACCGTCTGACTAACCACCAACTAGACTCATAGAGATCTTAGTTCGGTATATAGGTTATTGTAAACAACTCGAAGGTGTGTGACCGAACCTGCCGATTTTTTACTCAACGCATCTGCTACAATATTGGCCTTTCGAGGAAGGTAATGTATAGTACAATCATAGTCCTTGATCAACTCAATCCAATGCCTCTGTCTCAGATTTAGTTCCTTTTGAGTAAACAAAAATTTTAAACTCTAGTAGTCAGTGTATATCTCACAAGTCTCGCCATGCAGATAATGTCTCCAGAGTTTCAAGGCGAACACAATCGTCGCCAGTTCTAAATCATGCATCGGGTAGTTACACTCATGATTCTTTAATTGTTAAGAGGCATATGCAATTAAGTGACCATATTGCACTAGTACACAACCTAGCCCTTAGTGTGAAGCGTCATTATACATCACAAAGTCGCGGCCTTCTATCGAAAGAGAAAATATTGGCGTAGATATCAATCTACTTTTCAGCTCCTGGAAGCTCTGTTCACATTTGTCAATCAACTCGAATTTAGATTCCTTGCGGGTCAATCGGGTCAACGGGCATCTTTAATAGAAAATCCCTGAACAAACCAGCGATAATAACCCACCAGTCCCAGGAAATTTCGAACCTCGGTCACTATTTTCGGTCTTTCCCACTGGACGACAGCTTCAACTTTCTTTAGATCGACTTGAATACCATTACTGGAGATAACATGCCCCAATAATACAACTCTATCCAACCAAAACTCACATTTACTGAACTTTGCATATAATTACTTCTCTCAAAGTCTGTACACAATCTTGAGATGCTCTGCATGTTCTTCTTTATTTTGGGAATAGATCAATATATCATCAATAAACAAGATAAAAAACTGATCTAGATAAGGCTGAAATATCCAATTTATCAGATCCATAAAAGCAATTGGGGCATTTGTCAACCCAAACGGCATAACTGGAAATTCCTAATAGCCATACCTTATACAAAATGTCATTTTTGACACGTCACTGTCCCTGACTTCTAGCTGATGATATCTTGATCGAAGATCTATTTTGGAAAATACCCTGACCTTCTACAACTGATCGAACAGATTATCAATTCTAGGCAACGGGTATTTGTTACGAATCATTACCTTCTTCAACTTCTTCCTTACGAATAACACTAGGGCTCCCCACGGAGAAACACTAGGTCTGATGAACCAGCGGGCTAATGAATCTTGCAATTGAATTTTTAACTCCTTTAGCTCAGTAGGTGTCATACGATAAGGTGGAATTGATATAGAAGAAGTTCCCGGGAGTAATTCAATAGCGAACTCAATTTCCCTATTCACTGGCAACCCTAGCAATTCTTTTGGAAATACATCGGGAAAATCCCCAACTATTGGGATATCTACCACCTGTACCTCATTCTGGTTGGTGTCAATCACATGCGCGAGGTATCCCTAGCATCACTTATTTAATAATTTCCTAGCCTCTAGAACTGAAATTAAACTAACAGGGGTAATAATTCTATCCCCGAAAAATACAAACTCTAACTCGCCTTGGATTTGAAAGTAACTTCATTTTTAAAACAATTGATTGTGGCAAGATAGTGGGATAGCAAATCCATACCCAGTATCACATTAAAATCGTGAATACTCAGGGGTAATAGATCCACCGACAGTTCTCTATCACCAATACAAAGCGGACTACCTTTATACGCACTATCTATCAACACGGACTTGCCTACAGGGGTAGAGATAATAATACTACATGATAGAGAAGTGGGAAATTTTCCTACATTCATCATAATGGTCGTCGAAACAAATGAATAAGTAAAACCGGGATCGATAAGTATACGTGCATCTCTATCATAAAGACATGATACTTGTAACCATATCTAGAGTAGCCTAGGCATCTTGTTGTATAGTAGTAAAAACACGACCCAGGGATAAAGGTCTACTGGCCGATCCTCTACCACGACTTGAACACTGCTAGGGCAGACACTACTGATAGGTGTAATTTGTCTATATATTCCCAACCTGGTTTTGGTAGTTTTTGAGTATTTTTAATATGTTTTAATACGTTTATATTTGTTTTGTCATAAACCAAGTATTTGGGGTAAAAAGGGACAAAAATGATCCATAAACGAGCAAGTCGGTGGAAGAGCGGTAGAGAAAACGAACAAAAAGTTATATTTTCTGAACCTGCATCCACCGCTGCAGCGGTTAAAGTACATAGAGTTGATGATTTTCCACCACTGCAGTGGTAAAACCACCGGTACAACGATCAAAATGAAGAGTGTTGCTGAACACTCCACTGCTGCAGCGGTCACCCGCTAGAAACCTACTGACTTCTCCACCGCTACTGCGGTCATGCGCTAGATAGTTTAGATATTTTAGGATATTTTATTGATATTTTGGATCCTATAATTATCGTATCTTCTCCCCCAAACACATGGTTGATGTTTTCGGAGTCTTGAGAGCTCCAAGACATTTCCAACCTATAGAAGATCATCACGGCCAAGAGGAGGAAATGTTCTCAGAGCAGTTTTAGCATCGGATCTTCGGATAACAGCTAGTCTCCTTGTTTCCCTCTTTTATTTCTTAGTTTGGTTGGTTTTTTTTGTATATGTTTAGCTAATTTCTAATTGTATATCAGGCTATAACCATGTGTAGCTAATCATATATTGTCTATGGCTTGATTGACTTCATGTAAGCATTATTTGTATAAAATTAATGTTTTGTTAATGGTTGTTCTTGTCTATTTGATTGTGTTTACCGTTTTTTCACATTTATATACTTGTTATGATATATTGAAAATTCAGGATTTAACATTCGGGAGAGGTAACACCGAATTCGGACTAGGGTTTAAACACAATGCGATAATCTAAAGACCCGGGAGGGCGTTAGAAAGTGTGCAATCCGTGAGGTTGGGGCAAGACTCATAGGACCAAGTGTCATATAGATGCTCGAGGGGGACTTCAACATTCACACGAAGTTATATATTCATTCACTTTACGCTCAGGAGATGTAGTGAGTGAGTTTTCGATACCTAGATTGTCGAATAGATTAGAATGTCATTAATATAAAGTCGATTGAAACGAACACGTTTAAGTGAACGTAGTTAATCCCTAGAGAATAATTTCCCATAAACATCATACTAGTATTTAGTATTATAGTTTAGTAATTAATTTAGTTTAGTATATTATATTAACAAAAATATAAATTTGAGTCGCCTAGATAAAGATAGGTTATGATAATCACGGTACTCAACGACAATTCTAATCCAATCCTTGTGGATATGACAACCCCTACTCTTCCCAATCTATACTAAAACTTGACCCATATACTTCCGGTGAAAGTAGCGACGTAATTTACGCGCTACCAAGTTTTTGGCGCCGTTGTCGGGGATTGGTTTTTAGATTGTTGTTGATATTGTGAGTAACTAACTTGATTTTAATTTAGATATTTATTGTGTTTAAATATTTGTGCTTGTAGTTTTGTTTTTCATGCAGGGTACTTAAAGATGCTAGATCAACAAGTATTGTTGTATTTCTTTCAAATTGATTCCGAACCATTTTATTGTGCTTAGGATCGATACTAGGAATTGCTACTCCAGTTCTCCAACCATTGTTTCACAAGGGAGTGTCAACTACTGAAGTTCCTTAATGGGTTACTAGCCGCAATAAGAAATTGAGTTGAAGGAGGAAACGATACCACCTCTTTCGACTAATTAACCGTGGATGAAGTCTATCGGTTGTTGGAAGACATGGCGGAGTATGATTTTCACTATTGGAATTATTTATCAAGCTACCAAAGCTTGGAAGATAGTTCCACCATTTCGACACCATAAATTAACATCCCTGACCAACAGGAGAAGTCTTCCCCCCTAGAAGAAATGTTAGCTGAATTTATGGGAGAGAATTAAGCTTTCGGGAGGGAGACAAATGACCGGCTAAATAAGCACGAGGATTATCTTGATAATATTGAGTCAATCTACGCCAAAATCGATGCAACCGTAACGTTTCTTTAGACGCAAATCAGTCAGCTAATCTGCTTTATTGAGCCTAAGTCAGAAATGGTGGCACTGAGAGACAGAAACGCCACATTCAGTGAAAGCTACCACGAGGAACCGGATACGAGCTGAAGGAAACCCAAGCGTAGATCGAAGATTCTGATTCTTCACCATTAGAGATCCACTTTGTCATGCCCAAATAGATCGAAGACGATCACATCTTCGAGAATCCGATGTGGCTGACTTGTCATTCGCCGCCATTAGCACCATTCGTTCAAGCTTTCCAAGCACACGAGATGACAATGAATTGAGTTAAAAGTACGAGCTATACAATGCAAAATCTCATATGTCTTGAGGGCGTTCTGAACCAAGACCCATATGTAGTGTTGTATGACACTTACTATGGGCGGAAGCTACTCTTTGATGAATACTTCTCTATGTCAAGCCAAAGACCTTAAATAAAGTGCTTCTTGGGAGGCAACCCAAGTTAAAAATAAATTATATCCATCACTGTCAACTTCATTTGGAGGCAAGATTGTCTCGCCTCCCATGTATGTGTTCTAAACCCCCTTCGTCGACATGCTTTATTTCAAATATTGAGATTGATGATTGGGTCGCTGTGGACACTGCCCGATTTAAGTTTGTGGGTGATGTGTAGTATGTGATTGGTTGAAAATGCCAATCTACTTCTAAGCCAAATTTGGTAGTGTTTTAGTGTTTTAGTAATATTTTATTGCGTTTTTATTTGTTTTTATGTAAATCTGGTATAGGGACATAATTGAGTGATAAACAAGTAGACTGGTGGGAAACCGGTGAAGAAATAATGAAGGAAATAAGGTTTCAGGATACCAAACCTACTACCGCGGCAGTCAAGCCATCGCCGAGACGGTGGAAATGCAAGGAGAATTGCACCAGTCTTACTGCCACAACAGTCATTCACCACCGTGGCGGTAAAAGTCCAGAGAGCTTAGGTTTTAGTTCATTGCCACAATGGTCATTCATCGCCGTAGCGGTGAAGTCAACTGACTTACTCACCGTTGCAGCGATGAACCACCACCCTGGCGGTCATTCTGTACAGAAAATATCTATTTTCTAGATATTTTGAAGACTTATATTTAAGCCCCTTGTTTTCCTACTTTGTCAAGAATGTTCCACATGTTAGAAACTTGATCTTAGGCTATTCTTGAGAGCTCAAAGAGGAGATTCAACATTTTGGAGAAGATGAAACAATCCCAGACCGATCTTTGGTGACAATGGACTATTCCACTCTAAGATTTGATCATTCATTCTTTTGTTTTTATCTTTGTAATCAACTTTTCATATCTAATGATGATGAATCCCTTTTGTTTTAATATTTGTATGGCTAAGATCATGGTAGGCTAGATAAATATTATTTAGGGATTAATGTAACTCATGTAAATACATGTTTGATTGAATATATGATAATTTAATGGTTGTTTGTCTAAATCCGATTGTGTTTATCATTTTATTACAATTTTAATATGCTTGTTACGATATTAGGGTTGGTTTTAAGAATACACAATTTAACACTTGGAAGAGGTAACCCCAGATTCGGACTAGGGTTAAACACATCACAACGATCTAACGACCTGGGAGGACGTTAGAAAGTGTGAAATCCATGAGGTTGGGTCAAGACTCATATGACTATGTGTTCTATAAAATGCTAGAGGGGGACTTCGGCGTTAACGTGAAGTCATATAATCACTCATTTTATACTCGGGAGAGGTAATGAGAGAGTTTGATATACTTAAATTGTTGGATAGGATAAACACCATTATTGTTAATTAAGAAAAGTCAAACATGTATTAAGTGAATGAAACAAATCCCTAGGTAAACCATTTCATTAGAATTATCCCAACAGTTGTTAGTTTAACTTAGTTTTTTTAAATATTCAACTTCAAACAGTTCTTAAACCATCGAGTTAATATAAGACTATATAAATTATGGTATTAAATTAATCAAACACGTTTCCCAGAGGACGATATCCAATCGAGAGGTCCACTATATTAAAACTTGACCTTGTGCACTTACGAGTAAATTAAGACGTGAAAAATGAACGCATCCAAGTTTTTGGCACCGTTTCTGGGGTAGTGCTTTTTGGATTTGGTTGATATTGTGACCAAGTGGTTGAACATTAAATTAGACAATTTTTTGTTTTTTTTCTTTCAATTAAATTCATTATTTATAATTTGTTTCATTTGTTGTGATCGAGTAGTGCATGCAACGTAGTAAAAGATGGAATTTTTCCCTCTTGATCCTGAGATCGAGTGTACCTTGAGAAGGATAAGGAGATAGAGAAGAAGCTAAGCTCAAACTATGGCCGACGGTAGAGACGATCGTATGCCACAAATGCCGCAACAACTGCCAGTATCACAAGTACTACCGCAGCAACCTTTGGAACCTGAAGCTACTATCAGCCAGTTATGCTTAATAACTATTCTGGAATTCAGAGAAATCTAATCCAAGCCAAAAAATTTGAATTAAATCCCGCCCTAATCAATATAGTGCAACAAAACCAATATAGCGGGAAACTGCACGAGGACCCCAATGTCCATCTGGCAAAATTTTTAAAGATATGTGATACAGTTAAAATCAACGGTGTTGTTGAGGATGTAATACGGTTGAGGTTATTTACGTTCTCATTTCGTGACCGAGCACGAAATTGGTTACAATCGATCCAACTAGGGAGTATCAACACTTAGGAGGACCTTACTCAAAGGTTCCTTACTAAGTTTTTCCCACCTTTGATGACTTCTCAACTCAAAGGTAAAATAGCGCAATTTTTCCAGAGGGACTTCGAGCCATTGTTTGAAGCATGGGAAATGTTTAAGGATCTATTACATCGGTGCCCCTAACACGGGTATCAAGATTGGTTTCAAACCCAACCCTTCTACAATAGGTTGGATGGACAAATAAGAACCATAGTTGATGCCACCTCAGGAGGATCATTGTTATCAAAAACACCTGTTGAAGCAAATACGTTACTGGAGGAAATGGCAGCCAATAATTACCAATGGCCAAACAAGAGGAACACGGAATGAAAGGTATCTTCACTTTAAGAAGTTGATCATATTTTTATCTTATCACCCCAAATCTCAAAACTCTCAAATCAATTGGTTGCCTTTTCTACTAAAGATGCTTCGTCTAGTCGTGAAGCGTAGAACATTGCAAGCAGTTCTCAACCCGGATGGGATAGTGGATTCGAAGAAGGTTATTTTATCAACAATCAGCTTATACTTTTAGGCTTGCCGCCAATATTCTAACTCACTATCATCTGGGACTTTGGAACCATGAAAATTTTTCATATGCGAACAATTAGAACACGTTGCAGCCACCTCCCGGCTATAGAACACAAGCTCAAGGTTATCTTATGCAACAAAATTGCCAAATGCAATAACTTCCTAATCAAAATCAAAATTCGAACTCGGAAGAACTGATGGGTTCTTTCATAAGGAAAAGTAAACAATATTGTGTGAGACGCACAACAAGCTTAACAAGCCTGAGAAGAGGCTTGACTCGATTGAGACCACATGTATAAACACAAATGCTATTGTGAAATCATTCAAGACTCAGATCGGACAACTTAAAAGTGTGATCCAAGATCAGACCAAGGGAAAGTTTTCTAGCAACACGAAAACTAACCCAAGGGAATGCAAGGCAATTATGTTAAGAAACAGAAAAGAGGTTGAAGCAAGTAAGCCGATGGAAGAAGAGTCAGGGATAAGTCATCATGTTGACCATAATACACCAAAGAGATATGTGGAGGAGGAAGTTGATGAAAAAGTAGATAAGAGAAAGGAGGAGGAGAATGAAGACAAGATGGAAAAGAAAAATAAGAAGAAGAAATAAGACAAAGTTGAAGAGAAGAGATGAGATTAAAGGGTGATTCTAGGGAGATTTACATTCCTGGACAATCCACTAATTCTAACCACACCTTTGCCTTATCCACAACGATTCCAAAAGAAGAAGTTGGACCATCAATTTGCAAAGTTTCTTGACATCTTTAGCAAAATACAAATCAACATACCTTTTGCGAATGCGTTAGAACAAATTCGCAATTATAGAAGTTCTTGACAGACATAATAACAAATAAAAAGAAACTGGAGGAATACGAGACGGTAAAAATGACAAAGGAATGTAGTACTATACTGCATAGGAAATTGCCTAAAAAGCTGAAGGATCCTGGTAGTTTCACGATTCCGTGTACTATCAGGAAATCTCATTTTAACAAAGCACTATGTAATCTTAGTGCTAGTATCAACCTGATTCCATCTTCTATCTACTGGAAGTTGGGGCTCGGTAATGCAAAGACAACCACAATTTTCCTTCAAATGGCAGACCGATCGTTGACCTATTCAAAAGGAATTATTGAGAATGTCTTGGTAAATGTGGACAAGTTCATCTTCCCGGTGGACTTTGTCGTCTTAGAAATTGAGGAGGATATGGAGATTCCAATCATCCTTGGAAGGCTTCTTTTTTTTCATAGGAAAGGCTTTAATTGATGTATATAATGGAAATTTGACGTTGCTAGTAAACGAAGATGAGGTAAAGTTTAACATTTTCAAAACTATGAATGTTTCAAATGAATGTCGTAAATACAACCGAGTAGATGTTGTTGACTCGTTTGTAAAGGAACTATTTCATGAAAATATGGATACGGATCCATTGGAGCATACACTCACAAATGCATCACGACGTTTAGTAGAAGGTGAGACTTAAATGCCTTGCCTTTTAGGTATGTGTTCAAAAAACCCTTCATTACCATAATACATGCCAAATGTTGAGTCGAAGTTGGGTTATTGTAGACACTGCCCATTCTAAGTTTGGGGGGCATTTTCTGTATTTTGCTTGTTTTGTATGTTTTCTTGTTCACTGTCTGTTTGTTGGTTGTGTTAGTTTAAGTTTAAGTGTTGTTTAGTTACTTTCATACATGTTTCTTTAGTTTAGGTGCAAGTGTGTTTGTAGCCTGTTGTTTTTGTGTGTTGAGTTTTGTTGTTCGTCTTAACCATTACTCGATAATGATATTATTTTCTAGTTGTTTGTCGAGGTCAAGTTTAATGCCCATTCATGTGTGTTTTGTGTGCTTGACATCTCATTTTGGTAAAAGTCATTGTGGATCCTAATTTACACGACCACGTAAACTGAATGTACTAACTATCCAAATGATTTTAAGTCAATTATCCAGTTAGCCAAGTTTATGACAAATTTAAGGGATTCTAGAACTTGATTCGGGAAAATTCGAGGTGAAATCATAGGTGAGGTAGTTTAGGAGAAATGATTTAGGCATTCATTTTGATCGCTTGAGCCGTTGAAGCCTACCATGCAAATTATTTTACCTCTCGTTACCCCCGTCGAAGCCTTTTAGCTGTTTCAATTCTGAACACACATCAAATACCCTAACTAATTAATTTTTTTTTTCCAAACCATTGTCTCTATACCTAAGGCACGAGCCGAGTTGTTACCAATTTAGCATTTGTTTATGCTAATTGAAGTGAGAGATGGGGTTTTGGGTGAACTTTTGATTGGTTTGGTGTTCTAGTACTCACTTGTTATTTTTTTGTCGTTGTTCTACACCTGTGAAATTGTACAAATTAAATAAGTTTGGGGGTGTGGCTAAAAAAAAAAACATGTTTAATTGTTTTTCGATAAGTGAGTATTGCGGTTTTAAAAGTAAGTTCGGGGTTGTATCGGGTTTGTCTTTGTCGGTATAAGTGTGATTGTGGGCTAATCGTCGTGCCTTGGGTATCGTTGATCTAATGACGCTTTCCTGTTTTATATTCTCGTTTTACCCTTGGTCAGTTGATAAAAATCAAACCAAGTTCTTTTGATCTCTGAGAATTGCTTAGCCTACGTTAGTGGAGAATGGAACTCAGTCTGGCATATGGAAATTATTTATCTTTTCGGTTTTAGTCATGAACTTTACTGGTGGATAATTCAATCCAGTCTTTGGATGGTTGTGTATTGAGAGTCGTAGCACATACACATGGAAATGATCTAGAATGGCATTTACCGTTATTGAATATTGAAATTCTAGAACACCACATAGTGTAATTTTACTCTTGAACTCGAAATGATTGGAGGCTGTTGAGGGAAAACTTATTGGTCATTAGTTGAAATTCAAAACTCACACATCATTATTTTTAGTTCTTTGTGTCTTTTTTCATTTATATTTGTGTTCGTGAATTCGTTGTGGTAGTTTTGTTTTCTTATGTGAGTGTTTTTGCTAGAAAACTAGCAAAATTTCAAGTTTGGGGGTATTTAATAGATTAATTTTATTTATATATTTTCAATACAAATTTTGGTAGTTTTTGAGTGTTCTATTAGTGTTCTAAATTATTTTTATTTGTTTTTATACATATAAGTGTTTATGGGCGAAAACGATTACAAATCAAGCCCGTCGATAGGACATCGGCAAATAAACAAGCGAAAAAGGACCATGGTGGTGTTCTACTAAGGGCACGTTGCAGCGAGATCCTTGCGTGCTATAGCATGTACCTATTTTGCCTACTGGCCTTTGCGAGCTGCAACGTGCACCTATTGGCACCCCTCTCTATTGTTTGCGTGCTCCTTGCACGCTGCAGCGCCATTGCACCACCTGGCAATGCGTTTTCAAGCTTTGTTAGGGTTTTTTGAGAAATCTATTTATACCCCTTGATGCCTCCTTTGTTGGGGACATTTTTGGAGCACTAAGATCAGACGAAAGCTAACAGATCACTATTAGAGAAGAGAAAACAGCTTGGAGCGGATTTTGTAGAAGTGGAATAATTTACTCTTTAGATTTGGCTATCCTCTCTTTGTTTCTCTCTTTCATTTTAAACTGTTGGTTGGTTTTTTTGATGATATACATCTAATTCATTATTGGATATTTGGTTATATCCATGTGTAGCCAAATATTTATTGTCTAGGGATTAATGTAGTTCACAAATATTGTGTTTGAGTAAATCTATGTTTTGATAACGGTTGTTTATCCCTATTCGATTATGTTTACTGTTTTATCACTTCCATTGTATACTTGTATATGATATTGTGGTTGATTTGAGAATACAGGGTTTGACGCTCGGAATAGGTAACTCCGGATTCAGACTAGGTTTAAATACAACACAAGTTCTAATGTTTCGCGAGATTATTAGAACTTGTGTAATCCATACGTTTGGGGCAAGATGCATGTAATCATTTAAATTCTTGATAGGGATATCGATTTTTTGACGTGGTTATATATTCACTCACTTGACACCCGGGAGAGATAGTGAGTGAGTTTTAGAAATCTTGATTGTTGAATAGGTTGATTACCATTAGTGTAAACTAAAATAAACCAAGCATGTATGAGTGAACAAAGTTAATCCCTAGATAATCCATTCCCATAGAATTTATTCCGAGTATTGTAGTTTAATTTGTTTTCATATCTCGAACACCTCTCAAATCTTTAATAGTCTAGATAAAATTGAGTTATTCTACTTGTAGTACTTAGCTTGTTCTAACGATAAATCCCAGTGGACGATATTTAATCTTCGGATCACTTTATTACTTGTTGACCTCCTGCACTTGCGAGTAATTCGTAGTGCATAATTTATTGCAACACCAAGTTTACCTTAGATCTTCTTTCTAAGGTTGGTATCACTGACTCCAGTACTGCCACTATTTCTCTGGAGCTGAATATTAAACCCACTCCACCAGATGGTTCACCTCTTCCAGATGTCATTCCATATCGCCAATTAGTTGGAAGTCTAGTATACCTCACTGTTACTCGCCCAAACATCACCTATGTCGTTCATCAAGTCAACTAGTTCATGTTCGCCCCTCAGACCACTCATCACTCAATTGTTCTTTGCATCCTTCGGTCTGTCAAGGGTACCTTATTTCACGAACTTCATTTCTCAGCCTAGTCTGCTCATACTTTACAGGCTTATTCAAATGCCGATTGGGCTGGAGATCCCACTGACCGACAATCAACCATTGGTTATTATTTCTTTTTGGGTAACTCTCTCATATCTTGGCACAATAAGAAACAAATTGTCGTTCCTCGTTACAGCACTAAAGCTGAATATCTTAGCATGGCTGATTCAATACAAGAACTAATTTAGCTTCTGTGGCTCCTCGCTGACATGGAAATCTCTTCTCCTACTGCCATTATTTCACTCTGTGACAATAGGAGTACTATTCAGATTGACCACAATGGTGTCTTTCACGAGCATGCAAAACACATTGAGACCAATTGCACTTCATTCGTCATCATTTTCTCCAGAATATGGTTCATCTACAATCCATCAGTTCAATCGATCAGACACCAAATATTTTCACTAAGGCTCATCCACCCGAACACTTTCACCCTCTTGTTTCAAAACTCAAGTTCACGTCTCATTTACCGTCTTGAGTTTGAGGGGCATGTTAATGTTAATGTAATATATGGGTTTTGCCCATTAGGTCAAAATCCTAACCTAGGATTCCCTTAGTCCCTTATAAATATTCCTATTGTATATCTCTATAATGTACATTGTTTTCCTGAACAACAATACAATCGTTTCATGTTCACCATTCCACTTCTCAATTATTCTAACAACCATCAATACAAGCGAAGGAATGAACTATAGAAAAACCAGTAAAGGGCAAATGGGCTTCGAGGGTTGTGGTGTTCAACTGGAGAATTTCAGAGTAAATATGGGTTTAGAGAGATGAGAAAATTGGGGGTTCAAATGGGGGAAAACAATTTTGATAGAAGAGGTGAATGAAGGGGCATTGACGGACACTTGTATCTATATGTAAAATTATATATGCATGTGTTTGTAATTGTTAGAGACTGAAGAGAAAGCGAAATCCGAAGTGTGAGAAAAGGCAAAAGCTAAATAAATGGAGGGGGGTTCAGTATAATCCAAATCAATCATTTGTTGTTTTTTTCAAGCTCTCGCAGAAAAAAGAAAACATCCTCCACAACCTCAATCTTCCCCTTCTCCCTCTCTCACTAGTTTCCCTCTCTAGACGCGTGATAAATATGGAGGATCAGTCGGTTCTCTATCATTGGCTGGAAAGGAATGCCTGCGACGAGACGAGGGGAGAGAGAGAGGTTCAGTGAAGGGGGAGGGAGAGAGAGAGCGCTCTTCGGTGAAAAATGAGAAGGAAAAAAAAATTGAATAGAAAATGAGAAAAAAAAAAAAAAAAAAAGATTACAAGTTTGCCCCTAATTCTGTTAGTTTAGATGAAAAATTTAACAGAAGTACCTTATAAAACCATCTTCATACTTAGAGAGTTTAAACTTAAATGAATAAACTTAAGAGGACTATATAGAAACGTGCTAATAGTTAGAGAGTTGAAAATGTATTTTGCCCTATATATAACAATACATTGTATATGCATAACAAAAGAAAACAATTAGCACGTCAAGCAATAATTACTCTATATTAAGTAGGAGTATTAGCATTCAACTATACAAAATCGGATAACAATATATAAATATTTACATAAAATTTGCTTAGGATAAAATTTGAACACTTGACACACTGATCCTATTGAATATTATATCCTTGAATTTTATAAATATAGCATTGTATAACCGACCGTGGGTAAAAATAGTTATTTTAATTCAATTTATTGATCTTGTTTTTAGGTCAAATATATTAATCATAAAATATATTTCCTATCACCCAATATTAAAAATGTCTATCATCCAACATATATCATAGAACAAATGATTTTATCAGTTATAAATTTCATCTTTAATACACTGTCAATCCCAGTATATCTTTTATGGCAGGCCAAGAATGTCGGGCTACAAAGATTTATAAATCAATTATATTTTTGTATAACTTGATTAACATCATTCGGTCGTTAGCCTAGTGGTAGAGCATTTAACTGCAGATCGAAGTTACCAGTTCAAACTAGATAGGGCCATTTTTTTGTTATATCTTTTCTTTCTCCAATTTTTTCTTATGCTGGAACTACCATGGAAAATGGAAATCTAGCATGGATTTTCTTTTCCTTTCATTTCGATTCTTGTTCAATATATTTCCGTGGGACAACTTGATGCCTTAAATGAGTCTATATTCTAACCACAACCTGAGAAGGCAACAAATTAGTTTAATTTGTGATAAACACATGGAATTGCATTAGGCTCGTTGGTTGGATTATATGAAATTAAAAAAAAAATTGAATGAAATAGATTTGTCAATAGAATCAATATTCTATTCAATTGTTTGATTGTTATTGTATTTTTATTTATTTTTTATCTTTTCTTTCTCCAATTTTTTCTTATGTTGGAACTACCGTGGAAAATGGAAATCTAGCATGCATTTTCTTTTCCTTTTATTTCATTTCTCATTCAATATATTTCCATGGGACAACTTGATTCCATAAATCAGTCTATATTCTAACCGCAACCCGAGAAAGCAGCAAAATTAGTTTAATTTGTGATAAACACATGGAATTGCATTAGGCTCGTTTGGTTGAATTAAATGAAAAAAAACAAATGAAATAGATTTGTCAATAGATTCAATATTCTATTCTCTTGTTTGATTGTTGTTGTATTTTTTTTTTATCTTTTCTTTCTCTGATTTTTTCTTATGCTGGAACTACCATAGAAAATGGAAATCTAGCATGGTTTTTCTTTTCCTTTCATTTCGTTTCTTGTTCGATATATTTTCATGGGACAACTTGATGCCTTAAATCAATCTATATTCTAACTGCAACCCGAGGAGGCAAGAAATTAGTTAAATTTGTGATAAACAAATGAAATTGCATTAGGCTCATTTGGTTGGATTAAATAAAATTTAAAAAAAATAAAAAATGAATGAAATAGATTTGTCAATAGAATCAATATTTTATTCTCTTGTTTGATTGTTATTGTATGTTTAAAGGAATTAAAATATATTTTGTGATCAAATTCATTCACAAGTATACCTAATAATAATTTATTTAAAAAAATAACGATAAAATATGAATAGTATTCCATGTCGAAAATGTTTAAAATCTACCAACAACTAAAATCTTTTGATGTTAAATTTTTTATTTTTGCATTGGGAGCATAAATATATTTTTTCTTAAATATTTCTTTTATTTAGGAATAGAAATATATTTTTGTTCTCAGATTTCCACTTCTATTTCCTATATAGATTTTTTTGGTTCTCAAATTTATATTTTTGATTCAGGAAAATAATTAGATTTTTGCTTCTATTTTGGGGACAGTAACATATTTTTTGTTCTCAAATATATGTTTCTATCTGGGGAACACAAATTGATTTTCTTGCTTTCAAATTTTTATTTTGTTCAAAATATAAGTTTGTGGACAAGAAATTACGTTTCTTTAATTTATGAAACAAAAACAAAAATCTGGAAACAAAAACTATATCTTTATTCCAAAAACAATTGAGAACAAAAAAATCTATTTCTATTCCCAAAACAAAAATAGAATATTAGAAAAAAAAAATCTATTTTTTCAAATGAAAATATAAAATTGAGAAGAACATATTTTTTTTTATTTTTTTTATTTTTATTCAAATTAATATAAAACTAAATTGACAAAATTAATTTATAAAAAATATCGAAGTCATTTTCAAATTAAGAATAAGCCAAAATGAGGTAAAATATTTTAGGTGTAACTCAAAAAAAAAAAAAAAAAAGCCAACCAGAAACTATGGAATCTAATTTTGCCCCATGTAGTATGTAATCCGATTCTATCCATTTTCATTCCAATGGAATCTATTGGTGTCGAAAAATGGGCTGGGCAACAATATGGTCTGATCAGTGTAATACCACGGAAATTTATATTTTTAAAAATATTATTTTATATAAGTTTAATATTTTTGAAACTGTTTTGTAAATTTGTGGTATAGATAAATATTTGATAATTTTTTAGGATTGAATGTTAATCTCAAATTGATTTTAAATGTTTTGAGACTATTATGTTATTTAAAGTTATTTTTAAGAGTTTTGGAGTATAATTAATTTTTATTTTTATTTTTATTTTAAGGGTGGACATTGTGTAAATAAGTAAATAAATAAATAATTAAATGACTTAAATGGTTTTCTTCCAAGAGAAAGCACATATATGTATATATAGAGAGGGTTGAGACGTCTATATAATAATAATAATAATAATAATAATAATAATAATAATAATAATAATAATAATAATAATAATAATAAGGGCATCTTGTTGAGAGGTCCTACAAGTGAGGACTACCACTTTCTAAGGACCATCCAAAGGCCAAAAAAAAAATATTGGATAGTCCCCTACAAAGTGGTGTTTTTCACTTTTGGGACCTTTGGAGGAAATTCCCTAATAATAATAATAATGCAGTTCAACATTTTCATTTTCTAAGGGAGATACATATTAAGCAAAAAGCATTTATGGGGGCAATCAGTTTCTTTTCCGTTTGGGTTTCATTTTCTAAGAGAGATATATATTAAGCAAAAGTATTTATGGGGGCAATTAGTTCTTGTTCGTCTGAAAATATATATATTAAATAATTTTTGGGGCGGGTAAGATGTTCTAGTTAGGATTTCGGCTCAGATTTCAGGTAGAATTCCTAACTCTTTTAATATATGTATTTAATTTCTCTATTGCGATATTTATGTTATTATTGTTGTCGAATTATAGTCGTAAGTTTTTAGGAAATAATTATGATTATGTGAAAATTATGTGAAAATCATGCCTATGTGTTTTATGTATTGTATTAACTAAATGCATGTATTGGGGGGGTTGAAATTCTACTGAACGTTGACTCACAATCCCACAATTTTGATTGCAGGGCCGGTGAGAATGAAACGGCGACAGGAATTTTATTTGAATTCCTATTTAATTTTTAATAATTGTACAAATTGGAATTATGTGAAATTGACCGTAAATATTTTCAAATGCAGAAAATTTGTAATAGTAAATATTGATTATATAAATAAAATTTTACGTGTTTCCATTACAGAGTTTCTACTCGTACGACGAGCGTTTGTTACACGCTCGTGTTGACTACTCGCAAGTGTACGAGATTAAAGTTTTAGTATAATGTGATATTTTAAGAATGTGTATCATATCTACAGGGATTGGTTTTTGTTATTATCGAGTACCGTGTTTATCATGACCTAACTTTATCTATGCGAAAAAGAATGATTTTAATTAATTAATACTAATACTACTATAACCTAATTTAATCTATACTAATTATACAAATATGAGATAGTTAGGGGATGGATTATCTATGAATTAAATTTATTTATTTAAACATGTTTGATTTCGTTTAGTTTACAATAATGATGTTCGACCTATTCGACAATCTCAGTTCGTAAATTCCCCCGCCACTTCTCCCGAGTGTAAGACGAGGGAATACACGACTTTGTTTCAAAGAAGAAGTCCTCCTCAACGTCTTAAAAACCCTAGGTCATGTGAATCTCACCCCAACGTCATTGATTGCACACAATCCAACTCCCTCCCGAGTTATTGGATCGTCGCGTTGTGTTTACCCTATCGACAATCTCAATTTGTAAACTACCCTACCACCTCTCCCGAGTGTAAGACGAGGGAATACAAGAATTCATGTCAATGAAGAAGTCCCCCTCAACGTCTTAACGACCGTAGGTGACATGAGTTTGGCCCCAACGTCATCGATTGCCCACAATCCAACTCCTTCTCGGGTTATTGGATCATCGCGTTGTGTTTACCCTAATCCGAATCCGGGGTTACCTCTTTCGAGTGTTAAACCCCAAATTCTTGATATATATATCTAAACATAATAAACAAACAATACGGCAAACACAATCCAAATAGCGAAGACCAATCATTAAAGAAACACAACTCAAACAAAACTACGTTTTCATAAATAATATTAATCCCATATATAATCCACATTTAACTCATGGTCATAACCGTTTATACAATTAAAATTGAGCTAAACATGCTCAAGCAAATATAGAAGTTAAGAAATAAAAGGAAAAAGTGATGAACTTAGCCGTAGTCCGAATATTAGCCGCTAAAATCGTCCACCGATCGCTTCTCCTTCTCCATGTGGTAATCTTCTCCTTTGGATTTGTTTGAGCACTCCCCATAATCTCTTTATATTCCAAACTAAGCCCTAAGAGATCTAATGGCCGGAGATAGAGAAGAGGAAATGAGATAAAAGGGGTTTAAATAGGCAAAATATCTCAAAAAATATCTAATCTGGTGCGGAGGTCACCGTCGCTATGGTGGGATTCACCACTGCGGCGGTGGGTATATCGGTTTAATGTTCGCCGCAGTGATGGAAAAGGCAGTGGAATTGGTGACCATCCTACATTTTCACCGCCGTGGCGGTGGACGTTCAACAAGAATTGGCCCTCTTTGCATTTTCACCGCCACGGCAGAGGTCAGGATGCTGCGATGGTAGGCTTCTTTTCAGAATCTTGTTTCCTTGCTTGTTTTTCCAACGTTCTCCGATCGTTTTTGCTCCGAATTTATCATTTACACTCCGATTTCATACCTTTTCACCCATACACCTTATTTATACAAAACGAATAAAAACTAATAAAAACGCAATAAACAAATACTCTAAAAATAACAAAACCAATTAAGAAATATATATAGGTAGATCACACCTATCAAATACCCCCAAACTTGGAATTTTGCTTGTCCTCGAGCAAAACACACATACAAAAATGAAAAAAAACACAACTAAATGAAAGAACAAACAACCCAAAAACAATCTAAACATAACGAGATGCGAGTTTTATATCCTTTTAACGACCAAGTCATGTTCCCCTCAACAACCACCAGTCATATCGAGTTCAGGCGGTAAAACACATCATGTGGTTCTAGAATTTCGACATGCAATAATGGTGAACGCCATTCTAGATCCTGTAAACGTGTTTGTGCGAGACTCAATAATATAACTATACAACAACCAGATTGGATTATCCACCAACAAAACTCATAACTTAGACCGTAAAGGACTAGGATATCCATATGCCTGATTCGGGTCCATTCTCCACTAATATAGGCTTGAAAGTTTATAGAGATCAGAAGGACTTGGTTTGGTTTTGGAATATTTGGCCAAGGGTATTTCGAAATAGAAAACGGGTTAACGTTGTTAACTTTACATTACCCAAGGCTCAACGCTTGGCACACTTACTCTCGATCCCCCATAGATAATTTGGAAAACAATTCCGAACTAACATTTAAGAATGTAGTACTCACTTGTCAAAAGAAACGTAAATTTTCATTTTATTTTATTTATTTATTTATATGACCCACACCCCTAAATTTATTCGATTAGTATGATTTCACAGGTGTGGTTAAAACGAAAGAAAAATGACAAGTGAGTACTCGAATACCGAATCAATCTGAAGTTTGCCGTAAACCCAACTGCTAACATCAAGAAGCATTTGCAACTGCTAACTTGATTCATTCAAATGTGCCTTAATTAAGAAATAAAGGTTTGGAAAAAGATTAATTAGCGAGGATATTTGTTTATATGTTCAAAATTGAATTGACAATTAGGCTTCGACAGGGTAACGAGGGATAAACATATAAGGCTTCAATGGCTCAAGTGATAAAAACGAATGCCTAAATCATATCTCCTAACCTACCTTGCCTAGGATTTCTCCTCAAGCTTTCCCTCAATCAGGTTCTAGAATCCTTAATTTTTCATGAGTTCAGCTAATCGATAATTTGCCTCAAATCATATGAATAGAAATACATTGAGTCTATGTGCTCGGGCAAATTAGGATCTACAATAATTTTCACCAAAACACATTGTCAAGCACACAGAACACACATGCACGGGTATTATCCTTGACTTCGAAAACAACAAGGGGAAATATCATCGTCGGGTAACGGCCCAGATGAATGCAAAACTCACCATGCAACAACAACACAAACATAAACACATTTTAACCTAAACAAACATGCACACCGTAAAACAATAAAACATACTAATATTCTAGACATCACCGCCAAACTCAAAATGGACAGTGTCCTCGGCGAACCCAATCATCATTCTTAACATATAGGAAATTAAAGTATGCTGACGAAGAGGGTTTAGAACACGTACCTGGGAGGTGAGAGAATCTTGCCTCTGAATAAATTCGGTTGTGACGGATTTAATTTATTTGACATTGGATTGCCTACCAAGAAGTGTGTGGTTTAATGTCCTCGGCCTGACATGTTCGGAATGCCCTCAAGCTTGGTGAGGTATTGCACTGGATGGCTCTATCTTTCAAAGACACGCTTCACCGGCTTATGTGCATGGCCACGCACAATAAAATGGCTTCGAATCCCGTCGAAGAAAATGCATAAATACCTGTTGATCTAACATCTCCAGGTACCCTACATAAGAAACAAAAACAAAACTACGAACAAAAATTATATACAAAAGAAATGCCTAAAGTAAAATCGGGTCATTTACTCACAATATCGACAATAACTCTATCCAATCCTCGACAACGGCACCAAAAACTTGTACAACGAGCGTTTGTTACACGCTCGCGTATTGACTACTTGCAAGTGTACGAGGTTAAAGTTTTAGTGTAATGTGATCTGTTAAGATCGGGTATCGTATCCACAGGGATTGGTTGTCGTTATTATCGAGTATCATGTTTATCATGACCTAAATTTATCTAGGTAAAAAAGAATGATTTTAATTAATTAATTCTAATACTAATATAACCTAATTTAATCTACACTAATTATACTAATATGAGATAGTTAGGGGATGGATTATCTAGGGATTAACTTTATTTGTTTAAACGCGTTTGATTTCGTTTAGTTTACAATAATGGTGTTTGACCTATTCGACAATCTCTGTTCCTAAACTCTCCCACCACCTCTCCTGAGTATAAGATGGGGGGAATATGCGACTTTGTGTCAACAAAGAAATCCCCCTCAACGTATTAACGACCCTAGGTCACGTGAGCCTCGCCTCAACGTCATTGATTGTACACAATCCAACTCTCTCCCAGGTTATTGGATCATCACGTTGTGTTTACCCTATCGACAATCTCAGTTTGTAAACTCCTCTCCCAAGTGTAAGACGAGTAAATACACGACTTCGTGTCAACAAAGAAGTCCCCCTTAACGTCTAAACGACCCTAAGTCACATGAGTCTTGCCCCAACATCATCAATTGCCTATAATCCAACTCCCTCCCGAGTTATTGGATCATTGCGTTGTGTTTACCTTAGTCCGAATCCAGGGTTACCCCTTCTGATTGTGAAGCCTCAAATTCTTGATATATCTATCTAAACATAATAAATAAACAATACGGCAAACACAATCCAAATAGCGAAGAACAATCATTAAAGAAACACAACTCAAACAAAATTACGTTTTTATAAATAATATTAGTCCCATATATAATCCACGTTTAACTCATGGTCATAACTGTTTATACAATTAAAATTGAGCTAAACATGCTCAAACAAGTATAGAAGTTAAAAAATAAAAGGAAAAAGGATTAACTTAACCGTAGTCCGAAGATTAGACGCTAAAACTGTCCACCGATCGCTTCTCCTTCTCCGCGTGGTAATATTCTCCTTCAGATTTCTTTGAGTACTCCCCATACTCTTTATTTATTCTAAACTAATCCCTATGGGATCTAATGACCAGAGAGAGAGAAGAGGAAAGGACAGGAGAGAGGTTTAAATAGGCACAATATCTCAAAAAATATTTAATCTGGTGCAGAGGTCACCACCGCGGTGGTGGGTATATCGGTTTAATGTTTGCCATAGCTGTGGATAAGGCGGTAGAATTGGTGACCATCCTGTATTTTTACCGCTACGGCGGTGGACGTTCAGCAAGAATTGACCCTCTCTGTATTTTCACCACCGTGGCGGAGGTCTAGATGTCGCGGCGATGGGCTTCTTTTCAGAATCTTGTCTCCTTGCTTGTTTTCTCACCGTTCTCTGACCATTTTTGGTCCAAATTAATCGTTTACACTCCAATTTCATACATTTTCACTCATACACCTGATTTATACAAAAAGAATAAAAATTAATTAAAACATAATAAAAATGTTATAAAAAATACTCTAAAACTAACAAAACTGGTTTGAAAATATATAGATAGATCACACCTATCACTACTAATACCCCAAATTTCAAATATTATTATTATATAATAATATAATAAATATTGATTATATTATTAGTTATAGAGAATTTTATAACTAATAGAAATTTTAGATAGAGAATATATAATTAATATAACTATTATGAAACGAATAATTATAGGATTGGTTATTATTTAATCAAAATTATATTCAAATTTCTACTTGTAATAATTGTATTTATTTATTTATTGTTGTATAGTTTAATCGAAGAATTTAATAATTATAATTATTGTCGTAGTTGTAAAATTTATCAAATATTTATAAATATGAGCACACAACTGCACAACATTGTTAATATACTTAATAGTACGTATATTGTTTAAGTATTAAGTATTAATTGAGTATAAATATGCTCAGTACATTATGTATTAAAAATACTTAATATAAGTATTGGTGCGCACAATATTATTTAATTATATCCAATATATTGTTTAATACTAGATATATTTCATCTTGTATACTCAGTATTAATACTATTTAGTGTATATTATTATAAAGTTATTTATTGTTGTTTAATTTTATTATGCTCAATTTATATATTGTAATTTAATGCATATATCCCAATTTTACTTTAGTATTAAACAATATAATACTCAATTTAAAAAAATTCAGATTTATAAAATGAAATATTAGTCGTTCAATTTTAGCATAAACTCTCTATGGGAGAAACCTAATGACGACCCTAGGAAACCAGATCGTTACAATTGGTATCAGAGTAGGTTTGCGACTGCCCTAGGCTTGAGTTATGGTACCCATTACCCATAATAAGTGAAGTAATACTTGAAAATAATAATTTTCGTATAACTCATTTATTCAAAAACAAAAAATTATATTGATATGAAGAGTGGTTTATGTGTACAATATAATTTATTATATATCACTCCATTTATAACCCGAACAATGTTAAAATTTTACAATAGAAAGTAATTATCACATATGTACAATCACATATGTAGCGTCCAAAACCTTACTAACTTAAACAAACAATTATGAAATGTTGAGACCAATCATCATACGTATATAGTGAAATATTTTTCATTATATATTACATAAACAAAATAATTATCGTTTATTATAATATTATGAAATATAAAAATATTTATCCACTGATCAATTTTAAGTGAAATAAAAAAATAAAAATATGTATACCTTATAAGATAATATTCGCTATTTTATAAGCCTCATGAATACTGTAAATAAAACATACATATTAATAATATGTAACCTATACATAAATAAATATAAAAAAAAATGATAACAATAATTTATATATATACACACACATATAATTATATAAGCCTACATGAATACAAGATGTAATATAGTGCTTATACCTATATTGGGGTTTGGTCCATATTTGCATGCATTGACGTTTCCGTTATGTTTTCGGTGGTATGCTTGTACCCGTGTGTTGTTACCATTATTTCACTTGGATCCCTACAGTTTCAATTTGAACATATACTAACATTTTATGTGGCGTTTGATTAATACATCTTACCAATAGTAAGTTAGATAAGCCCTGGTGAGTGTCATGTTAGTCGTGGACTATGGGATATGTTAGTGAATTGAAACGATTGGCTTAAAGGTGTTTACTATATTCTATATAAATTATAAAATCATATTTTCATATTAAGTTGAAAAAAAAAAAAAAGTGTTGATGAAAATTAACGGTTTTATGATGTTAAATAGATTAAGTAAACTTTTAAAGGTGGAAAATGATTTCTATTATCCTGCTATGCCATAACTATCTCGTCAGGAGGGAATATCCTACGAGATGTTGTTAGTCTGTACAAGAGGGCATATTCTGTAGTACGTTGTTGGTGTGACTTGTCATGAGGGTAAGTCCTGCAGGTAGTTGATTATATTGTTGATATGTTGAGACCTGTCAGGAGGAAAAGTCCTGCAAATGGTTGTTGATATGGTATTTTATATCATCACGTTGACTCTTACCATTGGAGATATCGAATGACCCTAGCACTGATAGCCACCTTAGATAGCATAGGTATACAGGTTATGGTACTGTTGTAACTAATGATCGTGAGGTAAAATGATCCTATAACTAGTAGGGAAATATGTGTGCGATATTTTATTATATATCAAAAAAATTTGATTGGTTATTTTAGAAGTATCAGTTTATTGTGATGGTAGCAGTAAAATTTTAATTCAGTTCAGTGTGCAGTTATATCTATATTGTATTTTAAAAAGTGGTGTTTGATAAAAATACTTTATTCATAAATTCTTTTTATATTATGAAGACAGTGTGTGCATTATCTTCTATATAAATTGTCAAATTATATTTTCGGACTAAAATGGGAAAAGAAAAAGTTTGTTAAAATGGAAGTTTTTATAACGTTATGCAGATCAAGTAAATTTGTAAATGTGGAAAGTGATTTTTATTATTAGACTATGCCATAGTGTGATCCCGACAAGAGGGCATGTCCTGTGGGATGTTGTTAGTCCTAACAGGAGGGCATGTCCTGTAGGACGATATGTTGTGATCTGACAGAAGAGCAAGTCCTGCAGGTGTTTGATATCTATTATTATTGTTGTTGATGATAACGATGATTATGATTATTATCATCATGATATGGTGGTTTATACCGCTGGTTGACTCCTACCATTAGAGATATTAAATAGTCTAGACACTGATAGCCACCTTAGATGGCACAGTTGGACAGGTTACAGTACCGTTATATCCAATATATTGTTTAATGTTAGATATATTTTGGCTTGTATACTCAGCGTTAATACTATTTAGTGTATATTATTATAAAGTTATTTTTTGTTTTTTATTTTTACTTTACTCAATTTATATATAGTAATTTAATGCATATACCCCAATTCGACTTTAGTATTAAACAATATAATGCTCAATTTTTTTTTAAAAAAAAAAAATTAGATTTATAAAATAAAATATTGGTCATTCGATTTTAGTATAAATTCTCTGTAGGAGAAGCCTAGTGACAGCCTTGGGAAACCAAGTTGTTACAATCAGGGTCTGCGTGGGAAATTGCTAATGATTTGAAAATTGTCTTTGGCAAAATTGAATTCTTCAAATTTTCTTGTCTTGAATCCGCACATGACCGAGTTGGGCTGGCGTTGTCCAACCTGATCTTCAAATCAGTACCTACACACAGGACTTGTTGGGGTTGTTCCTAGCATGTCCCCTACGGCGTAAGAGTAAGAGCTTGGGGAGGAAATTTAAGGATGCCTTGAATATTCTAAAAGCAATTACCTCAACCTCTGGAAAACATTGTTCACTTTTTCCTTTCATAGGCAAGAAACTGATTAGCGTTTCAGTGATTAAGATCTTAAGCTCGGTTATCAACCTTCACACAATGCATGGAGGAGAAAAATGGTGCGTGAAGGGATTAGAGCTATCGGTTATGCCTTTAAATGTTGATGGAGTAGTTCATGGGCCGCACCATTAAGACAACGGATGAAGCAGCCAACACACCAGTATGGATACTGAGGTGAGTATACCGACCTGAACCTCATCGATTGGAACCTCAATATTTGTAGAAAGTTCTCAGTTATTGATCATCCAAGTCCTGCAAAATGACCGACCTGAAGAGGTTCCTAGCTAATGCAATATCGGGCTGGTCAGGCCGTTGATAACGTGTCTCCTATTGATCTACGTGGTAGGCTTAGGTTGAGCCACTTGGAGGCTAATTGATTTTCACCCACATCAGTTCCCCCCCAAACCGTAGCGTGGAGATGGAACATGAGACGCTGAGGGTTCTGCTCTTGGCTTGATGAAGAATGGAATTCCATTCTCGGGGTGAATCAGCTCGGTACTAAAAAATAGCTCGATTGGTCTTCACTTGGCTTCCGTAAGAAGCCTTCCTACAACTTGAGCGGATGCGCGACATGTGGCCTGAAAACACGAGAATTGAGGTACTTTTCGACATCCGATTAATGCGAACGTTCGGTTGGATAGCTCGCCTATAAGTAGGCACTTACCCTCACTCATTTCTTTACATCAGAGTAATGTGAGCACTCTGTCCTCCTCAAGCACAGTACTATTCATTCTTCTTCATCCTTCAATATGTCTGCTTCTTTCTTTTCCCTAGGGTATAGCCTATCTAATTGTGAACAGACCAGGTAAGGGTCCTATATTCAATACAACGAGCTCAGTTCGTCTATAGAAAATGTCAATTGGATGACCTTGTCGTCCATTAGGGCTCGCAGATCAGCTGGAGATGGGCCCTCCTAGTCTTTTGAGGTGACTAGTAGCCTTAGTCGACCCAGCGTTTAGAGGGATGTAGGTTGTTCTGGGGGTCCCATGGCTGAGCTCGGTACAGGTCCTACCGACGAGCTTGGTTGTGCAGACCCAACCGTCCTAGAAGTTGACCCTTTCGCACTTCGTCAAGTCAGGCTTTGCTAGCTAATGTGGCTGCCAACCAGCCCATCTGTGAGGTCTCTCTAGAGGCTCCGGTCTAGGGATTGAGTCCGGCATGACGAAGGACGAAGTGAAGAAACTTCGGTCCACGTATGGGTTCCCCAAATCGGTGAAGCTGAGAGTCCCCTAGCCCGAGGACCATACTTGTGCTCTTCCCAAGGGGTATATATTGGTGTACGTGGACCAGCTCTAAGCCGACTTGTGATTCTCCCTTCATCCATGGGTACGGGTAGTTTGTTGGGACCTCGGGTTGTGTCCGTCACAACTCGTTCTCAACAGCATAAGAATAGTGGTGGTAGCCCACGTCATCTTTTGCACTGAGGACATTGTCCCATCCTTCGAACTCTTTTGGTCTCTTTTAACCAAATCCATACATGTAGTTAAGGGCTAGTGCTACATCACAGCTCGAAAAAAGTTCCTGGGCAATTACAACAAGTCAATAAAAGACTTGAAGCCCAAGTACTTCTTCCTTGGAAGAACCGGATGGGAGTTCAGCTCAACCGCGGACATGGACAACCCAATCCAAATGCAGTGGGGGAAAATGGGTAACTGTCGATCCCGGTATGAGTTTGACCACTTACTCCCGGTATTTTTTTCTAATATATTTTTTTTTTTTTTTTGCATTTACGGTATCAAAGAAGAACAAGTCCAGCCCGAAGATTGCCGCTGATAGAGATTGAGTTGATAGATTGATTTTATCTATATATTTCTAATCCAAATTTGGTAGTTTTCTAGTGTTCTTTTAGTGTTTTCATTCATTTTTATTTGTTCTTATGCAGATCAGGTGTTATGGGCAAAAACAGCTACAAATCAGGCCTATCGGTAGCACATCGGTGAAGATACGAGTGAAAAGAGAGCCAAGAAGACGTTCTTCCAGTTGCTCATTGCAGTGCACAACCCAAAAGGCCATCAGCCTTTGCTTGCTATAGTACGTAACCTTTTGGCTTGGTTTCTGCCCTTTGCTTACTATAGCAAGCCCATGCTCGCTTAAACGTCGTTACACTAGTTGGCAACGTTTTTTGGAGATAATTTTAGGATTTTTGAGTATTTTATTTATATGCCCTTAACCCTCCATTGACAAGAACGTTTTTGGAGCCCTAAAATCAGACCAAGTAAAAAGAGATTATCATTGGAGAATAGGAAACGTTTTTGGAGCGAACTTTGTGGAAGTAGAATCATCCACTCTTCAAATTTGGCTATCCTTTCTTGTTTCTCTCTTTCATTCTAAACTTTTGTTGGTTGTTTGATGATGTACATCTCATTTCAAGTTGAATATTTGGTTATGGCTATGTGTATCTAATCATTTATTATCTAGGGATTGATGTAGTTTACAATTATTGTGTTTGAGTAAATCTATGTTTCGATAACAGTTGTTCATCCCTATTCAATTGTGTTTACCGTTTTATCATTTCCATTGTATGCTTGTATATGATATTGTGGTTGATTTGAGAATACAGGATTTGATACTCGGGACAGGTAACCTTGGATTCGAACTAGATTTAAACACTATACAAGTTCTAATGTTTTGGAAGATTATTAGAACATGTGCAATCCATGAGGTTGGGGCAAGACGTATGTAATCGTTTAGATGCTTGATATGGATATCGGTGTTGACGTGGTTGCATATCCACTCACTTTACACTCGGGAGAGGTAGTGAGTGAGTTTTAGAAATCTAGATTGTTGAATAGGTTGATGACCATTAGTATAAACTAGACTAAATCAAGCACGTATAAGTAAACGAAGTTAATCCCTAGATAATCTATTCTCATAGAATTTATTCCAAGAATTGTAGTTTAATTAGTCTTTATATCTCGAATACCTTTCAAATCTTTAATCGTCTAGATAAAATTAAGTTATTTTAATCTTTGTACTTAGCTTGTTCTAACGATAAATTCTAGTGGACAATACTCGATCTTTGGATCACTTTATTACTTGTTGACCTTATGCACTTGCGAGTAATTCAAAGCGCATAAAATATCACAACATGTTTTTGGTACCGTTGCTGGGGATTTAAAGTTAGTAATTAAGTTGATATTACTACCAAGTAGCTCAGTATTAATTTAGACACTCTTTTGTTTTACTTGTTTTTGTTTAATCATTTTCATTGGTTGTGGTGACTGACAGTGTATGCGACGTAGCCGTAGTTTGGAATTTCTTGCTCTTAATCTAAAAATTGAACATACATTAAGGAGGCTAAGGGGAGAAAGGAGAAACCCAGCTCGAGAAATGGTCGACGGTGGTAATAACTATGTACCATGACAACTACCGATGCCTTAAGTACTACCGCAACAACTACCAGAACCTAAAGTTCAACAACAGCGGGTCATTCGGGATTACTACAGACCTGTTATGTTTGACAAATATCCAGGGATCTGGAGGCAACCAATCCAAGCCAACAACTTTGAGTTGAAACCCGCCCTAATCAATATGGTTTAACAGAACAAATATGGTGGGAATCTTCCTGAGGATCCAAACATCCATCTAGCGACGTTCTTGGAGATATGTGGCACTGTGAAGATTAATAGAGTCACAGAGGATGTCATTCATCTAAGGATATTCCCATTCTTCATTTGAGACTTGGACAAAGGTTGGTTTCAATCCATCCAATCGGGGAGTATCTCAACTTGGGAGGAACTAGATCAAAGGTTACTCACTAAGTTCTTTCTCCCATCGAAGACGTCACAACTGAGAGGCGAGATTGCTTAATTTAGCTAAAGATATTATGAAACACTCTTTAAGGTATGGGAGCGATTCAAGGATTTGTTGAGAAAATGCCCCCAACACGGTTATCAAGATTAGTTTCAAACCCAACTCTTCTACAATGGGTTGGATAGATAGACAAGAACAATCGTGGACGCCGTATCTGGAGTTTCTCTATTATCTAAAATTTCTGATGAGGATCAAAATCTATTGGAGGAGATGATGTCCAATAACTATCAATGGCCCAATGAGCATAATGTGGGACAAAAGGTATCCTCTATTCATGAGGCCGATCCTCTAACTACTTTGTCGACTCAAGTTTCAAAACTCACGGACCAGCTTGTCATTTTCTCCACCAGAGATGCCTCTTCAAGTTGGGAAATGAAAAATGTGGCAAGTACTTCCCAACCGGCGGGTTGATAGTAAGTTTGAGGAATGTCACTTCGTTAATAACCGAGCCTATACCTTTAGGCCTGCCAAAAACATCCCAACTCACTACTACCCCGGGAATCGAAATCATGAAAATTTCTCTTATGCGAATAACCAGAATACTTTGCAACCTCCTACCGGATACTCTTCACAATCACAAGGATTTCAGCCACAGCAACCAAGTCGTCCTTTACAACAACAACCAGTGAAAAGAAATAAGCTACCATCGGAAGATTTGCTTCGCTCGTTTATGAAATAGACACAAAATATTTTGCGAGAAATGCATAATCATCTCAACAAACATGAGACACATCTTGACAATATTGAGACGACATGCACCGATACCAATTCGATAGTAAACTCTCTAGAAACTCAAATTGGTCAGCTCACTTGTGCCATAAAAGGGCAAACCTCGGGGAAGTTTCCAAGTGATACGAAAACTAACCCAAAGTATTACAAAGCCATCACTTTGAGGAGCGGAATGGAAATCTAAGGAACAACGCAAAAGGAGGATAAGCCAATGAAGAAAATTGATGTTAAAAAAGAACTTATTTTGGATAAGGAGAAGAAGGAAGCTCCAAAGGCAAATCCGAGTTCTATCACTCCACCTTTGTCATATCCGTAAAGATTTCAAATAAAGAAATTGGATAGTCAATTTGCAAAATATCTTAAAATTTTCAAGAAAATCCATATCAATATACCGTTTACCGATGCATTGGAGAATCATCGAATACGTGCTTGTAAATGTGGAAAAATTTATCTTTTTGGTGGATTTTGTCATGTTGGAGATAGAGGAAGACTGAAAGATACCCATTATACTTGGGAGGCCTTTTCTCGTAACTGGGAAGGCGTTGATAGATGTACATAATGGGAATTTGATTTTAAGGGTCAATGACGAGGAAGTGAAGTTCAATATTTTCAATACAATGAGGTTTCTGGAAGAGTGTCCAACTTACAATCGGGTGGAAGTGGTGGACTCGTATGTTAAGGAGTTCTTTCTTGAAATCTTACATCAGGATCCTTTAGAGCAAACTCTTACAAATTCCCTATCTATGGGGGATTTTGGTGAGAAATGATCAACCACAAATGAAAGTATTGTGGACTACGTCTTATCTCTCGAAGTTGTACCTAAAGACGTAGTGTATTCAGTTCAAATGGAGACCCTTGATGAAGAAGATAGTTCGCCAAATCTCTCAAATCCACCTTATGGTGGGTTGGTTCTAAAGCAATTACTGGATCACCTTCAGTATACATTTTTAGGGGAAAACTCTACCGATCTGGTTTTTATTTCATCGTCTTTGATGTAAGCAAAAGAAGAAAAATTGCTCATTATCCTAAAAAGACAAAAGCCCTCTTTCGCTTAGTCTATTTCTGATATCAAGGGAATAAGCCCAACCATTTATATTCACAAAATTTTGAAGGATGACTCATTTAAGCCCTCAATTGAGCATCAAACAAGGCTAAACCCTGCGATGAATGAGATGGTCTGTGCTGAAGTGTTAAACTTGTTGAATACCGGAATCATCTATGCGATATCAGACAGTGAGTGGATAAGCCCGGTGCAAGTGGTTCCAAAGAAAGGTGGCATGACTGTTGTGAAAAATGAGATAAATGATCTAATTCCTACACGAACCATCATGAGATGGAGAGTGTTTATTGACTATCGGAAGTTAAACTAGGCCACAAGGAATGATCACTTTCTTCTCCCATTCATCGACCAAATGTTGGATCGTCTCTCTGGTTATGACCACTACTGCTTTCTTGATGGATATTCAAGCTATAATTAAATATCCATTGCACCGGAGGATAAAGAAAAGACAACGTTCACTTGCCCGTACAGTACTTTTGCATACCGTTGTATGTCGTTCTGTCTATGTAATGCTCCGACAACTTTTCAACGATATATGATTGCGATTTTTTCAGATATAGTGGAAGATATGATGGAAGTGTTCATGGACGATTTCTCAATCTTTGGTTCATCCCTTGACCATTGCCTCTACAATTTATCACTTGTTCTCAAGAGACGTGAAAAGAAAAATCTAGTTCTCAACTAGGAGAAGTGTCATTTCATGGTCAATGAAGGCATTATTTTAGGCCATCAGGTCTCTTCCAAGGGACTTGAGATGGATTGGGCAAAGAATTAGCTAATTAAGAAACTTTCCCCACCGATCAATGTAAAGGAAGTAAGGAGTTTCCTAGGCTACGCAGGCTTCTACTGAAGATTCATTAAAGACTTGTCTAAAACAGTGAAGCTATTGTGCAATTTGCTTGAAAATGACTCCCCATTCATTTTTAATGATGCTTGTGTGGGTGCGTTTATTGCAATGAAGGATGTTGGCCTAGTAGAATACCCAAGAGGGGGGTAAATTGGGTAATTAAAAATAATTAGAATAAAAAACAATAAATCAAATAATTAATTTTATGCCTAAATTAATTATTATCTTTATAACATAGCGGAATTAATCAATCAACTAGGTGCACACACAAACAGCAAAAATAGACAAATTAAGAAAGTAGCACACCAGAGATTTATATTGGTCCACCAAGCTACTCTTGGCTAATCCAGTCCCCCTGAGCTCCACAGAGGTCGCACCCACCAAAACCAAGATTCCTTTAAAGGTAGGAACCAAACCCACACAATGATTCTTTTATAGCCTCAGAATAAACCTTTACAATTTTCTTTTCAAAGGCTAAGGAATAACCTCTACTTTTTACAGGTTAAAGAATAACCTAATTCTTTTTAACACTTAGGCTTAAGAATCAAAACCTCACAAAAGCACTCCAAATATCCTTTTACCCGGTAAGGATTGAACCGTTACAAAATCACTCACAAACACGCAATTCTTATGCAGGAAGAATTACTACCTCAATCTCTTTACAAGAAGAGACTAAAACCCAACTATCCTTGATTAAATATCCCGAATGATATTTAACCCGTCACAACTCACCAATACAAAAATTGATAAGTAAATCTCATTCGGAGCTTCTACCACCCTAAATATAAATAAACTCAATTAATATCCCAACTATGAATAGAATTATGTGAGATGCAAAAATCTAATTTTAACAATATATGGGTAGCAAATTGGAGCACGTAATCAGATTCAAGAAATTGTTTGAAAGAATATTTTTTTAAAAAAATCAAAAACAATTTCAAAGATCAATTTCTAAAATAAAATAATAAACAAGTAATAATAAATATGAAAAGATCTCACCCGGAATCCACAGAATTAATGATGAAAATAATGTAGCTTCGATTCTAGTATTAGCACAAATTGATCGCAATTGATTATCAGAATCACTCTTAGAACAGCTCACAATATAGTTGAATGATAACTCTTATAAACGCTCTAGCATTCATGAATTTCCATACAAACATGGAACTAAGAGCTGGCAGACCGGGCAGGGCATAGGTTCCAGATCCGAAAAGTTGAGTCTCTATCTCAAAAATATAAACTGATTTTATCTCTTAGAATGAATAGAATGATTAGCTCTCTTAGAAAATTCGCAGGTCAATATAAGGGCACATGTAATCAGCCTCCAAACGGCTAGTTTACAAGTATCATGACAATAAAATACTCTTATAGACCATTCATAACATAAGGACTTCATTTAGGTTCAATTTCATTTAATAACAACTTTTAAAAATCTCAATTATATCCCCAAAGTATTTCTCAATCAAAACAAATAAGTATAGAATCCATTTTATGTACCAAATTGAGAAACTTTAATAATTAATTAACCATATTGAAAGGATTTAATTTGTATATGAACCATATCTCAAATGTTAATAATATCCCCAAAATATCTCTCAAATCTTAACCAAAAATGGCTACTTTTGGATTTAAAATCGGATCAACCAATATCCAAAAACTGCGCATTCAGTCGACTACCCAGTCGACTGAAGGATACTGGAAGTAGCCCATGCACTTTATCGGTCGACTCCTCAATCGACTCGCAGATTTAGAGAGTTTTCTAAGCTTCTATAGGTCGACCGCTCTATCAACTCACAGATTCAAAGAGTTTGCCAAGCTTCTATCGGTCGACCTCTCTCTCAACTCGCAGATTCATAGAGTTCATCTTGTTTCTTCGATCGACTCCTCAGTCGACTGCCATCTCCTGAATCTCTTCTCTGATCTCGTTTTTAACTTACTTTGTTTTACAATTTTGCCTCTTTATCCATATTTATATCCAAATGAATTCCACTAATACTCTTATATTCTATTTTAGTCATTCAAAAATATTTCTTTTTAATTCACATAGGAGCAAATAAATATACTCAACCAAAACACACATAAAAAATGAAATTCATTTTGTGTCGTGTGTGTTCCTAAATGGAATATTAAGAGTTTATATTTATCTAGGTTGTTTTCTCTAATGTCTTCAAACTCTTAATACTTCTTCTTGATATCTTCATTTAGCATCCTTTCACTTTGACATCTTCATTATTGGAACTTTAAATCACTGAAACACTTGATCAAACATTAGTTCCACCAAAACATCAATACTTAATTGTTCATCAAAATCTTGGGATCAACAAAGGAGAAATTGATCTCAGCTCTGATTATGGTCGCTCCGGATTGGAATGAGCTGTTTGAGATTATGTGTGATACAAGCTATTATGCGGTGTGAGCCGTTTTAGGCTAACGGAATGAGAGAAATTTTTGGTTAATATACTTTACAAGCAAAATGCTCAATGATACGCAGGAGAATTACACCAACATGGAAAATGAGATGTTGACGGTGGTCTTTGCTTGTGATAAGTTTCGATTATACATTATTGGGTTCAGGGTGATCATCTATACGGACCATGCTTCCATCCGATACTTATTTGCAAACAAAGACACTAAGCCTCGTCTAATCTGGTGGATTCTCATGCTTCAAGAATTTGATGTCGAGATTCAAGACAAGGGGAGTGAAAATGTGGTAGTTGATCATCTTTCAAGGCTCGTGTTAGAAGATGTTTGTGATGCTTCGTGTATCACAGAAGTTTTCCCGGACGAGTAATTATTCAATATCGAAGTTAAACTTCTGTGGTTCGCGAATATAGTTAATTATCTCGCATGCAAGGTGTTGCCCCTAGACCTATCTAATGCTCAAAGGAAGAAATTCTTATTTGATGTGAAGAGTTACATGTGGGATGGCCCCATTTTGTTCAAGAAGTGAGTCTATCAAGTCATCTGGCGATGTGTTCCGGAAGAAAAAATTGCAAGCATTCACCATCATTGCCACTCATCGCCGTGTGGGGGCATTTTGGTACAACACAGACAGCCGCAAAGGTGCTTCAATTAGTTTTTTATTGGTCGACTCTTTTCCATGAATCATATACTTTTGTAAAAACCTGTGATCGATGCCAAAAGGTCGGCAACATCTCAAGGCGGCATGAGTTACCCTTGACATCTATTCTCGAGTTGGAACTCTTTGACGTTTGGGGAATTAATTTCATGGGACCGTTTTCTCTGTCCTTTGGTTAGGAGTATATCTTACTGGCAGTGGACTATGTGTCAAAATAGGTAGAGACTGTGGCTACGCCAACCAATTTCTTCAAAAGAACATATTGACAAGGTCCGGAACTCCTCGAGCCACCATTAGTGATGAAGGAACCCACTTCTGCAACAAAATTTTCAACACTCTACTGACCAAATATAGAGTTCCGCACAAAGTGGCGATTGCTTACTATCCCCAAATAAACGGACAAGCCAAAGTTTCCAATCAAGAAATCAAACAGATTTTGGAGAAGATAGTTCACTCTAACCAGAAGGATTGGGCGGTGAAACTAGACAATGCATTATGGGCACACCATACGGCTTTTAAAACATCAATCAGAATGTTTCTATATCAGTTGGTGTTCAGAAAAGCGTGTCATTTGCCGGATGAATTGGAGTACCGTACCAATTGGGCGATCAAGAAACTTAACTTTGATCTCAATGCTTTAGGGAAACAACGTCTCCTACAGCTCAATGAGATGGAAGAATTACAGAAAAAGGCATATGAGAATGCCAAATTATACAAGGAAAAAACCAAGAGATGGCACAACAAGCACATCGTTAGGAGAGAGTTCAGCTCGGGACAACAAGTGTTACTTTTCAACTCTTGACTGAGACTTTTTCCTGGGAAGCTGAAGTCCAGGTGGTTCGGACCATTCTAGATTAAACAAGTATTTCTATTCAGTACTGTTGAATTGGAAGGTGATAATGGACGGATTTTTTGAGTTAATGGAGAAAGAATCAACCATTACTATAGAAATTAAGAACGAGTAGTAGAGAGTATCTCTCTCATTGATAACTAATGTGGATAATTGTTAAGTCCAGCTAGGGATGTTAAATTGAGCATTTTTTTTTAAATACAACCCACTGGAATGGTTCTCGTCTATTTTTGCCAAAATAAATTTTTTGGAGGTTGTAATGATCGTGTTGCATGTTTGTTCAGTAAATGGAGGAGCATGGACATTCGAGGATGTTAAATGAATCTTAAACGATGAGAAATAGTAGAACCACAACGAAACGGCAGCCAACCGTTGAAAAATAAATAAGCAAAATAGGACTAAGGCTAATAGGCCTTAGCTCGCTACAGCATAGGATTGAACGTTGTAGTGACCACAAGCCAAAAAACATTATGGCCTTTGCTCACTGCAATGCGCTAGCCTGCTTGTTGCAACGCACAAAGATCTGTTGCGATAAATCCACAATTTTTTCATCCATTCTCTCTCAAACCAATTTCTACTCTTAAATGCATCCCTCCCATCCTCAAAGCACTAAATCCCCAACGAAAATGAACCGATCTAATGCCATTCACACAACCGTAGTTTTGGTCGCTCATTGGATTCGAGTTCAAGTTGCGTGGCTTCAATTCACATGATTTAGGCACCCAATAATCTTCGAGTAAGTAGTTTCAAAGGTCTTGTTAATTGTAAACCATCATTTTGTTGTTCATTGGTTTATTGGATTGCAGTTTTATTGAGAAATTATTGATTATGATTGAAACCCTTAACCTTTAAGTTGCCTTTGGGAAATTTTTCGTGCTACTGTGATCGTGGCTAAGTTTTTTCCAAGTAAACATTGTGTTGTGGCGATTTGATTGTGGGATTAAAGTTTTTATTGTGAAATTTTTGCTATTTGTGTTGCCATTTGGGCGATTTCTATGCTATTAATATTGTGGATCAAATCTTTGAATTGTGAAGGCCATATTGTGATTGGCGAAGATTTTTTTTGTGTGTTGATTCATAAAAATCATGCTACCTAAATCTGTTTCAAAACGACAAAGGAGTGAAGGGTCTAGTTCACGATCCGCGGATCTAGCCACGGATTACGATTTAAGTCGTTTCTTTTCCCAGTAGGTTGAGAAACATGGCTTTGCCGATATAGATAATCTTCCAGATAAAATCGCGAATGTGATAAGAGATAGAGGTTGGAAGCGTTTCCGTAGACAATCGGCCGCAGGTGATGTCAGCTTGGTTAATGAATTTTTTACGAATGTCGTGGGATGTGAGAACCACATGACTAAGGTCAGTAATCATGGGGTAAAATTTGATATTTAAACGATAAACGAACACCTAAGGTTGCCTACTGAGGAGTCCGATGATAATTCTGATGAGGACGTGACAAAAGAGGATCTAGAAATGGTCATCAACGTGATATGTTCCAGAAATGTCCGTTGGATACCAACAAAGAATGATTTAACTATTTTTCCATCCAAGCACTTAAAGAAATTTCTGAAAATCTGGTTCTACTTCGTCTGCGCCAGACTGTATTGGACAGCTCATCTGATAGATGTAACAAAAGACAGGGCATTGGCTCTATTTTCTATTTAGACAAATCAGTCATTGAACGTCGGCTATGTTATCAATTCTGCCATCTATTATGCCATCCGGAATACCAATATTGGCCTACCCTTTCTTTCTCTACTCACAGAGCTATTTAAGAAAGTCGGTATTGTAATTTCATATGATAACTTGTGCCATCCCAAAAGTGTTATAGATTTCCCAGCCATGAAGAGAATTTGGAGCAAAGAAGCTGAGGGCAAAGCAGAAGATGAAGTAGGGCCATCCAAAGCACAAAGTTCCGGGGACCCGGGCAAAACAAAAACAACAATGGAAAGTCTTCATCATTAAGTGGTGCACTAGGGGGAACAAATTCAAGCTCTACATCTTAACGTCGTCGCGATACGAAATGAAAGCGTTGAATTCAAGATGTATCGCAACCAAACGATACGTCAACCTCTCCACTACTTCGGAATGGCAACCGGCTATGACATGAGTGGCTATCCCCCGATACACCCGCTCGCAGCTCATCTTCGGCAACTACCACAAAATCCCTCTCATCACGGACGCGGTGGGGACGAAATACCTCACGACAGTCAATAGGAGGTAAGACTTCAATGTCTCATGGTAGTGCATAATTAACGCATGCCACTTTTATCACAAGTTTACGGGTCAAGTTTTAGTATAGATGGGGAGAGTAAGGGTATCGTGTCCATAGGGAATGGTTGAGATTATTATCGAGTACTGCAATTATCATAACCTAATTTTATCTAGGAGGTAAAAATGTAATTTATAATTAATTAATACTAATACTAAGTTAATTAATCTAATTATTCTAATACTATATTGAGATGTTTAAGGAAAAGATTGCCTAGGGATTAACTTTGTTTACAAAAATGTGTTTGGTCTCGTTTTAGTTTACGTTAACGGCGTTCAACCTATCTGATAATCTCTGTTTTTAAACTCACTCACCATCTCTCCTGAGTGTAAAAGACAAGTGAATATGAGACTTCGCGTCAACAAAGAAGTCCCCCTCAATGTCTTAATGACACTACGTCACCTGAGTCTCACCCCAACGTCATTGATCATCATGTTGTGTTTACCCTAGTCTGAATTTGGGCTTACCTCTCTCGAGTGTCAAATCCAATATTCTCTAATTATCTAAACAAGCATAATAACAAAGAATAATGGTAAACACGATCAAAATAGAGAAGAACAACCATTAATGAAACACAAACTCAAACAAACAACATTTTCATAAATATTATTAATCCCTAAGACAATCAATGTTTAGCTAACGGCTATAACCGTATATACAATGAATAACAAGCTAAACATGCTCAAACAATAATCCTAAATCAAGAAATGAATAGAAAAATGAAGAGAACTAGCCGTAGTCCAAACATTTTATGCTAAAACCGTTCCGAGATCGCTTCTCCTTCTTCGCCTTGTGATCTTTTCCTTAGAGCTCCCCTAAATCCTTTCAAAATATTCTCTAAGGAGCTATATGGCCGAAAATGAGAGAGGAGGAAGGATTGAATAGAACAAAATATCCAAAAATATCAAAATAATATCTAAATCTAGTGTAGAGTGACCGCCGCGGCGGTGGGTAAGTCGGTTTGATCTTCACCGTAGCGGTGGAGTCAGCGGTGGGCGCAGGGACCTTTCTACAATTTTGTCGCCTCGACGGTGAGGTCACCCCATCGGCGGTGGGCTTCTAGCAAAAATACGGCCCTCTCTGCATATTCACTACAACAGCAATAGTCTGGATGCCACGACAGTGGGCTGCATTCCAGAATATTGCCTTCATGTTTGTTTTCCCACTGTTCTTGATCTGATTTCATCGTTTATGATTCGTTTTCATGCCTTTTTACCCCCACACACCGGATTTACACAAAAACACATAAAAACATACTAAAACATATAAAAATGCTACAAAAATACTCTAAAACTAACAAAATCGGCTTGGAAATAAATAGATAAATCACACCTATCAAATACCCCCAAACTTAGAATTTTTCTAGTCCTTCAGCAAAACACTCACACTAAAATGAAAAGTACAACTAAATTAAATAACATGTACAACCTACACACAAACAATCTAAACATAACAATATGCAAGTTTTGAATTCTTCTATTGACCAAGTCATTTTCCCCTCAACAACCCCCAATTATTTCGAGTTCAGGTAGTAAAACTCACCATGTGGTGTTCTAGAATTTTGACATTCAATAATGGTGAATACCAATCTAGATTCTTTTAACGTGTATGTGCGAGACACAATAATATAGCTATCCAAGATCGGATTGGATTATCCACCAAATAAACTCACGACTTAGACCATAAAGGACTAGGATATCCATATGCCTGATTGGGGTCCACTCTCCACTAATGTAGGCTTGGAAGTTCATAAAGATCAGAAAGACTTGGTTCGGTTTTGGAATATTTGGCCAAGGGTATTTCGAAATAGAAAATGGGTTAACGTTGTTCACTAAACGTTACCCATGGCTCAACTCTTGTCACATTTACTCTCAAACCCCCATAGATAAATTGGAAATAATCCCAAACAAACATTTAAGACCGACTTACTCACTTGTCCAAAGAAACGAAATTTAACAATATTTACATATGTTTGCTTTTTTCTCAAACTACCACACCCCCAAACTTATTTGATTTTTAGAATTTCACGGGTGTGGTTTAAACAAAAGAAAAACGACAAGTGAGTACTCGAATACCGAACCAATTAAAAGTTCGTCCTAAACCCAACCGCTCACATCAAGCAGCATATTCGAATGCTAACTTGATTCACTCAAATTATGCCTTTAATTCAGCAATATAGGTTTGGAAAAAGATCAACTGGCCCATGTATTTGTTTATGTGTTCAAAATTGAAATGGAATTTAGGCTTCGACAAGGTAACAAGGGATAAACATATAACATGGAAAGCTTAAAAGGCTCAAGTGACAAAATGAATGCCTAAATCATATCTCCTGAACTACCTCGCCTAAGATTTTGCCTCAAGCTTCCCCTAAATCAAGTTCTAGAATCCTTAATTTGTCATGAGTTTGGCTAATCAATAATCGGCCTCAAATCAATTTAATAGAAATACATTGAGTCTATGTGCTCGTGCAAATTAGGATCCACAATAAGTTTTACCAAAACGCATTGTCAAGCACACAGAACACATATGTATGGGTATTACCCTTGACCTCGAAAACAACCAAAGGGTAATATCATCATCGGGTAACGGCCCAAATGAACACAAAACTCAGTATGCACACAACAACAACACTAAAACATTATACACTAAACAAACATGCAATATGGTAAAACAATAAAACATACTAATATGCAACACATCACTGCCAAACTTAAAACGAACAGTATCCTCAGTGACCCAATCATCAATCTCATCATTTGAAATTAAAGCATGCTGACAAAGGGAGTTTAGAACACGTACCTGGGAGGTGAGAGAATCTCGCCTCCAAATCAAGTCAGCAGGGACGAATACACCCTCAAGACTGGCAAAATATTGCTCTTCTTGGCACAAGCTTTCAACAGGATGCTCCACTGGCTCATGTACATGGTGGGCCTAGAAGAACGTTGCTAATGGCGGTGAAGGATAAATGAGCCATATCGGATTCTCATAAATATGATCATCTGGGATCGATGGTGGCATCACTATTTGGATCTCTAATGGTGATGAATCACAATCATCGATCCATGCTTGGGTTCCTGGCTCATTCAAATAATCATCTTTGAATGCTCCCAAGCTCCTCCCGCTCGTTTTCGACTCCTCACGGTGGCTTTTACTGATTGTGGCTTGTGAATCTCCAAATGCCACCACGTCTGACTCGGCCTCAATAAAGCAGATTAGTTGACCGATTTACGTCTACAAAGACGCTATGATCGCATGGATTTGAGCACAGACCGTCTCAATATTATCAAGATGATCCTCGTGCTCATTTAACCGGTCATTCGTCTCCCTCCAATACGACTCAGTTTCCCTAATAAAATCAGCAAATATTTTCTCCAAGGCAGGGGAAGACTCAACATATTGGTCCGGGGTGTCAATCCATGGCTCCAAAGTGGTGGAACTATCCCCTAAGCTTTGGTAGCTTGTTGAATAATTCCAACAGTGAAAATCATACTCGGCCATATCTTCCAGTACCCGATAGGCTTCGTCCGCAATTAGTTGGTCAAAAGAGGTGGTACCGTTTCCTCCTTCAATTCATATTCTGGTTGTGGCTAGTAACCCATCTAGGAAGTTCAATAGTTGACACTCCCTCAAGAAACGATGGTTCGAAAATCGGAACAATAACTCCTTGTATAGATCCCAAGTACTATAAAATGGCTCAGAATCCCATTGAAAGAAATGCAAAAGCACTTGATGATCTAACATCGTCAAGCACCCTGCAAGAAAAACAAAAACAAAACTACAAAACAAAAATTATAAACAAAAGAAATGCTTAAAGTAAAATCGGGTCATTTACTCACAATATCTATAATAATCTAAAAATTAATCCCCAAAAACGGCACCAAAAACATGGTAGCGCGTAATTAACGCACGCCACTTTCACCGCAAGTGTACGGGTCAAGTTTTAGCATATATGGGGAGAGTAAGGGTATCGCGTCCACAGGGAATAGTTGAGATTATTATCGAGTACTGCAATTATCATAACCTAATTTTATCTAGGTGGTAAAAATGTAATTTATAATTAATTAATACTAATACTAAGTTAATTAATCTAATTATACTAACACTATATTGAGATGTTTTGGGAAAATATTGCCTAGGGATTAACTTTATGTACAAAAATGTTTTTGGTCTCATTTTATTTTTTGTTAACAGTGTTCGACCTATCCGACAATCTCGGTTCGTAAACTCACTCACCACCTTTCCCGAGTGTAAGACGAGTGAATATGCGATTTCGCGTCAATAAATAAGTCACTCTCAATGTATTAACGACACTACGTCACATGAGTCTCGCCCCAACATCATTGATTGCACACTTTCTAACTCCCTCCCGGGTTCTTGGATCGTCACGTTGTGTTTACCCTAGTCCAAATCTGGGGTTACCTCTCCCGAGTACCCAAACCCATATTCTCTAATTATCTAAACAAACATAATATCAAAGAATAATGGTAAACACAATCAAAATAGAAAAGAACAACCATTAACGAAACACAAACTCAAACAAACAATATTTTCATAAATATTATTAATCCCTAAGACAAGCCATGTTTAGCTAATGGGCATAACCATATATACAATGAATAATGAGCTAAACATGATCAAACAATAATCCTAAATTAATAAATGAAGAGAAAAACCAATAGAACTAGCCGTATTCCGAATATTTAACACTAAAACTGTTTCGAGGTCGCTTCTCCTTCTTTACCTTGTGATCTTTTCCTTAGGATTTGAATGAGCTCCCCTAAATCCTCTCAAGATATATTATAAGGAGCTATATGTCCAAACATGAAGGAGGAATAAGGATAAAATATAACAAAATATCCTAAAATATCAAAATAATATCTAAATCTGGTATAGAGTGACCGTCGCGGTGGTGGGCATGTTAGTTTGATCTTCGCCATAGCGGTGGAGTCAATGTTGGGCGTAGGGACCTTTTTGCAATTTCACTACCTCGGCGGTAGGCTTCCAGCAAGAATAAGTCCCTTTCTGCATATTCACCACCGCAGCGGTAGTCTGAACGCCGCGACGGTCGGCTGCATTTTAGAATATTGCCTCTATGCTTGTTTTCCCATAGTTCTTCCACCATTCTTAATCCAATTTCATCGTTTATTATCTATTCTCATGCCTTTTCAACCCCCCCCCCCCCCCCCCACCCCCGCCACACACACACACCTAATTTACGCAAAAACACATAAAAACATATTAAAACATATAAAAATACTCTAAAACTAACAAAGCCGGCTTGGGAATAAATAGATAAATCACACCTATCATCTCACCTCCCAGGTACGTGTTTAAAACCCCCTTCATCACCTTACTACATGTCATTTGTTGAGTTTGATGTTGGGTCATTGTGGACACTGCCCATTCTAAGTTTGGGGGGATGTTTTGTATGTTTTCTTGTTTGATGTCTTTTTGTTGGTTTTGTAGTTAAGTTTAAATAGTTTTTAAATGTTGTGTTAGGTTAAGTTTAATTGTTGTTTAGTTAATTTCAGGTATGATTGTTTAGTTTAGGTATAAGTGTGTTTGTGTTTGTAGCTTGTTGTTTTTGTGTGTTGAGTTTTGTGGTTCTTCTTGACCATTACCCGATGATGATATTATCCCCTAGTTGTTTATCGAGGTCAAGCGTAATGCTCATTCATGTGTGTTCTGTGTGCTTGACATCTCATTTTGGTAAAAGTCATTGTGGATCCTAATTTGCACGAGCACATAGACTTAATGTACTAGCTATTTAATTTATTTGACGCCAATTATCCAATAGCCAAATTCAGGAAAAATTTAAGGGATTCTAGAACCTAATTGGGTAAAATTCGAGGTAAAATCGTAGGTGAGGTAGTTGAGGATAAATGATTTAGGCATTCATTTTTATTGCTTGAGCCGTTGAAGCCTTCCATGCAAAGTGTTTTACCCCTCGTTACCTCGTCGAAGCCTTTTAGCCATTTTAATTCTGAACACACATCAAATACCCTAGCTAATTAATTTTTTTCCAAACCATTGTCGGTATACCTAAGGCACGAGTCGAGTAGCTATTAATTTAGCATTTGTTTATGCTAATTAAAGTGAGTGATTAGGTTTTAGGCAAACTTTTGATTGGTTCGGTATTTTAGTACTCACTTGTTTTTCTTCTATCATAGTTCCTCGCCCGTGAAATTATACAAATCAAATAAGTTTGGGGGTATGGCTAAAAAAAACATGTGTAATTGTGGTTTTATTTTTGTTTGCTTCGACAAGTAAGTATTGCGTCTTAAAAGTAACTCAGCATTGTATTGGACTTGTCTATATGGGTATGAGTATGATTGAGGGCCAATCGTTGTGCCTTGGGTATTGTTGAGATTAATAACGCTTACCTATTTTATATTTCTGTTTTACCCTTGGCCAGTTGATAAAAACGGAATCAAGTCCTTTTGATCATTGAGAATTGCTTAGCTTACATTAATGGAGAATGGAACTCAGTCTGGCTTATGGAAATCCTATACCTTTTCGATTTTAGTCATGAACTTTGTTGGTAGATAACCCAAACCGGTCTTTGGATAGTTGTGTAATGAGAGTCTTCGCACATACACTTGGAAAGGATCTAGAATGGCACTTACTGTTACTGAATGCTAAACTTCTAGAACATCACATGGTGCAGTTTTATTCTTGAACTCGAAATGATTAGGGGCCATTGAGGGAAAACTTTCTGGTTGATCAGTTGGAATTCAAAACTCACACATCGTTATTTTTAGTTCGTTTGAGTCTTTCATCTTTAGTATTTGTGTTCTTTAATTCGTTGTGGAAGTTTGTTTTCTTGTGTGGGTGTTTTTGCTCAAAGACTAGCAAAATTCCAAGTTTGCAAGTATTTGATAGATTGATCTTATCTATATATTTCCAATCCAAATTTGGTAGTTTTGGAGTGTTCTTTTAGTGTTTTCATTCATATTTATTCATTTTTATGCAGATTAGGTGTTATGGGTGAAAACGGTTGCAAATCAAACATGTCAGTAGGACGTCGGTGAAGAAATGAGTGGAAAGAGAGCCAAGAAGACGTTCTGCATATTGCTCGTTGTAGCACACAAGCCAAAAGGCCACTGACCTTTGCTCGCTGCAGCGAGCTCATGCTCCCTACAACGCCGTTGCACCAGATGGCAACGCGTTTTGGAGATATTTTTTGGATTTTTGAGTATTCTATTTATATCCCCTTAACCCTTCATTGCCAAGCATGTTTTTGGATCCCTAGAATCAAACTAAGCAAGAGGAGATTATCATTGGAGAAGAGGAAACATTTTTGGAGCGGACTTTGCAAAAGTGGTATCATCCACTCTTCAGATTTAGCTATCCTCTTTTGTTTCTCTCTTTCATTTTAAACTTTTATTCGTTGTTTGATGATGTACATCTCATTTGAAGTTGAATATTTGGTTATGGCCATGTGTAGCTAAACATTTATTATCTTGGGATTGATATAGTTTACAAGTATTGTGTTTGAGTAAATCTATGTTTTGATAATAGTTGTTCATCCCTATTCGATTGTGTTTATCGTTTTATCACTTCCATTGTATGCTTGTATATGATATTGTGGTTGATTTGAGAATATGGGATTTGACACTCGGGAGAGGTAACCCAGGATTTGGACTAGGTTTAAACACTACATAAGTTATAATGTTTCGGGAGATTATTAGAACGTGTGCAATCCATAAGGTTGGGGCAAGACACATGTAATCGTTTAGACGCTTGATAGGGATATCGGTGTTGACATGGTTGCATATTTATTCAATTTACGCTCGGGAGAGGTAGTGAGTGAGGTGTAGAAACCTATATTGTTGAATAGATTGATGATCGTTAGTGTAAACTAAACTAAATCAAGCACGTATAAGTAAACGAAGTTAATCCCTAGATAATCTATTCCCATAGAATTTATTCCAAGTATTTTAGTTTAATTGATCTTCTTATCTCGAACACCTTTCGAATCTTTAATCGTCTAGATAAAATTAAGTTATTTTAATTGTAGTACTTAGCTTGTTCTAACAATAAATTCCAATGGATGATACTCAATCTTTGGATCACTTTATTACTTGTTGATGTCGTGCACTTGCGAGTAATTCAAAGCGCATAAAATATCTCAACACGGGTCCTGAAGACAGTCTTCACACACGTCAAAGTGCTAATCAAGTCGTCTCTCTACGACCTATACTTTTGGAGCGATCTTTTTCTTCCCAAGCTAGGTTTCGACAAAAAAACCAAAAAAAGTCCTTTCTCCACATATCAGTCAATTTTAAGCACTTAAACATTTTTACTTATTTGTTCTAAACCATGTTGATCTCTGTCTGTAGTTATGGACCAGGCCACTATGAGAAGATTGGCAAAGCAGAGGCAAGCCCAACAAGAGAATGTTGTTGTCGCTACTTCTGGCTCCCAACAGGGAGCCCAGCCCGATAGAGAGAGTCAAGAGAGAGAGCCCACCTTAGCTCGAGTGACCCCTTATGGTACTTCAGCGAGGTCGACATCGGAGGAAAGGGTCTCTTAGCCTACTGTACCCATTATCCCGATGGAAGTAGAGAGCCCGACTCCCATCAAGAGAAAGTATAAGGGAAAGAGGAAGGTAGTGGAGGTGGAGGCTGAGCCGTAGACAGAGAAGAGTAAGAAGGACGCCTAGCCCAAGCAGGTCAGGACCTTTACCGTCGACACCGGCCTGAAGTTTGGGCAAAGAATCTTTTATCAACCTGAAATCCTCCTGAGCTATATCCATAAGATCACTTATCCTGACGACCAGCACAAGGTTGCCTCCAAGACCAACACAGAGTTGACCACGAAGGTCTATAAGGCCGTCATGTCAGTAAGTCTTCTTCCTGGTGTTCCTCTATGAATTTTAAATATTTCTTTGTTTTCAGGTGTTGGCTTCTCTTTTCTTCTCAATGCAGAGCCTCTTCAAAGTTGTGGAGATGGGCCTATGCCTGCACAGGCACATTGAGGAGAACAAAACCTTCGCCGAGGAGAAATCCAAAACGAGGAATGGCCTTAACGAAGCTGTCATACCCCACCCCAAACACTTGTCATCTTGGCGCCGGAGTGACGTCGACATGACATCACCTGGACGTCCAACCAACTAGAAAACGATAATATGCATACATAAATGTACAACTACCAAATCAGACCATATATATATATATATATATATACACTCTCTAATTGGGGACACACCCATCCCTACAAAATTATAAATACAACAAAAATAAAATAATCATGAACCTCTCATAGGTTCACCTCAACCACCACTTCCCAAAATACTCGCTCACTACCGCATCGCCAGACTCTACCTAGTGCCAGTAGAGGACCGACTCCTAACTGTTGTACCTACGAGTGTATTGCCTTCTTAATAAAAACATTTTTAAAATAATAATACATTCTGAGTAATACCACATTTAAATGGATCAAGCATAAGTATACAAACATCACATATCTAATAAAAATCACAATAATATATAAATGTCTCATACTACAAGGAAAAACACCTTTTTCCTATCACCACAGAATCGACATCTATATATATATATATATAGCACCCCAACTAAACAGTGAAAATCAACCAGAATAATTCAACTAACCATATAGTATAATGAAATCAGAACATACCAATCCAGTATAAAAGAATATGTATAAATGTACTCCTCCCAATCACCATATACGACAAAACGCTATATACGACAAAACACCACATCACACCACACCACACCACACCATATCATACCACGCCCCGACTAGCCATGTGATCGTTTCAACCTCACGATCGGGAGTTGCAACGGTACCGTGCCACCTGTATGATATGCCTTCCTAGCGGGACATAACAACGCTCTGCTGGACTATGCCAAGCAAGTGAACAACGCTCCGATAGACTATGCCAAGCGGGTGAAACAACACTCTACTGGTCTATACCAAGCAGGTGAACACCGCTCTGCTGGACTATGCCAAGCAGATGAATCTCCAAACATCAACTTCCACCTCACCTCAACAACAACAACTCATTTTCACCTCAACAACAACAACTCAATTGAAAATCAACGCTCTGCCAAAGCAAAAAATCAACAATATCGTCAAATCGATAACAACATCATCAAATCAACAATATCAATAACCTCGTCTCATCAATATCATCAAAATCTCCAACATCCACCTCTTTTTCTCCAAAATCGACTTTTAATCTAAAAAAAAATCATATTTTTCGCTTTCATTTGAAAACCGTCTAATTTTAACGAAACCATTTTTCCACTCTCTTTTAAAACCACCAAATCCAACAAAACTCATTTTTCAACTTCTTTTTAAAACCACCATAATTTAACGAAAATCCATTTCCTTAACTCACTCAAAAACCTGTTTGATCCATATCATTTATAAAATCATACAGTCCGAGTAAAACCATTTTACACACACATTTATATATATAAAAATAGTTTGGCAAGAAGATAGTACACTCTCCTAGTTATCCGCTCCGCAAAACTTTTACTGACTACACTTTACCGAGACTCCAGTGCCTATGAACCTAATAGTGATAGGGCCTAAATTAATATTGTTTTTAAAATAACCAAATCATGCAATGCAAACTCTAAGTTCCACAATTTTCCTGTCCCCACATTTTATTATGTAAAATTTTTATTCGATAAATTTCATTTCGTTAAAAATTTACTGCATAAAATTTAGTAATACGAAGGGTCCCAAATTTATTATTTCGGTTACAAAATTTTGATGCTAGAATTTAATTTAACAAAACTAAAATAAACTTAATGAAAAACGTTACCCGTTCCGAATCGTTCACGGGTCGCGAGATGAATTTTGAATTTTGTTGGGGTTATTTGTGTATTTTTTTTCTTTTCTTCTCCTCGTCTTCTTTCTTTTTTCTTTTTCTGTTCTGTTTTGCTTTCTGCTGACCAACCACACACACATACTTCTTACTCACCGGTCGATCACCGCACCCACACCCTCACATGATTGTCGGCTGCATAGACACGCTCACCCATACTGTCGAACACACACACACACACACTCACGGTCATACACACACACTGGCTGAGCAGCGCAGACCCCTACACATGCCATCGCACATGCAACCGATCGTCACTGTCTGTCAGAACAAGGAATATACACACAGACGATCACAAACGCTGACAACATTAAAGAACACACACACACACAACAGATCACAAACCCACAACTAAACACACACACACCCACTTCATCGGTGACCCAGCGACACCACCGGACCTCTCTCTCTCTATACGTTTTCTTCCTCTGGGTTTTTCTATTTCTGTTTTTGTTGGCTCCTGATTTACCGCCAACACACACACACACACACACACTTCACTCAACCAGTCGGCGACCACCTTATACAAACGACGACCGACGACCGAACACCCACGCCATCAAATGGCAACGATCACGTACACACAACAGAACACACACACTCACGGGCGACAGACACACACACACACACATACACACACTCACAACCAGATCAACCACATACAACAAAACATATACGCAAAGAACACATACCGAAAGATGACGCCCAACCTATACCTGTCGGAGGAATGCCGATCATCCTCCATTCCTCTCTCTCTCTCTCTCTCTCTCTCCTCTAAGTTTTCTAGATTTCTCTTCTGATTTTTTCTTCTTCTTTTTTTGGGAAAGTTAAACTTGCATGGATTGTTTTATACACATGATTTGAGTGGGTAAAGTTGTTCCTATCTTGCCATGTCAATTTCTTCTTCCGATTTTTTGCGTTTCTTCCTTCCACTTCCGTCTGAACATATTGTTATGTATATTATATACATATGAAAATATTTTTCCCAAATTACACTAATCTCCCACTAAATTTCTTAAATTCTTCTTTTTAGTCCAATTCCTTATTTATAATTTTCTTAAATTGCAAATTTCACCCCTAACCTTTTAAATTTCGAATTTAACTAACAATTTTGCATTCCAAGTTTAGAATAAGTGTTTCTAAATTTACAGTTTAACCCAATAACTTTTAATTTAGATAAAAAAAATTCCATATTTTTTCCAAATGCTCTAAAATGCAATTATAATGACGTACATGCTGAATCAGGATCTTACAGAAGCCCTTGAGAGGGTGCACGAGCTGAATGAATAAGATTTGAAGCAGAAGAGCTAAATGGAGCAACTGAGGAAGGATAAGGAGGCACTGCGCACCTTGACTAGGAAATAGAAGAACTACGTTCTGGGTATGGTTGACCAACTTGCCGCTGCCAAGGTAGAAAGAAGATAGGTTGTGGCCTGAGCCGAGAGAGAATCCATAGAGACCTAGAAGCTGAGCCAAGATTATCAGGACCTCCATATGAAGATGAGAGCTAAGCTAATGAAGAACGACTATGATGCCACTATCAAATCTCTCCGACGCTAGTACCCTGACTTCCCCTATCATCTCATCTGGACATAGTTCTCAGACGATGAGGAAGAGATCGGGGGAGCTCAGGGAGGTGAATTTGGGCCTAGTGTTAATGCTGGTGCTCGAGGAGGTCAGGTCGGGGCAACTTCTTGACTTAGCCATCAACCAATCAACCAATCAGCCTTGTTGGTTTTTTTTTGGTTTTTTTTTTAATTTTTGTTTCTGCCCAGGTCAGGCATTGTAACACTGGGCTCCGCCCCTATCCATGGAAACATTTTTTGGTTGAATGAATGACATTCTCTTAGGTAATTATTTATCTATTTAGTAATGGTTTCTAGTGGGTACAATCAGTCTTGTGTGTCTGAATTTACTACTTAAACATCACTTCAACATTGTCTAACTAGGTTGACCTTAATCCACCGACCTAATTGCCACAAATCAGCTCGGACATCTTCACACACTTCCATCTTCTAGAAAAATTTGGAACATTACTTAACTGACCGACCTTAAATAACTGAGCACACCATCTGGACCCAGCTCGACAATTATAAATTTTGGAGAATTATAACACAATCCATCCTTACACTTTAAGAATCAGAAAATTAATCAGCTCAGTAGCTCTGCCTAAACAAAACATGTCGGTCTCAAGTAATCGAGCTCACCATGTGTAAATAGCTCGGTAATTCCCAATCACTTGATTCCTTTTGCAAATTTAAGAATCGAGAATTAATTCTTAATAATTGGGTAGAGCGTACCACCGACGACCTTAATCGAATGTTTTTATAACTACAAATCAGTTCGGTCGCCTTCTGGAAAATCTAGAGACACCACTTGACTGATCGTCTTTATTTAACCGATGTCATTATCTGAACATAGATCGGTAGGCCACTTAAACTGGATATGTTAATCAGCTCGACAATTTTTAAGCACTTGGCAGTGAAGTTTTCCATTAAATTGCCTAATTTTATAACTTTAAGAACCGGGCAAAGTTTCACATCGGCCTTAGTTTTAATGCCCAGCTGTTTTTAATTATAAATTGGACCTAGAACTATCCAGATCATAGCATCATGACACTGAGTGACTCTGTATGGTCTTTCCCAGGTAAGAGCGAGCTTTCTATCATTTTGATCCTTGGTTGGCAATGTGACCTTCTTGAGGACAAGGTCGCTGATGTCGAAGGAGCGAGGTCGGACCTTTCTGTTGTAATATTGGGTTGCTCTTTGCTAGTAAGCGGCCTGATGCGCCTGAGCTCTTTCCCCCCTTTCTTTTTCTAGGTAGCCTAAAGAGGAGAAATGCATACTAATCCCCAATCCCGAGCAGAGGTGAGGTCTTTGTTTAACTACTTACCGTTGTCTGAGAAGATGGGCCTAGGGATTCTGAATTGGCAGATCACACTTTTCCACACGAAATCCAAGATCTTCTTTTTGGTGATCTTGGCTAGGGCCTCGGTTTTCATCCACTTTGTGAAGTAGTCGATTACCACAACCGAAAACTTCCTCTGGCTAGTGCCCTAAAGGAACAGGCTGTTAAGGTTGATGCCCTATTAGGCAAAGGGCCAGGGGTCGGTCATGGGCACCATCTTGGTTGGCGGGAGATGGGGGTGAGAGTCAAACCTCTAGCACTTGTTGCATTTCTTCACAAACTCACCCGTATCTTCTAACATTTTAGGCCAGTAGTACCCATGTCGGAAGAGTTTCCGAGCTAAGGACTTGCCCCCCTAGTGATTGTCGTAAATCCCTTCGTGGACTTCTTATATGATGTAGTCGGCCTCTTCAGGTCGAAGACACCTAGAGTAAGGTCCTGAAAAGGATTTACGATATAATACCCCATCAAGGAAGGCGTACCTCGTAGCCCAATATCTCATCCTCCAAGCTTCAGCCTGGTCTGTTCGCAACATCCCATTTTCAAGATAATTGTTGTTCGGGTCCAACCAGGATAACTCAGAACTGAGCGTGCATATAGTCAAGATCTCATCCGATGTTGTTGTGCTCGACTCAGCCAAGTACTCCACAAGCACGGTCCACTTTAAAGTGTATTCTACCACAGAGGCTAGGTTAGCCAATGCGTTGGTGTGCCTGTTATCTTCTCAAAAAATCGGCGTGACTTGAAAATTTTCGAAGTCTCTCATCAAAGCCTTGACCCTCTCCAAGTAAGCAGCCATGCTCGGGTCCTTAGCTAGGTAGTCACCATTTACCTGGTTAACCACAAGTAGGGAATCACACAAGACCCAAAAAGTCTTCGAGTTGAAATCCCGAGCTAACCCCAGCATAAGAAAGAAGCAGGGCTTCATACTCTGTCTCGCTTTTCGTGGCCCTAAATCCTAGCCGGAGTGCATATTCCATCTCCTTCTTATTAGGATCTATAAGGACCATCCCAGTCCCACAGCCGTTCTAGTGGGAGGAACCGTCAGTGAATAGTTACCTGGAGTCTAGTCCCAGGTCGGGTCCCGTGGTGGGGATCTCACCGGCCTCTTTGCTAAGTAGAGGAGTCTTCTTAGTAGCCTCCAGGTCAGCAATTGACTCTTCATCCGGGAAGGTCAACTCGACGATAAAATCAGCTAGGCTTACCCCTTGATCGTAGTCATGGGATGATAATCAATCTAAATTAGCCCAACTCGAGGTTGTATTTCATTAACTGGCGTGAGACATCGAGAGAATGAAGGATCTATCTAAGAGGCTTGTCAGTGAGAATGACGATCGTGTAGGCTTGAAAGTATTACCTCAGCTTTCTTGATGCAATTAGCAAGGTGTAGGCCAACTTCTCAAATTAGGAATTGGTAGCGCGAAGAATACGTCGCTACTTTCACTGCAATTGTACAGGTCAAGTTTTAGTATAATGGGAAGAGTTAGGGTTATCGTATCCACAGGGATTGGTTGAGATTGTCGTTGGATACCGCAATTATCATAACCTAACTTTATATAGGTAATAAAAATATGTTTTGTTTATAATATAAATACTAATCTAAAATACTAATTAAACTAATTATACTATAATACTATATTGAGACGTTTAGGGGAATGGATTACCTAGGGATTAACTTCATTTACTCAAACGTCTTTAGTTTTGTTTAGTTAACAATAATGGTATTCGACCTATCCGACAATCTCAGTATCGTAAACTCATTTACTCCCTCTCCCGAGTGCAAAGTGAATGAATATGTGACTTCGTGTTAACGCCGAAGTCCCCCTCTAATATTTTTTAGAACACATAGTCACATAAGTCTTGCCCCAACATCATTGATTGCACACTTTCTAACTTTCTCCCGAATTATTAGATCACCGCGTTGTGTTTAAACCCTAATCCGAATTTGGAGTTACCTCTCCCGAGTGTCAAACCCAATTTCTCAGTATACCTAAACAAGCATATATGGAAATACAAGAACAGTAAGCACAATCAGATTACGAAGAACAACCGTTAAAGAAACACAATTCAACAAACAATGATTTCATTTAAATTATATTAATCCCTAGAAAATCCATGTTTAGCTAACGGCCATCACCATATATACAATGACAAACGAGCTAAACATGCTCAAACAATAAACCAAAGTTAAGAAATAAAGAAAAAAATGAAGGGAATTAGCCGTTATCCGAAGATTTGATACTACAACCATTCCGAGATTACTTCTTCTTATTCACAACATGATCTTCTTCTTCGAGTTTAGATGAGCTCCCTAAAAACCTCCCAAAATGTGCTCTCTTATGTCTAAGGAGCTCTAATAGCCGAAATTGAGAGGAGAGAGAAAGATAAAGGAACCAAAATATCTAAAAATATCTAAAAAACTACTTTATAGGTACAGGGGTCACCGCTGCAGCGGTGGGTTTACCGCTGTAGCGGTGGGTATGTAACAATGGTCACCGCTACAGTGGTGGATTGATCGCTGCAGCGGTAGTTCATCAGTGAGCGTCCTGTTGTTTCACCGATTAGCTTAATTTTCAACTATTTTAGCTCTTTTTCATCCCAAACACCTGATTTATACAAAACACATAAAAACATATTAAAACGCTATAAAAATACTCGAAAACTACCAAAAGCGGCTTGAGAATAAATAGATAAATTACACCTATTGAATACCCCCAAACTTAGAATTTTGCTAGTCCTCAAGCAAAACACCCACACAAAAAAAGAAACTACAAAAACTAATTACAAAATTTAAATTCAAAAAATGAAAAACACGAAGAAAAAAAAAAAACAATAATGTACAAGTTTTGAATTTCATCTAATCGGCCAAACGGTTTTCCCTCATCGACCCCCAATCCCATCAAGTTCAAGAATAAAACACACCATGTGGTGTTCTACAATTTCAACATTCAATAACAGTAAGAGCCACTCTAGATCCTGTCAAAGTGTGTATACAAATATCCACCGATCGGATTGGATTATCCACCAATAAAGCTCATGACTAAAACTAATAAGGTATAGGAAATCCATATGCCTGACAGGGTTCTATTCTCCACTAATGTAGGCTAAGAAATTCAAAAAGATCAATAGGACTTGGTTCGGTTTGGAACATTCGGCCAAGGGTATATCAGAAATAAAAAACAAGTTAACGTTATTAACTTAACAATACCCGAGGTAAATGCTTGGCACTCAATCACTCTCAAACCCCCAAATATCAAGTCGAAACAACCCTGAACATACATTTAAGAACTTCATACTCACTTGTCAAAAGAAACGGAAATAAAACGATATTTACATGTCTTTTTTTTTATTAAAAAAAAAACTTATTCGATTATTAAAATTTCACGGGTGTAGTTAAAATGAAAGAGAAATAACAAATGAGTACTCAAATACCAAACCAATGAAAAGTTCGCCCTAAACCCAACCGCTCACTTCAAGTAGTATAACGAATGCTAATTTGATTCACTCAAATTGTGCCTTCGGCTCAGCGATATAGGTTTGGAAAAAAGTTTTATCGGCCAGGGTATTTGTTATGTGTTCAGAATTGAAACGGGTTTCTAGCTTCGACAGCGTAACGAGGGATAAACATATAACATGGTAGGCTTAAAAGGCTCAAGCGATCAAAATGAATGCCTAAATCATATCTCCTGAACTCTTTGCCTAGGATTTCGCCTCGAATTTCCCCCAAATCAGGTTCTAGAATCCCTATTGTCATGAACTTGGCTAACGAATAATCGTTTTCAAATCTAATGGATAGTTATACATTGAGTTTATGTGCTCGTGCAATTAGGATCCACAATAACTTTTACTAAAACGAGACGTCAAGCACACAAAACACATATAAATGAGCATTACGCTCGACCTCAATAAACAACTAGGGGACAAACTCATCATCAGGTAATAGCCTAGATGAAGTACAAAACTCAGTACATGCACAACAACTACCCTAAACAAACATGCATACAATAAAAACAATACAACATAACTAACAACATAATAACATACTAAACGTCACCCCCGAGCTTCAAACGGGAAATGTCCACAACGACCCATCAGTGATCCCAATGAAATCATAAAGCATTATAATGAAGACAAAGGTTTAGAACATGTACCTGGGAAGAGACAGAATCTCGCCTCCGAATCAAGTCGGTAGTGAAGGATCTAATTTAATTTTGAAACCTTAGGTTGCCTCCCAAGAACCGCTTGATTTAAGGTCTTCCGCTTGACATGGAGAAAGACTCGTCAAAGAGAAGCTTCCGCCCATAGTAAGTGTCCTACAACACTACGTATAGGTCTTGATTTTTTATGCCCTCAAAACTGGCAAGATTTAGCTCTATTCAGTTTGATCTTTCAACTCGATTCTTCTACGAATTTTGTGGTTTGGGAGCTTGAATGTACTGAGGTAGAAATGGGATAGGATAGGTGAGCCACATCAGATTCTCATAAATGTGATCGTCTTAGATCGAGGGCGGTATCACCAATTAGAATTCAAACGGTGAAAAATCACAACTATTTACATGTGATTCTTCATCGCCAATCCCTGCTTGGGTTATAGCATCTTCATGATCGTCTTCGATCTCACCCAAGTACCTTCAGATTGCTTCCAGTTCCTCACAGTGGCTTTCACATTCGGATGTGATTTGTTCATCTCTCAACGCCACCGTCTCTGACTCAGTCTCAATGAGGCAGCTAAGTTGACCAATTTGTGTCTGAATAGACATTACGGTTATATCAATCTCAGTATAGACCGTCTCGATGTTGTCAAGACGATCCTCACGCTCGTTGAGCCGGTCATGCGTTTCCCTCAACAATATCTTAGTCTCCCCCCATAATGGTAGCGAGCATTTCCTCCAAGGCGGGGGAAGACTCCACATTTTAAACTGAAGTTTTAATCCATGGTATTGTGGTGTTGGAAAAATTCCCCAGATTTGGTGACTTGGTGAATAATTCCAAATCTGATAATCGAAGTCCACCAATTCCTCCAACGACCAAAGGGCTTCGTCCGCAGTTAGGTCGTAGAAAGAGAAGGTACCATTTTGTCCTTCCACCCATGTCCTACTTGCGGCTTGTAACCCGTTAAGGAAATTCTATAGTTGACACTCCCTCGGGAAATCATGATTTGGGAACCGGAGTAACAACTCCTTGTAACGATCCCAAGCACAATAAAATGGCTCAGAGTCTCGTTGAAATAATTGCAACAATACTTGTTGATCTAGCATCTTCAAGTACCCAACAAGAAAAACTAAAAAAAAAAAAAAAAAAACTAAAAAGAAAACTTATGAACAAAATAAATGTCTAAATTAAAATCAAATTATTTACTCATAATATCAACAGCAATCTAAAACAAAATCCCCGGTAACAGCGCTAAAAACTTGGTGGCGTGTAAAATACGTCGCTACTTTAACCTCAAGTGTACGGGTCAAGTTTTAATATAATGGGAAGAGTTAGGATTATCGTATCTAAAAGGATTGGTTGAGATTATCATTAAGTACTACAATTATCATAACTTAACTTTATTTAGGCGATAAAAATATGTTTATAATATAAATACTAATCTAAAAAACTAATTAAACTAATTATACTATAATACTATATTGACACGTTTAGGGGAATGGATTATCTAGGGATTAACTTCATTTACTCAAACGTGTTTGGTTTCATTTAGTTAACAATAACGGTATTTAACATATCTGACAATCTCAGTATCATAAACTCATTCACTCCCTCTCCCGAGTGTAAAGTGGATGAATATGTGACTTCGCGTTAACGCTGAAGTCCTTCTCTAACATTTTTTAGAACACATAGTCACATGAGTCTTGCCCCAACGCCATTGATTGTACACTTTCTAACTCTCTCTTGGGTTATTAGATTGTCGCGTCGTGTTTAAACCCTAGTCCGAATTTGAGGTTACCTTTCTCGAGTGTTAAACCTCATTTTCTCAGTATACCTAAACAAGCATATATGGAAATACAAGAACGATAAACACAATCAGATTACGAAGAACAATTGTTAAAGAAACACAATTCAAACAAACAACGATTTCATTTAAATTATAATAATCCCTAGACAATCCATATTTTGCTAATGGCCATAACCGTATATACAATGATAAATGAGCTAAACATGCTCCAAAAATAAATCGAAGTTAAGAAATAAGGAAATAAACAAAGAGAACTAGCCGTTATCCAAAGATTTAACGCTAAAACCGTTCCGAGATCGCTTCTCCTTCTTCGCAACGTGATCTTCTTCTTCGGGTTTGGATAATCTCCCCAAAAAGCTCTCAAAATATGTTCTCTTATGTCTAATGAGATCTAATGGCCAAAATTGAGAGGGAGAAAGATAATGGAACCAAAATATCTAAAAATATCTAAAAAAAACTACTTTACAGGTACAGGGGTCATTGGTGGCGCGTAATTAATGCACGCCACTTACATTGCAAGTGTACGAGTCAAGTTTTAATAGGTAAGGGTATCGTGGTCATAGGGATTGGTTGAGATTATTATCGAGTTGCGTGATTATCATAACCTACTTTTATCTAGGCGGCTAAAAATATAATTTAATTAATAAATACTAAATTAAAATACTAAATTATCTAACTATACAATAAATATTATATTGATATTGTTTTGAGAGAACAGATTGCCTAGGGATTAATTTCGATTACTTAAATGTGTTCGACTTCGTTTTAGTTTACGTTAACGGCATTCGACTTATCCGACAATCTCGGTTTGTAAACTCACTCGCCACCTCTCCCTAGTGTAAGACGAGTGAATACGTGATTTCGTGTCAATGAAGAAGTCCTCCTTAACATCTTAACGACACTAGGTCACATGAGTCTCACCCCAACGTCATTGATTGAACACTTTCCAACTCCCTCCCGGGTTATTGGATCGTCACGTTGTGTTTAACCTAGTCCAAATCCGGGGTCACCTCTCCCGAGTATCAAACTCCGTATTCTCACTATATCTATCTAAGTATAATATCATGATAACACAGCAAACACAATCGAATTTATAAAGAACAACCATTAACGAAACACAAACTCAAACAAACAATATTTTCATAAATATATTATTAATCCCTAAGACAATCCATGTTTAGCTAAGGGCCATAACCATATATACAATGAATAACAAGTTAAACATGCTCAAACAATAATCCTAAGTTAAGAGATGAAGAAAGAAACAAGAGAAACTAGCTGTAGTCTAAAGATTTGTCGCTAAGAACATTCCAAGATCGCTTTCCCTTCTTTGCTTCATGTTTTTCTCCTTAGGATTTGCTTGAGCTCCCCAAAATCCTCTCAACATATACAGTAAGGAGCTATATGGCCAAAAATGAGGGAAGATGAAGGATTAAATAGAACAAAAAATCCTAAAATATCAAAAATAATATCTAAATCTAGTGCAAAGTGACCACCACAATGGTGAATATGTCAGTTTGATCTTTAGCACAGCGGTGGATACAGCGGTGGGCACAGGAACTTTTCTATAGTTTCACCGCCTCGACGATAAAGTCACTGCCTCGGAGGTGGGCTTCCAGCAAAAAATATTACCTTCTTTGCATATTGACCACCGCGGCAGTGGTTTGGACGCCATGACGGTGGGCTAGTTTTCAGAATTATGCCTCTATGCTTGTTTTCCCACCGTTCTTCCACTGTTCTTGATCCGATATGATCGTTTATACTCCATTTTCATACCTTTTCACCCCACACACCTACAAAAAAATAAAAGCATATTAAAACATATAAAATTGCTATAAAAATACTCTAAAACTAACCAAACCGTTTTGGGAATAAATAGATAAACCACACCTATTAAATACCCCCAAACTTGGAATTTTTCTAATCCTCGAGCAAAACACTCACACTAAAATGAAAAACATAACTAAATTAAATAACATGAACAACCTAAACACAAACAATCTAAATATAACAATATGCGAGTTTTGAATCCTTCTATCGACCAAGTCTTTTTCCCCTCAACAACCCCCAATCACATCGAGTTTAGGTGGTAAAACACACCATGTGCTATTCTAGAATTTCGACATTCAATAATGGTGAACGCCATTCTAGATCCTTTTAACGTGTATGTACGAGACTCAATAATATAGTTATCCAAGATTGGATTGGATTATCCACCAACTAAACTCACGACTTAGACTGTAAAGGACTAGGATATTCATATGCCTGATTGGGGTCCACTCTCTACTAATGTAGGCTTGGAAGTTCATAAAGATCAGAAGGACTTGGTTCAGTTTTGGAATATTTGGCCAAGGGTATTTCGAAATAGAAAATGGGTTAACGTTGTTAACTTAACGTTACCCAAGACTCAACACATGGCACATTCACACTCAAACCCCCATAGATAAATTGGAAAGAATCCCAAACAAACATCTAAGACCGACCTATTCACTTGTCAAAAGAAACGAAATATAACAATATTTACATATTTTTTGTTTTCTCAAACAACCACACCCCCAAACTTATTTGATTTTTAGAATTTCACGGGTGTGGTTTAAAAAAAAAAGAAAACGACAAGTGAGTACTCGAATACCAAACCAATTAAAAGTCGCCCTAAACCCAACCGCTCACATCAAGCAGCATATTCAAATGCTAACTTGATTCACTCAAATTGTGCCTTTAATTCAGCGATATAAGTTTGGAAAAAAATCAACTGGCCAGGGTATTTGTTTATGTGTTTAAAATTGAAATGGCATTTAGGCTTCGACAAGATAACGAGGGATAAACATATAACATGGCAAGCTTAAAAGGCTCAAGCGACAAAATGAATGCCAAAATCATATCTCCCGAACTACCCGCCTAGGATTTCGCCTCAAGTTTTCCCTCAATCAGGTTCTAGAATCCTTAATTTGTCATGAGTTTGGCTAATCGATAATTGACCTCAAATCAATTGAATAGAAATACATTGAGTCTATATGCTCGTGCAAATTAGGATCCACAATAATTTTCACCAAAGCGCATTGTCGAGCACACGGAACATACATGCATGGGTATTACCCTTAACCTCGAAAACAACCAGGGGGTAATATCATCATCGAGTAATGGCCCAGATGAACGCAAAACGCATCATGTACACAACAACATCACGAAAACATTATACACTAAACAAACATGCAATACGGTAAAACAGTAAAACATACTAATATCCTACACATCACCGCCAAACTTAAAACGAACAGTGTCCTTAGTAACCCAATCATCAATCTCAACATTTGAAATTAAAGCATGCTGATAAAGGGGGTTTAGAACACGTACCTGGGAGGCGAGAGAATCTCCCCTCCTAATTAAGTCGGCTGTGACAGATTTAACTTATTTTTCCCATGGGTTGCCTCCCAAGAAGGACGTGGTTTATTATCCTCGGCTCGACACGAAAAATGGCTCGTCAAAGAGAGCCTTCCACCCATAGTATGTGTTGTACAACACTACATACGGGTCTTGGTTCAGTACGCCCTCAAGACTGGTGAGATATTTCTCTACTCGACCCAAGCTTTCAACAGGATGCTCCACCGGCTCATGTACTTGGTAGTCCTGGAAGAACATTGCTAATAGCGGCGAGAGACTAGTGAGTCATAGAGGATCCTCGTAGATGGGATCGTTTGGGATCGTTGGTGGCATCACAATTTGGATCTCCAATCGTGACGAATCAAAATCGTCGATCCCAGCTTGGGTTCCCGTCTCATTCGGATAAGCATAGTTGAATACTCCCGATCTCCTTCTGCTCATTTTCGGCTCCTCACGGTGGCTTTCGCTAAAAATGGCTTGTGCATCTCTGAGTGTTGCCGCATCTGACTCAACCTCAATTAAGCAGATAAGCCGATTAATTTTTTTGTCTGAAGAGACGTTACGGTCGCATCGATTTTAGTGCAAATCATCTCAATGTTGTCGAGATGATCCTCGTACACATTTAGCTGATCATTCATCTCCCTCCAATACAACTGAGTCTTCCTCATAAAATCAGCGAATATTTCCTCTAAAGCAGGGGAAGACTGTTCGGAGTGTCAATCTATGGCTCCATAGTATTGAAAATCTGATAATCAAAGGCCGCTATGTCTTCCAACAACCAATAGGCTTCATCCACAGTTAGTTGGTCGAAAGAGGTGGTACCGTTTCCTCTTTCAACTCATATTCTGGTTGTGGCTTGTAACCCATCGAGGAAGTTTAGTAGTTAACACTCCCTCAGGAAATAATGGTTCGAAAATCGGAGCAGAAAATCCTTGTATCGATCCCAAGCATGGTAAAATGGCTCAGAATCTCGTTGAAAGAAACGCAAAAGTACCTGTTGATCTAACATCTTCAAGCACCCTACAGGAAAACAAAAACAAAAAACTACAAAGAAAAATTTATAAACAAAAGAAATGCCTAAAGTAAAATTGGGTAATTTATTCACAATATCTATAATAATCTAAAAATCAATCCCCGACAACAGTGCTAAAAATTTGGTGGCAATTGCCGAAAGTGGAATATGAAAACTCACAATCCCCAGTAACGGTGCAAAAAACTTGGTGGCGCGTAATTAACGCACGCCACTTACACCCCAAGTGTACGAGTCAAGTTTTAGTATAGGATGGGAGAGTAAGGGTATCATGTTCATAGGGATTAGTTGAGATTATTATCTAGTACCGTGATTATCATAACCCAATTTTATCTAGGGGGCTAAAAATATAATTTAATTAATAAATATTAATTTATCTAACTACACTATAAATATTATATTGAGATTGTTTTGAGAGAAAATATTGCCTAGGGATTAATTCGATTACTTGAATGCATTTGATTTTGTTTTAGTTTACGTTAACGGCATTCGACTTATTCGATAATCTTGGTTCGTAAACTCACTCGCCACCTCTCTCGAGTGTAAGATGAGTGAATACGTGACTTCACGTCAATGAAAAAGTCCACCTCAACGTCTTAACGACACTCAGTCACGTGAGTCTTCCCCAATGTCATTGATTGCACACTTTCCAACTCCCTCTCGGGTTATTGAATCGTCACGTTGTGTTTAACCTAGTATGAATCCGGGGTTACCACTCCCGAGTGATTTAAGCATAGTATCATGACAACACGACAAACACAATCGATTTTATAAAGAACAACCATTAACGAAACACAAACTCAAACAAACAGCATTTTCATAAATATATTATTAATCCCTAAGACAATCCATGTTTAGCTAACGCCATAACCGTATATACAATAAATAACGAGCTAAACATGCTCAAACAATAATCCAAAATTAAGAGATGAAGAAGGAAACGGGAGAAACTAGCCGTAGTCCAAAGATTTGTCACTAAGAACATTCCAAGATCATTTCTTATTCTTTGCTTTGTGTTCTTCTCCTTAGGATTTGCTTGAGCTCCCCAAAATCCTCTCAAAATATGCTCTAAGGAGCTATATGGCCAAAAATGATGGAAGAGGAAGGATTAAATAGAACAAAATATCCTGAAATATTAAAATAATATCTAAATCAAGTATAGAGTGACCACTGCGGCGGTAAGTATGTCAGTTTGATCTTCGCCACAACGATGGGTGCAGGAACCATTCTACAGTTTCACCACCTCGGTGGTGGGCTTCTAGCTACAAAATGACCTTCTCTACATATTGACCACCGTGATGGTGGTCTAGACGCCGCGGCGGTGGGCTAGTTTTCAAAATTATGCCTTTATGCTTGTTTTCCCACCGTTCTTGATTCGATATGATCGTTTATGCTCCGTTTTCATACCTTTTCACCCCCACACACCTGTTTTAATACAAAATGAATAAAAACATATTAAAATATATAAAAATGCTATAAAAATACTCTAAAATTAACAAAACCATCTTGGGAGTAAATAGATAAATCACAACTATCAGTCACCGTTGCAGCGGTAGGTATGTCGACAGTGGTCGCCACTACAGCGGTGGTTCATCAGTGAGCATCCTGTTGTTTCATTGATTAGCTTGATTTTAAACCGTTTTAGCTCATTTTCGTCCCAAACACCTGAATTTATACAAAACAAATAAAAACGTATTAAAACGCTATATAAATACTCGAAAACTAACAAAACTGACTTGGGAATAAATAGATAAATTATACCTATCAGGAATATAGGGTCTTAGCATCGATGAGGACCTTACTGGAATAGTATATCAGGCTCTGAATGCCATTTTATTCCTCCACCAGGGTAGCTCTTACTGCCGTGGTAGATGCCGAGATGTAGAGGAACAACTCATCTTCTCTCTTTAATGTGCTGAGGAGGGAACCGATGAGAGATATCTCTTGAGCTCTTGGAAAGCATTCTTATACTTATCAATCCACTCGAATGTCTTATTTCCCTTGAGGACTTTGAAAAATGGAAGGCACTTCTAAGAGGATCGGGAGATAAAATGGTTAAGCGCTTCCAGCCTCCCTGTAAGCATTTGAACTTTTTTCTTATTGTGGGGGGAATCCATCCTGAGCACAGTACTGATCTGGTCGGGGATGGTGTCGATACCTCGCTGCGACCCCATAAAGTTGAGAAATTTATCTGCAAACACCCCAAATATACACTTACTCAGGTTAAGTTTCATGCAGTGAGCCCAGAGCTTATCGAAACAAGCCTGGAGGTGCCCGACATGATCCTGAGCTTGGCTTATCTTAAGCAACATGTCATCAATATAAACATCCATAGTCTACCCGATCTCCTCTTTAAACATTTTGTTGACTAACCACTAATAAGTTGCTCCGGTGTTGCATAGCCTAAACAACATAACTTTATAGGAATACGTACCTTAGTTTGTGATGAACGAGGTCCTACTCTTATCCGGTGGGTACATTGGGATCTGGTTGTAGTCGGCATACGTGTCGAGGAAGCTCAGCTACTCGTACCCAACAATGGCGTCTATCACGATGTGTAACCTCAGTAAATGGAAGAAATCTTTCAGGTAGACCTTGTTTAAGTCTTTAAAATCTACGCAAAGGCTCCACTTATTCCCGGCCTTAGAAGCGAAGACCGCATTGGATAACCAGTCTGGGAACTTGACCTTCTCCACGACATCATACTTGATGAGCTTATCGATCTCTTCTTCAATGATCTTCTGCTGATCAGGGTAAAATTTTCTTCACTTCTACTGAACTAGAGGATAGTGCACACTGGCATGCAGCCAGTACATGACCACCTTATGGTCGATCCCCGGGAGCATATTGTTAGACTAGGCGAAGACGTCATAGTTCTTTTGTAACAGGTCGGTGAGCTTAACCTGCTACTTGGGGCAAAGTTTAGCCTTTATTCTCACAGTCCTTCCCTCAATAGAAGGGTGATGTGCACTTCTTGAAGGTCTTCGTAAGGCCGAGACCGTACTCTTCGTCTCAAGGATCATCGATCGGGATGAGCCTAATCTCCCCGTCTAGAGCCATGAGCTCAGGTCTTTCGAGTTGGGTTTCACTGAGCTGGAGCCTAACCGTTAATTGTTCTTTATTCTCCAGTTCTTTCCTGACACATACTCTGACATATTCTTGATCCCCTCGGATTTCTCCCACCCAATGATCAGTAGGGAACTTCATCATCTAGTGGTATAGGGAACAAACTACCCTTAGGGAGGCTATAGTTAGACGTCCCATGATTGGTTGCAGGGTGATGGCCTATCCACAATAAGAAACTTAGTCCACACCGTGGCCGACAAGGGCTTCGACCCTACCATAACGGGTAGGGACACTTGTCCAACTGAGTTGACGACATCTCTACTGAAGCATTCAAGGGAAAATTTTACGAGCTGCACTGCACTTGGATCCACCTTCATTTTGTCAAAAACCCATTTGAAGATTATGTCGGTGGAGCTACCCCCGTCAACCAGAATCCTCTCGGTCTTATAGTGGTTGATCAGGGCTGAGATTACCAAAGCATCGTCATGGGGGGTATATACCCCTTTGAGATCGGCCTTGTTGAAATAGATAACACGGTGCGAGGTGACATCGACCATGCTCACCTCGTACACATCCTAATCGGCCTTTTACTTTGCCTTGTGCTCATATCTCTTTCGGGAAAAAGACGTCTCCCTTTCGAGGCCAAGCTCGCCGTGGATGACGTTGACTTTACCGCCCACCCACTGGTCGTCATTATCATCGAGATCATTTTCACTGACCTCTATGCTCTTCTTGGTGGTTATTTTCCTCATACTGGGGTTCTCTATTCGTCCTACAAACGTAATTTCCGAGGTAGTCCATTTTAATAAGTGTCTTTATCTCCTCCTTGAGCTAAAAGCATTTCTCGGTGGAATGACCACGATCTCGGTAAAACTCGCAGTACTTGTTAACTAACCTGCCAATGGGTTTTTCTCTCAGGAGAGGGGTAGGTGGAAATATTCCCTTACCAGAGTTCTTGGAAACAAATAGTTGTGACTAAGGCCATTAGAGAGGTAAAGTCATACTGGTGATACCCTTAGGGCCGAAAAGGTCTTCGATCCCCGGGCAGAAGTCCCAACCGTCCCTAAGTTTGAAGCCTCTACGTGCCCTAAGATCAGCTCGGTCCTTCTTCAGCCCGCCCCTTCTTCTTCTGAGTCCCTTATTGGTTTCTCTTTACCATGTCTCTTAGGTCTGCTTCGTAAAAATTAGTGGCACGGTCTAGGGCAGTACTTAGATTAAGTGCAGGATGTGAACAAAGGTCATAATACAACCTTTGATGTTGTAACCCATCGATGAAGGCGTTCAATGCCCGACATCTGATAGATCTTCACAGGTAATCGTCTCCCGGTGGAACCTATCCATGTAGTCTCCTAAACATTCACCGACCTCCTGATCGAGCACCAGGATATAGGTTATGGTATTTGGCCTTCGTCGGGAGAAACTGAACCGAGCTATGAAGAGTTGTCCAAACTAGGGAAAAAGTAGAGATCGAGGCCGAGACTAGACTTCGGTACCAAGCCTGTGCTGTTCCAGTAAGAGTAAGGGGAAAGACTTATATCGCACTATCACTAAGACCATGTGCATATCCATATAGGATACGAAGATTGAGAGGTAATCCCCTAGGTCGGTGGTCCCGTCATATAATGTCATCTGGGGGTGGAAAAATCTGTATAGCACCACTATCATCCGTGAAAGACAAACTCACATCATTAGGTAGCCAAGGTGTCCCCTTTTGTAGGTGGTGGAGAGTTGTTTCTACTTCGGCAAGACGTCGTTCCACCATAGGTTCAACCTTGGAAGATTGATAGGTGTGAAAAACCTATCTATTTCTAAACCGAATTTGTTAGTTTTCAAGCATTTTAGTTATATTTAATTGTGTTTTAGTTTGTTTTAGTGAAAAACAGGTGAAGGGACGTCAAAGGGCGATAAACAAGTGAAAACGGTGGAGAAACGGTGAACAAAATGTGAAAAATAGGATTTCGGTGAATGAAGACCACCGCCTTGGCGGAAAAGAGGCAAAATGTTGGAGTGCTGAAGGGCTGAACCACCGCCTAGGCGAGAAAAGATCAGAATGTTATGCCAGCATCTACCGCCAAGGCAAAGATCTGACAGAAACTTAACCTACTTAAGCCACCGCTTAGGCGGTGACACTCTGTGCAGAAATATCTGTTTTTAGATATTTTTAAAATATTTCCAAACCTTGCCTATTAAACCCCTTTCTCCATCAAACCTCAAGAACATATAGATGTGAGAGAAGGCCCGGGTTGATGTTCTAGAGAGCTTCCTTCCACCTTAGTTAGGTTTAGGTAATTTAGGAAGTAGATTAGATTAGTGTAGAGAGTGTTCTTGGCCAACCCTTAAAGAGCTAGAAGAGGAAGTTCACCAACGGAGAAGAGGAAGGTCAGGAGGATTGTTCTTTGGCGAAAGTGGACTACTCCACTTTGAGATTTGGATTTTCTTCCCTTGTTTCCATCTTTGTATTTAATGTTTATTGTTGATATTGATGATCTCATCTTGATTTAATGTTGTATTGGCTAAGAACATGTTAGTGTAATTTAGAGATTAGTTAGGAAAAAGTGTAGTTGTGTAAATACTCATTTGATTAATATATGTTTCTTTAACGGTTGTTGCTTTTAAGTCCGATTGTGTTTATCATTTTATGATGATCTTAGTATGCTTGCTATGGTATTAGGGTTGGATTTGAGAATCTAGGGTTTGACACTCGGGAGAGGTAACCCTAGATTCGGATTAGGGTAAATACATTGTTACGATCTAACGACTCGGGAGGGCGTTAGTTGGTGTGCAATCAATGAGGTTGGGTCTAGACTCATGCAGCCTAGAGTCGTTAAGACATTGAGGGGGAGTTTACGAACCGAGATTGTCGGATACCTAAAATCCGTTATTGTTAACTAAACGAAATCAAACATGTATTAAGTGAACAAAATCAATCCCTAATTAATCAACTTAGTTAGGATTAACCCACTAATTGTAGTTTAGCTTAGTTTAATTTTAATTCACGTCTTTCGTCATCAGGATAACATGAGACTACGTCAATTGCGGTATTCAATTATTCACACTTTTCTCTGTGGGAACGATATCCGATCTTCAAGATCCACTGTATTAAAACTTAGACCTCGTATACTTGCGAGAGTAAGTAGCGGCGTGAATTTCCCACGCTACCAAGTTTTTTACGCCGTTGCTGGGGATTAGTGTGAATTTTATTGAATATTGCAAAAGATACGCGGTAACGGCTCAGGACTTAAGTTTTAAATAGGAAGAGCAAATGTATCATATTCTAGTCCCGTCAACACACCAAGTTTCTGGTGCAATTGTCGAGGGATTAGTGTGAATTCTAAGTTGATATTGCGACTAAGTGGTCGATTGTTAATCCTGACATTTATTTTTGTTTTGTTTTTAATTTTAATTTTTGTTTCATTGTGTTAATGAGATCAAGCGGTGCGAGAAACGATGAAGAAGATTGGAATTCTTAATTCTCAATCCCGAGATTGAGCTTATTGCAAATGATAAGTACTGAGAGGAGAACCCGACTTTAAAGCCATGATCTTGATCCGACTAAGCATTTAAGCCCAAATTCGTTGTCTATGGGTAATTTTGGTGAAAAATACTTAGCAACACGAAAGTCTAGCTGGGGACAGTAACTCAAGCGCTATATTTTTTTGAAATGAAACTCAAGGTATCAAATTACCCGATTTTTGTTACTATTTATTTGATTATTTATTCTTTTTGGAAGTTGGCATGGCTTCGGAACGTGTTCGGAAGTGGATTTAGGAGTGTGGACACTTGGGGAAGTGTTTCACCTTTAATTACGTTGAACAAGTGAAGTGAAAACGTACGGGGTGGAACCGTATTTTGAAAATTTGAGAAAAACATGAAAGTAAGAGCTGCAGGGCCACCGCCTAAGCGGTAAACCACCGCTTAAGCGGTAAAACTACAGGTTGTGTGTTTTTCAACAAAAACGGCCCACCGCCTAAGCGGTGAACCACCGCTTAGGAGGTAAAAATACAAAAGGCAACAAATTTTGAAAATATGCTCTACCGCCTAGGCGAAGAAACCATTGCCTAGGCGGATTAGCAGCAGAATAAAATATTTTCACACTGGTGTAATTTTGCTTAGGCGGAGAAACCACCGCCTAGGCGCAATTTTGTCAAAAGGTTTGATTTTAAAGAAAAGGGCTTCACCGCCTAAGCGGTGGACCTTTTGTAGTTAAAAAGAACCCATTCGTTCAAAAATTGAAATCGCAAGGTTCCTTTCCCAAAATCCTCCACCTTCTCTCTAAAACCTCCCTTCCAAACCGTTTGATAGGTGTGAAAAACCTATCTATTTCTAATCTGAATTTGTTAGTTTTCGAATATATTTATATAGTATTTTATTATGTTTTAATTAGTTTTCATACTTTTTGTATAAATCAGGTGTGTGGGGCAAAAAGATAGAAAAATGGAGCTAAAACGATAAGATCGAACCAAAGCGGTTCAAAGTTACAGTGGATAAACGAGCTCGGAGGCTAAAAGATGAAAAAGGCCCACCGCTTAGGCATCCAGACCACCACCTAAGTAGTGAAGATGCTGAGAAGAGAAAAATATTACTGACGGACGACCGCCTAGGTGAAGATTCTATCGCCTAGGCGAAAATCCAGCAGAGGACACAGATGGGCTACTGACAGCCGCTCGCCTAGGAAAACATCCAACAGAATGTTCTCCCAGTCCACCACCTACTTCACTGCCTAGGCGATCAGACCAAACCGACCTAACTTCGCCTAGGCGAATTTGCCCTGCACAGTCTTGAGATATTTTTTGATATTTTTAGGATATTTTTGCTATAAATATCCCCTCTCCTCCTTCTTAGCCGGTAACTCTCTTGCCCCCCTTGGATTTTTGAGCCCCTTAGGCTATATCTAAGGGTATATTTAGGGATTTTAGGTGTGGATCTCGCATCCCGAAGTGGAGAAGACGGCAAATCGATCGTAGAGCGTTCTTAGCGGTTTATCTTCGGACGAAGCTAAGTTCTTCGATTGTTTTTCCTTATTTCTTTATCTTAGGAGTATGTGAGCATGTTTAGCTCATGATTTTCTTGTATATTCGGCTATGGCCTCGAGTTAAATATGGATTGTAGTAGGGATTAATAGAATATTTATAAATACGTTGTTTGAATGATTTTGGTGTTTCGTTTGTGATTGTTCTTCGTAGTTTAATTGTATTTATCGTATTGTTTGTTTATTATGCTTGGATTGATAAATGGAGAATACAGGGATTTGACAAACCCCGGATTCGGATTAAGGTAAACAAACGCCACGATTCTATAACCCGGTCGGTGTTTGAATCGTGGACAATCGATGACGTTGGGCAGGACACATGCTACCTAGGGTCGTTAAGACGTTGAGGGAGACTTCTTCATTGACTCGAAGTTGCGTTATATCCCTCGACTTACACTCGGAAGAGGTGGTGAGGGAGTTTTAGAACGGAGATTGTCGATAGGGTAAGTACAACGCGACGATCCGATAACCCGGGAGGGAGTTGAATTGTGTGCAATCAATGACGCTAGATGAGACTCACATGATCTAGAGTCGTTAAGACGCTGAGAGGGACTTCTTTGTTGACTCGAAGTCATGTATTCCCCCGTCTTACACTCGGAAGAGGTGGCGGTGAAGTTTATGTACCGAGGTTGTCAAATAGGTCGAACAACGTAAACGTAAGTAAATCGAGATCAAACACGTATTTGTAAACATGTTAATCCCTAGGAGATTCTTCACCCTAAAACATATTAGCATATTAGTGTAGTTAATTTAGGTTATATTAGTATTAGTTTAATTAATTAAATACATTTGTTTTCACCTAGATAAAGTTAGGTCATGACAAACGCGGTATTCTATAGTAACGACAACAATCCCTGTGGATACGATAACCCGATCTTAACGATCACACTATACTAAAACTTAGACCTCGTATACTTGCGAGAGTAAGTAGCGGCGTATTTCATGCACTACCAAGTTTTTGGTACTGTTGCCGAGGAGATCCTCAATCAGACCGAAACCCCGTTGACATATGCAGGCACAATGTTTTTCGTGTTCTTTGAAGTGCTCCTCCACTTGTTTTGACACAAAATGGGTGGCATTGTAGTCAACGTCAGTCGGCACCCCAGGGTATGAACTTGACCCTTCTCCTCTTGCCCTCTTCTTTGCTACTCTTTTCGGTATTTCCTAACAATCACAATCACAAAAACCCAATACAACCTCATCATATATGAACAATTGAAAAACATAAACCTCCCTAATCACTTTGTCAAAAACATATACATGCCAAAACGAACACCCATTTGAATTTTTCAAACAAATTTCACAAATGTGACATCCTATCTTAGTTCACATACTCAACCAATCCAATTAAACATGCTCATCACCAAGAATCAAACCTAAAACCCATGGAACTTCGGAATCGCGAAAATAGGGTTAAGGGGTTTTGGGCAAAATTTCAAAATCCAATGATTTCTTTGATATAATCATGCACACCAACCAATAATTTCAACAACTAGACTAAATGTAAAGTAAAAGAAACTTACTTGTTGAGAATTAATGGTCTAATCGAAAGAGAATGAAGAAATCGCACCGTTCACGCAAAACCCTAAATTTTCAAAAATAGGGGTGGAGATCCAATTCTTGGAGTTTGAATCGTGATGGAAATGACTACTTTTGGTAATGGAAGGATGATTTTTAAGTATTGGAACGGTAATAGGTGTGAAAAACCTATCTATGTCTAATCCGAATTTGTTAGTTTTCAAATATGTTTATATAGTATTTTATTATGTTTTAATTAATTTTCATACTTTTTGTATAAATCAGGTGTGTAGGTCAAAAAGATAGGAAACTGGAGCTAAAACGATGAGATCGAACCAAAGACTTGGTAGCGCGTGAAATACGCCGCTACTTACTCTCGGAAGTATACGAGGTCTAAGTTTTAGTATAGTGTGATCATTAAGATTGGGTTATCATATCCACAGGGATTGTTGTCGTTACTATCGAATACCGCGTTTGTCGTGACCTAACTTTATCTAGGCAAAAACAAATGTATTTAGTTAATTAAACTAATACTAATATAACCTAAATTAACTACACTAATATGCATATATATTTTAGGGTGAAGAATTGCCTAGGGATTAACGTGTTTACAAATACGTGTTCAATCTCAATTTACTTACGTTTATGTTGTTCGACCTATTTGACAACCTCGGTATGTAAACTCCACCGCCACCTCTTCCAAGTGTAAGATGGGGGAATACATGACTTCGAGTTAATGAAGAAGTCCCCCTCAACGTCTTAACGACCCTAGATCACATGAGTCTTGTCCAGCATCATTGATTACATACAATCCAATTCCCTCCCGGGTTATCAGATTGTCATGTTGTATTTACCCTATCGACAATGTCCGTTCTAAAACTCCCTCACCACCTCTTCCGAGTGTAAGACGAGGGATATAACGCAACTTCGAGTCAACGAAGAAGTCCCCCTCAATGTCTTAACGACCCTAGGTAGCATGTGTCCTGCCCAACGTCATCGATTGTCCACGATTCAAACCCCGACCGGGTTATAGAATCGTGGCGTTTGTTTACCTTAATCTGAATCCGGGGTTTGTCAAAACTCCGCATTCTCCATTTATAAATCCAAGCATAATAAACAAACAATAGGATAAATACAATCAAACTACGAAGAACAATCACAAACGAAACACCGAAATCATCCAAACAACGTATTTATAAATTTATTGTTAATCCCTACTACAATCCATATTTAACTCGAGGCCATAGCCAAATATACAAGAAAATCACGAGTTAAACATGCTTACATACTCCTAACATAAATAAATAAGGAAAAACAATCGAAGAACTTAGCCTCGTTCGAAGATAAACTGCTAAGAATGCTCTACGATCAATTCGCCGTCTTTTCCACTTCAGGATGTGAGCTCCACACCTAAAATCCCTAACTATATCCTTAGATATAGCCTAAGGTGCTCAAAAAGCCAAAGTGGCAAGAGAGTTACCGGCCAAGGGGGAGGAGAGGGGATATTTATAGCAAAAATATCCTAAAAATATCTCAAGACTGTGCAGGGCTAATCCGCCTAGGCGGTGGAAATTGCGCCTAGGCGGAGTTAGGTCAATTTGGTCTAATCGCCTAGGCAGTGAAGTAGGCGGTGGACTGGGAGAACATTCTGTTGGATTTTTACCTAGGCGAAGAAAACTTCGCCAAGGCGAGCAGCTCTCAATAGCCCATCTGCTTCCTCTGTTGGATTTCTGCCTAGGCGATAGAATCTTTGCCTAGGTGGTCGTCCGTCAGTAACATTTTGCTCTTCTCAGCATCTTCACCACTTAGGCGGTGGTCTGGACACCTAAGCGGTGGGCCTTTTTCATCTTTTAGCCTCCGAGCTTGTTTATCCACCGTAACTTCAAACCGCTTTAGTTCGATCTCATCGTTTTAGCTCCAGTTTCCTATCTTTTTGCCCCACACACCTGATTTATATAAAAAGTAAGAAAACTAATTAAAACATAATAAAATACGATATAAACATATTCGAAAACTAACAAATTCGAATTGAAAATAGATAGGTCTTTCACACCTATCAATACCCCCAAACTCAGAATTTGGCTAGTCCTTGAGCCAAACACACACACTAAAATGAAAAAAATTAAAAAACAACAAACTGAAATAAATAACAAACAACCTAAAAACAATCTAAACATAACAACGTGCGAGTTTTAAATTCTTCTAATGGCCTATTTATTTTTGCCCTCAACAACTGCCAGTAGTATCGAGTTCAGGCGGTAACACACAGCATGTAATGTTTTTGATTTTCGACATGCAATAATGGTGAACGCTATTCTAGATCCTTTAAACGTGTTAGTGCGAGACTCAATAATATAACTATACAACGATCGGATAAGATTATGCCCCAACGAAATTCATGATTTAGACCGTAAAGGACTAGGATTTCCATAGGCTTGATTGGGGTCCACTCTCCACTAATGTAGGTTTAGTAGCTCATAAAGATCATTAGGACTTGGTTCGGTTTTAGTATATTTGGCCAAGGGTAATATAGAATAGAAAACGGGTTAACATTGGTAACTTAACGTTACCCAAGGCTCAACGCTTGGCACATTCACTCTCGAACCCCCATAGAAAGATTGGAAAACAATCCCGAACATGCATTTAAGACCAACGTACTCACTTGTCAAAAGAAACAGAAATAAAAACCATATTTACATTTGATTTTTTATTTATTTTTTTTCAATGAACATACCCCCAAACTTATTTGATTGTTATAATTGAAGGGGTGTGTGAAATATAACTGAAAAACGACAAGTGAGTACTCAAATACCGAACCAATTAGAAGTTCGCCCTAAACCCAACCGCTCACATCAAGAAGCCTTTGCAATGGCTAACTTGATTCAATCAAATGTGCCTTTAAATTCAGCGATTTAGGTATGGAAAAAGATCCACTAGCCATGGTATTAGTTTATGTGTTCAGAATTGAATATGCATTTAGGTTTCGACAGGGTATCGAGGGATAAACATGTAACAAGGTAGGCTTAAAAAGGCTCAAGCGACAAAAAGAATGCCTAAATCACATCTCCTGAACTACTTCGCCTAGGATTTTGCCTCAAGCTTCCCCTCAGTCAAGTTCTAGAATCCTTAATGTGTCATGAATTTGGTTAATCGATAATCGTCATCAAATCAATTGAATAAAAATACATTAAGTCTATGTGCCCGTGCAAATTAGGATCTACAATAATTTTTACCAAAAAGCATAGTCAAGCACACAAAATCACACATGCATGGGTATTACTCTTGACTTCGAAAATAACCAGGGGTAATTTTCATCATCGGGTGACGGCCCAGATAAACACAAAACTCAACATATAACAACAACACAAAAACATAAACACATTCTAACCTAAAAAAACATGCAATATGGAAAATGATAACACATAAACTAACATACTACTAAATACTACACATCACCGCCAAACTCAAAGTGGACAGTGTCCTCAGCGATCCCAATCATCATTCTTCAACATATGGAATTAAAGCATGCTGACAAAGGGTGTTTAGAACACTTACCTGGGAGGCGAGAGGAACTCGCCTTCGAATCAAGTCGGATGGGATGGATCAAAAAGAATTGCTTGGGTTGTCTCCCAAGAAGTGTGTGGTTTAATGTCATCGGCCCGACATTCAGAATGCCCTCAAGATTGGCGAGGTTTTGCTTTGGATGGCTCGATCTTTCAACGAAATGCCTCACCGGCTTATGTGCTTGGCTAAGCAACATAAAACGATTTGGAATCCCGTCAAAAGGGATGCATCAATACCCGTCGATCTAACATCGTCAAGTACCCTGCATAAGAAACAAAAACAAAACTACAAACAAAAATTATATACAAAATAAATGCCTAAAGTAAAATTAAGTCATTTACACACAATATCAATAATAACGAAATCGCCAATCCCCGAAATACGAAACACTTGCTTCTACTATCTAAAACTTAAGTCCAGAGCCGTTACTGCGTTTCTTCGACAATAACATCAAAACAATCCCCGGCAATGGCGCCAAAAACTTGGTAGCGCGTGAGATACGTCGCTACTTACTCTCTTAAGTATAAGAGGTCTAAGTTTTAGTATAGTGTGATCGTTAAGATTGAGTTATCGTATCCACAGGGATTGTTGTCGTTACTATCGAATACCGCGTTTATCATAACCTAACTTTATCTAGGCAAAAACAAATGTATTTAATTAATTAAACTAATACTAATATCTAGTCGTTCTCCAAAGCCAAACCAAGCCCTATTGATCTCTGTGAATATCTGAGCCTACATTAGTGGATAGCAGACTCCAATAAAACTTATGGTTTTCCTGAATCCTTCAGTGGTTTAAATTATGAGCTTAACAATTGAATAATCGAATCCGGTATTTGACTAGTTACACATTTGAGCTCTCACACACACACTTCAAATGGATCTAGAATGGTTTTTATTGATATTGATCGTTGAAATTCTAGAACACCACTCGGTGTGGGTTACTTCTCGAACTTGATCCGATTTAAGGATGTTGAGGGAGAAACAAATTGGTTATTTCGATTGAACTTTATATTTACATGCATATACTTCTTTCGTGATAGTTTAAATTTTTCATTTTTAGTTAGTTAGTTCATTAGTTAGTTTAGTTTAATGTTAGTGTTTTGCTCGAGGACTAGCAAAATTCTAAGTTTGGGGGTATTGATAGGTGTGAAAAAACTATCTATTTCTAAACCGAATTTATTAGTTTTCAAGCATTTTAGTTATATTTAATTGTGTTTTAGTTTGTTTTAGTGTAAAACAGGTGAAGGGATGTCAAAGGGCGATAAACAAGTGAAAACGATAGAGAAACGGTGAACAAAATGTGAAAAATAGGATTTCAGTGAATGAAGACCACCGCCTAGGCGGAAAAGAGGCAGAATGTTGGAGTGCTGAATGGATGAACCACCGCCTAGGCGAGAAAAGATCAGAATATTATGCCAGCATCCACCGCCTAGGCGATGATCCGACAGAAACTTAACTGACTTAAGCCACCACCTAAGTGGTGAACCACCACTTAGGCGGTGACACTCTGCGTAGAAATATCTGTTTTCAGATATTTTGAAGATATTTCCAAACCTTGCCTATTAAACTCCTTTCTCCACCAAACCTCAAGAACATATAGACGTGAGAGGAGGCCCCGGTTGATGTTCAAGAGAGCTTCCTTCCACCTTAGTTAGGTTTGGGTAATTTAGGAAGTAGATTAGATTAGTGTAGAGAGTGTTCTTGGCAAACCCTTGAAGAGCTAGAAGAGGAAGTTCACTAACGGAGAAGAGGAAGGTCGGGAGGATTATTCTTTGGCGAAAGTGGACTACTCCACTTTGAGATTTAGCTTTTCTTCCCTTGTTTCCATCTTTGTATTTAATGTTTATTGTTGATATTGATGACCTCCTCTTGATTTAATTTTGTATTGGCTAAGAACATGTTAGTGTAATTTAGAGATTAGTTAGGAAAAGGTGTAGTTGTGTAAATACTCGTTTGATTTAATATATGTTTCTTTAACGGTTGTTGCTTTTAAGTTTGATTGTGTTTATCATTTGATGACGATCTTAGTTTTCTTGTTATGGTATTAGGGTTAGATTTGAGAATCTAGGGTTTAACACTTGGGAAAGGTAACCCTGGATTCGGACTAGGGTAAACACATCGTTACTACCTAACGACCCGGGAGGGCGTTAGTTAGTGTGAAATCGATAACGTTGGGTCTAGACTCACGCGGCCTAGAGTCGTTAAGACATTGAGGGGGACCTCTTCGTCGACACGAAGTCGCGTATTCTCCCGTCTTACACTTGGAAGAGGTGGCGGAGGAGTTTACGAACCGAGATTGTCGGATACCTAAACTCTGTTATTGTTAACTAAACAAAATCAAACATGTATTAAGTGAACAAAATCAATCCCTAATTAATCAACTTAGTTAAGATTAACCCACTAATTGCAGTTTAGTTTAGTTCAATTTTAATTCACATCTTTTGTCGTCAGGATAACATGAGACTACGTCAATTGCGGTATTCAATTATTCACACTTTTCTCTGTGGGAACGATATCCAATATTCAAGATCCACTATATTAAAACTTAGACCTCGTATACTTGCGAGAGTAAGTAGCGGCGTGCATTTCCCGCGCTGCTAGCGATGCCACAGCCTGATTAGCAGTTGGAAGGGATCCATACCCCCAGGCTGGTAGGGAATAAGAATCGACCTCACGAGCTCAATAGACCTAGTGCTCAGATCGGGCAATGTGGCTGGGCGCTCTAATTGGTGGGGATTCCCATCCGTCCTCAACTCGGTGTCCTTGCAAGGGTTGAGATGATTTCCTCGAGGAAGCAAAGGGGGCCAGATCTCTCTCCCTCACTACTCTGTTACAGGGTCGAGGTCGGGCTTGGGGCACATATCCATGGGAGTGAATAACATGATCTCCCAACTCACGAGGGTGTTTCTTTTCCTCTGCGGTCTGGAGAACTGGTCCCCCCTCATGGGGGCTAGAGGCAGATGGGAAATGAGAACTTGGAAATAGTTCTAGAATTCGTCAAGGCGGCGTTCCAAACTGAAGATTCTTGATGTATCAATAGCCCTAGAGGTTTGGCCCACCACGACCCCTGAGAGTGAAGCTGATAGACCAACTTGGCCCGCAAGAGGTATGTTCTTCTCTTCAACTGGAATGTGGGTTGAGACCCTTGTATCCGGTCTTGGAATCCTTGACATTTCTTAGTTCATGTTGTTATTTACCACAGCTTTTCGATATCTTGGTTGAATGACCTGACCAGACTTTGTGATCATCAAGTCTTAGTCAAGTTAGGAGTCGATGATCCGAGGAAGCTTTTTGTAAGTTTCCCACAAACGGCGCCAAACTATTGGTGACGGAAAATGGGTTGGCCAATAATATGATATGATCAGCGCCTACGTGGAGAATTGCTGATGATCTGGAAATTGTCTTAGGTGAAATTGAATCCTTCAAGTCATCTCGTCCCTGAACAGCACGTGACCGAGTTGGGCTAGCATTGTCCAGCTTGATCTTCAGGTCGGTACCTGTACAGAGGACCTACCAGTTGTTCCCGGTGTATCCCCTCCGGTGTGAGAGTATGAGCTCGGGAAAAAAAATTAATGAAGCTTTGAATATTCTAAAAGCGATTACCTTTTCAACCTCAGAAAACATTGTTCACCTTTTCTTTTTATAGGCAAAAATCTTATTAGCGTTTCGATGATTAAGACTTTAAACTCAGTTATCAACCTTAACATGGCTCGTGGAGGAGAAAAAGGGTGTGTGAAGGGATTAGAGCTGTAGATTTGGGCCTTTAAGTGTTGATGGAGAAATCCATGGGCCGTGCCATTAAAATAGCGAATGAACCAACCTGGACACCAGTATGGATGCTGAGGTGAGTATACCGACCTGAACCTCACCGATTAGAACCTCCATATTTGTAGAAAATTCTCAGTCAGTGATCATCCAAGTCCTGTAAGATGACCGACCTGATGAGGTACTAAGCTAATGAGATACCGAGTTGGTCAGGTCGTTAATAAAGTGTCTCCTGTTGATCTACGTGGCAGGTGTACGACGAGCATTTATTACACGCTCGCGTCTTGACTACTCACAAATATACGAGGTCAAAGTTTTAGTATAATGGATCTTGAAGATCGGGTATCACATCCACAAGGATTGGTTGTCGTTATTATTGAGTACCATAATTGTCATGACCTAACTTTATCTAGGCTAAAAAGAATTATTTTAAAATTAATCTAAACTAAACTAATATAACCTAATTTAATCTATACTAATATTACTAATACGAGATGGTTAGGGGATGGATTATATAGGGATTAACTTTATTTACTTAAACGTGTTTAATTTCGTTTAGTTTACAATAATGGTGTTCGACATATTCGACAATCTCAGTTCGTAAACTCTCATGCCACATCTCCCGAGTGTAAGACGAGAGAATACGCGACTTCATGTCAACGACGAAGTCCCCCTCAACGTCTTAACGACTCTAGGTCATGTGAGTTTCACCCCAACGTCATTAATTACACACAATCCAACTCCCTCTCAGGTTATTGGATCATCACGTTGTGTTTACCCTATCGACAATCTCAGTTTGTAAACTCTCCCGCCACCTCTCCCGAGTGTAAGACGAGGGAATACACAACTTCATGTCAACGAAGAAGTCCCCCTCAACGTCTTAATGACCCTAGGTCACGTGAGTCTTGCCCCAACGTCATCGATTGCCCACAATCCAACTCATTCCCGGGTTATTGGATCGTCGCGTTATGTTTACCCTAATCCAAATCCGAGGTTACCTCTTCCGAGTGTCAAACCCCGAATTCTCGATATATCTATATAACCATAATAAACAAACAATACAGAAAACACAATCAAAATTGCGAAAAACAATCATTCAAGAAACACAACTCAAACAAAACTACGTTTTTATAAATAATATTAATCTCATATATAATCCATGTTTAACTCATGGTCATAACCATTTATATATTGAAATCGAGCTAAACATGCTCAAACAAATATAGAAGTTAAGAAATAAAAGGAAAAGTGGATGAACTTAGCTGTAGTCCGAAGATTAGCAGCTAAAATCGTCCATCGATCGCTTCTCCTTCTTCGCGTGGTAATCTTCTCTTTCGGATTTGTTTGAGCACTCCTCATATTCTCTCTCTATTCTAAACTAAGGCCCAAGGGCTCTAATAGCCGGAGGTCCTCAAAGGAGAGGAGAGGAGAGGAAAGGGGATTAAATAGAGAAAATATCTCAAAAAATATCTAAATCTGTGCAGAGGTCACCGCCGCAACGGTGGAGTATATCGGTTAAGTGATCACCTAGGCGGTGAAGATAGCGGTGGATTTGGTGACCATCCTACAGTTTTACTACCACGGCGGTGGATGTCCAGCAAGAATTGGCCATCTCTGCATTTTCACTACCATGGTGGAGGTCTGACTCCGTGGTAGTGGGTTTCTTTTCAGAATCTTGCCTCCGTGCTTGTTTTTCCACCGTTCTTGGTTCGATCTGATCATTTATGCTCTATTTTCATACATTTTTACCCCCACACACTTGATTTATACAAAAAGAATAAAAACTAATTAAAATGTAATAAAATACTATAAAAAAATACTCTAAAACTAATAAAATCGGTTTGAAAATATATAGGTAGATCACACCTATCAGCAGACTTAGGTGGAGCCACTTGGAGGCCAGTTGACTTTCGCCCACATCAGAATCATTTTTTTTATTTCATTGGATAACCAAACAGATGAATCGAAATTGAAGGTGGAATTAAAATTTTATTTCGCTCCCATTCCGTCCAACCAAACGAACCGCAAGAAAAAAAAATTATAATTTAGGAAAGGACAATCTAACCGTAGGCGCATAAAAAATTTAAAAAATCAATTCAGACGAAAAAATAAAAATTAAATTCTATGGATGTTTTAGTGTTTTTGCTTGTAAAACTATTAAAATTATATATAATACTTAACTAATATGGATCAAATAATATCACTATAACATAAGTAGAAAATTGACGAACGAAAATAGAAGTGAATATTAAAAAGCCAGCGGATACAAAATATAAAACAAATTTACGGAATATTGATATAAAAAAAATGAAAAACATAGGCCGAGATTATAGTAGGGTCTATGGCTTCAAAACAGATTCACATCCCAAAAAGTACATACAGTTGAATGGACGCCTATTGTAGAAGAAATTAATTACCCACTTATGGTCTCTATTTATAGAAAAGCAACGTGTATAAATTGAATGCATGCAACACTTCAAAAAACAGTGTAGAATCTTGAAAAAGGATATCAAGTTTCATATATTTCTTCTCTTGAATTACACGAGTTTATATAGAACTTGATTCTAGGTTTCCTAGAATCAAGTTATTATATAATCAAATTTAGAAAAATAATTACATAATTTAGAAAAATATATTTTCTGCCTTATGTAACACTTTCTCTCAAGTTGGTGCATAGATATCTCACATGCCCAACTTATTTAGAAATTTTAAAAATACTCGATTTGATACTGCTTTGGTGAGAATGTCAACCAACTGATTTTCTGATCGAATCTTAGGTAATTCCACAATCTTTTCATCCAATTTTTCCTTAATGAAAAACCTGTCGACCTCGACATATTTTGTACGGTCATGTTGAACTAAATTATGCGCAATGTCACATGCTGCTTTATTGTCACAAAATAATCGGATCGGTTGCTCAGATAGATAACCCAAATCCTGTAAAAGGAGTCTCAGCCATAATATCTCACAAAGTACATTTGTCAAACCTCTAAATTCAGCTTCTGCACTTGAGTGAGCAACAACATTTTGCTTCTTGCTTTTCCATGTCACAAGATTACCTCCTACAAATGTAAAGTATCCAGAAGTAAATCGTATGTCACCCACGTCACTAGCCCAATCAGCATCGGTATAGGCTTCTATGTTTCTATGGTCTGTGCTTTTAGAGAATAATATTCCTTTTCCTAGACCAGACTTTAGGTAACTCAAAATGTGAATAACTACATTCATATGTTGTTCTCCAGGATTATGCATAAACTGATTGACAATACTCAAGGCATAAGTCAGGTATGGCCTAGTATGAGACAAGCACAACAATCTTCCTACAAGTCTTTGATATCTTCCTTTATCAACTGGTATCTAGTTGGGCTCAACACATAACTTTAGACCTTCTTCTACTGGTGTGTCAACTGATTGACATGCTGACATACCAGTCTCTCGTAATAGATCTAGTGCATATTTTCTTTGAGATAGAACTATCACTTTGTTAGATCGGGATACTTCAATTCGGAAAAAATATTTCAAATGACTTAGATCTTTCATTTCAAATTCTTTTGACAATTAATTTTGCAAGGCTTTCCTTTCATTAGGATCATTTCCTGTAACTACCATATCATCCACATATATAATGAGCGCAATTATCTTACCTTGCTACCTTTTGAGAAAAATAGTATGATCTGAGTTGCTTTGATGATAGCAAAAGGCTATCATAGATTTTGTAAACCTTTCAAACAATGCACTAGGAGACTACTTCAGCCAATATAATGATTTATTTAGTCTGCAAACCTTTTGGTTGTGTCTTTTGGGTATCATACATCCTGGTGGGAGATCCATGTAGACTTTTTCAGATAGTTCACCATGCAAAAAAGCATTTTTCACATCAAATTGTTGTAAGAGCCAATCCAAGTTGGCAACTAAGGACAACAGAACACGAACTATGTTGATTTTGGCTATAAGCGCAAATGTTTCTATGTAGTCAATCCCGTAGGTTTGAGTGTATCCCTTTACTACCAGTCTTGCTTTAAAGTGCTCAATTGTGCCATCAGCCTTGTACTTCATGGTATAGATCCACCGACATCCAACTGGTTTCTTTCCTGGTGGATGATCAACTAGTTCCCATGTTTCATTCTTTTGCAAAGATTTTATCTCCTTGTTCATAGCTGCTTTCCACCTGGGATTAGATAAGACTTCCTGCACACTGTTAGGAATAGATACAGTAGATAATTGATTAACAAATGACATATTTGATTCTGACAAACGATGGTTGGACACATAATGACTTATGGGATATTTTACTTTACTAGAAAGCTCAGGTTCATATGTGAATTTAGGAATACCTCACGTGTGGTGTTGTGGTAACTGTCTTCTGTATGCTCTGGAATATCTTCAGTAAACGATTGGTATGATATGTTAACCAGGGATGGAGCTACATTTTCTAGAACCTCGGTTTCTAGCTGAGTTGGAGAATGATCTACCTCTTCAATTATTTGTTGTTCATCACTCTTTTGATCTAATCTTATACCCCTTATATCCAATTCACCCATTTCTTCATCCACTCCAGTCTGCGAGTCATTACCACTGGAATCCAATGTCATATCGGTTATCTCCAGGTTGCCCCTATCTTGATTATCATAATGTAGACTTTGAATTTCCTTTTAGTACTCCACTTGAAATTCAAGTTCGGAGAAGTACATTGTATCTTCATGGGAAACAACATCCATCATGATAAATAATCGGCGTGTTGGAGGATGATAACACCGATATCCTTTTTGATAAGTGGCGTACCAAAAAAAAAAAAAAAAACACATCTCAATGCTTGAGAAGTTAACTTGGTGTGTTGATGCTTGTATAGATGTACAAACACCACACATCAAAAAATATAAGGCAATAAACTTGAGACAACTAGAGCCATGATCCCATCATTTAGAGTTTGGAATGGTGTTTTGAAATTGAGGGTACTGGAAGGTACACGATTGATTAAATAAGCTGCTAAAGTTAAAGTTTCTCCCTATAAGACAATGGCATATGGGCTTCAATTAGCAAAGCTTGAACAACCTCCAACAAGTGACGATTTTTCAGTCGGCTACCCCGTTTTGTTGAGGTGTGGTGGAGCAAGTTGTCTGATGGACCATTCCTTGTGTTCCCAAATAATGTTGAAATTCAGTACTCTGATATTCTCCACCATTGTCACTACAAAGAACTTGAATTTTTCTATTGTACTGAGTTTCAATTCATTTATGAAACTTTTGAAATAACGAGTTCACTTCACTTTTGAACTTCATCAAGTAAAATCATGTCATCCCGGTACAATTATCAATAAACGTTACAAACCAACGTGCCCCTCCCAAAGTGTTGACCTTCGATGGACCCCAAACATCATAATGAATAATCATGAATAGAAGTGGACTTTTATTCAACTGTAATGGAAATGAAGCATGATGACTCTTTGTAAGTTCACAAGTATCACAATGAAAACTGGAAACATCGACTCTTGTAAATAAATTGGGAAAAAGCCTTTTGAGATATCCAAATGAAACATGTCCAAACCGGCGATGCCGTAACCATATTTCTTTTCTTTTTTATCTTCAGAACCAGCCACTGCCAAAACTTGTCATAGGCTTTCGATATTGTTTGATTCCAAATCCAAGTAATATAGCTTCCCCCGTCTAGTACCATGACCAATTGTTTTCCTGGTTTTGATGTCCTTAAACACACAAAAATCAAGCCAAAAAATGACAACACAAGTAAAGTAGTAGTTATTTGGGAAACTGACAAAATGTTATAATCTAAAGATAGAACAACTAAAATAGACTCCAAATTTAATGTATTGGTGAGAGTCAAAGATCCTTCCCCAATAACTGGAGTTGAAATTTCATTTGTAGTAGAAACAAATTTTTGGGTGGAGTGATTGAGTGATGAGACTTGTCTAGAATCATATATCATGTGATCTGTTGTACCAGAATCAACTATCTATGCATTATTCAAAACATGTGTTCAAATGTTTAAAACCTTATCACCATTGTCTGCAACTACAACTGCTGTAATTGAGTGTTTTTGGTAATTTTTCTTCGTGCGACTAGGATCCCACCATTCTGGATAACCCACCAGTTCAAAACACTAACTTTTGGTATGACCAGTTTTATAGTAATGAGTGCATTTGTATGAAGTCTTGTCCACAGTGATTGATCTACCAGTATTGAGTTGTGCTTGATCTCGTTGACCCGAATTGATTCTGAGCCACCATGGCACTAGGTTCAAATGCTCCAGTGCATGAAAAAAAAAATTCACTCATATATTTTTTTTTTTTAGGACTGAAGTGTGATTCTTAAGAAATTTTAGGGTATCCTGTGCAAATTACAACTATATGGACCAAAGTGAAATAAAGGTCAAACTTCAAGGGTCCAAAGTGTCAAAAAAACATTATTAAAAAAAATGAGCATAAACAAAGCAATGTGTCATGGTCTTAGCTTGTCCAGTCCTTGTTTCGCACATAGCCGCTTGTCCGTGACCCTTTTAATTTGTTTTCTAGACTAGTTTAGCTTAGATTAGCTTAGTTTAGTTTATTTCTTTCATTTCTTGTAGAAAGACACCATTATGACGCCTCGGGTATAATGATGTCTATTGTGGTCACTTGTATTTTTTTTCTTAAAATACTATGTGGGAGGACATGCTTTTGAAGTTATTCAAGCCTTTCACACCTTGTAACCTTTGATATTAATACAATTGTTGTTGTTATTGTAATTGTATTCTTCTCTACATTGCCGGCATGTGTTGTTGTAAGGAAACTCGTTGCTATTGAAACTGCTTCTGCTATTTAAGATCCTCTGATCTTCAGGCTTGCTACTAGGCGATCCCCTAGTTAGCACCGCATAGTCCATTTTCTAGCCTCAAAAGGCTCGGCCCGTGACAGTTGGTATCAAAGCAACGGACCGATCCGTTGCCTGACCACGTTGGTGAAATACCATGTCAACGAAAGATCATCTCAACGAGCTTGAACAAAGCGTTTCCCGCATTGATGCTACTCTAGCTCTTTTGCGAAGCCCCAATGCTAATCGAGAGGGGACATCTCAAAACCCCCAAATCGATCACCTGATTGAACGGATGGGCCTACTTTCCGCGACATCTGCTGACCATCATGCTCAGATGGAACAATCAGTCCTTGATCTCCGAAGCGAGTTAGACGACTTGAAGAACATTGTGTACCGAGCTCTTGCTAGAGACTCTAGGAAACCTACTTCGAGGGTTCGCCTTCCCGAACCTCAATCCTATGGCAGTTCAAGAGACGCCAATGAGCTTGAAAACTTCCTCTTTGAAGTGAAGCAATACTTTCGGGGCACCGGAGTAACCTCCGAGGAAGAAAATGTGACAACAGCTTCCATGTATCTTTGTGGTAATGCTAAATTATGGTGCCGAACCAAATATGCAGACATCCTGGAGGGAAGCTGCACTATCAATACTTGGGAAGACCTTAAAGGTGAACTTAAGGTACAATTCCTTCCAGAAAATGTCGAGTACACGGCTCGACGACGATTGAGAGAGCTAAAACAGACCAGATATGTCCGAGACTATGTCAAGAAGTTTATGACTCCCATGCTGGACATTCGTACAATTTCCCAAGAGGATAAGTTGTTTTGGTTCCTAGATGGCTTGAAAGATTTTGTACGTCAGGAAATACAAAGACAACGTCCTGCTGATTTATCTGCTGCCGTTGCTGTTGCAGAAAGAGTAACTGATTACTCTCTTGAACCTACCACTAACCATGACAAAAGGAAAGACAAGAATGTCTCCCATTATGATGGAAGTAGAGGTCAATCATTTCGGGGAAGCCCACCAAGACGTTGGTGCAACCCCAACTCAAATTCTAATTTAATGAGTCCTCCAAGGAGTCCGCGCCAAGGTCAGCACTCAAGATTAGCTTAGTTTAGTTTGTCCAGTGTTTGTTCTCGCACATGGCCGCTTATCCGTGATCTTTCTCATTTGTTTTCTAGACTAGTTTAGTTTAGATTAACTTAGTTTAGTTTATTTCTTTCATTTCTTGTAGAAAGACACCATTATGACTCCTCGGTTATAATGATGTCTATTGTGGTCACTTGTATTTTTTTCCTTAAAGTACTATGTGGGAGGACATGCTCTTGAAGTCATTCAAACCTTTCACACCTTGTAGCCTTTGATATTAATACAATTGTTGTTGTTATTGTAATTGTATTCTTCTATACATTGCCGGCATGTGTTGTTATAGGGAAACTCGTTACTATTGAAACCGCTTCCGCTATTTAAGATCCTCTGATCTTTAGGCTTGCTACTAGGCGATCCCCTAATTAGCGCAGCACGATCCACTTTCTAGCCTGAAAAGGCTCGGCCCGTGACACAATGCACTGAAAGTCTGGAACAAAGGCTACGATTTTAGATTGCGAAGAATAAACAGAGTGATCTCACTTTCTGAGCGGATCTGAGCGCCGGTTGAGCGGATCTGAGTGGCAGTCTTACTTTTTGAGCGACGGTGACTTCAAATGGCTGGACGGATCTGAGCGGCAAAAAAAATATTTGAGTTTGATTTCAGATCTGAGATTCGCTTCAGATCTGGAGTAGCGCAGAATCGAACAATTAGCGCCGAACGAAGAAAGGCTCTGGCGAACTTGAGGCAGCAGCTGGAAGGGTTTTTTTTTCCCCTTTTTTTTTAGTGTTGGACTCACCGTTCACAACGGTTTCAGATACACCGTCGGATTTCGGAGTCGTCTGTTGCGACGTAGGATCTGAACGAGCAGCGGTGGATCTGAACAAGTAACGGCAGTGACGAAGGAACGATTCACATCGGTGGCTGGATTTAGGGTTTTTTTTTTTTTTTTGGTTTTTCCTACAAAATCTTGAAGAGGATGAAGAGGCTTTAGGGTTTCTTTGAAACCTCTCTCTTTTTTTTTTCCTTTTTTTTTTTTTTGAGAGAGAGAGAGATTAGATCGATTTAATTTGGCTTTCATGCCATCTTGAAAAAATATCTCGAGTTTATATAGAATTTGATTCTAAAATTTCTCTAGAATCAAGTTATTACATAATCTAATTTAGAAAAACAATTACATAATTCAGAAAAATATATTTTATGTCTTATTTAACATAGAATGGGTCAGGTCTCGCACAACGGGATAACAAAGTGTTATATTTGCGGACGTGCCTTGCCGACCTGTGAAGCTTAGGCCCCGTTTGGTAATCTTTTTTAATCCAGAATTTCTCATTTCATTTCCAGATTTTTGATAATTCTGTTTGAAAATAGCGTTTGATAATTTTTGTTTTCGTTTCCATTCTATTCCCATTTGAGAATTATGTCCATCTTTTTCTTAAGAAATAAAAACAAAAAAAAAATTGTTTCTCATAATTCTCATTCCATTTCCAGAATCAATTTCATTGTTCATCCACCGGTCGACCACCATCCACCGCCGGCAGCGGCCATCTCCGACGACCGTCACCGGTCACTGCCACCGCCGGCCACCTGACAACTTCCGGTGCCACCTGCTGCCGTCTGGCCGAAACAAAAAAAAAATCTCAAAAAAAATATATTTGATTTTAAGATAAAATCGTTATTAAATGCGATTCTCTTCCCAAAAAAAAAAAATAAATAAAAAATAAAAAAAAATAAAAAATATCGTTACTAAACGCGATTCTAGTCCTAAAAAGGAAACAAAATTCTCATCCCACTGCTGATTTGAAAACAGAAACGGTTACCAAACGTCACCATGTAGTGTGCTTGGTTAACATGTTTAGAACCATCGGCCCAAACACAGGTCATTAACACAACCTATTAATTTCGTGTTGGACCATGCCTTCAGACTTTGGAAATATAATTGAAAATGAACTTACGTAATTAATTTTGAAAATTTTGCACGCATTTCTTTCAAGCTCCAATGTTAATGTTCCAATTTTGCGCGTCCAAACCCTATTTCAACAAAGTTCTATTCCAAATGTTTCAAAAATAAAAATCCTAAATCAAAGTACACCCTCTATCTTATTTTAAAATTCAACCGATACCCTATCGTATATGAAAATTATTACAGACACCCCTTATCGGAAAAATCTAATGCAAAATAGTTGTCATGTAATTAAATATATAAGAATTAAAATGAGAGAATCTTCTCAGTTATCTTATATTACATTACTTTATACCTTTCTCTTATTTTTAATTCAAAGCACTTTAATATTTTATATATTTTTCTTTCTTTACTTTTTTTTTTTTTTCCTTCTTCGTTCTTGTTTCTTTCCATTTTTTTTTTTTTTTTTTTTTATTTATTTCTTCTTCATTCTTGTCTCTTTCCCTTTTTTTGTTCTATTTTTTTATTTTTATTTCTTTTTCACTCTAATTCTTCTCCACCATGAACACCATGGCAACCAACATGCCTACACACACCACTCCGTTCAATCACCAAGTAGATCAAGGTAAAAATCAACAAAATTTTAAAAATTAACCTTAAATCTAAAAAATTGAATATACTCGAAATTTCATGAAAATAAAACCCTGCAAAAGTTAGAATATTAGAGAGAGAGAAAGTGTAGATCTAAGGAAAAAAGAAAAAAAAAATTGAAAAAAGAAAAAAAAATTCTTCATTCTTTGAATGTATGGAATTCATTCTATTAGTATATGCACATCGGTCTTGCCCCACTAGGTTAATCAAACCCTAATCCTACTAGAAAAATCCTAATCGCTTTCTATATAGACTTTTTATATATCTCTGTATATTGGTACCTTTCATACATATCGATACAATCGTTTCATATTTTCTCTCAACATTCTGCCTCTCAATTATTTCAACATGGTATCAAGATTCAATTTTTTCTGATCCTATTCTTACTAAACTTCCGCAACTATTTCCCGAATCAATGCCCCACTGCCTTCAATACACTCTATCATCGCTCAACCACTGAACATTAAATCAGACACCATTATCAGACTTCCCTTATAAAGGCAAGCCCAACGCCATAGAAGAAAAGCCCAACCACCTCCTTACGTGCCTTCACGCACCACCTGAATCATCATTGTTGCCGTCACTATTTCTCGACTTTACAACAAGAACCGTTGCTCTAAAATCATCACCCACCACACTATTTGAATCATCTCATTGAGACGAACAAAACGCCACCAACCATACCTTTATCGAACAACTCACACGCTCTCATCTATGGTCTCACCTTACTATGATATCATTCAAGCGCAGATGAATGCCAATTTAACCCTAATACATGCGTCCTGACACGTGTCAAGCCACGTTAGTGCCAAGTAACTCCCATGTTAGTTTCTGGTCCATGTCAAAGGCCATGTCATTGCCACTCAAGAAACCACGTCACTGAATACGTAAGCAGCCACGTGAGCTGCAATTGTATTCAACCTATTGCCATGCCAATGCCATATCATCCACCTATTGCCATGTCATTGCCATTCCTATTGGCATATCACTAGAAACGTCAGATGCCACGTCAGCCCCTTATGTCCATTCTGTTCCCATGTCAGTACCACATCACCCTCTGTTATCACCCTCTGTTAACAAGGCATCTATCACGTGTCTTCTAATTAACTATGGATTGTTGACTAGTTCAAGAATGCTTGCCAACTTCTTCGGATCGGTTCATGAGTTTTTTTACTAGTTTTGTAGTGTATAAAATTGATTCCTAGTTAATTTCGACGTTCTGAATCCATTCGTGATCTTGGTTTATTCAATTTTGGGTCTTACAATATACTTTCTCTTATATTGTTGATTTGGTCCATTACGGTGTTTTACCGGTTCAAGGGTTCATCAATTGGTTCCTTACAATCTTAAACTGGTTTCTAGATGACTTTAGCATTATGAATCCATCAGTGATCTAGGTTTCTGCAAATTCACATGATACAATATACTTTGTCAAATATTATTGATCCAATTCAATGACGATGTTTGGGGGTTGTTCTTCCTCAACTGTTCTTGTTGCCAATAAGGGTTCTAATCTTTCTTCCACTATTGTTTCCATCGCTATTGGGCATATAACTTTAATCTTCAATCGATTTCTCTCCAATTTTGGTACAATTTTTTTTCCAGCCCTTTCACTTACTATAAGTAATTCTTCTTGATTTTTTAATTTTGTCTGTTGTAATCATATGACTTCTGATCTTAACATCTTATCATCTATACTATTCGCTATGAATGCTCCTACTATTCATACTAATGATGGTTCTCATATGCGTGTTAGTCGTACTGGTTAGATTTCTACTTCACATCTTTCTATTTCTTACATGTATTTAACTCGAAAACTCACTTTAATTATCTTATCTATTAGGTAACTCTGTGAAGTGGAACTTGAAAGTAATATTTTTTTAATAGTGATTGTCGTGTGCTGGATTTGCAGAAAGGAAAAGACCTTGGACTGGTCGTAAAATTGGACATTTGTTTGAGCTTAGTAGTTTTAACCTTCCACCTCAAACTCCACCACCACCCCAGGTTCCTTCATCAACTTGTGCAACCTCGCCACCACCACCACCATCCTCATCCCTAATACCACCACCAACACTACTATTAGCATGATCCTCATCATCATTACCTGATTCTTCTTCTCTCAACCTTTGGCATTACTAATTAGGTCATGCATCCATTGGACATATCTGTACTTTAGCCTCAAGTAGGAAATTAAGCTATGTCTCTACTGAGCATCTCGATTGTCTTCCATGTTAACAAAATAAACAACACACCTTATCTTTTCCACTGGTGACTCGGTCTCTCATGTACTTTTTTATCTAGTTCACTCTGATGTTTGGGGACCCTTACCTTCTACCACAATGGGGGATTCCAATACTTTGTCATATTTTTCAATGACTACTCTCGGTACATCTAGTTGTACCTCATGCATAACGGTTCCGAATTACCTCAAATCTATTAAAAATTTGTTGCCACGATTCAAACTCAATTTTTCTACAATATCAAAATCTTCAGATCTGACAATGTCATGGAATACAAGAACTATTATTTCATTGTCGCCCTTCAAAAACATGAAACACTCCCTCATAGATATTGCCCCGGAACTTTTGCCCAAAATGGTCGAGCTCATATCCTAAGTATTGTCCGTGTACTATTTATTTCATCCATTTGTCTGGAACGCTTCCGGGGAGAAACTGTTCTCATTGTTGTCTATACCATTAATCAGGTCCCTTCACCTACTATCTATAATATTTGCCCTTATGAGAAGTTGCATGTAGTTTCTCCTAATTACAACCTCTTAAAAGTCTGTTACTTATAACGTCATGAACATTCCAAACTTGAACCTCGGGTTCGAGTATGTTGTTTTCTTGGGTATGGAATTGTATATAAATGATACCAATTTTGGGATCCCATTTCTAATCATCTTTGTATTTCTCATCATATTACCTTCTAGGAACCCAAGATGTTTTTCTCCATATCCAAATTTCATTCGGCATCTATCCCCCACCATCTATATTTCACCAATCCATCCATAGACCTTTTCCCAGATCATCCTAACGCAAATATCACTGAGGATCAAATAGATCCTACTGCTACGCCATTGATCCCCACTAACATTCCTGCTTCGTTTACGGATCCTAAACACAACTTCCTCGAGCCTATCCCAATGACTTCATATGTTGCACCAACTAAACCTATCATAATGACTTTAGATGTTGCACCATCTGAGCCTATCCCAAAGAATCCCTATCGTTCTAGCAGGGTAATACAACTTCTCCCATATCTTCGTGATTTTCATTATTTTTTTACCATACTTAATTTGCATTAGCCTCAATCCTATAAGAAAACCAATATTAATCCTCTTTGACATAAGAACTTCATGCCCTAGCCAAAACTAATACTTGGGATCTCGTTGACCTCCCTCTTGGAAACATTCCTATTCGATGCAAGCGGGGTTCCAAAATTAAAATATTTTCTAATGGCACCGTTGAACGCTATAAAGCTCGACTTGTTGCAAAATTTTCAATCAAGAATATGACATCGACCTCAAAGAGACACTTGCTTCTGTAGTTAGACTCACATCTGTTTGTACTCTTTTTGCGATCACTGACATTTGCAAATGGTCCCTCATTTAGATGGATGTCAAGAATTCATTTCTCAATGGCAATCTCATTGAGAAAGTTTATATGTATATCTCTCCTTGTTTAATAGCTTATCAACACAAAGTTTGTCCATTTGTCGTGCCCTATGTGGTCTCAAACAAGATCCGTGTGCTTGGTTTGCAAAGTTCAGCACCACCTTCCATCATTTTGGGTTCACATACAACGCTCATGATTCTACCTTGTTTATTCGTCGAACTAACGACATTATCCTCCTATTGTATGTGAATGATATGATCATTATAGGAGATAATCTATGCGGAATTTTTGAACTCAAAACTTTTCTCTGTGCTAATTTCAAGATAAAAGACCTTGTCGTGCTCATTTGTTTTCTTGATCTCGAAGTTTCAACTAGTTCAGATGGATTATCTCTTATGCCAAATATGCTTCTGATCTTCTTTCCAAAGCTAACATCACTGACTCTATCACTACCAACATTCCTCTAGGGTCAAATATCATATTTACTTCACTAGATGACTCTCTTCTCTTGGACGTCACTTTTTATAGCCAACTAGTTGAAACCTTGGTATATCTCGTAATTACTCGTCCAGACATCATCCATGTATATTTGTACATTTCACACAATCAATATAATCATTTCATATTCTCTCTGAACATTATTCCTCTCAATTATTTCAACACATTCATCTCGATGAGAGAAAGATGAAGTAGATTGAAAGAAAAAAAAATAGCTGATCTAAAAAATGAAAATCAGATAGAGGATCCAAGGTCTACTTATTTTTCTATTCGTAAATCTAGGATGAAATATTATAGAGTGTAAGGGTCCTCTACTCTGACAAGACATTTTGATGGTACAAAGGATTACCCCGATTTCATTGAAAATGCTAGAGGGTTTACTTGATAATAACCCATTTTATAACTTGTGTTGTACATCATGTAAGTACTTCACAACAAAAAATATATATATATATATATATATATATATATATATATATATATAAAAGAATGGTAAAAAAATATCTCAGCATCTATTCGAAAAAAAAATAAAAAAAATTGAAACGAACAATGGTAAAGAAGATGTCACCATCTACTAATAAATAAACGCACCACAAGCAACAAAAACATTAATTAATTAATCCATATACGGCGAGAGATCACCCATACCAAGATAGTGGAACCCTCTATTCCACCAAACTTGGTACTTCGTAGTAACAAACATCTTCCCTTCAAACTGGCTTTTCAATTTATATCATCCCATTGACCTACCCAGCAAAGAATACATATTTAATTACTCTAATGGACGCCATGTGTTCAAAGATAACATCCCTATACTCTCTCTCTTACTCATTTTAAGTAACACGTGCCTCTGTCTCTGAGGTTAACCTAAAATATTGTTATCTTTTCTAAAACTACAGCTTTCACACTTGTATTGTGTCTCATTTCTAATTCAAACTTGTATTGCCAACTCTCTCTCTCTCTCTCTCTCTCTCTCTCTCTCTCTCTCTCTCTATATATATATATATATATACAAGCCTAAATTTCACTTTTACCCTTAAAATTTAAATTCAGTAGTAATTTCCACTTAAACTTTTATTGTTTTCTCCATTATTCCCTAAGGCTGTGTTTGATTCGTGTTTTTCTCTTATATTTTGTTTTTGTTCCCAAAAAAACTTTGACCCTCCCAAATGAAAAAGACAAGGGATATTAAGAAAAATGTGATGATAATATTTTTATCTAATGTCGAAGAAAAATTATTTTCTCTAGTATTTTTCGTTAGAAAAGAAAAATAAAAAGAAGAAAAATAATTTACTTTAATATAATTTACTATTTTTTCCTCATATATTACGAAAATAAATAAAAAATTCTGTTAAGGATATAATTGTAATTTTACCCACTTCTTGAAAAATTCTCCATGACTTTCCTTCATTTCCTTCCGAACTTGCGTGGATAAAAAAGTGATTTGGAATTTGTGTAGTTTTCTTCCCATTTTCTTTTATCTCCTATTTTTTTTCTTCATACCTTCGTATACCAACAAGGTCTAACTCAAGTGACAAGGCACATTTGAGTTAAAACAGTTGATAGATCTTTACAATATTAAGGATTCGAGTCTATGGAAAAATCTTTCATCTTGAATGGGTAGAGGGAGGCTCATGGATTAAAAAAAAAAAAAAAAAAAACCTTTTTCATTTTTTATTTTATTTTATTTTTGATTTTTTTATCTACCTTTTTTTTCTATCCAACCAAATGCACCCGGAATGAAAAAGTGAGAAAAAATATTTTTATTGTGTTTGAAATTTTTAGAACCAATTTTAGAATCAGAATAGAAATATTTTTATTTTTATATTTTCGGTACAATTTTTTTTAATAATAAAAACAAATAAATAAAAAAGAATGCTGAGGTTGCGTTTGGTTTGTAAGCAGTTTTACCAAATGCCACCTAATGTGTCATTTGTCCTGCCTGGTAACCAATTCTCAAAACTTTTGTCAACTGAGTCAGTCATGTAACTCACGTTTAAGGGGCAAATAATAGAATAAAAAGTTCAAGTTGCACCTTTTACTCCTAAAATTTTGGTATATTTATATTTTTCTCTCTATTGTTAGGGTTGGCAAAACAGATAACAGGTCGTGTAACAAGTCACTACACGATAACACGAAATACGATAAGATCCAAACACGAATATGACACGATAAGCATATCGTGTCAGCCTACCCAAACACGAACATGACACGAAAATTATTGTGTCAATACGACACGACACGATAATTTTTTGTGTCACACGATAACATGAAACCTATCAGATAAACACGACACGATAAGACCTTAGGTTTCCATTATATATTAATCTACCCATTACACGTTAACCCATTACACGTTAATGACATGTTAACCTGTTAAGTTGACTAAACGAGTAGGGTTAGGGAAATGTGAATATATATTAGGTACTAAATTATAATATTTGATAATTTGGGGGTATAAAAATAATTTATTAAATTAACGGGTAACCTATTAGACCTCATGTTATCGTATAACCTGAATACACAAAATTCTTATCGTGCCTTATCGTGGTTATCAGGTCAACTTGATAATCTATACTATTTCTTATCGGGTTTGACACCATAACGACCCGATACCTGATAAGCAAAATCTTGACGTGATAATTTCGTGTCGGTCTCGTGTCGTGCTATCGTGTAAATACCTGTTTTGTCGGCCCTATCTACTGTTGAAAAAATGGTTTAAAACGTAAAAATTATGTAGTAACATCAAATCACATCGAGTTTCTGGGGTGCAAAGTGTGATTTAACCTATATGGAGTACTGCTATTTAACACCCCTCATCATTATCATTGATCACACACACACACACACACATATATATATAAACCAATTCATTTCTAGTTAATCAATCAATGTTGGGTGGATTTTGAATCATCGTGGAAAAAAGAAGAGCAAGAGGGGGAAGATGACGATGAAGAAAGTGATAGGTTTCCTTGGCGTGGCCTGCCGGAGGATTTATATGGTCGGGCGGGACGATCCGAGGAGGGTGATTCACTCTCTCAAGGTGGGTCTGTCACTGACATTGGTCTCTCTCTTGTATCTCCTGGAGCCGTTGTTCGATGGCATCGGACAAAACTCCATCTGGGCTGTCCTAACCGTTGTTGTCGTACTCGAGTTCAGTGCTGGTAAGGGCCTGTTTGGATTAGTGTTTTGAAATTGGAAACGCAACTGGTTTTTATTATCTTTTTGTTTCTTCTTGGGCAATGTTTGAAGATGTTGGATATGGTTTTGTTTGCCTATAGCATGCATTGGAAATCTGTTCCCAAAATTTGTAGAAACAGATTTTTGTTTTTTGTTCCCAAACGATTTTTCCTTTAAAAACCAGTACTTTACTGAATAGTCAGCCAAACAAGCCCTTTTGGACACCTATTTATTTGACAACTCAAAACAGCAGGTGCTGAAGAGGAGAATTCTGATAATTTGGCAATTCAGACCCCAAAAGTTTGAGTATAATTTCACTTTGCTTCTAATATTGTTTTTTCACACACACACACACACACACACACACACACACACTCTCTTATAAATATATCTGTCTAATTAACCCAATTAGACTGTTTCAATCACTTTTCTCTCCGAAGCAGTGGTAAAAAGTATAATTCATTATTTTTTATTCCTCTCACGAGCAAGTGGCGTAACTGACTCCCACAGGAAAAAGGAGCTGTGTGTAAAAGTAAAATGATTAGGGAAGAAAATGAAATAACATAAGACTTTGAGAGAACAAAGTGAAATTTTAATTAATTGACGTCTGTGCGCAGGGGCAACTTTATGCAAAGGATTAAATAGAGGACTCGGGACGCTATTAGCTGGATCACTGGCGTTTCTGATGGAGTACATTGCCACAGAATCCGGCAGGATTTTCCGAGCTGTATTCATCGGAGTTGCTGTTTTTGTTATAGGTAATATTTAGCTGGACCATTTGATGTTCTTTAAGACTGTTCGTATTACATTTATACTCATTCATTGCCCATATCTAGTTAAGGGTCATAATTTATGACAGGCTAGGACTGTAAGAAGTGATAAAAATATTAGTTGGGTTAGTGACAAATTCAAAAAATTCGATTATGACCCCTGTAATTTGAATAAGTGGACATATTTGGGCACGAAAATTTCTGCAGTTTTTTTTTTTTTTAGTTAAATTACACTTTGTACCCTAAAAGCTTGAATACACTCGCACTTTGCTGCACAATGTTTCAATTAACTCGATCAAGTTTACCTTTCTGTATCAATTTAGTCAAATTGAGGGATGCCAATAAATTTTATCATTGGAATTAGTTAGGTGACTTAAACATGAGTGAAAAGTATTAAAATATAGAAAAAAAAATATACTGAACTTACTTTGTCCATTCCTCTCCAAATTTTGTTACCATATTTTTAATTCTGCTCTGAATTTTTGAGAACAATTGCAACATTTTTGTGTGATTTGACAGGAAGTGCATCAACGTACACAAGATTTTTCCCCCACATAAAGAAGAATTATGACTATGGTGTTGTGGTATTCCTTTTGACCTTCAACATGATCACTGTTTCAAGCTATAGAGTTGATAATGTGCTTAAAATAGCACAAGAGAGATTTTACACAATTGCCATTGGCTGTGGGATTTGCCTACTCATGAGCCTCTTGATGTTTCCCAATTGGTCTGGGGAAGACCTCCACAACTCCACCGTCTTGAAGCTTGAAGGACTAGCAAAATCAATCCAAGGTATTGCTCAATTCCAAATTTCCAACACACTCACATCAACATTAAGGTTGCGTTTGGATAAGGGATTTGTGAAATGAAGTGGCGTTTGGTAACCGTTTCGTGCCCATCTCATGCAGTGGGATGGGAATGAGATGAGAATTATGTTTTCTTCTTGGGAACAGAATTGCGTTTAGTAATGACAATTTTTTTTTTGGATCTGGAAACAGAATCGCGTTTGGTAACGATATCTAATAAATGAAAAACAATCCCTAAACCACAATAAAAAAATCATCAAGCAATTAAACCTTAAACCACAATCGAAAATGAAATCCTAAACCCTTATCGAAATTGAAATAAAAATCAAACTCTAAACCTTAATCGAAATCGAAATCAAAACCCTATAAGCAAACGAAATCGATGACGACGGCAATGAGGTGAAGAACATTGTTGAAATCGATTTCGAAATCGAAATCGATTTCGACTTCAAAATTGGAAGAACATGGTTGAAATCGATTTCGAAATCGAAACAGAATTTCGATTTCGAAACTGAAATCGAAATAGAGAAGAAGATGAAGACTACGCAGGTGAACGAACCAGGGTTTCGATTTCAAAATCGAAATAGAGGAGAAAACGACGAACCAAAACGTGATGGAGAAGACGACGACGCAGGTGATGGCGGATGATGAAGACGACGAATGTGATAGAGCAGACGAAGGTGATGGAGAAAAAGACGACAAACCAGACGAATGTGATGATCAGATGGGTTGGGAATGGATTTTTTTTTTTTGGTTGGGAATGGGATGAGAATGATGAGAAACAATTTTTTTTGTTTCTTATTTCTATACAAAAAGTAGGCACAATTCTCATTTTAGAATAGAATGGGAACGGAAACAAAAGTTTACCAAAAGCTATGCCTAAAAATAAATCTAAAAAATCTGGGAATGAGATGAGAATTTTTGAAATCCCTTCATTTGATAAATCCCTTATTTGGATAATTATTTGAACTGAAGTATTTGGATTTTTTTTTTTGGTTCTATTTCTGATCCCACTTCGAAAAAAAACCCAGAAACAGATGTTCATCGATGAAGATGAAATTGAACCAAAAACAAAACAAATCCAAGAACAAATTTGAAGAAATCCAACAAGAACATATTCGTTCGCCGTTCGCCGTCGTTGTTTGATTTCGATTTTGAAAATGAAATCGAGATTTCGAACCCTATTTCATTTTTGAAATCGAACCCTATTTTGACTTCGAGAATCATAGATGAACGGCAACGAAGAAGGTGTTCAGGGGCGAAGAAGCAAGACGACAACGAAGAAGGTATTCATCCCTCCTTACCCATCGCTACGAAATCGAACCCTATTTTGAGCCCTCCTTACCCATCGCTCATGCTCGCGATGACGAAGAAGGTGTTCAACCCATCGCTCATGCCTGCGACGACGAAGAAGAAGTTCAGGGGTGAAAAAGCAAGAGATGAAGGATTTGGCAAATGCAACCTCTCTCAAAAGGATTTCAAAATACTTCCTTTCTCTCCTAAAAAGATTTAACAAATCTCTCCTTCCTAAAACCCAAACAAACCCAAACAAAGGATTTCAAAATCCTCTAACAAAATGAAATCTCTCCTAGAAATCCTCTACCCAAACACAACCTAAATTTAACTTAAAACTCCTTACGCTGCGTTTGGTACACTGGAATGGAATGAAATGAAATGTAATGACAATAAAATTGGAATTAGTATGGTAATGGAATGAAATGGTCATACCATTCCTATGATTACTAACGAAAGGGATTACATATGGTATTAGAATGACATCAAAGAGTAAGATAATAATTTAATTGAATTTTCAAATGGTATAATAGTTAATTTAATTAAATTTAATTTTAATTCAAATATTTGTTTAGTATTTGGTCTCGTTTTTTGGCCGATTATTGATTAAAACCTAGGAAATATTTGGTAATGGGAATAAGTTTAAATCCCATGTATCAAACATATGAATGGAATGATCATTCTCATGACCATTCCAATCTCATCTCAAATTTCGCGTACCAAACGCCACCTTGAGTGTTGGGTCTATTGATCACACATCGAATTTGAATGGAGCAGGTGGTTAGGTTATAGGTGCTCGGAAAATTTTTACCTCCTGAGTTAACTTTTGGGGTTAAGCAATATCCAAAAACCACCCTACACTAGTATCAGAACTCAGGTTATAACTCTATCCCAATAGCTGTAAAGGTTGAAACTGGTCGAAGGTTGGTCGACTAAAGGCCCGATGAGTGAGGGGAAGATTGTTGGGTTTATCTCTCACCGGATGTAAAAAGGACATGTGGTCAGGTTATAAGTGTGAGTGAAAGATTCATCTGGTGAGTTATCTTTTAAGATTGAGAGAGACTCAATACCACCCTACACAAAGTTTGGATGCAATTGCACTCTCTCTTGATATTTTAACTTTGTCATTTGCCCTCTCAAGTTGGCTTTTTTCTCACCCATTTGATCTAATTAACTAAATTCGGTTAATTTGTCGGCATGCCAAGAGAAAAAGCAACTACCTTCAAATTTCAATGTTATAAACTTAAATGGTACAAACTTATATGATTATTGAAGATATATTGATTTTCTCCGCAGATTGTGTATATGAATACTTCAATGGTGATGAGAGTACAGAACTAGCCCAGGACAAATCATTGGAGGACCCTATTTACAAAGCAGTTCTTGACTCCAAGTCCATTGATGAAACCCTGGTACACCACGTTTGGCTACTATATATTTCTGTTTTTCGTTTCCATAATTTTCTTAATAGAAAAGGTAAAACATATTTATTTTTCTCATATGCTTAGATTTTTTAAAATAATTTTCGAGGATCATAGTGAAAATATTTTTTTGTTTCCAATTTTTCTATTTCTGAGAACAGAAAAAGGTTTTTGTTATATGTTTTTACTCTCATAAATATATACCAAACTCACTATGTATAAATAATTTTTTTTTTATGGGGGTCGATCGAGCAGGCAACACAAGCAAGTTGGGAGCCAAGGCATTTGGGAAGGTGTCAGAGTTCACCTTGGAAGCAATATGTAAAGCTGGGAGGTGTTATTCGTCATTTTGGTTACACTGTTGTTGCTCTACATGGATGCTTACAAACTGAAATTCAGGTCATTCTTTTTTATTTCTCACTTTCCTTTTACCATAAAAATATATGTTTTTTTTTTTTAATTTGTATGGTGTCTTTTACTCACTTTTTTTCAATTAGTAATGATTTTTCAATTAAAATATTATTTATAAGGATAATAGTAAGATGTTATTCCTACGCTATTAAATACATTTTTTTTTTCGTGTTTAAGAAAAATTGGAGTCAATCCTATTTTTAAATAATTAATATAAATGGACGTTATGACCCCAAAAACAAAACCTTTATAAGTACCACATATTACCGTAGTTAGTTCTTTTAAGAAAATCCCATTATTTATTTTGAGTATTTCTAAAATATACTTAAAAATATAAAATTCGCTCTTTCTTTCCCTAAAACTTAACCGGTCATAATATAAATCACTCTCCCCCCTTAAAACAATAAAATTAAAACCGTGATTATTAATATTATTTTTAAGGAAAGTGTTGGAAGTGCTGATATCTACTACCTACACAAAGATAGATTGACAATTTTTTTCAAAAAATGCATTCCAAAACTTGATATTAATGAATTTTATTTATTTCAGATAGTAATTTGAGTGTCTTGAAAACGCCTCCCAAATGAATATTAAAGTATTTAAACATATAAAGGAATGATGATTTGAAATTAATTTCATTATTAATTAATGATATTTTAGGACAAATTTCTGGACAGTTTGACCGAAATTCCAAACAAGTCCCTACACATTTTGTCATAGTTAAAGGGATAAATTTAAGTGACACTCCTTGTCATTTAGCTAAAAGGACACCCTCTTTCATTTTAAAAATATCATCAACATCCATTGTTATATATCACATCCAACAACGAGACCCTAAAAGTATACGTCGGAACTACAACAAACTAATAATTTTGTATTTTGTTTGACCAATTTTTAACTTTTATTATTTATGACCTTTTAAAGTATAAAAAATATTAAAATATTCAAAGTGATGATGTCCAAATCTGCCTTGTTAGATACGATCTTCTTTAATCTCAGAATATGATCCTCCTAACCTTTGGTTCCCTTTTCTTGTATAGTGAGATTTGATAATTGCCCCAAGCAAGGGTCAAAGCCCGAGGCAAAGGCGTGGTTTTGGATGTCCTCGGTTAATCCGAGAATGATCCAACATGTGTGTGCCCGAGCTCAAACCTCGGGTGATTCAATGTTGTGGTTGGTGCTAAGATGATCTCAGTAATCACCCTGGGTTCTTGGGTGAAATCCTTGGTTGTGTACGAGATTTCCCGAAATATCCCTCATCACAAACCATGACCATAAAATTCATATAACAGGGAGAAATTCACTACCCATTTGATAGAACAATTAATTAAGTTAAAAATTTAAAAAAAAAAAAATATTATTAAAAGTTAATTTTTTTACACTAAACTGAAACATTTATAATTTGGTTAATAGTTTTATTTAAATAAAGTATTTTACAAATAATATTGACGCAATATTTTATCCGCAATACACATAAATTTTAAAATTTTAAAATAAATAAAACATGACATGAAAAATGAAATAATCAAAATTTGGGGTATAATTTAAAAATTTGGTATATTTGGAAATTTATTTGAAAAATGCTTTAAGCTAATTTGGCATTTTTGTATAAGTAAAATTCTTGTGAAATTTTTTGAGGTGTATCAAACAATTTAAAAAAAAATGAAGTGAAAAAGTAAGTTTTTTTTTTTTTTTAAGACTAATTAGCAAATAAGAAATGAAAAAAAATAATATTAATTGGTATTATTAGATAATCGTAGATGAGAAATTATTATATTTTTGGTAATATAGTAATAATGCCAAAGTTGTAATTTTTTTATAAGCTTGCATAATTCTAGCTTGTTCATCACACATCATGATTATTTTCCAACCAATTGTTAAGAATTGGACACGTCCGTGCCAGTGTGGACACTATCATTTTTGTTTTCAAAATTTATTAGGGAAGAATACTATGTACATGATATGAGCCAAACATGTAATGTTGGATTTTTAGAGATTTTATTTTTGTCAACGTTAGGCAACATAATTTTAATGATATTTTTAATATTACATTTTTATTTTTATTTTCCGTAACTAAAAAACATATTCTCTGATATGCTACATAGACCCCTCCATCGGTTCGAGCTCTTTTCAAGGATCCATGCTGTAAACTCTCCGAGGAAGTGTCGAAAGTCTTGATGCAACTAGCAGATAGCGTAAGAAACCGACGTGAATGTTGTTTGGGGACACCTTCTGAACAACTCCACCAAGCCTTACAAGAACTCAATGCAGCCTTCAAATCCCAACCAAGGCTCTTCCTTGGCCACAACTCTAGCAAGGACAACATGGTTAACGTAACATCTGGATGGTTCGCCCACAAGTCCTATAAGAGCTTCAAGGATTCCTTTCCGAGTTCAAAAACAGGCTCACCTGATTCGACTGGTGATTGGAGATCAAAAAAGAGTTTTGAGAGATCAAAGGAGGAAGGGCGAAAGGTATTGAGGCCAATGCTTAGTAAGATCGCAATTACTAGCCTTGAGTTTTCAGAAGTGCTTCCGTTTGCTGCTTTTGCTTCTTTGCTAGTGGAGACTGTGGCAAGGCTTGACCTAGTGATACTGGAGGTAGAAGAGTTGGGGAGGATAGCTAGATTTAGAGAGTTCGCACCTAATAATGAAGTGATTGTGACTTGTGAGAAGCCTAAAATAGAAAATGTAGGCACTAAACAGAATCTTTTGCCATCTTATGGCGATTAACTAACATGTTTGCATGTGAAAAAGGGATTCGGAATTGGATTCTCTGAGTAATATTTTGATCGAAGAAATGTGAATTGTTTCGTTGATTTAATTTGCGGGACGCCAATATAGACACAAGGTTCAATACGAAACTATATGACTTTGATAATGATGCAATGGATTAATATACCTAGTGTGTATCAACTTGTATGTATTTTATATTAAATGGAAGAAGGAACTAAATTAACTCAAGTAACTTGAAACAATACAATAAGAACCAACTGTTTGATCTAAGAGAATTTTCAATTGCTAAAAATATTTAGCATCTCATATTAAAGCTATCAATGTTCTATATTTCGAGTTGTCAGGGGTCTTAAAGAAGGTCATGATGACTGTTAGTTCACAGATCTAGATCTACCCAAGAGATGGTGAATTAGGTAATTATAAAAATTTAAACAAATAAATTATCAATCAAGTAATCATCAATTTTTCTATCCGGTTATTATCTTGAGTTATTAGTGGAAATGTTTTTAACTAAGTGCAAAGTCAAACAAGTAAGGATTGAATATGCAGATTTATCCTGATTCGGCAAACTATTCTTGTCTAAGTCCAGTCTCCTAAGCTCTCGCAGAGATTTCATAATCTACTAACCTTGATTCCTTTCTCAGGTAGAAACCAACCCTTACAATCTTTTCATAGATTCAGGAGTAACCTAATTCTTTTCTCAGCCTCAAAATCAAACCTTTATAATTTTCCTTTTACCAGACTCAGAAAAAACCGAATTCTTTTGCAGATTAAAAATCAAATCTAACTATCTTTTTACTAAACTAAAAATTAGCCTAATCCTTTTACAGGTAAGAATCAAAACTAATTATTTTACATGCTAAGAATCAAACCTAAACCCTTATTAAACACCGACCCAATATGTCTAATCCTCTAAAAAATACTATGTTTCTTCTCACAAGAGCTTCTACTATCTTAATACAAGATATGTTCAATTAATGTCCCGATAAACTACAAAATATAACTATGTGAGAATACAAATTTGATTTTACTTATTAAAGCACATGTGATTATGTAAATCAGATTTTGCAAGCAAATATCGTTTCACAAGATATGTAAGATATTCAAAATAGAATACGATTTTTCTTAACACAAAATTACTATGAGGCCACACACATACACACGCGCGCGCGCACACACATACACACACACACACACATATGTATGCATGAATGTATATGTGTGTGTGTATCAAGTAATCCACATAATATTGAGCATGTAAAGTATTTGCAAAGATCTCACCAAAGTTTCTTTGAAAATAATAGAGACAATAGTTTAGTGTAAAAATTTGTGGCAAAAATCGATGAACGGCTTGATCAAATTCTCTCAAATATAATTTTAGCAAAATGATATTCTCTTTTAGAAAAGACTGATTTAAAACTCTTGTTCTTTATCTCTTATATTAAAATTCGCAGGTCCATATATATAAATTTCAAACTATGTCTATAACGTCTATTTTTCAAAACATACGACCATAAATGTCATATATAGATCCATATAATATATTCTTTTAAAATTGAAATGTTTGACCTCAAAATACTATTTTAAAAAACTCAATTTAGTCCTAAAAATATTTTGATTCAAACCCCTTTAAAAATATAAAATAGTTTGCCTAGTAAATCTTATAGAATCAAATAATACAAGGACTAAATAATAAGATCCTCAAAATATATAATAGAGATATGAAATATAATCAAAACCCTTTAAAATCAGATTTTATAATGTTTAAAATCCTAAGATTTGGGTTGAAGATCTTGAAAATTGAATTGGTCAAACAACCTAAAAAATACACTATCGGTTCACCAGCCATCCTAGCGGTCGACTGGTTGCCCATTAAACGACTCATTTTTTAATCCCTGACAACTAGTCGATCAATCGGGCAGTCAACCACCAAAAATCCCATCTTGAATCTCCCAGTCGACCAACCTCCATATTGGTCGACTGTTCAGGCCTAAAACCACAATTTTTCTAACCTGAATCTCTTAGTCGACCGCCCATAGTATCGGTCAACCATTTAGGCTGAAAATCTTTATTTTTTTTTCATTTTAAATTTTTTTCTTAAATGACACTTTTTGGAAAAACGTTTAAACTCTTGAATTTATCACTTCTGACCATGACACACATAATTCAATTAATTTCATGAGTATCATGCATAATCTTAATAGGGTTGTATTAAGAGCATCAAATGTATTAAATTGTTGTTACATAGAAATATAAAAATTATTTTCTGCTCCAAAAATCTTCAATATTGTCATCACAACCATCTTGAATCATTTATCAAATGTTATCTTGAAATCCATTATCAAATGTTTTCGTGAAATTTATCATTTTTCTAATTTACTTAATTGGAATATTAAATCTGAAAACACTCAATAACATTATTAGTTTCATAAAAACATTAATGTGAACTTGTTTATCAAACCATCTAGGGACAACAATATCTCATTTTTTTATGATGACAATTTACTTTGATGTTTTCTCAACAAAATATGTAACCACGCTCCTTCTAAATATGAGGCCAAATTATTTTACGCATTTAAGATTGATGAGGAGAAATTTGGTCAGAAGCTACAAGGGCGTCACGTGTCCTCATGCACGCAATTGGTCCGAGAACTCTAGTATCGACTATCTTGGTCAGGACCCATCTCCATAATCAACCTGGGTCACACCTCTTTGGGTACAAGTACCACGATGCTCCCGCTCCAAAGGCGGTCTGAGCTACATTTCCTAGAAAAAAATATACCGTTACTCTCCCATGATAACGACTTTATGATCTTTTCCCGTAATCACAACCATCTCCATGGTAATAGGACTAATATCCGTGCAATCACCATAACAATACGTAGAATCAGAAGAGACTTACCAAACGAGTCTCTTCCTTCCCTATATAAAGGTCACACCCTTGAGGTCTGAGGTACGTGAAATCTTAATGTGCATTCTTACATGCAATCTTACGTAATACAAATACTAAACAAGCTCTCACGGTTGCTGTTTTGCCATACCTTCTCTTTGTACCCTCGACTAATTCTTACACCGAAGGTGCAACACCTATAGGCCCACCCGTTGTGTATTGTTTTGCAGGAACCCAGACCACAACAACAACTAAGCCTTTGTCCCACTTAAGTAGGTTCGGCTACATGAATTTGTTTACGCCATAATAAATGATCAAGGGTCATCTCTTCAGTCAAGTTCACTGTCATCAAATCAATTCTAATAGCCTCGTCCCAAGTCTTCTTAGGACTACATCTCCCTCTAGGAGCCCCCGCACTTGCACTAACTTGCATTTTCTCACTGGTGTTTCTATGGGCCTTATATGCACATGTTCGAACCACCGTAAACGATTTTCTCTCATTTTCTTTTTGACGGGATTTATTCCTAAATTTTCTCTAATAGTTTCATTCTTAATTTTATCCATTCTCGTCTTCCCACTCATCCACCGTAGCATCGTCATTTCTGTCACACCAATTTTTTGAACATACTTTGTTTTTACTGTCCAACATTCTGAATCATATAAAAGCGCTGGTCTTATTGTAGTTTTGTAGGAACCTAGACCGATGGAACTTAAGTGCCAAGTGATAGGTGAAGTACACTATTATTAGGGATCTTATCTGTATATAACCTAGGATCGCATTATAAGTTAAGATTCGATTCACCACCAAGAATCTCAACCAAATAATGGTCCTCTCCAACTCAGTCCCCAAATACATATGGAGATCAATCCTTCCGAGGGGATAAAACTTTTTTTTTTCAAACCCCACGAGGGGAAAAGGGACAAGCAAAAACATTTCCGCATCAATCTTCATCTTGTTAAAATAGCCGATGAATAGAATATCAGCAGAACTATGACTGTCTACCAAATTTTTTTAGTGCAATAATTAGCTATTATCGTGGTTATCACTAGGGCATCATCGTGAGAGGAGTGGATTCCCCTCAAGCCTTTGTCAGAGAACGTTGTGACGACACTACCTCTCTCAGTAGTGTTCACTTTCTCTTCTCTTCCTACTATCTTTGTTTTTACTGCCCGAAGGTGTTATGCTACTTGGAGGTGGAGGATCCACTGGAGGCAAATCCCTATGATCATATTGATCTCACTGTCAGCTTTTTTCGAGTCTTGGGAATGTCCTTTTCTTTCAGTCTAATGCTCGGGAGTTTTATATATTTTTTTGTCTTTATTATCCATTCGGACATAACGTCAGAGATACCTGTTGGCTCAAAGATCTAACCAAGAGAGGGGTGAATTGGGTAGTTACTAAAATTTAAATAATTAATTCAAATACAAATAACTAATTTTCCAAAATCATTTATTATCTTATTACACAACGAAAATACGTTTAGTTAAGTGCACATCCAAACAAACAAAATAAAACAATTGAGTACACAACTATATATCTTAGTTCGGTAAGTTACTCTTATCTACATCCAGTACTCGGAGCTCCATAGAGATTCACAATCCACTAAACTCTAATTCCTTTTATAGGTAAAAACAAAACCCTTACAATCTTTTTCACAGGTTGAAGACTAATCTAATTCTTTTCTCTAACTCATAATCAAACCCTAACTACTATGATTGATTCTTTTCACAGGTTCAGAATTAACCTTTACAATCTTGATTATTTTCATAGGCTCAGAATTAACCTATTACTTTCTCACGCTATTACACTTTTCCTTTTTCCAGGCTTAGGAAAAATTTTTACAATCACTTAATTCTATTACAGGAAGAATTAAAACCTAATATATTCAAAGGATAAACACTAACCTAATCTTTTGCAAGCTAAAGATGAAACCCTAATTTTTTTTTCTCAAACTAAAGATTGAAACCTAACTAGCTTTATTAGACATGGACCCAAACATATCTAATCCGCTGAAACTCACTAATACAAAAAATGAAAAAGTTTTTTCCCAGAAGGAGTTTCTACCATATCAATACAGTTAATGTTCTGAATAATACTACGTGATAGATTCAATGTAAGGCACAAATCTGATTTAAAACAAGTAATACACAAGTAGCACGTATTCAGATTTTTTCAAATAAAATTTGTTTAAAGATTTTCACAAAATTAAGTTCATTTTTTTTTCTAAAGTACCTTATCCAAGCAATTAATCAATAATAATTTAAGAAAACAATAACAAGAGCTTGGAAGGATCTCACCGAAATTCATTGAAAACTATAACGATGCAGTGATAGAGAACACGAACCTGTGACATAAATGATGAGCGCCTTAGATTAAGAATTTCAAGTATAATCACATTTATAGATCTCAGTGATATAACCTCTCTCAGAATGATAGAAGGTTGATATTCTTGAATATTCAAACTCAATGCCATAGGTCTATATTAATAGACCTATAACTAGGCCTCCAATGGTTAGATATGTTCCATTAAAAAATACTCTTGGAAAAACTTATTTTGGTCCTTAAAATTTTTTTAAATCGAAATCCATAGAAATAGGAAACATTTAATCACTTTAATTAAAAGAATAATTAAATAAATAGACCAATTAAATAGGAATCTTAAATTTTATGATATATTTTGAAAATACTTTGAAGTCGCTTAATAACCTCCCTTAGAATCATCAAAATCGAAATATCTTGACCAACAAACAAATCAGTCAAAGATCTGACTAACTATATCGGTCGACCGACCTATATTACCGGTTGACTCACCCCTCACAACAACCATTAATTTGACCATTGTGTTGGTCCGATCGGTTGACCAATTGGATCAAAAAATCCTCTTTGCTTCTTTTTTCGGCTACTAGATTCGTTAATCGACCGACCCAACTTGTCGGTTGACCGAATTGACTAGTAAGTCACGTATTCCACTTCCTAAATATACTGTTTTGGCTAGTTGACTGACCCCTTTCGCCGGTTGACCGAATTGACTCGAAAAACCACAATTTTAAGCATTAAAACTACTTTTTCAATTAGGTCCTTAGCCAAAATCATTTCAAATACTTAGTACATTATAAATTACAATTTAGACCCCTAAAATTATCACAACACACATAAGATTAATTTAATTTAAAGTATCGTGCGTGATCCTAATTTGAGTTGTATTGAGAATATTTAAGTAAAGAGTTGTTTTCATCTATTTGTCTTCAATGTTTTCAATACTCTTCAAGTCTTCATTATCTTTATTTTGCACCTACCATATATTATTCAATGATTAATCTTTTTGGCTCATTTTTTTTTTTTTTTTTTCAATTTTTTTTTTAATTTCAACCTATTAAACTTTTAATTTGAAATCACTTAATCAAAGCATTAGTCTTTAAAACATCAACGTTTAATTGTTGATCAAAACATTAGCCCTTACTTGATTAGGCATTCAATTTTTTCCTTTTGGAAGCATTCATCCATTATGTGCCATAGTCTCGATAGAACTTGTAGTATTTGTTTTGAATTTCATTTTTAGGCTTCAACTTCAACAGGACAGGCCATCGTAGGCCTGACTCAGTCTCCTTAATCTCGTTCAGAATGGTCACCACTGGAAGCCAGACTAGGGTGAATTGATCCAACCTTATGGGAGGAGTTCTCGGATGCTGTTAATCCCTAAGGCGACCCTCCTCCTTGAACTTATTTATTCTTGAGAGATGGGAGGTTTTGTCGCCTCGATCACCCTCCATCTTCTTCGATCTTCTCTCTTCGTCTTATTAATCTAAATGGATTTTGACTCTCTAAAATGGGATCCCCTCGCCAAAGTATCATACAAGTTCCGTAGGAGGGCGTTCTTGGAGAGGAACTAGAAGAATTTACCCTTCTACAATCTGTTCATGAGGGCGGCCAATGCTACAGTATCATCCAAACGATCGACCAAAAAGGTATTGTGTCAAAATGGTTTAAGGAATCCTCCAAAGGTTATTTGTCTCCCTGTTTGATCATCAGGAGGCGTGCACATGACTTTGACTTTTTTTTGGGCTCTACTTGAACAATGCTAAAAACATATTCTCAAAGTCGGTAAATCAGGTAATTAACTCCAGGGCCAGAGTATTGTACCAAATGTATTCATGAGTCCCTCATAGGGTGACATCTGTATCGTGGGATAAACAAATTGCGTAGGCACTAGTTCATCTAATATCATACTCATGATCGATGACTGAGTCAAAGTAGATGTACCGAAGCCACCATTGGTTGCCAGTGCCCAAATCTGGGCCTCCAACTCTTTCAATCCTCGCTCCATTGCCGGGTAGTTTTGGTATATAGAGAAGATGCCCATGCTCTCGTTAATTGAGGGAATCGACATGGGATGCCTTGTAAGGAGGAGAGTAGGATTTTTTCCTAGCTACGTGCTAGTATGTTTCCAAGTAGATGTAACTACCTAAGGGTTCCTCCTTTTGATGACGAGTGTTTTTTTGTCCAACAGAGGCATGTCATGTGATACGTGAGGAGACCCCAAGTTGGGACCCATCCTAGTGGATGTGTTGATCGACACATAGTTGTTGCAGTGGTGGAGCTTGTGAAACGTTGACAAGCTGAATTAATTGGTGGTTGAGTCCAACCACCTGATTTTCAATTTGCTCCGGCCTAGCTAATAGATTGATTTTATCTATATATTTCCAAGTCGTATTTGGTAGTTTTTGAGTGTTATAGCAGTATTTTAATTCATTTTTATTCATTTTTATGTAAATCATGTGTTGGGTAAAAACAGTTGAAAATCGAGCTAATTGGTAGGACGTCGGTGAAGAAACGGTTGAAAACAGAGCAAAGAGGCCAAAACGTAACTTTCTCACTGCAGTGAGTTGATACTCATCGTAGCGCTAACAGCTAAGAGCCACTAGCCCTTGCTCGCTGCAGTAAGCAACAACTAGTGGTTGTTCTTCTTGCAACTCGCTGCAACGAGTTTCTTCTCGCTGCAGCTACCAGGCATAGCTGGCAACACGTTTTCTTGATATTTTTAGGATATTTTGGATCTTTACTTATATCCCTTCACCCTAGATTTCCCAAAGTCGCTTTTAGAGAGCCCTAGATTAGACCGAGCAAGAGGAACACATCATTGGAGAAGAGGAAACGATCTTGGAGAGGATTTTGCGAAAGTGGAATCATTCACTTTACATATTTGCTTTCCTTTCTTGTTTCTCTTTTTGTTTCTAAATGTTTGTTGTTTGTTTGATGATGTTTATCTCATGTGTTGTTGAATATTCGATTATGGCCATGAGTAGCTAAGCATTTATTATATAGGGATTGATGTAGTTAATGAATATACATGTTTGAGTAAATCTTTATTTTGTTAACGGTTGTTCATCCCTAATCGATTGTGTTTATCGTTTTATTACTTCCATAGTATATTTTGTATGATATTGTAGTTGGTTTGAGAATATGGGGTTTTGACACTCGAGAGAGGTAACCTAGATTTGGACTAGGGTTAAAACACAACATGACGTTCTAATGTTTCGGGAGATTATTAGAACGTGTTCAATTCGTGAGGTTGGGGCAAAACTTACGTAATCGTTTATTCGCTAGATAGGGATAATTTCATTGACACGGTTGTATATTCACTCACTTTACACTCGAGAGAGGTAGTGAGTAAGTTTCAGACACCAAGATTGTCGGATAAATTGATAAACGTTAATATAAACTAGATTAAATCAAACACGTATAAGTGAACGAAGTTAATCCCTAGATAATCCATTCTCATAGAATTAATCCCAAATATTTAGGTTTAATTAGTTTTCAAATAGCGAACACATATCAAATCTCTAATTGTTTAGATAAAATTCAGTTATGTCAATTGTCGTACTTAACTAGTTCTAACGATAAATCCCAGTGGACGATACTCGATCTTCGGATCCACTTTACTAAAACTTGATCTCGTGCACTTGCGAGTAATTCAAAGTGCATTTAAATATCGCAACACGTTTTTGCTACCGTTGCTGGGGATTTAAAGTTAGTGATTAAGTTGATATTATTACCAAGTAGCTCAGTATTAATTTAGACACTCATTTGTTTTATTTATTTTTGTTTAATCATTTTCATTAGTTGTGGTGACTGACAGTGTATACGTCATAGCTGAAGTTCGTAATTCCTTATTTTTGATTTGGAAATTGAATGTACATTAAGGAGGCTAAGGAGAGAGAAGAGAAACCAAGCTCTAGAAATGGTTGACGGTGGTAATATACGTGTGCCACGACAATCGTCGGTGCCTCAAGCGCTACCGGAACAACCACCAGAACCTGAAGTTCAATAACAGTGGGTCCTTAGGGATTACTACTGACTCGTCATGTTGGACAACTATTCAGGGATCCGGAGGCAGCCAATCCTAGCAAACAACTTTGAGTTGAAATCCTCCCTGATCAACATAGTTCAACAGAACCAATATGGCGGGAATCTTCATGAAGATCCAAATATCCATCTGGTGACATTCTTGGAGATATGTGACACCATGAAGATAAATGGAGTCACAGAGAATGTCATCCAGTTAAGACTATTCCCATTTTCCCTTTAAGGCAGAGCCAGGGGTTGGTTTCAATCCGTCCAACCAAGAAGCATCTCAACTTGGGAGGAACTAGTTCAAGGGTTCCTCACTAAGTTCTTTCCCCCATCGAAGACATCATAGTTGAGAGGCGAGATTGCTCAATTTTGCCAATAGGATTATGAGCCACTCTTAGAGGCATGGGAGCGGTTTAAGGATTTGTTAAAGAAATGCCCCCAACACGGGTATCAAGATTGGTTTCAAACCCAACTCTTCCACAATGGGTTGGATAGATAGACAAGAACAATTGTGGATGCCGCATCTTGAGGTTCTCTGTTATCCAAAACTCCGAATGAGGCTCAAGCACTTTTAGAGGAGATGGCGGCCAATACCTATCAATGGCCCAATGAGCGAAATATGGGACGAAAGGTAGCTGTTATTCATGATCCTGATCCTCTTGCTACCTTGTCAGCCCAAATGTCGAAACTCACGGAGCAGCTCATCGCTTTCTCTACCAGAGATGCCTTGTCCAGTCGAGAAACGAAAAATGTGGCAACTACTTCGTAACTGGGGGTTGATAGTGAGTTTGAGAAATTCCACTTTGTTAACAACTAGGCCTACACCTTTAGGCCCGCCAACAACATCCTAACTCATTTCCACCCCGGAATTCAGAATCATGAGAACTTCTCTTATACGAACAATCAGAATATTTTGCGATCTCCTCCTGGATACTCTTCGCAATCACAAGGATACCAGTCGTAGCAACAAAGCTGTCCTATACAACGACAATCAATGGAAAGAAATAAGCCACCGTTGGAAGATTTGCCCGAGTCATTCATGATGGAAACGTAAAACATTATGCGAGAAACGCATAATTGTCTCAACAAGCATGAGATAGGACTTGACAACATTGAGATGACGTTCACCAATACCAACTCGACAGTAAAATCTTTGGAAACTCTAATTGATCAGCTCGCTAATGCCATAAAGGGGCAAACCTCGGGGAAGTTTCCAAGTGATATGAAAACTAACCCGAGGGATTGAAAAGCCATCACTTTGAGGAGCGGAAAGAAAATTGAAGCAACAATTCCAAAGGAGGATGAGCCAGTGGAGAAAATTGATGTTGAAAAAGAATCCATTCCGGTTGAGAAGAAGAAACAAGATCCAAGGGTAAGTTCGGGTTCCATCTTTTTTTCGAACAATCCACCGATTGTAGACAAGACATTTTGACCGTCCGAAAAAAAATTTATGCTTTCTTTTAAAATTTATTTTATTTTTATTTGTAAAAAAATAAAAAAATTGAGAAAAAAAAAAAAAGAAAAAATGAAAAAAGAAAAGAAATATAAAAGAAAATAAATAAAAATAAAATAGAAAATAAAAGGTTTCCGTGTCAAAATGGGATTAGGTTTCCGTTTCTCTTTCCTTTTAGGTTTTGTTTCATTTTTCCTCGTCGAATTGGGACTAGGGTTTCGTAGGGTTTCTAAGATTTTTCACTCCATATCCTTCTTATAAATAAAACCATCATTCTCATAATTTAGACAAAAAAATTCAGAGAGAAACCCTTGGGGGACATTCAAAAATTGAGAGGAGTCACCCCCTTTAGAAGAATGATTCTCAAAGCCCTTTCGGGAAGCCATCTGTGGGAGAGAAAAATACGGGTATCGAGATTCTTGGCCTAGAACAGGTATGTTTTTCTAATTTTTAATTCTTTTTTCAGTTCATTTTATTCTTTTCGCAATTTAAATTTCTGTAAGTTTTATTTATCTGTTTATGTATTGTCGTCTGATGATCCGATGAAAACGTCGGGGTGGATTTCTCGTGCTTAAACTTAACCCCCGATCATTAGGTGAAGGACGTTTTCATTATTTATTTTGTTTACAAATTCATAAACACAAAAAAATAAAATAAAAAATAAAGTCGTCCGATGATCTGATGCAAACAACGGGATGGGTTTCTTGTGCTTAAACCTAACCCCCGATTGTTAGGTGAATGATGTTTTCGTTGTTTATTTTTCTATATTTATTTATTTATTTATTTTTACTCTTGTTATTAAAACCCTAAAAAATAAAACATAGAAATCAAAACAATAAAAATAAAATAATATAATAAAATCTTTTATTTGAAGAAATTAATCATTGCAAACCTTAAAGTGAATCCGACGATTCAATAAATCATGGGAGAGTTTTTCGTGACCTCGTTTCCATTTCTCGACTCGAGTGGAATTTAGAAACGAATGACTTTAGAAAATCTCTTCCCTCGGTAAATTTTTCGTGAGATTTCTTTTAAGTATCGAAATGTTTAATTTCAACTAAATTGTTTCCGCGAACCTCCCTAGATTCTCTTATCCATAGAATTTGAGAAAATTTCAAAACGGGATTTCTTTAAATTAATCAGGCAAACTCAAAGTAGATTTTTTTTTTGCATCCACTTAGCATGTTTATTTCTCGTATCATTTAAGCGGCATGTTTAGGATACTTTCACCACTTACACTTTTATACGTATAGTTTTTATTTTTATTTTTTTTATTTTTTTTTTATTTTTTTTTGCGAATTCACGCTACTTTTTCACATCTAGTCATGACAGGTACACCACTTCTATTTTGTAATTAAATCATTGCCACGCATAATCATGTTAATTCATATAGTGTTTCCATATTCGATTCCCTTATTTCATATCGTTTCACAATAGCACATTTAAATTAAATTTTTAAAATTTTTTCTTAGTCACCTTTGCATAAAAAATAAAATTCACATAGATGTTAGTCTTGCATTCATATTTTATTCTTTTTTTCACCTATTTTAGTTTGCCTATTTAAATTAAATAAATCTTTAGGAAACATATATAAACACCCCTCGAGAACCATCCTTATCGAATCTTTAATATTTGATAAGAGGTTATATCGGGAGAACATAAAAAAAAATAAAAAAAAAATCAAAAACTTGTCCCATCTTATTTGTGAAAATACCAAAAAGATTTTATAAGAAAGAAATGATTTCAAAATAAAATAAAACACTCAAACTAAACTAATTGGACTTAATTGGACATAAGGTACCATTTTCGGACGGGTGTCTTGAGGTGCCTAATAGCTTCCCTGAGCGTAACCGACCTCCGAGCATTCAAATGAATATTTGGTTTGACCGTATTTTCTGGAGTCAATTTTTTACTTAGGCATTTTAAATTATTTTCTAAAAATTCGGTAATCTAGCACACCATTTAAACCCAATGTTAGATGACGACTCCTTATCTTTAAAATGGTCTAAGTATATTTTTTGAGAAAACTGGCGCTTTAAAAACCCCTCTTTCCTTAAGCTTATTTACTATTTTTTCCGTTTTGAAAAATCGGGGTGCGTCAGCTGGCGACTCTGCTAGGGAGTGTTTAGAGGGTCGAACCTAATATGTCCAAATAAGTCCAACCATTCCATGTCTGAGTGTTATATTTTATTTTGTTATCTTTTCCGTTTTTTTTTTTGGTACTAAGTTGTGATGTCTACTTCTTTTCTTTTCTTTTTTTCTCTCGGGCTTTTATATTGTTGTAAACCTTCCAACACAAATACGATCGTCTTGTATCCATATTATCCCCTTGGGATTCTATGATACAAGATAGGGGTTTTATACTTGATGGATTGATGATGTCTTAGGAAGTCTTAAAAACTAAATGAGTCCGGAGTTTCCAATACTGATTAAGCTACGAAAGAATTTTCCTAAATCATTATCTATTTTGATCGGTCATTATCAGAATTGAAAACTTTGAACTCAGATGGGTTTTAAAACTACCTAAGACCCAAGTGGACTAATAAATGGGTTCGTTATAGAACAGGACGAGACAAGAAAATTGGTCCCGAAAAAGCAATTCCAGTTCTCCCCATCCGAAGTCTGGTCTTTAGTCGTAGCCGGGTCGAGACTCACTCCAGGATGACATCAGAAAGCAATCCCGAATCTCCCCGTGCGACCCAAATGGCTCATATGTAGGAAATCTTTGACATGCTGAGGGAAAGGATCAACGAACTTAGCCGGCCTCAAGAGGCACCTGTTCCCCCGTCTAGTGGAACTCCCATGACTGAATCACCAAATGGAAACCCTCCAAGTGCCAAGATGGAGAACTCCGTGCCAAATCCGAACCATACCAGCCCCAACTTCGCTGGATTAGTCTACTACGGACCCCAGATGGGTCCTCATCCTTTCGCTTATGTAGCACTAGTATACCCTAGCCAGGGGCATATCTATCAGGCTCTACCCGAAGGTTCGGCCCCTCCCACAACCCTGATATTCATTCACTCGAAGAGGGTTGTTGCTCCGCCGAATGATCCAAATACTAATCGATCGGCCCTGGTCGTTGAAATCGCAAACAGAAATGAAGATGGACCCTTTCTAGCCTGGGTTCTGAAAATGGAGGAATTGGAGAAAACCATAGAAGAATTAAAAAGGGAGAAGTCATCCAAAAAAGCGGCTTACAAGGAGCAGTCAGCACTACCCCGGGTGGTGTATCCAGAAAACTTCGTAGTTCTGGATTTCACGAAGTATGACGGTACTGGCCCCCCAGAATGGCATGTCAATATCTACAAGGAGGAGTTGGGAGTTCATGCTCGGAACGAAGACCTTTGCTTGAAGATGTTTTGACGATCGTTGAAAGGACCGGCTCTCAACTGGTATATAACCCTGGACTTGGCACAGATTCAGACGTTCGAGAATCTGGTAGAGGCCTTCTATGAACAGTATGTGTATAATAAAGATGCCGCACCAGACCTTAATATCCTGTACCAGATATTGAATAGAAAAGATGAAAGCTTCCGAAGGTATACTGCCTGCTAGAGGGAAGAAGCTGTCAAAGTTGTCCCTAGGCTGAGCGAGGAGGCTCAGTCAGAGATATTCAAGTCAATCCAGACATCTCCGTTCTATCGAGATCTATCGAGCATAGAAGTGACTTCCTTCGGTGATACGATCAAACAAGCCGAGGTGATAGAAGAGGGAATAAGAAGTGGAAAGATTGAAGGGGCCTTGTCTGACCCGATAAAAAGGTCAGCCCCTCCAAAGAAAAAGAGAAGTTGAGGTAGCTGTTGTTGTTTCTCCCCAGCAAACCCATCACCAGAACTACTCCCAAGCTTCTCATCCCAAAAACTACCCGAACCAAAACAATCAATATCACAACTACCCTCCTCAAAATCGCTAAAACCAACATTATCCTCGGAACCAACCCTATTCCCAAAGTCGTCCCCGCTATTACAAAAATGTACATCCGCCTTACCAAAACCACACTCCCCAATATTATCCCTAAGCCTATCAAGCACCGTCCTACCATACATATAAGCCAAACTCGAATACCCCACCTCAAATTCCTAACCACACCCAAAAGCCAGGAACCCAATACCATCAAGGCTATTTATCTCGTACTACTGGGGGAAACTTCCGAAACGATGATAAAGAACTGCTAGACCTTTCGGTCTCAATCACCGAGCTGTATCGAAACTGTTTAAAGCAAGGGATGCTGACACCCCTTCTATCCTACGAGCCTAAGCCTAGGAGTAAAGCTCTTTCTTCAAATGCTTTCTGTGAATACCACTCGGGAACTAAAGGATATGCGACCAAGCAGTGCTTTCAGTTAAAGGATAAGATTTGGGAGTTTATACGAACGGGAGCCATCACGCTTCCTAAAAAACTTGAGACCGGTGCACCAAATTGTCAGCAGAATACGCTACCTGAGCATGCACTTTCAAAGAGTGGTGACGTCAATCTTTACCAAAATATTTGTGGAGATGGGAGCGATTCATGTACTTAAGGCTCGATTTGAAAAATCTAAAGGCTACAAAATTGGGTTTTCTTGTTTACTTTCAATTTATTAGAAGTTTTGATAAAATTTGGACATTTTCGTGTACTCAACTCTCTATCCCGTTGGTCTTTTGAATGGAAAGGGATTTTTCTTTGTAATGACTTTTAAAATTTCAATAATGCAATACTGTTTATCCAAAAATGTGGTCTAATGTTTGAATATTATTCTTTCAGGTACCCAAAATTGCATGCATATATTGTATGTGATATGACTGAGCGAGGGTGCAAGTATATGATTTTAATACAGAGCTAGACCACAATCCAATGAGAATAGCAATAAAGAAAGGTTCTATTCAGTCAAACGATAGTGAGATCCAAAAGACCCCTGACCAAATTCGACAGCAATTCCAACGTACCGGGGGATTCGAAGGTCAAGATTGGTATCCACTGTCCTAACGATACTTTGATATATTGTTGCAAGATGATCAAGCTATCTCCGATGGTCCTTTAGTGATTGATAAAACTGGGTGTAAATATCCTGGTTCACCTGCTATCTGAGTTACCCAATGGCGAAAAGGGAACACAATCATCCCAGGCCAATTATACCAATGAAGAAACTCTCAAATGTTACAAGAAGATCTTAATTCACAAAGAAGATCAAGTTCATTGATAAGCTCGGCTGCCCCTGAACCATTATAAGTTCGATCATCTATTAAAAAAAAAAAAAAAAAAGAGAAGAAAAAGAAAAGAAAAAAATGAAAAGTGGGGTAACCGTGCAAGAATCACTGCTGCAAATGTGGAAGAGATTTTAAGAAAAAAGAAATAAGATAGATTGATTTGTTCAAGTTTTCCGCCTCGATCCAAATTAGCGGGTAAACAATGTTTTTCGGGATCAAAACTTGATGGATTTGAATGGGATCAGAATTTGTGAAAAGAAACATTGGTCGTGGTCTAGAAATGTATTGGAACCATATTCCTCTGCAATCCAACTCAAGATCTCACAGAAAATCATATCGGGCATTGAAGGTACTCGTTTTAGTAATTTTTGACATTTACCCATTTTTTTGGACTAAATTAGTTTTGCAGGACTTGAGAAAACACAGAGTAAGCAGGAGTATTAAAACCTCAAGCATCGATTCACCTAAAAATTTGAAAAGACAAGAATTCAGTCGAGCAAGCTAAGGAGATCTTGATGAAGCATGTTGGACCCTCTCTTGAGTTGAAAAGCGAAATCTCGGAAGTTAAAATAAATAAATAAATAAATAAAAAAGTTTCAATGAACCACCTGAGGCATGTTGGGCCCTGATTGGGAAAACGAAGCCTCTAAATTCAAATGGAAAAATCTCCCAATACTGTTCCGATCCAAGCGCCATCACCCGAAGCGATTATGGCTGAAAGGGGGGAACGGAATTGTGAGTCATCAAAGGTAACAATTTTTCAGACTAAGATTTTGTTTTGGAAGTGTTTTCTTGTTCATTATAGGGATTTCAAAAAGGATGGGAGCATGGATTCCCCTGTCATTGGGACCTTTTACCTTCCTCCCGACTCAAATTGGAGACTGTTATTGCCAAAAATTCAGAAGCTCTAAATGAGCATCCAGGTATGCATTTTGCCCTGAAATGGGCGTTAATGAACTACGCTAAACCTCATCCCCGGCGTAATTCTAAGGTATGTAGACAACCTATAAATGTTTGGTTATCTGAGAGTCAGCCCCAGCCAAAGGTTGGGGCATGTTTTATATCTTTGCTGTCTCATTTTTGTCTAGCCACAAGTTGGGGCATATTTTATACCTCTGGACTTTATTTTGTCCTTCCCCAGCCAAGAGGGCTTGGGCTCTTTTTTTTTTATTTATTTTTATTTTTTTATCACTCTAAACGATCATATAAACAAATATTTGTTTATCATGAATATCGTTATGAGTCATTTTTCATTACTCTAAATGATTCTTTAAACGGACCATTGTTCGTCATGAGTATTGTTATGAGTCTTTTCTTTTTTTCATTCTTTATTACTCTAAACGATCCTCTAAATGGACACTTGTTCGTCACGAATCTTTTTTTCATTACTCTAAACGATCCTCTAAACGGACGTTGGTTCGTCATGAGTCTTTTTTTTATTTTATTTTATTTTATTTTATTACTCTAAACGATCCTCTAAACGGACATTTGTTCGTCATAAGTATCGTCATGAGTCTTTTTTTCATTACTCTAAACAATTCTCTAAACGGACGCTGGTTCATCATGAGTATCGTTTTTCCATTACTCTAAATGATCCTCTAAACGGATATTTGTTCGTCATGAGTCATTTTTTTATTACTCTAAACGATCCTTTAAATGGACAATTGTTTGTCGTGAGTATCGTCATGAGTCATTTTTTTATTACTCTAAACGATCCTCTAAACGGACACTTGTTCGTCATGAGTATCGTTATGAATCATTTTATTTTATTTGTTCTATCATTGAAAAATGCACTTTGAAAAAAAAAAAGAAAATGAGACGTTCAAAATGAAGTAATCTCTTATCTTTGTCAAGCAAGTAGAACTCGCATGACAAAGAGGGACAGTTGTAGACACGACATTTTGACCGTCCCGCAAAATTTTTATACTTTATTTTAAAATTTATTTTATTTTTATTTGTAAAAAAATAAAAAAATTGAGAAAAAAAAAATAAAAAATGAAAAAATGAAAAAAGAAAAGAAAGATAAAAAGAAAAAAAATAAAAATAAAATAGAAAATAAAATGTCTCCTTGTCAAAATGGAATTAGGTTTCCTTTTTCCTTTCCTTTTAGGTTTTGTTTCATTTTTCCTCGTCGAATTGGGACTAGGGTTTCCTAGGGTTTCTAGGATTTTTCACTCCATATCCTTCCTACAAATAAAACCATCATTCTCATAGTTTAGACAAAAAAATTCAGAGAAACCCTTTGGGGACATTCAAAAATTGAGAGAAGTCACCCCTTTTAGAAGAGTGATTCTCAAAGCCCTTTCGAGAAGCCGTCTACGAGAGAGAAAAATATGGGTATCGAGATTCTTGGCCTAGAACATGTATGTTTTTCTAATTTTTAATTCTTCTTTCAGTTTATTTTATTATTTTCGCAATTTAAATTTCTGCAAGTTTTATTCATTTATTTATGTATTGTCGTCCGATGATCCAATGAGAACGTCATGGTTGGTTTCTCATACTTAAACTTAACTCCCGATCGTTAGGTGAAGGACGTTTTCATTATTTATTTTATTTTGTTTTGTTTTGTTCACAAATTCATAAAAAATAAAAAATAAAAAAATAAAATCGTCTGATGATCCGATGAAAACGTCGGGGTGGGTTTCTCGTGCTTAAACCTAACCCTCGATCGTTAGGTGAATGATGTTTTCGTTATTTATTTTTCTGTATTTTTTTTATTTATTATTACTCTTGTTATCAAAACCCTAAAAAATAAAACATAGAAATAAAATATATATATATATATATATATATATATATAATAAAATCTTTTATTTGAAGAAATTAATCCTCCCAAATCTTAAAATAAATCCGACGATTCGATAAATTGTGGGACAGTTTTTCATGATCTCGTTTCCATTCCTCGACTCGAGTGGAATTTAGAAACGAATGGTTTTTGAAAATCTCTTCCCTTGGTAAATATTTCATGGGATTTCTTTTAAGTATCGAAAGGATTAATTTTAACTAAATTGTTTCCGCGAACCTCCCTCGATTCTCTTATCTATAGAATTTGAGGAAATTTCAAAACGGGATTTATTTAAATTAATTAGGCAAACTCAAAATAGATTTTTTTTTTCATCCACTTTGTAAGACCTAAATCGTAGCACGTACGTCATTAATAGTTGCATGTTTAAAAGATTGGGAAAATTCGGGATAAAAATTTTTGTGAATCAAATTTAAATTAAAACATTAGGGGCCAAATTGAAAATTTAGAAATATTAAATTTAAAATTGGGATTCAAATTTCCATTCAATTTATAAAAAAATTTAACTATTGGGGATCAAATTACAAATTTAGAAAATATTAAAAATGAAAATTTAACTAGAAAAGAGACTTTAAGAAGTTGGGGGAGAAAAGTGTAATTAATTAAAGATTATTTTAAACACAAATGTATATATATATATACCCACACTGTGAGATGAGCGATCACCAGTCGGAGTAAAGAATTGGGAAATAGGCAACGTGGCAAGCTAAGATCAAAACTTCCTCCACTCAAATCATGCAATATATATATATATATATATATATATATATATATGATCATGCAAGTGAAAATAATCAAAAATCTCAAAACCCATTTCAGAGAAATTCTAGAGAGAGAGAGCAGGAAATGGAGGGAGAGTTCGGTGGGTGTGTCTCATCCGGCGATAGGTGGGGGAATTAGCGTGCATGTGTGTGTGGTAGTTTGAGTGTGTTCTGCTCTCTGTTCATCGTCTATTCTCTAGTAATCGTGGGATGAATTGATCATCGCCGTTTGGTTCGGTGCGGGATCGGCGATCGTGGAAGAGGATCGTCAACGTTGTGATCGTCGCCGTTCGTCGCCATCATTCAGTGAGTGTGTATATTTTCGCATGCATGTATGTTTAAATTATTACAAATGTGCTCGTTCGATCATTTATCTTAGGCGTGAGTGTGCTCTGTTTTCAGTTTAGTGCAAACAGTATGGGTATGTGTTTCGTGCATGTGTTTTCAGTGCCGCCGGTGGCGGTGGTGTGAGGTTGGTCCGATGAAGGTCGTCCGGTGGTGGGTTGTCATTGGCTATTAGTATGTGTTGCTAGTGGTGTGTGTGTGTGCGCATTCTACATGGTCGGCAATCGGTCGTCGACCAGTTGTGATGTTGCGTCTGGGGTGTTCTGATCGCTGAGGTGTGAATGGCGGTGAAGGGAGTTGGGGTCGGACTGAAATAGAAACGCAAAAATAGAAAAAAAAAAAAAAAAAAGAAAGAAGAAGAAGAAGAAGAAAAGGAAAAAGGAAGAAAAAGAAAATTTCACAAACAACCCCGATAAAAACCCAAAAAATCCATCTTGCGGTCCGTGAACGATTCAGAACGAGTAACTTTTTCATCGGATGTTATTATCAATAAAATTAACTTGTTAAGCATTAATATTTTTCGCGTTTGTAATAATAATTGTTGTGATTGTAATAATATTTGTATAATCGTTAATCTTAATAAATCGGTACAGTAAATATTAATGGAGCAAAACTAACCGAATAATAATTGCCATAAATAAAATGTGGGGAATGGGAAATTACGGAATTTAAGGCTGGTATTGCATGATTAGGCTATTCTGCATAAAATATTAATTTAAACCCTGTTACTATTAGGTTCGCAGGCACCGGGGTATCGGTAGAAGGTAATCTATAAAAACTATTCGGAGCAGATAATTAGGTGAGTGTACTACCTTCTTGCCAAACTATTTATATATATATAAATATGTGTGTAAAATGGTTTTACTTGGACTTTATGATTTTATAAATGATATGGATCAAGAAGGTTTTGGATGAGTTGAGGAAATAGATTTTCGTTAAATTATGGTGGTTTTCGAAAGGAATGTGAAAATGGTTTTTCGTTGGATATGGTGGTTTAAAAAAGAGAGTGGAAAATATCTGTTTTTCTAAACATGTCTGATTTTCTAAAAATAAAGAGTGGAAAAGTGGTTTTGGTAAAATCAGACATTTCCTTTAAAAAGAAAGTGAGAAATATGATTTTCAGATAAAACGTCAATTTGGAAGAGAAAGGTGGATGTGGGATCTGATGATGTTGATTAGAAGATATCATTATGTTGTGATTTGATGATGATGTTGTTGATTTGATGATGTTATTGATTTTATATCCTGCTGATGGGTAGTCCGGCAGGCGGTTGTTGATATTATATTCTGCTAAAGGGTGGTCCGGCATGTGGACATTGATATTGTGACCTGTCCGATAGGTGGTCCGGGCATATGGTTATTTGATTCGCTAGGAAGGCATATCCTAACGAATGGTACGGTACTGTTGCAACTCCCGATTATGAGGTTAAAACGATCACATGGCTAGCCGGGGTGTGCTGTGGTGTTGTGTGGTGTGGTGTGATGTGGTGTCGTATATAGTGTTTTGTCGTATATAGTGATTGGGATGAGTATATTTATACATATTCTTTTATACTAGATTGATATGTTCTGATTTCATTATACTATATGGTTAGTTTAATTATTCTGGTTAAATTTCAATGTTTAGTTGGGATGCTATATATATATGTGTGTGTGTGTGTGTGTGTGTGTGTGTGTTTATAAATGTTGATTTTGTGGTGACAGGAAAAATTTGTTTTCCTTGTGGTATGAGACATTTGTATATTATGATATTTTTATTTGATATGTGATATTTTTATGTTTTATACTTGATCCATCTAAAATATTTTTATTAAGAAGACAGTACATTCGCAGGTGCAGCAGCTAGGAGTCGGTCCCCTACTGGCACAAGGTAGAGTTCGGCGATGGTGTAGTATGGCAGTAATTTGAGAAGAGTTGTCTGAGGCGAACCTGTAAGAGCTTCATTGTTGTTATACTTTTGTTGTTATTAAAATTCAGGGATAGGTGTGTCCCCAGTTAGAGATGATGTATATGGTGACAATTTGTGATTGTTTATTTATGTATGCACTTTGTGGTTTGCTAGTTGGTTTGACGTTCAGATGATGTCATGTCGACGCCACGCCAGCCCCAGGGTGATGGGTGTCCGGGGTGGGGTGTGACATACTTCGCATGTTTATTTCTTGTATCATTTAGACAGCATGTTTAGGACACTTTCACCACTTACACTTTTATACATATAGTTTGTATTTTTATTTTCATTTTTTTATTTTATTTTTGCGAATCCACGCTGCTTTTTCACATCTAGTCATGACACGTGAACCACTTCTATTTTTTAATTAAATCATTTCCACACTTAATCATGTTAATTCATATAGTGTTTCCATATTCGATTCTCTTATTTCATATTGTTTTACATTTGCACATTTAAATTAAATTTTTTAATTTTTTTCTTAGTCACCTTTACATAAAAAATAAAATTCACATAGATGTTAGTCTTGCATTCATATTTTATTCTTTTTTTCACCTATTTTAGTTTGCTTATTTAAATTAAAGAAATCTTTAGGAAACATATATAAACACCCCTCGGCGACCATCCTTATCGAATCTTTAATATTCGTTAAGAGGTTATACTGGGGGGAACATCCCCCCGCCCCCCCCAAAAAAATACAAAAACTTGTCCCACCTTATTTGTGAAAATACCAAAAAGATTTTATAAGAAGGAAATGATTTCAAAATAAAATAAAACACTCGAACTAAACTAATTGGACTTAATTGGACATAAGGTACCGTTTTTGGATGGGCTTCTTGGGGTGCCTAATACCTTCCCCGAGCGTAACTGGCCTTCGAGCCTTCAAATGAATTCTTGGTTTGACCGTATTTTTTGGAGTCAAATTTTTACTTAGGCCTTTTAAATTGTTTTCTAACAATTCGGTAACCTAACACACCATTTAAACCCAATATTAGATGGTGGCTCCTTATCTTTAAAATGGCCTAAATATATTTTTTGAGAAAATCGATGCTTTAAAAACTCCTCTCCCCTTGAGATTATTTATTATTTATTATTTTTTTCGTTTTAAAAAATCGGGGCTCGTCACCGATAATAACTCCACCTTTGCCATATCTGCAACAGTTTCAAAAGAAGAAATCGGATTCCCAATTTGCAAAATTTCTTGACATTTTCAAGAAAATCCATATTAATATACCATTTACCGATGCATTGGAACAAATTCCCAATTACAGAAAATTCTTGAATAATATATTGACCAAGAAGAAGAAATTGGACGAATATAAGGCTGTCAGGCTTACGGAGGAATGTAGTGCGATCCTTCAATAGAAGTTGCCTTAAAAGTTGAAAGATCCTGGAAGTTTTACTATTCCGTGCACGATAGGGAAATCTAACTTTGAGAAAGCGCTTTGTGATCTTGGAGCAAGTATCAATCTCATGCCATCATCCGTTTAACCAAAATTGGGGCTTGGAGATGCAAAGTCAACTACGATTTCTCTGCAAATGGTGGATTATTCATTAACCTATCCAAAGGGAATAATTGAAGATGTGCTTGTAAAGGTGGCTAAATTCATCTTTTCGGTGGATTTTGTCGTGTTGGAGATTGAGGAAGACGGGGAGATTCCTATTATACTTGGGAGGCCTTTTCTCGCCCCAAGGAAGGCGTTGATTGATGTTCATAAAGGGAACTTGACGTTGAGGGTCAATGATGACGAAGTGAAGTTCAACATTTTCAATATAATGAAGTTTTCGGAAGAGTGCCCAACTTGCAATCGGGTGGAAGTGGTGGACTTGTGCGTTAGGGAGTTCTTTCATTAAAACTTGAATTGGGATCCTTTGGAGAACACTCTCACTAATTCCCTATCTATGAGGGATTTTGGTAACAAATAAAGGTGTTGTGGACTACACCCTATCTCTCAAAGTCGTACCTAAAGACGTAGTAAAATCGGTCCAAGTGAAGACCTTTGATGAAGAAGAAAGTTCCGAAAATCCCTCAAATCCATCTCTCGATGGGTTGATTCTCAAGCAATTACCAAATTACCTTTGGTATATATTCTTGGGGGAGGACTCCACCGATCCAGTCATTATTTCATCATCTTTGACTCACGAAGAATAAGAAAAAATGATCATTATCCTAAAACGGCACAAGTCTCCATTCCTGTGGTCTATTTCCGACAACAAGGGAATAAGCCCGACTATTTGCAAGCAATAGAGGACTCATTCAAGCCCTCAATTGAGCATCAAATAAGGCTAATCCTGCGATGAAGAAGGTGGTCCGTGCCAAAGTGTTAAAGTTGTTGAATGTCAAAATCATCTATGTTATATCGGACAGTAATTGGGTAAGTCTGGTGTAGGTGGTTCCAAAGAAAGCTGGCATGACTATTGTGAAGAATGAGAGGAATGATCCAATTTCCATATCAACCATCATGGGATAGAAAGTGTGCATTGATTATAGAAAGTTGAACAAAGCCACAAGGAAGGATCACTTTTCTTTTCCTTTCATCGATCAAATGTTGGATCGTCTCTTCGGTTATGACCCCTATTGATTTCTTGATGGACATTCAGTCTATAATCAAATAACCATTGCAATGAAATACCAAGAAAAGACAATGTTCACTTGCATGTGGGGTACATTTGTATACGGTTGTATGTTGTTTGGTCTATGCAATGCTCCGATAACTTTCCGATGGTGTATGATAGCGATCTTTTCTAATATGGTGGAAAATATAATAGAAGTATTCATGGATGATTTCGCATTCTTTGGTTCACCCTTTGACCATTGCCTTTACAATCTATCACTTATTCTCAACTGATATGAAGAGAAATATTTCGTTCTAAATTAGGAGAAATGTCATTTCATGGTCAAGAAGGGAATCGTCTTAGGCCATCGGCTCTTTTCCAAGGGACTTGAGGTGGATCGAGCGAAGATTGAGACAATCGAGAAACTTGAACCACCAATTAATGTGAAGGGAGTAAGAAGTTTCCTAGGCCATGCCTACTTCTATCGGAGATTCATCAAAGATTTTTCTAAAACGGTGAAGCCGTTATGCCATTTGCTTGAAAAGGACTCCCCATTCATATTTGATGATGCTTGTATGGGAGCATTTAATTATATGAAAGAGAAATTGATCTAGGCTCCAATTATAGTCGCTCCGGATTGGAATGAGTCATTTGAGATCATGTGTAATGCGAGCGATTATGTGGTTAGAGCTATTTTATGCTAACGCAAGGAGAACATTTTTTTATTAATATACTATGCAAGCAAAATGCTTAATGATGCTCAGGAGAATTACACCACCACGGAGAAGGAGATGTTGGCGGGGGTCTTTGCTTATGATAAGTTCCGTTCATACATTATAGGGTCCAGGGTGATAATCTATATAGACCATGCCGCCATTCGGCACTTATTTACAAAGAAGGATGCTAATCCTCATCTAATCCAGTGGATTCTCTTGCTTCAAGAGTTTAATGTTGAGATTCGTGATAAGAAGGAGAGTAAAAATGTGGTAGTCGGTCATCTCTCATGGCTCATGTTAGAAGATGTTGGTGATGATTCATGTATCACAGAAGTTTTCCCGGACCAACAATTGTTCAATTGTTCAATATTGAAGTTAAACTTCCGTGGTTCACAGATATAATCAATTATCTCGCGTGCAAGGTGTTATTACCAGACCTATCTAGTTCCCAAATAAAGAAATTCCTATTTGATGTGAAGCATTATTTGTGGGATGACCCCATGTTGCTCAAGATATGTGCCAATCAAGTCATCTGGTGCTGTGTTCCGGAAGAGAAAATTGCAAGCATTCTATATCATTATCACTCATCGCTGAGTGGGGGGCATTTTGGTGCAACACGGACGGCCTCTAAGGTGCTTTCATCAGGTTTTTACTAGCCGGCTCTTTTTCATGAGTCATATATGTTTGTAAAAACTTGTGATCGGTGGCAGAGGGTCAGAAACATCTTGAGATGGCATGAGTTTCCCTTAAAATCCATTCTCGAATTGGAGCTCTTTGACGTTTGGAGAATTAATTTCATGGGACCGTTTTCTCCGTCCTTTGGTCAGGAGTATATCTTGCTAGTAGTGGATTACGTGTCAAAATGGGTAGAGGCTATGGCCACGCTAACCAACGATGCTAAAGTAGTTTTGAAATTTCTTCTAAAGAACATAATGACAAGGTTTGGAATTTCTCGAGCTCTCATTAGTGATGAAGGAACCCACTTCTACAATAAAAATGTTCAATACTCTACTGACAAAGTATGGAGTCCAGCACAAGGTGGAACTTCCTTACCATCCCCAAACAAATAGCCAAGCCGAAATGTCCATTCGAGAAATCAAACAGATCTTAGAGAAGACGGTTCACTCCAACCGTAAGGATTAGGCGGTGAAACTAGACAACGCACTGTGGGCATACTGCACGGCTTTTAAAACACCGATCAAAATGTCTCCATATCAGTTGGTGTTTGGGAAAGCGTGCCATTTACCAGTTAAATTGGAGCACTATGCCTATTGGGTGATAAAGAAGCTTAATTTTGATCTCAATGCTTCGGGGCAATAACGTCTCCTTCAGCTCAATGAGATGGAGGAATTGCGGAATGAGATATATGAGAAAGTCAAACTATACAAGGACAAAACCAAGAGATGGCACGATAAGCACATCGTTAGGAGAGAGTTCAGCCCGGGACAACAGGTGTTACTTTGCAACTCTCGGCTGAGACTCTTTCCCGAAAAATTGAATTCCAAATGGTCTGGACCATTCTGGATCAAACAAGTATTTCCATTTGGTTCTATTGAATTGGAAGGTAACGATGGACGGATTTTCCGAGTCAATGGAGAGAAAATCAAGCATTATTTTGGAAATAAAGAACGAGTTGTGGAGAGTATTTCCCTCGTTGATGACTGATGTGGATCGTCGTTGAGTCTAGTTAGGGATGTTAATTTTAGTGCCTTTTTTGAAATACAACACACAAGAATGGTTCTCAACTATTTTTACTAAAATAATTTTTTTGGAGGTTGAAGTGATCACGATGCGAGATTGTTGAGTAAATGGAGGAGCTCGGATGTTCGGGGATGTTATATGATCTTCAACAAGAGGAAATTGCAGAATGACAATGAAATAGTGGCCGACAGTTGGCATAAATGCAGAAAAAATAGGAGAAAGGCCAGTCGGCCTGTACTCACTGCAACAACCACCAAGGAAGAAAACTTTATGCCCGTTTCTTGCTACAGTTTCAAGTTTTCCCTATTTTCAAACCCTAGCCTCCTGAAATATTCTCCAATTTTTCTCCCAAACCATTTATAACCTCAAATCCATCCCCCTCCCCCCCCCCCTCCCCTCAAAAACTAAGATCTCCATCACAAATCACCCGCAAAAATCACCATACACAACCCTAACTTCGGTATTTCTAAGGGTTAGAATTCAAGCAAAGAAAACTTCATTTCAAACCATTGGGCATTCAAAATTCGTTAAGTAAGTTGTTTGAAACCCCATTCCACTTGTGTGCTCTCAATTTGTTGTTGATTTCTTTAATTGGATTAAAGTTTGAATGTGAAATTGTTGAATGAGGTTGAAACCCCTGACCCTACAATTACCATTGGGGATTTTGTTTGTGCTATTGTGATTGTGGGTCGGTTTTTGGTGAATAAAACATTGCTCTGTGGTGGTTTAATTATTGGATTCAAGTTTTTGTTGAGAAATGTGTGCATTTGTGTTGAATTCTTGAGATTGTTTGGGAATTTTCTGTGTTCTTGAGGTTGTGGGTTCAAAATTTTGAATTTGTGAAGCCACATTATGATTGGTAAGGGTTTTTGGTGTGTTGATTCGAAGAATAATCATGCCGAAGAAATCCGTTGCTAAACGACAAAGAGGTGAGGGATCTACTTCGCGAGCCGTTGATCCCGCTTCGGATTACGGTTCAAGCCATTTCATTTCCAAGTAGGCAGAGCAACATTTCAATAGGTTTGAGCAAAAACAAAATTGCATTCATGAATGCGGTTTCGCCGATCTAGATGATCTTCTGGATAAGATAGCGAATGTGATACGAGATAGAGGTTGGAAGCCCTTCTATAGGCAATTGGGCCCAAGTGACATCACCTTGGTTCATGAATTCTTCAAAAATTTCATAAATTGTGAGACCCATATGACCACGGTCCAGAATCGTATGGTGAAATTTGATGTTGATATGATAAACGAGCACTTGCGATTGCCTACTGAGGAGTCTGATGAAGATTCCGATGACGACGTAACGAAAGAGGATTTGGACATAGTCATCAAGGGGATTTGTTCTAGAAATGTGCGTTGGGTAAATACGAGGCCAGATATATTCCCGAAAATCTAGTTCCACTTTATTTGCGCCAGACTACATCCGATGGCTCATTTAGTTGACGTGACCAAAGACAGGGCATTGACTCTATATTCTATTTTGATAAATCAGCTATTGGATGTCGATTTTCTTATCAATTCCAGCATCTATTATGCCATCCGAAATACCAATACTGGCCTGCCCTTCTCCTTTCTACTCACAGAGCTATTTAAAAAAACGGGGATTGCATTTTTGAACGACAACTTGTGTCATCCCAAAAGAGCTCTAGATCTCCCGGCCATGAAGAGAATATGGAGCAAGAAACCTGAGGGCAAAGATGAAGAAAAAGCACGGTTGTCCAGAGCCCAAAGTTCCGGGGTTTCGGTCAGAGCAGAAATCACATTAGACAGTCTTCACCAACAAGTGGTGTAATAGGGGGAGAAACTTCAGGCTCTACGTCTTTACGCCGCTGCAATTCGAAAAGAACAATACCAAATTCAAAATAAAAACGCTGAATTTTGAATGTTCCAGGATTTGTAAAACCAGATGATGCATTAAGCTCTCCAGTACTTCGGAATGGCAGCAGACTATGACATGAGCGGCTATCCCCCGATACACCCGCTCCTGGCACATCTTTAGCAACCACCACACAATCCCTCCCATCACGATGGTAGTGTGGACGATATGCCTCATGATGGTCAGTAGGAGGTGAGAATTAAATTTCTTACCTCTCAGGTACGTGTTCAGAACCCTATTCGTCATAATGTTACATGCCTATTGTTGAGATCGATGTTGGGTCTTTGTGGACACTGACCAGTCTATGTTTGGAGGGATGTTTTTGTTTTGTATGCTTTATGATTTGTATGTTTTTCTAGTTTGATGTCTTTTTGTTGATAAGTAGTTAAGTTTAAATAGTTGTTAAACATTATGTAGTTTAAGTTAAATTATTGTTTAGTTTCATGCATGTTTAGTTGTTAAATGTTGTGTTGTTTAATTTTATGCATGTTTGTTTAGTATTAGTATAAGTGTGTTTATGTTTGTAGTTGTTGTTTTTGTGTATTGAGTTTTGTAGTTCTTATGGACCATTACCCAATAATGATATTATCCCATAGTTGTTTATTGAGGTCAAGGGTAATGCCTATTCATGTGTGTTCTGTGTGCTTGACATCTCGTTTTGGTAAAAGTCGTTGTGAATCCTAATTTGCATTTGCATGTAGACTCAATGTACTAGCTATCCAATCGATTTGATGCCAATTATCCAGTATCCAAGTTCATGATAATTTAAGGGATTCTAGAACCTAATTGGGGGAAATTCGAGGTGAAATCCTAGGTAAGGTAATTCAAGAGATATGATTTAAGCATTTATTTTGATTGCTTGAGCCGTTGAAGCCTTCCATGCAAATGTTTTACCCCTCGTTACCCTGTCGAAGCCTTTTAGTTGTTTTAATTCTGAACCCGTATCAAATACCTTGGACAATTAAACTTTTTCCAAATCATTGTCGCCAATACCTAAGGCATGATTTGAGTTGTAATCAAGTTAGCATTTGTTTATACTACTTGAAGTAAAGGATTAGGTTTTGGACAAACTTTTGATTGGTTCGGTATTCGAGTACTCGCTTGTTATTTTTCTATCATAGTTCCACACCCGTGAAATTGTACAAATCAAATACGTTTGGGGGTGTGGTAGTAAAAAACAAAAACATGTATAAATATGGCATTGTTTTTGTTTGTTTAGACAACTGAGTACTACATTTGAAAATGTAAGTTTGGGGTTGTTTTGGATTTGTCTTTGTGGGTAGGAATGTGTTTGAGTGCCAAGCATAGTGCCTTGGATATCGTTAATCTAAAGACGTTATTCTGTTGTATATTCCCATTTTACCCTTGGCCAGTTGATAAAAATTGAATCAAGTCTTTTTGATCTTTCTGAATTGCTTAGCCTACATTAGTGGAGAATGGAACCCAATCTGGCCTATGGAAATTCTATACTTCTTTGGTTTAAGTTATAAACTTTATTGGTGGATAATCCAATCTGATCTTTCGATGGTTGTGTAATAGGAGTTTTCGCAAACACACTTGGAAAGGATCTAGAATGATATTTATCGTTATTGAATGTTGCAATTCTAGAACACCACATGGTGCAGTTTTATTCTTGAACTCGATATGATTGGGGACTGTTGAGGGAAAACTTTTTGGTTGATTAGTTGAAATTCAAAACTCACACGTTTTTTTTAGTTCGTTTGAGTCTTTCATTTTTAATATTTGTGTTCATTATTTCGTTTGTATTAGTTTGTAATATTGTGTGGGTGTTTTTGCTCGAGAACTAGTAAAATTCTAAGTTTGGGGGTATTTGATAAATTGATTTTATCTATATATTTTCAAGCCCAATTTGGTAGTTTTCGAGTGTTCTATTAGTGTTTCAATTCGTTTTTTTGTGAATTAGGTGTTATGGGCGAAAATGGTTGAAAATCGAGCAAATCGGAAGGACGTCGGTGAAGAAATGGTTGAAAATAAAACAAAGAGGCCAAAATGCAACCTTTTCGCTGCAGCGCCAGTAGCTAAGGCCCACTGGCCCTTGCTCACTGCAATGAGCAACAGCCAGTGGCTGTTTTGCTTGCAACTCGCTGCAGGGAGTTTCTTCTCACAGCAACGACCAGGCACAGTTGACGACGCTTTTTCTTGACATTTTTAGGATATTTGGGATCTTTACTTATATCCTTTCACCTTACTTTTTCCAAAGATGTTTTTAGAGAGACGTAGATCAGACCAAGTGTATGGCGAGAGATTCGCATCCTCCTCGTATTGACTACTCGCAAGTGTACGAGGTCAAAATTTTAGTATAGTGTGATCATGAAAGATTGGGTTATCGTATCCACAGGGATTGGTGTCGTTACTATCGAGTATCGCGTTTGTCATGACCTAACTTTTATCTAGGCTAAAAATAAATGTAATTAATTAATTAAACTAATACTAATATAACCTAAATTAACTATACTAATATACTAATATGTTTTAGGCGAAAGAATCACCTAGGGATTAATGTGTTTACAAATACGTGTTCGATCTCGATTTACCCATGTTTATGGTGTTCGACCTATTTGACAATCTCGGTACGTAAACTCCACCGCCACCTCTCCCGAGTGTAAGACAGGGGAATACATAACTTCAAGTCAATGAAGAAGTCCCCCTCAACGTCCTAACAACCCTAGGTCATGTGAGTCTCGCCTAGCGTCATTGATTGCATACAATCCAAATCCCGACCAGGTCATTGGATCGTGCGTTGTATTTACCCTATCGACAATCTCCATTCTAAAACTACCTCGCCACCTCTCCTGAGTGTAAGACGAGGGATATAAAACAATTTCGTGTCAACAAAGAAGTATCCCTCAATGTCTTAACGACCCTAGGTCACGTGAGTCTTGCTACAACGTCATCGATTTTCCACAATCAAAACCCCAACCGGGTTATAGAATCGTGGAGTCGATTTACCCTAATCCGAATCTGGGATCCGAATCTGGGATTTGTCAAACCCTGTATTCTCCATGTATCTAACTAAGCATGATTAACAAATAATACGATAAACACAATCAAACTACAAAGAACAAACGTAAACGCAACACCGAAATAATCCAAATACATATTCATAAATTTATTATTAATCCCAATACAATCCATGTTTAACTACGGCCATAACCACATTTACAATGAAAGAACGAGCTAAACATGCTCACATGATCCTAAGTTAAATAAATAAGGAAAAGAATAGAAGAACTTAGCATCGTTCGAAGATTAGCTGCTAAGAATGCTCAACTATCGCTTCGCTGTCTTGTCCACTTCGGGATGTGAGCTCCACCTCTAAAACTCCTAAACCTAAGCCTAAGTATGGCCTAAAGTGCCCATATGGTCAGGGGCTCAAGAGGAGGGGAGATGAGTGGGTATTTATAGACAAAATATCTTAAAATATCTAATAAAAATATCTAGGCTATGCAGAGTGTCATAGCCGCGGCCGTGGGATTCAGCGTCGTGGCGATGGAGTAGGTCGGTTAGTTGATCGCCGTGGCGGTGAGGACAACGGTGGATTTGGAAAACATTCTATTGGTTTACCGCCTAGGCGGTGGTCCGTCGGTAGAATTTGTGTCTTCTTAGAATTTTCACCGCTGCAGTGGTGGTCAGGACGCCGCGGCGGTGGGCTTGTTTCACAGTTTTGCCTCTGAACATGTTTTTCCATCGTTCTTCGATCGTTTTTGGTTCTATCTCATCGTTTTTGCTCCAGTTTCCTATCTTTTCGTCCCACATACCTGTTTTAATACAAAAGTATAAAAACTAATTAAATTATAATAAAATACTATATAAACGCTCAAAAATTAACTTAATTCGGTTTGGAAATATGTAAGTAGATCACACCAATCAAATATCCCAAACGTGAAATTTGGCTAGTCCTCCAGCCAAACACACACTAAAATGAAAAAAACACAACGAAATAAAATAACAAACATCCTAAAAACAATCTAAACATAACGAAATGTGAGTTTTGACTTCTTCTAACGGCCTATTTATTTTTCCCTCAACAACCGCCAATCATATCGAGTCCAGGCGGTAACACACACCATGTAATGTTCTATATTTTTGACATGCAATAATGGTGAACGTCATTCTAGATCCTGTAAACGTGTATGTGCGAGACTCAATAGTATGGCTATACAACGACCGAATTGGATTATCCCCCAATGAAATTCTTGAATTAAACCGTGAAGGACTAGGATTTTCATAAGCCTGATTAAGGTCCACTCTCCACTAATATAGGTTGAGTAGTTCATAGAGATCAGAAGGACTTGGTTCGGTTATGGAATATTTGGCCAAGGGTATTTCGGAATAGAAAACGGGTTAACGTTGTTAACTTAATATTACCCAAGGCTCAACGCTTGGCACATTCACTCTTGACCCCCATAGATAAATTGGAAACAATTCTAAACATGCATTTTCTATCGACATACTCACTTGTCAAAAGAAACGTAAATTTTGTTTTTTGATTTTTTTTTATTCTTTCAATTATTTTTTTTTTTAATTTTTTTTAACTAACCACACCCCCAAACTTATTCGATTAGTATTATTTCACGGGTGTGGTTAAAACAAACGAAAAACGACAAGTGAGTACTCAAATACCAAACCAATTAGAAGTTTGCCCTAAACCCAACCGCTCACATCAAGAAGCATTTGCAATTGCTAACTTGATTCACTCAAATGTGCCTTTAATCCAGCGATATAGGTTTGGAAAAAGATCAACTAGCCAGGGTATTAGCTTATGTGTCCAGAATTCAATTGGCATTTTAGGCTTCGACAAGGTAACGAGGGATAAACATATTACATGGTAGGCTTAAAAAGGCTCAAGCGATAAAAAGAATGCCTAAATCACACCTCCTGAACTACCTCGCCTAGGATTTTGCCTCAAGTTTTCCCTCAATCAGGTTCTAGAATCCTTAATGTGTCACGAATTTGGCTAATCGATAATCATCCTCAAATTAATTTAATAGAAATACATGAGTCTATGTGCTTGTGCAAATTAGGATCTACAATAACTTTGACCAAAAAACATTGTCAAGCACACAGAATCACACATGCATGGGTATTACCCTTGACCTCGAAAATAACCAGGGGTAATCTCATCATCAGGTAACGGCCCAGATAAATGCAAGACAACAACAACAAATAAACACATTCTAACCTAAACACACATGCAATTTGAGAAAACGATAACACATAAACTAACATACTACATACTACACATCACTTCCGAACTTAAAACAGACAATGTCCTCAGTGATCCCAATCATCATTCTCAACAAATAAAATTAAAGCATGCTGACGAAGGGGGTTTAGAACACGTACCTGGGAGGCGAGAGGATCTCGCCTTCGTTTAAATTCGATGGGGATGGATTTAATTTATTTGACCTTGGGTTGCCTCCCAAGAAGTGCGTGGTTTAATGTCCTCGGCCCGACATTTTCAGAACACCCTTAAGCTTGGCGAGGTTTTGCTTTGGATGGCTCGATCTTGCAACTAAATGCCTCATGGGCTTATGTGTATGGCCCCACACAATAAAACGAATTGGAATCCCGTCGAAAGGGATGCATCAATACCTGTCGATCTAACATCGGCAAATACCCTGCATAAGAAACAAAAACAAAACTACAAACAAAAATTATATACAAAAGAAATGCCTAAAGTAAAATTGGGTCATTTACTTACAATATCGACAATAAACGAAAAAACACAATCTCCGGCAATCGTTATCAAAAAGTTAGTAGCAATTACTGAAAACTATGACAGTAACCAATCCCTGGCAACGGCGCCAAAAACTGATACGGTGAGGGATTTGCATCCTCCTCGTATTGACTACTCACAAGTGTACGATGTCAAAGTTTTAGTATAGTGTGATCGTGAAAGATTGGGTTATCGTATCCACAGGGATTAGTGTCGTTACCATCGAGTATCGCGTTTGTCATGACCTAACTTTTATCTAGGCTAAAAACAAATGTAATTAATTAATTAAACTAATACTAATATAACCTAAATTAACTATACTAATATACTAATATGTTTTAGGGGAAAGAATCTCCTAGGGATTAATGTGTTTACAAATACGTGTTCGATTTCGATTTACTCACATTTACGGTATTTGACCTATTTGACAATTTCGGTACGTAAACTCCATCGCCACCTCTCCCGAGTATAAGATGGGGGAATACATGACTTTGAGTTAACGAATAAGCCCCCCTCAACGTCTTAACGACCCTAGGTTATGTGAGTCTTGCCCAGCATCATTGATTGCACACAATCTAACTCTCGACCAGGTCATTGGATCGTGCGTTGTATTTACCCTATTGACAATCTCCATCTAAAACTCCTTCGCCACCTCTACCCAGTATAAGATAAGGGATATAACACAAATTTGTGTCAATGAAAAAGTCCCCCTCAACGTCTTAACGACCCTGGGTCATATGAGTCTTACCCCAACGTCATTGATTGTCCACAATCCAAACCCCGGTCGGGTTATAGAATCATGGAGTTTGTTTACCCTAATCCAAATTCGGGGTTTGTCAAAACCCCGTATTCTCCATTTATATATCTAAGTATGATAAACAAACAATACAATAAACACAATCAAACTACGAAGAACAAACATAAATGCAACACCGAAATCATCCAAACATATATTCATAAATTTATTGTTAATCGCTATACAATCCATGTTTAACTATGACCATAACCGCATTTACAATGAAAGAATGAGCTAAACATGCTCACATAATCCTAAATTAAAGAAATAAGAAAAAGAATCAAAGAACTTAGCCTCGTTCGAAGATTAGCCGCTAAGAACGCTTAACGATCGCTTCGCCGTTTTCTCCACTTCGGGATGTGAGCTCCACCTCTAAAACTCCTAAACCTAAGCCTAAGTATAGACTAAGGTGCCCAAATGGCCCGGGGGGCTCAAGATGAGGGGAGAGGAGTGCGTATTTATAGATAAAATATCTCAAAATATCTATTAAAAATATCTAGGCTATGCAGAGGGTTACCGCTGCGGTCATAGGATTCAGTGCCGCGGCAGTGGAGTAGGTCGGTTAGTTAATTGCTGTGGTGGTAAGGACAACGGTGGATTTGGAAAATATTCTGCTGGTTCACTGCCTAGGCGGTGGTCCGTCAGTAGCATTTGTGTCTTCTCAGCATTTTCACCGCCGTGGAGGTGGTCTGGACGTCGCGGTAGTAGGCTTGTTTTACAGTTTTGCCTCCGAGCTTGTTTTTCCATCGTTCTTCGACTGTTTTTGGTTCGATATCATCGTTTTCGCTCCAGTTTCCTATCTTTTTACCCCACACACCTATTTTAATACAAAAAAAGTATAAAAACTAATTAAAACGTAATAAAATACTATATAAACACTTGAAAACTAACTTAATTCGGTTTGAAAATATGTAGTTAGATCACACCTATCACCAAGCATGAGGAACACATCATTGGAGAAGAGAAAATGATCTGGGAACGGATTTTGCAGAAGTAGAACCATCCACTTTACAAAATTGCTTTCCTTTCTTGTTTCTCTCTTTGTTTCTAAACGTTTGTTGTATGTTTGATGATGTTTATCTCATGTGTTGTTGAATATTCAGTTATGTCCATGAGCAGCTAAGCGTTTATTATCTAGGGATTGATGTAGTTCATGAATATACATGTTTGAGTAAATCTTTGTTTCGTTAACGATTGTTCATCCCTATTCGATTGTGTTTACCATTTTATTACTTCCATAGTGTGCTTTATATGATATTGTGGTTGGTTTGAGAATATGGGATTTGACACTAGGGAGAGGTAACCCTAGATTTGGACTAGGGTTAAAACACAACACGATGTTGTAATGTTTCGGGAGATTATTAGAACGTTTGCAATTCGTGAGGTTGGGGCAAGACTAATGTAATTATTTAGACGCTAGATAGGGATATCGGCGTTAACACGGTTGCATATTCACTTACTTTACACTCAGGAGAGGTAGTGAGTGAGTTTTAGACACCTAGATTGTTGGATAGATTGATAACCGTTAATGTAAACTAGACTAAATCAAACATTTATAAGTGAACGAAGTTAATCCCTAGATAATCCATTCTTATAGAATTAATCCCAAATATTTCGGTTTAATTAGTTTTTAAATAGAGAACACATATCAAATCTCTAATCGTCTAGATAAAATTGAGTTATGTCAATTGTAGTGCTTAACTAGTTCTAACGATAAATCCCAGTGAACGACACTCGATCTTTGGATCCACTTTATTAAAACTTGACATCGTGCACTTGCGAGTAATTCAAAGCGCATTTAAATATCGCAACACTAGCATCACCGGCCATTGAAGCCAATTTAGGCACAAGTGGATCTATTAGAGACTCTTTGGTAACTGAGTGTTAAGACTAAGTGTCTGAATATGTTGGTGGATTTTCATATACCACGGCGTTGCACAAATGGGTGAGCATGAACATAAATATTTAATTGAATTAGAGAGTGCGAGCTGGATTTTTGATAGATTTTCCATAAACAACACCAAGTAATGATACCTCTTGTTTAAGGGGATCGGTAATGAAAGAGATAGCCACCTCTTATGCTCGTTGTTTGATAACCTGTACAAATTCTTACACCGGGGAGGGTTCCCAGAGGAAAACCTCTGGGATAAGTGTCACGATATTGAAGAGATTCTTTAATGAATTCTAACAATTTAGAACTTACCCGAGATTATCTCACCTTCCCATATTTATAGGTGTTGCCCTTTTGGCGGGTGAAGATTAAATTATGAGAATGAGTTCCTCTCTTCCACGTAGAACTCCACCAGTTTCAGCCATTGGAGAACTTGAATGTATTATGCATGGGGGGAGGCTCATGTGATGGGCGTTCTGTATGAGCTCATTATTTGGACACATGAGCTCATCAGTTGGGCACATAAGGATTCAGGCAGAAGTTGGTCTCGGGGCAAGAACCCAAATGACCCACCACATAAGACTATTCAGATTGTGACGTGTGGACGGTGATATTTCATTCCACGTTGGTCTTTTAATGACAAAAGAAGAAATGAAAAAGTAGAGGTTGTGGACGAGTATTCCGAATCCCATATGATACTTGTATCTAATGTTCCGCATAAAAAAGATAAGAATAATAAAATTATCATGCATGGATTCTTTTATGATAAGATATAAATATATGAACATTTAATTTTTATAATTTCACTTAAGATTTATATCTCGAAAGTACATAAGTTTTAATTCGTAATTTAAGATTTTGATTTCATCATTCTTTTTCTATGAATTTTTATGTGTTTTGTAGTCTTTTTAACTAGATCTGACTAATTAATACATGATGTATTAACATGTGGCAGGCCTATGAGAGACATTTTCTGAAAAAAAACACACACACTAAATTTGATAGAAATGTGCCCATAATCTATTAATCTTCGGCATAAAATTACCGATTGTGATCAATATGGAAAACTACAAATATATAAAACTTCGAGGGGGCAACGCGAAAAAATTGATTTATTAAAATAAAATAGAAGTTTTTATTATTTAGTCCTATTAGAGAGACCATGTATAAAAAAAAAAAAATCTTTTGAAAAGTTCACTCATAATTTAGACCACACGGTACAACTAATTAAATATTTAGTCATTGGCAGATAAAAAATGCTTGTAAAAAGACACATATACCCCTGAAACAAAACCCTCTCTTTTATGATTTACGTTAACCGTTAACGTGCTCTGTCTTTCTCTCTCTCTTTATCCGATCATTCATTCCATAATCTTCATTCTCTTTCTCTAAACCCTAGTTCACTCTCTCTCTCTCTCTCTCTCTCTCCTAGTAAGAGAAAGCTCTCTCGTTCTAAAGATCTTGGTTCGACGTGAAACCAGCGGCGAGCTTGCGATTAGTGGGTTCTCACCATACCTCTCTCTCTCTCTCTAGAAGAAATGAAGTCTGACACAAAGATTATCTTCATCCTTCTTCTATACACAAACAATCGGTGGGTTCTCAACCTTTTTCTTCATCGTTGGAAGTGTGTGCAGCTTTTATGGAAAAAAAAATGGCTCACTCAATCACTGTCTACTAGTGCGTAGTGCACTGCTGCATTGGCAAAATGGAGCTTGTGTCCTCCATGGCTATGGTGTCTCTCTTTCTCTATTTGCAGTCGATTTTCATCTCAGTCCAGTGCTTCACCGATGACCACCACTAGCCAAATCCGGCAACCACCGTTGCACACCAGCCAGATCTGGACCACCGAATGCCACCGCCCATCCAGATTCGACCACCGAATGCCACTACCATCCAGATCAGACAACCGTTGGCCACCACTAGCCAGATCTGGCAACCACCATGGGCCATTCAGCTGTTTACTTGTAGCCTTTCTCTCTCTCTTGAATTTTGGACATAGTTTTTGCTCTTTTTTTTTTTTTTTAATTTTGTTTCAAGTAAAGTTGAGTGATGCTTATACCCAGATCATTTTCAGATATGGATGTTTTTGGAATCTATTTTTTTAGTGAACATAGTATTTTTTATGGTGGGGATAAAATGTTTTTGGATGTTTTTGGGATCATTTTCAGATCTAAATGTTTTTGGGATCTGTTTTTTAATGGTGGGTGCTGATCCTAAAATTTTGATGGACAATTAAATATTGTTGCTTTTGGTAGAACTAATGAATTTATTCAGTGTTTCACTTTATAAGTTCCAGTGAAGATATTATCATGAAGAAAATGAATGTTGAAGAGACTAACAAAGATGATGGACATTAAGAGATCGAAGAAATTGAAGAATTGAAGAACCTAGAGAAAATAACTCAGGTTAAATTTTTACTCTTAATTTATCCCGATTAGGATCACACATGACACAAAATATTTTTACGATTATGTGTGGTTTTTTATAGAATCCTAATTAATTAACAAATTTGCTCCTATGTGTAATTGAAGAAAGATAATTGATTAAAATTGAATTTAAGGATTTAGTAGAGTTAACCGAGAAAATAATTCTTTTAAAGGGTAAAAACATCGAAGAAATTGACTGAAAATGAATTAAGGAGAGGTGTTCCAAGAATAGTCGGTCGACAGGTAAGTCAACTTGTGGTTATAAGGCAAACTCTCTGGATCATTCACTCGATAGGTAAGTTGACTTATGGAACTCTCTGAATCGTCCGGTCGACAGGTAAGTCGACTGATGGCGAAGCAATTTTGCCTTGGGCTACGTCCTAAATTGGGTGGTCTGATGAGAATATATCAGTTGTACCAAGAGATCTGTTGCATGTTTCAATTGACCCAATAATACAGGTAAGGGCAAAAAGATTCAAACAAGCACTTAATGAGCTTATTTGAGAGATTAAGGCCGAAACTACAATGGTGAAGCCCAAATTAGGCCCATTGGACAGTCAAGGCCTAGTCCACCTCATCAATGCAAGCGAATGAGCTTAAAGTGTGATCCTGAATGGGCCAAGAATGAGACCCACGAATTTTATTTTATTTATTTTATTATTTTAAGTCTTTTAATTATTTTTTAGGCTGATTTGTAAAGCTTGATTGCCAAATAAATCATTGCTTTTTCCAACTAAGAATGTAAGGGAAATTAGGAAGCTTCTTTATTCTTTATTTAGCAATTAGATTTTAGGGTTTCCTTTTTCCTCCATGTAAACTCACAAATTTCCAAATGTATTAGGGTTTCTTTCTTATTCTCTTGGCCGCCTATTTAAGGGGCTTTGTAGACCTACGAATTTTACACTTTTGATATTGATTAATATATTTTGGGAGAGTTTTGTCTTGAGTTCTTCAAAAAACTTTTCTGAACTTATCAAGTGTTCTTGTGGCGTTCAACCTCTTTGGTTTTGTGGCGTTCAACCTCTTGGCCGAAATATATAATCAAATTTGGTCAATTTTTGATTTTGTCTTAGTGTGCATCTTCAATTCTCAATTGAAAGTTGCTGTTTCAAAAAAAAAAAAAAAAAAAATTCAGCAGGCCCTCCCCCCCAAAAAAAAAAATTGAGAATTATTTATTCTTGTTCTATGCCATAAACATTTCTTTGTGCTCTTCTTGTTCACTTTGTTTTCATTCCTAAAATCTCATTTTAGTGAATCAATTTGTTGAGTTTGGATTGCCACAAGGAAATGTTTGATTGAGATTGGTTAAGTTCAATAAAGAACTAAAAGAATGAACTAAAGAGTGGAAAAAGGCAAGAGAGTGTGAGTTCATAAGCAGGTAAAAGCCGAATTTGAATGATACATGAGTGGAGTGACATAGTTTGAGTGTAAACATGTGAGGGAGTGTTTGTGAGGTTTGCTAACTTTGTTTTGCAAGTTACTAAACATGTCCCGAGAAACAAACAAAGGCTCGTCCGATAAAACACTAGAAATAATGGACGTCATGGATGTAAAAAAAATTTACAAGGCCTTGGAGCAAAAGCTTCAACGGTTAAACTTGCGGTTTGATGAAGTGCATGAGTGACTAGATAAAGTTAAGTCTAGTGCACAAAAGGAGCAGCCACCGAGAGCTCATAATGTACAACAAAGAGAGATAAATCAGCCTCAGTTCGAATATGAAGATGATTATGGGAATGACCTAGATGAAGAAGATCGCATCTCTAATGCAAGCTTGGGTAGATTTGGGCGTGGATAATAACTTGAAAATCATCAAGGTGAAGATACCGTCATTCCAAGGAAAAAACGACCCTGAAATATACTTGAAGTGGGAGAAGAAGGTAGAGTTGATCTTTGAGTGCCACAACTACTCCAAGGAGAAAAAGGTAAAATTTGTTGTAATTGAATTTATTAACTATGCTATAATATGGTGGGATCAATATACGGCGAGTGTTTTTTACGTGCTCGCGTATTGACTACTCACAAGTGTACGAGGTCAAAATTTTAGTATAATGTGATCTTGAAAGATCGGATATCGTATCCACATGAATTGGTGTCGTTATTATCGAGTACCGTGTTTATCATAACCTAACTTTATCTAGGCTAAAAATAAATGTATTTAATTAATTAAAACTAATACTAATATAGTCTAAATTAACTATACTAATATAATGAGATGTTTTAGGGAAAAGAATTGTCTAGAGATTAACTCAGTTTACAAATACTTGTTCGATTTCGATTAACTTACGTTTACAGTGTTCGACCTATTTGACAATCTCTGTTCGTAAAGTCCTCTGTCACCTCTCCCGAGTGTAATACGGGGGAATACATGGCTTCGTGTCATTGAAGAAGTCCCCCTCAACGTGTTGGTGGAACTAATGGTTTGTTAAGTGTTTCAGTTAATTAAGTTCCAGTGATGAAGATGCGATGACAAATTATGAATGGATGCTAAATGATAATGTCAAAGATGATGAAGAATTAATAGTTTAAAGAAATTATGGAAAACAACTCGGGTGAATTTCAACTCTAAATATCCCAATTAGAAACACACACGGCACAAAAAGTTTTTATTGTTTATGTGTGTTTTGATAAGATGAAATTATTTACTCCTATGTGTATTTGGAAATAAATATTTATAATTAACTACAATAGAATTTAAGAAGTTAGTGGAGCTTATTTAGAAACGAAAATGGCTAAAGAGGCGAAAACGTAAATAAGAATGAGTTAAAAGCGAGTTCAGAAAAGAGATCTAGCATGCATAAGTTGACCGAACCAAACAAATGAACTCTCTATATCTCTAAGTCAACAGGTAGGTCGACCGGTGAAGGTAAATCAAACTCTTTGAATCTCCAAGTCGACAGATAGGTCGACCGATTAACGCAGCAACTTTGGCTTGACTACATCCTGAATCTAGCAGTCGACTGATCGGTCAACTGAGGGCGCTGTTTCAGGATAATGAGGATTCCGAATTCATATCTAAAAGTAGCCAGTTTTTGTTGGGATTTGTGAGGGATTTAAGGGATCTTATTATATTTAAGATATGCTTCACCTATTGTTTAAATCCTATTAAATTGGTTCATTAAATTTTAATATTTCTCAATTTGATACATATAATTGTTTCTATTCTATTTAATTGAGATTGAGAAATATTTGGGGGACTTAATTGAGATATTTAAAAGCCATTTATTAAGTGAATTGAACCAAAATGAAGTCATAATGATATACGGGGTCTAAGAGAGAATTTAAGTGTCATGATACATGGGAACTAACTGTTAGAGAGCTGATTTATATCCCATATATATAAACCTGCATTTTTCATATATCATTAAACAGTGAATAAAAATCAAGAGAAGTGAGCTTAAAGAGATAAGATCATATTGTGCTGTTCTAAGAGTTATCTTTCTGAGATTTTATGAGAGTTATTCTAAGAGACGATCTTGAGAATCATTGCTAGTAATCTTTGCTGCTACCGAATCTGAAGTATCATCGCTCTATTTATTTTTTCTGTGGATTTCGGGTGAGATCTTTCCAATTACTTTCTGTTGTGCATTGCTTGTTTAATTTTTGGAAATTGATCTTTAGAAATTATTTCTGATTTTTATTGAAGAAAATATTTTATAAACAATTTCTGGAATTTGATTACGTGCTCAATTATTTTCTACCCATCTTTTGTTTAATATTAAATTTTCAATCTTATATTTTTCTATCACTAGATTTGGGATATTAATCGAGTTTTAATTTATCTGAGATAGTAGAAGTTTCGAGTGAGATAATCTGCTTATCAATTTGTATTGATGAATAGTATGATGGATTAAATATTATTGGGGGTATTTAATCAAATGGTAGCCGATTTTCAGTCTCTTCCTATAAAGAGATTGAGCTAGTAATTATTCCTAGATAAAATTGATTTTGAGTTAATTTTGTAAATGTCCCATCTTTACCTGAAAAAATGATAGTTGGAGTGTTTTTGTGAGGTTTTAATTCTTGAGCCTAAGGTATAAAAAAAAAAATAGGTTGTGATTCTCCCTATAATAGAATTAGGTTATTCTTGAACTTGTAAAAAGTAGAAGTTATTCCTAAACCTGTGAAAAGGAATTTGTAAAGGTTGATTCTGAACCTGTGAAAAGAATCAATATGAGGGTTTGGTTCTTACCTGTAAAGGGATCTTGTGATTAGTGGGTGCGAATCTCCATGGGGTTCTAAGGACTGGATTAGCCAAGAGTATCTTGGTGAACCAGGATATATCGGTGTGTGCTGCAATCTTTAATTTGTTTATCTTGTGATTGTTTGGGTGTGCACCTAGAGCTTATTACACTTATCCATTGCTATAAAGATAATAATTAATTTTAGGATAAAATTAATTGTTTGATTTTTGAAGTGTTATTATTTCTCTGATAATTATTTAATTACCCAATTCACCTCCCTCTTGGGTATTCTACTGGGGCAACAATTGGTATCAAAGTTGGTTTTAGCTCGATTAGGCTTAACATCCTACCTAAACCGGTCACATGCACACATTATGGATAATGTGTTTTGTGTATCCGCTTTTGATAGTGGTAAATGCGTTTATGATAATGTGATCTATGATTCTTGTTATTCTTGTGATAGTGATGGAGATGATGATAATGAAAATGCCCATATTATTATGGAAAAATTACTTTCACTCACATTATTTTTTGCTAAAGAGAGCTTGAGTTTAAAAAGAAAAATCGCTTCTTTTGAAAATGGTGGAAAAAGTATTCGAAAATCTAAAATGCATTTAGATGATTATTGTGGTTCAAAAGAGTTTTCGGACGTTGTTTTTTAAATTAACAATTTGCTTTCTAAAGTAGATTCTCTTGAAAATGAAAATAGAGTTTTAAAAAATATTATTGAGATGATTTCTAAGCAAATGTCAGATCTTGTTTCTAAAATTGATTTACTTAATTTTGAAAAATCAAAATTCGACCTTAAGTCTATTTCGAGAGATTCTGAAAATATTTTTTCTAGGCAAAGTGTATATGCTTCATCGTCTCATTCTTCATCACAAACCAGTGATAATTATGTGGTTATTGTTGGAAATTATTTTTATTTTACATCTCGTGCTTTCTATGATAAATTGGATTTGAGATGTCATTATTGTAATAGGGTTGGGTATTTTAAAGTATCATGTCCGTTTTGAAACCCTAAATTTATGTCTAACAAGGAAGGATCCAAAATGAAATGGATACCGAAAAAAACTATTGAAATATCTTGTGCAAAATTACATAATGTCGGAAGTAGACCTGAAGGAGCAAACAAAGAAGTTATATCAAAGCCAAGATAAGAAGTCCCCAAGGATCCACAAACGACTCATACAAAGCAAAAAGATGCACCAAAGACAAAAATGTGAAGTTGCAAAGAAGTCACAAGAGAAATATGCAAAGAGAAAAATTGTACAAAATCCAAGATGAGATATCACTAGGAAGGCATAAGCGATACGTACAAAGGGAATCATCAATGAATCAAATGGGAAAAATCAAAGGAAGAGAAGATACGAATAAGCCAAGAAGAATTGCGCACCCATATCAATTATGAACTTAAATGACTTAAAAAGTAAAGTCGCCCCTAAAGATATAAGAAGTACTCCTAACCCTCCGCATTTTAAATTTATTAAATTTGTTAAAGATAGAGAGTCCCGATTTACCAAATAGGTAAGTTGGTAATTATTTCTAAGATCTATTCTAAATGAGTCATTCTCCTGTTGTCTTAGAAACATTCTATGGTGATTATGACAATCACATTTAGTTAGAGGGTATTAACATGTTTTTATGTGCTTATATCAAGTAGTGATCATGTGTTAATTTTAAAACAGGTTATGTGATTTAGAGGATTAATCGAGTATTAGTGATTTTACTAAATAATGCTAATTATTTGTTGTATATGTATTTTAGTAGGATTATTTGTATAATGTGTTATCATTCATGCTATTTATTTTTATACAAATAAGTTGGTTTGAGTTAATTTTTTTATTAATCTTGATTTTTTAATATGCATGTTATTCATTGAGATATGATTCGTGTTCTTGAGCATTATTGGTTATTGTTCAAAAATAGAGTTGAAATTTTTATGAAATAAGTATACATTATATTGATAGCTTCATAAACTATCATTGAGAGATGTTTCATATCTTAGTGCTTCAAAGATTATATATTTCTTCTTAAAATGAATTAGTTTGTTTACACTTATATAGTGAGAGATTGCTTGTTAAGAATGATGTTTTTGGTGTGGATTTTGATGAATTGAGTAGACTTGATATTTATCTATAATAATGATCCACATAGTGTTGATGTTTTGTGCCAAAAAGTTGATTTGTTAAAATGAGTTTTGTTTTTTTAAAGTTGAATTTATAAGTTGATTCAATGTGCTTTTAAAAGAGTTATATATGTATATCTGGATTTAATTACTTTAGATTTACTCTTTCAAGTATATTATGTGTTTGCCTAAAGTAGAATTATTGGTTGTGTTTCCTCCTCCCTAAATTTTGTTTTTGAAAATGACAAAAGGGGTGAATTTGTTGATGTTTTAATAAGGGGGAGTTTTAGTTAATGTTTTATTAAGAGGGAAGTTTATTTTTTAAATTTGTGCTTTATTGATTATGTTTTTTAAAATCATCATTCTTATGCTTCAATGAGTTATAAAACTCGTCCTCGGATTCAGGAGGAGTGTGGTTATATTATTGTTTTGAAAACAATATCAAAGTTAATTGTCATCATCAAAATCTTGGGATCAACATAAGCAATCCCGAGGAAACAAATGAGCTTCAAAGGCAGGTTAGTGAGCTTATGGAGAAAGGGTATGCACGTGAAAGCATGAGTTCTTATGCGGTTCCCATATTGCTTGTACCTAAGAAAGATGGTATGTGGAGAATGTGTGTGGATTGTCGTGCCATCAACAATATCTTTGTAAAGTATCGACATCCCATTCCTAGATTAGATGATGTGCTTGATGAATTGCATAATTCTTGTATGTTTACTAAAATTGATCTTAAAAATGGATATCATCAGATTATAATGAGGGAAGGTGATGAGTGGAAAACCACATTCAAAACAAAATATGGTTTATATGAGTAGTTGGTTATGCCTTTTGGGTTAACCAATGCACCTAGTAAGTTTATGAGATTAATAAACCATGTTTTGCGTATTTTTATTGGGAAATGTGTGGTTGTATACTTTGATGATATTCTGATTTATAGCAAAAACTTAGATGAGCATATTGAATATTTAAAACTTGTTTTAGATGTTTTGAGAAAAGAAAAGTTGTTTGCTAACCTAAAAAAGTATACCTTTTTGCACAGATAAACTTGTATTTCTTAGTTTTGTCGTTAGTGCTAAGGAAATTGAGGTGGATAAAGAAAAAGTTAAGGCAATCAAGGATTGGCCGAAACCTACAATTGTGGGACAGGTGAGAAGTTTCCATGGGCTGGCTAGCTTCTATCGGAGGTTTGTGAAAGATTTTAGTAGCCTAGATGCACCTTTAACTGAAGTTGTAAAAAAGAATATGGGTTTTAAGTGGGGTGATGAGCAAGAAAAGATATTTAATTTGATTAAGGAAAAATTGATTAATGCACATTTGCTTGCTTTACCTAACTTCACAAAAAAATTTGAGATTGAATGTGATGTTTCAGGAATAGGTATTAGAGCTGTTCTAATGCAAGAAGAGCGTCTACTTGCCTACTTTAGTGAAAAACTAAGTGGCTCAGCCTTGAATTACTCAACATATGACAAAGAGATGTATGAATTGATTAGGGCATTGGAGACTTGGCAACACTATCTTTAGCCAAAAGAATTTTTGATTCACGCGGATTATGAATCTTTGAAGCATTTCAAGGGTCAACAAAAGTTGAACAAGCAACATGCAAAGTGGGTGGAGTTTATCGAAATGTTTCCTTATGTGATCAAGTACAAGCAAGGTAAGGAAAATGTTGTGGCAGATGCATTATCTCGAAGGTACGTCTTACTTTCTACCTTAGATGCCAAATTGCTTGATTTTGAGTACATTAAAGATTTGTATGTTGGTAATGTATTCAATGCATGTGAGAAAATGGCATTTGGTAAGTTCTTTAGGAATAATGGGTTTTTGTTTAGAAAAAATAAATTATATGTGCCTAAATGTTCATTGCTTGACTTGCTTCTTAAAGAAGCTCATGGGAGTGGTTTAATATGGCATTTTGGCATATCTAAGACTTTAGATGTTTCATGAACACTTCTTTTAGTCTCATATGAAACGTGAAATAGAGAGAATTTGTGAGAAGTGTATTATTTGTAGGCAAGCTAAGTCTAAGGTTAAGCCTCATGGTTTGTATACTTCTTTGCCTATACCTAGTGAACCTTGGATTGATATTTCTATGGATTTTGTGTTAGGTTTTCCTAGGTCAAAAGGAGGTCGAGATTCTATATATATGGTTGTAGATAGGTTTTCTGAGATGACTCATTTTATTCCATGTCATAAAACTGATGATGCATCACATGTTACTGATTTGTTCTTCAAGGAAATAGTTAGGTTGCATGGCATGCCTAAGACTATTGTTTCGGATAGAGATGCTAAGTTCTTAATCTATTTTTGGAAGACTTTATGGGGTAAGCTCAGAACTAAACTTTTATTTTTTACTACTTGTCACTCACAAACTGATGGTCAAACCGAAGTAGTTAATAGGACTTTATCTACTTTATTACGTGCTATAATACAAAAGAATTTGAAAACATGGGAATATTGTTTGTCGCATGTAAAGTTTGCATATAATAGGAGTGTGCATTCTATAATTAAGTTTTTACCATTTGAAATTGTGTATGGTTTTAATCCATTGACTCCTTTGGATTTAACTTCTTTACCTATGCATGATCGTGTCAACTTAGATGGGAAGAAGAAGACTAATTTTGTTAAGTAGATCCATGAGAAGGCTCGACAAAATATTGAGAGGAGAACTGAGCAATATGTCAACCAAGCTAATAAGGGGCGCAAGAAGGTTGTATTTGAACCTGGAGATTAGGTTTAGTTGCGTATGAGGAATGAGCGGTTTCTCCAACAAAGGAATTCTAAGCTACTTCTAAGAAAGGATGACCATTTTCAAGTGATGGAACGAATCAATGATAACACCTACAAATTAGACCTTCCAAGTGAGTTTAAAATAAATGCTCCTTTTAATGTGTCAAACTTGTTTCTGTTTGGTGTAGGTGAAGATTTGAGGACAAATCCTTTTCAAGAAGGAGGGAATGATGAGAATATATCAACTGCACCAAGAGATCCATTGCATGTTCCAGTTGGCCTAATAATACAGGCAAGGACAAAAAGATTCAAAGAAGCACTTAATGGACTTATTTGAGAGACTAGAGCCGAAACACAATAGTGAAGCCTAAATTACACCCATCGGACAGTCAAGACCTAGTTCACCTCATCAATAAAAGTGAATGGGCTTAAAGCATGATCATGAACGGGCCAAGAATGAGACCCACAAATTTTATTTTATTATATTATTTTAAGTCTTTTAATTATTTTTTAGGCTGATTTGTAAGGCTTGATTGCCAAGTAAATCATTTCCTTTTCCAACTAGGAATGTAAGGCAAATTAGGAAGCTTCTTTATTCTTTATTTAGCAAATAAATTTTAGGATTTCCTTTTTCCTCCATGTAGACTCACGAATTTCCAAGTGTATTAGGGTTTTTTTCTTATTCTCTTAGCCGCCTATTTAAAGGGCTTTGTAAACCTACGAAATTTACACTTTTGATATTGATTAATATATTTTGGGAGGGTTTTCTCTTGAATTCTTCAAAGAACTTTTCTGAACTTATCAAGTGTTCTTGTGGTGTTCAACCTCTTTGGTTCGTGATTCACTTATAATCATTGGGTCAATGATTCTCTTATACTTTTAGTTGGCGTTTCATTTATAAACATTGGATCGAGGTCATCTATCTTTCAATTTCTATATATTTTTTTTATTTCGTTACAAATCTAATTTTAGTTCAATCCTTGCGAAGAAACCCTAAGTTGGTTTTGGGTCTCACTAATCCTCAGTGAGATTCTTATTACGGTCGACCAATGGGTGTTGGTTAGTCAATCGATAGTCAGTTTCAGGATTTGTGGAATTTCTAGATTTATTCAATTACTAGCCGTTTTATGGTTATGATATGAGAGATATCTTAGGGATCTAAATTTAATTGAGATATAATTTATGTATTCTATTATCCCTATTAATTTGATCTATTTAATTAAATGTTATTTTAATTAAAGTGCTTTAATACTTTCTATTTTGATGAATTTCGATTTAAAAATGTTTAAGGACCAAAATGAGATTTTTTCAAGAATATTTATAAATGAAAAAGATTTATTTTGATTATATATGATGTATGGGGTCTTGGTGTGTCATTTAATGACATAATATTTGAAAAATAGCTATTAAAAGATATTTTTGAAATTCCTATATTTAAACCTGCGAATTTTGAGTTTAAATATTGCTATTTTAGTGGAGAATATTTTGGGCCTAAAGTATGGAAGAGATTTAAGTGATTTTATTTTGATCTTACGATTTAGTACATATATTTAAATATAATTCTTTCTATACTTTCATTGATTAAGATCAAATTATTTTGGAGACTAAATTGAGAGCTTTAGAAATTATATTATTAAGTTAAATATACTAGAATTGAAAGGAATCAATATATGTGATCTATAGGTGATTTTAAATGACATATTTTGTAAAAACTAGCCGTTGTAAGATTTGTGAAAATTGTGCATTAACATTAACGTAAACCCAACTCAAACACACATTCACCTCAAAAGGACAAAATACCACATATGATAATTAACGTTGATATACACAAGACAAAAATATACAGCAGGACGTTAACTTAAATATTCAAGCAAAATACGTTAACGCACAAAACCTCCCAAAACAAAATTCGTTAACGTTAAAATCTACAGCTCGATGATAAAAAATGCGTTAATGTTTAATGCATACAAACAGATGGAGAAAGATGTGATAATGTGAATTCACGCACACAAAAAATAAAAATAAAATTGAAATGTGTTAGTGTTAACGTAAAATTCAAATCGTAGTTTTGTAATACAGACAAAGTTTGACAAAAAAATAGGCAGATGTCTATTGCTGAAAATGAGTTAATGTTAACGTACACAAAACATATAAGGAAGATGAGTTAACATGAATACAAAAAAAAAATATATATATATATATATATATGAAATACAATAACGTTGACGTGAAATTCAAATGTAGTTTTTTAATATAAGCAAGGTACATTGCTTGAACATTTAAGTTAATGTTAATGTCATGTGTGTAGATTTTTTCTTGTTACATAAGACAAAATGACAGAATTGTAAATATGAGTGAATAGGGGTCAAAATGTAAGGATTTTTTTCCTAAAGTTTCAGGGTCCAAAATGTAAATTCAATTGAAAACCAATATTGAAGGCCAATCGTATATTATGCAATTGCCCGGAGTTCTCCTTTCACTCCTCTCTTCAATTTCTTCACCACGAAATTCGACTTAGCAATGGCTCCAATACACAAAGAGGACCCATCTCCAGCCTATGCAGAAACTGTGAACGAAATCATGAAAACATACAAATCTCTGCCGCCCAGACCTTCCATTGAAGAGCTTGAAGCTGCCATAGCCGTTGTCAAAACAGTGACCACTGAAGAACAGCTCAGGCTAGATGAAATCTCCAAGCAAATTCCACCACAAGACGTTCCACCGGAGCTTTTCTCCGTGCTTCTTCAGGTGAGGAAGTCCATGGTGTTGTTCATGAGCCATGAACAGAGGAAAGAGGCTCTGAACTTGATTGAAACCGATGAAATTTTTCAGAGATTCGATGAACTCATTCGGAGAGCTTCCGATTTGCTTTCTGGGGTTGATTCCAGTGACGCAATTGAAGAAATTGAAATAAAAATTGTGGGCAGTGACGAGGGTTTGATCAAAAAAGAAGAATTCAAAGAGCCAAAGGCTCACGAATTCAAGGGTTTGGCAAGCAGTTCTTCCTCATCTCAAGGTCTGCATAATTTTATTTTTATTTTTTATTTTTTATTTTTTTAGTCATAATTGTGATGTTTGTTAGAAGTAAATTTGCAAATTTTCTTAATTTCAGTCTTACTTTCTATTTACAGTATAAGAAGAAAATAGAAATTTTGATCAGACACAGACTATAATTCATGTGAGATGTCTAAAATTTAATTTAATTCAGCTGATGATTGTTTATTGATTGAATTTATAGGAGGGGAGAGCATGGAGAAGATGAATCTAATGGACGTGGCATCACTCATTGAAAAGACGGCAAAAATTGGAGCAAAAGTTGTTGATCTTGAAGCCAAATTGATGGACAAAATCGAGTGGCTTCCCCTATCACTTGGAAAATTATTGAATATCACCGATCTAAACCTCTCCAACAATCGAATCATGGCTCTTCCCTCCACCATTGATGGTCTCAGGGCCTTAAAGACGCTTGATATCCACTCAAACCAACTCATAAACCTCCCTGAATCAATCGGCGAACTCCAAAATTTGTCCGATCTAGACCTCCATGCCAACATGTTAAAATCACTCCCAAATTCCTTCCGAAGCTTGAAAAATTTACTCAATCTTGACTTGAGCTCAAACAATTTCACCCATTTGCCGGATTTAATTGGAGAACTTGATTCATTGAAGAGATTGATTGTTGAAACAAATGACCTTGAAGATGTTCCTTCTACGATTGGATCATGTTCTTCGCTTGTGGAGTTGAGGTTAGATTTTAATCAAATTAAAGGTCTTCCGGAGGCAATAGGGAAGCTAGAATGCTTGGAAATTCTAACTCTGCATTATAATCGAGTGAAAAGGTTGCCAACAACTATGGGTAATCTTTTGAATTTAAGGGAGCTTGATGTTAGTTTTAATGAAATCGAGAGCATACCCGAAAGCCTTTGCTCTGCGATCAGCTTGGAAAAGTTGAATTTGGGAAAGAATTTTGCTGATTTGAGAGAACTTCCAAAGTCGATCGGGAACCTTGAGAAGCTTGAGGAGTTGGACATAAGTGACAATCAAATTAAAATTTTGCCAGATTCTTTTGTGTTCTTGTCCAAATTGAGAGTTTTTCGTGCGGATGAGACTCCGTTGGAGGTGCCGGCAAGGCAAGTCGCCAAATTGGGGGCTCAGGTAACATTTGTTTATAACTTATGCTTCTTGCGTTTGAGTCTTTTATCCTAAATTTTTTTCGGCAAGGTCAGTGTGACCAATTAGACATGAAAAATAAAGTTTGAAGAGGAATGTACAAAAAATGTGACTTTTGAGAGCAATAAACAGCTGCACATAAACTTCGTTATTTTTTACAATAACTTCCTCAATTTTTTGATTCATTAGGCTGTTGTTGAGTACATGGTCGATTTTGTCGCTAAGAGGGATATGAGATCTCAACAGCCGAAGAAGAAGAAAGGGTTCTACTCCCGGGTTTGCCCGTTGTTCTGTTTGTTGGGATAAACATATTTCTTTTTGTTTCTGTTCTTCTTAGTTTTCTGAGAACAGAACATAGAAAACAGAAATGAAAACGCTCAAACAAACAGGGCCTTCGGGAGTCTATGTGAGGTTCTGAGGTTATATTTGTAAAGAACACGTCTTACATAAAATGAGTGTATGTAAATATAGACATTTTGGTTGATATAGCCTTTCTTTCCTGTTTTCACGAAGTTAATTTTGATCTCTTTTGTATAATTTTATCACGACAGAGATCTCATTTGTAATAAAATTTTGGGAATTTGATGAGAATTTTTATGTAATAAGTCCATATTTTTGTTAGGTCTATTGACTTGTTCAAACTTGACCAAGTTTTTTTTAGGGATAAGGATGCATCCTTGTTAATCATGGGGAGTGTATATTTTCACGGGTAAAATTGGATTACGAGGAGTCGAACTCCAAAATATCCGATTGTATATCAATTTTATTATTTGTCTCTTTCATAACGGCAGCGTAATTAAAGTTTAAAAATCGATGAGCTTACAACTTGTTGATAATTAGGCCAGAAAAATGATAAACGGGAAAAACAAATTGAAATAAATAGATTTATCATTTTAAATTGCATACTAAAGAATTAAAATACATCTAGTGGCAGTTTAAAAACATGAATGCATATATTTGAGACAATTTGAATATGGATAAAAAAAAATCAGTATTTTAATAAATAACAAATTTTAATATGTATATATATATATGTGTGCGCTAGTGTCAACTTTTATTTAATTAAAATTTAAATGGTAATATACAAACCATGCTCCGCAGGCTGATTATCCCTAAACCAAATGTGAATTTGTTATATAGATCTCATTTTCTGTCACAATAATCCGTAAATAAAATATTTAATAATCATTTCAAATTATTATTCATGGACTTATATGCACCCCAAACTAGGTTATATAAATAAATATATGAGTTAATTATTGATTAGATCGAATTGTACTTTGCACCCCTGTGTTATATTCGTCAGCACTTACACTCCCTGTACTTATGAATTAAGTGCAATGGTTAAAATTTTAACAGAACTAAAGGTAATTGGGTCATTTTACTTAAAAACTAAGGGTAATTTTGTCATTTCATTCTAATTAATTCAATAGGATTTATGTTGGATTATGGAGCGGCTCAGGTCGACCTGTAGAGCGTCCATAAGGGCCCCATGTTTCATAGAGAGTCATCATGTGAATGGGTGCACCTCTTGGTCTTAAGGATCTCGTTTTTTCGATAGACACCTATTGGAACGGACATACCCTTTCGGTATGTACCCATTGGAATGAATACATCCTTTGGGATGTTCTCTATAAATATGCGTTGATATTTCTAAGGTCTCTGTCCCCATCAAATTACAGATAATTTGAGTGACTTTGGTTAGTGAGTGTGTGGATATTATCGAAAAATGCTCTAACAATATTTTTCTTACCGACGAGAGAAGAAATGAGGAATGAGTTGTAACCGAATCTTTCAAATCCGAAAGATATGCTTTCGTTTTTATGTTTCTGCATTTGTTTATATTGGTATTAGAGCCTTATAGACTCGTTTCGCCAAATTATGTCGTTGTTGTGCATGAATAGTAGTTTCATGGTTTCTTCATTAATGGTCGAAAATATTTGTTTTCTGAAAAGTTATATAATTTTGGAAAAATTTTATATAGAAAAATTATACGTTTCATTACGAGTTCAATGATATAAATTTCATAAATTTAGACGTATGATTAATTTTATAAGTTTTTTAGAAGATTGAAAAAAAACGTAGATTGAAAAAAAACGTAGAATTCGTCTCACCATTCATGGCCACTATTCTGATTTTGTAATGGTGAAGGAGATGACTCAAAACGACGTCATTTCGTTTTTGTCTTACGAAACGATTAGGTGTGGAGTTATAATTTATTCAGACAGACATTAACTGATAAGTAGTACTGTTGGTTCATTGGCACCTCTTGGACGTATAGTGCAGAGAACTCTTGGGTTCGAATCCTGCCAAACTTTATTGTTTTTTTTAAAGGGAAAATTATTTCTTTAAATGGCGAAAAGGACTTCGAACCCAGAACCTGTAACATTGGAACAGAACCTAGAACCACCAAGACAAACTTGCTCAGTGGTCGCATTATCACATTGTTTTTATATAATCTCGCATATTTTTATTACAATGCATCAATTACATTCTTTATTGTATACCATGAAATATGATTTTATTTAAATTATGAAAGTGAATTATGTGTGAAAATTTCATGTTAGTTAATTTTGGTATACGATATACATATCATGTTCATTTAGAAAAACGTGAAATTAAAATTTGTGGGCAATAGTGAGTTAAAATATGTTTTCCTCATTTTTTGTTTTGCGCATAATATATCTAGAAATGATATTTAAATCTATAAATACAAGAAATAATTATGAACATAGCGAAATTTTCGATCTTATACTATAGAAATAAGTATTATTTTTAGATTTGATTATTGCGGCAAAATAATTAGTGTGTACTAATATCCTAAATGTGCATAAAATATAGTGAAATGACTTTAACAAATATAGTAGCAGATCTTGCTAAAGTTGAGAAATTTGATGGAAATAACTACGATATTTGGCATCATAAGATCCAGTATCTCCTACATGAGCGAGAAGTTCTGGAAACACTAACACATACACCTCCCGAAGGTAATTCTTCCCAACATCGGCGTGATATGGAAACCTATCAAAATTGGGCCAAGAAAGATCGTAGTGCAAGATTCACTATGTTAAGCTATATGCACGATGATTTGATTGGTGATTATGTTACGCTAGTGCACTAGAAATGTGAAATGCCTTAAAGTTGGCATTTGTCGGTACATTAGCAACTAAGTTGTGAGCCTTGACACTTAAGTTTGAAACTAATAAGATGTCTCCCAAAACAAGTATGGTTGAGCATCTTCAAAAAATATTGGCTATAATACGCAACCTAAAGCCAGCTGGTAACAACTTATCTGATGAGTAACATATCCTAGGTGTGCTTTGCTCTTTGTCTGATTCTTGGGAGCAAATGAAGTTCACAATAACGCACAATGAAAATATCAAAATTTTTACCCAATTTCATCGTCATTTGGAATTAGAGGCAAAGAGGTTGGAGACACAAGGTAATACTTCTATATTTATCGTTGAGTCTAGTCATCGCGAGACATTTGGATCTAAGCGAAAGTGGCAAAACAAAGCACGACAAGGAGGAAAAGAAGGATTTGCTTATAAAAAAGGAAAAGGCAGAAAGTTTAAAAAAGACAAGCGTAGATGAAAGAAGGACAAGTCTAAGCTGAAGTATTACAACTGTGATAAACTTGGTCACTTCGCTCGTGAATGCACTAGGCCAAAGAAGGTACAAACCAACTCCATCTTTAAAAAATGACGCCTATGTGTGCAGTCATGTCTTGGTTGCTTATTCATTTCCTAATTGGATTGTAGATACTGGAACAACAAGACACGTCGTAAAAGATCGAGTAAGGTTCATTGAGTATTGTAGAATTCTAATTGGGAGTCAACGTATTTACATGAGGAATAACACTAGCGAAGATGTGATAGGAATTGATACCTATCAATTAAAGATGCGTTCTGGACACACCGTGCTTCTCTATGATGTTTTTTATGCTCCTAGAGTTTGATGAAACCTGATGTCTATTGCAACCATGGCCGGACTAGGTTTTTCTTTCAGTTTCACTATCGACACTTTTCAATTTTATTTAAACTCCGTGTTTTATGATAGTGGACACATAGTAGATGGATATTATGTACTAGATATTAATGATTCTTTATATTTTGATACATATTTAACTTCTACTAATAATGATTCTATTACATCTACATCTGTTACATGACATGCAAGACTTGGTCACATTGGGCAAGAAAAAATGACAAGGTTAGCTTGAGAAGGACTTTTAGGTCCACCCTCTAGAGTTAACTTATCTGTCTGTGAATCTTGTTTGGCTGGAAAGGCCACAAGAAAGCCTTTTGATAAGGCTAGAAAGACTACATCTCCCTTAGAGTTAGTCTATTCTGACATTTGCGGACCTATGAATGTTAATGCACGACATGATGCTAATTATTTTATCACATTCATTGATGATTACTCACATTTTGGTTATATTTATCTCATTTCTCACAAATTAGAGGCATTGAAATGTTTCCAAAGATTTGTTCATTTAGTTGAGAATCAAAGAGGTTAAAATCTTAAGATTTTACGTACTGACCGAGGATGTGAGTATTTGTTTGAACAATTCAAGGACTTATGTGATAATAGAGGTATAATTAGATAATTGATGATTCCTAGTACTCTACAACAAAATGGAGTAGTTGAGCGTATGAATCGAACTTTATTAGATATGGTTAGGTTAATGATGCCATATGCTAATCTACCAATCAATTTCTGGGGAGATGCTTTATTGACAACAACCTATATCCTTAATATAGTGTCCTCCAAGTCAGTATTATCTACACCATATGAGTTATGGATTGGTTTCAAACCAGAATTAAAATATTTCAAACCATGGGGATCTGCAGATTATGTTTGTGTTACATTACATACACATGGAAAATTGAGCCCTAGAGCTCAAAAGCGCACATTCGTTAGACATCCTGATCACTCCAAAGGATATGTGATGTTACATGAACGTTCTGATGGCATACTGACTGAGATTAAGTCACACGATATCGAATTTATGAAAAATAAATTTCCAAGTAGAGGTGAACTAAGAGGTAGTAAAGAACTTTATGAGTTGAATGAGTCAAATGATAACTCTACACCATTACTCGGCGAGGTTAGGCAAATTAATCTTCGTCCTTCTACAAGTATACCAATGATTGCTGAGAATAGTGGGAAAGATTTAGAGAATAGTGGGAGTATACCACAAAATAATTCTCAAACTCTTCAGCTGCGTAAAAGTCAACGTGAAAATATTCCTTGACGTCTATTTGATATTGATAAGGAATTTTTCTTGTGTTCTTCACTAGAGGAAGATGAGCATTTCTCTTATCAAGAGGCCTTATCATCGCTTACCGTACGACGAGCGTTTGTTATATACTCGCGTATTGACTACTCCCAAGTGTACGAGGTCAAAGTTTTAGAATAATATGATCTTTAAGATCGGGTATCGTATCTACATGGATTGGTTGTCGTTATTATCGAGTACCATAATTGTCATGACCTAACTTTATCTAGGATAAAAAGAATGACTTTAAATTAATTAATACTAATACTAATATAACCTAATTTAATCTATACTAATTATACTAATACTAGATGGTTAGGGGATGGATTATCTAGGGATTAACTTTATTTACTTAAATGCATTTGATTTCATTTAGTTTACAATAATGGTGTTCGACCTATTCGACAATCTCAGTTCGTAAACTCCCCCTCCACCTCTCCTGAGTATAAGACGAGGGAATACATGACTTCGTGTCAACGAAGAAGTCTCCCTCAACGTCTTAACGACCCTAGGTCACATGAGTCTCATCCCAATATCATTGAGTGCACAAAATCCAACTCCCTCTCGGGTTATTGGATCGTCACGTTATGTTTACCCTATCGATAATCTTAGTTCGTAAACTCCCCCGCCACCTTTTCGGAGTGTAAGACGAGGGAATACGTGACTTCGTGTCAATGAAGAAGTCTCCCTCAACATCTTAACAACTCTAGATCACGTGAGTCTTGCCCCAGCGTCATCGATTGCCCACAATCCAACTCCCTCCCGGGTTATTAGATCGTCGCGTTGTGTTTACCTTAATCTGAATCCAGGGTTACCTCTTTCGAGTGTCAAACCCCGAATTCTCAATATATCTATCTAAGCATAATAAATAAACAATACGGAAAACACAATCAAAATAGCGAAGAACAATCATTAAAAAAACAAAAACTCAAACAAAACTACGTTTTAATAAATAATGTTAATCCCATAGATAATCTACGTTTAACTTGTGGTCATAACCATTTATACATTGAAAACCGAGCTAAACATTCTCAAACAAATATAGAAGTTAAGAAATAAAAGGAAAAACGGATGAACTTAGCCGTAGTCCGAAGATTAGCCACTAAAACCGTTCACCGATCATTTCTCATTCTCCGCGTCGTAATCTTATCATTCGGATTTGTTTGAGCACTCCCTATACTTTCTCTTTATTCTATATTGCCTTAAGGGCTCTAATGGCTTGAGAAAGAAAGAGGATAGGAGAGAAGAGGAGAGAGGATTAAATAGGCAAAATATCTCAAAAAAAATATCTAATCTAGTGCAGAGGTCACCACCGTGGCGGTGAGTAGGTCGGTTAAGTGATTGCCACAGCGGTGGAGTTGGTGACCATCCTGTAGTTTTACCACCGTTGTAGTGGATTTCACCGCTGCGGTGGTGGATGTCCAACAAGATTTGGTCGTCTCTGCATTTTCACCGCCGCGACAGAGGTCTGGATGCTGCAGCGGTGGGCTTCTTTTCAGCATTTTGCCCTCGTGCTTATTTTTCCACCGTTCTTCAACTGTTTTTGGTTTGATCTGATTGTTTACGCTCTGTTTTTCTACATTTTCACCCCACACACTTGATTTATACAAAAAGAATAAAACCTAACTAAAACGTAATAAAATACTATAAAAATACTCTAAAACTTAACAAAACTGGTTTGGAAATATATAGGTAGATGACACCTATCAAATACCCCAAGCTTATAATTTTTCTAGTCCTCAAGCAAAACACTCACACTAAAATGAAAAATACAACTAAATTAAATAACAAACAACCTAAAAAAAATCTAAACATAATGATATGCGAGTTTTAAATTCTTCTAATGGCCAAATCATTTTTCCCTCAACAACTGCCAGTCATATCGAGTTCAGGTGGTAAAACACATCATGTGATTTTCTAGAATTTCGACATGTAATAATGGTAAACGCCATTCTAGATCCTATAAACGTGTTTGTGCGAGACTCAATAATATAACTATACAATGACCAGATTGGATTATCCACTAACGAAACTTATGACTTAGACCGTATAGGACTAGGATTTCTATATGCCTAATTGGGGTCCACTCTCCACAAATGTAGGCTTGGAAGTTTATAGAGATCAGAAGGATTTGGTTTGGTTATGGAATATTTGGCCGATGGTATTTTGGAATAGAAAACAGGTTATAGTTGTTAACGTAATGTTACCCAAGGCTCAACGCTTGGCACATTCACTCTCGAACCCCCATAGATAAATTGGAAAACAATTCCAAACTAACATTTAAGAACAAAGTACTTAATTGTTAAAAAAAAAAACGTATTTTTTTTTCTTTTGATACATACCACTCTAATAGGTGTGATTTACCTATGTATTTCCAAACTGAATTAAGTTGGTTTTAGAGAGTTTATATAATATTTTATTACATTTTAATTAGTTTTTATCTCTTTGTATTAAATCAGGTGTGTGGGGCAAAAAAATGGGAAACTGGAGCGAAAACGATAAGATTGAACAAAAAGCGATCAAAGAACGGTAGACAAACGAGCTAGGAGGCAAAATTGTGGAACAAGCCCACCTTCGCGGCGTCTAAACCACCGCCGTGGCTGTGAAGAAGCTGAGAAATACAAAAGGCTACTGATAGCCCATCGCTTAGGCGGTGAATTACACCGCCTAGGCAGAAATCCAGCAAAAATATTTCCTAAGCCACCACTGTCTTCATCGCTGCAACGATCAGCCAAAACGACCTACCATCGCTGCAGCGGTGAATCCCACGGTCGTTGTGGTGACCCTCTGCACAATTTAGATATTTTATTTAGATATTTTGTTATAAATACCCCTCTCCTTCCCCTTCCTGAAGACCCCCCGGCCATTTGGGCACCTTAAGCTATATTTAGGCTAGGGTTTAGGAGTTTTAGAGGTGGAGCTCATATCCCGAAGTGGAGAAGATGATGAATCGATCGTCGAGCGTTCTTAGCGGTTTATCTTTGGACGACGCTAAGTTCTTTGATTGTTTTTCCTTATTTCTTTAACTTAGGAAATTGTGAGCATGTTTACCTTGTTATTTCATTGTAAATATAGCTATGGCCTTAGCTAAACATGGATTGTAGTAGGGATTAACGAATAAATTTATGAATATGTGTTTGGATGATTTTGGTGTTGCGTTTGTGATTGTTCTTCGTATTTTGATTGTATTTATCGTATTGTTTGTTTATCATACTTAGTTAGATAAATGGAGAATACGGGGTTTTGACAAACCCTGGATTCAGATTTGGGTAAACAAACATCACGATTCTATAACCCGGTCGGGATTTGAATTGTGGATAATCGATGACGTTGGGGCAAGACTCACGTGACCTAGAGTTGTTAATATGTTGAGGGAGACTTTTTCGTTGACACGAAGTCGCGTTATATCCCCCGTCTTACACTCAGGAGAGGTGGTGATAGGTGGAAATAACCTATCTACTTTTAAACTGAATTTGTTAGTTTTTGAGCATATTAGTTATATTTAATTTCATTTTAGTTTGTTTTAGTGTAAAACAGGTGAAGGGATGAAAAGAAGTGATAAGCAAGCGAAAACGGTGGAGAAACAGTGAACAAAATGTAAAGAATAAGGTTTTGGTGCATAAAGACCACCGCTTAGGCGAAAATTCCACCGCCCAGGCAGAGAAGAGGCAGGAAGTTGGGTTGCTGAACCACCGCTTAGGAGAGAAAACTACCGCCTAGGCAAAGATCCGTTAGAATGTTTGTGCCAGCAACCACCGCCTAGGCGAAAATTCCTCCCCCTAGGCGAAGATCCGTCAGAACCTAAACCGACTCAACCATTGCCTAGGAGGTGAACCACCTCCTACGTGTTGACACTTTATGAGAAATATCTAATTTTAGATATTTTGAAGATATTTTCCGAACCTTTACTTTAACCCCTTTCTTCCTCATTTTTTGTCTTATGCCCAATGATATTTGGAGAGCCCTTTTCACCTTAGATAGGATTAGATAATTTCGGAAGTAGATTAGATTAGTTTTAGGAAGTGATTTTGGCTAATTCTTGAAGAGCTAAAAGAGGATGTTCATAAATGGAGAAGAGGAAGCTCGGGAGGATCATTCTTTGGCAAAAGTGGAGTACTCCACTTTAAGATTTGGCTTTTCTTTCCTTGTTTCCATTTTTTTAATTAATGTTTATTATTGATGATGATGATCTCCTCTTGATTTAATATTGTAATGGCTAAGATCATGTTAATTTAGTTAGATATTAGTTAGGGTTAGATGTAATTCATGTAAATATCTCTTTGGTTGAATATAAGTTATTCTAATGGTTTGTTATCCAATTCCAATTGTGCTTACTGTTATTTCACATTTATTATGCTTATTACGATAAATTGAGAATACGGGGTTTGACACTTGGGAGAGGTAACCCCAGATTTGGACTAAGGATAAACACAACGCGACGATCCAATAACCTAGGAGGGAGTTGGATTGTGTGCAATCCATGAGGTTGGGTCAAGACTCACGTGGCTATGTGTTTGGAAAGGCGTTCGAGGGGGACTTCGGCGTCAATACGAAGTCATGTATTCGCTCACTTTTCACTTGGAAGAGGGAGTGAGTGAGTTATGTATGCGAAGTGATAATAGTTTAATTAGTGTAATTAGAATACTTGCGAGATAGGTACTAAGTGAATGAAATCGATCCCTAGTTAATTAGTGTAATTAGAATTAATCCTTAGGAGTAGTTTAAATTAGTTTAATTTAAATAATTAATTGAATCGTCAGGATAATATGAGACTACATAAATTGTGGTATTCAATTATTCACACTTTCCTCGTGGGAACGATATCCGATCTTCAAAGATCCATTATATTAAAACTTAGACTTCGTATACTTGCAAGAGTAAGTAGCGGCGTATTCCACCCACTACCAACTGGCTAGGGAGTTTTAGAATGAAGATTGTTGATAGGGTGAATACAACGCACGATCCAATAACCTGGTCGAGAGTTGGATTATGTGCAATCAATGACACTGGCCGAGACTCACGTGACCTAGGGTCATTAAGACATTGAGGAGGACTTCTTCGTTGACCCAAAGTCATGTATTACCCCGTCTGACACTCAGGAGAGGTGGCGGTAGAGTTTACGTATCGAGATTGTCAAATAGGCCGAACATCGTAAACGTGAGTAAATCAAAATCAAACACATATTTGTAAACACGTTAATCCCTAGGAAATTCTTTACCCTAAAACATATTAGTATATTAATGTAGTTAATTTAGGTTATAGTAGTATTAGTTTAATTAATTAAATATATTTATTTTTAGCCTAGATAAAGTTAGGTCATGACAAACGTGGTATTCGATAGTAACGACACCAATCCCTATGGATATGATAACCCGATATTAACGATCACACTATACTAAAAATTTGACCTCGTACACTTGTGAGAAGTCAGATACATCGAGGGTGCAAAATCCTCTGCACATACAAGTTTTTGGCGCCATTGCTGGGGATTTGTTGTGAGGCGAATTCAGTTTTTGGCGATCGTCACCAAGTTTTTGATAATGATTGTCGGAGATTGTGTTTTGTCGTTTATTGTCGATTTTGTGAGTAAATGACCTAATTTTACTTTTGGTATTTCTTTTGTATATAATTTTTGTTTGTAATTTTGTTTTTGTTTCTTATGTAGGGTACTGGCTGATGTTAGATCGATAGGTATTTATGCATCATATTCGACGGGATTCCAAGTTGTTTTATGGTGCGGGGCCACACACATAATCCGATGAGGTGTTTCGTTGAAAGATTGAGCCATCCAAAGCAAAATCTCACCAAGCTTGAGGGCGTTATGAAAATGTCGAGCCGAGGACATTAAACCACACGCTTCTTGGGAGGTAACCCAAGGTCAAATAATCTAAATCCGTTACATCCGACTTGATTAGGAGGCGAGATCCTCTCGCTTCCCAGGTAAGTGTTCTAAACACCCTTCATCAGCATGCTTTAAATTTCATATGTTGAGAATGATGATTGGGATCACTGAGAATGCTATCCGTTTTAAGTTCGAAAGTGATGTGTAGTATAGTATGTTAGTTTATGTGTTATTGTTTTCTTGTGTGCATGTGTGTTTAGGTTAGAATGTGTTTATGTTTTTGTGTTGTTATTTGCATGTTGAGTTTTGCGTTCATCTGGACCGTTACCCAATGATGATAATTACCCCTGGTTGTTTTCGAGATCAAGGGTAATACCCATGCATGTGTGTTCTGTGTGCTTGACTATGCATTTTGGTCAAAATTATTATAGATCCTAATTTGCACGAACACACAGACTCAATATATTTCTATTCAATTGATTTGAGGACTATTATCGATTAGCCAAACTCATGACATATTAAGGATTCTAGAACTTGATTGAGGGGAAGCTTGAGGTGAAATCCTAGGTGAGGTAGTTCAGGAGACGTGATTTAGGCAGTCGTTTTGTCGCTTGAGCCTTTTGAAGCCTACCATGCAATATCATTATCCCTCATTATCCTCTAAGCCACAACTATCTTCATCATCACAGCGATCAGCCAAACCAACCTACCACCACCACAGCGGTGAATCCCACGGCCGTGGCGGTGACTCTCTGCACAGCCTAGATATTTTATTTAGATATTTTGCTTATAAATACCCATCTACTTTCCCATCCTGAAGACCCCCCGGCCATTTGGGCACCTTAAGCTATATTTAGGCTAGGGTTTAGGAGTTTTAGAGGTGGAGCTCACATCCTGAAGTGGAGAAGACGACGAATCGATCGTTAAGCGTTCTTAGCAGTTTATCTTCGACCGAGGCAAAGTTCTTCGATTGTTTTTCCTTATTTGTTTAACTTAGGATATTGTGAGCATGTTTATCTTGTTATTTCATTAAAATGTGGCTATGGCCTTAGCTAAATATGGATTGTAGTAGTGATTAATGAATAAATTTATGAATATGTGTTTGAATGATTTCGGTGTTGCGTTTGTGATTGTTCTTCGTAGTTTGATTGTATTTATCATATTGTTTTTTTATCATTATTAGATAGATAAATGGAGAATAAGGGATTTTGTTAAACCATGGATTCGTATTTGGGTAAACAAACACCACGATTCTATAACCTGGTCGGGGTTTGAATTGTGGATAATCAATGATGTTGGGGAAAGACTCACCCGACCTAGGGTCATTAAGACATTGAGAGGACTTCTTTGTTGACACGAAGTAGCGTTATATCCTCCGTCATACACTCGGGAGAGGTGGTGGTGGAGTTTACGTACCGAGATTGTCAAATAGGTCGAATACCGTAAACGTGAGTAAATTGAAATCAAACATGTATTTGTAAACTTGTTAATCCCTAGGAAATTCTTTAGCCTAAAATATATTAGTATATTAATGTAGTTAATCCAACCGCTCACATCAAGAAGCATTTGCAACTGCTAACTTGATTCACTCAAATGTGCTTTCAATTTAGCGATATAGGTTTGAAAAAAAAATCAACTGGCCAGGGTATTTTTTTATGTTTTCAGAATTGAATTGGCATTAAGGTTTCGACAGGGTAACGAGGGATAATGATATTGCAAGGTAAGCTTCAAAAGGCTCAAGCTACAAAAAGAATGCCTAAATCATGTCTCCTAAACTACCTCACCTAGGATTTCACCTCAAGCTTCCCCTTAATCAGGTTCTAGAATCCTTAATTTGTCATGAGTTTGGCTAATCAATAATTGGCCTCAAATTAATTGAATAGAAATACATTGAGTCTATGTGCTCGTGCAAATTAGGATCTATAATAATTTTGACCAAAACGCACTGTCAAGCACACAGAACACACATGCTTGGGTATTACCCTTGTCCTCGAAAACAACCACGGGTAATATCATCATTGGGTAACGGCCCAGATGAACGCAAAACTTTGCATGCACACAACAACAACACTAAAACATTCTACACTAAACAAACATGGAATACTGTAAAAACAAAACAACATAAACTAATAATACTAAATACTACACATCACTTTCAAACTTAAATTGGACAGTGTTCTCAACGGTCCCAATCATCAATTTCATCATATGAAATTAAAACATGCTGATGAAGGGGGTTTAGAACATGTACTTGGGAGGCGAGATAATCTCACCTCTGAATTAAGTTGGATGAGATGGATTTAATTTATTTTTGACCTTGGGTTGCCTCCCAAGAAGTGCATGGTTTAATTTCCTCGGCTAGACATACTCAGAATGCCCTCAAGCTCGGTGAGATATTGCACTGGATGGCTTAATCTTTCAACGACATGCCTCACCGGATTATGTGCGTGGCTACGCACTATAAAACGACTAGGAATCCCGTTGAAAGGAATTCATCAATACCCGTCGATCTAACATCGCCAAGTACCTTGAATAAGAAATAAAAACAAAACTACAAAACAAAAATTATATACAAAAGAAATTCCTAAAGTAATATCGGGTCATTTACTCACAATATCGATAATAACGAAAAAAACACAATCCACGGCAACGACACCAAAAACTTGTATGACAAGCGTTTGTTACACGCTCGCGTATTGACTACTCGTAAGTGTACGAGGTCAAAGTTTTAGTATAATGTGATCTTTATGATCGGGTATCGTATCCACAAGGATTGGTTGTCATTATTATCGAGTACTGTAATTGTCATAACCTAACTTTATCTAGGCTAAAAAGAATGATTTTAAATTAATTAATACTAATACTAATATAACCTAATTTAATTTATACTAATTATACTAATATGAGATGGTTAGGGGATGGATTATTTAGGGATTAACTTTATTTACTTAAATGAGTTTGATTTCGTTTAGTTTACAATAATGGTGTTCGACCTATTCGATAATCTCAGTTCGTAAACTCCCCCGCCACCTCTCTCTAGTGTAAGACGAGGGAATAAGAGACTTCGTGTCAATGAAGAAGTCCCCCTCAATGTCTTAACGACCCTACGTCACGCGAGTCTTGCCCCAACGTCATTGATTGCACACAGTCCAACTCCCTCCCGGGTTATTGGATCATCGTGTTATGTTTACCCTATCAACAATCTCAGTTTGTAAACTCCCCCGCCACCTCTCCCGAGTGTAAGACGAGGTAATATGCAATTTCCTGTGAATGAAGAAGTCCCCCTCAATGTCTTAACGACTCAAGGTCACGTGAGTCTTGCCCCAACGCATCGATTGCCCACAATCCAACTCCCTCTCGGGTAATTGGATCGTCGCATTGTGTTTACCCTAGTTTAAATCTGGGGTTACCTCTTCCGAGTTTCAAACCCCGAATTCTCGATTTATCTATCTAAGCATAATAAACAAACAATACAGAAAACACAATCAAATAGCGAAGAACAATCATTAAAGAAACAAAAAGTCAAACAAAACTACGTTTTTATAAATAACATTAATCCTATAGATAATCCACGTTCAACTTGTGGTCGTAACTGTTTATACATTGAAAACCGAGCTAAACATGCTCAAACAAATATTGAAGTTAAGAAATAAAAGAAAAAATGGATGAACTTAGCCATAGTCCGAAGATTAGCTGCTAAAACTGTCCACCGATCGCTTCTCCTTCTCCGCATGGTAATCTTCTCCTTCGGATTTGTTTGAGCACACCCTATACTTTCTATGTCTATTCTATACTAAGCCCTAAGGGCTCTAGTGGACAGAGATAGTAAGACGAGAGGAGAGGGGGGGGATTAAATAGGCAAAATATCTCAAAAAAATATCTAATCTTGGGTAGAGGTCACCGCCGTGGCGGTGACTAGGTCGGTTAAGTGATCGCCGCAGTGGTGGAGTTGGTCACCATCCTATAGTTTCACCGCTGTGGCGGTGGATGTCCAGCAAGATTTGGTCGTCTCTGCATTTTCACCGTCACGGCGGAGGTCTGGACACCGCGGCGGTGGGCGTCGTTTCAGTATTTTGCCTTCGTGCTTGTTTTTCCACCGTTTTTTCGACCGTTTTTGGTTCGATCTGATCGTTTACGCTCCGTTTTCTTACCTTTTTACCCCACACACCTGATTTATACAAAAAGAATTAAAACTAATTAAAACGTAATAAAATACTATAAAAATACTCTAAAACTTAACAAAATCGGTTTGAAAATATATAGGTAGATCACACCTATCACCTACTGCTAAAGAATAGATAACTGCAATGGAAGATGAGATTAGTTCTATGCAAAAGAATCAAGTATGGGAACTAGTTGATCTTCTGCTTAGACGAAAATTTATTGGAAACAAATGGGTTTTAAAGATTAAACATTAGGCAGATGGATCTATTGATAGGTACAAAATTCATCTCGTGACAAAATGTTACACTCAAAAATAGGGTGTAGACTACGAGGAAACTTTTTCACCTATTGTTAGGTTTGCCTCCATTCGCTTGATCCTAGCCATCGTCGCCCATTTGGATCTAGAACTTTTTTAAATAGATGTTAAGACTGCTTTTCTCAATGGAGAACTAGATGAGGAGATCTACATGGATCAACCTATTGGTTTTGTGGCCAAGGGACAAGAGCACAAAGTGTGCAAGGTAAAACGTTCTATTTATGGCCTAAAACAATCATCTAGATAATGGTACCTCAAATTTCATCAAGCCATAATTACTTTTGGATTTATCATGATTGAGTAAGATCATTATATTTATATAAAGTGGTTGGAGAAGGGTTTCATTATCCTTACTCTATATGTAGACGATATTTCATTAGCATGAAATGACATAGGGATAATTGTCTCCACTAAAGAGTGGTTGTCTTTTACTTTTGATATGAAGGACATAGGTGAAGCAAATTATGTACTTGGTGTAAAATTATTTGAGACCATTCTAAGAAACTTTTTGCTTTATCTCAAGAGAGTTATATCAAGAAGGTACTTGAACGATTTCGAATGCATAATGCTAAGCCTATAGACACTCCTTTCAGAAGGGTAGTACCTTGAGTCTTGATCTTTGTCCTAGAACTAATGTTAAAAAAGAAGATATATCCCGTATACCATATGCAAGTGCAATTGGAAGTCTAATGTATGCCATGATGTGTACACAACCATACATATATTATGTTATGGGGTTAGTTAGTCGTTTCCAAAGCAATCTAAGAATTATTCATTAGAGAGCAATTAAAAGGATCTTGCGGTACCTTCATAGAACCGTAGACTATATGCTTTCCTATCGTGATGGAAATATACATTTGGAAGGATATAGTGATGTAGATTGTAGTAGTGACTTGGACGAACATAAGTCAACATCAGGATATGCTTTCATACTCAGCAACGGTGCTATTTCGTGGTCTAGCAAAAAGCAATCGTGCATAACACTATCCACTATGGAAGCAGAATATGTTACTTGTGCTTCAGTAGTTCAAGAGATTGTTTGGTTAAAAAGAATTTTAGAAAATCTTGAGATAGGAACACATTCTGCAGATCCCTTAACCATACATTATGATAGTATGGCTGCTCTCGCATATATCAATGATCCTAAGTATCATGGAAAGACGAAGCATATTCAAACTCGATATCACTACATCCGAGATAGAGTCTCACATGGAAAAGGGGTACTCAAGCATATTTCTATGAGTAAAATGGTGGCTGATCCCTTAACGAAACCTATTTCTAGAGATTTGTTCCAATCTCATGTCAGGTCTTTAGGTCTTCGTAGATTGTAAAAGATATGTTTGATTTATTGACTTCATATATGTGTACCACAATGAACATTTATAATTTCATATTTTATTTGCATTTATTAAAAGTATGATAAATGATTTAGGATAGTTTTCTATAGCACACATTGTACCATAGGATAGTTTGCTATGGCACACATTTTACTATGATGGTAGATGTCACTAGGCTAAATGGCTGGCTACTTACACAGCAACCAGTCTCGACACTGAGATAACGTGCCAGATGAGACTTTAGAATTCTGAAGATTGAGTAAGAGAATTATTTACAATGTCGCCTTGGATGACCAAAGATGGGGTTTATGAAAAATCGAACATGAAAGTTTTCCACACTTCATGTAGCCTGAGAATAGCCGAATGTGAGATTTCAAGTGGATACTCGAGGAGATATCAGCTTGAAGTTCTTAAGTTAATCAGTTATGTAGTGATTGGACTTAGATTTGTCTTGTAATTTAGATTAACGTCCTCATTTTATTTTGTGAGTACAATACCGTAATATGTAAATCATACTACATGTGCTTTAAGACGACTACATAGGGAGTGAGAAATGGATCCCTACTTTTTTACTGTGTGAGCCCTATATATGTAGATCATTAATAAAGATGTAATTGTTCCCTTATGACTTTGAACTATGTTACGATTCAGAAATTTAATGTTGCTACATTGGCTTGTTATCCTATGGTCATGAATGATGCGGTTTAATGGAACATGTCTAGGAAAGTAGTCAAATAGAAGTTGAGTAACATGATGATTAAAGGAAGACAATTTAGTACCACATCTTGTTAAAGCTGCAGTGTACAGTGCTTAATGGTGGCCACCACATATATGGGTGCACCTCTTGGTCTTAAGGATCGCATCTTTTCAATAGACATCTATTGGAACGAATATACTCTTTCGGTATGTACCTATTGGAACGAACACATCCATCATAATTTTCTCTATAAATATGTATTGATACCTCTAAGGTCTTTATCCTTATCAGATTACAGATAATTTGAGTGGTCTTGGTTAGTGAGTGTATGAATATTATAGAAAAATACTCTAGTATTATTTTTCTTGCCGTCGAGAGAAGAAACGAGGAACGGGTTGTAAACGAGTCTTCCAAATCTGAAAGAAACATTTCTATTTTTATGTTTCCGCATTTGTCTATAGTTTATTTAAAAAAATCCATAATTTTAAGGGTCAAAGTGTTATTGTTTCCTTTTCATTCCTCACTCTTCCTTCCCGGGTCTCTTCTACTCCGCAAAACACAACCCCCACCCCTCTTCCTTTATCCCTTGCTACTTTCCGGCGAACAACCCACTGACCTACCTCCACCAGCACATTCTCTCTCTCTCTCTCTCTCTCTCTCTCTCTCTCTCTCTTTCTTTCTTTCTCTTTCTCCATCTCTTCTCTCATCTCATCTATTTCTACATACTAAATTTTAAAGATCAAAGTGTAATAATTTCCTTTCTATTTCTCCCCCCTTTCTAGGTCTCTTACACTTTGCTAAACACAACCCCTACCCCTCTTCATTCGTTCCTTCCCACTACTCTTCGATGGACAACCTACTGGCCTTACGACCAACAACATGTTTTTTCTATTTATTTATCTCTCTCTCTCTCTCTCTCTCTCTCTCTCTCTAATTTCTCTCTTTATCGCGCGCGCGCGCGCACACACACACATATATACATACTCATATATAATAAAACAGAACAGATATAAAATCCTCTAGATAAATTTCAAACGTTATTTGTCTCCAAAGATAAAAAAAGGTCCAGATTAACCCAAAATATAATATAAATATAAAATGTGTATTTATATAAAACCTTAGATATCTTATATAAAATTGAGAAGATAATTTATTTTTTTTTGTATTATTAAGGATTAAGAATATATTTTTTGAAATATATAAATCTATATATAGACATTACTTTGATAATAATACCAAAACATCAAATTTACCAAAATTAAAGAAATAATATAAAAGATAAAATATAATAATAATAATAAAAAATATGGACATTAAATTTACGAAAATTATAAAAATAAAATATTTACATTAAATTTAATAATAATTCTCAAACATTAAATTTATGTAAATTACATTAAAGAAGTAATTTAAAAGAGAAACATAATATACGAAAATTATGGACATTAAATTTACAAAACATTAAAGAAATAATAAATGCATATTAAATTTATGGTAAATTATAGAAATAATAAATACATATTAATTTTTTTGACAATATTGAAATAGAAACTGTACATTAATTAAATTAAAAAAAATAATATAAAGAGAATATAATAGACAAACATTATGGAGATTAACTTTATGAAAATTATAAAAAACAAAATGGACATTAAATTTAGTAATAATAGTAAAATATTAAATTTGTATAAATTTAATTAAAAAAATTAAAGTGGAAATATAATATAAAAAAATTATGGACATTATTTTTATAAAAAATATAGAAATAATATAAGGAAATTAAATTTAATAATAACAGGGAAAAATATTGAATTTACCGAAATTGAAAAAATAAAAAAGATAATTTGAAAGAGAAAATATAATATACGGAATTTATGGACAAAATGATAAAATTAATATATGGACATTAAATTTAATAATAATACATAAATATTAAATTTATTGAAATTAAATAAAAGAAATAGTAGAAAAGATGAAATATAATATACGACATTAAATTTATGAAAATTTTAGAAATAATATATGGACATTAAATTTAGTAATAAGACACAAATATTAAAGTTACAGAAAATAAATTAAATAAATAATATAAAAGAGAAATATAATATACATAAATTATGGATATTAAATTTATGAAAATTATATGTGGAGATTAAATTAATAATACTGAACCTTAATTTATAAAAATTAAATTAAAAATAATAATATTAAATTGAGTTCAATTTTTTTTACACCCGTACCTTCAAGTACTAGCCATACGATAGTGTCTGTTAGTGTGTGTGTGTGTGTATATATATGATAGAGAGAAAAGAAACGAGGGAAAAAGATGGTGTTGGGAGCTAGTTGTGGTTCGGTGTGGTAGTGGTGTAGCGTGGTTGGTTGGTGTAACTGAAGAAGAAGATGGATTGAAAAAAATAAAATAAAAAATATACCACTAACCCATAAGTTTTGAATTAGTGTTAAAATAATTCATATTGAAATTTAGAGGATATAAATGTTATTTAACACTAATAATATAGTTTTTATTGAATTTTACCCCTTAACTGATAAAGTTAACAGAACATTAACCATTGTACTTAAATTTTAAGCACAGATGGTGTAAGTACTCATAAAAATAATATAGGAGTGCAAAGTACAATTTGGTATAACTATAGGGTGCAAAGTGTAATTAACCGTAAATATGGGACTAATTGAACTTGTGAAATTTTCTATTTAATCATCTGTTCTATGTTTGAATGGGGAGAAATGTCAGTGAATGGCAATTGAATCATTGATGATATAATCATTTCTATTGAGCCTTCCAAGTAAATTTTCAATGTGATATTGATATTTAGTGGTTTTTGGGAGTGGTATTTATTTTTGATTTTTTTATTGGTTACCTCGGGATTAAAAGACATGTTAATAATAATAAAAATTAATATTTTTTTTTTAATAAAATTATTGTAGTACATAAGTCAGGAGTTGTTTACCGAATAAATAGTATTTACAGAACACAGACTACCTGGGATTGGTAACCCCGGGTACTTAAACCCGGGGTTACCAACCCCTGGGTATTAAAAAAACCAAATTTCGTATACCTAGTGTTCATAACATTGAGTATACAGTTATTTTTTTTAAACGTTAGACCTGGGGTTCGTAACCCCGAGTACATCTCGTTTGAATTTCAAACAGTAATATTACCGCTTGAAGCTACAAAGTTGAAGCTTTGCAGTTATGCGTTGGATTGCAAAGCTTTGTAGCTTTGGAGTCTGCAAAGCTGGACCCAGGGTTCGTTTTAAATTTTAAATTAGGACCCGGGGTTTCTAACCCCGGGTCCTTAAGGGCTATAAATACCCCTAGGTTTTCGTTTAGTTTATGAAAAAGACTTTCCTCTCCAACTTATTCTTCTCCCAACTTCCTACCTTCTCTTAGCAGTTCTTTATCTTCAAAGGATTTCACAACTTGTTCTTTCTACTATAAAGGTAATTTCATTTTAACTTTGTTTGTTTAATTTATTTGTTAATTTAATTAGTATATTTTTCACTTGTTTAATTATTTAATTATTTAATTTAGTCATTTAATTAAAATATGTGCACTTTCACTCTCAATGTTAGTTAATTAGTTTAATTTGTTAATTTAGTTGTTAGTTAGTTTATTTTTCTCATATACACTTTGACCCTTAAAGTTTGAGCAAATTACACATCATGTGAAAAAATATAAATTATAATATATTATTTAAAAAAAAAATTGTTAGTTAATTAATTTAATTTGTTAATTTAGTTGTTTAATTAAAACATGTGGACTTTCGCCCTCAAAGTTAGTTAATTAGTTTAATTTGTTAATTTAGTTGTTAGTTAGTTTATTTTTTTAATGTGTTTGAAAAAATTATTTTATTATTTAAAAAAAATATATTTTAGCCGTTTAATGTTTTAAAATAAATTTTAGTCTTTCAATTAAAACCAAATTAATTGAATCTATCGAATTGATATTAACTTGATGTGGAATTTATATTCCATTGAAAGTTAAAGTTAATTAAATAATTACCTAAATTGAAAATAAATAAAATGATAAGGATTAAAAAATATACATGACGGGACATTTGTATCGTTCAATGGGATGTCACTGGCTTTTGGAAGATGAATTCTTGTACTCTTTAGATCTAAGAGTTCGTTACTTTTTATGGTGGGTTGCAAGGATGCGGGTAGAATAAACTTATCGTGGGAAACAAGCACAGGTTATGGTGGATGGATGCAGGCAACACAATATTCCTATAGTGCATCAATTTGCCCAAACAATACCAATGTACATGCTACATGATCTTTAGATGGTATTATATCGCTACCACAACGAAAATAATCGAATGCAAATTCGAAAGCATCGACATGAACTTCAAATGACGGTATATGAGTATCTCCAAAAAGGTTTAGTTGGCGAAGTGTGTACTTACATGAGATTCTTAAGGAAATCTGAATATCAATCAAATATTGAAATGTCTGATGATGAGAGTAATGTATAATATTTTGGCGTTAGTGAATTGCAATTTAACTATGTATTTCTTTTTAAGTTTAATGTATCGTTTCTACACTAGATTATACTAACGCTACTTCTACCAAACAATACACTTTTTCTCTTCATTTAAATTTGAAAAACATACATACAATAAGAACGGTTTACAATACTAGGACAATACGTAGAAAAAAACACATAGTCCATTACAAACACAACTAATAGAAAATATGAGTTTGATATAAAGTTTGTTGGATGAGCGGATTAGCAAACATTCATACTCAAATACCTTCAAGGGCACTCAGGTATTCCATGAATATACAATCAAGAAATTCTACAAACTCTTTAAATTCAAATAAATAGTTCTAACCCTTTGAATCCATCCTAATTGTCAAGTTGTTCATCGATTTAGGTAAGTACTTCACCGTGCTACCTGTCTCTTCTAGGATTTTTGTGAACTTACCAGTGTTTATCATATTCTCCACAGAAGCCTTATAGTCACAGTAAATTACGCAATTTGTGAACAATGTGTTCTGCAACATAAAAAGTATTGGCGAATACTTCGTACACCAGCACTTCTTTGGCGCTTCGGTAAAGTGTCGCCGCATATCAACTTTTTCCTATTCTTGTTCTAATTTTCCCCTCTAATGTGGTCCATGCTGACCAGTTATGTGACCAATAACATTTAGCAAGTACTTGCTTGCAAAAAAATAAATTGTCAAATTAGGAAATAATGAAAATAAAAAGAATATATATATATATATATATATATATTCCAAAACATTTACCATAATCTTCTTCGTAAAATTTATCTATTGTTTTTGGGAACAAAACGAAATAAGGTGGATACTACTAAACCAAGATTGATTTCAATAATACATGTTCCTAAGTATGAGAACTGAGGTTGTTCCTATTTATAGAAAAACCTAAGGCGGGAAATCAACAACAAATTGGCAAGAAATGAGAAACAAAATGGTGGGAAAGACTTTGGTGGGAAAAAAAAAAATGAGGAAATTTTTTTGGGCGGGAATTCTGTTGGCGAGAAAGTAGTTGGCAAAAAATGCGAAAGGCGCAAAAAATTGCCTATATATACATCTATACTTTCAGAATAATCATTCACACCACATTCATTTCTCTTCTCTATTTTCTTTACTCAGAAAATTAGTTCAAATGGCAAGCAAGTTAGGAAATGATAAGGGTAAGGGCAAATGCAAGAAAAAAATGAACACCTGTTGCACCGGTGAGGGTTCAGGGACAAGGGACCATGCTAAGTACCAAGATGAGATAACTACGTAGTGTGGAATCCAGATACACCTGTTAAAGATTATACATTAGAGTGGAGACAAACCGCGGTGCCCACTATTATGGTATGATGCCTGAAAGAGGTTGTGTTACCCCAAGATGTGTGCGGTCCATAGAATGTTATTATAGATTGCACTGGTATTAAATAATAGCTAGATCTCTCTAGCACATGGCTGAATCCCATCACAAGAAAATGATTTTTTTCAGTACATGGTGATCCTTTCAAATAAACTGTTCGATGGGTCAATCGTCGTTACCACGAGAGTTACAACTACACCAAATGGGGCAAGGATAATGAAGAGGCAAAGAATTTACAATGATCAACACTAATGAAAAAAAAGAACCTTTATGAGGCAAGGTCTCATATGTACCACCTCAAGATTCCAAAATTATGGTCTTTCGAAATATTGAAAAACAAACTGGATAACATCGACAAAATTTGCTACGCATTAAAATGAGAAATAAAAAAAAATGGAGAAACAAATTCATGTCAAATAGAGACTCCGCCAGATGTCGTTAAAGTACTTTACTGATCCCAAATACACGAATGACCTAGAACTGTCCGATTACAAAAACAGAGATATTCACTATGAATGGTTTGATAAAACTAGGTAGTTATCGATAATAGAAAAGTTCAATTATGGGTATTATTTTATAATTTATCTAATGTTTTTTTTCTTCTTTTTATGATTAATTATACTTGTTAACGCGTTTAGTTTGAGTATGATGTTTTTGATTATTTTAAGTTGTTTCACCTTTAAGATTAAACTCTTTCAATGTGATCTAATATATTAGGTGAAAGAAATGAAATGATCCATTATTTAAATGATGTGATATTTCAATTGATAGGTGGTGTTGGGTTAGGTCTTTTTTTTTTTTTTTTTTAGCAGCTAAGCCTCGTGTAAATAAGTTCTAAAACATCATTTTTAAAAGCTAATTTGTTTTGTAAACAACTCATAATGTGCAGTATAATAATTGTAAAGAAACTATTCATCCTATAATTTTTGTGATGGCTTCAAATATTAATTCAAGTGAAGAAAACTCATATGGTATTTCAAGTGAGGAGAACTCATATAGTGTTTGGGGTTAGCTTAGACCTTGGGATCACTATAGATGTTGGATTCTACAACTATATTATGATGGATACTAGAGTGATCAAGACACCAATTCGATAGAGTATTGCATCGATCTACGCCACGAATAAGAATATAGGGTAAAAGAGTCTAACAACCTTGTATCTTGTTTTAGAGCTCTTAATGCACCAGTTCTGCATCATCGAAGTCTTTAGACGCCTCGATAATATCAAGTTGATGATACAACCAAGATTGAAGATGATATTACATGCATTTGCCTAGAGAATAATCGGATATTGTTGCGAAAGAAACGATATTATCCACTCCAACTAGCCAATGAAATGGTTGCGGCAAGTAATAGAGCACTCTTTCCGAATGAATACCATAATGTGATAACCAACAATGATTATTTGTCTGAGGGATACATGTCCAATGAAGAATAAATAAATTTAGGAAGTTGTATTGTCTTTTTAAGTATTTTCTTGTGACTATTTTCCTGATGTTATATACTATATTTCTTATGTATTGTCTTTGTTGTGTGTTTTGTAACAAACATTATTAAATATGTTTGTTATGTATTGTCTTCATTATGAGATTTTCAGTGATTATGTACTCGCTTAATGTATGTATAAGGGATACATGTTTAATGATGAATAAATATGGATATACACGTATACGAGCGGGAGGATTTCGCACCCTCGGCGTATCTGACTTTTTACAAGTGTACGAGATTAATGTTTTAGTATAGTGTGATCATAAAAGATCGGGTTATCATATCTACAAGGATTGGTGTTGTTACTATTGAATATCGCATTTGTCGTGACCTAACTTTATCTAGGCAAAAAACAAATATATTTAAATAATTAAACTACTACTAATATATCCTAAATTAACTACAATAATATACTAATATGTTTTAGGGTGAAGAATTACCTAGGGATTAACATGTTTACAAATACGTGTTCGATCTCGATTTACTCACATTTACGGTGTTCGACCTATTTGACAATCTCGGTACGTAAACTCCACCGCCACCTCTCCCGAGTGTAAGACGAGGGAACACATGACTTCGACAATGAAGAAGTCCCCCTCAATATCTTAACGACCCTAGGTTATGTGAGTTTCGCCCAGCGTCATTGATTGCACACAATCCAACTCCCGATCGGGTAATTGGATCATGCGTTATATTTACCCTATCGACAATCTCCATTCTAAAACTCCCTCGCCACCTCTCCCAAGTGTAAGACGGGGGATATAACGCAAATTTGAGTCAACGAAGAAGTCCTCCTCAATATCTTAATGACCCTAGGTCGCGTAAGTCTTTCCCCAACATCATCTATTGTCCACAATTCAAACCCCGACCGTGTTATATAATTGTTGCATTTGTTTACCCTAATCCAAATCCGGGGTTTTTCAAAATCCCAAATTCTCCATTTATCTATCTAAGCATGAAAAACAAACGATACAATAAACAGAATCAAACTACGAAGAACAATCACAAACGCAACACCGAAATCAACCAAACCACATATATATAAATATAGTGTTAATCCCTACTACAATCCATGTTTAGCTAAGGCCATAGCTACATTTACAATGAAATAATAAGCTAAACATGCTCACAATATCCTAAGTTAAAGAAATAAGGAAAAATAATCGAAGAACTTAGCCTCGTTCGAAGATAAACACTAAGAATGCTCAATGATCGATTTACCGTCTTCTCCCTATATAGTAGGCATCACAAGTCTAAGGTTGATGAGAAGATTGAGGAGATGGAGAAACGTCAACTGGAATTTGGTGCGGTACCTAACGGTACACTACCGTTGAACATGTATCGCGGACGACAGGACAAGTCTCATGGTATGACTCAGGAGTTTCTGTCCACAGAGAAAGCCTACTCAAGCGTATCTGCTGCGATACATTTGGATCCTATGAAACACATATGATCGCTAAGTTAATACATGAATAATAAAAAAAATATTCAAACTCATATAAGTAAATAGATGATATACTCAATGTGGTCATACCTCTAATTGCGCTCGTCCTCCTGCTGCTAGATAACCGAACTCAGGTTGGTACCTTAGGTTGACCAAAAACCTTTATGTGATATTCCAATAATAGTCCATGTATTCATGGTCAACCCCTATTCCTTTTTCAAAGCTGCCCAAATCTGGTGCTCACTGTCTATTCCACGTAACTATATGCTGTTGGTGCTTCATAGTCCAGTTCGCACTTTAGTGTCCTCGCTGACTAGTGTTATGAAACTTCCCATCCATAATAAACAATTGAGGAATCCATTTTTGATAACCAAACTATTGTAGCACGCGAAGGGGATACATGTATTCAACGATCTCGTAGCAAATAAAAGAGAGCATTGCCATCCATATATCTTCTCTATCTCTAGTATATGGAGGCAAAGTCAACAAGAGATAGGGCATCCAAACGATATGTCCAAAAATATATATAAATAAATAAATAAATAAAAAATTGACTTAAATAAATAACTAACCTCGTTATTCTGTAACCGATCTAACTAATTGTGATAGACCACCAAATTATGCATTGACACGTTTTCTAAATTGAATTTAAGGGTCCACCTGTACACGAAAAATATAAATTATAAGTTTAACTAAATATTAATAAATATCCATTACATCATAATGAAATAAAAAAAAAATTACTGATTACTTACCAAGCACCCCTAGGAGTGGCTAGGAACCAAAAGTCCCCAATCTCCAACTCTTCGAATGATTGATTATAATTGGAGAGAGGGACAACGGTGGGTTAAAGCCTCGGGAACTGCTCCTAAGCCCAACATTCCAACAAAAATAGGTAGTCGGCTATGTCTTTCATCGTGCCCTTCAACGCCTTTCATAGCTCGCGATAGAGGATCGCTAGTGTCGTACTGCCCCAACTGTATTTGAGGGGTGGTGTCAAGTCACAGAGCAGCGAGAAGTAGGCTAGCTTGATGCTGTTCTACGATTTATATGGAAGCAACATCATGCCAAGCAGAATCAAGTAATACGCACGTGCGTAGCAATGCATGACCTCATTGCCAGCATCCTTAGGAACTTCGTCGAAGGTTTTTCGTAGCCAATTGAGCTTCAAACAATCATTTCTTATCTTATCCTTTGGAGGTGCCACTCCAAGGAGATCATTGCAAAGTTCCTGCCAACTAGATACTGGTCGTGTGTCCTCAGGGTCGATAACCAGTTACCTGTGCACGGGTAACCCCAACTGGATGGTCATGTCCTGTAACTTGATGATCATCTCCCTAACGGGTAGATGGAAAGTGTGCGTCTCCAGACGCCATTTCTCTACCAACGCGGTTATGAGGCACCTATCAAATTGGTTCAACAATAGCCTAAAAAGGCTGTACAAACCGGCTAATTCTATCAGGTTTATAACTCGACCGAGGGTGTTTTTTCTCCATCCCCTACATCAAATCCAGCACAGTCGAGTGAACTAGTATCCTGAAACATTAATTAAGACACAATAAATGACATAAAAATTTAAAAATTAAAAATATTAATGTAATAGCTTAAATATTTGTCTGTCCTATCCAGACTAATGCGGACCTGTGCTTAAACTGTGAGTGTAGAACTGAAGGATCTACAGGCCCAGGCCCAGACAAACTGAAATTTTTTCTCCCAACACTTGTGTCAAATTTATTAGTAGGAAATTAAAATTTAATCACATTTATAAACAAAAAATAATATTCATTACAAATAAATGTGTGCAACAAGTGCATGAAATTTATGATACATAAAATTTGGCCTATGAAACAAATAAAGTCGCATAAACATTCATTATAATGTATTGAAAAGATTAATTGAGTGTATAGAGGGGTCGGGATGTACACTTCTGCCTATCATGTCCAGTCGGGGAAGACAAATTGCACCAATTTGTCATTGTTCTTCGCCACTTATCCATCTCGTTTTGAATGCGTGTGGATTTTGGTCGACCACGCTGTACAACTTGAAGCCTATTATAGCTTGGAATAAGGTTCAAAAAATTAGTCTATGGCCAGTAGTCTTCGTGAATAATTGGCTGAAACGATGATTCCCACATCATCAATTGATTTGTCATTTTGTACTCAGTTGCAATATAGCGGAACACATCAACGCCACTATACTCGATGGCTACAAGCATATGGGAGCATGAATATTGATAAATTTTACAATTCTCACATGTGCAATTAGCGTTATCCACTAATGTGACTTGGTGAACAATAAGGCCCCCAATAAGAGTGTTTTAGTTTTGATATGATAGATTGCATTCTCTTTAAAAAAAAAATCATATTTAATTAAATTATGTATGGAAAAAATTATATGTAACATAAAAAAAAAAAAGGTAAATAATAAATAGTAACTTATCGATTAAATATTTGAATCTCGTATGTTTTGGATTTGGTTTGAAATTTCTGCATTTTTTCAATGACGTGTTTAGCGTATAGGTAACCGTCGACTGAGACCTTTAGAGCTTCTTGTCGATTAATATCAAAGTGTTTAACCATCCTACACAAAATACTCTTCACGGATGTAGTAATTGGAGCATTTTTTGCACCCTTCTAGCAGTTGTTAAATATCTTAGCGTAATTAGTCGTGATCACTCCCCAATGATTACCAGCGTCGTGGACCCTGATCCATTTTTCCACGTCAATACTGTCCAACCACCTATGCGTCAGAATATCTAGTTTGTTTTTTTTTTTTTTTTTTTTTTTTTTTTTTTTATCACTTCCATGATTGCATCGTATTTTTGAATTTGTGTCACAACACCCGCATTCTAAGCAAGATCTTTCAGTTGCTTATTTTTAACTCGCTTGTTGAAATTGTTGCAAAGGTGCCGCAAACAAAATCGGTGATATCCGACGGGCTCATTCTATTGATTAAGCCATAGGTTGTCAACTGCATTAGTAATGCCCACGTGTCTGTCAGATATCAATGTCACCTCAAGATGATCTCTAACAATATAGTTCTTAAGCGTGTAGATGAACTATCGCCAGCAGCGATAGTCCTTATTTAGTATGACGACGAAAATCAAGTGGGTCTCGTTAATTTTGAGGACAGGCCGACAATAACTCCATTCGTTAAATAAAGGTTTGAATGCCCAAAACACCATGTCGAACTTCCTGTAGGAAGGTATATCTGTCAGAACAATGCTCCACTCAACAATCGTACCCAGATTGTACTACTACAAGGCGACCATAAACTTTGAAAACTTTCGATATGATTCATCCTATTCTCTAAACAAGGTCTCGATGACTTTAGCTCCAGCCAACCAAATGTTTTGGTAGGAGATGGTGAATCCCTGAGACTCCTTCACCGAAGCCAATAACGCCCATCTTCTATTCTGGATCCTCTTCAAATTATCTAAATATTAAGTTTGAAATGACACCAAAACCCAAAATTTTATGATCTAAAGCCGCATGATTATAGAAACATGTGTGTTGCCCATTGTAATGCATTATTTGAAACATACAATGATTTCTCCAAACATGGTATGGGAATACTGTGGGAGTAATATTGTTCTGGAATGTAGGAGGGTTGGACAGTGTAATTAGACTAGACTGCTTAGGGGTACGACATGGGAATATTATAGCTGAAAAATTATTCGTCAGATTGGGTATTGTACGTATTAAAACTTTGAGTCATTAAGTGGGTGAAATAACAACTTTGGGAAAACAATTTGGACCATGATCAAATGCTCGTTCTACTTCTACATACACCTCAACAGTAAGAAGCGAGGGTATGTAAAGAGGTAACTCAAGCACTTGGTCTAATACTGAGTCGTCCCCGATAGAAAATAAGGTATATTTAAAATTTCCCCGAAAAGAGCCATCGGCATCATACACTTTAATTTTAAATTCCCATTAGCACCATCCTTAAGAACACACTGTCTTAGCATCTCAATTTATTCGTTTAAGGTTAGTCCCCTTCGGACAATCAAAGATTTTATAGATGTGGTACTGTAAAAAACTCTGAACTCGGTACCTTTTAATATTCTACCACCCCAATACAACAAGAACCTGACGTCATCCAATTCAAGTGGCTATCATTTGACATGCCAAAACAGAGCAAGAAAAATATTGTCGTCCACTAAGACTAAAATATATTTATTTAAATGTAACTCCTAACAAATTAAACAATTAAACTAACAAATTAACCAATAATTTTGTTAAAACAATAAATTATAATTTATATTTTACTACATAATGTGTAATTTGCTCAAACTTTGAGGGGCCAAAGTGCACATTTTTAATTAAATATTTTTTTTATTAAACAACTAAATTAAAAAATTAAACATACAAACAAATTAACTAACTAACAATTCATTTTAAAATATTATATTATAATTTATATTTTACCACATAATGTGTAATTTGCTCAAACTTTGAGGGGCCAAAGTGTACATTTTTAAATTAAGAAACTAAATTAAAAAATTAAATTAACTAACTAACTAAGAAATTTATTTAAAATAATATATTATAATTTATATTTCCCCACATGATATGTAATTTGCTCAAACTTTGAGGGGCCAAAGTGCACATTTTTAATTAATTTTTTTATTTTATCAAACAACTAAATTAACAAATTAAACAAACTAACTGACTAATTAACTAACAATTTATTTTAAAATGATATATTATAATTTATATTTCACCACATGTATAATTTGCTCAAACTTTGAGGGGGCCAAAATGAATATTTTTAATTAAATATGTTTTTATTAAACAACTAAATTAACAAATTAAACAAACAAACTAACTAACAAGCACTTTATTTTAAAACAATATATTATAATTTATATTTTAATTTATATTTCCCACATGTGTAATTTATCCAAACTTTGAGGGGCCAAAGTGCATATTTTTTTAATTAAATAACTAAATTGACAAATTAAACTCAAATCAACTAACTAACTAATTAACAATTATTTTAAAACAAAATATTATAATTTATATTTTTCCACATGTGTAATTTGCTCAAATTTCAAAGGGCCAAAGTGCACATTTTTTAATTGAACAACTAAATTAACAAATTAAACTTAACCTAACTAACTAACTAACAAACATTTTTTTTTAAAACAATATAATATAATTTATATTTTTTCACATGTGTAATTTGCTCAAATTTTGAGAGGTCAAAGTGCACATTTTTTAATTAAATAATTTTTAATTAAACAACTAAATTAACAAATTAAACTTAAACTAACTAACTATTTTTTTTTAGTACAATATGTTACAATTTATATTTTCCACACATGTGTAATTTGTTCAAACTTTGAGGGGCCAAAGTGTACAGTTTTTAATTGAACAACTAAATCAACAAATTAAACTAACCAAATAACTAACAAATTAAATAACTAAACTAACAAATTAAATTAACTAACTAACTAACAAATTAAATAATTAAACGCGTAAAAAACATACTAATCAAACTAACAAATAAATTAAACAAAAGAAACTAAAATAAACTTACCTTTATTGCAGGAGGAAGAAATTATGAAGTTGTGAAATCCTTGATGAAGAAACTGCCAAGAGGAAGGAGGAAGAAAAATGTGTCTGCTGAAGGAAGGAAGAAGGAAAGAGGAAGGATGAAGAAATTTTTTGATTGCTGTAAGAAACATTTTATTGTTGAAGGGTATTTATAGGCCTTAAGGACCTGGGGTTCTGAACCCCGGGCCCTTAAGCTATCAATTTTTTTTTGACTGTTATGCACTTTGCACAGAACGATACAAAAAAATTGATCGTTCCCTTAAGGACCCATGGTTCACAACCCCGGGTCCTTAAAGGAGACTGCACTGCAATCTGTTCGATTAAGAACGCAAATTTTATTTGACCATTCTCGAGAATTTGATGGTTGTTTCCTCAGGAACAACAGTCAAATTTTAATAATTTAACAGTTATGGACTCGGGGTTCACACCCCAGGATCCTAATTTGTACCTAGGGTTACGAACCCTGGGTCTTACTTTAAAAAAAAAAAAAAAAAAAAAAAAAGTCCGTATACTCGGTGTTGCGATCATCGGGTATACAAAACTTGTTTTTTTTTATACCCGGGGTTTGTAAGCCCAGATTTAAGTACTCTGGGTTACCAACCCCGGGTGGCCGGTGTTGTGTAAAAAAATTGAGAAAGACCCGTTTTCAGATTTTTTTTTTTAAATACTATTTATTTGGTAAAGAACTCCATAAGTCTTAATTTATTTTTGAGGTAGAATGTGGTATTCTTTTGTGGGGGCTCTTGGTGCCCAATGCGCACATTTAATAGGAGATCAAAATTTATTTAACCCACTCTTCAAAAGGAGGTTAGTAGTAGGACTATTTGATTTGCAGGACCAAAATATTCTTTCTTTCGTCTTCGGTAAAAATGCTAGAGATTCAAGCATTCAATACTTGATGTGATACAAAATTTGTAGGATCATTTTATGAAGTCTTATGTTTTTCTTCAAAACACACACAATATATTTGGTTTATCTTGTCTATTAAATAATTATGATATGAATTGAAGTGTATTCTAACAACACAATAATAATTTAAAAGTAAAAAATACAAAAAATTCACGAACAATGAGATAAACAACGAAAGAATTTAAAGTGGTTTGACATAAGACTAATACATGCCACATAAAGAAATTACAATATTGAGAGAAAGAGAGATTTATAAGGAAAGATATACAAGTGAGATTATTGTTTCTCACCTCACTTCAATAAACATAACTGACACTACTACTGAACCCTCTATTTATGGGAAAAGAGTTCACTAACCTATGACCTCATTAATAATACTAGCCATCGACTCATTAATGATGTTAGCCATCTACTCCATTAATGATGTTAGCCAACGACTCCATTAATGATGTTGGTCAATGGGATACATAAGTTTTAGACTCCAACTCTTAACAAGAGGCTAAAACATGATTATCCATAAACTTGTCATCTTCAACTGCTACTTGTCGGGAAAACCTCTCCCTGTCACAGTAATTCATCTCGTGGCCCGCTTTGAAGCTACCGTTCGAGGTCAATTGAGATTATACACAACCTTAGTTTGTCAATTGTCACCTTCTTCGTTAACATGTCCGCATGAATTTCTTGATTATGGATATTCTCAAGTGAAACTGCACTTTCCTCCAACAAAGACCAAATAAAGTGGAACTTGATGTTGATGTGCCTTGTCTATGAATGGCAAGTGATGAGAAAGAATTCATCCAAAAGATACCAGGGTGCCATGTGATCTTGGATCTTTTGAACCGACTGGTCAGATGGGCCCCATGGTACACTCACTCCAGGTCACAATACTCGGTCGAGTCTCTACATCCAACAAGGGTCAATACGCCTAGGTCATGAACACTATCATGTTCTCGCTTCAACAGGCGATCAGAGACGCTTCTCCCTCTAAGGAAAGTGCCATTTCCATAACGGTCCCTCGATCTTCGCCAACGATTCTACCACCTCATTGGAAAGGAGGCCGAGATCCACGCCACTTGCCATTCTAGTACCTAGAGAATTAAGGAAGGCTTGCCAAACGGGGTCTTCCACCACATCCTATATAAATGTTGGAACCCCAGCGGTTCTAGGCATATGTTGTAATGTACTGTGTGATATACACTGCTGCACACACTTAGCTATATTACACTACTTTTATTTTAAAAAATATGTACTAATTCTCACACTAGAGATGCAACATCGGTAGGCCCACTCGTAGGGCATTATTTTGTAGGAACCAAACAGTGACAAAGTGAGTTAACCTTCGCCGCTAACCACCATCTCCAATCTCAAGAGCCGACGTGTCTGGTGATTTATTTCTAGGCATCATCAGATTGATGTTGTCTGTAGGAATGACTTAATGTTGTTATTACGCTCTCAATTGAATGGTTAATCTGAGATTGAGACTCATGACAAATGACCATGAATGTTTGAGGCAGCCGACTCAAATGGCCACCCCTAAGAATCACTAACGCTTTTGGGAGAAATCATGAATAAAGTCCAAAACTATGCTCAGGATTTTCGAAGTCTCATTGAGTAGACGTGTGGTGGCCGTAATTACGCGTCACCACTTTCACCGCAAGCATACGGGTTAAGTTTTAATATAATGGACCTTTCGGTTGGGTATCGTATCCACAGGGATTGGTTGAGATTACTATCGACTACCATGATTATCATAACCTAATTTTATCTAGGCGCTTAAAAATCGAATTTAATTTATACTAATACTAAACTAAAATACTAATTTAATTAACTATACTATAAATACTAATTTGAGATTGTTTAGGAGAGTAGATTGCCTAGGTATTAACTTTATTTACTTAAATGTGTTTTATTTCGTTTTAGTTTACATTAACAGTGTTCCGCATATCTGATAATCTCGGTTCGTAAACTCCCTTGCCACCTCTCTCGAGTGTAAGACGGGGGAATATGCGACTTCGTGTCAACGAAGAAGTCCCCGTCAATATCTTAACAACTCTAGGTCATGTGAGTTTTACCCCAACGTCATTGATTACACACTCTCGAACTCCCTCCCGGGTTATTGGATCATCTCGTTGTGTTTACCCTAGTCCGAATCCAGGGTTACCTCTTTCGATTTTCAAACTCCGTATTCTCAATATATCTAAACTAGCATATAATCATAGAAAATACGGAAACACAATCGAAATTATAAGGAAGAACTATAAACGAAATACAAACTCAACCAAATCATATTTTTATAAATAATATGTTAATCCCTATTACAATCTATGTTTAACTCATGGTTATAACCGGTTATAGATTAAAACCCGAGCTAAACATGCTCAACAATCAACCAAAGTTAGGAAAGTAAAGAGAGAAACGAAAGAACTTAGCCGTAGTCCGAAGATTTAGCGCTAAAACCGTCCAACGATCGCTTCTCCTGTATTGCAACGCGTTCTTCTCCTTCAGAACTGGTGGAGTACACACCGAAACATTCTCAAAACCATAAGAACCCTAAGGGTTCTCTTATAGTCAGGTGAAGGAAGAGGAGAGGGGAGGAGGGTTTCAATAAGGCTCAAAATATCCTAAAAAAATATCTAATTTGTGCAGAGCTGACCGCCACGGCGGTGAGGTAAGTTGGTTTGATGGTCGCCTAGGCGGTGGAGAAGGCGGTGGATTAAGGACCATCCTGTAGTTTCACCGCTGTGGTGATGGTTGTTCAACAAGAATAGCCCACTCTGCATTTTCACCACCACGGTAGAGGGTATCTATTCAAAATCTTGCCTCCTTGCTTGTTTTTCCACCGTTTTTGGTCTAAATTGATCGTTTGCACTTCAATTTTATAGCTTTTCACCCATACACCTATTTTAATACAAAAAGAATAAAAATATATTAAAACGTACTAAAACATACTAAATGTACTTGAAAACTAACAATGTTTGATTTGAAAATATATAGGTAATTTACACCTATCAACGTGCCCTCGTCAGGCCCCTCCACCTTAGCCGGCATAGCAAGAGGCTCTGTCGCCCGTCAACGAAACATAGCCTGTAGCTTGCCAAGGATGAAGGGTGAAACACGAATGAAACTAGGAAGAAAATTGCTTCCTATGCGCCAAGACCTACGAGAAAAGCAGGACAGGATCTGCACAGACCAAGAAGAGGTGCGATAGTAAGCTAGAAATCATAGATGTGACACTGAACCCCCGAGGTTGAACCAAACCCCTAGCGTCCACTCTCGATTGGGACCACGAGAATTCTTAGAAGAATGAGGTGATAGAATCCAAAAATATCCATCTCGAAGGGAAGACGCACAGCTCAACCATGCTGTGGGCGAAACTCACGGGGCATTTAGGCGAACCTCGTCGCATTCCGAAGAAACTTCCTCGATATTAGTTCGAATCCCCAACAAGGCGACCTAGGCCATTGGTCTGATAAAGACTTGTGATAGAAGGTTAGGGCTATACATGAGAAGTTGGGGAAAATTGGGACAGAGGAGCTAAACTTCTACGACATAGTAAAGCGAAATGCTTTCCTGTTCAATTCCTACGTGTTGCGGGGAGCCAGTTCTGCTTAACTTCAAAATGCCATCCCAAATCGGGACCTACCTGAGAGATTCAGATCCCACAGATCACCTTGATGCCTACCACACATAGATAGACCTCTGAAGAGCATTGGATTTAACCAAGTACCAAGCGTTTTAAGCCAGTTTGGTCGAAGCTGTGAACAAGTGGTAGAAAACTCTAAAACCAGGCAGTTTTAACTCTTTTGAGTCGTTTAACCTTTTTTTTTCCCCATAGGTTTGTTAGCAGCAAAAGGCAGGCCAATGACCCATCGTACCTCATGTCGATCAGACAGATAGAACGTAATAGGCTAGAGACCTACATTGAAAGATTCTGCCACCAGTTGGACCAAGTCATGGAAAAAAATGATGGAGTGGCCGTCACTAACCTCATGTTTGGATTACGATCAAGACAGTTCCTGTACTAAATGGCTCGTGCCCTTCCTAAGACCATGGTCATGGCTTTCACCATCTCGATCGAGTTCACTACCGCAGAGGACGTCTGTAATGCCTGAGGCTAAGAAGAGGGGGAAGCCAGGGGAAAGAGAAAAGCTGATGAGCCCGTAGTTACAAACCCAAGCGGAACGATTCCCAGTCGAAGAAAAAATACGACGAGGCTGAAAAGAACTCAGTTGACTGGGGATAGATGAGAAAAATATACCCTTAGTGCTATCCCAACTAGATGCCCCTCAATGCCCCAATAACCACTATCCTGATGTAGATCAATGGCAAGAAGCTGCTTAAATGGCCTTATTTGATGAAGTCGCATAAGAAGAATTACCAAGATGATAAGTGGTGCAACTTCTATCGAAGTGCTGGCCACCATATTGAAAACTACATTGAGTTGAAAAAATAAATCGAGAAACTGATTCGAAGAAGGTACCTCAGGAAGTTCATTGCCAAATGAGGTTAGGGCGATCAAAGCCCCGATGAAGAGAGAGGAAGACTGGAAGTCCGAGGTAACATCCACACCATCTATGGTGGGTTTGCTTCTAGAGGAGCTTCCCATGCCAATTACAAGGCCCATGCCTAACGCAATAAACACCTGGCCGAAGAATATGTGTTCAAAGTCTTAAAAAAGTCGACTGCACTAGAGGAGGAAATTGCTTTCACGGATGAAGATCTCCGTGGACTGCACATGCCCCACGTTGACGTCTTGGTGGTCAACTTAAAAATTGCCAACTATAATGTGGGTCTCATGCTGGTCGATAGTGGATGCTCATTAGATATTCTCTACCTGGTCACCTTTTATAAGATGGGGATTGACTAAGAATGGATGAAGCCGATGACGATCTTACTGGTCAAATTTAGAGGAGAAACTATGAAGCCCCTCGATTGGATTATGGTATGGACCATGGCTGGCAAGGAGCTAATGCAAGCCATAGTCGATACATGATTCATGATATTAGACTGCCCATCGGCCTACAACACCATCATCTGAAGACCGTGCCTCAATAACTTAAGAGCCATTACCTCAACATACCACCTCATTTTAAAGTTCTATTAGAAAAATGACATGGGAGAGGTGAGTAGAAGTCAGAAGGTGGCTAGAGAATGCTTTATGGCCTAAATGAAGTTCCCCGAATCGTTGTCCACTAAATAGGAATCAAAGATTGGAGGGGTTAACGAAGACTTCATACCTGGGGACATCACCAAGCACCCTAGAACATGAGACATCCTAGACCCCTGGGTCAAGCAACAAAGGTAGCTGTACCTCTGTCTCGTTTAAATCCACTCGACAGAGCTAAACTGAATGGTCTAGATTGGAAGAGCCCCAACTGGGGGCATGAGGGACCAACTGGTTGTGCTCCTAAAGGCCAACCATAATATGTTCTCTTGTTCGTATGCAAACCTACTTGGGATAGATTCGAACATCTCTATGCACCGACTATATATGAACCCGACCTACCTTCCTGTCCGACAAAAGAGGAAGAAGTTTAGCCCGGATAGGTAAGTAGTGATCGAGGAAGAAACAATGAAGCTCCTGGATGCCGAAACCATCGAGGAGATCAACCTTACCCTCTCATTGGCCAATTTAGTCCTGGTAAAGAATAAAATAGAAAAGTAGCGCATGTGCGTGGATTTCATCAATCTAAACAAGGTATGCCCCTAAGTTTGTTTTTTTCTCTCGAAGATTGACATGATCGTGGATGTTACACCCGGCTACGAGTTGCTCAACTTTATTGATGTATTCTCCGGATAAAACCAAATCAACAAGTACCCACCTGACTAAGGGAAGACAATATTTATCACCGACAAAGAACCCTACTATTATAGGGTCACACCTTTCAGTCTGAAGAACAGTAGGGCTATTTACCAAAGACTGGTGAATAAAATGTTCGTTGAAATGTTAAGAAGAGTTGTGTAAGTGTTCATCAATGACATACTTGTTAAGTATAGAAAGGTTGAAGATCACCTCGTTGACCTACAAGAGTGCGTTGATATAATAAAAAAACACCGAATGAAGTTGAACCCTAGCAAGTGCATCTTTGGAGTTAGCGCTGGCAAGTTCCTAGGTCACCTGGTGACCAAGAGGGGGAATTGTGGCTAGCCTAGAGTAAATTAAGGAAATCCTAGACATGGAAAAAATATGTGTTGTAACAAGACTTTGGAGTGGATCGACGAATGTGAAGCCACCTTTCTGGCACTCAAAAAATACATCTCCAAACCTTTGATACTCACCATCCCAAAGCTTGGACAAGAAATAATCATCTACCTGGCTGCTTCAGCCACCACTGTGAGCTCGGCTCTAGTAATTGAGGAACACGGGGTCTAGAAGCCCTTGTACTATATAATACATGCTCTGAATGAAGTTGAATCTTGTTTCCCTCGTCTAGAATTGATCGCGTAAATATCTTCTTGGAAGCTCCGATACTACTTCCAAGCTTATACCATAGTGGTGCTTGCTAACCAGCCGTTGAGGGTTTTCCTATATGAACTAGAGACTTCTGAATGATTGCTATAATGGTCCATCGAGTTGGGAGAATTCCACATTGAGTATTGACCACGAACGACCATAAAAGGTCAGGCGTTGGCCGATTTCTTCTTAAAGTTCACATTCCCTAATGGACCAACCTTCGAAAGCACAGATAACACAAAGGTCATGGACTAGCATTCGACCAAATGTTAGACTGCAGACGTGGACGAATATTCAAACTACAACGACTTGGGGGTTGGAGTTGTGATCCGAACTCCCAAAGAAGACATCCTAGAGTATGCCCGGTGTCTTGCCTTCAAATCAACCAACAACAAGGCCAAAAATGAAGCGCTACCTCCCTAAGGATCCTTAAAGAGTTTGGGACTGCTGAAGCTAAAATCTTTTGCGAATCCCTCCGGATAGCCAATTAGATCAACAAGGAATATACTGCCAAAGAAGCCAAAATGGCGCAATACATAATAAGATCTATGCTCCTACTGTAAGGGTTTAAGAAAGTCACTATCAAGTAGATCCCATGGGAAGAGAATTAGCATGCTGATTCGTTGGCTAGCTTAGGTCTTAGGTTTTGCCTTCAATTCCTTGGGACCTTGGAATATCACGGTCGAGAGCATTTTGCAGCCTAGCTGTGACGAGCCAAAAGAAGAAGTGGAGATGATAATACACAAGCCTAGTTGGATGGATCCAATTTACAACTACCTCCACAGTAGAATCCTCCCGGAGCAGAAGAGTGAGGCTAGGAAAGTTCTCTATCGAGCATCCTGGTACACTTTCCTGTAAGGCATCTTGTACAAGAGCTTATTTGGGGCAGTTACTATGATGCCTATGCCCGAACGAGGGCCACCTAGTTCTCCTGGATATCCACTAGGGACTCTGCAGAAATTACTTGGGAGCATGATCTCTCACTAGGAAGGCGTTTCGACAAGGATGTTGGCCTAAAGAGCTACCCAAGAAGGGGGTGACTTAGGTAGTTACAAAATTTAAATAATTAAACTCTTAAAGACAAATAATCAATTTCCCAAAATTAATTATTATCTTGTTACACAATGAAAATGTGTTTAACTCTAAATGTACACCCAAATACAATATAAAGAAGTAATCAATGCAGCACACAAGAATTTAATCTGATTCGGTAAGATACTCTTGCCAACGTCTAGTCCCACGAGCTCCACGGAGATTCGCAATCCACTAAACCCCTTGATTCATTTACCAGGTAGGAATCAAACCCTTACAATTTTAAATGTTTTTCACAGTCTCAGAATTAACCTTTACAACCATTGATTCTTTTCACATGATAAAAATTAACCTATCACAATATCCTTTTCACAGGTTTAGAACAAATCTTTACAATCACACTGCTATTCAATTATAGGATGAATAAAAACATTGTTCTTTTCAAGATAAAAGAATAACCCAACCTTTTGTAGGATAAAGATTATACCCCAATCTTTTTCACAGAAAAAAGATCGAAACCCTAGCTACCCAGATTAGACACATACCCAAACGTGTCTAACCTACTCAAACTCGCAAATACAAAAAATGCAAAGTTTTGTCCCACAAGGAGTTTCTACCACATTATACAAATATACTCGATCAATGGCCCAAATAAATATTACATGATAAATATAATGTAAGACAAGTTAAATATGATTAAATAATAAAACGGGTAGCACACAAGAAGCACTTAATCAGATAATTAATAAAATTCGTTTAAAAGATTTTTAGGACTTAATTTCAAAAAATGATTTTTTAATAATCCTTAACCGAGAAATCAAAACTATATATAATCTTAGAAAGCAAATGAAAAGACTTGGAATGATCTCATCAGGATTCACCAAAAGCTAGAATGATTTCGCAATAAGAACATAAACCAGTGACTCAAATAGCAAGTGCTTTAGACCAAGAACTTGAAAGTAATCTCTCGTAGAAATCTCAATAATAATGTCACTCTTAGAAAGCTTAAATATAATAGTTCTTGATGTATAAACTTAATCCCGCAGGTCTCTAGTAGTAGACTTAGAACTAAACCTCTAACGGCTAGTTTTTAAAAGATATGTCATTAAATGACATCCCAAGACCCCATATATCCCATCTACTCAAAATATATATGTTTATTTAAAAATACTCTCGGGAAAACTCATTTTGGTCCTCAAAATGTTTTTAATTCGAAATCCATCAAAATAGGAAGAATTAAAACACTTTAATTAAAAGAATATTTAATTAAATGGACCAAATAAATAGGGATCATAAAATATATCATGTATATTTGAACTAAACCTAAATTCCTCAAAAGCCTCTCTTGGAATCATAAAAATGAGATGATTTGACCAAAAAATCAAAACAGTCAAAATGCTGATTAATTCAGTCGGTTGATCGGCCATATGCCTCGGTCGACTACCCCATGCCAAAGGCTATTTTTATTCGTTGGCCTTAACCTTGTCGATTGACCGACCCTCATTGTCGATTGACTGATTGGATCAATAGTGTTTTCCAATTTCTCAATCTGGCTACTATTTGATTCGGTTGACCGACTCCTTCTCTCGGTTGACTGATTAGATCAGAATGTCTCCCAGTCTTCTTCTAAAACACATTATTTTAATTAGTTGACTGACCCCTATTGCCAGTTGACCGAATTAACCCCAAAATACAATCATTTATGCTTTCAAACACATTTTCACTTAGGTCATTAACTAAAGCCATTTGATATATGGAGCACACACTACATCACATTTTAGGATATTAAACTTATCACTTCTTACTACGATACACATAAAATTAATTCATTTTAACTGACGTGCGTGATTCTAAGTCGAGTTGCATTAAGAGTATATAGGTAAAGAGTATTTTTTCATCTAGTTTTCTTCAACTTCTTCATCATTTTCATCTTGCACCTGTCACATTTTATTCGATGACTCATCTTCTTAATCAAATACATGGAACTTTAAATCTGAAACACTTAATAAAACCATTAGTTTTACAAAAATATCAACAATTAATTGTTAATTAAAATCTTGGATTCAACAATCTTTTTTTTTTTTTATGATGACCATTAATTTTGATATTTTCTCACAAATAATATAATCACTCTCTCCCTAAATCCGAGGATGGGTGTTTTCAACTCATTTAAGAACCATTAATGAGAAACATAAACTATAATCACAAAGATTTGCAATTTAAGCAAAAAATATTATTTCTCTTTCTTTCTAATTATACTAATGAATTCGTGTTAGGAGAATACATAAATAACTTCTCTCCCTTAATATCATATTCTCTCCCCAACGAGTTAAAAAAAAAAGGTGTTCGAATTTAGGGGGGAGCGTGGTTATATTATTTGTGATAAAACATCAAAGTTAATTACAAAGATTTTTAATTTAAGCAAAAAATATTATTTCTTCCTCTTTCTAATTATACTCATGAATTCACACTAGGAGAACACACAAATAACTTCTTCCCTTTAATATCATATTCTCTCCCCTAATAATATTAGAACGGAAACATTAGATTCTCTATCCCTTTGTCACATAAAAAAGTGGGGATCATGAAGAGAACAATTTTTAAGACGAATATGAATCATTTTGAGACAATTCATGAGATTATCAAAACGTTTCAATGCAGTATGAAATTATATAATTTCAATTAAGTCAACTTACTTTATTTCATGATAACAATATTTTCTCTTTTTATAGAATAAAAAAAACATGTAATCTTTAATTTATGAAACTATCTCAATGATAATTTATGAAACTATCACCATAAATCTAATGCATGCTTTAAACATGAATAAATGCATATTTATCGCATAATAGTTTAACTCCATTCTTCAATAATAATCATTTAAAAAATAGGAGACATTAGATGTATGTTAGACATGTAATGCCAATAAGAATATCCACATACAATCGTATCAACATATTGATATACCTACAAATAATATCATACTTGGCAGTGATTTTATCAAACATCTCTTAATAACATGTGATACAAGGAATAATGATTACATGACTCAATTTTCGTCAATAAACCATCATTATCTAACAATAAAGTTCCAAGTGGGTGTATAATCAAAGTATGATATTCATAATGATGCGAATCAATTTCTGTCAATAAGATTTTTTAGTGATAATTTCACATCACATAAATTTCACATATTTTCAAATATAGCATTTATCTGGTCATCATTCAATAATTCTAAGACAAAAAAAGAACATGTAAAAGAACACGTCTTAGAAATTCTTACCAGCTTATTTAAACTAATTTCTTACTCATGGTATAGTCTCTGAAAATCACATAACTTTCGTCTTTAGGTGTCAAAGACATAAATTTTACTTTATCCCCTGTCACGTGTTGAGAACAACCATTTTCTAGGACCAATTTGTCCTTGCTCATATATGTTTATTAGATTAACTAGCAAGGAGCACCTCAAAAAGTTCCTAGATAGTACTTCTATGTGGGTCTGATTTTGCTAGTTGGAGCTTTCTTCGTTCCTTTAGGAACCTATACCTTCTTTTCTTTATATTCTGATTGAAAATAATTTCTTATAGTGTACCCCAAAATGTTACAGTTAAAACATTTCATAACTTTCTTAGTTTCAGAAAAGAATTTTTGAAATATCTTTTGTTTAATATTTTTATGAAAACCAAGACCAGATTTGTTGAAGGCACCTCACTTCCGAAAATAATTTTAAAATTATTTTCACCATTTATGAACTTGAAAACAATAGAATTAAAATTCCCAACTTTTGATTTTAATTTGTTGTTTTTCTTTTCTACAGCACATGAGGTATTTTTTGAAATCAAATTTTTAAAAGAAGTTTTCTCAGCCTCATAATTCTCAATCTGTTTGTGTGATGAAATCACAGTACTTTATAGGGAACTAATTTGAGCATACTGATATTTATAATCATGCAGCAGTTCTTGATAAATATCAAATAATTCATCAAAATTTAAAGGACAAGAACTAGACCATTTAGGTACCTTATTTCCTTTGGCTATTAAGGCAAACGTCGTAGTTTCCTCATTATTGGTTGACGTACTAGAACTGTTAGAATTCGAATCAACCCATGTTTTTTTCATAGATAACTTTTTTTTCTTTTTGAATACCTCCTTTATCTATCATTTTATCCACGGATAGTTGACTCATGGGTCATTAGGTTGCTAATGAGTTCATCGATGGTGGGTTTGGTGAGTTCCTCAACTTCCTCAATTGCATTCACTTTTGGTTCCCAAACTTTGGTCAACAATCTCAAAATCTTTAGTACTTTATCCTCCATGGAATACGATTTTCCGAGTTTACCAAGATTGTAACATATGTTGTTGAATCTCGTATACATTTTCAGGAATATTTCTGCATTACCCATTCTGAACAATTGGAATTGATGAGTAAAGGCATTGATTTTTGATTGTTTTACTTGATTAGTCCCCTCATATGTGACTTGTAATGTATCCCATATTTCTTTACCCAACCCATAACCTGAACCTCTACTATATTCATTTGCATCAAAAGAACAAAACATAATATTAATAGTTTGAGAATTAATAGATAATTTCCATTTATCTGAGGGAGTCAGCTGTTATTTCTTCTCAATCACTCCATTTTCTTTATGAATGAATGGACCATTTTCAATGGCCAACCACACATCGTAGTTAGTGGCTTGAAGAAAGACATTATATCCTTCCAAAATGTATAGTTATCATGTGTGAATAACGGAGGACGATACATTGATTGTCTTCCATCTAGAGTGTTTACGTGGTGTGCCATGTGATCTTTTTAGCTAGGATGTTAAGCCAAATAAGATAAACCAGTTATGATATCAATTGTTGGCCCAAAGAGCTACTCAAGAGGGGGGATGAATTAGGTAGTTACAAAATTTAAACAATAATACTCTTCAACACAAATAATCAATTACTCTAAATCAATTATTATCTTGTTACACAGTGGAAATGTGTTTAATTCTAAATGTACACCCAAACACAATATTAAGAAGTAATCAATGCAGCACACAAGAATTTATCCTGATTCAATAAACTACTCTTACCTACGTCAAGTTCACTAAGCTCCACAGAGATTCGAAATCCATTAAACTCTTTGATTTCTTTACCAAGTAGGAACTAAACACTTACAATTCTCGATTATTTTCACAGGTTCAAAATCAACCTTTACAATCCCTGATTCTTTTTATAGACTAAGAATCAACCTACCATTATATCATTTTCACAGGTTTAGTGTAACGATCTGGTTTCTCACGACCACCACTCGAGTTCTCATTTTTATGTTTATGGAGAAATAGAGGTAAAAGACAAACCACTCCATTACTATGCTTCAGTTGCGCCACTATGATAAATAAAATAACAAGAGATGTGACCTAAACTTGCTATTACCCAAACAATAACATATATGAACTAACATTCAACTGATATAACTTTTAAAATTTACTAACTTAAAATTCAAATATACCTATCCAACTTTTCTATAACACTACAAAAGTTTGAATCACTGATTACCGACAATTGCCTCGATTGCCTGAAATGTAACACCACCCTCTGACACTACATAAAGCTAGTAGTTTATCCGTCTCTACTTGGAGTATCTAAGACAAAATATTTTATCGGTGTACTATCATCAAAATATATAAAAAAAATTATGGATCAAACATATTTATCAAACACCACTTTTTAGAATATAAATATAATCACATACTGAACAGTATCAAATCCACACATATCATCAAAATATAGTAACTAAATATAAATCAACCAATCAAATCACATTTATATGATAAAATACAAGAAATATATTTCCCTACTAGCCACAAGATCATTTTACCTCAAGATCAGGAGTTATAATGGTACCATAACTTGTCCAACTGTGTAATCTATGGTTACCATTAGTGTCAGTGCCATTAAATATCTCCATTGGAAGAAGTCAACACTTGGTATAAACTATCATATCATGATGATAATCATCATTGTAAGAATCAATTTTAATAAACCTTTTATTTTCACATTTCAGTATGAAAATATAATTTAGCAATTTACACAGGAGACAATACACTCACCTCAATAATTGCGCTGTTAATAGGCTATCGTTGAAATATTGTCGTAGTCTGCATTGCTTGTTAACCTAATAACGACAAGGCCTCAACTAAAAATTTGACTAAATAAATCTAATATAGCATGCAATGCGTGACACTAAAATGCAATTTTTTTTCATTCCTAAATTTTCCTAATTATATAAAATTTACTATAATTAAACGTTTTTATTTTTACAACCCAATATTAATTTTACAACTAAAATATTATAGTTACATTTATAAACTTTATCAATTATTAATTTTACTGCAAAGAAAATTTTTAATTAACTATTAACAATATTACAAGGTAATGAAATACCAAAAATACTGTTCGAGTCAAATTTATAAATTTTTACTTTAAATTAAATTCTTCACTAATTAAATATCTATATACAAATATAAACCCATTATATGTTTTAAACTAATACATATACATATAGATTTTGCATATATATATGTGTGTGTGTATGTGTGTGTGTGTATTCATGTGTTGCATATGTGTGTATCTAATCCTGCCCACTTAACACACACATATAAATGTAGAAAAGAGAAAGAATTACCTTAGTCTTAAACACTGGAGAGGAAGTGAGAGCTAGAGAGAGAGAGAGAGAGAGTTACCAAAATAAAAGGAAAAAAAAAATTACGTATATATTTATAATATAGAGAGATCACCGCCACCTTTCAAACTTTTTTTTTTTTTTTTCTTTCTCTTGCTTGTTGGCTTGATGTAAGGATGACACATCGTCCATTTTCTTTGCAACCATGAAAAGGATAAGGGTGAATTGATATATGTTTTCTTTCATTACACATATGACCCTATGTAAATAATTACACATATAACCTCACATATATAATTACACATATAATTCTAAAGATTATAAATATTTACTCAAATCCCAAAATTTGTAAAAATATTTTATTTATTTATTTATTTATTATTATTATTTTTTTTTTATTATTATTATTATTAATTTTTTTAATCGTATAATACCCCTAAAAATTTTAAAATGAAATCGAAATGGAAATTAACATATTAATATTCTTAAACCTAAGTTTTAAATACCATGATAACCTTTCTAAGATTTAAAGTGAAATTTAAATAACATAATAGACGCAAATATTTCTAAATGTTATTAAATGCAACAAAAAATATGCATATAAAATTGGGTCTTATATTTAGGACGAACCTTTATAATCAAACTCTGATTTAATTGCAGGATACATCAAAACCTAATTATTTTCACGGGAAAGAATAACCTAACATTTTTACATGATAAAGATTAAACCCTAATTTTTTTCATAGAAAAAAGATCGAAACCCTAGCGACCTTGATTAGACACCGACCCAATCGTGTCTAACTTACTCGAAATCGCAAATACAGAGAAGCAAAATTTCTTCCCACAAAGAGCTTCTACCATCTCTATACAAATATACTCGATTAATAGCCCAAATAAATACTATGTGATAAATACAATGTGAGGCAAGTTAAATATGATTAAACAATAAAGTGGGTAACACACAAGAAGCACGCAATTAGATAATTAATAAAAAATCGTTTAAAAGATTTTCAAGACTTAAGTTGAAAAACGATTTTCTAATAATCCTTAACCAAGTAATCAACGATATATATAATATTAGAAAGCAAATAAAAAGACTTGGAAGCATCTCACCGGGATTCACCGAAAGTTAGAATGATTTAGCAATAAGAACTCAAAAACCGATGATGCAAATAGCTAGCACTTTAGATCAAGAAGTTAAAAGTAATCTCTCATAAAAATCTCAGCAGTAATCTTACTTTTAGAAAGCTCAAATATGATAGTTCTTGATGTATTAACTTAATTGCGTAGGTCTCTATTAATAGACCTAGAATTAAACCTCCAACAACTAGTTTTCAAAAGACATGTCATTAAATGACATCTCAAGACCCCATATATCCCATATAGTCAAAATATATTTGTTTTATTTAAAAAATAATCTTTGGAAAACTTATTTTGGTCCTTAAAACATTTTTAATTTACATTTTTAATTTAAAATCCATCAAAATAGGAAGAATTAAAACACCTTAGTTAAAAGAATATTTAATTAAATGAACCAAATAAATAGGGATCATAAATTATATCATGTATATTTGAAATACACCCAAATCCATTAAAAGTCTCTCTTGGAATTATAAAAAATGAGATGAGTTTACAAAGAAACCAAAACAGTCAAAATGTTTACTGATTCTGTCGGTTGACCAGCCATATACCTCGGTTGTCCGCCCCATGCCAAAAACCATTTCTAGCTGTTGGCCTTAACCATGGCAGTTGATTGATAGGATCAATAGCCTTCTTCAATTCCTCAATCTGGTTACTGTTTGATTCGGTTGACCGACCCAAACGTTTTGATTGACCAAATTGATTTGAAGCTCCACTCATTTTACTCGTTTTGGTCACTGTTTCCATCAACTGACCGACTTATTCTCTCAGTTGATTGATTGCATTAGAATACCTTCCATTCTTATTCCAAAACACACTATTTGGATTAGTTGACGGACCCCTTTTGCCGGTTGACCAAAATAATCCAAAAACACTACAATTTATGCTTTAAAATCCATTTTTCACTTAGGTCATTAACAAAAATCATTTGACATATGGAGCACATGATAAATCACATTTTAGGATTTTAAATTTATCAATTCTTACTAATACACACATAAGATTAATTCATTTTAAGTGTTGTGTGTGATCGTAATTCAGGTTGCATTAAGAGCATAGGTAAAGAGTTGTTTTCACCTACTTTTCTTCAACGTTGTCAAAACTCTTCTTGTCTTCATAATTTCCATCCTGCACCAATTACATTTTATTCAATGATTCCTCTTCTTAATCAAATACAAGAAACTTTAAATCTGAAGAACTTAGTAAAACCATTAGTTCCACAAAACATCAACACTTATTGTTCATCAAAACCCTAGATTCAACAAGGTTACTTTTGGCAAATGATGGAGGCCATGGCTAAGGAATTGGTGAAGAAATATGAGAAGTGCTAAAGGTTCAGGCTAGCTATCAACACCCCGGCTATGGATTAATTGCCAATGACCAGACCATAGCCATTCGCCTAGTGGGGAATTGATATCCTCGGGCCTTTTCCTATCGTCGCAACTTAAAAGAAGTTACTCGTCATCTCCATTAACTACTTCACCCAGTGGGTCAAAGCTGAAACCGTAGAAAATATCACTGATGCTAAGATTAGAGATTTGACCTAGAAGTACATAATATGCCAATTTGGGGTCCCACAGGCCATTCTAAGCGACCATGGCTGGCAATTGGGTTGTACCCTATTTGAAGACCTCTGCACTGACTTAGGAATCTGGAACCACATGTCGACTCCGGGCCACCTACAACTAATGGAAAAGTTGAGATAGAAAATTGAACTATCCTCCATACGTTGAAAACTCGGGTGCAAAAGTCTAAAGCTAAATGGGTAGAAGATCTTTCCTCAGTACTGTGGACCTACCACACAACTTCAAGGGTCTCAATTGGGGAAACACCATTAGCAATGACATTCGGATCAAAAGCAGTAATCTCAATCAAGTAGGCCTACCAACCTATATGGTAGACTTCTACAATCTCGATGAAAATTAGCACAAAGTAGCACTGAGCTTGGATTTGCTGGAGGAAAAATTAAAACATGCCAATATCCAGTAGACTACTTATAAATGGCGGATGGGGTGATACCATGATAAGCACATTAGAACATTCACATTCAAGAAATATGATCTTGTGTTACAGAAAGTTACCCTTACCACGTGAGACCAAACAAAAAAAAAGTTGGAATCGAACTTGGAAAGACCCTTTTGCATCACTAAAGTCGTTAGCCCAGGCACCTACGAAATCGAAATGCTTGAAGGAAGACCACTGAAGAATCAATAAAATGTAGAGCACCTAAAGCAATATTTTCACTAACATGTGCAATCAATGTTTTTCTCAATAAATACTTATCTTTTACTCGAAATATTTGCAAGTATCTACATATGTCGAGACACAATAGAGGATTAAATCGATAAGACAACCCTATCCCTTGACCTAATGATCCCCTACGCTATGCTTGGAAAGGGAGTCACCATTGACCAATGGCAAGACTAACTCCATAGGACGACCTCGGGCCCTGACTCGATAACAGGCCCTCAAAAGCCTGAATTCGATTCTGGACGGGTACGTTCCATCAATAGCCTAGTTCACTAGATGGCTATGACCTCACGTTGAGATCCGATTCCTAGCGCTCCACGTGGGAAGGAAGTCACCGCCGACGGATGGAGAAACTAGCTCGATAAGGCAGCCTTGGCCCCTAACTCAACAACAAGCCCTTAATAAGGCTAAATTCGAAAACTCCTCAGGCCCTTAGTGGTCTGGTCGATATTCAATCCTTGAGCTCTATGTGGGAAGGGAGTTGCTACCGACTAATGGTGGGACTAGCTCCATAGGGTAGCCTTAACCCCTGACTCCACAATAGGCCCTTAAAAATCCTGAATTCGAAAACTTATCAAGCCCTCAACGGTCTGGTCGATATCCAATCCTCACACTCTGTGTGGGAATAGAGTTACCATCGACCAATTGCGGGACTAGATTGATAGGGTGGCCTTAGCTCCCACTTGATAATAGCCCATAACAAGCCAGAATTCGAAAACTCATTAGATGGAAACAACCTGTAGTTGAGATTTGATTCCTCATGTCAAGCATGGGAAGGATGATGGGATAAAATACTCTTTTGTATATTTCGGTCAAGTTTGATAACTTGTTCCCACTTTAATAGGGGGCCGATAAAGAGATGGAGAATTTTATCGTTAGAAGCACTGAAAAATCCCTAAACTCAAGCCGCAATTATGAGGAAGGTTGCGAAGGAGCGGAGGCCATCGGTAACCATCTGAGTTTCTAACAAACTCTGAATTCAACATCAAGTTTGCACATGGATGAAAAACCTTCCATATACTTAGGCCAACCTGATAAGCTATGTCCATCCTAGTAGGGGCGCGGTGAGAAGCGATTTCTTTGTCTTACCAATTTAGGTCAACCATTGGACAATCCATCACAAAAGGATCCTTAACGCCAATCTACTATCTCCTACAATATTGCAAAGTTTTTTTTCCATTTCATGGATCAGATTCGACTATTTGTGACAATAGCTAAAAAGGTTTTATGCTATACACAACAAACAAAGCAAGTTGATAAGCAAAAAAAAAAACTATTCTTTTATTCATATGAGTAAACTTTCTATATAAGTTCTCTTGTGTACACCTTTACAAAAGTTATCCGATGCAATACATAAAATGCCATACGGGAAAGATGGATGAAGGAATATAATGTTGAAGAATCTATGGAATACACGGTTGGAAATTACCCCAAAAGAAACAACGCCAAGAAAAAGAATCCCCTTGGGTCCGACAAGTTTCAAAAAGAAAGACCTTTCACTAAACAAAGGGTTGGAGCAAGTCCTATGAAGATTCACTCATCTTTTCACCTATGGAAGGAGAGTTGTCTCTCAACTAGTAAGGAAAAGATAGAGATTTAAGCCAAACGACTGGAATCATGGGAGATGACACAACTACAACTCAAATATCCTAAAGTATGATAACAAACTATCATATCAATATCGATTAACCAACATCAAGATAAATTAAGGTTTCCCAGTCCCAAAACCAAAAAGCTCAGGGAAAAATCATTCCCAGAACACTCCATGCAGGAATTCAGGGCACAAGCCGCCAAAGAGCCAACTAGAAGAGACCCCTTGTAGGCTCCACGCCCCGCAGATAAAAAGGATTTGGATTTATCCACAAGAAAATGGATGGAAAGAACTCTGAATTTTTTTGGATAACAACAGAATCGAAGCTATTAAACAGATGCTGAACAAAGACTTTCGTCTTATGAAACTTGTCGCCATAATCCACTTCAGAGCTTATAAGAAAGCTCATTGTACAGATCCATAAGAAGCAGGAGGAATGATTCAAGGATAAATAAGTAAGATAACCAAGCTCTCCTTAAATAAGTATCCCAGATAAAACGCCAAGAAACATATGTCATTAATCACAATAATTAAGCACACGATATTAAGTGCTGAGGGATGAAAAGATCAGCAAATCCACATAAAGCTTACATGTTGATACATTTCATGAAGATTGTGCCTAGAGATACGCTCAGACTAGTCATGCCTTAAAAACATATGAAATTTGGTGCCAGTATTGATACTAAGTGGGCTCCATCCTGGATCCACCTGGTTGAAAGCTTCACATGGGAAATAGAAAGAGACAAAAAATAGAGCGGACAAGTAAATGAAGTAGCAAAAATATAGCTTCATTGAACAAGTCTTGTACAAGCCAGGGGGCATACCTCTTTGGTTTAAAAGGAGAAAAAATAGAAGAAATTAGGACCTCCTAGGTCAGAGGTCTCCTCGACAAAAAAGACCTTCTCCTTTTCTCCCTGTATTTGAAATAAAGTGTCCATGCATATCTCTTCCATTGTAGTGTCTTGCTGCTGACTCAGGCTCAGGAGACAGTCGGAGCTATTGCTTCAGGGACACAATCATTTCCACGTCCTCAACAAATCTTTACTGAGTGGTAGAAACTTTATTTCTCAATCTCTTTGCATTATGGAGAGCCTTAGAAGCTGTGCGTTCAGCTTTAGTACCCTATGCTCCTATTTTTCTAGACGGGTTGTGCTTCATCTCCTTCTCTCTCTAGGACGTTGAGTCGGGATATGATTTTCCTCCACTCCTCGAGCAAAGGAATACATCACACCACAGCATAGAAAACACTAGATAACTTTAGACAATTCTCAAAAGATCATCAAAGTTAAATGAAAAAGTGATGTATTCTTACTGAAACGTTCAAATTCAACAAGGTCAACACTGGATCATTGCCCAGTTCTACAACAATTGTCTTGATATTCTTCGGGGAAAATATAAATCTTGAGCCCACCTCACTAAATCCTTCAAGAAGAGAAGAGTCTCCTCATGAACCATCGACCCCTTGACCTTGAGAGATCGCATCACGGGATGACAAGATGGTGGCATCTCTCTAGAAGGCTCACCCATCTTCTCTTTTCCCTTCCTAGAAGCATCTAGAAAGGACCCTCATGCTTTCTTCACTGTCATTTTATCACGAATCATAACACCAACAGTAGGACTGCACCTTCTCTTGATAGAGTTGAGGCCCGAGCTAGGAGTTACCCTAGGAGAAATAGTGAATGGGACTATCGCCGTCGTTGTTCCCTAGCCAGTTGTCGACAAATCCACTAGAGGAAATAAAGAAATTATGCTATCTTTGGTGTCTGACAAGACCTCTAGCTCGGCATCCAATAGTTCGGCACCAACAAAATTGTTAACCATTGCTAAAAGACAAAGCAGAAAGCAATTTCAGAAAAAGAAAAAACACATAGAATCTAACCTCCTTCCTTAGAGGATGCGTGCGACAAAGACGGTTCAAATCCCGATAGAGAATTCAAAATCGGGTGATCATCAGATCTAGCAGGGGCTATAAAGAAGAGGTCAAATGGTGTAGTTGTAGACACCGTATTTTGTCTCGCCCAGTTAGTGTCAAATTAAATATAAGTTTAGATAAACATTAAACTCATGTTTAAAGGGAATGAATTTCTACCTGAGAACACGCTATGCAACATACAAAAACAACCAAAAAACATGAAAAAAATGCAAAAATATTGAATTTGATAAAACACAACTAGGCAAAAGTTTTGGGTCAAAATCGAAATTCCCGTGATTTAAGGAGGTCTAAAATGACTTTATTGACGTTTGATATTTCATCAAATCATATTTAGTACAGATATATCTTAGTCACTACCCTTAAATCATAGGACATTTTAAACAATTAACTCGGGTACCCCACCCCTACTTCGAAACATTTACTTTTCATTAATCTATTCAAACTTAAAACTGAAAACATTTATTTCCCTCATGCATATCACATCACATACCACTAAGAAATAATTCAAGACACCTTAATCAAGTCTTGGAAAGGTCATGACAAAGCCCAAAATCACAAGGTGATTTAAGGTGTGGACTTGACTTAGATTTTTACCAAATTCAAGTAGTCTTGACAAACTACCCTAGGCCCAAGCAATCAAAGGGATTAGCCATCATTTAAGGCCCATAAACCAATCCTTATAATGAACTTGGATCCTTCCAAGAAGTTTCCTAACCAAATGGTAAAGGAAGAGGAAAAGACACTTAGGGCACAACTAACCGTTATCGAAACAAAATTGATTCAATTCTCCACCTAAGTAAGGCATTCAATGAGCATTGAATTCCCATCCTATAAAGAATTAAATGTTTGGGATGATATGTCAAGACCATATTCAAGGTATCTAGATATTTTAGGCAAAATATCATAGAAACCAACCGAAAGCCTGAATAATGTTGATCCGTTACTGTAACTAAAACATATGAGTAGTATACGATAAGGTTTTTTACACGCTTGCGTATTGACTACTCGCAAGTATACAAGGTCCAATTTTAATATAGTGGATCTTTAAGATCGGATATCGTTCCACAGGGACAATATGAATAATTGAATACTGCAATTTGCATAGTCTTGTATTATCCCAACGGTTCAAGAATTATTTAAAATTAAACTAATTAAAACTAAGCTAAACTACAATTAGTGGGTTAATCCTAACTAAGTTGATTACCTAGGAATTAATTTCATTCACTTAATACATGTTTGATTTCGTTTAGTTAACAATAACGGTGTTTAGGTATCCGACAATCTCGGTTCGTAAACTCCACTACCACCTCTCCCGAGTGTAAGACAGGGGAATACGTGACTTCGTGTCAATAAAAAAGTCTCCCTCAATGTCTTAACGACTCTAGGTCGCGTGAGTCTTGCCCCAACGTCATCAATTGCACACTTACTAACGCCCTCCCAGGTCGTTAGATCGTCGTGTTGTGTTTACCCTAGTTCGAATCCAAGGTTACCTCTTCTGAGTGTCAAACCCTGTATTCTCAAATTCAACCCTAATACCTTAACAAGCATACTAAGATTGTCATAAAATGATAAACGCAATCAAAATTAAAAGCAAACAACCGTTAAAGAAACATGTATTAAACCAAACAAGTATTTACACAACTACATCAATCCCTAACTAATATTTATCTAATCTGACATGATCTTGGCTATATAAGCATTAATACAAGAGGTATTAATCATCATTTACAATAAAACATTAAGTTACAAAAAGAGAAACAAAGAAATAAAGATCAAATCTTAAAGTGGAGTGATCCACTATCGCCAAAGATTCATCTGCCAATGTTTCCTCTTCTTCGATTGATGAATCTCCTCTTTGAGCTCTTCAAGAATGGCCAAGGATCACCTCCTAAGGTTAGGGATGTTCTAGCCTTCTAATGAAAGTGGGAGAATGGGTATTTATAGGTGTAAGGCTTCAAAATATTTGAAAATATCTATTTTGTTGTGCAGAGATGACCACCGTGATGGTGGGTAAGTTGGTTAGCTCACTATTGCGACAGTGAGATCACGCTATGGCGGTGGGCCAAAATCTTAACTCTTGGATCTTTTACCACCGCGGTGGTGGGACTTTCTACCGAAAAACCCCTTCTCTGCATTCTTACCACCGCGGCGGTGGATTCTCACCACGGCGGTAAGTCTTGTGCCTTTGAAATCTTGTTCTTCCAACGTTTCTTCACCATTTTCACTCGTTTATCCCTTTTTTGCATCCCTACGCCTGAATTACATACATACTAACAAAAACACTAATTCACTCGAAAACGACCAAATTCGACTTAGAAGTAGATAGGTTATTTCAACCTATCAAGTAGCATCTGAGCAAATCATTTAATGCAAATCCCATCAAGCATTAAATTCTTGGGATAACATGGCATGACTAGCTTCAAAGGATCTAGATATTTTCACAAAAATATCTAAGGGTTACTAGCTAACTTCGAAACCAACCGACGATTACAAGGAAAGTTCATCTGATTCCATCTAAAATGAACTGAATGTATGGCCTCCAAGTCATGACTCATCACTTTGCATTAAATGAAAAGTGACACCTAAGGGCTAGGTTCAATGCATCTTGGGAGCATTTATGACAACCAAATCGAAATAGTAGATTAAACCGATGTTTAGCCCCTAAACCAAACTGGATTCATCCCATCAAGTTATAAATGTACCCATGTGCAAGGACAAGATAGAGAATCTAGCCTTTTTTTCCTAAATTCTCTCCAAGCTAAATCAAACCAAGACAAGATAGCAAGTCCCCTAAGCTAAACACACCTCAAGGAAAAGGCTGGTGTTGCTTGCGCATTGCCAATACGCAGACCCCAGCTTATAAATAGGGGTACCTTCTTCTCATTTTTTTTCACAATTTGAATTCCTAGTTTCTCTTTCAAAAATTGAGCACATATCTTGGGTCCTAGGCCTCTAAAGTAGATTTATCAAAAAACACGTTGTTATTCTGTCAAAATCCAGCCGTGGAAGGAATTCTTGAAGTTCTTAGAATAAGAACTTCAAGGATCAATGATCACCGATTAACACTAAGCCAAAGAGGATATGAGGTAGGCTACTTAGGGACGACTACATTCCCTAAGTAAGTTGTTGTTCTTGGCCAGGAATTCAAAGAACTACGACCACCGATCAACCACCGGCTAACCACCGATCAAGGAGATGGAGATAAACACTTAGGGAAGACCACATCCCCTAAGTAGGTATGTTCCTACCAAACACCCTATGATTCTTAGTTGATTTTATGCACATTGTTTTGTATATAGTAGGATATTGTACGTAATACAATTTCTTTCATGTTCTTAACACATAAAACCCATGAAAATCAGATAAACCTTAAGAAGAACCTAACAACCATTTGATTTTTATCATAAACATCAAGCAAACACCTAATCTTAGCCATAACAACCAAATTAAGGTTAAATCATACAAAATTCATTCAACAACTTTCAAAACACGCCAAGACATTAAAAAACATCGACTTATTCAACCACGTGGTAAGAACACATGTGGATTCAAGCAACATGACTATTCACACCGTAAGTTCTGCATAGTCTATATGATTCTCCCCAAGAACATTGTATTTATTTTTTCCTTTTTAGCTAAACAAACACACATATGTATACATATATACTTATATACTATACTGACAGACCCTTGTGGCTAAGAGCTTAGGATAAAAGGACGGCCTCTATTCCTTCGAGGATATGTGTGATTCTTCTTCAGAAACCTTCCCGTTTTCCTTATTTATGAGAAGGACTGGCATAAATATATAGTGTTTCATTTCACTTTTTAAATCACAACTTACAGACAAACACTAAACTAATCAAAGCAAAGGAGTTTCGTTTGAGGTTCTTCAGAAAATCAAAGCTTTGTTTCAAGGTTGTGATTCAGGTTCGTTTGACCAAAATTAACTAATAATCAACCAAAATTAACTAATAATCAACCAAAACCTAACTAAACTAACTCAGATTTAACGAAATCCAACCCATCTTTTCAAACATAACAAGATTGAACTACGTTCGACCTGATCTTTGGTAAACACCCAAAGTATGTTGGCAACCCATAAAGGTTTGGTCACACCTCTAATAATTAATAAAGTTTTCAACCGTAACAAGATTGAACTACGTATGACCCAATAATTGCTAACCACGCAAAGTATATAGGCAACCCATTAGGGTTTGGTCACACCTCTAATAATAAACGATGTTCTTTCCCAAATTAGAATGAACTAATTGATGACCTGATTCTCATTTGTGATACGTAGGAAACCCACTTGCGGGTTCGGTTTCATATCCAAACAATTTAGTCTTAGTTTGCATTTCATTTAGTATTGCTTATATATTTACATATTTGTCTGAATATAAACTATTATTGGGTGTCGCGGGCTAGTAATAGCTATAGGATTTAATTGCTTTAGATTAAATCCTATAAAAAAATACATAAAAAGAACAAAAACTTTAAAAAGGGAAATTATTCATGTTTAAATAAATCAAATAAAACTGCTTGGATATTGTTTAACAATGAGTATCTATTTAGACTGGCGTACCGTCTTTTGACATGTGACTTGGGGTGCCTAACACCTTTCCAGAGCATAATCAACTCCAAAACATAGAGAATATATCTGGTACATAAACTTATGGAAGTCAAAACATGGGCTATTTCAAAAGGAAAAATGAATTTTTAAAATCTCGGTGACCTTGCACATTATTTAACCCCAAGCTAGGTGGTGACTCCATTTTTTAACAAAAACCTCTACCCAGGAAGTTTTTCAAAATCGACGCATTGAAAATCCATTGAAAAACTATTTTAAAAAATTGCTTTTCAAAACCAACACCTAGAAAAACCCTTAAACACCATTTTAAAAAATGAACGGATTTGGATGATTTAGAGAGGAAAAGATAAAAATTATTTTCATATTCTTCCCGATTCTCTACTTCTTCCGTTAATAGAAATTTGGGGTAAGTCTGCTGGTGACTCCGCTGGGGACATTGATAGGTGTAAATTACCTATATATTTCCAAATCGAAATTGTTAGTTTTTTAGTACGTTTATTACATTTTAATATATTTTAATGTGTTTTTATTCTTTTTGTACTAAATCATATGTGTGGGGTGACACGGTATCGAAATGGATGCTAAAGGATGCTATCAGATTTTAATAATGGAAGAACGGTAGAAAAACAAGCTCAGAGGAAAAATTCTGAAAAGAAGCCCACCGTCGCGGTGGGGAAAATGCAGAGAGTTGATTTTCTTGCTGAACATTGATTGGTGCAGAGGTGAGATCCATCGCCGTGGTGGTAAAAATGTAGGATAGTCCCTGAATCCACTACCGACTCTACCAACTAGGCGATCAATGAACCGACTTACTCACCGCTACGATAGCGAATCCCACTACCGCGGCGGTCACCTCTGTATTGATTTAGATATTTATTTTAGATATTTTTCCTATTTATACCCCCTCCTATCCTCTCCTTCGGACATTAGAGCTCCATTAGGGATAGTATATTTTAGAGAGAGGTTTTGGGAGTGCTCATTCAAATCCTAAGGCGAATATCACAAAGCAAAGAAGGTTCTCTCGTTACTTTATTTATTTATTAATTTAGGATTGTTGTTTGAGTATGTTTAAGTCTATTTTCATTCTTCAACCAGCTATGGTCATGAGCTAAATGGGTTTTTGTCTAGGGATTAATATAATTTATAAAAGTGTTGTTTGTTTGAGTTTGTGTTTCGTTAATGTGCATTTTATAATAATTTTGATTGTGTTTCCTGTGTTGTCATGTTATTATGCTTGTTTAGATGATTAGAGAATACAGGGTTTAACACTCGGGAGAGGTAACCCCGAATTCGGACTAGGGTAAACACAACACGACAATCTAACGACTCAGGAGGGCGTTAGAAAGTGTGCAATCAATGACGTTGGGGCGAGACTCACATGACCTAGCATCGTTAAGATATTGAGGGGCACTTCTCTATTGACGCGAATTCATGTATTCACTCGTCTTATACTCGGGAGAGGTGGCAAGTGAGTTTATGAACCGAGATTATCGAATACCCGAACGCCATTAATGTAAACTAAAACGAGACCAAACACGTTTTTGTGAACAAAAGTTAATCCCTAGGCAATATTTTTCCTAAATATCTCATATTATAATTAGTATAGTTTAATTAATTAAATTAGTATTAGTATTTAATTTGGTTCAATTTATTTTCGCCTAGATAAAGTTAGGTCACGGTAAACACAATACTCAATAATAGTCAAAACCAATCCTTGTGGACATGATACCCTTACTCTCTCCACCTTTACTAAAACTTGACCTCGTATACTTGCGAGTGAAAGTAGCGACATATTTATGCGCTACCAAGTTTTTGGTGCCGTTGCTAGGGATTGAGTTTTTTGGTTATTATTTATATTGTGAGTAAATGACAGAATTTTACTTTAGGTATTAATTTTGTTTATAACTTTTTCGTTTGTAGTTTTTGTTTTGTTTTTGTTTTCCTGCAGGGTGCTTGAATATATTAGATCGACAGGTACTCTTGCGTTTCTTTCGACAGGATTCTGAGCCATATTACTGTGCGTGGTATCGTTACAAGGATTTGCTACTCCAGTTTACGAATCATGGATTCCCAAGGGAGTGTCAACTACTGAAATTCCTCGATGGGTTGCAAGCTGCAACCAGAATGTGGGTTTAAAAAGGAAATGGTACAACCCCTTTCGACTAACTAACCACAGACGAAGCCCATTGGATGTAGAAAGACATGATGGCCTTTAATTATCAGAGTTTCAATTCTACGATGCCATGGATTGACACCCCGACCAACACGTTGAGTCTTCCATTAGCCTAGAGGAATACTAGCTGATTTTATTGGGAAAACTCAGATGTTTTGGAGGGAGACGAATTACTGGCTAAATGAGCACGAGGATCGTCTCGACAACATTGAGATGATTTGCACTAAAATTGATGCGACCGTAACGTTTCTTTAGATACAAATCGATCAGCTAATTTGCTTGATTGAGGCCGAGTCAGACGCGGTCGCACCCGGAGATTCACAAGCCATATTTAGTAAAACCCACCGTGAGGAGCCGGAGACAAGTAGGAGGTACTTGAGTGAGATCGATGGAGATTCACACATTAATTGTTGTGAATTTTCACCGTTCGAATTCCATCTGGTGATGCCACCATCGATCCAAGATGATCATATTTATGAGGATCCAATGTGGTTCACTTATTCCTCTCCACCGCTAGAAACGTTCTTCTATGCCCATCAAGTGCATGAGCTGGTGGAGCATCATGTTGAAAGCTCAAGCTATACATTGCCACATCTTGCCAATCTTGAGGGAGTACTGAACCAAGACCCCTATGTGGTGTTGTACGACACTTACTACGGGCGGAAGCCGCTCTTTGACGAGCACTTCGACATGTCGAGCTGACAACCATAAACTAAGCGCTTCTTGGGAGGCAACCCAAGGAAAAATACATTAAATCCTTCGCAACTAATTTGATTCGGAGGCGAGATTCTCTCGCCTCCCAGGTATGTGTTCTAAACCCTAGTCTTCGTTATAATGCTTTATCATATCATTGGGATTGCTGACTAGGTCATTTTGGGCATTTCCTGTTTGAGTCGGGTGTGATGTGTAGTACGTTTATTTATGTTTTAGTTATAGTCTATGTTCTACTATTTTTACATGTGCATGTCTGTTTAGGATAGTTTTTGTGTTATGTGCTGAGTTTTGATGTCATCTATCCCATTACCCGATGATAAGTCTATCACCTGATTGTTTATTGAGGTCGAGCGTAAAACTCATGCATGTATGTTCTGTGTGCTCAATGTTATGTTTTAGTAAAAGTTATTACAGATCCTACTTGCACAAGCACGAAAACTCATTATATAACCATCCAATTGATTTGAAAACGATTATAATCACCTAAATTCATGACATTAGGGTTTCTAGAACTTGATTCGAGGGAAATTCGAGGCGAAATCCTAGGTGAGGTAGTTCAGAAGACATGATTTAGGCATTCATTTTCTTGCTTGAGCCTTTTAAGCTTACCCTGATATATCATTACCCCTCATTACTCTGTCGAAGCCTAAATGTCGTTTCAATTCTAAACACTTAACCTATACTATAGTCGATTGAACCTTGTCCAACCCTACATCTCTTAACCAAAGGCACAATATGAGAGAATCAAGCTAGAAGTTGCAAATGCTTCTTGATATGAGCGGTTGGGTTCTGGGCGAGCTATTAATTAGTTCGGTATTCAAGTACTCACTTGTTGTTTTTCATTCATGTTTCATACACCCCTTAAATTGTACAAATCAAATAAATTTGGGGGTGTGTTTGTTTGAAAAAAAAAACAAAAAAACAACTAAGTGTATATGGTTTATTTCCATTTGTTTTTTTACAAGTGAGTGCATCGTTCTTAACGTATGTTCAGAGTTGCTTCCAATTTAACTATGGGGTTTTGAGTGTGAGAGTGCCAAGCGATGTGCCTTGGGTAATGTAAAGTTAACGACATTAACCCGTTTTCTCTTTTAAAAATTACCCTTGGCCATTTGTCCTAAACTGAACCAAGACCTATTGATCTTTTTCAACTTCTGAGCCTACATTAGTGGAGAATAGATCCCGGGTCAAGCCTATTGATTCCCTATACCTTCGGGTTTCTTCTGTCATGCGCTTATATGGTGGATAATCCAATCCGATTAACGGATAGTTATATATTTGAGTTTTAAACACACACACACACTTTAGTAGGATCTATAACAGTGCTTACTACTATAAATGTTGAAATTCTAGAACACTACATGCTGTGTTTTAATGCCTGAACTCGATAGGATTGGGGGTCGATGAGGGATATTTGGTTTGGCCGGTAGATGATACTCAAAACTTGCACATATTTGTTTTTTGTATTTTTTATTTTTAGTTTTTAGTTTTTATATTTTCTTTTATTGTGTGGGGGTTTTGCTCGAGGACTAGAAAAATTCTGAGTTTGGGGGTATTTGATAGGTGTAAATAATCTATGTATTTCCAAACCGAAATTGTTAGTTTTTTAGTACATTTATTACGTTTTAATATATTTTAATGTGTTTTTAATCTTTTTGTACTAAATCAAGTGTGTGGGGGTAAAACGGTATGAAAACAGATGTTAAACGATGATATCGGATTGAGAACGGTGGAACAACGGTAGAAAAACAAGCTCGGAGGCAAAATTCTGAGAAGAAACCCACCGCCGCGGCGTCTAGGCCACCGCCACGGCGTTGAAAATGAAAGGAGTTGATTTTCTTGCTGAACATCCACCGCCAGGGCAGTGAAAATGCAGGATAGTTCCTGAATCCACCGTCGACTCTACCGCCTAGGCGATCAATGAACCGACGTACTCAACGCTGCGGCGGTCATCTTTGCACAGATTTAGATATTTATTTTAGATATTTTTCATATTTATACCCCCTCCTATCCTATCCTCCAGCCATTCAAATCCTAAGAAGAAGATCATAAAGCAAAGAAGAGAGAGCGATCTCTAAACGTTTTTAGCGACAAATCTTAGGACTAAGCTAAGTTTATCTCGTTCCTTTCTCTATTTCTTAACTTAGGATTGTTGTTTGAGCATGTTTAGCACTATTTTCATTGTATAACCGGCTATGGCCATGAGCTAAACAATTTTTTTTCTAGGGATTAATATAATTTATAAAAGTGTTGTTTGTTTGAGTTTGTGTTTCATTAATGTGTGTTTTAGAATAGGGGGTTTGACACTCAAGAGAGGTAACCCTAAATTCAGACTAGGGTAAACACAACACGACAATCTAACGACCCGGGAGGGCGTTAGAAAGTGTGCAATCAATGACGTTGGGGCGAGACTCACGTGACCTACGTCGTTAAGATGTTGAGGTGGATTTTTCCGTTGATGCGAAGTCATGTATTCACTTATCTTACACTCAAAAGAGATAGCGAGTGAGTTTACAAACCGATATTGTCGGATACTCGAACCCCATTAATTTAAACTAAAATGAGAACAAACACGTTTTTGTAAACAAAAGTTAATCCCTAGGCAATACTTACCCTAAACATCTCATATTAGTATTAGTATAGTCTAATTAATTAAATTAGTATTAGTATTGAATTTTGTTCAATTTATTTTCGCTTAGATAAAGTTAGGTCATGATAAACGCAGTACTCAATAATAGTCAAAACCAATCCCTGTGGACATGATACCCTTACTCTCCCCACCTTTACTAAAACTTGACCTCGTATACTTGCGAGTGAAACTAGTGGCGTATTTACGCATTACCAGACTTCATAAGAGAGTTAGGCCTAATTAGAATCTAAATCCATATTCACTATTTAATAACATCCAAACATTACGTTGTTGGTTTCAAGCATAAACAATTCCCTACTAAAAACATAACAATAACAATAACAATAACAATAATAATAATAACAAAACAATACTAAGCATATAATTTCATGTGTATATATCACCATACATACATATCTACTGTCTTTATTTAATGCATTTACATTTACTGTCTTTACATTACTATATTTAAATATTGTATTTACATTTTTGCATTTACATTACTGTATACTCTCTCCAACACTCAAACACTCACTTTGCGTTGAATATCATGATGAAAACCCAAGTCGTAACCCTCTTAGGGATAGAGAGGCCAGTACTAGGGGCTTTCATCGGTGGTTTTATCATACTGATCTAAGCCATGAAAACCCTTAGGTTAGAAAGAAAAGTTAGTATAAGCAAGGCTGGGGGTTGCATCTCCCGAGATCCGACTACGAACCTCTTCTCTTTCAGACACCAACCAAAGATAGAAGTTCCCCCAGGGAGGACACCAGAGGTTTGAAGGTCTAGGAATCGAACTTGTTTTTAGGATACACTAGAAGAAAATTCAAAACCACATATAGTGAGCCTAGGATAGAGGATAGCCAAAACCTTATTCTACTTAAGACATTTATCTTGGAGAGATATATTATTTAATTTCTACATAGTCATTTACATTACTGTTGTACTAGGTATATAGAAATAAACTTTTAGGCCAAGTAGGGGCATAATAATCCGTGTGAGAATTCTTGTTCTATCCCACGCATTTCTAGCTTGCTTGGTGCTGAAAACGTCCTCAAAGATTTCAATACGAAGCAAGCTGCAGAAAAGAACAAGAATCCTTACTTCACTTAACCTAATAGACCATCAAGCATAAAACATCAAACTAATAATGGCCATTGCCTCCATAATAATTCACTTAAAACATACCTTAACAAAATCACCAATAGACATCATGAAATCAAAGGTCATCTAGTTGAGATAATAGCTGAAATACAAGTCGGTGTCATCTTACCAGTCCATGGTAATACTGAGGAGTTGAGGACCAAAACTAAATGCAAGGGGAAAGTTAGCTCGTCAAACGAATTTTCATCTTTTGATTTTGGGATATCAAAGCCGTTTAACAAGGATGCCGTTAAGTTTGGTGGTAGTTCACAAAATTTGAATGATCTTGTTGAACAAAATTATCAGTTGACGTCTAAGGTTGAGGCATTAGGGAGTCTCGAAGACGTATAAGATTGAGGAAGGCGGCAAAGATTAAAAAACTATGGGAAAATGTATGAGAGTTGATGCGGACAATACAACAATTGCAGGGGGATCTTATGAAATTAGTGTGCCACGAAATTGAAAAAGAATATTCTCTAAGAACAATTGGTCGAGGCTGTTATCTATTCTGTAACACAATCAGTCGATGAGAAGTATAAGCATGAAGAAAACATTGTTGGTATTTCTGAGTTCTATCAAATGGAACTAGAGGATACAGATAATGTAATTTGGCGGCAAGCTCAAAATATTGGATGCCATGATGACTCGGGACTAGTCCGACCACTACGACGCGATACATGATCGAAGAGTTTATGGCCAACTCCTAATTCTCTCATAAAAATATGACGAAACGTGTGAGGATGCGGAGGACCGAGAGGACCCTGTTCATGTGTATATTATCCTCATAAAAAAATAGCGCCGATTGAAGAAGAAAGACGAAAATCCTGTCAGGGATATGGTCAGTTACACTGGTGATCCCGCTACATCTGATGAAGTTGTTGTTGAGACTCGTGTGAGTTGAGTTGATCCTGCGCACTGAGGGGTCATCGTAAGTGTTTCTTTTTGTTATTTTTGTTTATTATGCCATTATAAGCATCCCAAAATCTCATATTTTGAAGAAGCAAAAAATCTGTAGTGCGTACATATGGAGGGGTGAACATCCGGATGCTCATTTATCGGTGTGGGACATCCTCGGTATATTATGGGAAGATCAATTATCAAATTTTGTCAGTACCTTTCAGCATATTTTTTTTTGGAAAAAAAGGTATTGTATGTTACATTTCACATGTGTTGAATGTAACATGCTTGTAAATGTTGAATGTAACTAGCACTCCTGTGTTGAATGTAATATCTTGTGTGTTGAATGTAACTTGTACTCATTGATTGAATGTAACATTTTTCTTAAGGACCACCTCACAATCCACTTATTCATTGTTGCATCTTTGTTTGTTTGTGTAGGTTATTAATGAATATATGGAAATTATGTGGACTGACTTGCCTAGGGTTGTCAAACAGCTGCCGGGTCTTCCTAATTCATCTTTTTTATAAACAGTGTGTGTTGGGTGAGTGTCAAAACCACGTCCTATTTTGTTTTTTCGTATTTTAAATCGTGGACTTGTAACACCATACATACTCAAGAATGTTTGTTTATTTCTTACACCAGTTTCTTCTGTACCTGGCAGACTGGGATCTATCGAAAAGATCCGATTGCTTTACAAAAATTATTTATCTGAGCATAATAGAGACGTTTTCATCCAATATCCGATATGTACATTTTCCTTTATATATTGAGGGGTCGACAATTGATTCGGGGCATTAGACGTTTCCCATGTGTGATAAGCAAAAATCAACCTAGGATTATTATAATTCTATTTACTTGAGGTAGCTGGGATCATTTTACCATTATTATGAGAATACCAAAACAGTTGTAAGTTTTTGTTCTAAACACTTATTTGCAATGTGCAGGTCGACAACACAATCGTTCTTACGTTGCTTTTTTATCCGGACAAATTTTACACGTCACCACGTTACTTTATACAAAGGCTAAGGAATATAAGCTGAAACGTGTCTAGGTTTCCAACGTTTCCGAAGTGCCTAATCAAGGTGGGTTAGTGTAAGCATCCTTCGTTGTTCATACATGTTGCCAGCCCGTTAAATTATATAAAACATAGCATTGACAACAATTACATTTGAATGTGTGCAGTGTTGATTGAGATGTTGCTATGGTTTACGTAATGAAACAACTTTACAATGCGCAAAAAATTAACATCGATTTGGGGCCTGACGGGTTTCGGATGGAACGAGCTACAATGGTTCATATGTTCCTCAATGATTTACCCCGCTCTTGGACAATGGACACCTGTTTATCCAGAGAAACTTAAATGACCATGTATCCCAGTAACACATGTTGTTTTATTGACCCATAGCAGAAACGTATCCCCAATTAAATGCGTATATGTTACAGTATTTTTTGTTTTCGTTCTTTTTTTTTTTCTTTTTTTTTTTAATATTCTATCAAACAATTCAGTCTATTGTTTTTTACATATTTTTAGACTTTCTTTTCGGATATTAAATTGATTGTTGTCGACTGACATGTTGACAAAATGAATGACAACTATGGTTGTCGTTGAAATTGATCGTGATATTTAATCAGCATTTGTTTTTTTGTTTTTTTTGGTTTTTTTTTTTTTTTTTTTGCGTTGTTGAATGTAACATTGGTTACGTGTTCAGATTATTCCACTCTTTTGCGTTATTGAAAGAGCCAAAAAAGAAGAATATACATGTGTTTTGGATGTTACATTCAATATTTTCATGGTATGTTGAATGTAACATCAATTAAAAACTATAAAAATTCGCCCCACAGGTGTTGTTTGAAAGATTTTGCTTGACAAAAATAGATGGAATTGTTTACTGATTATATTTGTAATCATGAAAATAGACAATCCATTTATACCACAAAGTGATCCAATTTACCTAGTTTAGCAGAGTCTCTTCATAAAAATGATGCAAAAATCAAACGCGAACATACAGATACATGTGTTTTGGGTGTTACATTCAACATTTCTTGTTGTGTTGAATGTAACATCAATTAAAAAATGTAAACATTCCACTCCACGGGTGTTTTTGATGATATTTGCTGCATAAAATAGATGGCATTGTTAACTGCTTGGTATTGGTTATCGTGTACATAAACAATCCATTAAACCCCCCCTATAAGTTGTCCAAATCACAACGTTTGGCTGATCGCTAGTGATTGAAACATCGTGCACCGAGCTGACGTTTCTTCTGCGTTGGGGGACGAAACGACGCGTACGTTTGGGGATAGGGCGATGAAAATAAATCCAACCCGTTCACATTCCCCACTCTACATTCCTTTATATATCTCAGTTAAACCCAAATTTCAAACACTGGTTCAGGGTTCTAATTCCTTCCAATCAATTAGGGTTTTTGTTTCCTGTTACATGTTACTTCTTCGTTCATTTCTGCGCAGAAATCAACCTCCAAACCCCCGACGCATACATTGTAAGAGTTCCTTTTGAAGTTTCAGGTTGTTAATTGGGGATATATGTTTTTAATTGAGGAATATTTTAATGTATTTTTTTTATTTTTTATTTTTTAAAATTTCTAATAGGATGGCTGGCCAACACAACAATAACGATTTTGACAAGTCTCTTAGGAAATAGGATAAGGAATCGAAACTGTTAATGGAGAATGCAGGGGCCCTATAATGGAGAATGGGTGGTGCGCGGTACATGTACGCTTCAATGGCCAAAGACAACGAGGCCATGAAGTTGGAGATCCAATGAGTCAATATGCATATCTCTAGTCTGGGAGATGAGGTGGAGATGTTAAGGAACTAGCTTGGTCCTGGCTATGTTACACCCACCCCTAGCGAATCGTCTATCTATATGGAGCAGTAAAGCACATGGTTTGTTGTTGTTTGTTTGTTTGTTGGTTTTTTTTTTTTTTATTTATAATCCAAATACAGTTATTTTGATCTATCCCTTGTGTCTGTACATATACTACTGTCATTGTTTGAATCGTAAAAACCAGTATGTTTAGCGCGTGTTTGATAATCTGGTTGTGTGTTATAGTAGAATGCTAAACAAGTTATACAATGGTTTTTGCAAAATGTTACATTCCACATCGTTTCTTGGTTGTTGAATATAACATGCACATCATGCGTGGTTTTTAAGATTGTTATTTTGACTGGGCGTGTTAAATGTAACATGCGTTATCTTACAGTTGTGTACAATGTTATCCTGGATGTTGAAGGTAATATGCATGTCCTGAATATTATATGTTGGTATGCTATCCCCTGTTGATGTTGTATTCAACATTCACTTGGATGTTGAATGTAACATAACTTGTGTTTATGTTATATTCAAACATCATTTGTTGACTGGCATGTTGACTTTACGTTGATGTTACATTCAACATTCACTTGAAGGATGTATGCACATTCTAAAGGGATAGTTGATTGGCGTGTTGAATGTATCATTTGTTGTATGTTGGTATGGCTACCCTCTATGGATGTTACATTCAACATTCACTTGGATGTGGTTTGTAACGCGACTAGACGTTGATGTTACATTCAACATCATTATCGATGATGAATGTAACATGTCACAACAATGCTTGAAAACATGTTGGTATGTAAGTATGATATAATGCAGGAATGAAAAAATTGATTGATTTATTCATGTCTAGAAAAAACCTACAAGAAATAGATTTTATTGGTTAGGAATGAAAAATCTATTACATACTGAATGTTGTATATTGGTATACTACCCCCCCCCCCCCCCCCCCAATTTGATATTATATTCAACATTCCCTTGAATGTGGGATGTAACATGACTTGTGTTGATGTTACATTCAAACATCATTTGTTGACTGGCATGTTGACATTATGTTGATGTTACATTCAACATTCCCTTGAAAAGTATGTGTAAATTCAAAAATGGGATGGTTGATTGGCATGTTGAATATTGGTATGCTACCCCCCCCCCCCCCCCAAATTGATGTTATATTCAACATTTACTTGAATGTGGAATGTAACAAAACTTTGTGTTGATGTTACATTCAAACATTATTTGTTGACTGGCGTGTTGACTTTATGTTGATGTTACATTTAACATTCACTTAAAGGGTATATGCATATTCAAAAAGGGGATGGTTGATTGGCGTGTTAAATGTATCATTTGTTGTATGTTGGTATGGCTACCCTCTATGGATCTTACATTCAGCATTCACTTGGATGTTCATTATAGCACGACTTTACATTGATGTTATATTCAACATCATTATCGATGTTGAATGTAACATGTCACAAATAGTGCTTGAAAAACACACTGGTATGTAGGTATGATATAACGCATTGGATTTTGATAATAACCAAACAATAAAAAATTGTCAAGTTTTATTCATGTCCAGAAAAAACCTACAAGAAATAGATTTTATTGGGTGGGAATGAAAAATCTATTACATCCTGAATGTTGTACGTTGGTATGGCTACCCCTCTCTCTTCCCCCCGGTTGATGTTACATTCAACATTCACTTGGATGTTGAATGTAAACATGACTTTTGTCGATGTTACAATCAACCATCATTTGTTTGCTGGTGTTGATTTTGCTGATGTTACATTCAACATTCACATGAAGGGTATATGCACATTAAAAAAAGAATGGTTTATTGGCTTGTTGAATGTATCATTTGTTGTATGTTGGTACGGCTACCCTCCGTATATGTTACATTCAGCATTCATTTGGGTGTGGTTGTAACACAACTTTACGTTGATGTTACATTCAATATTGTTATTAATGTTGAATGTAACATGGACATAACAATTCTTGAAAACATGCTGGTATGTAAGTATGATACAACGCAGGAGATTGGGCTAATAACCAAATAATGAAAAAAATAACTATTTTATTCATGTCAAGAAAAAACCTACGAGAAATAGATTTTATTGGGTAGGAAATAAAAATCTATTAAAATATCAAAGTACGCAATCCTTCCTATTCAGGTGATGCTTTGCAAGATTTCCAGTTGTGTCTTCCCATTTGACCATGTTGATCCTAACATTTTGATAGACAATTAAATGTTGATATTTTTGCTGAAACTAACAATTTTATTGAGTGTTTCAGTTTATTAGTTCCAATGAAGAGATTATCATGAAGATATTGAGAAAAATGCTAAATGGATGCTAAAGACATTGACAAAGATGATGCATGTTAAGAGATCGAAGAATTTGAAGAACCTAGGGGAAAAGAACTCAAGTTTAATTTTTACTCTTGATGTATCCCGATAAGGATCACACATGACACAAAATATTTTTACAATTATGTGTGTTTTTATAGGATCCTAATTAAATAACATATTTGCTCCTATGTGTAATTGAAAAAGAAACAATTTATTTAAGAAATATAATTAATTAAATTGAATTTAAAAATTTAGTGGAGTTAACCGAGAAAAGAAATCAATTAAAGGGGCAAAAACGTCGAAGAAATTTAGTAGAAAAATAATTAAGGAAAGGTGTTCCAGATCAATCGGTCGACCAACACAAATTGATTGGTCAACCGATGGAATGGAGCAAGGAAGAAGATTCAGTCCCTGAATTAGTCAGTCCACAGCGAGGTCAACTTACGGAAATGAGACAAACTCTCTGAATCTTTCGGTCAACAGGTAAGTCGACTTATGGTTAAAACGTGAACTCTCTGAATCGTTAGGTCGACAGGTAAGTCGACTTATTAAACTCTCTGAATCGTTTGATTGACAAATACAAAATGAGCGGTCAACTTATGGTGAAAGAATTTTGACTTGCGTTACGACCTGAATTGAGCAGTCGACCGATGGCGAGTTTCAGGATTTGAGAGTTTTATGGGTTTTTATCCAAAAAGTAGCTGTTACTAGCCATTTTATGGTTAAGATATGTGATATATCTTAGGGATCTGATAGTTTTTGAGCTATTTAGTTAATATTTTAATATCCCCATAGATATGGTTCAAGTATTTTGGATATTTCTCAATTTGGTTCATAAAATTCTTTTTATCTTATCTAATTGAGATTGAGTATAAGTTTGAGGGACTAAATTGAATATTTTAAAAGATATAATTAATTTAATTATACCATGAATGAGTCTTAATGATATAAAGGGCTATTAGAGTAATTATTTGTCATGAAATATGGGAACTAGCCGTTAGAAGGCTTGTTCTAATCCTCTATAAATAATCCTATGTTTTTTAGGTTTAAAATAATCCCAATCATTCATTTCTGAAGAGCTATTAAGTTCTTGTGCTTTCTAAGAGTCATCATACTAAGCTTATTGTGAGAATTTGGTTGAGAATCATTCTTGAGATATTTTGAAGTAGATTATTGCTGATTGCTGACTTCAGGTTTCATTACTTATCATATTTATCGGTGGATTCCTGGTGAGATTTTTCTAAGTTGATTACAATTAATTCATTGTTTACTATTATCATATTCTACTTGGAATTTGATCTTTGAAATTGGTTTCCTGTTTTTACATTGAAAATTATTTTTGAAATAATTTCTTAAGAAAATTCGATTATGTGTTGAATTACTTGCTACCCATTTTTGTTTAAAATCAAAATTTGAAATTCTTACTGTATTTCAATCACTAGTATCTGGAAATTAATCGAGTTCAAATTTATCTGGGGTGATAGAAGCTTTGAGTGAGAAAATCACTTATCAATTTTGTAATTGGTGAGTTGAGTGTCGGATTACATACTATTGAGAGTGTTTAATCAAGAGTAACTAGTTTCAATTTCTTCCAGTAAAACAATTGATGTTTTGATATTTGCCCAGAGTATAAAAAGATTAGGTGCTAATTCTTCCTTGATAGAATTAATTTGAGTGATTTTGTAATGGTTCGATCCTTACCAAGTAAAAGGATATTTGGAGAGTTTTTATGAGGTTTGATTCTTAGCCTAAGTATAAAAGAATTAGGTTAATATTTCGCTTGTGAAAAAGATAGGGTTATTCTTGATCCTGTGAAAAGGAATTGTAAAGGTTAATTCTGAGTCTGTGAAAAGAATCGTTTTATAAGGGTTTGATTCCTACCTGGTTAAAGGGATCATAGTGATTAGTGGGCGCGACTCTTCACGGAGCTCGGGGGACTACATTAACCAAGAATAGCTTGGTGAACCAGTATAAATTTCTAGTGTGCTGCATTCTTTTATTTATTTATTTTTTGGTTGGTGTGCACCTAGTTGATATTTAATTTTCGCTGCTACATAGATAATAATTAATTTAGGGTAAAAATTAATTATTTGATTTTTTGAAGTATTTTATTTGAATTAAGTTTTGTCTACCCAATTCATTCCCCCCCCCTCCCCCCCCCCCCCCCTCCCCTTTGGGTATCTCACTGGGCCAATAATTGGCATCAGAGATGATTTAGATCAACACACTAAGCTAACAAATATCACATGGTGCACACAACAGGCACACTAGCTTAGAGGCAATCTATGCACTGACCATCGTTGTTTGCAGGTGAAAATTATGCATTCTGGAAAGATAGAATGATTACCTTCCTTCAAGCCACAAATTATGATGTCTGACTAGTTATCGAGGATGGTCCGTTTATCCTAATGGAAAATGGAGTCGAGAAGAAGAAAGAGTAGCTAACTGCTTCCGATAAGCAGAAACTTTCTATAAACTCTCAAGCTATTAATATTTTATTTTGTTCTTTAGATGCTAATGAATACTTGAGAGTTTCAGGTTGTAAAGCGGCAAAAGGGGATGTGGGACAAGCTACAGGTTACCTATAAAGGGACAAGTCAAGTGAAACAATCGAAAATCAATGCTCTTATGAGGTAATTTGAATTGTTCAAAATGGGAGAAACTAAATTGATTCAAGAGATGTACACTCAATTTAGCAACATTTCCAATCACTTGAGTCAACTTGGAAATCCATACTCCATAGAGAATAGAGTTCGAAAGGTCCTGAGATCTTTAACAAAAATATGGGAGCCAAAAGTGACCGCAATTGAGAAAGTTAAGAATCTTGCCAAATACGAAATTGATAACCTCATAGACAACTTGATGACGCATGGAACGGCGATTCGAGGTTATGAAGATGACATCAGAAATAGCAAGAAGAAATCTTTGGTGCAAAAAGCTTAGAAAACTGAAGAAAATAATGATAGTGATGATGAAAGTCTTGACAATGAGAAAGCGAAAGACGTGGCGCTTCTCACAAAGAATTTTAGAAGAATGACTCAGCGTACATTCCGTGGGAGAAAAAACTTCAACATGAACAATGTGGAATGCTACAACTGTCACAAGACTGGTCACTTTCAAACTGATTGTCCCAAACTGAAGAAGGATAAAGAAAATGAGAAGAAGAGAAAATAGGAAAAGAAAGGAAAGAAGAGCAAGAAGAAGTCTATGAATACTATTTGGGATGATACCGAATCAAGTAGCTCGAAAAAATTAGAAAGTGAAGATACGTTCATTTTTGCATTGATGGCCACTGGTGGTGAGGTAACAAAATGTTCAAGTTCTTGTTCTTTAGATTTTGATGAATTATTTGATGCTTATCAAGAATGTTCACATGATTATAAAACTAGCGTTCTAAAATAAATGCCCTTCAAAATACAATTAATATATAAAACAAACAAGTAATGGACTATGAATCTAAAAACAATGAATTAAAATCCAAGATTTTGAATTTACATTCAATTATTCTCAAATTCACCGGCGGTGAGAATAACTTGAAAATGATTTTGGGAAGTTCATGTGGTATTTTTGATAAAGTCGGTATTGGGTTTCAGAAACATCTTAAGCAATAACATTTTTATAAATTCTTTTCTGAAGCCAAAGGTCTTATTAGATGTTTGAAATGTAATGTTGTGGGACATACTATTCGTAGATGTTTTGCTAAAATATCTAACTGTAGACAAGTTTAGGTTCCAAAAGGAACTAGAATTGTCTCCACTAACAAGATCGGACCCACTTAGACTGGGTACCACTTAGGAACTATTTGAGGTGCTCCTTGTAGGTTATTCTAAAAGCATCAATAAGTAAGGACAAATGGTTCCTGGACAGTGGTTGTTCTTGACACATGACAGTAGATAAAGTAAAATTCATATATTTGACACCTAAGGATGGAGGAAATGTGACTTTTGGAGACAGCGCAAAGGATAAAATTATCAGTATGAGTAATATCGGTAATGGTACTACTATTATTAAAGATGTGTTATTTGTTGATGGTCTTAAACATAATTTGCTTAATATTAGTCAACTATGTGACGAAAGCTATAATGTTGTATTTGATCATCATAAGTGCATTATCAAGAATGGTCATGATAGTAGTATCTTGTTAGTTACATAACGTTTTGAGAATTTTATATTTGCTCATTTGATGATTTGACTTCTCAAAATTTATCCTGTTTGAATGTTTTATCTGAAAATAGTTGGTTATGGCATAGGAGACTTGGGCATGCTAGTATGGAGTTAATTTCTAATTTATCTAAGAAGAGTCTCGTACGTGGCCTACCTGATTTACAATTTATGAAAAGTAAAGTATGTGATGCTGTCGATTAGGCAAGCAGTCTAGATTATCATTTAAGAAAAAGATGCATACGTCTACGTCTTGATGTCTTGAATTGTTGCATCTTGATTTATTTGGTTCAATTCTGTTGCTAGTCTTGGTGGTAAGTTTTATGCTTTAGTAATAATTGATGATTATTCTAGACTTACCTAGGTATTTTTCCTTGCCAAGAAAAATGAGGTTGCTTCTCTATTTGCTAAATTTGGTAAATATGTTCAAAATAAGAAGCAATGTTCTATTATTACCATTCGTAGTGACAGAGGAAGAGAGTTTAAGAATGATGATGTTGCTAGTTACTGTGATGAGCATGGTTATGCTCATAATTTTGTTTACACCAAGATCACCATAACAAAATGGTGTAGTGGAAAGGAAGAACATGACGCTTCAACAAATGGCCAGAACGATGCTTAATAAAAACTGTTTACCGACCTACTTTTGGGCCAAAGCAGTAACTACAGCTTGCCATGTGGTAAATCGGGTATCGATTCGTAGAGGGTTTAACAAAACCCCATATGAAATATAGAATGGTAAGACTCCTAACATTTCTTATTTTAAAGTATTTTGGTGTAAATGCTTCATTTTGAATGACAATGATACTCTAGGTAAATTTGATGCTAAATCTGATTATAGGTTTTTCTTGGATATTGATAAGTATGATCTACCTATATATTTCCAAATCGATTTTGCTAGTTTCAGAGTATTTTTTTATAGCGTTTTAATTAGTTTTTATTCTTTTTGTATAAATCAGGTGTGTGGGGTAAAAAGGTATGAAATCGGAGCGTAAACGATCAGATCGAACCAAGAACGGTCAAAGAATGGTGGAAAAACAAGTACGAGGGAAAAAATCTGAAAATTAAACCAACGCCTAGGCGTCCATACCACTGCCTAAGCGGTGAAAATGCAGAAAGGGCCTAAATCTGCTGGAAGCTCACCGCTTAGGCGGTGAAACTGCAAGATGGTCACCAAATCCACCGTTGTCTTCACTGCTGTGGCGATCAATGAACCGATATACCCATCGCCTAGGCGGTCACTTCTGCACCAGATTAGATATTTTTTGATATATTTTCTCTATTTAAACCCCTTTCCTCCCTTCTCCTTTAAGGGCCTCCAGCTATAAGAGCCCTAATAAACTTAGGATATTTTCGAGAGAGGTTTTGAGAGTGCTCATTTAAATCCTAAGGAGAAGATCATAAATCCAAGAAGGGGGAGCGATCTCGAAATGTTTTTAGTGACAAATCTTCGGACTAGGCTAAGTTTCTCTAGTTCCTTTCTTTATTTCTTAACTTAGGATTGTTGTTTGAGCATGTTTAGCTCTATTTTCATTGTATAACCGATTATGGCGATGACCTAAATGGGTTTTTGTCTAGGGATTAATATAATTTATAAAAGTGTTGTTTGTTTGAGTTTGTGTTTCGTTAATGTGTGTTTTATAATAAATTCGATTGTGTTTTCCATGATGTCATGTTATTATGCTTGTTTAGATAATTAGAAAATACGAAGTTTGACACTCAGGACAGGTAACCTTGAATTCGGACTAGGGTAAACACAACATGATAATTTAATGACTCGAGAAGGCGTTAGAAAGTGTACAATCAATGACGTTGGGGTGAGACTCATGCGACCTAGCAACGTTAAGACATTGAGGAGGATTTCTTCGTTGATGCAAAGTCATGTATTCACTTGTCGTATAATCGAGAAAGGTGGCGAGTGAGTTTACAAACTGAGATTGTTGGATACCCGAACGCCATTAACCTAAACTAAAATGAGACCAAGCACGTTTTTGTAAACGAAAATTAATCCATAGGCAATATTTTCCCTAAAACTTCTCATAATAGTATTAGTATAGTTTAATTAGTATTTTAGTATTAGTGTATATTAATTTTATATACATTTATTTTCACCTAGATAAAGTTAGGTCATGATAAACACGGTACCTGATAATAATCACAACCAATCCCTGTGGACACGATAACCCTAACTCTCCCGATCTATACTAAAACTTGACCTCATATACTTGCGAGTAAAAGTAGCAGCGTATTTACGCGCTACCAAGTTTTTGGCGCCGTTGCTGGGGATTGTGTTTTTTCGTTATTATCGATATTGTGAGTAAATGACCCAATTTTACTTTAGGCATTTCTTTTGTATATAATTTTTATTTTTTAGTTTTGTTTTTATTTTTTATGCAGGGTACTTGGCAATGTTAGATCGATAGGTATTGATGCATTCCTTTCAACAGGATTTTGAGTCGTTTATAGTGTTGGCGCCACTCACATAAGCTAGTGAGGCGTGTCGTTAAAAGATCGAGCTGAACAAAGCAATATCTCGCGAAGCTTGAGGGCATGTGTCGGGCCGAGGACATTAAACCACACGCTTCTTGTGAGGAAACCCAAGGTCAAAAACTAAATTAAATCTGTCACAGCCGAATTCATTCGGAGGCGAGAGTCTCTCGCCTCCTAGGTATGTATTCTAAACCCCCCTTGTTTGCATGCTTTAATTTTCTGAGATTGATGATTGGGCCACTGAGGACACTGTCTGTTTTATGCTTGGAAGTGATGTGTAGTATTTAGTATAGTATGTTAAATGTTTTATTGTTTTCTTGTGTGTATGTTTGTTTAGGTTATTTTGTGTTTGTTTGTATTTATTGTTGTATGTTGAGTTTTACGTTCATCTGGGCCATTACCCGATGATAATATTACACCCTGGTTGTTTTCGAGGTCAAGGGTAATACCCATGCATGTGTGTACTGTGTGCTTGACAATGCGTTGTGGTGAAAATTATTGTAGATCCTAATTTCCACGAGCACGTAGACTCAATGTATAGTTATTCAATTAATTTGATGATGATTATCGATTAGCCAAACTCATGACAATTTAAGGATTCTAGAACCTGATTGAGGGGAAGCTTGAGGCAAAATCCTAGGCGAGGTAGTTCAGGAGACGTGATTTAGGCATTCTTTTTGTTGCTTAAGCCTTTTTAAGCCTACCATATTAAATGTTTATTACTCGTTACCCTGTCGAAGCCTAAATGCCAATTCAACTCTGAACACATAAACAAATACCCTGGCTAGTTGGTCTTTTTTTTCCAAATCTAAATCACTAAATTAAAGGCACATTTGAGTGAATCAAGTTAGCAGTTGCAAATGCTTCTTGATATGAGCGATTGGGTTTAGGACGAACTTCGGATTAGATCGATATTCGAGTACTCACTTGTTGTTTTTCTTTTGTTTTAACCACACCAGTGAAATCATACTAATTGAATAAGTTTGGGGTGTGGTTTGTTAAACAATTAAAAAAAAAAAAAAAAAAAAAAAAAAAAAAAAAAAATTATTTACGTTTCTTTTGACAAGTGAGTATGTCGGTCTAAAATCATTGTTCAGAATTGTTTCCAATTTTTCTATGGGGGTTCGAGAGTGAATGTGTCAAGTGTTGAGTCTTGGGTATCATTAAATTAACAACGTTAACCATTTTCTATTCCGAAATACCCTTGGCCAAATATACCAAAACCAAACCAAGTCCTTCTGATCTTTATGAACTTCCAAGCCTACATTAGTGGAGAGTGGACCCCAATCAGGCATATGGATATCCTAATCCTTTACAATCTAAGTCATAAGTTTCGTTGGTGGATAATCCAATCCGATCGTTGTATAGTTATATTATTGAGTCTCGCACAAACACGTTAACAAGATCTAGAATGACGTTCACCATTATTGAATGTCAAAATTCGAGAACACCACATGATGTGTTTTACCTCCTGAACTCGATATGACTGGCGGTTGTTGAGGAGAAATGACTTGGTCATTAGAAGAAGTCATAACTCGTATATCGTTATGTTTAGATTGTTTTTAGGTTGTTTGCTATTTAATCTAGTTGTGTTTTTCATTTTCGTCTGAGTGTTTTGCTCGAGTACTAGCAAAATTCCAAGTTTGGGGGTATTTGATAGGTGTGATCTATCTATATATTTTTAAACCGGTTTTGTTAGTTTTAGAGTATTTTTTATAGCGTTTCTATTAAGTTTTAATTAGTTTTTATTCTTTTTATCTAAATTAAGTGTGGGGGGGTAAAAAGGTATGAAAACAGAGCATAAACGATCAGATCGAACCAAGAATGGTTAAAGAACGGTGGAAAAACAAGCATGAGGGGAAAATTTTGAAAACCAACTCACCACCTAGAAAATGCAGAGAGGGCCTAAATCTACTGGAAGCTCACCGCCTAGGTGGTCCACTATCTTCACCGTTACGGCGATCAATGAGCCGACATACCCACCGCCTAGGCGGTCACCTCTGCACCAAATTAGATATTTTTTGAGATATGTTCTCTATTTAATCCCCTCTCATCCCCTATCCTTTGAGGACCTCCGGCCATGAGATCCTTAATAGACTTAGGCAATTTTAGAGAGAGGTTTTGGGAGTGCTCATTCAAATCCTAAGGAAAGGATCACAAAGCAAAGAAGGGGGAACGATCTCGAAATGTTTTTAGCGACAAATCTTCGGACTAGGCTAAGTTTTTCTTGTTCTTTTCCTTATTTATTAACTTAGGATTGTTGTTTGAGCATGTTTAGCTCTATTTTCATTGTATAACCAGCTATGTCCATGAGATAAATGGCTTTTTTGTTTGGGGAATAATATAATTTATAAAAGTGTTGTTTGTTTGAGTTTGTGTTTCGTTAATATGTGTTTTATAATAAATTCGATTGTGTTTGCCGTGTTGTCATGTTATTATGCTTGTTTAGATAATTAAAAAATTCAGAGTTTGACACTCAGGAGAGATAACCCTAAATTCGGACTAGGGTAAACAAAACACGACAATCTAACGACCCGAGAGGGTGTTAGAAAGTATGCAATCAATGACGTTGGGGTGAGACTCACATGACCTAGCGTCGTTAAGACATTGAGAGGGACTTCTTCGTTGACGTGAAGTCATGTATTCACTCGTCTTAAAATGGGGAAAGGTGGTGAGTGAGTTTATGAATTGAGATTGTCGGATACCCGAACGCCATTAACCTAAACTAAAACGAGACCAAGCACATTTTTGTAAACGAAAATTAATCCCTAGGCAATATTTTCCCTAAAACTTCTCATAATAGTATTAGTATAGTTTAATTAATATTTTAGTATTAGTTTATATTAATTTTATATACATTTATTTTTGCCTAGATAAAGTTAGGTCAAGATAAACACAGTACTCAATAATAATCACAACCAATCCATGTGGACGCGATAACCCTAACTCTCCTGATCTATACTAAAACTTGACCTCGTATACTTGCGAGTGAAAGTAGCGGCGTATTTACGCGCTACCATATATGCTACTAACAGTAAAGCTTATATAGTTTACAATAAACGTACATTAGTAGTAGATGAATCTATGCATGTTGTATTTGAGGAAGCTGACTGGTGGCTGCAATTTAAGCGTTGCCACTTTCACCGCAAACGTATGGATCAAGTTTTAGTGTAATAGACCTTTCGGTCGGGTATCGTATCCATAGGAATTGGTTGAGATTACTATTAAGTACCGCGCACTATAACAAAAACAGGCTTTAGCGGCAATTCTATTAGCCTCTAAAAACTCTTTTTTTTGCTGCTAAAAGTTTTAGCGGCAATTCATACAACTACCACTAATACTGTAGTCACTATAGGTTATAGCGGCTAATTTATAATTGCCGCTAAAATTTAGCCGCTAAATACAAAAGATTTAGCGACTATTTAGATTTTATATAGTGGCAAATCTAAATACCACAAAAAATAATTCAATAAAAATATTAAATATTTATTTTTATATTTAGTGCCGAATAACGATTTAACCCCCAAATATAAAAAATTTAGCGGCTATCTAAATTTCATATAGTCACAATTTTAAATGCCATTAAAAATTAAAGTTAATATTTATTTTTACATTTAGTGGCAAATGACAACTTAACCAATAAATGTAACAGCTATTACATTTTTTGTAATAGCAACAATTCCACTATTTTTATTTTTATTTTAATTTTAGTAAAAATAAAAATTTAACCGATAAGAATCTCAATTAAATAAAATAAACTTTACCAACAAAAATTCCAATGCGTATATATACAAATAGTTGCAAACGTAAATCAAATATACGTAAACAATGCTAAAAAAAATACATCAATGAAATACTATTAAATTGAACTCCTAACTTAACATAAATCAATAATCTAAATTAATAATCTCTGAATTCCCTTGGAAGAGTAGAACGAACATTAAAAAAAAAAAAAAAAAAAAATGGTAACATAAATATTAAAATGGCATTCACACAAAAAAATTTCGACATAGTTCGCTTTGTTTATGCAACATTCTCAAAGTATTTTTCACCTAAATAATACTATCAAATACAACCAACACCAAATAAGACAATAACCAACACAACCACAACAAACAAAGTAGTTTTCAACAAATATTTTTGAAATTAACAATATAAATAATATACAAGTCTAACACCCAAAATACTAGAGCCCATCACCCAGGGCTACTGGAACATACCTTGAGTATGGATTTGTCAAATCATATAATTTCTCTTATATCATTTACGAAGTACTTATCTCTTTTTCTTTACCTTTTCCATCTACAATTCAAAATGAAATAAGAGATCAATAAGAGTATTTCATGGGCATTTCATCGAACATATAACATTCAAAGGAATTATAATTGCAAATCGGGGGAAAAATCAAAATATAAAAGAGTTAAGTAAACATTTCATCGAACATATAACATTCACAAATGATTTAGTTGCATTCGCATGACATCGAAGCCAAAAAAAAAAAAATTGAAACAAAAATTTAAATCTAGAATGTCAAGTTTCGGCAAAAAAATCTAAGTAACGTATTTATGATCTGAACAAAAATAAATTTATTGATGTGGTGTCTGCCTCGAATCATCCTACAACATTAATATCAAATACAGTGCTATTGGGCTAGGCATTCAACAGTTCATTTCAACCATTCAAGGAACCAAATGTTACTCTATCAACAATTCAACCACAAAACAGGTCCATAACTAAGAGTGAGATAGAAAATACCACCGTGTCCACTTGAGTCATAATTCTCACTCAAAAAGATTCACTCTCAGCATACCGATCACATGAAGATGCAACTTTAGAGCACAACAAAACTTTGTTTGTTCATATAGGCAGTGTGATTTGGGAGATTTTGTTTGCTAAAAATAAGAATTTAATAACTACAAATGTCTCAATTCCATATATCAGAGACAATAGGAAAGAAATACAAACATATAGAAATCAATTTCATGAACCCTAAATGCACAATCGAAAATCTAAGTGCAAGCGAATTTAAATAGTACATAAATCAAAAATCAAATACAAAATTGGAAATTTAAGCATACGATGTGAGAGGGAAGAAAACATACCGATCGTGGGCTGGTGTGGTTGGTACACAGCGTCGGCACGGCCGATTGAGATAGCAAAGGGTTCCAATTGAAGCAATTGAGAGAAAAGAGGTGCCGATTGAAGAGATCGAGGAAAAAGAACTAGGGCTATTTCTGCTCCAAGCATCCGTAGATTGAGGAAGGTTGAGGACACGATCGGGCAGAAGGCATATGTGATCTCATTCGTGAAGACGACGATCGCGAGAAACACAAACACGATCGTGAGGAAAATGATACGGCTGATAGATCGGTTTAAAGAGTTCTTTTGTTTTTTCCTTTTTTTTATTAGTGTTTGTCTTTGCCAAGTTGGGTTTTCTTAAAAGTTCAATATCAGGGTTTTTTTAATTGAATATTTTTTAATTTTTTTTTTTAATTTTAATTACTTTTTTTTAAAAACAAAAAATTAAGATATCAATATCAAAATTTGAAACTAAAAGAATAACATTTAGCGGCAATTAGAATAAATTAGCGGCAATTAAATAAATAGCCACTAAAAATATATCACTAGTGGCTATTTTTTAACTGCCGCTAAAATAATTGCCGCTGTAACCCCTTTTTGTTGATTATCATAACCTAACTTTATCTAGGTGCTAAAAATAGAATATAAAATTAAATACTAATACTAAAATACTAATTTAACTATACTAATACTACATTGAGATAGCTTTGAGAGAATATATTGTCTAGGGATTAGTTTCGTTTACGAATATGTGTTCAATCTCGTTTTAGTTTATGTTAACGGCGTTCGACTTATCCGACAATCTTAGTTCTAAAACTCCCTCGCCATCTCTCCCGAGTGTAAGACGAGAGAATATGCGACTTTCTGTCAACGAAGAAGTCCCCCTCAACGTCTTAACAACCCTAGGGCACGTGAGTCTCATCCCAACATCATTGATTGCACACAATCCAACTCATTCCTGAGTTATTGGATCATCGCGTTGTGTTTACCCTATCGACAATCTCAGTTCTAAAACTCCCCCGCCACCTCTCCCGAGTGTAAGACGGGGGAATTCGTGATTTTGTGTAAATGAAGAAGTCCCCTTCAATGTTTTAACGACCCTAGGTCACGTGACTCTTTCCCCAACATCATCAATTGTACACAATCCAATTCCCTCACGGGTTATTGGATCGTGGTGTTTGTTTATTCTAGTCTGAATCCGGGATTTGTCAAATCCCGTATTCTCATAATATCATTCCAGGCATGATAAACAAGCAATATGGCATACACAATCAAAATAACGAAGAACATCCGCAAACGAAACACAAACTCAACTAAACAACGTATTCATAAATTTATTAATAATCCTTAAACAACCTATGTTTAGCCAATGGCCATAACCATGTATACAATGTAAAATGGTGTAAACATTCTCAACAACTATCAAAACAAAGAAAATAAATGAATGACTTAGCCGATATCCGAAGATTTGGCGCTAAAACCGTTGATCGATCGCTTCCTCCTTCATCTTCCACCTTGGGTTGAGAGCTCTCCTTCAAAAATCTCTCAAACTCACCCTAAAATATAGCCTAAGGGGTTGGGGGTGATTCCACCAGAAGAGAGGAAGGGTTTAAATAGGCAACAAAATATCTAATAAATATCTAAACCGTGCAAACCTAACCACCTAGGCGGTGGGTATGTCAGTTCAATGTTCGCCATGGTAGTAGAGAAGGTGGTAGATTTTAGGGACATTCTGCAGTTTCACTGTCGCGGCAGTGGATCTCACTACCGTGGTGGTGGATGATCAGCAAGAATAGCCCACTCTGCATTTTTAGTGCCGCGACGGTGGGCTTCTTTCAGGATATTGTCTCTTTGCTTGTTTTTCCACCGTTCTCCGACCGTTTTTGGTCCGAATTGATCGTTTGCGTTCCGATTTCATACCTTTTCACCCATACACCTGTTTTAATACAAAAAGAACAAAAATATATTAAAACGTAATAAAATAAACTATAAAAATACTCTAAAACTAACAAAACTGGTTTGAAAATATGTAGGTAGATCACACCTATCAAATACCCACAAACTTGGAATTTTGCTACTCCTCGAGAAAAACACACACATGAAAATGAAAAACACAACTGAATTAAATAACAAACAACCTAAAAACAATCTAAACAAAACGACATGCGAGTTTTACATTCTTCTAACGACTAAGTCATATTTTTCCCTCAACAACTGCTAGTCATATCAAGTTCAGGTGGTAAAACACATCATGTGCTGTTTTAGAATTTTGACATTCAATAATGGTGAACGCCATTCTAGATCTTGTAAACGTGTTATTGCAAAACTCAATAATATAACTATACAACGATCGTATTGGATTATCTCCCAACGAAACTTACGACTTAGACTGTGAAGGACTAGGATTTTCATATACCTGATTGGGGTCCACTCTCCACTAATATAGGTTAAATAGTTCAAAAATATCAGAAGGACTTGGTTCGGTTATGGAACATTTCTCCAAAGGTAATTTGGAATAGAAAATAGGTTAACGTTGTTAACTTAACATCACCCAAGGCTCAGCGCTTGGCACATTCACTCTCGAACCCCCATAGATAAATTGAAAACAATTGTAAACATGCATTTAAGACTGATGCACTCACTTGTCAAAAGAAAAGAAAATCTTTTTTTTTCTTTTTTAACTAACCACACCCCCCCTAAACTTATTCGATTAGTATGATTTCAGGGGTGTAGTTAAAATGAAAAAAAAAACAAGAAGTTAGTACTCGAATACCGAACCAATCTGAAGTTCTCCCTAAACCCAACCACTCACATCAAGTAGGATATATAAATGCTAACTTGATTCACTCAAATGTGCCTTTAAATTTAGCAATTAAGGTTTGGAAAAATATCAACTGGCTAGGGCATTTGTTTATGTATTCAGAATTGAATTGACATTAAGGCTTCGACATAGTAACGAGGGATAAACATGTTACATGGTAGGCTAAAAAGGCTCAAGCGATAAAAAAGAATGCCTAAATCACATCTCCTAAACTACCTCGCCTAGGATTTCGCCTCAAGCTTCCCCTCAATCAGGTTCTAGAATCTTTAATTGTCATGAATTTGGCTAATCGATAATCGTCCTCAAATCAATTGAATAGAAATACATTGAGTCTATGTGCTCGTGAAAATTAGGATCTACAATATTTTTTACCAAAAAAGCACACATAACACACATGCATGAGTATTACCCTTGACCTCAAAAACAACCAAGGGTAATCTCATCATCGGGTAACGGCCCAGATGAACGCAAAACGCAGCATGAAGACAACAACCACACAAAAACAAACACATTCTAACCTAAACAAACATGCAATATGGTAAAACAATAACACATTTACTAACAATACTAAATACTACATATCACTTCTGAACTCAAATCAGACAGTGTCCTCAGCGATCCCAATCATCAATCTTAACATATGAAATTAAAGTTTGCTAACGAAGGGGGTTTAGAACACGTACCTGGGAGGCAAGAGAATCTCGCCTCCGAATAAATTCGGCTGTGACGGATTTAACTTATTTTTTCTTAGGTTGCCTCCCAAGAAGCGCGTGGTTTAATGTCCGCGGCCTGACATTTTCAGAATGCCCTCAAATTTGGTAAGGTTTTGCTTGTTCGACTCAATCTTTCAATAAAACGCCTCACTGGCTTATTTGCATGGCCACGCACCATAAAACAGCTTGGAATCCCATCGAAATGGATGCATCAATACCTGTCGATCTAACATCGCCAAGTGCCCTGCATAAGAAATAAAAATAAAATTACAAACAAAAATTATATACAAAAGAAATGCCTAAAGTAAAATCAGGTCATTTACTCACAATATTGACAATAACCAACAAAACAATCCCCAGCAACGGTGCCAAAAACTTGGTAGTAATCGCCGAAAATTGTATTTGACAAAGGACCAATCCCCGGCAACGGAGCCAAAAACTTGTACGACGAAGATTCGATCCTCACGTATTGACTACTCGCAAGTGTACAAGGTTAAAGTTTTAGTATAGTATGATCGTGAAAGATTGGGTTATCATATCCATAGGGATTGATGTCATTACTATCGAGTACCGCGTTTGTCATAACCTAACTTTATCTAGGCTAAAAATAATGTATTTAATTAATTAAACTAAACGAATATAACCTAAATTATCTATACTAATTACTAATATGTTTTAGGGGAAAGAATCGCCTAGGGATTAACTTGTTTACAAATACGTGTTCGATCTCGATTACTCACGTTTATGGTGTTTGACCTATTTGACAATCTCGGTATCTAAAATTCCCTCGCCACCTCTCTTGAGCGTAAGACGAGGGAATACGTGACTTCGTGTCAATGAATAATTCTCTCTCAACGTCTTAACGACCTTAGGTTGCGTGAGTCTCGCCCTAACGTCATTGATTGTGCACAATCCAACTCTCTCACGGGTTATTGGATCGTCGCGTTGTGTTTACCCTATCGACAATCTCAATTCTAAAAATCCCCCGCCACCTCTCCCGAGTGTAAGATGGGGGAATACATGATTTTGTGTCAATGAAAAAGTCCCCCTCAATGCCTTAACAACCCTAGGTCGCGTGAGTCTTTCCCTAACATCATCGATTGTACACAATCCAATTCCCTCACGGGTTATTAGATCGTGGCATTCGTTTTTTCTAGTTCGAATCTGGGATTTGTCAAACCCCGTATTCTCATAACATCATTCTAGGCATGATAAAAAAAGCAATACGGCATACACAATCAAAATAACGAAGAACATCCACAAACAAAACACAAACTCAACTAAACAACGTATTCAAAAATTTATTAATAATCCCTAAACAACCTATGTTTAGCCAATGGCCATAACCATGTATACAATGTAAAATGGCATAAACATGCTCAACAACTACCAAAATGAAGAAAAGAAAGAAAAGAAACGAATGACTTAGCCGATATCCGAAGATTTGGCGCTAAAACTGTTGATCGATCGCTTCCTCCTTCATCTTCCACCTTGGGTTGAGAGCTCTTCCTCAAAAATCTCTCAAACTCACCCTAAAATATAGCCTAAGGGGTTGGGGGATGATTCCACTAGAAGAGAGGAGGAGAGGAAGAGTTTAAATAGGCAACAAAATATCTAATAAATATCTAAATTGTGCAGAGCTGATGGCCTAAGCAATGGGATTCATTGCCTAGGCGATGGGTATGTCGGTTCAATGTTCGCCGTGGTGGTGGAGAAGGTGGTGGATTTCAGGGACATTCTGTAGTTTCACCGCCGCAACGGTAGATGATCAACAAGAATAGCCCACTCTGTATTTTCACTGCCGTGGCGGTGGTCTAGACGCCACGGCGGTGGGCTTCTTTCAGAATATTGCCTCCTTACTTGTTTTTCCACTGTTCTCCTACCTTTTTTTGTCCAAATTGATCGTTTACATTCTGATTTCATACATTTTCACCCATATACCTATTTTAATATAAAAAGAATAAAAACATATTAAAACGTAATAAAATAAACTATAAAAATACTCTAAAACTAACAAAACCGGTTTGAAAATATGTAGGTAGATCACACCATCACACCTATCACTGACCCATTTTTGTCGAGAAAGGTTTTGGATGATGATGATTTAGATATTTCAAATAACCAGAACTAAGGTGATTATACGACTAAGGAGTCTCAAAAAGAGAAAAAGGCTGAGGAAAAGGATTTGACTTTATCACGAGCTATAAAGACAATACCAGGATATTCGGTAAACGAAATCATCGGTAATTTCGAAAGAGGTGTAGGTACTCGTTCTTTTCTTAGAGATATAATTAATCTTGCTTTCTTATCTCAAATTGAGCCTAAAATTGTAAATGAGGCGTTAATTGATGAATCTTAGATTTTCGCAATGCAAGATGAGTTAATTCAATTTGAGCCTAACAAAGAATGGTGTCTTGTTCCGAGACTGGATTTTTATTCAGTTATTGGTACCAAATGGGTTTTTCGAAATAAAAATTGATGAATCTGGTATGGTAATTAGAAACAAAGCAAGATTAGTAGCACAGGTCTATAATCAAAAGGAATGAATTGATTATGATGAAACCTATGCTTCTATGGATAGATTAGAAGCAATTAGAATGCTACTCTCTTTTGCATGCTCACGTAATTTTAAACTATGTCAAATGGATGTTAAGAGTACATTTATAAATGGCTTCCTAGCGAAAGAAGTTTATGTGGAACAACCTCCGAGATTTGAAAGTGATAAATTTCTTGATCACGTATTTAAACTTTGTGAGGTTTTGTTTGGGCTCAAACAAGCTCCTAGAACTTGGTATGAGAGATTTTGTTGATATTTGATCGAAAAAGATTTTCGAAGGGGTATTTGTGATATCACACTATTTTTTAAGCAAACTTATTTTGATATCCTATTAGTACAAGTTTATGTTGATGATATTATTTTTGAATCTACTAATGAGGATCTTTGCCAAGAGTTTGCTAAGATAATGCAGGTCGAATTTGAGATAAGCATGATGTGAGAGCTAAATTTCTTTCTTAAGTTGCAAATTAAGCAAACCAAAGAAGGGATATTCATAAACTAAGCTAAATACACTAAGGAGCTATTAAAGAAATATGACTTGGATGGCGCTAAAGAGTACAAAACTCCTATGGCAATGACTACAAAGATAGACAAAGATGATATGGGCAAAAGTGTTAATGAAAAAATGTATCGAGGTATGATTGGTAGCTTGTTGTACTTAACTGCTAGTAGACTTTATATTATGTATAGTGTTTGTTTATGTGCTAGATTTTAGTTTTGTCCTAAAGAATCTCACTTCACTGCGGTTAAGCGAATTTTTCGATATTTAAAAGGGAAGACTAATTTAGGGTTATGGTATCCTAGGGGGAGTGATTTTAAATTAATAAGTTATTCCAACGCTAATTTTGCAGGTTGCAAAGTCGAGCGAAAAAGTACAAGTGGATCATGTCATTTGTTAGGACATGCCTTGATTTCTTGGTCAAGCAAAAAACAAATTTCGATAGCCTTATCCACTACTGAGACTGAGTATATGGCAGTTGGTAATTGTTGTGCTCAAATATTATATATTAAGCAATAGTTAAATGACTTTGGAAATTGTATGGAGAAATTCCTGATTTATTGTGATAATAACAGTGCTATCTGTCTAAGTAAGAATCCTATACAACACTCACGAACTAAAAACATAGATATTAGACATCCCTTTAATCGTGATCACATTCGAAAAAAGGACATTGTTATTGAGTATATTGATACCTCCGACCAGCTTGCTTATACTTTTACTAAACCATTAGCGAAATATCAGTTTGTGAAAATCATTCGCGGTCTGGGTATGGCTAGGCATAACGATGTTTGCCTAGAGCAGTGTTTATTTTTAGTTCCTCTTCCCCACTTTTTGAGATGACAAAGGGAGAGAATTTATTGATGTTTTATTGAATAGCTTAAGGGGAAACTTGAATTGTTTTAACGAATATCTTAAGGGAGCTTGAATTATTTTGATGAATATCTTAAAGGGGAGTTTATTATATGTTGAAATTTGTGCCTTGTTGAATATCTTATGATTATCTTCATTACAATACTTTAATGAGTTATAAAACCCGTCCACAGATTTAGAGGGAGTATGGTTACATATTACTTTGACAAAAACATCAAAGTTAATTGTCATCATCAAAAATGGAGAGATTGTTGATCCTAAGATTTTGATGGACAATTAAATATTGATATTTTTTGCGGAACTAACAATTTTGTTGAGTGTTTCAGTTTATTAGTTCAAGTGAAGAGATTATCATGAAAATATTGAGAAAAATGATAAATGGATACTAAAGACATTGACAAAGATGATGCATGTTAAGAGATCGAAGAATTTGAAGAATCTAGAGAAAAATAGCTCAGGTTAAATTTTTACTCTTAATGTATCCCAATTAGGATCACACACGACACAAAATATTTTTACAATTATATATGTTTTTTATAGGACCCTAATTAGATAACATATTTGCTCCTATGTGTAATTGAAAAAGAAACAATTGATTTAGGAAAGATAATTAATTAAATTGAATTTAAGGATTTAGTGCAGTTAACAGAGAAAAGTAATCAGTTAAAGTGGTAAAAACATCGAAGAAATTTAGTAGAAAATTAATTAAAGAGCGATGTTTTAGATCAATCGGTTGACCTACACAAATTGATTGGTCAACCGATGGAATAGAGCAGGGAAAAAGATTCAATCCCTGAATTAGTCAGTTGACAGCTAGGTCGACTTATGGAAATGAGACAAACTCTCTGAATCTTTCGGTCGATAGGTAAGTCGACTTATTGTTAAAAAGTGTACTCTCAGAATCGTTAGGTCTGTAGGTAAGTCGACTTATTAAACTCTCTGAATCGTTTGGTCGACAGATGCAAACTGAGCGGTCGACTTATGGTGATGGAATTTTGGCTTGGTCTAAATCCTGAATTAGGTGGTCAACTGATGGGTATTAGTCGATCAATCGATGGCCAGTTTCAGGATTTGAGATTTTTATGATTTTGATCCAAAAAGTAGACATTACTAGTTGTTTTATGGTTAAGATATGTGAGATATCTTAAGGATCTGATAGTTTTTAGCTATTTAGTTAATATGTTAATATCCCTATAGATGTGGTTCAAATATTTTGGATATCTCTCAATTTGGTTCATGAAATTCTTTCTATCTTATCTACTTGAGATTGAGTATAAGTTTGAGGGACTAAATTGAATGTTTTAAAAGATATAATTAAGTGAATTATACCAGGAATGAGTCTGAATAATATAAGGGGCTATTGGAGTAATTATTTGTCATGAAATGTGGGAACTAGTCATTAGAAGGCTTGTTCTAATCCCCTATAAATAAACCTATGTTTTTTAAGTTTAAAATAATCTCAATCATTCAATTCTGAAGAACTATTCAGTTCTTGTATTTTCTAAGAGTTATCATACTGAGAGTATTGTGAGAATTTTCTTGAGAATCATTCTTGAGATATTTTGAAGTGGATTATTGTTGATTGCCGACTTGAGGTTTCATTGCTTATCATATTTATCGGTGGATTCCTGTTGAGATTGTTCCAAGTTGATTACTATTAATTCATTTTTTACTATTATCATATTCTACTTGGAATTTGATCTTTGAAATTATTTTCCTGTTTTTAAATTGAAAATTATTTTTAAAATAATTTCTTAAGAAAATTCGATTACGTGTTAAATTACTTGCTACCCATTTTTGTTTAAAATCAAATTTTGAAATTCTTTCTGTATTTCAATCACTAGTATCTGGAAATTAATCGAGTTCAAATTTATCTGGGGTGATAGAAGCTTTGGGTGGGAAAATCACTTATCAATTTTGTAATTGGTGAGTTGAGTATTGAATTAGATACTATTGAGAGTGTTTAATCAAGAGTAGCTAGTTTCAATCTCTTCCGGTAAAGAAATTGATGTTTTGATATTTGCCCAGAGTATAAAAAGATTAGGTGTTAATTCTTCCTTGATAGAATTAATTTGAGTGATTTTGTAATGGTTCAATCCTTACCAATTAAAAGGATATTTGGAGAGTTTTTATGAGGTTTGATTCTTAGCCTAAGTATAAAAGAATTAGGTTAATTTTTAGCTTGTAAAAAAAATAGGGTTATTCCTAAGCCTGTGAAAAGGAATTGTCAAGGTTGATTATGTGCCTGTGAAAAATATCATTTTGTAAGGGTTTGATTCTAACCTGATTAAAGGGATCATAGTGATTAGTGGGTGCAACTCTCCGCGGAGCTTAGGGGGACTGTATTAGCCAAGAATAGCTTGGTGAACCAATATAAATTTGGGTGTGTTGCATTCTTTTATTTATTTATTTTTGTGTTGTTTGGTATACACCTAGTTGATATTTAATTTTCGTTGCTTTATAGATAATAATTAATTTAGGGTAAAAATTAATTATTTGATTTTTTGAAGTATTTTATTTGAATTACTTATCTACCCAATTCACCTCCCATCTTGGGTAGCTCACTGGGCCAATAAACCGCATCTCCCGCATCGTTTTTTTTTTTACCTCTCCGCAAGACGCAATCCGAACTTTTCTTGGTCGTCCTGGTTGTTTCCTTGATAAGGAAGGTAGAATCATTGCTTCACTCTCGATCGATATTGGTCGTTCCATCGTTGGTATTGCATATATACCTCTCAAATACGTCTCTCGATAAAAGAAACTCAAAAAATAATCCTCTATGTATCTGAATGTTGGCAGTCCACTTTTGTTTATATCTGTGAATGCATGTGCACATGGAAACCCTTTTATCTGCCATTGTCGGCACGATCATAACCGTCCCTCGGTATCAACTAAAATAGAATACACTGAATGAACTTCAAACACTCCATTGCCTGATGAGCTAACGTTCTCGGTTCGCTCTTCATTCATCAATTCGCAGATTTTGTTCTCCCAGTAAGGTGTGATCTTGCCTTGTAACTTGTTTTCTTCATCCCTCCTCTCTACCATTAAGTCCATCTACTTTATCTTTGTCTTGTCAATCAGGAATATTGTAAGTAGGTGGCAAAATTCACTTATCTAATAATTAAAACACTCAACCAGATTGGATGTCATCTCACCATACTATTTACCTCTGAAAAATGAGTTACTATTTTTTATGGATGACAATTCATGGATGAATCTCTGCACTTTTGTGCCCCCCTCATACATCATTTGATCATACAAAAACTTGTGCATTTTCGGCGTGTGTGCATATGCCAATCCATTCAATTTTTGAATCATCATCTCCTTGAATGTCGTGCTTATTCCAGTCATCGCAGCCCTCAAATTCATTTTCAGATGATACAGACAATATGTGTAGTAGCAGTATGGGAACACATTCTATACTCTTTGCAAAATCCCATTGTGCCCGTCAGAAATGAATGTTATCACTATATCTGGCTCGATAATCTTCTTGACTTCTGATAAAAACCAGAACCAGTTATCATCGTTTTCTGCATCACAATGGCAAAGGCAACTGGGAACATTCCTTCATGAGAGATGGCAGACAAAAAAAAAATCATGTTGAATGTTACAAATATTGAATGTGACACTGTTATGTTTGAAAAAAAAAAAAAAAAAAAAAAAAAAGATTGAATATAACGCTGATATGTTTGAAACATTTTGTATACGTACCTTGGTTTCCATCCTTTGCTATTACTGCTAGTAAGTTCTCCTTGTACCTACCAGTCAAAAGGTACCATCGAGGAACAACATGGGGCGGCAGAAACGAAATCCGTGTATGCACACTTGGAACGCAATGAATATCCTTTTGAAATACTTTGTGTGCTCGTCGTATTCTAGCACGACGTGACTACCTAGATTTGTCTGTATACATTTCTGAACATACCACCTTAGTTGATCGCACGATGACGAGTAATCACCGAATATACTATTTCTGGATTTTTCTACCCTTATCCATGCATTTCGATATGATACATCTAGTCCATATTATTTTATAAAATTGTCAACGACATCTATTGGGCTAGTTTTTGGATTTGCACACACCTCGTCAACTGAGGACGACAATATAATGTCTGAGCTCAAACGTTTGTTCTTGGTTGTCCGAAATGCAGCACCACTTTTACTAGGCTACGAATGTAGAATATGTTATTTTCACTCTTCACGTGCCCATTCACAAACCACGGACAATTTTTTTCCTCTTGCATTATGCATGCAGTCGTGACACGTATCTTGTCATTTTTAAGGTACCAAAAATTAAACCCCACATCTACCGCATATTTCTGCAACGCCATGCGAAATTCGTTTGTCCCCCCCTGAATTTTTGCCCCTCCTCCTGTATTTCATCAGCCCATTTTGATGATAGTAGCATTTAATCGTTCAAGTTTTGTAACATATTTCCATAGCTACCTATATAGTCTATTTTTGCTTCACTATTGTCACTGCTACGATCAGTGACGGGAACTAACGCATATGAGGAGGCCCCAGTTGATCCGCTTGAATCACTGACTCATCTTTCGACACATACTTCAATAAATTCGATCGTCATGATCCCCGCTAGGAAAAATATTTCCTTGAAGTCATTTTAGTCGTCCAACACATATTTTGGGTGCCCGGGGAGTGAATACGACAACTCAAGCTTCCCGCTGCTTAATTCTGACCATTTGTTTCCAATGTTTTGACACAACCAAGCAATATCACAATCATCTCTCATCCTCAACACTGTTGTGACATTCTCATATTTGCACAAGGTGGGATTGATGACGTCATCCTGATCAAACAAAAAAATATATCCCCCCCGTTAATGCAAAAAAATGCAAAAATGAACGCACATCTGACCGTCTAGATTTTGAATGTAACATCCATACATCGTGTCATGTGTGAAATGAACGTATACAATCATTGTTTTATTAAAAAAAAAAAAAAAAAAAGTGGTTAAACATCAATGGATTTATGTGGTGTTCATGTGGAATGTAAACATTCTCTGTTTATATTACGGGAATGACATCGAGCAAAATGTGTTGTTTCTATGTGGAATGTAACATCAACTTGCACACACCAGATCATGTATGTGTGTGTTGAATGTACCATCCATGCATTGTGTCGTGTGTATGTTGAACCTAACAATTATTGTTTATTTTTTTAGAAAAAAAAAAAAAAAGGGCAGCAGTAACCAAACAAGGATTTATGTGGTGTTTATGTGGAATGTAAGATTCTCTATTTTATTTCAGAAATGACGTCGAATAAATTGTGTTGTCTGCATGTGGAATGTAACATCAATGTGCACACTACTAGACCATGTGTGTGTGTTGAATATGACATCCATGTATTGTGCCGTATGTGTGTGTTAAACGTAACAATCATTGTTTATTTTTCCAAAAGAAAAAAACGGCCAGCAGTAGCCAAACAAAAGAGAATCGTTCCATACGCATGTTCAACGCACGTTGATCGTGTGGATATTAAATGTAACATGTATGCTGAACTGTTGTGTGTGTAACGTAACACTCATTGTTTATTTTTCCAAAAATTCGCAAATAACGTCCATGTATTTGTGCTCGTGTGCATGTAGAATGTAGCATTGTCTGTTAATTTTTTACAATGACATCAGTAAGTATTTTGTTCACCAACAATAAAGACCTCATCATGTACGGACGTCGGGCCAAAAAAAAAAAGTCCAGAAATGTTGTGTTTGCGTGAAAAATGATAAACAAACAAAACGATAACCCTTTGTGAACGTCTTTATAGACAAAATGGTTGTCTTTCGAAAATGAACAGCATGAACTTCATCAAAATTTAATTTTGAGAAAGTTCTGTTGATGAACACAATCATATGTATATGAGCCATAAAACACCATTTTTACATATCTGTTCCGATCTGGGGTCTGACTCTATGAAAATATCGACTTTTAAATATCGACAATGCTCGATCGGTGATTCTTCGACTTCGGCTCTTTCGATTGAATACCGAAATGTGTTTCAGAATGCTCAGTTTGTTCTTCTCCAATCTAACTTCGCTGAATTGATTTAAAAAAAAAAAAAAAAAAAAAAAAAAAAAAAAAAAAAAAAAAAAAAAAAAAACTAATAATTGAATGTTTCGTTTTTCTAAGTCAATGATGCGTTGATCTATAAATGGAAAAATCTGTTGCGGAAATACAGGGAGGGTAAATCGATAAACTATTGTCAGCGATTATCGCGGCATGGGGCTTCTGGGTGCAAAAAAAATTACCGACGGGATCTATCGGTTTACTTCCGAACTGTTGGATTTGATCGGTTGTTGAAAATTAAAAATAGGATTGATCGGTCATTTTCTCTTTTTTAATACATCCTTGTAGTTTTGGATGTGAATACATCCAATTTGAAAGAATAAAATAGAAGGGTAATCTTAGCCCTTTATGCCTCTTCAACAACAAAGTTGCTCAATCCCGACCTTTCATGTCCAGTCTATCAACTTTTTGGAAAGTCAAAATTACAATTTCAAGTTGGTTTTGCACAAGCCGGTAGCAGGCCACCTGCGGAATTACCATTTTTTTATTGAATACTTACGGAATATCAAATAAAAGATACAAATCATGTTTACAAGATTTATTATAAAATTTATAATTTTATTTAAGAAATTTACAAGATCAAGACAGTTGCAAGGTGAAAAAGAATGCTAGTGGAACTGGTGTGTCATGTGATTCCACCGGTATTATATGGTGGCCCAAGTCCATCCATTTCAATCTCTAAGATTCATTTCTATCTCGAAGAATAAAATACACAAAAGAGTGAAAGAGAAAAGAAATAAGAAATTAGTGAAAAAATAAGGCATGAAAATTAGTAAGTGAGATTTAGTTATTGACATACAATAAGATTGTGGAAAAGCAGTTGTAATGAAAATCTCATGTGCTAACTTGATCCTTGACGAAGATTTATTTCATCTTTTAAGAATTTACTTGATTATTTTTCCCTTGTAGCTTTAGTGTTTGAAATAAAAGATTGTCTCTTTTTAAAAAAAAATAAAACTTCTTGTTGAAGCAGAGGAGATCGTCTTCATGTGGATTCTTTCTCTGGTTTGATTTTCCGATTCTTTCTCTAGTTTTATTTTCTAGTGGATGACGGAACATGACAGGTAATTCTTTGATTACTAATGAGGAAAAATAAATTTGAAGAGACGATAAGAATGCGGAATACAAGGGAAAAAGTCCTACGGTTGCTCTTCATTGTGCCTTCGCCCATTACTTGGATGGTATACAAGGATAATGGCGCTCAACGTGTTTGAAGAAATGACTGAAAGAATAAAAAATAACAAATTTCCCGTACAACGTATGCGTCAATTTGTTGTTTCAGCTTTTATTGTCATTTGATAGGTTTTGTTTGTAATCAGTTGGGTAAAAAAGGGTTGATTAAGTAGTTAAGTCTTTTGACCACTAACTGTTTGAAGAAATACCTCAATGAAATTTTATTTTGTATATTGGTGGCACCAGTATATGGGAGGTGGCACATGATTAATGGCAAACATTTTTTTTTTTTTAATGGTAGTATTATAAAGGGTGTTGTCCCTCACATGGCTCTAATGTTTTGTAATGCTAATGATGGACTGATAATTTTAGTTTTTGTTGTATATGTTTAAATCTTTCCTTACGGACAAATCCATGTAATGTTTCTGTTAATATTATGTTCATTCTCTTTGTTTTAGTCATAGTTATGACCGTTTGTATTTTGTTGAATTTGGCTCTACATATCCTGTTCTACTGACAGAGAGCATTTTTGTCCCAGTGGGACCAAAATCCATAATTCTTATGAAATAGTTAAGTCAAAAAAATAAAAATTCAAGCATGCATATGTTATACAACTCTCAGAAAGCTAATTTGTCTTTGTGGGACCAACCACCAAATTACATATTAAGTGTTAAAGCAAAAAATAATTTCGTATTGCAAAAAATAACTCGATACTGCAAAAACAAAATCATAGGATTTGGGTTTAAGATCTCGAAAAATAAATTAGTCAACAATCTAATTCCTGACCCATCAGTGGACCAGATTTTTAGTTGGTCAACGGTTGCCTTGCAATGGTCCAATTTATGATCGTTTAACACCTTGGACTAGTTGACTGACCAAACTGGTGGTCAACTGTTTAAGCCAGAAGCTCAAACCCAAAGGCTACTGATCTTGCTAGTCGACCAGTATTCTCGTTAGTTAACCGTTCGAACCAGAAACTTCTCCTTCCATGCACTACTTCTTCCAGTCAATTGCCCACTTAGTTGGTCAACCGTCTGGCCCTGAACTTTTACTCTTTTTCATATCTTAAAACATTTTCTTGATCAATACTTTACAAAAAAATTTACACTTTTAAATTTATCACTTCTTACCATGATATACATAAAATAATCAATTTTAAGTATCGTGCATGATCCTAATCGAATTGCATTAAGAACATAAAGGTATTGAATTGTTTTACGTAGAAATACAAAATATGTTTCATGCTCCAATAAATCTTCAACATCGTTACCGGCAACTATCTTAAGTCTTTTGTAAAATATAATCTTTGTAAATTGTAATCGAGCATTACCTTTGAAATTCAAACTTTTTCTCATTTGCTCAAATTGAGTTAAAATCTGAAATCACTCAATAAACACATTAGTTTTGTAAAACATCAACGTTGAATTGTTCATCAAAACATCTAGAGTCAGCATAACTATTTAAAGAAAACTTGTAATGTTGGTTAAAAACCTCTAATTTCGACTGATAAACTTGTAAATTTGTAATGAATAGTAATCTAACAGATGATTTGTGAAAATGAGCCTAAGTTATGGTGCCCCCAAGTGTACGTCATTCGGTTCCACCAGAAACAAACCACTTATTGTCCAGTGGGATAGGACACTGTATGCATGCACCAATAATAATTCTCTAACAATTACCTACTTAAACACAAATATTTGGATTATTTACTGTGTAACCTTCCTTCTCAATCATCGACTCTCTAGCTGATGAATTCAACCAACACTCATTTCCATGTGTCCTCTCAATTTCACACTCAAAGTCTCTGCTACCTTTATTTAATAAAACATTCGCCTAGTTTGTGTAATGGTTTTCTATTGATATTAATTGAAACCAAACTTAAGAAAACCATAAACTATAAACTAACAAACTTTGAATCTAAAACTATTGAGATTAGTTCAAAAACTTACGAGTACGGGAAAAAAAAAAAAAAAAAAAAGAAGAATAAGAATGTGATAATATATTGTAATTAATTTCAGACAATCTTGATAAAGTTATTCAAATTAGGGCGTACTTATTACATATTGGCCAATTAACAAATACGTAATACTAAAATCATATATAAAAATCACACTTTTTGATGAACATCAATGACAGTGTTACTAGAAAATTTAACTGGTAAACCAAATCAAGCAATTTTTCTTTGTTTCAATGAAATTTCTTCCAATTTCGAGAAATGAAATGAAAATTGGATTGCAGAGTGGAAGATAAAGAGAACGAGAGAGACAAACATACAATGAAATATAAGCCTCCTACTCTATCCAAACCCTATGTATCCTTCCAACAACAGGTCTTCCAATAATTTGTCGGGGGTGAAAATCCGCAAACTGGTCACTCATTGGTGGTGAAACTGGCCGCAGAGAGAGACAGAGAGAGGAGAGCGAGAGAAATAAGAAAGAGAATGAGATTGAGAGAGTGCATACAGAGAGAATCAGGAACATGTTTTCCACCGGTTGACCAGGTCCTTTACCACTAGTTGCATTTTTTCAAGTTGTTCTCCAGTTTGGTAATCAAAGACTGAGATTAAATAAAAATGCATGGTGTATGATTTGGACGTACTGGTACATCCAATACCGAGAATGTATTGTGAACACTCGGATATTAATTTTGTAAAAATACGTTCTTTGAACTCAATGATATTTGTAGTTTTAAGAAGTGATTGTGTTTATTTAATGATGAGGTCCAAAAATGGTTCACCGAACTCATTATTCTAAGATCCAAAAGATCCAAAAACTTGCACGGCGTAGGATTTCAATCCTCGCGTATTGATTACTCGCAAGTGTACGAGGTCAAAATTTTAGTATAGTGTGATCGTGAAAAATCGGGTTATCGTATCCACAAGGATTGGTGTCGCTACTATCAAGTACCGTATTTGTCATGACCTAACTTTATCTAGGCTAAAAATAAATGTATTTAATTAATTAAACTAATACTAATTAACTAAATTATCTATACTAATATACTAATATGTTTTAGGGGAAATAATTGCTTAGGGATTAATGTGTTTACAAATACGTGTTTGATCTCGATTTACTCATATTTACGGTGTTCGACCTATTTGAAAATCTCGGTTCGTAAACTCCACCGCCACCTGTCCCGAGTGTAAGACGGTGGAATACATGACTTCGAGTTAACGAAGAAGTCCTCCTCAATGTCTTAACGACCCTAGATCACGTGAGTCTCGCCCAGCGTCATTGATTGCACACAATCCAACTCTCGACCGGGTCATTGGATCGTCGTGTTATGTTTACCCTATCAACAATCTCGGTTATAAACTCCACCGCCACCTCTCTCAAGTGTAAGACGGTGGAATACATGACTTCGAGTCAATGAAGAAGTTCCCTCAACGTCTTAATGACCCTAGGTCACGTGAGTCTTGCCCCAACGTCATCGATTGTCCACAATCCTAACCCCAACCGAGTTATTGGATCGTGGCGTTTGTTTACCCTAATCCGAATCCGAGGTTTATCAAACCCCGTATTTTTTATTTATCTATCTAAGCATAATAAACAAACAATACGATAAACACAATCAAACTAAACATAAACGCAACACCGAAATCATCCAAACACATATTAATAAATTTATTGTTAATCCCTATACAATCCACATTTAACTCATGGTCGTAACCGTATAAACATTGAAATCAAGCTAAACATGCTCACAAAATCCTAAGTTAAAAAAATAAGGGAAGAAATCGAAGAACTTAGCCTCATCCGAAGATTAGCTGCTAAGAACGCTCAACGATCGCTTCATCGTCTTCCTCTACCTCAGGATGTGAGCTCTCCCTCTAAAACTCCAAAACCTACCCTTAGATATATTCTAAAGGGCCCAAAATTCCAAGAGAGCCTGAAAATGAGGGAGGAGAGGGGATATATATAGTCAAAATATCTCAAAATATCTAATAAATATCTTTAGTCTGTGCAGAGGTCACCGCCTAGGTGGTGAGTATGTCGGTTGGGTGATCGCCTCGACGGTGAAGACAACGGTTGATTTAGAAAATATTCTGCAGTTTCACCACCTAGGCGGTGGATGTTTATCAAGAATAGTCAGTCTCTGCATCGTCACCGCCATGGCGATAGGCTTCTTCCATAATTTTGCCTCTGAACTTGTTTTTTTACCATTCTTCGACCGTTTTTTGTTCGATCTCATTGTTTTCGCTCCAGTTTCCTATCTTTTCTCCCCACACACCTGATTATACAAAAAGTATAAAAATTAATTAAAACATAATAAAAATAACTATAAAAATACTTTAAAACTAACAAAACCGGTTAGAAAATATGTAGACAGATCACACCTATCAATTAGGATATCTCCTAGCTTAACTCACTTTTCCTCGGTTTAGGTTTCTGCAAAATAATGCATCGCGAGTGGGCTTCCAGACATTGCACCCCCGGTGTGAGAATCAGTCGAAAATTTCTCAGTAGAATTTGGCAGAGTGGTAACTGGGAAAAGTGTATGTACCTGGTTAGCTCATCATTCTGGTATTCATAAGAAGATGGAGACTTGTTTGGCAAGACTCCCCTGATTCTCGGCCCATTATTATTAAGATGACCATGATCTCGTCCAGTTACGAGTGTGATAGCGTAGACGGTAGGATATGGGAGGAAAGAGCCATTATTGCACAGTAATAGCTCTTTCCTAAATTAACGGTGTCTGTTTTAACCACCTTAGTCATGGTGTCGTACTTTGGGGTCATGGAGTTAATCCCTCTTAATTGCGGCGATGACACGGAGTCGACTTCCGTCGCGCGGTCACTTGGTGCTTTTCTTTGCAGGGTATCTCGATCACGCCCAATTGGTTACCTCAGAGAGGCGGGGCGGGTCTCCCCCGGTTGGGTTGACGTTGTAACCAGTCTGGAAGGGACGAAGAGTTCCTGGTACCTTCCACATGTTGGGGACACATGACTAAAGATTAAGGTGTGTCTAATTTCCTCTCCATCATTTAATATTTGTTCATTGAATAATAAAACTAGTACTAATTTTTTTTCAGAACCTACATGTGACATTTTAACAATTGTTAGTATTTAAAAGTCAATATTAAATTTGTTAAAATTAGTGTTGTTAAATTCAATTGTGTACGTGGTTAAATTTGTTCTAGTCGAACTTAACAGTTTATATATATATATATATATATATATTGTGCTATTCATGAATCAAAAATAAGCTATTGATGTAAAGAAAATGAAAAAAAAATAGATGAATACATAATTAATACTTCCAGATAACAAGAGAGATAATATTTGAAAATTTAGTGGTTAAAAAAAGTTCAGCCAAATTAAAAATAAATAAGTAAAATCTCAAGTTGAAAATGATTTGGAGTTTTTTTAATGGTTAAAAAAATAGGTTATTATATTTATTGTGGTGTCTAGTATTTGAACCGGTTTGCTATTTTTCTTTGAAGTTGTGGTATTTGAACAACCTAAGAAAAAACTTGTGGTATTTGAACATATTATTTAATTGAAAAATAAAGGAAAAGTCGCATACTTATGTTTCGTCTTATCATTATTATTATTATTATATATAAACATGTCAATTCAATCTCAAACAACGTAAGAATCATGTTTAATTTTTGAGTCTAACATGCTTTAGATGTTCAATGACGTTCCTGCATATTCCTTTCCTCATAGTTTTAAATTTGTGTCACCATCGTTGTATTATTTTGGGGGCAAGAATTAGAAATAAAATTTTAAAAAGGGCATTCATAAAATGTCCTAATCATATCTCATAATTTTTTGGTTATAAACGATAAATAAATTGATTATCGTGAATGAAGATATGGACCATAGAGATCAAATTGATCCAGTGCCGACTTTATTTTATGCAACATATCTATTCAAATTTGATCGGAACTAGTCCATATTTATCTAGATACGGCGATGATTTGACCTGGCTGGGCAACAAGTGGGAAAGAGAAATGTAGCGAATTTCTCTAATTGTCAAATATCACTATTTTGTTCTCAAGTGATTTATTTAGTGGACTTTTTATGGCATTTTATTTTGAATTGAATATTGACACATATTCACCCAAAAGATCCGGATGGAGAGAAATGTTTCATTTCCTTATTAATTAAGGATTTGACATTTCGAAGAAGCAATCCAAAAATTAAATCTTGAATTTAACTGGGAATGCGCCAAGCTTATGTGGAGAAATGCACCCTTAAGACGGTCCATGGAGGTGATTAGTTAAAATGCGCAAAAATTAGTCCTGACACACTTTGCTATTAAAAAAAGAGAAAATGACCGAATGGTCTTCATAATGGCCCAAATATACAAAATTGTCCCACAACGTTTAATTGAACAAAATGCTCCTCCTTCTCCGAAACTGTGTTACCGAATAGTCCTAATTTCAAATCCAAAATTAGATTCGGACAAATTTGTCCTTTCGCATTTCAATGAACTGCTAAAATCACATAATGTATTTAGAGATCATACTAAGAATTTCCTTTTTCGTTGAGCTAAGAACAATTAACTAAAGATTCTCATTCACAACATACACTTTCAAAATTCATATTGATAGGTTATCGAAATAGCAAGAGTTCTTGACGAACGTCGCCGGAGTATTGAGTTTTTTTGCGAACAACAGCACATTCGCATATTATTGAAACATCAAGATTTTATTGACGAACAACATGGGAGTATTAAACTTTTTCTTTGTAAAAAACAACGCAAATCATTTGCGTGTAAGTAATACAAATTTTAAGATTTATTTGTAGTCTTTTTTTAAAGTGTCGATAGTGCATTTCCACCAATTCATGAACAAGAAAAGCTTGATTCACATGTAGTTGATGTTCAAGTTATATGTAACACAAGATAAAACATAATCATGCATAAATTCGTAATTCGGATATATTCGATATTATTGTGAGGATTGACAGGTTAAACAGTAGACGAATATGATTTGAGTTGTTTTTAGGTAGCACATTCAAGAAAATAGTAAGATCGGAAACACCACAGTAAATACAATACAAGCGATCGATACGTTTATTAGTAGATATGTTTATTCAATGATTATACAATGTTGAAGATAACATTAATAGCGAATATAACTTGATGTTATGTTTCAATGTAGTTCAATCAAAAAAGGTGGATACTCGAGGACAACTTGTTGTATATAAATTATATTATTATTCAACAGAAACCTAATTAAATTCTTATTATATACATTTACAATACAAGTGACTAATACTTTTCATAGGAAGGGTATGTTGTTTAATTTACAATGTGAGTTGATTTATTTTGATATAATAAGATTTTGAATAAAACATCATGTTATGTTGAACATTATGTTGACATCATGTTATGTTGAACATTATGTTGACATCAGTTTTACACATCGACGACCAAAGTGCAATAGAGACTATTGTTCAACGAATAGTGGATAGAAGGCCTAAAATGTCAAATGGGAAGTTTGACATGATGTATACTCTCCTAGGCCACCCAAAATGCATACTAGCAAATAAGAACGATTATGAATAAATTATCATTCTTGCATAACACATAAAGATTGAATTTCTCGAAATTCATGTAGCGAGGACGGACATTGAGGCAGGTGGATCTAGCAGGGCATCATCGCTTATAATTATCTGAGCTAACATTATTTTAAGTGGAGACACGAACGATGAAATGGATTATATAGTAAGTTTCGGTAATATGCTATTAAAGAATGACAACAAACTAGTACTGTCAGCAGAATAGGCAAAGGAGATAAAGGAAGAGGGTAAAAAATTCATGGGTGGAACGAGCAAGTTTAGAGGTAGGATTCAATTTCTATTATATGAAGAATGATAAGATGCGGATAATGATAACATGTTCGTTACGTGAGTCAAAGGGTTGTCTGTGGTTTCAGAATGGACGGGTGAGACTTAAAAGCATATTCTTATACATACATAATTTGATGAATGTTCATATGTGCAACAATGCATTCCAAACGTCTAAGGACAAAAGGATGAGTTCATATGTCATATCTAGCTGTTTAATGGACGAAATGCACGAAAAATCGAAAACCAGACCTATCGATATTGTTCAAACATTTAAAAAAATAATATGGTCTTTACATAAAGTACCGCCATGCGTGGCTTGCTATAGAGAAAGTCAGAAACAGTGTGTTTGAAGATTATTCATTCGCGTATGATCAATTACATTGGTATGTTGACACATGTAAGAGAACAACCATGGAAACCATCTTTTATTGAATTACGACACGAGTACGGGTTATTTCAAACGTATTTTTATGGCATTCAACACGTGCATATATAGTTTCAATTACTGTCGACCTCTCACATTTTTGCATGACACATTTCTCTCGGCACAATATAAAGGAACTTTACTTACAACATGCTCTAAGGATCAGAATCAAGGTAAGTAATGAGATATTTAGAAACATGTTATATTCAACACACATTATATTATATTCAACACATTATTACATTCAAAAGGTCAATTTTTTTTACAAACATGTGACAAGTAATTTTTTTATTCAAGACACTATTTTATCTTCAACATAACATACATATTCAACACATTATATTATATTCAACATAATACACATATTCAACAACATGGGATAACTCAGACACATGTTGTTCAAATATTATGTTTTATTCAACACATGACATGTTATATTCAACATTAATTTGTTTGACTAGAATGTTCTCTGTTGTATTTTCAATCGTAGATGAGGAGAACGACGATAATTAGGAGTGGTTTCTTTTGGAGTTTAAGAAAATTGTTGAGTCAGATCATGTAATAACATTTATATCAGACTATCACAATGGAATTATAGAATAAATACGTAAGGTGTTTCCTAATTGTCACCATGAATATTGCTTGGTTCATTTGAAAATGAATCTAAGGGCAACGATGACTGGAAGAAATAAGGCGTGCATTGGATTAACATACACACAAAATATGATTGTGTACATGATGTTATATAATCAAATAATATCAGAAGACAGTGAAAAAGTTTAGTGATTCATGCATGAGTTATCTACTATGAAATTTAGTAACATCTTTTTTAGGAGAAAACATTATGGTAAGATGTCATCAAATTTGATCGAGTGTTTCAATTCATAGATAAGTGATTATTGTCATTTGCCTGCAATTTTATTGATTGATAAAATCAGGGTACGATGGATGGAATTGATGACACAAAGGAGAGAATTGGTAAAATAGATAGAGGGTGATATAACACCATATTGGGAGAGAAAATTGATTGAAATGATAAATGACTTGAGTAAATGGAACTTAAGTCTTTCAGAAAATCGTGTTTTTGAAGTAAGCTCATTCCTGTCAATGTTGGTGAACATTATAGAGCGAACATGTTCTTGTCGCTAATGAGACTTAAAGGGATTTCCATGTGTCCAAGCAAGCAGAGCGCTACAATTGAGTGAATTTCTTGTATTTTCATATATTGAGGATTATTTCCACACATTATTCTATCAAGAGACATACGCAAGAGGAATATATGCAGACTCAACAATGGAGCGGCCTGTAGGGGTTGAGAATAAAGCTATAATAATCCCTCCAATTTCAAGAAGAAAACAACTTGGGAGATGTACTCAAGAGGAATATATGCAGTCCCAATAATGTAGTGGCCAGTAAGGGTTGAGAATGAAACAATAATAATCCATCCAATTTCAGGAAAACAACCTGAACGAATTGTAAAAATAAGGATGTCGTCGAGGAGGGAAACAAAAGAAAAAAGATGTGGTCGTTGTGAAAACTTTGAACAACACAACCAAAAATCTTGCAAGTTTGTGTTGTCACAGAAGTTGTGTTTTCCATGAGTATAATTTTTATTTTATTTTTCTGATTTTTATACACAATTGTTGATTCATTGATTCATTTGCAATAATGGTAAACATTTTGAAAACATTTACTTTTGATACGTTTGGTTTGAATTTTTTTGATTATTTATCCGGAATAAAAATGATTATCGATTAAATATAACAAGTGTTATATTCAACACATTTATAAAGTTAAATAATTGTGGTCCACACATTGCATGTATATACATAATATGTTCAACAAGCCACAACTTTATGTTACATTTTTGTTTTGGAAGTATGAAGAACACATGTTGTTATTCTACACAAAATCAGACAAGATGTAAAAAGTTGTAAAACAGTTACAAGAACAATAAACACATATTATCATCAACACATTATAAAGTCATGTTTGTAGCCAACACAAATACATTTGCTAATATATACATATATACACTAGGGCATAACCCGTGCCTAAAGGCACGGGTAACCCCCCCCTAAAAAAATTGATATAACTTCTCATGTTTATACAACATTTTATAATTGTTTTATTAAAAATTAACAATGATTGACATTTAAATATCAATATCTAATAACACAGATATTCAACTATTAAAATAATAAAACTACTAATCCAAATCTCATTAGTATTTATTTGTAGAGAATATTTTTTTTTTCCTTACAATTGGTACATAAGTAACAATTGAACATCAATAATCAATTATACAACAATAATAGCGAACAATCGGGTCCCACAATCAGATTAAAAAATAAACAACGGTAAAAAACTAAAATTGATCACAAAGAAGCAATATCCCATCACAACACCCAGTGCAACTGAAACTTAATACTAAATTGTGATTGCTGAGAATATGGAATGAAAATTTGAAATCTATAAAATTAATTCAAATGAAATTTTAAACCAAAAAAATTGATGATAATTGAACCACACCACCAATTTTTTATAATCTTTTAAGCTGAATGAGGATAACCACACCACCAATGATCAAGAGTTACTTCCACCAAGATTATATGCAGGAAATACACATCCCACCAATGCCAAGCTTAAAATATAAATTCAGTAGTGCTAAGATTTGAACCTAAATTTATAATCTCAACACTACTGAATTTATATTTTAAGCTTGGCATTGGTGGTTAGTCTTATTAGACTAATAACCCACAAAAATAACCACACAACCAATAACTTGTATATAAAAATTTTGACATAACCCCCTTTGTTTATGCAACATTTTCAAATTCTGAACTCTTGTTTTTAAATAAACACAGCCAATAACTTCCAAACACGATATTAACCAATACAACTATAACAAACAAAATAAACAACACCAAAGTTTTGAATGAACAATAACACACACAAAAAAAAAAAAAAAAAAATTACGAATGAACAATAACACACACAAAAAAAAAAAAAAAATTACAAATGAACAATAATACATACTTTGTGATATGAATTTGACAAACACAACTAATAACAAAACAACCAATAACGAATAAATATAAACTTAATAAAATAACACCACCACCCAAAACACACCATCCAAGGCTCCTAGAACTTACCTTAAACATATATTGTCAAACCATAGATTAGCTTCATCAGATTTTGAAATGTTTCCGATGTCACATGTATGTATATTGGCCAATGAGAGACAAACACAATACACGTCAATTTTACAAATAAATAAGTCACTATAAAATTGTGGACAACTTGAATTAAATTAAAATGAAGCAATTACCTCATGATTGTACCCCCATCAATTTATCGTCATCTTATTTTGTCGACCTATCTAAATCCATAATAGAAATAAGATAAATCAATAATATATATACATCTATCTATTTAAATGTTGAAGTATTTTTAAATCATAATTAGTCCAAGCGCATAAAATTTTTTAATTCTCCAATTTTATATAACAAAAAAACAATAAACAAATGATTAGCAAGTACATAATCACAAATCCAAACAAAAAAAATAAATTCATGTCTCATATCAAATAACTTGAATTAAACAAAATCTAGATAAACTATAAATCCATAGTCCTTGAAAATTGATACATCATTATAAATGAAAATAAAAACACTAACAGTATCTTAATTTTACCTCGGATTGAATGATAGTTGTGTTTTTTATCCATGGCAATCAAATACATATCGTGAATTGCATAATAATTGATAAAAATAACTATTTAGGAATTAATATTGTGAATTTCATTTGTCTAATCGAAACAAATTCATTGAAATATAAACAATTTTTTCCTAAAACTAAATATAAACATAAATTCTCAAATACACCCCAATAAAAAGATATTGTATTAAGAATGCGTAAAACATTGAATTGGAGGTGGGAAAGCGATTAGTATAAGGTAGAAACAAATAAAGGAGTCCAAATCAAAAGAAAACCCGAAAAAAATGATCAACAAACATGATGTAATTTATAGAGAACTAACAATGAACATGAAAATGAATCATAATATTTTAGTTTACCTCATCCAAAATGATAGGTTTTGATTTCTCGTCATTCCAATCAAACACATCTTATTGCCTGTATAATATTTGGTTAATAAATGAAAATCAAAATAAAGTTACTTTTGCTACAAATTAACAATTAGAACACAATAAAAATAATAAGGAGAACAATGGTACTCCCACCTAAGCACATTCATTGAAATATTAACAATGTTTTTATTAAAATTATAAAATAAAATTCCACAAATTCCAAATACAAACAAAATCCATGTTATTAGCTTAATTTGTTCATATTTTTATATTGATTGCATATAGGAGTCCAAAAAAAGAAACTCAAATCTAACAGCATAAGACATCTAATTGAATCGCGTTTCAGATTTTTCAACAAATTACTAAGAAAACAAAGATATGAACCTCAAATTACAGAAACCTAAAGCAATTTCTATCTATAAAATCAATTTTACCATAAAATGAAGAATTTGTAAATCACATAACATCCTCCTATCAGATCCACTTCCCCAAAAAGTTCAATCATAAAAATGAAGAACCATCTATAGTTAAAAATACTCTCGCATCAGATCCACATACCCTCCATCGTCAGTACCAAAATTACAAATCAAAGAAAACATAAATCGATTTATGTGTTGTCCCTTGAAATTTATGAAAATGGAGCATAACAATTTTTTTGCCTCACATTTCTATTTTGGCTCCAATTTTTGTTGGAACAAAAAATGGAAAACATGTAACTGAAAGGCCAAACAAAAGACACCTAGATATCGCATGAGAAATCTAAAATCTATATATCTACGAATATAAAGTTGGAATATACGCAGAAACTGGGAACAGAATCACTGAAAAAAAATAACTCAATCGCTATCTGAGAACAGGGATACCAAACATTAACTAAACATAAACAAATTCAATTAATCTGAATTCTATAGAAACAACATAATAACTCAATTAATTAATAAGAAAAAATAAATAAAAAAATATCAGAAAAATATATCCTTACTGAATACTTACTCCAATCCAATTTGAGCTTAAGCCAAATGACCAACCTTGATCCCTAATTATCCCCTTGCACAGAAAAACTAAAAATTAGAAAGGGGGAGGGGGGGGGGGAGGGGGAGGGGGGGACCAATACAAAAAAAAAAAAAAAAAAAAACTGAAATTCACCATGGCAGCAAACATCATACTATCAAAATTCAAAGAAATTCATGATTTCTATTTTAGAACTAAATTTAGTTTAATTTGTTCATAATCCTGTATTGATTACATATTGCAGTCCCAAAAAAAAAAAAAAACTGAAATCTAATAACATAATATATGTAAGGGTATATACCAAAGAGCTCCACTATCTTTTTTCACTAAACCAAATACTTCCCTTGTAGTTTTACATATACCAGTCATCCCCCTTGACCTTTTTTTTTTTTTTTTATTGTTAAAAGACAAATGCCCTTATGTTATTTTTAAAAAAATTATATTTTTATTTTTATAAATATTCATTAGCACCCTTTATTTTTAAAATTATAATTTTTACCCCTTACCTTTTTAAATAGTTATATTCACCACCACCACCTCACCAGCGCCGCCGTTGCCACCGAACTTAAAACTCAAAAAATTTCAGCCTTCCTCCAAGAACAAGCAAGGCAAAGATGATTCAGGAAAAAAAAAAAAAAAAGTAGAACAGTTCAAGTGTTCAAGTCCACACATTAACTCCATAAACTAAGAACAATGAAGAACTTATAGAGGAAGGAAAAAGGTCATTCGATGATTCATCAAGAAAGAGAGAGAAAAAAATCTAAATCATAGCTCATTTAAGTTGCTTCTGCAGCCGACACCACCAACCCTCGCTCGTCGAACCAAAATGTCACTGTATTGCCATGGGAGATTTGCTCTCAAAATCAGATTTGCACTATGAACCACCACCAACCCACTACAACCGTCCAGTCGACTCTTTTTTTTTTCTCTTCCATGAGTCCATGACCATTTCTGCATATTTCTCGCAACCACCACCACCACCAAAGCAGCTGTGATGCACCGCTTGTTCTCCAGCCGCCTTTCGTGAGATCGTTGCGCCATTCAGCCGCCGTCCAGCCTCGCCATGCCTCGCAATGCCGTTCCAATGCTGGAAAACAAACCAGTCAGTTGATTATTCTATAAATTTGTAGCCATTTTTGTGTTTGTGTGTTTTGGGTTTGAGAAGATGATTGGAAATTAACCCAAAAGGACCCATAAAAAATGGTTTGGGATCAGATGAGGAGTCCGTTGGGAATGCCAATTTCGACGGCGGAGGCGGCGTCACGGGGCCGGGCTTTGCCAAAGTTTATCTCATATCTCATATCTGACATTTGAGATTCGTCTCCGACTTCGACAACAACGCTGGAGATTTAGCGAACTACTAAAGTCCTCCGTGGAGAACTGCGATGGCGATGCTCTCGACGGTAATGGAAAAGATTGAGACCTGAGATATGTTCTTGAAGATCTGATCAAAGAAAAATAAGAGATCGTAGATTGATGATTGAACAGGGCTTCCACTTTCTCTATCTCTCCAAATCGAAGATCGAACGACCTCCCTCCTTCGATGAAGACGACGAACCAATTTTGGATTTCACGATCGAATTTGTTGTTCTTCGACGAACGACTGAACAAGGATGAGGAGTCGAATCAATGATCAAATTTTCTTATTCGATGACGACGACGAACCCAATCAATAGCTGACGACCTTCAACGCTTAAGCTCTCGCCTCCTGGGGATGAAGAATGTCCAGTGGTTCATGATGGGGGACGACGACCCACCCCTATTGCCGGAGAGAGAGAGAGAGAGGGGTGGGTGGGTGGGTGGGTAGAGAGAGAGAGAAAGGGATTCGTAAGATTATTATTTTTTTAATTTTTTTTATTTTAATTTTTTAATTTTGTTTAATAAAATTATTAAAAAAATATATTTTTTTTCAAATGGGGATATAAGTGTAAAACAAAAAGATGAAAATATATATATAAAAAAAAAATTAAAGGGTCATTTATGTATTTTAATTTTAAATTATTTTTAAATAATTAAGAGTAAAATTATCCTTACAAGAACAATTTTATTATTTTTTAATCAATAGGGGAAGTAAGTGGTCATTGATCAAAAAGAGAAAGGAGGTGGCTGGTATTTGTAAAAAGACAAGGAAGGTATCTAGTTTAATGCAAAAGGACAAAGGAGGTAAATGGTATATACCCATATATGTAATTGGATTATATTTCAGATTTTTCAACAAATTACTGAGAAAACCAAGATATTCTCAATCTCATACACAAACACAAAGATCAAAGTACTGAAATCAGAAATAAAAGAAGATAGTCGGAGCTAAGAGAAAAATATACCTGATAGATGAATAATCAGAGAACGAATACTCAAGAATAATGATTGTTGATCTACACTGATTATTGATACGGCATCGCAGGTTGCCTATGAAGAATAGATCGATCGAAGGTTGTATACTGGTGCATGGAGCATCGATCGATAGAGAAAGATTGTTGGATTGATAAAAGGCTGGTGTGTAGAGGAGTGATTGACCGACGGCTGGTGCGTGGAGGAGCCATTGATCGAAGGCTAACCGAATCAAATCTAGTTGGTGAATAGGAAGCCAATTCCACCGGCGATCTGGATTTCCACGAATCGGATCCAGTCGGTGGTGATGTGATAGATCTGGGAGAACGTGGCGGTATGGGTGCGCAAGGTTGACGGCAGTGGCAAAGATTTAGTGGACGACGACCACCGCCGGAATGGCATCGCCGCACTCCGATCAACTCGCTGCAATGGCAAAGGGTATGGATGAACTTTTGAGGTCGGCGCGAGCACGATAGTAGTCGTCGAGGCACAATTGATCGGCGACGATTGGGGGTCATCGATAGAGCAATAGCAAGAGAGGGAATGAGAGAGCCAGAAGCGAGAGAGTAAAGGCTGAGAGAGAGAGTATGTAGAAGAGGAATTCAGTATAATCCGAGAATAGGGAGAAAATTACGAGATTTGGGGGCTGTTTGGGTAAAGCGGTGGCAAAGTTTTGGTTAAAAATTATAAAAAATTGTCGAGATTTTAGGGTGGTTGGGTAAATTTTAATCTTGAATTTTAGATCTAATCCAATCCGATGGCTAAAAATATTTCTTGATATCATTCAATCTCGGCCGTTGGATATTCGATTCAAGGGCCCAAAATGTCTTAAATATAAAATGTTTCCAAATATAATCTCAACCGTCAGATATTCGATCCGACGGCTCAAAATGTCTCAAAATGTAAATATGTTGTGATATATATATATATAGTCATGTCATATTAAACACAACAACATAAAGAACACATGTTCTTTTCAACACAACCGAGATAAATAATATAACAAGTGTTATGAATAGTAATGATGACATTAAACATAGTGTGTTGTAATTGTGTTATATTCAACATGAGATATGAAGAACACATGTTATTTTCAGCGCAACCTAGACAAAGGACGTAACAAGTGTTTGGAACAGTAACACTCTAAATAAACATCATGTGTATACTTAACACATTCGATAGTCATTTTATTTTATCCATAAGTGAATGAATGAATAAAATCCAGTGAAATAGACACAAAAGAATGAATATCATGTCATGTCGTACTTGTTTAGTAGGAAAAAAATATACATCAGCCAAACATATTAGAGAATATTGTATTTGCTAAAAATGAAATTATTGTTTTTGTTTTGGTATTCACTATCTGCACCCACCTTGATCTTGGTTTATGCGTTGTTGATGTACCTCAAACACCTCAAGAGTCCATGTTTGACGCACAATGGATTTTGGAAACAGGGGAAGAAGATGTAGACACCGCATTTTGTCCTGTCCATTTATTATCGGATCTAAAGTACAAGTTCTGATAAATTTTAAATTGAGATTTAGAGGGAATGAATTTTTATCATAGATTAAATTGGATACTACAAAAAAAATAAAAATAACAATAATAATAAAAAAAATAAAATAACAACAACAACATAAAATGGTCAATTTAACTGAATTCGGTATAAGTAAAAGTTTCAGGTCAATCTCAAAACTCCTAAAGTTAAGGGAGACTAAAATGTTATTATAAAAAGTTGATATTCATAAAATCACTTATAATATGAATAAAAACTAGTTACTAGCCTTTAACTTACAGAAATTTGAACAATTATCCTTGTTTCCCGTTTTTACTCCTGAAACTTTTACTATCAGCGGTTTCGTCTTTTTTATACAAAAAAATACTTCTTTAATTTTTTGTTTAAAGTACTAATCTTCAATAAATCAATCCAAAAGAATTTATTAAGCCAAATAAACTATCATGACAAATCTAGTTACTCAAAGTAACTAATGTTAAAGATACGATTCAACACCGAGCAAACCGAATGTCTTCATGATAAGCATTTAAGGCCCTTCACATCAAGGCCTAATCAAGCATTAAATGTCTCATTAATGAGAATTTAATGAGAAAATATTTTAAATATGTTTATAGAAAAATATCTAAGATGGAAACCTAATTCCTTAAAAGTAACTAACAGTTACAAAACTAACCGAACCGGTTTCCCATCACATCATGCATTAAATGACCCATCAAGTCAAAGTCACATCAATAATTTAATGCTTGATTCAACCATTAAAGACTACATTTAATGGATGAATATATTTCCATCAAAATATCTTAAGGGAACTTAGTTACTTCAAAAGTAACTAAATGGTTACAAAACTAACCGGATCAATTCTCATCCCATCAAGGCATTAAAATGCCCATAAAATCAAGCACTAAATGCATGAATGATATGTAGAGACTACATTAATTTAACTCCTTAAAGAGCATTAAATTCAAATAAATAATTTTAAGAAAGGTAACTAATTTACTTCGAGTAACTAATACTTAGCAAGCAAACCGATAAGAACACATCAGGCATTTTATCAACCCATGTGTTAACCAATGATAGCCAATTATGAGCAATCACTGCCTAGATATTTTAAAGAATATTGTGTAATCATTACAAAATCTAATGATTACTTAGAAAATCTAAGTAAATGTTCAATATTTGACTCTAACCATAAAAGTGAGAGACATCAAAGGCTTATACCTAGACAAAACACACCTTAAGAAAGAGGCTAGGTAAGCCTATGCATTCCCTAATGTGCAGTCTCCCCGAGGCTATAAATAGCAGCCGGTTATTCATATGGAAAAAAGTTGGATCACACACCTTCCCTCTCTAGTCTCAAAATTCTCTCAGATCTAGGAAATTCCTATGCTTTGTACTCCATAAGCACACTTAAATCTTATAAAAAAAAAAAAAAGGCTTAAAGAAGGTGTTCTTGAGATTATTAGAATAAGATCTCAAGAATTTGTTGAGGAACGATCAAGAACAACCAAGAAGATCAAAGAAGGAGAAGAAGGAAAAACAAGTCCTCTTAAACCTCTCTTTGATTTCGTTTAAATACCTTTATATTGATTAGCATATTTGGTTAGTTCTTAGATGTATAGATCATGTACATAGTGTAGATATCAAAAAACATGTTAATAATATCAAGTTCATATCAAAAACATGTAAAGATCATTAAGAACACTATGAGTTGTGCATGGCGTATTTGATTCTATCAAGAACACATCAAACTGAACTCCAATAAACTCAAAATAAACTTCCAATAAAGGACTACTAACTTCTTACTACTAACAAAATGAAATTTACTTTACTGCAATAGTCTAGATCATAGCCTAGCCGATGTATCAGGCTTGTGGACTGGCACATTATACACACACACACACACACACACACACAACTCTGTCGAGATCCTTGTGGCTAAAATTCAAGTGTGCACCTTCTTCAGAAACTTTTCTGTCTTCTTAGTTACGAGTAGGACTGGCACATATATATGATATATTTTCTTTCCTTTTGAACTACTAACCTAAACCTTAACACTAAACTTGCCTATGCAAGTAAGTTCGGTTGGAGTGTTCCTAACAAAATTATAGTGTATATCTACTTATTATCGGTGCGATTCATGTTCTTATCTCATAAAAAAAAAAAAAAAAAAAAATTATTCCAAGATGAACAACGTCTTGACCAAATTCTCATCAATCAGAGATACATAGGTAACCCGCACACGGGTTCGGCCACTTGTTTAAATAAAAATTATTCATCTAAAAGATAAACTACGTATTGATCTGATTCTTAGCTATCTGAGATACTTAGGCAACTTACACACAGATTCGGTCACTTGTTTAAACAAAATAATCTTGAAAGGGTAAACTATGTTTCGAACTGATTCCCCATGAAAATCGGAGTACATGAAACCTTTATAGGTTCAGTTGTCACTAAAAAGAATAAAAAATATTTTTCATTCAATCTGTTTTATCTATTGTTGTTGATAGATAGTAAATTTTTCTTATTTCCTTACATAAAAAAATGCATAAAGATACAAAAAATATAAAACAAATAAAAATGGGAATTATTGTGTTAAACGAAACCAAAGAAAATTACTTGGACGTGTTTACATGTGAAAGTCCATTTAGACTTAGGTACCATTTTCGGATGGGTGTCTTGGGTGTCTAACACCTTTCCTGAGTATAAACAACCCCCAAACCTTAAACAAATCTCTGGTAAAAGACCAATGGTTTTTCGAATCAAAACTTGGGCCATTTTAAAACAAAAAATTATTTTCTAAAATTTTGGTGACCTAGCACATCATTCAACTCCATGCTTGGTAGTAACTCTATTTTTTAACTAAATCCCGGCCCGAAGAACATTTTCAAAAACCGGTGCCTAGAAAAGCCCCTTAAACTGTATCTTAAAAAATAAACAAATTTTTGAGGATTTTGAGAAGGAGGAAATGAAACCTCGTTTTGGTTTTCTTCCCATTCTCTACTTCCTATACTTCCAAAAATCTGGGCTACATCAGAAGAGAATGAGAAGAACATGAAAATAAGGTTTCGTTCCTCCCTCTCAAAATCCTCAAAAATCTGTTCATGTTAGAAAACTAATTTTAGGGGCTTCTCTAAGCGCTAGTTTTGAAAAATGTTCTTCGGGTCAAGATTTAGTTTCAAAATAGAGTCCTCACTTAGAATTGCGTTAAATGGTGTGACAGGTCATTGAGATTTTAGAAAATCATTTTTATTTTAAAATGGCCCAAGTTTTTTACTCAAAAGCAGTTGGTCTTTACTTGAGATTTATTTTAAGTTTAGGGGTTGGTTATGCTCGGGGAACGTATTAGGCACCCCAAGACACTCGTCCGAAGACGATACCTAAGTCTAAATAGATCTTTACGTTTAAACAAGTCCAAATAACTTCTTTCGGCTTTGGTTAACATAATAATTCCTTCTTCTTTTTTAATTTGTTTTTTCTTTTTTTTTTCTTTTTTTTTTTTTTATGTATTTTATGTTTAAGAAAACAAGAAAACTTTATTATCTAACAGCAACAACAGATAAAACAGGTTAAAAAAAATATTTTATTTGTTTTTAATGTCAACCAAACCTGTAAATGTTACCTATGTATCCTGGTTTTCACGTGGAATCAGGTCGAAACGTAGTTCGCCACAAGATGGTTTTATTTAAACAGACGACCAAACCTGCATAGGGTTATCTATGTATCTCAGATTGCTGAGAATCAGATCGAAATGTAGTTCATCTGATAATATAACTTTTATTTTTTATTTTTTATTTTCTTTTATTTAAGATAAGATAATAACATAAATGGCACCAATGGTAAGTGGATATACACTTTCGATTTCATCAAAAACACTCCAACTGAACTTACTTACTTAGGCAAAATTAGTGTTAAGGTTTACGTTATTAGTCCCAAATGAAAGAAAGTATATCATATATGTGTCAATCCTACTTGTAACTAAGAAAGTATATCATATACGCCTCAGTCCTACTCGTAACTAAGAAGAAAAAATGTTTATAAAGAAGGTGCACACTTATCCCGAAGGAATAGAGGTCCTCCCTTTATGTCGAATTTTAGCCACAAGGGTCTCAACGGAGTAATATATATATAGGGTGTTAGTCCACAAGCCTGGGACTTAGTATCAGGCTATGATCTTAGGCTAGTGCGGAAAAGTGAATGTAAGTTGTTAGTAGTCCTTCATCGGAAGTTTGTTTTGAGTTCATTGAAGTTCAATTTCGTGTGTTCTTGATAGTGCCAAAGATGGTATGCACAAATCATAGTGTTCTTGATGTTCTTGATATGTTTTATGATATTTACCCTACATATATGATCTAAACTTCTATGAACTACCCAAATATACTATATCCAAGTAATATAAAGGTATAAAAACAAAATCAAAGAAGAGTTTGAGAAGACTTAACTTTGGGGAGTGGTCTTTCCCTAATTCTTTGATCTCCTTGGTTCTTCATGGTTTTTCTCAACAACTTCTTGAGATCTTATTCTACGAATCTAAAGAACCCTCTTTAGAGATTTTTTGTCAATATTTGAGTGTGTTTATGGAGTGAAATGCTTAGGAGATCCCAAAACCCGAAAGAGAATTTTGAGACTAGAGAGAGAAGGAAAATGCCCAAGCATCTTTCTGAATAAAAACAGATTGATATTATAGGCTCGGGGTACTCTGCGCATTGAGAAATACGCAGGCTTCCCCAGCCTACTCCTCATGGTGTGTTTAGGCTAGCTAGGACCCTTTATGTCCTTTAATGCTAGGGTTAGTGCCATGTGATGAAAATTTACTTACATTTCCTAATTAATTATTAGATTTGGTAATGATTACCAAATCTTGGAAATATCTTGGCCATTATTTCTCAATTAAGGCTTGCACAGGGGCCATTAAATGCTCATTTAATGCCCAATTTTATGTATTCCAGTTTGGTTCTCTTGATAAGTACTAGTTACTCATGGTAATCTAGTTACTTGGTTTGAAAAATATATTATTCTTTAAATGCCATTTGAATATGGTCATTAAATTCTATTCACGTCATTTAACGCAATGACTTATTGATTTGAAGGGTATTTAATGCATTGATAGGATGGAAATTGGTCCGGTTAGATTTGTAACTGCTAGTTACTTTTAAGTAACTAGATCACCTCGAAAATATTTTGGTAAAAATATCTTCTTCATTAAATGCATACAATTTATGGAGCCATTAATGTCCATTCAAGCATTAAATGCCATAATTTGATATTAACTTGATTGGTCATAATTGCTTTTACGTGATAGAAATTGGTTCGGTTAGTTCTTGTAATCGTTAGTTACTCCCAAGTAACTAAGTTACCATTTAGATATTTTGCTAGAAAAATCTTCACAATATCTCCTCATTAAATGCTCTCATTAATGAGGCATTAAATGCTTGATTAGACCATGATTTGACGGATCTTGAATGTTGTCATGATGGAAACTAGTTTGGTTAGTTTCGAACTGTCTTTAAACACTAGTTACTTTAAGTAAATAGGTTGTCATGGTGGATTCTTGGCTTTAATCAAGGCTTTTGGCTTGAGCATTTTGGAGATTAGTACTTAAGCAAGAAATTTAAAGAAGTATTTTTGGTGTCAATTAGATGAAACAATTAGAGTAAAAGTTTCAGAAGTCAAAATGAGAAATAAATGTAATTGGTGAAATTTCCTTAAATTAAAGGTAGTAACTAATTTAATCATATTTAAATTAATTTTCATGAAAAATCAACCTTTAATATTGTCATTTCAGTCCGCATTAATTTTTGAAATTTTGAGGTTGACCCGAAATGTTTACTTATACCGAATTCATTCGAATTGACAATTTTATGGTTTTTTATGTTTTTATTTTTATTTTTTTCAGTATGCAACGTAATTTAAGGTAGAAATTTGTTCCCTTTAAACCTTAGTTTGAAGTTTATCCGAACTTGTATTTTAGATCTGATACTTAAATGGGCAATACAAAATATGGTGTCTACGGAATTTATCATTTTAAAAAACATAGACTATCTTGGACTATTATGATCAAAAGTCGCTTATATCCATATTTGCATTCATAGATAGATCATTACATATTTGAGTCATAACATGTATGATAGAAACTCCGCAATCGACCATGTTAACAGTGTTTACATAAAATATGTTTTAATGTGTGTGTGTGTGTGTGTGTGTGTATAAAGTAATGGAATGAAGATAATTTCTTACTTTGACATCCCCTGATCTGGCACATCGTCCATGTTAATTATAGAAAGAAATGAGGAACAAATTTCTCTTATTTATTGATACACTTATGAGAAAGCAAACGCCTTTAAATAGGAAAGGAATAACACACGGTTGCTAACCCTAGAATCCATACAATGAATGAGTTTCATAATTTATTTAAATCACTGCTTTCCTAAATTATTCAAATCTCTAATCAATCAAATCCAGACCAAAATTAACCCTAATTTATCGACACTCTCTCTAGTTGGTGCAAAGATATCTATCATGCACAACTTACTTACTTGAAACTTGAAAGACTGTCTAAACAGTCCCTTTGTCAAAACATTTGCAAATTGCAGCATGGTGGGTACAAATAGAGTATAAATTATTCCTTCTCCAAGCTTTTCTTTTATACAGTGTCTGTCAATCTCAACATGTTTCGTCCTGTTGTGTAGAACTGGATTATGAGCAATATTAATAGTCACCTTGTTGTCACAATACAACTTAATACAAAGTCTTACTAGTTTTTTAAGTTCTTCCAGAGCCTGTTTTAGCCAAAGAATTTCGCATACTTCCAGCGCCATTGATCTGAATTCTGCCTGAGTACTACTTTTAGCAACAACACTCTGCTTTTTAATCCTCCAAGTAACTAGAGTGCCCTATAGAAATGTGACATCCATAGACACGAATATTTTTTTGGAAACATGATCAAAACATTTATAACCTCTCTGATTTTTAGGATAACCTACATAAATACATTTATGAGCCTTTGGATCAAGCCTAGAATGTCCAGGATCATGATTACGAACAAAGGCCAAACTTCTAAAAAAAATTAAGGGAATATCTGTTGTGAACCAAGTGGTGGGAAAATATTTCGTGAAAAGTTTTATGGGTATTTTAAAGTTCAAAATTCTTATAGGTAGCCTATTAATCAAATAAGTGTCTATTACAACAGTTTCTCTCCAAAGATACTTAGAAACCTTAGTTTGAAAACTTATAGCTCTAGCAATTTCAAGGAGATGTCTGTTTTTTCTTTCAGCCACCCCATTTGTTGAGGTGTATTATTACAAGAAATTTTGTGAACAATCCTTTTTTCGGAAAAAGCATTCTCTAACACAGTGTTGAAAAATTCCTTTCCATTATCACTTTAAAAAAATTTAATCTAAGTCTAATATTGTGTTTGAACCATATTATAAAAAAATTTGAACACAATTTCAACATCAGATTTTTCTTTAAAAAGAAACACCCAAGTGACTCTAGTATGATAATCAATGAAAGTAACAAACCAACATTTCCCAAAAAAAATTGGCATTCTAGAAGGACCCCAAACATCACTATGAATCATGGTAAATGGTTTTGATTTCTTACATGGTTGAGGTAGAAAAACAACCCGATGATATATAGCTAACTCACAAGATTCACATCGAAAAACAAAAGGATTTGTATTCATTAATAACTTGGGAAACAAATGTTTTAAATATTGAAAATTTGGGATGTCCTAATCAATAATGCCATAACATAATTTTACTGTCACTAGGAATAGAAATAGAATTGAAACAAATCTGCTGATCTTGCCTTCCAAAGGCTAATCCGTTATTAAAAAGGTAGAGGCCACCATTTTTTTTAGTACCCCCAATCATATTCCCTGAGGTTAAATCCTGAAATTCACAACGAGAAGACCAAAATTTTACATGACAATTATAATCAAGGGTTAATTTACTGACAGACATGAGATTATATGACAAATGAGGGATGTGCAAAACATTTTTAAGAATTAGAGAAAGGGAAATGGTAATTGTTCCCTTCCTAGCAACAGTAACAAAAGAGCTATCGCCAATTTTAACTTTTTGATTCCCTGCACAAGGTGTATGTGAGGGAAAAAATTGCGAAGTGTTGGTCATATGATCAGTAGCACCTGAATCTAATATCCAGGAGACATTAGTTGTATGTCACTCGTAGCTAGACATAAGAACTGCCAATTCTAAGAGCTTTTTGTACGGGATTGCATGAACTTATAATCCGCGTTATTACACTATCCAACTTGTAAAAGTCATAAAAACTCACGAAAGGATCTTTGAGGGTATTTATGGTGTGCCAAAATAGAGTTTTACGAAAACATAACACGTGTTCATTACAGAGGGTAGTAGTGGCAAGTATCCAGTATGTTTGTGAAAGATTTGATCGATACTTAATGTAGAAGGACGGACTGGATCACTTTTAATACCGTAGGAAATTGTTAGAAATATGCGAAAAGTAAAACACACATGAATTGAATAGATTTACAAAATTTGAAAGATATAAGAAGTGTTGAAAAACACAATACCTTGTAAGGAAGGACTGACTTTTTCATAAACAACTGCAAAAAGTGGTTGCAAGCCAACCTTGGGTTGTTGTGATTCTGGAGAGGCATACAACAACAAATCGTACACATGCATTCAAGTTTTCAATTGTTGATGCTATATTCAAACTTTGATGGATACCATAGAGGGAATATTTTTGTTACTTGTGGGCTGTAAGAATGGTAGTCATGATACAAGTTTGTAGGATTCACCTGACAAAGTCAAATTCAACACATAGACAAAATCAACACATGTTATTTTTTAGGGATATCATAGGGCGGGTTACATTTTAGCATAAGCACAAAACAACACACGTTACTATTAGGGGAGTCATATGGTGATTCATTCAACATAGACACAAAACAACACACATTACCCTTAGAAAAACAAGTGGGGTACATTCAACACAACATCTCAATAACACAATATACGTGATTCAAATGTTTTAATGATCATATACATTTATATACGAACGACGAGGAACTTTTATGATGTTTATAGGAAATGATAGCAATACCTTCGTTATAACTACTGTTGTTGTCCGACATGGCAGAATCCTCTTGATGTTCGTGGTCTATGATTTCAAAATGTAAGAAATTAGGATCATTCACAAAAAATAATTCAATTTTCAAATGAAATTACAGGACAACAAGAGAACATAAAGGGGAAATTATTTTTATGAACCGATTAAAACAATATTGAGCAATTTGTCGAATACAACGAGTGAACATGGTTTTGTAACCATAATTTTCATCACCGATAGGGTTATAGAGACAATCAAAAAAGGGAGAGCATACAATGTTTATTGTATTCATTAGAGAGAAGACGAAAACAAGAATAGATACAATTTTGTACGGAAAACAAACTTGAGTCATTGAGAATGACAGGATCGTCGGTCATTTTTTGGTTTTTCGTCTTCATCGAACTCCATGTATGAACTATATTTGGATTGTTAAAGGAGGAGTAGAGATTAGGGTTTTGGCTCGGTAAGGGAAGTGCCGAGAATGCGAAGTGGAACGCCGATATGATGCGCGTCTACTCAAGCACGTAAGAAGCTCTGACATTTTGAAATATGGCAGTTTTGAAGAGATAATCCTATGCTATACAAAGAACAAATAACTGTACAAATGACGTGTTGAATATAACTTAATATTTTTTAGACCAGTTTAAAAGGCATGATCGTATGTTACGCAAAACCACTCAATTATCATAGTAAAATAACACATGATCATATTGAATATAACACGATATCAAGACTATTCGGTTATTTTTCAAACAAAAAAAAAAAACATAAAACCACTGATTATCATGGTGAATATAACACGTAATCATGTTGCATATAATACGATATCGTGCTATATTCAACACTGATGTTTTCACGACAAATTGAAAAAAGATGATCATGATATGGTGTTATATTCAACACGATATTTTTCAACCATTAGTTTCTATGTTTTTTTTGTGTTACACTTGTGTATTTCAATTTTTCAAAATTTGTTATTTATTTTAATGTCTTATTTCGACGAGTTATATTAATACTAGATGTGTTGACTTTTAATAGGGTATATATCTTATTGATATTTTGGAACATAAGTTGTATTGAATGTAACACATTAACAGAAACAAAAACAAAAACAAAAAAAATGAATTTTGTTTTGCACGTTTGTTAATAACGATCCCGTATATGAATTTATTTTGATAGTTTTTGCAACAATTCAGTTTGTAGTGTGGGTTATAAAATAGATTCCAGTTGTCCAATATTAAAGGAATTGCTTTTTTAAAGAAAGGATGAGTTGATAAGTTGTAATGCACAAAAGGGCAACCTTAAAGGTTTAATTGGTAACACATTTTAGGAAAAGGTTTAAGTTGTAGTTTTAACATGCCCTAGGTAACTGCCCCTTAATATTATTATTTCTTAACATTAAAATTTATTTTCTTACACTTTTATGAAATATATTAAATATATAATTAAAATATCAATTGTACGTCATGGGTAGTATTCAAATGAAAAATATATACTAATATAATTTTTTCCTAGACCTGCATAATATATGAAGTCTGAAACTAGTTTATGCTAAAAGTAGAAACCGAGTCTGAGAAAGACTTAGGTGGTGTTTGGTTGTTCGGAACTAGAGTTAGAAATGAAAGTGTGTAGACATCGGAAAATTTGCATGCATTCATTTCTAAATCCAATCCAATTCCAGAGGACCGAATCTGTGCTTCCAAACACTACCTTAAAATTTTGAAATATTAGTTAGTAATAAAGGAAATTTGCAGAGGTGTTTAATTTGAGCAATAAAATTGATCACCGACATCCTCGAACTACTTATTTACCTCGAAATAAAAAAAGAGCATCTGGCTTTCGCAGGCCAGGCAAAGTTTACAATGGCCACTCAGTGTAATAGCAGTCACATAAAATCACAAATATATAGGCAGATAAAAGTAGCGAAAACAAAGGGGAGAGATGACTAATTGATTAATGCAGGTTACTCATCACCCATAGCCAACTCCAGAGCATAGTCATCTCTTTCCTGCATCAACAAACAAATAGCCTAAAATAAGATGATCGTCGCAGATGCTAGGAGTTGTGTTGGTGCCATCATTAACATCAATCTAGTGCATTCAATCTCAAATAGAATCTAACATTTGTCGGCTCTCACTTATGTAATTGGCCAAATGGGTGCAAGTGTAAATCCTTCTATCACGTCAGCCTAATACGACCAATATGTACAGGCAGCAAATGGCGGCTTTATGTCTGAAGTTACACCAAAGCTAAATAACATATGCTTTGTAGGCTTATGCAAGCAAATGGCGGCTCTATGTCTTAAGTTACACCAATGCTAAATAATGTATGCTTTGTAGGCTTATGCCTAGCTCACAAGACTTGACACGTTTTTGGACCACCTAGTGGCCAACCCCTGGGCGAGTCCAGACAGTGCAGTTTAATTTTTAAAACAATCTTTCAACCATTACTATAAGTCTACAACTATTCTAGCTCTTTCTCATTAAAAGGAAAAAAAAAAAATTACTTCAGATCGATAAAACTTAATACTTCCAGGGAATGGAGGACTTACAATGGGCCCTCGGGCGAAATATCTTCCAAATTGAAGCCAATAAACCTGCACAGAAACATAAATTGTATATTTACATCATCCATTACAGAGGACTATCAAAACAATAATAGATGGACTGACTTTTGGTAAAAACTAAGAACCAATGCTTGCAATGTCATGGCCAAGTCAATTCTTAACAACATAAGCAACTCGTTTGCCAAGCCGTTCCGCATGTGAATCTCTAACTAAAGATTATCCAACTAAAGAAGCACCAAGGAAAACAAACACGAGTTCCATGAAATGGTATATCACTCATATCATATTTGCAAGACCGAAATGCCACTATTGAACCCATTATATATCATGGAAAATTCAGAGAAAGTGTATATGTTGCAAATTATGACAAAGAACAAAGAAAGGTGTTATCTTGGATAATCCTATATTATTTATTCAGACATGCAATATATTAACAAATATCCATTGTTATTTGAGAAAGATTGTATGCCATCCTCAAATTCCAACAAAATGATGTTATCCAGTATCGGAAACTAAAATAAGCTTACTGGGATACCCATAATTTATGTCTTCTAGTCGTAAATTACCTCATCTTCATCTTGTGTTTCAACTTCAATATCAGAGGATGGGAAACCAACACAAAGAAGTGCATACCCCTACAACCCAGATGAAAAACAAGATTCTGCCATCAGCATTCGAGACAAAAGAAAAGAGAGAAATAAGAAAACAAGAACATAAATAAAAGAACAAAGAAACAAGTGAACTTCAAAGATGTGAAAAACTAAAAAACGATTCTGGTAAAACCTTGCAATTTCTTCTGATGACAAATTTTGCTCGTCCATTTATGAGATAAACACTGGAAAAGGGGAATACTGATATTGCAGCAGTTTTACTTGGTCAAGTCTTTAATTATACATGGGGCGAAGATTGGAGAGTTGTGTACCCTATATTTGTAGCCCAAGGCACCACCATCACCCAAAGGAAAAACCCACAATCAAAAGAGATGTCGACCATGGTCCCATCTAACATGTGCTAATTTCAATGCCATTTATTACCTACCTGTTCTTTTATTCCATCTTGTTTTATCTTTGGCTAAATTTCAACTCCTGGTCATACAATAAATGGCAGACAAACAATATATGTATTTGCATAAATATTTCATACAAGAAATATATGCACAAAAAAGGAAAACCCAAAGCAGATGGTTCCCTTGTTGCACGGATATGTGTCGTGTGTATGTTGAAGCCCACATTGGGCCCCTCGATAAACATTCCCCATAATTGGAAAAGTCCACTTTGCGCGTGAGGGGGGTGTTGAATCAAACATCACTTGTGTTACCTGAGCCTGAGCTATATATAAAACGTACGCAATCTCCTCTTTCAAGGTGTCTTTTGAGAGTGACTTAGGCCCTTTGGGTTTCTACATGGTATTAGAATTAGGCCTTTTGTCTGATGTTGCATCAATGTTGGGCCCCCCCGATATCCGTTTACAGTGGTTTGACAAAGTTCACTCTGTGAAGGGGCGTGTTGAATCCCAATTTGATGTTGGGCCCCCTCATATCCCTTTGAAGTAGTTTCGCAAAGTCCATCCTGCACGTGAGGGGGAGTGTTGAATCCCACATCACTTGTGTTACCTGATCCTGAGCATATATAAGTGTAGGATAATTCTCCTCTTTCAAGGTGTCTTTTGAAAGTGAGTTAGGTCCATTGGGTTTTCATGGTGTATAAATGTGATAACATCACTTTGATGTATAGGCTAGACGTGCAAATCAGTTTCTGGGACCTATGGTAATCCGCAACTTTCTCATACATCGAGAAAAATGATCACCAAAACTGTCTAAAATCTGAACCAACTAATATACAATTTGACATTGTTCACACATATATAATTTGAACCTTTAGCAAAATCAATAATGTAAGTAAATAAATATAACAATCTAATAAATTTTCTAAGTCACAGAACTAGCACAAAAATGCCATCCCTCTGAATCGTGGGGTCCAGTGAACCATAAAACCTAGTAAAAAAAAAAGACAAAACTATGAAGAAAGGGAACAAACCCAACCTTAGATTTCAATTCGGCAGATATTCCTAGTGCTTCAGGCTGTCTAAGTTCCCCAGATTTTATACGAACGGCACAGCTCGTGCAACAACCTGTAAGGAAAGGATCTTAGCAATTAGACAAATTAGGAAGGATTTAGATTTCCCAGCAGAAGAAGAATAAGTAACAGAAGTAAAGGCAGAAGGTTTAAACATGCTTCAGAAGTAAACTGTTTGCAACTGAAAATAGAAAGAAAAAGGAATGATGATGAAAACAGACCTCACGTTTGTTTGGAAAAGATAAAGTCGTAATTTTTAGTATTTATCTAGCATCTTCTGAAGGTTTTCTACAACAAAATAATTTGTTTATAAAGGATCTCAAATCATTTACATAAGCTAGACATGTACAAGAAAAGTGCGCAGATGGTTTCACATAAGTTAATCAAAATATGAAGGAATGTTAAATTTGCGAATTTTAGAACAATACCGTGCCTGCAAGCAAATGGGAGCGATATGTTCTGCGATTCAGCAGTGTGTAATATATATTGATCCTGAATTCGAATTGGTTCAAAAACACAATTAGAAAACTGTTGACAACCGAAAATATTTTCTGGAATGCAATAAACATTTATACATTTACAGGTAGATACGCGCATACATTATAAAGGAATTTGGGAGAACATAATTTATTCATAATTACCTCGGGGACAAAGAACTCGTGAACGACTCCCCTTTGCCTATCATGAACAGTGACTTTGTGAGTTGGAACCGACGGCGAATAAGTAGTAGTTTGACCGGCGGCTCCCGCCGATGATTGAAGCTCCGACGTCGCTTTACAGCGAGATGTTGACAAATTCGAGGGGGAATTTACGATTGAATGCCAGACAGAGTGCCCTTGAAGTGCTGACTTCCCGTGAAAAGAAGTGAAAACGTTACAAGGAGCTCGAAGATCCATCGGATGTTCCACACCCCCACTCTCTCTGATTCACGACTTGTGGGTAATTGATATCGCGCCCGGATAACGGAAATTGGTTAATTACGTTTTAGCGCCCTTCTACTTTAGTCTTATTTCACTTTAATCCCTTCCCAAATCACATTTTATTGAAAAATTATAAATAAATTAGTTGCCTTTTATGTTTCAACATTTAAATTTAATCTTTAAATGTAATTAAAAAAATTAATATCTTTTCTCCCTATCTCTCTTTCTCTCTCTCTCTAATTTTATTTTCTAATAAAGATAACATAAAATAAAAAAAATTAAATAAATGATAATTTTATCAATTTCCATTCAAAATTAAATAAAAATTTTAATTTCATCCATTCTCTAGTGATTTAGTTAAACAAAAATAATTAATTATTTAATTTACTATAAGTAGAAAGGGTTAAATTGCAAATTTTTTAAGTAAATGGGATAAAATAAACTTGTTGAGTCTAAGGTTTTGATGAGCAATCAAGTATTAATGTTTTTGTGGAATTAATGGTTTTATTGAGTGTTTCAGATTTATAGTTTCATGTGTTTGATTAAGTGGAAGATTTGTTGAAGAAAATATAAAGGGTGGAAGATGGACATAATAAAGACGTGAAGAGTTTTTTGAAGACGTTGAAGAAAATTAGGTGAAAACAACTATTTACTTATATACTCTTAATGCAACCAAAATTTTGATCACGCACTACACTTAAAATCAATTAATCATATGTGTGTCTTGATAAGAAGTGATAAGTTTAAGATCCTAAAATGAAATATTTTATGTGTTCCTTATGTGAAATGATAAATGACCTAAGCGGAAAATGTGTTTTAAATTATAAAATATTGTATTCTCGGGTCAATTCCCTCAACCGGCAAAAATGGGTCGGTCAACTTATCAAAACAGTGAGATTTGGGAATAGAAATGGAGTCTTACTGATTTAATCGGTCAACCTAGAAAAGCAATCGGTCAACTATTTGAAACAGTGGCAGAAATGAGTAAAGGAGTGAGCACTCTAATCAATTCAATCAACGGACGAGTTTGGGTTGGTCAATCGAATGAAATAGTGGCTGAATTGATGAAATTGGGAAAGCAACTTCGGGTCGGTCAACCGATATGACATTAGGCCAATGGTTATTTTCAACCTTGGCACAAGGCGATCGACTGGGGCTTCGACCGATCAACCGACTAGTTAAATCAACAGATTGATTGATTTGATCTCTTAGTAAAAAAAAAAATCCGTTTTTTATGATTCGAAGAGAGGGATTTAGGGGGATTTTAATGTATTTCAAATAAGTATGACCTATTATATGATTCCTATTGATTAGGTCCATATATTTTAATATTGTAAGACCCCGATTTTTTTATACGAACAATTTTAGTCGCATTTTATAATATTTCAAAAATACCGGGGTGGATTGCAATATTATTGTGTGATTTATAATTTTAGGGGTCGAATTGTAATTTTTTTAAAAATCTTAAAAGTAGAATTTGGATTAATTAGTATCCTAACAAATATGGAGGGGAGGTTGGTGCAAATTAACTATATTATATATATTTATCTATAAGATAAGATCAAGGAAAGAAAAGAGACAGAGAGAGAGAGGGTGAGATCGATGAGGGGCTTGACCCTTTTTCACCACGCATACACACACACACACACACACACACACACACACACACACACACACACACACACACATATATATATATATATATATATATATTGACATACATCCACGCACGCAAGGCAGAGAGAAGAAGGACCCAGAAACGAAGAGAGAGAGAAAGAAAGAGAGAGGGCAGGTGGTGGCCGCAAATAATGCGCTGCCACTTTCACCGCAAGCGTACGGATCAAGTTTTAGTATAGTGGACCTTTCGGTCGGGTATCGTATCCATAGGGATTGGTTGAGATTACTATCGAGTATCGCGATTGTCATAAACTAATTTTATCTAGGCGCTAAAAATGGAATTTAATTTAATACTAATACTAAACTAAAATACTAATTAAGTTAACTATACTATAAATACTAATTTGAGATTGTTTAAGGGAGTAGATTTCCAAGGGATTAACTTTATTTACTTAAATGCGTTTGATTTCGTTCTAGTTAACATTAACGACGTTCGGCGTATCCGACAATCTCGGTTCGTAAACTCTCTCGCCACCTCTTCCGAGTGTAAGACTGGGGAATACGTGACTTCGTGTCAACGCCGAAGTCCCCCTCAACGTATTAATGACTCTAGGTCATGTGAGTCTCGTCCCAACGTCATCGATTGCACACTTTCTAACGCCCTCCCGGGTCGTTAGATTGTCGTGTTGTGTTAACCCTAATCCGAATCCGGGGTTACCTCTCCTGAGTGTCAAACCCCATATTCTCAATATATCTAAACTAGCATATAATCATAGAAAACACGGCAACACAATCGAAATTATAAGGAACAACCATAAACGAAACAAAAATTCAACAAAAACTACATTTTCATAAATAATACGTCTATCCCTATTATAATCCATGTTTAACTCATGACCCTAACTGTTTATACAATGTAAAATGAGCTAAACATGCTCAACAACTACCAAAATGAAGAAAACAAAGAGAGGAAACGAGCGACTTAGCCGATATCCGAAGATTTGCCGCTAGAAACGTCGATCGATCGCTTTCTCGTTGATCCTCCACCTCGGGTTGAGAGCTCTCCCTAAAAAATCCCTAATTCTACTCATAAAATATGGCCTAAGGCCTTAAGAAATGAAGAGAGGGAAGAGAAGAGGAGAGAAGGGATTAATAAATATCCAAAATATCTCAAAATATCTCATAAATATCAAGGCTGTGCTGCAGGATTTTCGCCTAGGCGAAGTTAAGTCGGTTAACTTTCTGCTAGAAATTTGCCTAGGCTCAGAAAAATTCGCCTAGGCGAAGTTACTGCAGGTTTGAAATTTTATTTTAGCTGTAACTTCTTCATCCGAACTCCGATTGAGGTGATTCAAAAACCTATAGAAAACTAATAAAAAGATATACTGTAAGATCTCAATCGTAGTATGTACGTCATATTAGTTGCATTTTAGAGTAACTGGGAAAATTCGGAGTGAAACTGGGTCAATAAAGAATTCAAATTAAAAATCTAAGGGTCAATTCACAAATTTAGAAATATTAAATCCAGACTTTTGGAGGTAAATTGACCTTTAATTCTCAATTAAAACTTTTAGGGGTGCAATTGCAATTTCAGAAAAATCTCAAAAAAGGATTTGGACTAAAATGAAGATTCTAAGAAGTTAGGGAGGAGAAAAGAGTAATTTAGCAAAAAATTATCTATACACATATGGGTGATTGGGAGCAGCCGACCGGAAGGGGGAGAAAGAAGCAGCGATGTGGCAGGAGAAGCTTGACGTTCTGACCACTAACTTCATGCATATAAAGGTGAACATGCATGCAATAATTACCGAGAATCTCAAGAAGAAGAAGAGATTCAGAAAAATCTTGAGAGAGAGGGGTCGACGGCAGTTTGTTTCGAATCAGGGTCGTTGCTCTGGCGGAGGTGCAGTGTACGTGATGTTCGATCGCCGTTGGTGGGCGTCGTTGTCGGGCCGGTAGAAGGGTGTCGTCGCCATCTCTCCGGTTGGGTGAATAGAGGGTGGGTGTTGGCTGTAAACCCAGAACAGGAAACAGAAACTGAGAGAGAGAGATGATCGTAGGACAAAGGGGTTGCCGGATTTCGCGATCGTCGGTGGTGGTAAGTTCTCCGGTGGGGCTGTTAGTTTGTGCTCTATTTTATTTCAATATTTTGGGTGTGTGCTGATCTTCGTCGACGGTTCCAGGGGCTGTCGGATTTTTGTGATCGGTACTCATCCGGCAAGAAGGGCGTGTTCCGTTGACGTGTGTATGTGTTGTCATTCTGTTGCTAGGTTTACCGATCGTCGTCGTCAATTGGGTGAGTGATTAGGTATGAATTCTCTGATTCATTTGGTGAGTGTGTGTATGCATGTGTGTGTTGCAGTGGGTGGAGGTGTATGCGTGTGATCGGCAACCTTGTGGGTAGGCGTGTTCGGTTGTGGGGGTTGTCGGTGGCGGTTGTTGAGTGGTGGGGTGGGTGGTGCAGGTCAAACGGTGAAACCGGTGTGGCGTGGGAGGCCGCCGAAAATCAACAACAGTAGGGAGAGAAAGGAAGGCCGGCCATCAGGGAGGAGCCGAACAGAGAACAGAAGAAAAAAGAGAAAAGAAAAAAAAAAAAAAAAAAAAAAAAAAAAAAAAAAAAAAAAATGAAAAGAAAAGAAAAAGGAAAATTGCACAAGTAACCCCAATGAAATTCAAACTCATCTCGCGGCAACGTTTCGGAACGGATAATATTTTTCATTAAATATTATTAATTAAATTAAACAAAATAATAATAATAATAAAAAAAAAAATAAAAAAAATCTGTAATCGGAATAATTGGAATAAACCGCTAAATTTAAATAAATCGTATACGTGTACTGTGTAACGGGGCTAAATTAATCGAATATAAATTTTCATAAATAAGAAGTGGGAAACGTAGGGTTTGCATTGCATGATTGGTTATTTCTTTTGTGTATTAATATTAATTTAGGCCATGTCACAAATAGGCTCGCAATTACCAGAGGGTCGGTAGCGTAAAGTTGGTGAAGCTTTTGAGAATGGATATCAGGTGAGTGTACTGTCTTCTTATCAAACTACTTTTCTATGTACATACATGATGAAATATGAATTTACTGAAACCGTATGAATTTATATTGAAGTTGAAAATGGATTTTTGTTGGATTTGACGATATTTATTAAGTTGTGAATCAATGATGCTGTACTTGATTTGACAATGCCATAGTATTTATCTATTTCAGTAGAGTGGGGTTATCCGCTTCGGCGGAGTGATGTTATTCGCTTCGGCGGAGTGATGTTTATCTGCTTCGGCAGAGTGATGTTAGACGTTTATACTGCGCAGTGATTATCTGCTTCGGCGGAGTGATGGGTGTTCGTAGGAAGGCATATCCTATGGATGGTACGGTACCGTTGCAAACTCCCGATCGTGAGGTTAAAACGATCACTAAGGCTAGCCAGTGTGTGTGTTTGAGTTGTGTGTTTAAATAGTATGCTTGAGATGTGGTGCTTTACTTATATTGGGTAATTCATTATTTATTATGGTGAGTGGTATGATTTTATACTAGACAGATTTGGATTTGGATGGAACTTATCCATATCGCTTTATTTTTCATTGCTTATATACTTATGCTTAGCCAGATTTAGTTGTGGTGATATTTAGAATATATTTTTGATTTTTTTAAAAATAATAATAATAATGATTTTACTAAGAAGGCAGTACACTCGCATGTACAACAGCTAGGAGTCAGTCCCCTACTGGCACTAGGTAGAGTCCGGCGATGGTGTGGTATGAGAGTATTTTGGGAGGAGCTGTCGGAAGCCAACCTACGGGAGTTTCATTGTTATTATTGTAACGTAGGGACGGGTGTGTCCCCAATTAGCGATATTGCTTATGGTAAAAAAAATAAAATAAAAATAAAAATATTTGTGGTTGTATATTCTTTTGTACGCACTGTATCATATACTAGTGGGTTTGTCGTTAGGATGATGTCTTGGCGATGTCACGCCGGCCCCACGGTGACAGGTGTTCGGGGTGGGGTATGACATATACAACTTCCATGTTTTGAGAATTTTCAAAATAGGATTTCATCATAGTCCAAAATGGCCTTGAAATTACAACACCTGTACCGACTTTGCAGGTTTGGTGATCGCCTAGGCGAAGAAGTAGGCGGTGGACTTGGAAATGTTTCTACTGGGGTTTCCACCTAGGCGAAGGAATTTCCTGCCTAGGCGGTGGGCTGTCAGTAGCCTTTTGTCATTCTCAGCATCTTCACTGCCTAGGCGGAGGTCTGGACGCCTAGGCGGTGGGCTTCCTTCATATTTTTGGCTCCTTACTTGTTTATCCACCGTAACTTCGACTTGCCTTCGGTTCGATCTCATCGTTTTCGCTCCAGTTTCTTATCTTTTTGCTCCACACACCTGATTTATACAAAAAGTATAAAAACATATAAAAATAACTATAAACGTACTCGAAAACTAACAAATTCAGATTGGATATACGTAGGTAATTTACACCTATCAACAGGCCAGCGTGTCAGTGGTGAAATCCAACGTTGTAGTTGTTGTTGTGTGGCCGTCCGGTGGTGTGGAAACTAGTGAGTTTGTGGGTTTGTTTGTGTGTGTGTGATGCGTGCTTGTATATGGGTGTTTCTGCTCATTTGTGAGTGTGTGTGTATGTGTTCTATTCTGATTTTGTGTGTGTGTTCATCGGTTTTGGTTGGTCCGGCGATGGTGGGGTCTGGACTGACGATGGTGGTGATAATCGTGAGTGTGTGTGTGTTTGTGAGGTCTGTGGGTGTTGTGTGTGTGCTGTGATTGGTAGCGCGGGAAAAACACGCTACTACTTACTCTCGCAAGTATACGAGGTCTAAGTTTTAGTATAGTGTGATCGTTAAGATCGGGTTATCGTATCCACAGGGATTGTTGTCGTTAGTATCGAATACCGCGTTTGTCGTGACCTAATTTTATCTAGGTGAAAAGCAAATGTATTTAATTAATTAAACTAATACTAATATATCCTAAATTAACTACACGATTATGTTAATATGTTTTAGGGTGAAGAATTGTATAGGGATTAATGTGTTTACAAATACGTGTTCGATTCTGATTTACTCGCGTTTACGTTATTCGACCTATTTGACAACCTCGGTACATAAACTCTGCCGCCACCTTTTCCGAGTGTAAGACGGGGGAATACATGACTTCGAGTCAACGAAGAAGTCCCCCTCAACGTCTTAATGACCCTAGGTCACGTGAGTCTCGCCCAGCGTCATTGATTGCAGACAATCCAACTCCCTCCCGGGTTATTGGATCGTCACGTTGTATTTACCCTATCGACAATCTCCGTTCTAAAACTCCCTCGCCACCTCTTCCAAGTATAAGACGAGGGATATAACGCGACTTCGAGTCAACGAAGATGTCCCCCTCAACGTTTTAACGACCCTAGGTAGCGTGTGTCTTGCCCTACGTCATCGATTGTCCACGATTCAAACCCCGACCGGGTTATAGAATCGTGGCGTTTGTTTACCCTATTCCGAATCTGGGGTTTGTCAAAATCCCGTATTCTCCATTTATCAATCCAAGCATAATAAACAAACAATACGATAAATACAATTAAACTACGAAGAAAAATCACAAACGAAACACCGAAATCACCCAAACAACGTATTTATAAATTATAGGTTAATCCCTACTACAATTCATATGTAACTCGGGGCCATAGCTGCATATACAATGAAATAACAAGCTAAATATGCCCACATACTCCTAAGATAAAGAAATAAGGAAAAACGATCGAAGAACTTAGCCTTGTCCGAAGATAAACTTCTAAGAATGCTCCATGATCGATTCGCCATCTACTCCAATTCAGGATGCGAACTCCACACCTAAAATCCCTAACCCTAGGCTTAAGTATAGCCTAAAGGGCTCAAAAATTCAAGAGAGGGAAGAGAGATTCGGCCAAAGGGGGAGGAGAGGGGATATTTATAGCAAAAATATCCTAAAAATATCTAAAAATATCTAAAGGCTGTGCAGGGCAAATCCGCCTAAGCGGTGGAATTTCCGCCTAGGCGAAGTTAGGTCGGTTAAGTCTGATCGCCTGGGCGGTGAAGTAGGCGGTGGACTGGAGAACATTCTGTTGGATTTTTGCCTAGGCGATAGAATTTCCGCCTAGGCGAGCGGCTGTCAGTAGCCCTTCTTCGTCCTCTGCTGGATTTCCGCCTAAGCGGTAGAATTTCCGCTTCGGCGGTCGTCCGTCAGTAACATTTTTCTCTTCTCTGCATTTTCACCGCTTAAGCGGTGGTCTGGACGCTTAAGCAGTGGGCCTGTTTCGTCTTTTAGCCTTCGAGCTTGTTTATCCACCGTAACTTCGAACCGCTTTGGTTCGATCTCATCATTTTAGCTCCAGTTTCCTATCTTTTTGACCCATACACCTGAGTTATACAAAAAGTATAAATACTAATTAAAACATAATAAAAATAACTATAAACATATTCGAAAACTAACCAATTCAGATTGGAACTAGATAGGTTTTTCACACCTATCAGTGATCAGGGTGTGCCTGACGTTGTGTGTGTGTGTGTTCCGGTGCGTGTATATGTTGCCGTCGGTTAAATAGGGCCAACGGTAAGTGAAGGTTAGAGAGAGATAGTTGGGTTCTATGTGAGTGTGTTCTGTGTAATCAGTGTGTGTATGGCCTATTGTGTGTGTATGTGTGCCGTCGTTTAGATTGGTCCGAAAGTGGTTTGGTTGTGTGGGTGTCGCTGGAGTTCGCCGGCGGTAAGTTAGAAAGAGAGAGCAGTGGGTGCATGTGTGTGTGTGCCTACTGTGTGTTATATGTGCTGCATGTAGGCGTGTTTTGTGTGGGTTGGGTGTGTATGGAGATTAATTGGCAGATAGTTTCTGGAGTGGTGAGGTGAGGAGAGAGAAGGTAGCGGCTGAGATCAAAACAGAGCAAAAAAGAGGAGGAGTGTCCGCCTAGGCGGTGGTTATTTTGCCTAGGTGGTGGAGAATCAGTGTGCAGAATGAGGGGAGGTTCGCCTGAAAGGAAGTTTCTCGCCTAGGCGGTGGGTCGTCAGTATGTAACTCAAAGCTGTGAAGGAGTTTGTCCGCCCAGGCAGTGGATATTTCGCTTAGGTGGTGGGTGCATGAGCATAAACTTAAGAATTTTTTTAAGAGGATTGACAATCGTTTCGGAGTGGGTACGTTTCTCGTTATATTTTTGCGATTGTTAAATTAAATTACTTGCACTAAAAGGTCGAAACGGCGATAATAAATATCGGGACCATTAACATGAATAAATTTTATATAGTAAAACTTTAACGGAGCAATACTAGTTATATAGTAATATTTCGAATAAAAGGCGGGAAATAGGAAATTATGGAAAATTAGGGCCTACAGGGTGCGGATAGGGTATTTTTACATAAAATATTAATTTAGGCCTTGTCATTAATAGGTTCGCGGGCACTGGAAGATCGGTGGCGTATAGATGTTTTCGGAGCAGATTACCAGGTGAATATATTGTCTTCTTGCAAAAATCTATTTTCATATATATGATAAAATATGTGTTACTTAAAATGAGACGATTTTATAAATGATATAGATCACGAAGGTTTTGGGTGAGTTGGTAAAGTGGATTTTCGTTGAATTATGTTGGCTTTAAAAGAACATTGAAAAATGGTTTTTACTGAAATCAGTGGGTATTTTTAAAAGAAAGTGAAAAACATGATTTTTAGATTAAATCGGGGGTGGAAATAGGGGTTGGTGATATTGATATTGTTGATCCTAAGATTTTGATGAACAATTAATTTTGATGTTTTCTTTAAAATAAAATATAACCACACTCCCCTAAATCCGAGGACGGGTTCTTTAACACATTTAAGCATAATAATAAAAATATTATCAATAAAGCATGATAAACTCATTAATAAAACTCTCCCTTAATTACACATCAACTAATTTCTCCTCATTAACAAAATATCATCTAATTCTCCCCCTTTGTCATCTTCAAAAACAAATTTAGGTAGGAGGGGAACACATAGATAATTCACTCTAGGAAATCACATAATATAAGCAAATTGGATCAACTCATAAATTCAACTTTTGAGCACAAAACATCATCATTATGTGGATCATTTTTATAGATAAATATCAAGCCTACTCAATCCAACAAGATCCACATCAAAAACATCTTTCTGAGCATGCAATCTTCCTTTATCAAATTGTAAATGAATAATATTCATGCATAGGTGAATAATCGTAACATTTAATCAATATAGCATGATATTAATTAATATCTTCCTAGAATTTAGAAACATGTAATAATTAATACACTAAGATAGGAAGAGTATTTTACTAATAGTTCATGAAATTTTCGATCATAAATGTAATGCATGAATTTATCACAAATTCGGCAAATAATATATTTATCACTTGGATAATATTAGGAAATCATACAACAATTCTAAGACAACCTAGGAATATGTAAAGCACAAGTCTTAGAAATTTTTTACCATCTCATTTAAGCTTAACTTTTACTCGTGGCCTTGTCTCCAAAAATCACATGACTTTCGTCTTTAGGTGTGAAGGACATAAGTTTCTCTTTATTCCCTGTCACGTGTTGAGAATAACCAATTCTTTTTGGGAACAATTTGTCCTTGCAAATAGATGTTTAGTAATAACCTGCAAGAAGCACCTCAAAGAGTTCCTAGATGGTACCCAATCTAAGTGGGTCCGATCTTGTTAGTCGGGACAATTTTAGTTCCTTTTGGAACCCAAACTTGCCTACAGTTAGATATTCTTGAAAAATAACTACGAATAGTATACCCCCACAATGTTACATTTAAAACATCTAATAAGATCCTTGGTTTCAGAAAAGAATTTATAAAAATATTTTTGCTTAAGATTTTTCTGAAATCCAATACCAGCTTTATCAAAGATACCTCTTGAATTTCCCAAAAGTATTTTCAAATTATTTTCACCGCCGGTGAATTTGAGAACAATTGAATGTAAATCCGACATCTTGGATTTCAATTCAAAATTTTCATATTCATAATCCATCACTTGTTTGTTAAATGTATTAATTGTACTTTGAAGGGAATTAATTTTTTAACACTGAATTTTATAATCATGCGAAAGTTCTTGATGAACATCAAATAATTCATCAAAATTTAAAGGACAAGAACTTGAACATTTAGGTACCTCAAATTCAGTGGCCATTAATGCAAGCATAGACGAGTCATCACTACTTGAGTTTTATGAGCTACTCGACTCCGAGTCATCCCATATGACTTCTGTTAACTTCTTCGTACTTTTCTTTACTTTCTTCTTCTCATTTCTTTTCTTATCTTTTTCATTGTCTTTCTTTAGCTCGGGGCATTCGGTTTAAAAGTGGCCTATCTTATGGCAGTTGTAGCATTCAACTTTGGGCATGTTGAGATTTCTTTTTCCACAGAATGTGCGCCGAGTCATTCTTCTAAAATTGTTTGTGAGAAGTGATACATTATTCTCTTGCTCACTATCAAGGCTTTCATCATCACTGTCATCATCTTCTTCAATTTTTTGAACTTTTAGCGCCAAGAATTTCCTTTTTTCATTTTTGGTATCATCCTCATAACCTTTAATTGTCAATTCATGAGTCATCAAGTTTCCAATGAGATCATCAATATCATATTTGCCAAGATCCTTGGCTTCCTCGATTGCTGTCACATTTGACTCCCATATTTTCGTCAAGGACCTTAGGACCTTTCGTACTCTATCCTCCATGGAGTATGACTTTCCAAGTTGGTTTATACTATTGCATATGTTGTTTAAGCGAGCGTGCATCTCAAGAATCGATTCATTCTCCTCTATCCTGAACAGCTCAAATTTTCTCATGAGTGCATTAATCTTTGACTGCTTCACTTGACTTGTCCCTTCGTGGGTAACTTGTAGCTTATCCCACATTTCCTTTGCAGATTTACAATCTGAAACTCTAGAATACTCATTAGCATCTAAAGAACAAAGAGAATATTGATAGCTTGAGAATTAATAGAGAGTTTCTGCTTATCGGAAGCAGTGAGTTATTCCTTCTTCTTCTCAACTCTGTTTTCCATTGGAATAAATGGACCATTCTCGATTGTTTGCCACACGTCATAATTTGTAGCCTGAAGAAAAGCTATCATCTTGTCTTTCCAAAACAAGTAATTTTTACCTGCAAACAAAGGTGGTTGGTGAATAGACTGCCCTTTACCTAATGCGCCTACTATATGTGCCATGTGATCTGTATTAGCAAAATAGATTCGAGTTAAACCAGTTCTGATACCAATTGTTGGCCTAGTAGAATACCCAAGAGGGGGGTGAATTGGGTAATTAAAAAATATTATCAGAATATACTTGAATAAATCAAATAATTTATTTTATGCCTAAATTAATTATTATCTTTATACCACAGTGGAATTAAAATAAATCTAAGTGCACACCCAAACAACAAAAATAAACAAATTAAGAAAGCAACATACCAGAGATTTATACTGGTTTACCAAGCTACTTTTGGTTAATCTAGTCTCCTGAGCTTTACGGAGGTCACACCCACTAAAACCAAGATCCCTTTAAAGGTAGGAACCAAACCTGCACAATGATTCTTTTACAAGGCTCAGAATCAACCTCTACTTTTTATAGGCTCAAGAATTAACCTTTACAACTTAATTTTCCAAGCTTAGGAATAACCTCTACTTTTTCAAGGCTCAAGAATAACCTATCTTTTTACAGGCTAAAAATTAACCTAATTCTTTTTATTACTATGACTCAAGAATCAAAACCTCTCAAAACACTCCAAGTATCATTTTCACAAGTAAGGATGAAACCTTTACAATTCACTCACACTAATTCTATTTAGGAAGAAGTAATATCTCAATCTCATTAGAGAAAGAACTGAAACCCGGCTACCCTTGATTAAATATCCCTAATGATATTTAATCCGTCACAACTCACCAATACACAAATTGATAAGTAAATCTCACTCGGAGCTTCTACCACCCCAGACAAATAAAAACTCAATTAATATTCCAACTAGTGATAGAAATATATGAAATATAGAAATCTGATTTTAATAAGAATATGGGTAGCAAATTGAAGCACGTAATCAGATTCAAGAAATTGTTTGAAAAATATTTTCTTCAAATATCAGAAACAGTTTCTAAGATCAATTTTCAAATATAGAATAATAAATAAAACGTTAAGCAATATGGAAAGATCTCACCCGGAATCCACAATATTAATGATTAGAACAATGTAGGTTCAATTCCGGTATCAGTAAAAATTTATCGCAGTTGATTATCAGAATCACTCTTAGAACAACTCACAATGACTTAGAATGATAACTCTTATAAAAGTTCTCTCAAAATGATATAAAGTGATTATCTCTCTTAGAATGATTAGCTATATTTAGAAAATTCGCAGGTGTATATAAAGACATATGTAATCAGTCTTCTAACGGCTAGTTTACAAGTGTCATGACAATAAAATACTCTTATAGACCCCTTATAACATAAGGACATCATTTAGATTCAATTTCACTTAATAATAACTTTTAAATCTCTCAATTAAATCCCCAAAGTATTTCTCAATTAAAATAAATAAGTGTAGAATCCATTTTAATTACCAAATTGAGAAATATTAATATTTAATGAACAATATTGAAAGAATTTAATTAGTATATGAACCATATCTTAAATATAGAGAATATCCCTTAAATCTCTCTAAAATCCTAACAAAAAATGGCTACTTGTGAATTTAAAATTGGATCAAACAATATCCTGAACCAATACATTTAGTTGACTACCCAACGGCGCTTGGAGCCAAACCATCGCTGCAGCGATCACAGGTCGACCGCTTGGTCGACTCGCAGATTCAGAGAGTTTGTCACACTTTCACCAGTCGACCACCTGATCAACTCACAAATTCAGAAAGTTCAGATGTTTTCATAGGTCGACCAGTTGGTCGACTCTTCAATTCAGGATGTTTCATCTTTCTTCTCCGGTCGACTTCTCAGTCGACTGTCTTCTTCTGAATCACTTATCTGATCTTGTTTTTAATCTACTTTCTTTTACGATTTCTCCCCTGTATCTATTTTTATATTTAAATAAGCTCCACCAATATTCTCATATTCTAGTCATTCAAAAACATTTCTTTTTAATTCACATAGGAGCAAATAAATATACTTAACAAAAACACACATAAAAGATAAGATCCATTTTGTGCTATGTGTGTGTTTCTAAATGGTATATTAAGAGTTAATATTTATCTGGGTTATTTTTCCTAATTTCTTCAAACTCTTAATACTTCTTCATCATCTTGATATCTTCATTTAGCATCCATTCAATTTGACATCTTCATTACTAGAACTTTAAATCACTAAAACACTTGATCAAACATTAGTTCCACCAAAACATCAATATTTTATTTTAAAAAAAAATATCGAAGTTAATTGTCATAAAAAATGGGGAGATTGTTGATTTGTAGTTTGTGGATGATGTTATTGATTTGACGTTGTTGTTGGTTGGACTATGCCATAGTTTATGTCTTATCCGGAGGGTGGTTCAGCAGGTGGTGATTGATATTATGTCCTGCTCTGATGGTGGTCCGACAGGTGGTGATTTATATTATGTCATGTCCGGAAGGTGATCTGGCAGGTGGTGATTGATATTATTTCCTCTGGAGACGTCCAATAGGTGATTATCTGCGCAATTAGGTCTGCTAGGAAGGCATTTCCTACGGATGGTTACGGTACCGTTGTAACTCCCGATCGTGAGGTTAAACCGATCACTATGACTAGCCGGAGAGTGGTGTAGTATTTTGTCGTATATGGTGTTTGTCGTACATGGTATTTTATCACATATGGTATTGGGATGAGTACATTTATATATATATATATATATATATATATATATATATATATATATATATATATTCTTTTATACTGGGTTGGTATATTCTGATGTCATTATACTATATGGTTAGCTGAATTATTCTATTTGATTTTCACTGCTTATATTATAGTGATTTTTATTAGATATGTGATGTTTTGTATAATTATGCTTGATCCATTTAAATGTGGTATTATTTAGAATGTATTATTATTAAAAATAAATATTTTTACTAAGAAGACAGTACACTCGCAGGTACAGCAGCTAGGAGTCGGTCCTCTACTGGCACTAGGTATACTTTGGGAGGAGCTGTCTGAGGTGAACCTATGAGAGGTTCTTGGTTGTTTATATTTTTATGTTAATATTATTTCTAGGGACGGGTGTGTCCCTAACTAGATAGGTTGTATCTGGTGACATTTGTGGTTGTATATATTTGCTATATGTCCTTTATCGTTTCCTAGTTGGTTTGACATTTGGGTAGTGTCTTGTCGACATCAGTCTAGGCCCTACGGTGATGAATGTCCGGGACGGGTCCTGACAATTTTGGTATCAGAGCCTAGGTTATAGGTTCTGTAGACTTGTCAGTTGTTGTGTCAGTAGAAGACCATGAGATAAGAAGATGTGCCAGTCGTTTAGTCAGTAGTGGACATGGGATAGGGTGTTAATAGGTGAGTCGGTACAGGAGTGATACTTATTTCATTACATTAGTTAGTGTGTTGGCTTTAGGCATGGTTGGTTGTCTTATTAGAAATTAGTGGGTATGATGAAAGTGTGATATGGTCAGTTGGTGGATTCGAGTGGTGTTGTGTTATTGGTAGTGGTATTGGGTGGATTGCAATTGTGGGAGTATTAATAGTTGGAAATGTGAGGTTTTTAATGAGAAACAATCATATGCATATTTTGTGATGATGAGATAACTATTGGTAGGACCTAATAAGTCGTTATTAAAATACTAGATAGTATAGCAGAACACACTTAAGTTGGAGTATGAAATGACATTCAAGATGATTATAAAATCGCCTTCTAGGAAATATGAAAGGAATCATATGATGATACTAAAAACAAAAAAAAAGAGTTGTATTAGTTGGAACTAAGGATGTGAGAAAACTGTAGTGTAAAGATGTAATTTGGTAGTACGTTCTAGGTTGACGGGAAGGTAGAGATAACAAATGTAAGAGAGAATGATATATATCAAGTAGTTGAGAATTGTAGGTCTATGTTGATGATAAGTGCGTATAAATATAATATATTTTGTATAAATAATCTAGAGTTGTCAGTAGAGTGTTTCTAAAAAAAAAAAAAAGAAGTTACTTTTCAAGATAAATCAAAGTGTGTAATGTTGGGGGGGGGAGGGGGGGGGGGGAGGGGTGTACCTATTACCCCAGTTAATTTGATAATGGGTCCAGGAGATTAGAAGGGTGTTAAAGAAAGGATATCATAATACTTTTACGCAGGTGTTGGACACCCGTCAGAACAAGTTCAGGCAGTGGATATTGTAGTAGCTAGGGAAAGGAATTGTCGGGTTATCAATAAGCATGAATAATAATCGTAGTCATTGTAAAATAAGTTCTATAAGTTTACTGAATTGAACGTTTGGCCCATTAAGTGGGCTAAATAAAATCGTGTTGATAAAATATAAGGGAAATTGAGAATTCGAGTTAGTTAGTTGTAGGTGTAGGAAGTCTATATAGGAGAAGTCATGTGACGGCCTTGGAAAACTGGGTCACTACAATAAATTATACTGTTAACTCATGATTAACTTAGACCTGGTGTTTCTCTTCATGAAGACCTGGTGTTATTGGTAACTCATCGATTAGAATTGATTGTTTGTTTAATTAACTGCGAAGGATCAGGGTGTTAGATTTTTGAATAGGATATTACCAGTTGGAGGTCAGAGACTGTGACGTGGTGAAAACGGGGATCCGGTCGATAGTAGAGAAGAGCATGTAGAATATCTCTAGATTGTGTTGCTAATGCTGCGAGCAAAGCAATTGTATGCCAAGTGCAGTAAATGTGAGTGTTGGTTGGATCGAGTGGTAAATTTGGGATATGGGATTTTGAGAAATAGTATTCACGTGAATTCAAAGGAAGTTGAAGCTATGGTTTAATGATAAGGGCCAAAAAGTGTAACGGGAACTCGAAACTTTTGGGAATTTTGCAGTGATTGTAGTTGATTTGATGTTTTAGTGACATTACCTGTTTGACGAGATTTGTGGGTTATGCACCGACCACCAGAGTTGGGAACAGTTGCTCTAGGATAAATTGATTGACTGTATTTTTTTTAGATAAATTGAGTTTTTAATTTGGAAATGTTGCCGCCGTACTGTAACTAGAAGATAATTGTTTTATCAAAACAAATTAAGTCGCTGTTGTATGAATAGTTTGTGGAGGAATTCGAATTGCAGTATTGAATGGTGATATCTTAAAAGGTGAGTTTTATATGTAAAAAAAATAAAAAAATAATAATCAATCAACATGTTGTAAATATAGAAAGTCGGGTAGTTAATTCCAGGTAAAAATTCCCTATTAGAGAAACTATATAGGAGGAACTGTAGTACCACGAGCTGATATTTATTTTGATGTTCTGGTCGAATTTTCCATACCACTTCGGGTACCAAGAAGTTGGTACCGCGTTTTCATTGTAGATTTGCGATCAATCGAGAATTGCGATTCAAATGTTGGAGGATATGTTGAGAGTTGCGTTTTGGGAATTTTCTGGTAGCAAGGAGGTTTTTGTGGCGCTAATGGAATATGTTTACAATGATAGATACCTTTTCGCTGAGCAAGGTGGCATTGTGTACGCGCTGTACGAAAAGAATGCATGACATTAGTCAAATAGACTAAACTGAGATGGGGGATCAGGAAATTATCGAGTGTTGGAGACAGCTCGGTATGGTTGTTTTTTTTTATTAAGAAACGGAGTTGATAAAAAAAACTTAATTAGATATATTGATCCACTATTAATTTTAGGCGAAGTCAGCTTGTGAGGGATCTTTGAGATTTCATAAGGAGAGGATAATCTGATTTATTATTGAGGTATAATATTTTACAGCCAGTAACTATTAACTTTTGGTGATGTATCGAATCTTTATAGTTGGGATGTATCTATGTCCTTCGATTCATTTTTATACGGGGATTTATGTTCGAAGCATGTTTGGGTAATTTGAAATGGAAATGAAGCATGTGACCTTGTTAGGAACTTGATTAAATGTGGAGGCATGAAATGAATTCTTATAAATGACCCGTTTGATTTTTTTGAGATGTAGTAATGTGGGTTGGTGATATCTATGCTTTTTGAGGGGTATTGATATGTTTTGGACGTGATTTAAAAATGTATTTATTTGATTTTGGCGTATTGCAAAAATTTAACGGTAATATTAGAAAATGTTTATAAGAGAATTGAAGTTCTGAGGTAGATATTGAGGTTGAGGATTTTGGGCTATCTGTGCTTATGAGATTGCTTATGCGCTTGGTTGTGAGTATTGTTGGTTTAAATGTTAAACGGAGATTTTGTGGCAAACTGGTTGACTGGAAATGTCGGATGAAATGGATAAGTGTTGGTTATGAAAAAAAAAATTATAGACGTAATGAGATGGACCTAATCAACTGAGATTACCGCAATATTTTAACCATATATTGTTGTTGATCGTTATTTTTTTTCAGAGTAGCGCAGTGGAAGTAGTTAGAAACATGAGATTCTTTGACAGTTGGTTGTTCGAGTTAGGCGTGACCGACCAAATGCACCCTATTTGTTGGGTGTTGGATATAATATCGACTACTGCAAATGAAAATGTGGCAATGGGTGGATATGATTTGACAAAAAACTGTTGGTTATAAATTTTGGGTGACTTGTAATTATGGGACCTTACATAGGAAATAGTTGTTCTAGAATCGCATAAGAAAAACGTGACCATGTGGTGCGATTTGGTCGTATTAATAGTTTGACGAAAATTTCAGGACGAAATTTCTTTTAGGGGGGAAAGTTGTAAGATCGCGATTTTTTTTATACGAACAATTTTAGTTGCATTTTATAATATTTCAAAAAAACCGGGGTGGATTGCGATATTATTGTGTGATTTATAATTTTAGGGGTCGAATTGTAATTTTTTCCAAAATCTTAAAAGTAGAATTTGGATTAATTAGTATCCTAACAAAAATGGAGAGGAGGTTGGTGCAAATGAACTATATTATATATATTTATCTATAAGATAAGATCAAGAAAAGAAAAGAGAGAGAGAGAGGTGAGAGGCTTGGGCTTTTTTAGGACACACACACACACACACACACACATATATATATATACTGACAATACATCTGCACATGTAAGGCAGAGAGAAGAAGGATCCAGAAACGAAGAGAGAGAAAAAGAGAAAGAGAGAGAGAGAGAGGGCAGGCCAGCGTGTGGGTGGTGAAATCCAACATTGTCGTTGTTGTCGTGTGGCCGTCCGGTGGTGTGGAAACTAGTGAGTTTGTGGGTTCGTTTGTGTGTGTGTGTTGCATGCTTATATGTGGGTGTTTCTGCTCATTTGTGAGTGTGTTTGTGTGTGTTATATTCTGATTTTGTGTGTGTGTTCATCGATTTTGGTTGGTTCGGCGATGGTGGGGTCTAGATCGACGATGGTGGTGATGATCGTGAGTGTGTATGTGTTTTTGAGGTCTGTAAGTGTTGTGTGTGTTCTGTGATCAGGGTGTGCCTGACGTTGTATGTGTGTTCCGGTGCGTGTATATGTTGTCATTGATTAAATGGGGCCGATAGTAAGTAAAAGTTAGAGAGAGAGAGAGAGAGAGAGAGAGAGAGAGATAGTTGGGTTCTATGTGCGTGTGTTCTGTGTGATCAGTGTGTATGTGGCCTGCTATGTGTGTATGTGTGCCATCGTTCAGATTGGTCCAATGGTGGTTTGGTTGTGTGAGTGTCGCCGGAGTTTGCCAGCGGTAAGTTAGAGAGAGAGAGAGAGCAGTGGGTGCATGTGTGTGTGTGCCTATTGTCTGTTGTGTATACTGTATGTAGGCGTGTTTTGTGTGGGTTGGGTGTGTATGGAGATTAATTGGCGGATGGTTGCCAGAGTGGTGAGGTGAGGAGAGAGAAGTTAGCGATTGAGATCAAAATAGAGTAGAAAGGAGGAGGAGTGTCTGCCTAGGCGGTGGAGAATCAGTGTACAAAATGAGGGGAGGTTTACCTAAAAGGAAGTTTCTCACCTAGGCGTTGGGTCATCAGTGTGCAACTCAGAGCTGTAAAGGAGCTTGTCCGCCTAGGCGGTAGATGTTTCGCTTAGGTGGTTGGTGCAGGAGCATAAACTTAAGAAATTTTTTAAGAGGATCGACAATCGTTTAGGAGCGGGTACGTTTCTCGTTATATTTTTGTGATTGTTAAATTAAATTACTTTCACTAAAAGGTCGAAACGGCGATAATAAATATCGGGACCATTAACATGAATAAATTTAATATAGTAAAACTTTAATGGAGCAATACTAGTTATATAGTAATATTTCAAATAAAAGGCGAGGAATAGGAAATTATGGAAAATTAGGGCCTGCAGGGTGCGAATATGGCATTTTTACATAAAATATTAATTTAGGCCTTATCATGAATAGGTTTGCGGACACTAGAGGATCAATAGCGTATAGATGTCTTCGGAGCGGATTACCAGGTGAGTGTACTGTCTTTTTGCAGAAATCTATTTTCATATATATGATGAAATATGTGTTACTTAAAATGGGATGATTTTATAAGTGATATGGATCAAACAGGTTTTGGGTGAGTTGGTAAAGTAGATTTTCGTTGAATTATGTTAGTTTTAAAAGAACGTTGAAAAATGGGTTTTACTGAAATCAGTGGGTATTTTTAAAAGGAAGTGAAAAACATGATTTTTGGATTAAATCCGGGGTGGAAATAGGGGTTGGTGACATTGATATTATCTACTTCGGCAGAGCGGTGATTTTCTATTGATTTGTAGTTTGTGGATGATGTTGTTGATTTGACGTTGTTGTTGGTTGGACTATGCCATAGTTTATGTCCTGTCCGGAGGGTGGTTCGGCAAGTGGTGATTGATATTATATCTTGTCCAGTAGGTGGTCCGGTAAGTGGTGATTTATATTATGTCCTGTCCCGGAAAGTGGTCCGACAGGTGGTGATTGATATTATATCCTCTAGAGACATCTGGTAGGTGATTATCTGTGCAGTTAGGTCCGCTAGGAAGACATATCTTACGGATGGTTACGGTACCGTTGCAACTCCTGATCGTGAGGTTAAAACGATCACTATGGCTAGCTGGAGAGTAGTGTGGTGTTTTGTCGTATATGGTATTTGTCGTACATGATATTTTATCGTATATGGTGCTGGGATGAGTACATTTATATATATTCTTTTATACTGGGTTGGTATGTTCTGATGTTATTATACTATATGATTAGCTGAATTATTTTGTTTGATTTTCACCGCTTATATTATGGTGATTTTTATTAGATATGTGATGTTTTGTATACTTATGCTTGATCCATTTAAATGTGGTATTTTTTAGAATGTATTATTATTAAAATAATTTTTTTTTACTAAGAAGGCAGTACACTCGCAGGTACAACAGTTAGGAGTCGGTCCCCCTACTGGCACTAGGTAGAGTCCAGTGTTGGTGTAGCGTGGGAGTACTTTGGGATGAGCTATCTGAGGTGAACCTGTGAGAGGTTCTTAGTTGTTTATATTTTTGTGTTAATATTATTTCCGGGGATGGATGTGTCCCTAACTAGAGAGGTTATATCTGGTGACATTTGTGGTTGTATATATTTGGTATATGTCATTTGTCATTTCCAAGTTGGTTTGACGTTTGGGTAGTGTCTTGTTGACGTCACTCCGGGTCCCATAGTGATGGGTGTCCGGGACGGGTCCTGATAGATATTCTCTTAAAGTGATTTAGTACTTTATATTCTTATGGTTTTAATTTGGAAAACGTTTTATGGACCAAAATGAGTGTTTCAAAGAATATTTTTAAATGAAATATACCTATATTGATAGGATATGTTATATGAGTCTTAGAGTATCATTTTATGACATATTTTTGAAAAATTAGCCATTAGAGCACTAGTTCTAGGTCTATTTAATATGACCCGAGGGAATAAGATTGTACACATCAAGAATATCAGTTTTGAGCTTTTATAAGAGGTATTGCTAAGATTTCTATGAGAAATTCTATTCAAGTTCTTGATTTAAAGTGCCTGCTGTTTGGCGTCATCAGTTTGAGTTCTAATTACAATATATTTCTTGTCTTCAGTATTTCCCTGTGAGATCCTTTTAAATCTTGTTATTTACTTTCTAGGATATATTTATATTGATTACTTGATTTAGTATTGTTTAGAAAATTGTTTTGAACTTAAAAAACCTGAATATCTTTTAAATAATTTTTGTTTGATTATCTGACTACGTGCTTAATTTATGCTACCCACTTTATTATTTAATTAGATTTTATTTATCTCACATTGTATCTATAAAATAATTATTCAGACCATTAATTGAGTATATCTGTATTGAGGTGGTAAAAACTCATTGTGGGAAGAAACTTATATTTTTTGTATTTGTGAACTTGAGAGGATTAGACACGTTTGGGATGGTATCTAGTCAGCGTAGTTAGGGTTTCGATATTTTTACTATGAAAAATATTAGGGTTTGATCTTTATACTATTAAAAAGGTTAGGTTATTTTTTTTTCACTTGAAAAGAACTAAATTTTGATTCAGCCTGTAATTGAATTAAAGAATGAATTGTAAAAGTTCGTCCTAACCTTATGAAAAGAATAAGTGAGAGAGTATTAGGTTGATTCTTTGTCTGTGAAAAGAATCAGAGTATTGTAAAGGATAATTCTCAGTCTGTGAAAAGAATAAAAAATTGTAAGAGTTTGTTTTCTACCTAGTAAAGGAATCAAAGGGTTTAGTGAGTTGCTAATCTCCGTGGAGCTTGGGAGACTGGACGTAGATAAGAGTAGCTTGCCGAACTAGGATAAATTCTCGTGTGCTACATTATTTATTTTTCTATATTGTGTTTGGGTGTGCATTTATAATTAAACACATTTCTGCTGTGTAATAAGATAATGATTGATTTAGGGTAATTGATTATTTATGTTTAAATGATTTAATTGTTTAAATTTAATAACAATCCAATTCACCTCCCTCTTGAGTATTCTGGTTCGATAAGCTACTTTTACTTACATCCAATCCTCCAAACTTCAGGGAGATTCACAATCCACTAAATCCTGGATTCCTTTCCCAGGTAGGAATTAAACCCTTACAATCTCGATTCTTTTTACAGACTCAGAATCAACCTTGACAATTATCCTTTTCATTGGCTTAGGAACAACCCTATCTTTTTACCAGGTTTAAGACTAACCTAATTTTATTACATGAAGAATCGAAACCTGGTCTTTTTAACAGGCTGAAGATCAAACCTACCACTCCCTCATACTTTTACACTTATCCTTTTCGTAGGTTTAGGAAAAACCTTTACAACCACTCAATTATATTACCGGAACAATCAAAACCTATTTCTTTTCAAGCAAAAAGAATAGCCTAATATTTTTCACAGGAAAAAGAGTGAAACCCTAGCTACCCTGACTAGATACCATCCCAAATGTACCTAATCGTCTCAAACTCACAAATATAAAAAAATTTGCAAGTTTCTTTTTACAAGAAGCTTTTACCATCTCAATATAAATGTACTTAATTAATGGTCCAAATAATTACTATGTGATAGATACAATGTGAGACAACTAAAATCTGATTAAATAAAAAGTGGGTAGCACACTATAAGCACGTAATCAAATAATTATTCCAAAATCGTTTTAAAAGATTTTTAAGACTTTAATTTCAAAAATGGTTATCTCATAATTTTTAATCAAGCAATCAATAATATATATAAATCTTAGAAAGCAAATAAAAAGACTTGTAACAATCGCACTGGCATTCGCTGAAAGCAAGAATGATTTCACAATAAGAAACACAAATTAGTAACGCTAACAATGAGCGCTTTAGATACATAACTTGAATAATGATCTCTCTTAGAAATCTTGGTAATAATATTACTCTTAGAAATCTCAAATTTAGGTGTTCTTGATAATTTAAATTCAATCCCGCAAGTCCCTTTAAATAGACCTAAAATTGGACCTCCAACGGCTAGTTTCCAAATGTTATGTCAATAAATGTCACATATGGTCCCCATATATCATATAGATTCATAATGGCTATATTTTACCAATAATATAACTTTTAAAACTCTCAATTTAGTGCCAAAAATAATTTGATCGTAGTCAATGAAAGTATAGAAATAATTATATTTAAATATATGGACTAAATCGTAAGGTTAAATAAAATTCCATAAATCTTTCTCATATTTTTGACGCAAAAAATTCTCCAGCAAAATAACAATATTTAAGCTCAAAATTCGTAGGTTTAATTATATGAATTTCAAAAATATCTTATAATGACTACTTTTCATAACATGCCATTAAATGACACCCCAAGACCCCATATATCGTATATGTTCAAAATATATATTTTTCATTTAAAAATATTCTTGGAAAATCTCATTTTGGACCTTAAAATATTTTTAAATCGAAATCCATCAAAATAGGAAGTATTAAAGCACTTTAATGAAAAAAATATTTAATTAAATCGACCAAATTAATAGGGATTACAACATATATCAAGTACATATGAAATATACCCAAATCCCTCAAAAGCCTCTCGTGGAATCATAAAAAATGAGATGATTTAACAAAGAAACTGAAACAATCAATTTCTTAGCTGAATCCATCGGTTGACCAGCATATCCCCTTGGTCAACCGTCTTGTGCCAAAGGCTAAAAATAGCTGTTGGATTAAAACCTGTCGGTTGACCGACCTCCCACAGTCGGTTGATCGATAAGATTAGTAGCCTATCTAATTTCTCCAATTCAGCTACTGTTTCATTCGGTTGATAGACCCGAACCCGTCCGTTAATCGAATTGATTAGAGACTTTACTCATTTACTTATTTTAGCCCCTATTTCAATTGATTGATCGACTCTTTTTCTCGGTTAACTGATTGGATTAGAATGTCTCTATTTCTACTCCCAAAACACAATGTTTTGATTAGTCGACTGACCCCTTTTTCCGGTTAGCCGAATTGATACGAAAGCTTATCAATTTATACTTTAAAACCCATTTTTCGCTTAGGTCATTAACCAAAACCTTTTCACATAATTAACACATAATAAAACACACTTTAGGATCTTAAACTTATTGATTCTTACTAACACACATAAAATTAATTTATTTTAAGTGTCTTGCATGATACTAATTCGGTTTGCATTAAGAGTATATAGGTAAAAATTTATTTTCACCTAGTTATCTTCAATGTCTTCAAAACACTTTACCTCTTGAACTTTTCCATCTTGCACCTGTTATATTTTCTTTAACGATTCCTCTTCTTAAACACAATTACATAGAACTATAAATCTGAAACCACTTATAAAAATATTAGTCACATAAAAATATCAATACTTAATTGTTCATCAAAATATTAGATTCAATAATCTTTTTTTTTTTTTTTTTATTTTTTTATTTTTTTATGATGACAATTAACTTTGATATTTTATTACAAATAAAATGTAACCAAACTACCCCTAAATCTGAGAATGGGCATTTAAACTCAATTAGGCATCGTTAGTGAAAACATAAATTTTCAATAATCTCCAAACAATTTCTCCTCCTTAAAAAATGCAATGCTTAGGTGAACAAATGCCCTAAACATCAACTTTTCCCCCTTTATCATCTCAAAAAGTGGAGGATGGAGGATTGAAACATTAATCTAGACATACATAGTTATGCCTAGCCATACCTAAACCTTGAATGATTTTCACGAATTGATCTTCAGCTAGAGGTTTAGTAAAAATATCAATAAATTGATCGGAGGTATCAACATATTCAATAGATGCATCCCCTTTTTCAATTTAAGCATAACATATTATTGTTCCACCTATAAAAACTTCTCCCCCTATATAATTGTAAACATTAATTCATTTTAAGGAGAACAAAAATTCATAATACCATATTTTCTCCACCAATAGTATTAGAATAAAAACATCAAATTCTATCAAAAAGTAGGGATCATGACGAGAATAATTTTTAAGATTAATCTAATCATCTTGAGGCAATTTCAAGAGATCATCAAAACATTTCATTATAGCATGAAATAATATGATTTCAAATAAGTCATCATGCTTTATTTCACGATATAAATTAATAAATCTCCTTTAGATATACTCAAACTCATTTCAAAAATAAAACACAAAGACATAAAGTATATCTCAATCATGATAATTTATGAATATGCCGACAAATAATAGCATACTTAGTACTAATTTTATCAAACATCTCTTAATAGAATACGATACAAAGAATAACCATCACATGACTCAGTTTTAATTAATAAATCAGTATTATCTAATAAAATTCCATGTGGACACATAATTAAGGCATGATATTCATAATGATGCGAATCAATTTCTGTGAATAAGATTTTTTTTAGTGATAATTTCACATCACATATTTTCAAACATAGCATTTGTCTGATCATCATGTAATAATTCTAAGACAACAACAGAACATGTAAAACAACACAGGTTTTAAAAATTCTTACCAACTTATTTAAACTAGTTTTCTTACTCATGGCATAGTCTCCAAAAATCGCATAACTTTTGTCTTTAGGTGTGATAGACGTAAAATTTACTTTATCCCCTATCACATGCTAAAAACAACCACTTTCTAAGAACAGTTTGTCCTCACTCATAAATGTTTATTAGATTAACCTAAAAGGAGTACCTAAAAAGTTCTTAGGTGGTACCCAATCTAAGTGGGTCCGATCTTGTTAGTGGGGACAATTTTAGTCCCTTTAGGAACCCAAACTTGTCTATATTTAGATACTTTTGAAAAAAAAAAAAAATCTTAACGGTATGCCCCACAATGTTACATTTAAAATATTTAACAAGATTCTTGTTTCAAAAAAGAATGTATAAAATCTCTTTTGTTTATGATTTTTTGAAAACTAATTCCAGTTTTATCAAAAATATCTCTTGAACTCTCCAAAAGCATTTTCAAAATATTTTAAATGCCCATGAATTTGAGAACAATAGAATGTAAATTCGAAATGCTGAATTTTAATTCATTTTTTTAGATTAAAACTTCATCACTTGCTTATTAATTATGTAATTGTACTTAGGGCATTAATTTGAGAACACTGGCTTTTATAATCATGCATTAGTTCTTGATAAACATCAACTAAATTATCAAAATCTAAAGGATAAAACTAGAATATTTCATGACCTCATCTCTAGTTGCCGTCAAAGCAAGCATGGACAAATAATCATTGCTCAATGTTTTCGAGCTACTCGACTCTGAGTCATCCCAGGTGGAATTTATTGATTTCTTTCTACTCTTTTTCACATTTTTCTTTTCCTTTTGCTTTTTCTCTTTTTTCTTCTCTGGCTCAGGACAATCGGATTAAAAATGACCAGTCTTGTGACAATTAAAGCATTCAACATTATTTATGTTTAAGCTTTTCTTTCGATGGAATGTCTGTCAGGTCATCTTTCTAATTTTTTTTTTTTTGTAAGAAACTCCACATCTTTTTCTTTTTTATTGTTAAGATTGATGCTATCATTATCGTCTATTTTCTCGGTTTTTTGAACCTTTAATTCCAAGACCTTTTTTTTTGTTATTCCCTGTTTTATCCTCATATCCTTAAATAGCCATCTCATGGGTCATTAGGTTGCCAATAAGTTCATCAATAGTAAACACTGTGACATCATTTGCTTTCTCAATTGCAGTCACTTTTGGATCCCAAACTTTCGTCAACGATCTTAGAATTTTTCATACTTTGTCCTCCATAGAATAAGACTTTCCGAGTTGACCAATGTTGTTAAAAATATTATTGAACCTTGTGTATATATTTGGAATTGATTATATATCACCCATTTTGAATAGTTTGAATTGACAAACCAAGGCAATGATTTTAGACTGTTTCACTTGATTTGTCCCTTCGTGTGTGATTTGCAATATATCCCACATTTCTTTTATCAATCCACAACCTGAAACCTTAATATATTCATTTGCATCTAAAGAACAAAACAAAATGTTAATAACTGGAGAATTAATAGATAATTTCAGTTTGTCCGACAAAGTCAGCTATTCTTTCTTCTTAATCACTCCAATCTCCTTGGGAATGAATAGACCATCCTCAATGACCAGCTATACATCAAAATCAGTGACTTGAAGAAAAGCGATCATTTTGTCCTTCTGGAATGAATAATTTCACCTGCAAACAAGGGTGGAGTGCATAGACTGCCCCTTACCTAAAGTGCCTATGGGGTGTGTTGTATGATCTTTTTAGCTAGGTTGTTAAACCGAATAAGTTAAACCAGCTCTGGTACCAATTGTTGGCCCAAAGAGCTACTCAAGAAGAGGGTTAATTGGATAGTTACAAAAATTTAAACAGTTAAATCCTTTAAACACAAATAATCATTTTTTCTAAATTAATTATTATCTTGTGACGCAGCGAAAATGTGTTTAATTCTAAATGCACACCCAAATAAAATATAAAGAAGTAATTAATACAGCACACAACAATATATCCTAGTTTGGTAAGTTACTCTTACCTACATCCAGTCTCCCGAGTTCCACGGAGATTCGCAATCTACTAAACCCTAGATTCATTTCACAGGTAGGAACCAAACCCTTAAAATCTCGATTCTTTTTCACAAGCTCAAAATCAATCTTGACAATTATCATTTTCACAAGTTTAGGAAGAACCCTATCTTTTTATTAGGCTCAAGACTAACCTAATTCTATGAAAGGAAGAACCAAAACCTAATCCTTTTAAAGGGTTAAAGATCAAACCTACCATTCCCTCACACTTTTACACTTATCCTTTTTGTAGGCTTAGGAAAAATCTTTACAGTAACTCAATTCTATTACCAGAAAAATCAAAATCTAATCCTTTTAAAAAAAAAAAGAATAGCCTAACATTTTTACAGGATAAAGATCAAAACCTATTTTTTTTTTCACGGGAAAAATAATGAAATCCTAGCTACCCTGACTAGACACCGTCCCAAATGTGTCTAATTCTCTCAAACTCGCAAATAAAAAAAAATTATAAGTTTCTTCCCACAAGAAACTTATACCACCTTAATACAAATATACTCGATTAATAGCCTGAATAATTACTGCGTGATAGATAAAATGTGAGACAACTAAAATCAGATTACTTAAAAAGTCGGTAGCATACAATAAGTACGTAATCCAATAATCAATTAAAAACCATTTTAAAAGATTTTTAGGACTTTAAGTTCAAAAATGATTTTCAAATAATCTTTAATCAAGAAATCAATAATATATATAAATCTTAGAAAGCATATAAAAATACTTGTAAGGATCTCACCGGGATTCACCAAAAGCAAAAAGGATTTCACAATAAGCAACGCAAACTGGTAACACTAACAATGAGTACTTTAGATTAAGAACTTGACTAATGATCTCTCTTTGAAATCTCATCAATAATCTTACTCTTAGAAAGCTCAAATTTGAATGTTCTTGATGATTAAAACTCAATCCCGTAGGTCTCTTTAAGTATACCTAAAACTAGACCTCCAACGGCTAGTTTTAAAAAATGACTCATGTAGACCCCATATATCATATAAATTCATAACAACTATATTTGACCAACAATATAATATTTAAAACTCTCAATTTAGTCACAAAAATAAGTTAATCTTACTCGTTGAAAGTATAGAAATAATTATATTTAAGTTTATGGATTAAATCGTAAGGTCAAATAAAATTCATAAATTTCTCTCATATCTTTGACCCCTAATATTCTCCACCAAAATAGCAATATTTAAACTCAAAATTTGTAGGTTTAGTGATAGAAATTTCAAAGATATCTTTTAACAACTACTTTTCAAATAATATATCATTAAATGACACTCCAAGACTCCAAATATCATATATGTTCGAAATATATATTTTTTCTTTAAAAATATTCTTGGGAAATCTCATTTTGATCCATAAAATATTTTTAAATCGAAATACATCAAAATAGGAAGTATTAAATTACTTTAATAAAAAGAATTTTTAATTAAATGGACCCAATTAATAAGGATTACAAAATATTTCGAGTATATATGAAATAGACCAAAATCCTTCAAAAGCCTCTCTTGGAATCATAAAAAATTAGATGATTTGACCGAGAAACCAAACTAGTCAAATTATTGACTAAATCCGTCAGTTGACTGACAGTTGCCCAACCCCCCATGGTCGGTTGACCGATAGGATCAATAGCCTATCAAATTTCTTCAAATCAACTACCGTTTCATTCGGTTGACCGATTGTTTTCTCGATCGACCGATTGAATTAGAATATCTCTAGTTCTACTTCCAAAACATATTGTTTTGATTAGTCAACTAATCCCTTTTGCTGGTTGACCGAATTGACCCAAAAGCTTATCAATTTATACTTTAAATCCCATTTTCACTTAAGTTATTAACTAAACTCATTTCACATAATTAGCACATAATAAAACACACTTTAGGATCTTAAACTTATCACTTCTTATTATTACACATAAAATTATTTCATTTTAAGTGTCGTGTTTGATCCTAATTTGGGTTGCATTAAGAGTATATAGTTAAAGAATTGTTTTCACCTAATTGTCTTTACGGTTTTCAAAACTCTTCATATCTTCATCATTTCCATCTTGCACCCGTTATATTTTATTCGATAATTCCTCATCGAAGATTATTCTTTTTAGACACATTATATGGAACCACAAATCTTAAACCACTTAGTAAAAACATTAGTCGTATAAAAATATCAACACTTAATTGTTCATCTAAACATTGGATTCAACAGATATAGTGGTTGGTTGTTTCTTAGCCTGTGAAAAGAATCCGGGACTTTAAAGGTTGATTCTTAGCCTATAAAAATAATTGAGATTATAAGGATTTGGTTCTTGCCTGGTAAAGGAATCAAAGAATTAGTAGATTGCGAATCTCCATGGAGTTTTGGGGGACTGGACGTACGTACGAGTAGCTTGACGAATTAGGATAAATTCTTGTTTGATGCATTATTTATTTATTTTTGAATTGTTTGGGTATGCCTTTAGATTAAACACATTTTCACTGCTAATCAAGATAATAATCAATTTTGGATAATTGATAAGTTGTGTTTAAGTATTTAAATTACTTGAATTTTTTATCTACCCAATTCACCGTCTTTTTAAGTAGCTTTTTGGGCCAACAAAAGAAAATATTAGCTATATCTCAAAACTCATAAAATTATATTTTAAATAACTTAATAATCTCTAAACCTGTAAATCCACAATTAAAATTAACATATTGACCCATAAAGTTTAAAATATTTTTTTAACTACCGAAATAACCCCTTAAAAATTTTTAGGTACATTTTAAATGACGCAATAGACCCAATTATTTTTTAAATATTCTAAAATGAAATTAAAAATATGCATATGCGAAAATTGGAACTTACATCTATTGTAGATCAAAATATTGTTATTACAATTTTTTAGAAAAAATAAATGTGTATTGATATTTTTTATTTTTTTTAAATTGGGGATAAATATAAGAAAATTATAATTTTTATGGGAGTTTTACCTAATTATTAAAAAGTTCGTGAATTTAGTTTGATGAGGTATTTTGGGGCACCACTGAGTCAGCACTTGGGACCCGACTACGTGTCTGTCCTCGTATTGACATATATGTATTCCAAAATTCAAGCGCCATGCTGGAACATACGCCGACAACGACTCCTCTTTGGAATCCCATTTACACCCAGGGTGGAGTAAGGTGCCCTACAAAAACATGCCACCTTGAGTTCTGCGCTATGCCCAAGGCAACCAAATTTTGGGGCTTAGCCGTTTACCTCGACCGGCTCCCTATTTCAGCTCGTTACTCCTCCAGGACTCTACAGATCTCTACTCTCCTCCACCAGGTTACCACCACAGGCCTAATGAAGGCCCACGGGCTTCGCCAATTGGGCCCAAAAGCTCAAGCCTAATGATTATCTTCTAAACGCCTCAGATTATCGGTTAAACAAAGAGTTTCGACTAATTAACCATGTTTAGGCCTGACTAATAATCTCCAACGCCTATAGATATCAAGGGTTATGCAAGCTCGAGGGTACACTTGATTACACGCTTGTATTGAGTTCACTTTCTTACTGGACAAATCTATAGACCGTTTCTCGCTGAGTATTGATTCTTACGCAGGAGGGGTTTCACCAAGAAAAATCCAAGTTGTAGCCTTCCGCGAGTACATTCCCCAAAGAGAAGGGCTCTAGACATAGAAGCTTAGTCCTCCCATGTCCTAGCATAGCACACTTGAAGAATTTTTAATCGCCGACTCCACCTTAGTAAGAGGACCCACCTGTCATCCGATTGGACCATACTCGAGGTGTGTCCTATTTTTATAGACCAATAATTTGGCACCATCTGTGGGAACTGTACAAAAAGACTTATCCTGATCATTGCTCTTTTCTCAGTTGAGCCTGGATTATCAAAAAGTCTGGTTAGACAGACATACCCAAAACAGAAAGAAAGATAAGACATTCTGGAACTCCAAGGGAACACCCCTCCAACTCCCACCAATGAGGATAACTATCCCTTCTAGGACCAAGCAAAATCGTCCACTCTACCACGTGGGGGTTGCGGGACAGACCTCTGAAGCTATGGAGGCATCTCAGGTTGATTTTCTTGAATGTTAAATGTGAGAGTTCAAGTCGTGTGTATATCTCCTCCTTCTACGGTTGTCGCTGCCCCATGTTCAAGGTAGACGAGTGATAGGTGTAAATTACCTATATATTTTCAAACCGAATTTGTTAGTTTTCGAGTACATTTACTACGTTTTTAATACGTTTTAATATGTTTTTACTCTTTTTGTATTAAAACAGGTGTGTCGGCTGAAAATGTATGAAATCGAAGCATAAACGATCAAATCGTATCGAGAACGGTTGTAGAATAGTGAAAAAATGAGCAAGGTGTCAAAATTCTGAAGGAAGCCCACCGCCGCGGTATCCAAACCACCGCCGCGACAGTGAAAATACTGAAAAAAACTAATTCTGACTGAAAGCCCACCGCCTAGGCGGTGAACCAGTAAAATCTTTTCCCACTCCAGCATTAACTCCATTGCCTCAGTGAACCTTATCCGACATACTCCACCGCCTAGGCGGTGAATCCCACCTCCTAGGCGACCAACTCTGTACAGTTTAGATATTCATTAGATATTTTGTTGCCTATAAAAACCCTTACCCTCCTCCTCTTCTCCGGTGGAACCAGCCCCCAACCTCTTAGGACATATTTTAGGGTGAGTTTGAGAGGTTTTTGAGGGAGCGTTCTCAACCCGAGGTGGAAGATGAAGAGAAAAGCGATCGTTCGACGGTTCTAGCGCCAATTCTTCAGATATCAGCTAAGTTGCTTGTTTCTTCTCTTTATTTTCTTCATTTTGGTAGTTGTAGAGTATGTTTACACCATTTTACTTTGTATACGTGGTTATGTCCATTGGTTAAATATATGTTGTTTAGGGATTATTAATATAATTTATGAATACGTTGTTTAATTGTGTTTATGTTTTGTTTGCGGATGTTCTTCTTTATTTTGATCGTGTGTGCCGTATTATTTGTTTATCATGTTATGAGAATGATGTTATGAGAATATGGAGTTTGACAAATCCTGGATTCAGACTAGAATAAACGAATGCCACGATCCAATAACCCGGTCAGGAGTTGGATTGTGGATAATCGATGACATTGGGGCAAGACTCACGTGACCTAGAGTCATTAAGACATTGAGGGGGACTTCAGCGTTGACATGAAGTTACGTATTCTCTCTTCTTATACTCGGGAGAGGTGACGGGGGAGTTTTAGAACTGAAATTGTCGATAGGGTAAACACAACGCGACGATCCAATAACCCGGGAGGGAGTTGGATTGTGGGCAATCGATGATGTTGGGGCGAGACTCACGCGGCCTAGGGTCATTAAGACGTTAAGGGAGACTTCGACATTAACACGAAGTCGTATATTCCCCCGTCTTATACTCGGGAGAGGTGACAGATGAGTTTACGAACTGAGATTGTCGGATAAATCGAACGCCGTTAATATAAACTAAAACTAGATCGAACACGTATTCGTAAACGAAACTAATCCCTAGACAACCTATTCTCTCAAAACTATCTCAATATAATATTAGTGTAGTTAAATTAGTATTTTAGTATTAGTAATTAAATAAATTCCATTTTTATGGCCTAGATAAAATGAGTTTATGACAATCGCGGTACTCAATAGTAATCTCAACCAATCCCTGTGGATACGATACCCAACCGAAAGGTCCATTATACTAAAACTTGATCCGTACGCTTGCGGTGAAAGTGGCAGTGTATAAATAGCGGCCACCAAGTTTTTTACCGCCTAGGCGGTAAAAAATCATAAACTTGGTTCACGTTTCCACCACCTAGGTGATAAAGCCATCGCCTAGGCGATCATTCTAACCGACATAACTACCACCTAGGCGGTGACCTCTACACTAGATTAGATATTATTTTAGATATTTTATGATATTTTGATCTCTATTTTCTCATCTTCTCCTCTCCATTCGGCCAAGAGACCTCCATAGACTTTAGGAGGATAGTAGAGAGGTTTTGGGAGTGCTCATTCAAATCCTAAGGAGAAGATCACATTGCCAAGAAGGGGGAGCGATCTCGAAACATTTTTAGTGATAAATTTTTTGACTAGGCTACGTTTCTCTTGTTCCTTCTTTTATTTCTTAACTTAGGATTGTTGTTTGAGAATGTTTAGATTAGTTTTCATTGTATAACCGGCTATGGCCATGAGCTAAACGGTTTTTTGTCCAGGGATTAATGTAAATTTATGAAAATGTTGTTTTGTTGAGTTTCTATTTCGTTTGCGGATGTTCTTCGTTATTTTGATTGTGTATGCCGTATTGTTTGTTTATCATACTTAGAATGATATTATGAGGATACAGGGTTTGACAAATCCCGAATTTGGACTAAAATAAACGAACGCCACGATCTAATAAACCCGTGAGGGAGTTGGATTGTGTACAATCGATAACATTGGGGCAAGACTCACGTGACCTAGGGTCGTTAAGACGTTGAGGAGGACTTCGACATTGAGTCGAATTCATGTATTCCCCTGTCTTACACTCGAGAGAGGTGGCGGTGGAGTTTTAGAACCAAGATTATCGATAAGGTAAACACAACACACCAATCCAATGTCGGATAAGTCAAACACTGTTAACGTAAACTAAAGCAAGACCAAACATGTTTACAACACGTTTTTGTAAACAAAAGTTAATCCCTAGGCAATACTTTCCCTAAATCATCTCATAGTAATATTAGTATATTTAATTTAATTAGATTAATTAACTTAGTATTAGTATTATTAATTTTTAAACACATTTATTTTTGCCTAGATAAAGTTAGGTTATGATAAATGCGGTACTCAATAATAGTCAAAACCAATCCCTATGGACACGATAATCGTAACTCTCCCGATCTATACTAAAACTTGACCTCGTATACTTGCGAGTGAAAGTAGCGGCTTATTCACGCGCTACCAAGTTTTTGGCATAGTTGCCGGGGATTGGATTGAGTTACCGTTGATATTATGAGTAAATAACTTGATTTTAATTTAGGCATTTTTTTAGTGTATATAATTTTTCTTTGTAGTTTTTTTTTTCTTTCTTATGCAGGGTACTTGGCGATGCTAAATCGACGGGTATTGATGTATCCATTTCGACGGGATTCCAAGTCATTTTATAGTGCGTGGCCATGCATATAAGCCAGTGAGGTGCCTTGGGTAACGTTAAGTTAACGACGTTAACCTATTTTCTATTCAAATTTACCCTTGGCCATTTTCCCAAAACCGATCCAAGCCCTATTAATCATTTTAAACCTCCGAACCTACATTAGTGGAGAATAGATCCCGGGTCAGGTGTATGGATTCGCTTTACCTTAAAGGTTTTAGTCATGAACTATATTGAGGGATAATCCTATCTAATCAATGAATAGTAGTATATTTGAGTTTAATCACATACTTAAACAGGATCTAGAATGGCGCTTACTATTTTTTAACGTTGAAATTCTAGATTACATGGTGTGATTTATGCTTGAACTTCATAGGATTGGAGGCCGATGAGGGAAAATCTTTCGGCCGGTAGATGATAATCAAAACTTACACATTTTCGTTTTTAGTGTTTTTCGTTTTTAGTTTTCAATTTCGTTGTTAGTTTTTATATTTTCTTGTATTGTGTGGGTGTTTTGCTCGAGGACTAGCAAAATTCCAAGTTTGGGGGTATTTGATAGGTGTAAATTATTTATATAATTCCAAACCGAATTTGTTTGTTTTCGAGTACGTTTACTACATTTTTAATATGTTTTTATTCTTTTTATATAGAAACAGATGTGTAGGGTAAAAAGGTATGAAATCAAAGCATAAACAATCAAATCGTATCAAGAACGGTCAGAGAACGATGGAAAAATGAGCAAGGCAGCTAAATTCTGAAGAAATCCCACTGCTGCGGCATCCAAACTACTGCCACGGCGGTGAAAATGCTGAGAAAAACCAATTCTAACTGAAAGCCCACTACTTAGGCAGTGAACCAGCAAAATGTTTTCCCACTCCAACGCTGACTCCAATGCCTCGGCGAACCTTAACCGACATACTACACCACTTAGGCGATGAATCCCACTGCCAAGGCAATCAACTTTGAACAGTTTAGATATTTATTAGATATTTGTTTGCCTATAAAAACCCTTCATCTCCTCCTCTTCTCCGGTGGAACCACCCCCCAACCCCTTAGGCTATATTTTAGGGTGAGTTTGAGAGATTTTTGAGGGAGAACTCTCAATGCGAGGTGGAAGTTGAAGAGGAAAGCGATCGTTCGACGGTTCTAGCGCCAATTCTTCGGATATCGGCTAAGTCGCTCGTTTTTTCTCTTTGTTTTCTTCATTTTGGTAGTTGTAGAGCATGTTTACGCCATTTTACTTTGTATACGTGGTTATGGCCATTGGCTAAACATAGGTTGTTTAGGAATTATTAATATAATTTATGAATACGTTGTTCAATTGAGTTTGTGTTTTGCTTGCGGATGTTCTTCATTATTTTGATTGTGTGTGCCGTATTGTTTGTTTATCATGTTATGAGAATGATGTTATGAGAATACGGGGTTTGATAAATTCCAGATTCAGACTAGAATAAACGAACGCCACCATCCAACAACCTGGTCGGGAGCTGGATTTTGGACAATCGATGATGTTAGGGCAAGACTCATGTGACCTAGAGTCGTTCAGACATTGAGGAGGACCTCGGCGTTAACGTGAAGTCAAGTATTCCCTCGTCTTACACTCGGGAGAGGTGACGGGGGAGTTTTAGAACTGAGATTGTTGATAGGATAAAAACAACGCGATGATCCAATAACCCAGGAGAGGGTTGGATTGTATGTAATCGATGACGTTGGGGCGAGACTCACGCGGCCTAGGGTTATTAAGACGTTGATGGGAACTTCAACATTGACACGAAGTCGTGTATTCCTCTGTCTTACTCTCGGGAGAGGTGGCGGACGAGTTTACGAATTGAGATTGTCAGATAAGTCGAACGCCGTTAATATAAACTAAAATGAGATCAAACATGTATTCGTAAACGAAACTAATCCCTAGACAACCTATTCTCTCAAAACTACCTCAATATAATATTAGTATAGTTAAATTAGTATTTTAGTATTAGTAATTAATTAAATTCCATTTTTATGGCCTAGAGAAAATGAGGTTATGACAATCGCGGTACTCGATAGTAATATCAATCAATCCCTGTGGGTACGATACCCATACGAAAGGTCCATTATACTAAAACTTGATCCGTACGCTTGCGGTGAAAGTGGAAGCACATAAGTATCGGCCACCAACCAGCTCTCCTGACTATAGTTCTTGAGGAGCCACCTCAAGACCGCGATATTATCATGACCACTTCGAATAGGCATATACCCAAGGCCTGGCCTCCGCCTCGTAACCCTGAGTTTGTAGGACAAGAGAGGGTCCCTAAGCTAATGCCAAGACTTCCACCTCCTCCACCGCTTAAATTTGTGCCAAGGGACCTGTCTCTGTCCCCTAATGATCGAGCTTTTTATCGGCCAGCCAGTTTTGATATTAGAGGCCAACGTGAATGTGAAGTTGGTTCCTACTCACCTTTCTCCTATCATATTGTGGCATGAACTACGAGCAATCGTATACGGGGAGAGCCCCGACCAAAGGAGGTTGTGTAACATCGCCTCGCTGATATGGAAGCCCACATCCAGGAGGTGCAAGAAGGCTGGGTAGGACCGAGTGTTATTGTGGAGGTGAGGTCTCCTTTTGTCGAGGAAGTTATGGAAGAAGAAGCTCCAAGGCATTTCACTCACCCCTAGATGATTCCGTATGATGGGACGTCATATCTTGTTGACTACTAGTCCATGTTCAAGTATCATATAGACATGCAAATGACCTCTGTATCTTTGCGGTGCAAAGCGTTTCCCATCACTCTTACAGGTGTGGTGATGTCCTGGTTCCAGGGTCTGAGGTCAGCATCCATCTCCACCTTCAGGGAGCTTGAGCATTTGTTCCAGACTCATTTCAACCACTCTTGATAGAGGCTAAAGACTATAGCTCATATCCTTACTCTTTGGCATAAGCCCACTGAATATTTCGGACACTAAATTGAGCACTTCAATTGAGAAGAAAATGCATGTAATAACCTCCTTGAGAGTGTAGCACTAACTGCCTTTGTTGATGGGCTCTAGTATCAGGGGTTTTCCTATAACCTCTACTCCAACCTTGTTCCCACTCTCAATCAAGCTCTAGATCGTGGGGTTAGATTCCATGGAACTGACCTCCGTGGTGTATCTAGGAGAGAGAGAAAATGAGTAAACAAGTCGAGGGAACCAAAGAATAGAGGTTCAAATAAATCCCAAGGCTTGAGAAGATTACAAATTGAAGGGAGGTTCAGACCCTTTCCAAGAGACAAGAGGCTACTTCCTCCTCTCGGGTGTTACCAACCAGAGTTCACTCCACTCATGGCCTTGGTGGCCACCGTTTTTGTAAAAAACTCAGGGCAAGACTTATTCCCTCCTCCGTCACTCCTAAAAATAAAGCCGACCAGAAGGTTAATGACCAAGTACTGTGAGTTCCACCAAGACCGATACCACTCCATAAAGAATTGGTTCAAGCTCCGATAAGAGATTGAAGCCCTCATTCGAAGAGGCTATCTCGGGAACTATGTCCGGAGAAGAAATCAGGAGCAGCCTGACGGGGATGAACCATAGGGAGAGCCTCGAGCCCAAAGAAGAAGGGAAAACTGCAATTGTCCATCACCCTAGGGGGATTAGGCTAGAGGGGATCACCAGTGCTTAGATGGTAAAATCAATTTCCATGACAGATTCAACTCCAGAGACATACAGAGTCACTAGGTTTATACGTCTAGGCACATATGATTTTGAAATAGTAGAGGGTGTGCTGCTTAGTCACCTGGGAAGAGCTAATCATCTAAAGCGCTACTTCTATTGGGAAGATCCACTGTTGTAAACAACTTCTAGTTTGTGTAAAGTGTTTTTCAATTTTGCTTAGCAAAATAAAAAATGTCTTTTGTGAAATGTGCCTTGTGATTTCTCCGATAAATGGAATTTCGACCCCCTGCGTTACGAGTAATTCTCCGGATCAACATCCTGACTCCTGGCATCGCAAATGATTATCCTCAATGGTATTTCAACTCCCTGAGCCACATCCTGGCTCTCAGCATTGCGGATGATTCGCTACGGTTGCATTCCACCCCCCTAAGTCACGGATGATTCTCCATATCACCATCCCAACTCTCGGGATCGCGAATAATTTTCCTCAACGGTATTCCAACCACCTAAGTTGTATCCCAACTCTCAACATCACAAATGATTCTCCACGACTGCATTTTAACCTCTTGAATTGCAGATTATTTTTCAGATCACCATCCCGACTCTCAACATCATGAATGATTTTCCTCAATGGTATTCCGACCCCCTGAGCTATATCCCGACTCTCGACGTCATAGATGATTCTCCACGGTTGCATTCCGACCCCCCGAGTCACAGATGATTCTCCAGACCAGCATCTCAACTCTCGGCATCGTTAATAATTCTCCTCAATGGCATTCCGACCCCCTGAGTCGTGGATAATTCTCTATCTAACATCCCGACTCTCGGCGTCACAAGTGACTCTCCACAAGCCTTATCCTGGCGCTGAGCATCGAGGGTGACAACCAGACCCTCTCCGAAAATCAATAGTTCGTACCTGGGAAAAGACTAATGTTATCTACCAAGGGCGAGACATTAATCGGGTCTAAGGGCCTGCAACCAAGTATCTTTCCCCACCATTCGACTATAAGTCTAGCATTCTAAAAGGGAAAATACTCCTGCATGGACTAAATGGAGAAAACCTGAAATGGTTTTTGAATGAGCCTGACTACGAAGAACTCATAGATGACTGGCCACGAGGGACCAACCACCATGTTGCACCCCTGCGGACTGAGAGGATCAGGTACCCTAGGGAACCCTTATCCTAAGTCCAAAATATGATTTTCTTACAATTAACTCGTGTCTCAGACTGTGGTTTAGTAGTCTATGGTCCTAGGTAGAGACAAGAAGTTTTTTGATATTTTTTTTTAAATTTTACAACCCTAAAAACGGGACCAAGTAAAAAGCGACTTGGCAAAAATGTTGGAAGAAATTAGTAGACTCTGAAGTACCCTGGCTTTGTCACTCACAAGCTCGTGTGTAGAAAAATAGAAATAAGTGAAAAAGGAGTCTACAAAATCCTAAGTGCTGAAGAAGCAACGGTTCAGAGCTCAGCGATATTATGGATGGCACTGTCTACCATCTTGAAAAATCTTATGCCCATAGAGTCGGTAGAAGAATCAGAATACAGGTATTGGATAGCCGTCATGGTGGTCTTCCCAAGGGCGTTGTCCAAGGGTTTACCCTCAGTGCCCCATAACCAGAATCGTCAGGTTTGATGGGCACAACCCTACCGTGCTACTTCTAGCTGGCAAGGTCCAGATGGCGACGGGCACCGCCTTGCAGCGCTACTCCTATCCTGTAAGGTCCAGAAGTCGACCTTCTCCACAAACACCATTTAGGAGTGTTGTCCATAAACTTCATTTCATATTCTCTAGCTGATATCATCATATCTTGTGCCTACCACCCTGTTGTGCTGCCTCTGGCCGACAAGGCGTAGAGAGGGTCCTTCTCCAAATGTATCGACCAGAGGTCTAAACGAGCAACACTCGGACATGCTAAAGGACTTCCACATCAGGCCTCACCCATCGAGAAGGTCATGACGAAAAAGACTGTCAGAGTGGAAAGTCAAAGACTCGAAGGTGCAAGGTGCGAAAGAGCTAGGCAGGGTGTAGGGTACAAAAGGAATGGTAAAACTTAAGGGAGGCAAAGTTGCCCCCTAAAAAAAAGAGGGGGAGGGGGCGCTTCCCCTCCCCCCCCCCCCCCCCCCCCCCATGCTGGCCCTTTAGAAGGGCCAACCAATAAAAAAAAAAAAAAGAGGGAGGGAGGCGTTGCCCCCTAGGCTGGCCCCAGTAGGGGCCAGTGACATGCTACCCCCTTTTGGGAGCTAGTGCGCTCCCGTCCGAGCGGCCAGCAGGGGAGGGTGTACCACCTCACCCCTACCTATTTACAGCACGTACTCCCTTGGGGCTTATCTTTATCTTTTCCGTGGTGAATGCTAGTTCGTGCTCAAGGCTTATTCACGATGAACGTGTGTCATCCCGAAAATTGAAAACATTTGGGGTTGCCCCTACCGTGCTACCTAACCCCAAACCTTGACCGTATGAGAGCCTATTCCAAATAAGCTCATCAGGAAAAAACAAACTCTTGAAAAAATATCGATCAGAGGTGTTTCTCACGCTTCGAAGTCTCTAGGATGCCTGTTCCAACCAGGAATTGATATCCCTGCCCACCTCGCTTTTCTCGCTGCGTAGGGCTAGGGGGAAACTGATGAGGGTATTTTTGAGAACCACTGAGTCAGCACTTGAAACCCAGCCACGTGTCCGTTCTTGTAGTGACATGGACGCATTCCGAAATTCGAGTACCATGTTGGAACATATATCGATCACGGCTCCTCCGTGGAATATTATTTACACCCAGGGCAGAGCAAGGTACCCTGTAGGGACGTGCCGCCCTAAGCTCTGCACCATGACCAAGGCGGCCAACTTCTAGAGCTTAGCCATTCACCTCGACCGGCTTCTAATTCTAGCTCATTTCTCCTCTAAGACTCCACGAATTTCTACTCTTCTCCACCAGGTTACCACCACAGGCCTAACAATGACCCACAATCTTCGCTAAATGGGTCCAAAAGGCCAAGCCTAGTGATTATCTCCTAAATGCCCAAGATTATCGTGTAAACACATGGTTTCGACTAATTAACCGTGTTTAGACCTGACTAATCATCTCCAACACACACACACACACACATACACATACACATATATATAAGGGGCTATGAAAGCCCAAGGTACGTTTGATTATGAGTATGCATTGAGTTCACATGCTTACTTAACGCATCTATGCACCTTTTCTTTCTAAGCACTGATTCTCACGCCGGAGGGGCTTCGCTGGGATAAATCTTAGTCTAAGCCTTCTACAGGTACACTCCCTAAGGAGTAGTACTGGACATAACAGGTCAGTCCTCTCCGGACCCAACACAGTACACTAGAAAATTTTTCAACCACTAACTCTACCTTAGTAAGAAGACCCACCGGTCATCCGAATGGGCCATACTCAAGGTGTGTATTATTTTTATACACCAACACAGTTAATCCCACATTACTCCAAATGGATATGTCCAACGAAACTAATCTACTATGTTTAAAATATAAATACTTGATAATGATAATCTATATATAAATCAGGATAGATACATATTTTAAAGGTTTGGATCAATATTAGGGAATTAGAGACGTGATGTGGAGGATAACATTACACTTGCAGACATCTTAACACATCATTATGAATTTGACATCTACCATTGGCATGAAGTTTTAATATTTTTTAAAACATGAACTTTTCTATTTATTTCCCATTTTCTAAAGGGAAGCAAAATTCTACGACTAACTCGTATTTTTCGGTTTTATGGGTATTTCGGCCCCGTTCGGTTAGGCTCCATTTGGTTAGTGTTTCCATTCCATTCCAACCCAACCCAACCCAACCCAAATATTTTGGGTTTTATTTTTTGGAACGCGTTTGGTAAACACATAACTCAACCCAACCCAACCCAACTCAAAAAATGAGAATTGATTCTTAAAATCCTAAGGAAATGAGAAACAAAAAAAACTTTTGTTTTTGCGCCCAAAAAATTGAAACAATTTTAGGGACACATTAGGCATTTTTTTAAATGTTAATGATCTGCTCTTCGATCCCCTCATTCTCTTTTTCTATTCTATTTTTATCTTTTTTTATCATTTTCCATTGTTATGCTTGCATCATTCTGGCTATCACCATCTTCGTCGACTGGTTCCTCCTCGCCGCCGTGGTCCGTTCACGACCGTTGACCGGCCATTGTCATCTTCGTCGAAGCTCACCGTCGTCCTCTTTGCTTCTATCGTTGTCTTTATCGAGGCTCATCATGGTCCGTTCACGACCGTCGATCGGCTATCGTCTTCGCTATCCTCACCATTGTCTTTGCAGAACTCGTTATCGTCTCCTTTCTCGTACTCTCCATCGAACAGATCGAACAGATTGAAATCATTTCTCCTCGCCATTGCTCGCCATTTTGATTTCGTTACTGAAATAACTAAATCGATTTAGGGTTCGATTTTGATTTTGTTATTAAAATCGATTTGGATTTTCGATTTCATTAATCAAATCAATTTAGGGTATGGATTTAGGGTTCAATTTCATTGCTGAATGTGCGGTATCATTATCTATTTTGATTTCGATTTCATCACAATTTTTTATTTCGAAATTAAAATCGATTTTTGGTTTGGTTCTTGATTTTTGTTTAGGGCTCGTTCTTGATTTTGGTTTAGGGTTGGTTCTTGATTTGGGGGTTTGGTTGAATTTCATGAAATTAATTTTAGGATTGATGCTTCATTTGGAGATTTTTGTTGAATTTGGGGGGTTTGGTTGAATCAATTTTATGATTGGTTCATGAAATCAATTTTAGGATAATATCGTTACCAAATGTGATTTTGTTCCCAGTACAAAAACAAATTTGTCGTTACCAAATGCAATTTTGTTCCCACTAGGAAACATAATTCTCAACTCAACTCAACCCAACCCATCCTAGTTGGGTTGAGAAAGGTGGGAACACTAACCAAACGCCACCTTAGTGTTTCCATTCCAACCCAACCCAATACAAAACTCAACCCAATCCAACCCAAAAAAAAAAAAGAGAATTGATTCTCAAAATCCTAAGGAAATGAGAAACAAAAAAAACTTATTTTTTTTGTGCCCAAAAAACTCAACCAAACCTAAGGGACACGCGGGGTATTTTTTGAAATGTTAATGAGATCCATGATCGACTTCTATTGAGTTCAGTTTTTTTTTTTCTTTTTTTTTCCATTCTTCTTCGTCCGTCCTTTCTACTCCTCGCCATTCTCCTCCGTTCGTTTCTCTCTGCAATTCTGCTCGTAGCCGTTCTCCTCTCGAAGATGCTCATCGTTGTTGCTAAAGTTCCTATGGTTAAAGCTCACTGTCCTTCACTCCTCCTCCTCTCTATTCTTCTCTACTATCTTCGCCGAACTTGTTCTCCGTCGTTACCCCCAAACTTGGAATTTTGCTAGTTTTCGAGCAAAATACTTACACTAAAATAAAAAACACAACTAAATTAAATAACATGAACAACCTAAACACAAACAATCTAAACATAACGATGTACGAGTTTTGAATTCTGCTATCGACCAAGTCATTTTTTCTCAACAACCTCCAGTCATATCAAGTTTAGGAGGTAAAACACACCATGTAGTGTTCTAGAATTTTGACATTCAATGATGGTGAATGCCATTCTAGATCCTTTTAACGTGTTTATGCGAGACTCAATAATATAGCTATCCAATGACTGGATTGGATTATCTACCAACTAAAGTCATAACTTAACCCGTAAAGGACTAGAATATCTATATGCCTGATTGGGGTCCACTCTCCACTAATGTAGGCTTGGAAGTTCATAAAAATTAGAAGGATTTGGTTCAGTTTTGGTATATTTGGCCAAGGGAATTTCGGAATAAAAAACAGGTTAACGCTGTGAACTTAATGTTACCCAAGGCTTAACGCTTGGCACATTCACTTTCGAACCTCCATAGATAAATTGGAAAACATTTAAGACCGACGTACTTACTTGTCAAAAAGAAACATAAATAAACTATATTTACATAGTGTTTTTTTTTTTCTTTTCACGAACCATACCCTCAAACTTATTCGATTATTATTATTTCGCGGGTGTGGTTTAAATGAAAGATAAATGACATTTGAGTACTCAAATATCAAACTAATCTGAAGTTCTCCCTAAACCCAACCGCTCACATCAAAAAGCATTTGAAACTGCTAACTTGATTTACTCCAATGTGCCTTTAATTTAGCGATATAGATTCGAAAAAAAATCAATTGACTAGGGTATTTGTTCATGTGTTCAGAATTGAATTGGAATTTAGACTTCGACAGGGTAACGAGGGATAAACATATAACATGGTGATAGGTGTAAATTACTTATCTATTTCCAAACAAAAAATTGTTAGTTTTTGAGTACGTTTATTATGTTTTAATAGATTTTAATATGTTTTTATGTATTTTTATCTAAATTAGGTGTTTGAGGTGAAAAAATATGTAAACTAATAAAAAACGATCAAATCGGATCAAGAACGGTGGAAAAATGGTGGAAATATACAAAGCCGGTACAGGTGCTGTAACTTCAAGGCTATTGTTGACTATTATTAAATCCTATTTTGGAATAACTCAAAACATGGAAGTTATATATATTTTTCTTATCTTTCTACAGGTTTTTGAATTACCTCAATCGGAGTTCCGACGAAGACGTTACAGCCAAAATACTAAACGATGTCACCGTCGCCGCCGCGGTAAAAATACAGGATGGGCAACATTTTCTCTGAATTCCCACTGCCGTATCCGTGATCCCATTGCCGCAGCCATCACTTCTATGCCAGTTTAGATATTATTTTAGATATTTTAGGATATTTTGATCCCTATTTTCTCCTCCTCTCTTCTCCATTCGGCCAAGAGAGCTCCATAGACTTTAGGAGGTTAGATTGAGAGGTTTTGGGAGTGCTCATTCAAATCCTAAGGAGAAGATCATGTTGCAGTGAAGGAGGAGCGATCTCGGAACTTTTTAGCGATCAATCTTCGGACTAGGCTAAGTTTCTCTTGTGCCTTATTTTATTTCTTAACTTAGGATTGTTGTTTGAGTATGTTTAGCTTAGTTTTCATTTTATAACCGGCTATGGCCATGAGCTAAATGGGTTTTTGTCTAGGGATTAATATATTTATGAAAATGTTGTTTTGTTGAGTTTGTGTTTGATTAGCGGTTGTTCTTCGTTTTTTTGATTGTGTTTACCGTATTGTTTGTTTATTATGCTTAGAATGATATATGGAAAATACGGGGTTTGACAAACCCTAGATTCAGGTTAGGGTAAACAAACGCCACGATCCAATGACCTAGTCGGGGTTTGGATTGTGGACAATCGATGACGTTAGTGCAAGACTCACATAACCTAGGTTCGTTAAGACGTTAAGGGGGACTTCTTTGTTTACTCGAAGTCATGTATTCCCCTGTCTTACACTTGGGAGAGGTGGCAGTGGAGTTTTATAACTGAGATTGTCGATAGGGTAAACACGACACGATGATCCAATAACCCGGTTGGGAGTTGGATTGTGTACAATCAATGACGTTGGGGCGAGACTCACGCGACCTAGGGTCGTTAAGACTTTGAGGGAGATTTTTGCGTTAACAAAGTCGCGTTATATCCCTCGTCTTACACTTGAGAGAGGTGGCGAGGGAGTTTATGAACTGAGATTTTTGGATAAGTCGAACGCCGTTAATGTAAACTAAAACGAGACCAATCACGTTTTTGTAAACAAAAGTTAATCCTTAGGCAATACTTTCCCTAAACATCTAATAGTAATATTAGTATAGTTAATTTAATTAGATTAATTAACTTAGTATTAGTATAATTAATTTTATTCAATTTATCTTCGCCTAGATAAAATTAGGTCATGATAGACGCGATACTCAATAATAGTAAAAACCAATCCCTGTGGACACGATAACCCTCACTCTCCCGATCTATACTAAAACTTGACCTCGTATACTTACGAGTGAAAGTAGCGGCGTATTTACGAGCTACCATATGGTTAGCTTAAAAGGTTCAAGCGACAAAAAAAATGCCTAAATCACGTCTCCTAAACTACCTCGCCTAGAATTTCGCCTCAAACTTCCCCTCAATCAGGTTCTAGAATCCTTAATTTGTCATGAGTTTGACTAATCGATAATCGACCTCAAATCAATTGAATGGAAATACATTGAGTCTATGTGCTCGTGCAAATTAGGATCTAAAATAATTTTCACCAAAATGCATTGTCATGCACACAGAACACATATGCATGGGTATTACCCTTGACCTTGAAAACAACCAGGGGGTAATATCATCATTGGGTAACAGCCCAGATGAACGTAAAACTCAACATGCAATAACAACAACACAAAAACATTCTAAACTAAACAAACATGCAATACGGTAAAAACAAGACAACATAAACTAACAATACTAAATACTACACATCACTTTAGAACTTAAAACGGACAGAGATGGATCCTAACTTATTTTTTACCTTGGCTTGCCTTCCAAGAAGCACGTGGTTTAATGTCCTTGGCCCTACATACTCAAAACGCCCTCAAGCTTAGCGAGATATTGCGCTGGATGGCTCGATCTTTCAACGAGACGTCTCATCGGCTCATGTGCGTGGCCTAAGCACTAATAAACAGTTCGGAATCCCATTGAAAGAAATGCATCAATACCTGTCGATCTAATATCTCCAAGTACCCTGCATAAGAAATAAAAATAAAACTACAAAACAAAAATTATATACAAAAGAAATGCCTAAAGTAAAATCGGGTCATTTACTCACAATATCGATAATAACCCAATCCCCGACAACGGCGCCAAAAACTTGTACGTGCGAATTTAATCGCTCATGTATGACTACTTGCAAGTATAAGAGGTCAAGTTTTAGTATAGATTGGGAGAGTAAGGGTATCGTGTCCACAGAGATTGGTTGTCGTTATTATCGAGTACCGTGTTTATCATAACCTAATTTTATCTAGGCAGAAAAGAATGATTTTAAATTAAAATATACTAAATTAATTTACTACTAATTAATCTATATTAATTATACTAATACGAGATGCTTAGGGGATGGATTATCTAGGGATTAACTTTATTTACTTAAACGTGTTTGATTTCGTTTAGTTTACAATAATGACATTCGACCTATTCGACAATCTATGTATCTTAAACTCATTCACTCCCTCTCCCGGGTGTTTAGTGAATGAATATATGACTTCGCGTTGACGCCAAAATCCCCCTCGAATGTCTTTTCGAACACATAGTCATGTTAGTCTTGACCTAACATCATGAATTGTACTCTTTCTAACGCCCTACCGGGTCGTTAGAAAGTTGCGTTGTGTTTACCCTAATCTGAATCTGGGATTACCTCTCCCGAGTGTTTAACCCCATATTCTCATTATATCTAAACTAGTATATAATCATAGAATAATAACAAACACAATTAGAATAACGAAGAACAATCATTAAAGAAACACAACTCAAACAAACTACATTTTTTATAAATAATATTAATCCCTTAGATAATCCAAGTTTAACCTGTGGCCATAACCATATTTATAATTAAAATTGAGCTAAACATGAGCTAAACATGCTCAAACAACTATTGAAGTTAAGAAATAAAATAAGAAATGGATGAACTTAGCTGTAGTCTAAAGTTTAGCCGCTAAAACCGTTCAATGATCGCTTCTCCTTCTCTGCGTGGTAATCTTCTCATTTGAAATTATTTAAGCACTCCCCAAACTCTCTCTATTCTATTCTAAGCCCTAAGGGCTCTAAAGGGTAGTAGCATGAAAGATAGATTGAAAATGAGGGAGGAGAGGGGATTAAATAGAGAAAATATCTAAAAAATTATCTAATCTAGTGCAGAGCTGACCGCCGCAGCGGTGGGTATGTCGGTTAAGCCATGGCCTAGGCGGTGAAGTCAGTGGTAGAATCAGGGACCATCATGTAGTTTCACCGCCGCGGCAGTAGATGTCTAGTAAGATTAGGCCCTCTCTGTATTTTCACCGCCGCAACGGTGGTCTAGATGCCACAACGGTAGGCTGCTATTTTCTGAATATTGCCTCCGTGCTTGTTTTTTCCATCGTTCTTCCACAATTTTTTGTCCGATTTGATCGTTTACGCTTCATTTTCATACATTTTCACCCCCACACACCTAATTTATACCAAAAAAAAAAAAAAACTAATTAAGACGTAATAAAATACTATAAAAACACTCAAAAACTAACTTAATTCGATTTGGAAATAGATAGGTAAATTACACCTATCAACCGTCTTTGCCGAACTTGTTCTCCTCCGTCTTCGCCGAACTCATCTTCGCTCTCTTCCATCTTCGCCGGCCTCACTGTCGTCTTCGAACAAATTGAATAGGTTTAGGTTTCGATGATCGTGATCGAATAGGTTTAGGGTTTCAAAATCATGAAATCAATTTCGATTTTTAGGGTTTTGAAATCATGAAATCGATTATGATTTCAATTTCGATTTTCCATTTTGATTTTGATTTCTATGCTCAAATCGTTTTAGTGTTTGATTTTTGAATTTAGTTTATGGTTTCAATTTCGATTTCATTACTGAATTTTGATTTGGATTTCATTACTAGTTTTTTATTTCAAATCGATCTAGGGTTGATTCTTGATGTAGGGATTTTGGCTGAATTTGGGGGTTTGGTTGATTTGGAGATTTTGGCTGAAATCAACTAAGATGGGTTGGATTTTACCAAATGTGATTCTGTTTCCAATACAAAAAAAATAAAAATTTGTCGTTACCAAATGCAATTCTGTTCTTAGAAGAAAACAGAATTCTCAACCCAACCTAACCTAACCCAGTTGGGTTAAGAAAAGTGGGAACACTAACCAAACGCCACCTTTGTTTTCTCGGTTGCTTATTTTTCATGTAATATTATTTTTATTTGTTTCACATTTTTATATTTTTTGTTTTTATAGGTTTACGTGGTCTTGATTTATCTTAATTGTTCTAATGTAGTTAAATCAAATAAGAAGTTACAACTAACTTCCTTTGCTAAAGAACAAAATTGAAATCAAGGAGAAAGTAACATGAGTTTCTTTCTTATTTTAAATTGTAAAGTTCTTTTCTTTTCAATTTATTTATTTTAGTTTAGTTTAACTCATGTTTGATTATGGTATTATTTTAATAGTTGAATACCTATATTATTGGATATTGATTGTGCTGTATTTGTATTTAGTGATGACATTTAAATATTGATTATTGTTGATTTTTTGTTTTTTGATAAAATACATAGAGAATGTTGTATAAATAAAAGAGATTATATCAAAAAAAAAATTCAAATTTTCAGGCACGGATTATGGGTAGTATATAATAAAGAATATTTTTTTATTTAACCCTTATTTAAGAGTTTGTTTAGTAAAGAGCCCTTTTAAAGAATTGTGTTGTAATTTAGTCTATTTTTCAAAACATTGTTAGTGTTTATTCCTTAACAAATGCTGAATGTACATATATATCGTTGTGTACATAATGGAGAAACTCTAATCCTCCATTCATTTTCACCACCTCTTTTTTTTTTTTTTTTTTCTCTTTCTCTCTTAACTGCAAGCCTCGTATCACCAAAGTGGTCTGCCTCCGTACAACTTACTCCAGCCATTACCACTCTCGAACTCTATCCGCTGCGAACAAGTCGCCGTCATTGATCGGTCTGCCGCCCACTCTTTCTCTCTTGGCATGACATTCATGTGGTTCATGTCCTCTTTTTTATTTTTTCTCTCTCTCAAATCTGGAAAATTCCATATCCTCCATTTGTGTGGTTCGTGGTCGTTGTTTGTGTGGTTCGTGGTTTGCCTTTCGTGGTCGCCATTCTATTTCTCTCTCCACTTCTCAGATCTAGAAAATTTCCAATATAAGAAAATTCCAGATCCATCATTCATGTGGTTAGTGGTCGCCATTCGTGTGGTTCGTGGTTCAATGTTCTCTCTCTATCTCTCATATCTGAGCAAATTATAGATCCATCGTTCGTGGCAGTTCGTGTGTTTCGTGTTCTCTTTCTCCACATCCATTTTCCCGATATAGATCCAGAATTTTTAAATTTGAAAAATTTCCAGATCTGGTCTACTACTCTTCGCTGCTTCATCGTTTTCCATTGTCGTTTGTCGTTTGCCATTGCCTTTTGATGTTAACCACTGCCGCTAAATTTTCCAGATCTGGAGTTTTGTCTGATTATTGATTGTGATTGTTTTTTGTTGATCTTTTTATGTTTTGTGATTTTTTTAAACCGGGTTTGTGTTTTGATGAATGTTCATTGTAGTTTCGTGAATGTTCACACCGGTTTGTTTTTCATTGATCTTAGGATTTTTTCAATGTTTTTTTATTTGTGTCGAAATATTGAGTGAACATTCACACCAGTCGCAAAAGTGTGCATTGATAACTTTTTTTTTTTTTTTATCTTAGTTTTTTGTTGAATGTTCTTGATAAATTGTTTTGATACGTCACTCTCGTTGATTTTTGTTGGAGTTGTGTTTATTGATTTGTAATTTTTCTTATTTGATCGTTTTATTTTTTGTGAATGTTCATACTAGTTTTTGTTTTTGTGAATGTTCATGTAATTTAACGAAATGTTCACATCGATTTATTTTTCGTTGGTCTTAGTTTTTTTCAATATTTTTTATTGTTTTTGTTATTTAGTAAATGTTCATAGCGATTTGTTTTTTGTTGTTCTCGGTTGATTTTAGATTTAACTTTTCATTATTTTTTACACTTTCTCCCTGAATATTCACAATAATTTTGAATAGTAGTGTGAATGCTGATAACAAAAGAACATAAATTTTCTTTTACGCAATTTTTATGAACATAAAAAATAAAATAAAAAAATAATAAAATAAAAAAAAATAAAATAAAAAAACATAAAATAAAAGAATTTGTGAGCGTAACAAAAAACATATTTGATCACATGAAAACTGTGAACATTCACAGCAGGACAATTAGCCCGTTAACAAGTATTAAAATGTTTAAAAATAATAAAATAAAAACGTGAATGTTCACGTCTTACTATATTTACAATTTTATAAAATGATATTTTATGTAAATTATATGACCAAAAGAACAATTGATTATTTTTTTAAATAATTTTTTTTTTTTATAATAGTAGACCTTTTTAATAGAAAATATATCTTCAATAATGATTTTTCCATAACCATATAAACGTTAAAACTAATCCATATCCATCGTCGGCTGAAACACAGTAACGTGGTATGGTCGTAACAAAGGCACCTGCATGTTGGACACGTGTTGCACATCTTGGCAGCTTGAAGGATCCAGCTGCAGGATCCACAATATATATACCTATACTTGACACACTCCAACCTTCATCTGGAATCAGAAGGATATCCTTACGTTACATACACAATTGGTAGAGAGAATCTCGAGAGAGAGAGATGCATAGTGTAAAGGAGAAGGTGAGTAACGCAGCTAGTTCTGCTAACGAACATATTGACATCTACAAAGCTAAGGCTGAAGAAAAGGTACTCATGCGCCACTCTTTCCATTCTCCATATCCAGTTTACAGCATATATAAATTAACACCTTTAGCATCTAACTAGCTAAGTTTTTTTGTTCGATTTTTTAAAAATCAATAACAAAAAAATAAAAATTGTACCAGAGACATGATTTTTTCTTTTTCCGAATAAATCCCTAATTACAAGGCCAAATTTAGCAAGATCCCCTCAAACACCAAAATAAGATCCTCCACTACAAATAGTGGTCTAGGTTTCTATATTCTGACACCCTTTGGACTCTTAAGTGCCAAACTATATCATCTATTTGAGCACTAGACATGTGTAAGTCCTGAACCTAATTTGGCACTATCAGAAGACACCACCACTACCTGAAATTACAACCATTATGGCAATATTTAATCTGTCCCGCCAACGTTCCTCCATCCACTTTATGATCGCCCTGGATCAATCCGAGCGCTTTGGGGTCCGAAGCCTTTCTGATGCACATTCCTTACCTTTGTTCTTCAGAGCCCCTGCACTGCACAGATGGAAGGGACCCATCGACATGACTATCAACCCCACCCCAATTTCTCTATACAGAACACTTCACCCTTTACAACTTATAACCCAAAATCTACAACAGGATTCTAATTTTCTCATTTCCATTCTCTTTCTAATCCACTGTAACAAACAATGAAATTCCTTCACTCCCTCCCAAAAGTACATTAAAATCACACTTCACTCGCCTCCCAAAAGTACATGAAAATCGCACTTCACTCACCTCCCATACTAGATGTCCCCGACCCTTTTTTCACATTAAATTTTAGAGCATCCCTAAGGATGGAGCTCCAATCTACTGCAGTTCTAAAGGACCTGGAAGATCTTCAACATTCTCTCACTCCCTGAATTGCCACTACAAGGTCCCTAATTGAGTATGCTAGGTCAAGTCTCTTATCTTGGCTAGCACCTATAATCCTAGCCTCACCATGATAAGCCAAGCAACTTCACCTGGGCTTGGGATTTGTCTCTATACCTTGAGAAGGGTTCGCAATTATTTTTAGGACAGTGTAAACCAGTGTTTACACGTCTAGGTTATTTTTTTCTCTATTTATTTAATTGTTGAGCTTCTTAATTTTTATTTTTTTTGAAGATAATGGACTAGTGTGTGTATACAGGCAGTTGTCGTTTGTACGCCCAGCTTATTTATTTAATTTGAAATTTAATTTAATTTAATTATGTGAAATTTTTTCAACATATTAATATTTTTTTTCAAAAGATAAATGGTGATTTTTGGAGGAAAAGAAATATTAATATATACACATGATAATAAAATATAGGTGGAGAAAGCAGCGGCAAGGACGAAGGAAGAAGAAGAGATAGCACACCAACAGAGGAAAGCCAAAGAAGCTGAAGCCAAGATGGAGCTCCACCAAGCCAAGGCTCAACACGCTGCCGAGAAATTGCATGGACACCAATCCCACCACCAAAGTGGGCTGGCGGCCGGACTCTACGGCCACCAACAACCAGTAGGAAATGCTGCTCCGGGTGCCAGAACCACGACTCCTACATACCCTATTGGAGGGCATCCACCGGGTTACAATAAGTACGTGTAGTATTTGGGTGGATTTTCATTTGTGATGTTTGTTTGTGTGGAATTTTGTGGTGCTAAGGTAGGTAAAATTGAATAAAAAGAGAGAGGTGATCTCCCAATTTATTGGAAAGATAGTCTTTTCCATAATTAGAATGCTATTTATTGTTCTTCTTATTTTTATTTTCTTTATTTTATTTTTGTTTGTTTAATTAGGTTAATTGTTGATGCGAGTGTAAGTAGGGGTGGATCTAGAAATTTTGGGATATTTTTCGGAAATAAAATTGTTTAATATAAAATAGTAATATAAACTATTTCGATATTTTTTTTGTCGTCATTTTTGAATTTTTTCTATTGATTGTTTTAAAAATAATTTAATTAATAGATTTAATTTAAATTAAATAAGATTAATTGAAGTGATCTTATAATTAAATTTGTATAATAACTAAGTCAATCTAACAATTTGTTTATGACTATTGATGATGTCTGAAAGTGGACACGTCATTCTTGAGATCCAAGATGGGCTGACGGGGCTTTTTTGTTTTTTCTCAGTTTGGGTTTCTGCAAAATAATTCATCACGGGTGGACCTATCGGAATTGTACCTCTAGTGTGAGACTCCGTCGTGGGTATAAACCGGAGGTTTGATAAAGGCAATAAGCCGAAGAGTTCGCTCATTGCATTATGTATTGTGCGTATGGCAATGTATTTTAGAGTGCCTTGGACTTTTTAGATTTTGACCAAGGAGACTCGTTTGGCAAGTCTTCCCTAATTCTCTATAAACCGTTATAGTGAGTGCATGGTTCTCGATCCCATTACCATAAAATTGGTCGTAATTACGGGAGGAGAGATCACGGAGCCATTATCTTGAGAGAGAGTAACGAATATTTTCTTTCAGGGGGAGACGACTCAAACTGCTTTCAGAGTAGGAGCATCGCGGTTCTCGCACCCAAGGGGGTGTGACCCGGGTCTAGTTTGGAGATAGTGGTTTACCGAACTGGATGATAATGGGGTTCTCGTGCCAGTTGCGTGTCAAGGACACGTGGTGCCCTTGTAGCTTGTGACCAATTTTTCCCACATTAGATGCCCCTATTCCCAGTTGTATAGAGATTCGCGCCTTCGGAATATTTAAACATTTCTGTGAGGATGCAATCTCTGTTGTTTCTTTGAGGATTATGCCCAATCGGTGCATTGGCTTTAGCCGAATACTTCAGCTTAATTTTATCGTTTGAGAATATTGGGCATTAAAGTCATGACATTAAATACGTGACTGATTAGATGATTGGTCGATTCAGCTTCGCAAGTGTTAGTTGACGGGGAGTCATGCTTGAACTCATTTATAAGGTGAAAGTCCATGAACTTTTTCGCCGCACTATTTTGGATACCATCCTTATTCTTGAGCTCTTCGTTATGCCCAATTTGCACATCTATAATAGCAATAGACTTCAAGTCCTGGTTTCATTCTCCGAGAGACAATAGTGGCGATGTGGCCAGGCCATCATCTAGGGTGCCCGTTGACGAAGGTTGAGGCGCCACTTGCAAGGTTACCTGGAGAGGCCCGCAGGTTGGACCTCCTACTAACGATAGCGCATAAGCATCCAATCCATTGGCCATATGGGTAGCGGAGAGGGGGTAGAACCGACTTAGGTTTGGCACCTTTCTACTTCCGATGTTGCGGTTGCCCCATCAATGGCTTAAGTTCTTGAGTGGGAAGAGGCTAGGCTTACGGCGAGTCACTTGATGAACACTTAGGTCCACAAAACACATAAGGAATACTCTATCCCTTCTAACATGCTCTTAATCTATCCTGAGCCATCGTGGTGAATGCTTTCTTATTCCTTTGATTGTATTGCATTTTACATTGATGCCTTCATTTGCAGGGTGCGCTTTCCCCTCTATCTTTTCCTTCTTGAGGTTCTTTATTACGTTAACATAGCACCTTCCTATTTGGCCCCCCAATGTGTGGAGGATGATAGTGGGGTTCACTCTCATCTACATGAGGAACGATATGCTTCATTTGTCTCTACTATTCTTCCATTTCTAATAGGTTGTCAGGAACGCGAGGCCATCTAACAATTGGTATTAGTTTCAAACTCAAAACGAAAAACTTATAGTAGGAATTCCAAAGAGTAATTTGAGGTGGAAGAATAGGTCGGTCCGATTAAGGGGATTCTAGGAACGGCCTATTGGAAAGAAAGGTAGGGCCCATCTAATCCCGAAGAGGTGTTCGTCCCTGTGTAAGCTAGCTCTTTTATACTTCTTTTCAGGTGGATCACTCGTTTTCTAATTTGTTTTTTCTTTTGCATCCCATTCTTCTAATTTTCCCCTCAATGAGGTAGAAGTGGTTGTTGTGGCTCTCTTGTCGAGAGGTTGAGAAAACAAGATAGAAAGTTGTTGCTGCACAGTGGGAGACGTTTATGCTATGGAGAGGATTCTATCATTGGAGAGACGACTCCAACAGTCGTCCGAGTTTGAAGAGGCGGCTCGATCCAGGATCAATTAAGAAAGAGATGCTCAAGGGCACAATACGGTCGGATTGGCGAGAAAGGGAAGGAGAGTAGAAGGGTCTTATCGGGGGAGGGAACCTAAAACCCAGGGGATGTCTGATCTTATACTGTAGCTCTATTGTATTTTCTCTTATTTTTATTTTGGAAACTACAGGTTGTATGCCCCCTTACTTGTTTGAACAACTTTATGAATTTGCATTTTATTGCAACGTTTAATATGTCTATACTTCCGTTGTAGTTGGTTTCATATGATTGATACCTTGATGTGTTTTTTTTCTAGGTCCATTCATTGTCCAGATTGATCCAAGCTAGCACCCACTTCATCTTAGTCTAGGCTCGTCGTATATTGGTCACGTGCTAGATTTCACTTACTCCCGAGATCAAGACGGTAAATGAGTATCCTATTGTAGTTTTTTCGAGGTATATCTATATGTAGTCTTTGATACGTGTATCTGCGTGTAGCTTTGGGATTCTGCAATCATCCCAATCGTCGACCATTAAGGATGTGTGCCCCCCACATTTCATCTGGGGCTTCTATTTAAGGAGCATTTTGCTAATCTTTTTCCTTATCCTTTTGCTTTCTCTCCATTCTTCTCTTGCCTCATTTCTTCCATCGATAGGCCCTTGCATAGGCTTTGATTATGATCACAACACAATAGTGTATGGAATGGATTTGTTGTCTAGATTGATCCAGGATGGCACCCACTTTGTCTTAGTCTAGGCTCGTTGTATTTCGGTCACGTGCTAGATTTTACTTACTCCCGAGATTAAGACGATAAAAGAGTATCCTATTGTAGCTTTTTCAAGGCATATCTATGTGCAGTCTTTAAGACGTGTATCTGCGTGTTGGCTTTTGGGATTTTGCAATCATCCCAATCGTCGACTATGATAAGTTGATTTCTAATCATTATATCCCCATAATTAAATGTTAGTTGTGATTGATTTATAGTGTTTTTGGTTGTTAGTTCCTAATTCTAATCGGTTTTATTGTGTAGGCCCAGGAAAATTGAGAAAATGGATCAAAACAATAAAATCAAAAGTAAGCGGCCAGGAGCAGAAAGTCTATACACCAAGCAGAACAACGTTGTAGCATGCCTGTCCTAGCATTATCTCATGCTGCAGCGCTAAAGCTATGGCCCTACAGTAGAAACCCTTACTATCTTTTGGCACTGCAATGCCAATAATGACACCCTAATCGTAATTAGGGCGGCATTGCAGCGTGGATCCTGGGCTGCAGTGCCAACCTATGAGTTTGTACTATTGAAAATTGAGCATTCTTGAATGGTTGTGGGGGTTGGACACTAGAGGCTTAGAGGGGAATTAGAGGACAACTTTTGGAGAGCGAATTGGATGAATTTTACTAGAAGAATTCTCAAGATTGGAATCAAGAAGATCGGGATTGAGATTGAAGACCTGAACCACTTAATTTAATCTAGTTTTTCCTCTTCTCTTATCTCTGTACTTTTTGTACATGCCAGATCTGAGATTTGTGACTGTTATTTTAGTACGACTTATGAGTTCTTGTTTGATTGGTATTATAGTTATATTGATGAACGATATGATCATACTTGGTTAAATCGTTCTTATCTAGGGGGTATTGAATGATTTTGTATGAACCATGATTTGAAAACCTAAGACGTTTTTAATTGGGTTTTTGTCTAAGTCATTTGCATTTCTTTGTACTTATTGGTTAATTTATGCGAGAGATAAATTAGATATCCTAGATGTATAGGATTAGGCATTCGAGAGGTGATAATTTTATATATCAAGATAGAAGAAATACAACCTTGACTATATTGAGTGCGAGAGGCTAATATAATCTGGGTAGTTAATTGATGGATAAAACGTAATGATTGAATAATTAGTTGAGTTGAATAGAGATATTAACTCAAATAATTATACAAATTATCTCACTTGGCATTTGAGAGGTGGAAGTGAGGTTAATTTAGACATCCACGGCTGATTATTTGATATGAATTCAATTAACAATCATAAGGATTAGTGTAGTTCAGCGAATGATTTCAACCCCCAGATCTTTAATTCCATCGAGAATTCTATAAAAGCCTGTTAGTCTATTAATTTCCTTGTCAATCGTTACTTAATTATTAATCAAAATTCTCATCAAATCATTGTTGATTCATTAAATAAAATTAGGTTATTCTAATTGAGGTACTTAGTTAAATTCTAATTACCAATCCTTGTGGAGACGATACTAACTCACTCACTTTATTATTTGTTCTACCTCGTATACTTGTGAGTAGCCAATAGCAAATAGATTTCGTAACAAGATTTTGATGCCATTGACGGTGGTTGAGTAATTTAGAAATTTTAGCTAATATTGCAACCAATTAACCTGATCTTAATTAGGCATTTTTTTAATTTTTTATTTTGTTCTAATTTTGTGGTTAACAAGGTGTATGCTAAGAGCCCGACATTCAAAATTCATTTATTTTGATTCGGAAGTTGAATGTACACTCAGGTAACTAAGGAAGTTAAAGAGAGACCGAGCTCAAGAAATAGAGAACAGTGGCAACGAACCTCTACCACTGCCACCACAACCACAATGGGTCCTCCGGGATTATTTTAGACCCATTGTGCAAGACAACTATTCTGGGATTAGACGGCCAACAATTCAGGCCAACAACTTCGAATTGAAGCCTGCCCTAATCAACATAGTTCAATAGAAGCAATATGGCGAACTTGCTCATGAAGATCCCAATGTTCATCTGACAACTTTCTTTGAGATTTGTGAAACTATCCAGATCAAAAGAGTCACAGAAGATGTCATACGAATTAGGTTATTCCCGTTTTCACTTCGGGATCGAGCAAGAGGTTGGATCCAATCATTACAACCGGGGAGTATTTCCACTTGGGAAGAACTGGCTCGAAAGTTCCTTACTAAGGTCTTTCCCCCGTTGAAGACTTCTCAACTGCGAGGCGAAATTGCTCAATTTTGTCGATGGGATTTCGAGCCACTGTTTGAGGCTTAGGAGCGATTCAAAGATTTATTAAGACAATGTCCTCAACATAGATATCAAGACTAGTTTCAAATTCAGCTCCTTTACAACAGGTTGGATTGACAAACTAGGACTCTTGTACACGCCGCATCTGGGGGTTCCTTGCTGTCTAAAACCCCTAGGAAGCTAAAGAATTATTGGAAAAGATGGCGGATAAAAATTTCTAATGGCCTAATGAGTTGAATACGGGATGAAAGGTAGCTAGTATTCAAGAGTTGGAACCTCTAGCTACCTTGTAAGCCCAAATGTCGAAGCTTACAACACAGTTAATATCTTTGAATGCTAAGGATGCGTCGTCAAGCAGAGACGTGAAGAATGTGGCTGATGGGTCCCAACCAGTAAATGAAGGTAAGTTTGACGATCACTTTATTAATAATTGGGCTTACACCTTTAAGCCTGCGAATAACATTACGTCTCATTACTACCCCAAAATTCAAAATCATTAAAACTTCTCTTATGCTAATAATCAGAATGCTTTTCAAGCTCCTCCTGGTTATCCTTCATAATCACAAGGGTCTTTTCCACAGCAACATAATTCTCCTCAACAACAATAGGTGAAGAAGAATAAATTGCCACTGGAAGATATCCTGGTTACTTTTTTTAGCCAAACTAATGGTTTCATGAAAGAAACTCAGGGTATAATGTGAGAGACTCATACTCATCTCAATAAACATGATGCTCGACTTGATAACATTGAGATGACATGAACGAATACCAATGTGACCATGAAGTCACTTGAGATACAAATTGGTCAGTTGGCTAGCTCTATCAGGAGGCAATCTTTGAGAAGGTTTCCAAGTGACACGGAAACCAACCCAAATGATTGCAAGGAAATTACACTGAGGAGTAGTAAGGAGATCAACAATTCAAGCCCTATAGAGAATGGGTTGAATGAGGATGCTAATGCAAATAAAGACACTAATGTGGAAGCAAAAAGTAAAGAAGCCCCAAAATTGAATATGGGATCAACTTCATTCCGGATGAGCCTCATGTCATCAATCCGTCTTTACGGTTTCTACAACAGTTTTAGAAGAAGAAGTTGGATGTTTAATTTTCCAAGTTTCTTGAAATCTTCAAGAAAATTCATATTAATATTCCCTTCGCAGATGCAATAGAAGAAATGCCTAATTATGTGGAAAAAAATTAAAGAGATTATGGCTAAGAAGAAAAAGTTGGAAGATTATGAGACAGAGTAATGCGATTCTTCAACAGAAACTACCGCAGAAGTTGAAAGATCCTAGAAGTTTTACTATTCCATACACTATTGGTGGTTCAAATTTCGAGAGGGCGTTGTATGATCTCGGTGCCCATATAAAGTTTATACGCTTGTCTTTCTTTCGAAAGTTAGGGCCTAGGGAAGTTAAGCCCACCACCATTACTTTGCAAATGGCAGATCGATCACTTACCTACCCAATGGGAGTTATTGAATATGTGTTGGTGAAGGTCGATAAGTTCATCTTTCCTGTTGAGTTTGTAGTGTTGGATATGGAGGAAGACTGTGAAACCCATTATTCTTGGGAGACCTTTTCTAGAAACTGGAAAGGATTTGATTAATGTGCATAGAGAAAATCTAACCTTAAGGGTTAATGAAGAGGAAGTCAAGTTCAATATCTGCGAGACCATGAAGTTCTTCGGAGAAAATCCTACCTATAATCGAGTGGAAATGATAGACTCTTGCGTTAAAGAGTTCTTCCAGAAGGTGATACATAATGACCCTTTGGCGCATAACCACGCTAATTTATTATTCATAAGGGATGTCGATGTGAAGAAGTATGAAGAGGAAGATAGTATAGCCGATTGCATTTTAGCCTTCGACGCTTTGCCTAGTAAAATAATGAATGTGGCTAAAGTGGACATTCTTGAGGGGAACAAGGAATATTCTAATACCTTAAATGAAAACAAAGGTAGGATAGGGTTCAAAGAATTACTCGATCATCTAAGATACGCATTCTTGGGAGACGAATCTACCAACTCGGCAATTATTTCGGCATCGCTAAGCCAACAAGAAGAAAATAAGCTACTTCTTATCTTAAAGAAGTATAAATCAACTTTTGCTTGGTCCATTTATAATATCAGAGGAATCAACCCAACTATATATATGTACAAAATTCTTATGGAGGATTCTTAGAAGCCCTCGATCGAGCACCAACGACGATTAAACCTGGTGATGAAGGAAGTGGTTCATGCTGAAGTTTTAAAATGATTGAATGCTGGAATTATTTATGCAATTTTGGATAGTTCATGGGTAAGCCTTGTGTAAATGGTATCGAAGAAAGGTGGCATAACAGTAGTGAAAAACAAGAAGAATGAATTAATCCCCACAAGAACTGTCACGAGATGGAGAGTGTGTATCGATTATCGAAAGCTAAACAAAGCTATAAGGAAATATCATTTTCCCCTTCCGTTTATCGATCAAATGTTGGACTGGCTAGACGGTTACAACTACTATTGTTTTCTTGACGGGTATTCAGGCTATAATTAAATAGCCATTGCACTTGAGGATCAAGAAAAGACTACTTTTACCTGCCCATATGGTACATTGAGATTATGTGTGATGCAAGTGATTATGTAGTTGGAGTAGTCCTGGGCCAAAGAAGAGAGAAACTTTTTCGTGCCATATACTATTGGTGGCGGAATATTACGTCCCCACTTTAACTGCAAGTGTACGGGTAAAGTTTTAGTATATTGGGAAGAGTAGGGGTTGTCGTATCCATAGGAATTGGTTGAGATTATCGTCGAGTAGCGCAATTATCCTAACCTAACTTTATTTAGGCGACAAAAATTGGTTTATAATTCATAAATACTAATCTAATTAACTAATTATAATAATTAAACTACAATACTAATATGAGATGTTTAGGGGAATGAATTATCTAGGGATTAACTTCATTTACTTTAATGTGTTTGATCTCGTTTGACTTACGTTAACGATATTCGACTTATCTGACAATCTTCGTATCGTAAATTCGCTCACTCTTTTTCTCGAGTGTAAAGTGAGCGAATATGTGACTTTGCATTAATGCCGAAGTCCCCCTCTAGCATTGAACACATAGTTACATGAGTCTTGCCCCAACGTCATTGATTGTACACTTTCTAACTCCATTCCAGGTTATTAGATCATCGTGTTGTGTTTAAACCCTAATCCGAGTCCGGAGTTAATCTCCCGAGTGTGAAACCCCGTATTCTCAATATATCTAAACAAGCATATATACATAGAATAACGGTAAACACAATCAAGTAACGAAAAACAACAATTAACAAAACACCAATTTCACACAAACAACATATTCATAAATTTATATTAATCCCTAAACAAAATCCATTTAGCTAACGGCCATAACCGTATATACAATGATAAACGAGTTAAACATGCTCAAACCAACTACAAAAGTTAAGAAAATAAAGAAAGACACGAGGGAACTTAGCCGTATTCCGAAGATCCATCGCTAAAACCACTCTGAGAGCGTTTCTCCTTCTTCGATTTATGTTCTTCTCCTTTGGGGTTTGGATGAGCTCCCCAAAACCTCTCAAAAAAATCCCTAATATGTTCCAAAACGTGTTGGGGATGAAGGGATCAACTTAAGGGGTGCAAAATATCCCAAAATATCAAGAAAAACCCTTTACAGTTGGTGCCGGACTGCCACGGTGGTGGAAATGCAGAGTGTTTAGCATTTATGCAGTTTCACCACCGCAGTGGTGGTGTCACCGCTGCGGTGGTGACACCCTTTCTTATTTTGGTTGTAATTTTTTCGTTCGAAGTCTGATTAAGGTGATTCAAAAATCTATGGAAAGCTAAGAAAAATATATACAACTTGCATGTTTTAAGTTTTTCCAAAATTGGATTGAATCATAGTCACAACTGGCCTTAAAGTTACTATACTTGTACCAATTTTGCACATTTTCACCTCTTTATTCAAAAACCTACCAAACAACATGAAAATATATTAAAACAACAGAAGAGCTTGAAAACGCACAAATATTTGAATCTAAAAGTACTTAATTTGTCAATAAATAAATCACTTATCAATTATGCAAGTAAGACTCTTGATGATGCATAAGAAAATTACACGACTATAGAAAATGAAATATTGGTGGTTTTATTTGCATGCGATAAGTTCTGGTCTTACATTACACGACTATCCATTATTTGTTCTCTAAAAATATTGCAAAACCCTGTTTAGTTCGATTGATTTTGTTGCTTCAAGAATTTGATGTGGAAGTTCGTGATAAGAAAGGACGTGAGAATGTCATTACAGATCACTTCTTAAGACTGGAGATCGAAGATGTCAGTAGTGACAAAAGTATAATAGAAGTTTTTCCTGATGAACAACTCTTTAATGTAGCGTTAAGACTCCATTAGTTTGCAGATATTATTAATTTCCTAGCTTGTAATGTGTTGTCCCTGGATATGTCTAGTATCTAGAAGAAGCAATTTTTAAATGATGTGAAGAACTATCTTTGGGTTGATCCCATATTGTTCGAAAGATGTTCTGATCAAGTGATTTAGAGATGTCCTTCCTAAAGAATAAATTCAAAATATCCTCTACCATTGTCACGCGTCACCTTATGGAAGATATTTTAGCACCACAAGGACTGCATCTAAGGTGCTACAATCCGAATTCTACTGGCCAACCCTATTCTGAGACACATGCATTTGTGAAAACTTGTGACTGATGTCAAAGGGTGGGTAACATCTCGAGGCAACACGAACTTCCGTTGACCAATATTTTGGCGATAGAGATCTTTGATGTACGGGGTATCGATTTTATGGGGTCATTTCTCCCGTCGTTTGGCAAAGAATATATTCTATTGGCGGTCGATTACGTATCTAAGTGGGTGGAAGCTGTAGCCACTCCTAACAACAATACCAAAACTATTTTGAAGTTCGTTCACCGGAATATCTTAACACGATTCGGTACTTCAAGAGCTATTATCAATTATGTGGGAACTCGCTTCTACAACAATATGTTGGATGCTCTCTTAGCAAAGTACGAGGTGAGGCATATGGTAGCATTAGCCTTCCACCCTCAAACCAAAGACCAAGCCGAAGTATCAAATCAGGAAGTTAAGCAAATTCTCGTGAAGATAATCAATGTTGACCGGAACGATTGGGTGACTAAACTTGACAATGCATTGTGGATGTACCGCACTAGTTTCAAAACACCAATTAGGATATTCCCTAATTGATAGGTGTAATTTGTCTATATATTCCCAAGCCGGTTTTAGTAGTTTTCGAGTATTTTTATAGCATTTTTATATGTTTTAATATGTTTTTATTCATTTTGTTATAAATCAGGTGTTAGGGTCAAAAAGGGATGAAAACAGTCTTTAAATTATCATATCCAAGCAAGAATGGTGGAAGAACGGTGCGAAAAGAGCAAAAAGACAAAGTTCAAAAGCCTGCATCCACCGCTGCAGCGATGAAAATGCAGAGAGTTCGCTAAACTCCCCACCACTGCAGCGGTAAACACATCACTACAGCAATCAAAATACAGAGAGTTCCGTAAGTTTTTGATTGCCCATCACTGCAGTAGTTAACCAAACAGTAGCCTGCTGACCTCCCCAGCGCTGCAGTGGTTAATCCACCGCTATAACGGTCACTCTGCAGATAGTTAAGATATTTTTAGGATATTTTAAGATATTTAGAATCCCATAAATATCGTCTCTTCTCCCCTAAACATGAAGTAGACATTTTCAGGAGTCTTGAGAGCTCCAAGGCTATTCAACCAATAGAAGATCACAACGTGAAGACGGAGGAAGCGTTCTTAGAGCGGTTTTAACAATGGATCTTCGGATAACGGCTAGTCTCCTCGTTTCTCTCTTTATCTCTTAGATTTGGTTGAATGTTTGTATATGTTTAGCTTGTATTTAGTTGTATTTAAGGCTACGGCTATGCGTAGCTAAACATATATTGTCTAGGGCTTGATTGATTTCATGTAAACGTTGTTTATATAAAATCTATGTTTCATTAATAGTTGTTCATGTTTATCCAATTGTGTTTTCCATTATTCCACGTTTATATGCTTATTATGATATACTGAGAATACGAAATTTGACACTCAGAAGAGATAACCCCGAATTCGGACTAGGGTTTAAACACAATGCGATGATCTAATAACTTGGGAGGGAGTTAGAAAGTGTACAATCCGTGACGTTGGGGGAAAGGTAGTGAATAAGATTTTGATACCGAGATTGTTGAACAAGATGAACGCCATTAATGTAAACTAGATTAAAACAAACATATTTGAGTTAACAAAGTTAATCCCTAGACAATAATTTCCCATAAACGTTATACCACTATATTCGTATATTAGTATAATTAGATTAATTAACTTAGTATTAGTACATTTTATTAATATTAAAAAATTATATTTTTATTGCCTAAATCAATTTAGGTTGTGACAATTACGGTACTTAACGATAATCTACACCAATCCTTGTGGATACGACAACCCTTACTCTTCCCCATCTATACTAAAACTTGACCCGTACACTTGAGATAAAAGTAGCGATGTATTTACACGCTACCAAGTTTTTGGTGCCGTTGTCAGGGATTAGTTTTTAGATTGTTGTTGATATTGTGAGTAAATAACTTGATTTTAATTTAGCTATTTATTTTGTTTATAATTTTTGTTTTGTAGTTTTTGTTTTTCATGTAAAGTACTTGAAGATAGGTATTTTTGCATTTTTATCAACAGGATTCCGAGCCATTTTACTGTGCTTGGGATTGATACAATGAATTGCTATTTCAGTTTCTAAATCATCGTTTCCCGAGAGAGTGTCAAGTACTGAACTTCCTCGACGGGTTATTAGCAATTACCAGAACGTGGGTTAAAAGAGGAAACGGTACCACCTGTTTCGACCAACTAACCACGGATTAAGCCTATTGGTTGTTAGAAGACATGGTGGAGTTCGATTTTTAGTATTGAAATTATTCACCAAGCTACCAAAGTTTGGGGGATAGTTTCACCATTTCGGAGCCATGGATTGACACATCGGACCAACATATGGAGTCTTCCCCCACATTGGAAACCATGTTTGCTGAATTTATGGGGGAGACTCAAGCATTTTGGAGGGAAACAAATGACCGAATCAATGAGTACGAGGATCGTCTCGACAATATTGAGACGGTCTGCGCCGAAATCGATGCGACCATAATGTCTCTTCAGACGCAAATCGGTCAGCTTATCTGCTTTATTGAGGCCGAATCAGAAGTGGTGGCATTGAGAGACACAAATGCCACATGCATTGAAATCCACCACGAGAAACTAAAAACGAATGAAAGAAGCTTGGGAGAGTTCAACTATGATTATTCGTACGAGACGGGAACCCAAGCATGGATTGAAGATTGTAATTCTTCACCATTGGAAATCCAAATTGTGATACCACTACCGATCCAAAACGATTATATCTATGAGGATCCGATGTGGCTCACTTATCCTTCGCCGCCATTTGCAATGCCCTTTCATGCCCACCAAGCACATGAGCCGGTGAAAAGTCTTGTTAAAAGTTCGAGCCGAATAGAGTCAAATCTCGCTATTCTTGAGGGCATTCTGAACCAAGACCCATATGTAGTGTTGTACGACACTTACAATGGGCGGAAGCCTCTCTTTGATGAACACTTCTCCATGTCAGGCCAAGGACTATAAACCAAGTGCTTCTTGGGAGGCAACCCAAGTCCAAAAATAAATTATATCCATTACTGCCGACTAGAATGAGATTTCGATACCGAGATTGTCAGATAGGATGAACGTCGTTAATGTAAACTAGATTGAAATGAACACGTTTAAGTGAACGAAGTTAGTCCCTAGGCAATAATTTCCCATAAACGTTATACCACTATATTAGTATATTAGTATAATTAGATTATTTAACTTAGTATTAGTATATTTTATTAATATTAAAAAACTACATTTTTATCGCTTAAATAAAGTTAGGTTATGACAATTACGATACTCAACGATAATCTAAACCAAGCCCTGTGGATACAACAACCCTTATTCTTCCCCATCTATACTAAAACTTAACTCGTACACTTACGGTAAAAGTCGCGACGTATTTTCGCGTTACCACTAATCGATTTGTGTTTAGAAAGGCGTGTCACTTACTAGCAGAGCAGGAACACCATGCGTTTTGGGTAATCACGAAGTTCAACTTTGATCTAAAGGCTTTCGGGGAGAAACGATTTCTTCAACTCAACGAATTAGAAGAATTCCGAAATAAATCATATGAAAATTCCTGGATCTATAGGGAGAAGACTAAGAAGTGGCACAACAAATAGAGCTTGAGAATAAAGTTTAAGCCGGGACAACAAGTATTACTTTTCAATTCCCGACTAAAGCTTTTCCTAGGAAAAATGAGATCAAAATAGTCCAGTCCATTCAAGATAATTCAAGTATTTCCATTTGGAATAGTGGAATTAGAAGATAAAGACGAACAATCCTTATGAATAAATGGTCAAATACTTAAGCACTAGTATGGAGGAGATGAGCGCTTTGTGGAGAAAATCGTACTCAAAGATATGAACTAAGACCACAAGTTGAGTCCAACTAGAGATGTTAAATTTAGTGCTTCTAGGGAGGCAACCCAAGCCTTTATTATTTCGCCATTTTCTTTTTTTCAAAAAAAAAAAAAAAAGGGCACGAGAAGAATTTTCAGGATTCAGAGAAAAAAATTTGGGCTAAAGTTGAAGACGAAAATGAGAAAACGAGTGTTCAAATCAGAACCCTAGGGCTACAGCGAGGTGAAATGGGGTTGCAATGCAAAAAAATCTATTAAAATTTGGTATTCTGACTAGAAACTTGGCACTGTAGTGGAGAAAAATGGGCTACAGCACAACAAAATGAGGAGAAAGTATATTTGGCCAATAGAACATTGGCATTGCAGCCATTCACTTCATTTTTCACCCTCAAACCGAAATTTTTCCATTCCCTTCCTCCCAAAACGCGCCCAAATCCAAACCTAACCCTGAAATCCACCATATTTCCTCTCTAGTCTCGTAAATTGCTCATATTCACGCAAAATTGGCTAAAAAATTCTAGATTTCTTTACATTTATCGAGACAAGGACTTTAAGTAAGTGTGTTCCATTTGGGTTTTGAGATTCTTTGGTTGGTCGCCAGTATTGCTACATTTTCATGTACATTTAGTTATTACGAAAATTTTGGTTGCAAATTTCATGGAGTTCTTGTTGTCTTGCAGTTTTGTTTGAGATTTTTGGTGTTTAATGGAAGTGTGCGGTGTTGCTATAAAAATTTTGGGTTGATTTTGATGGAAGGTGGTTCATGCCTATTTGTTCTTATGGTGTGGAATTTTTAATCATTGAAAGTCTTGCTTTATTGTTCCTCTCATTTGTAAAAAAAATGCCTTTGGAAAAATTCACGAAAAGCAGTCGAGCCCTTCCATTTCACTCATATGAGTCTCAACGATTCATATCCGCAGCGGCTGAACCACGATTCAACGATTCAGTAATTAAGAGGCTCAGATTGAAAGAAAGGGGATTTAAAGTGATGCAATCACAAAATTTGGATATCCTTAAGGTCATTGAGTTACGGGGATGGGAGGTATAGTATCAAAAACCAGGTGCCATAGCAATAACAGTTGTGTGAGAGTTTTATGCTAATGCCAAAGAAACGTCGGATAACTCCACAATGGTCTGCTGGAAATTAATAAAGTTTGATAGTATGACTATCAACAATCACTACAAAATATCCATCCCTGATGTAGACCAACTCACTCAAATTACCGAAAACATTGATCTTGATGATGTCACAGCATCGATTTATGAGAGGGTAATCGAATGGTCCGTTATGCAAGGGGTTTGGACAACCTTTATGACCAAGGAGCTTGGACACCACTCAAGCTTTGGCACCACTTTCTTTGTGCTAAGATGACTCCTACCTCACATTTGAGGGAGGTAACCTGAGAGCGTTCTTTAGTGCTATATTTATTTAGAATGATTATAAAATCAATGTTGGGACTTGGATTTGCAACACTATCTTGTATACTGTTAATAACCTCGCGGTTGGCCTTTATTTCCCGACTCTTCTAACAGAGTTGATTGCGGCGGTTGGTGTCCACACAGAGGGCCAAGAGGTTTTCCAGCCTAGGAATCCTACCACTAACAATACAATTAATTAGATTTTGAAGAATAAGGCTGAGACTAACAAGGTGGCAGGTCCATCTAAACCACCTCCACAGCGAGTTGCACCTCGCTCCTCCGTGTCTGATATGTATGCTTTACTACAATACCATAGCTCACAGATCAATGCATTGCATGCTCGACAATCATATTTCGAACAATATGCGATGGGTCGACAAGACCATTTCAAGCAATACATGACGTCATGAACGAAATAAGAGCACAACTGAAATCTCCAACGAGCTGAATATGATGCCACATGCTACCAAATGATTAACCAATCATATCAGACGTTGGGCCAGATGTTCTCTCACCTCAGATTACAACCAGATCAAGGGATGCTGACATTTTCGCAAATGCCACCATTCCCAGATGATCTTCGGCAATCATTCCAACCATTTTAGTCGTACCAGCCATATTAGCCGTACCCGCCACCACCACCACCATCGGCACCATACCACGATGAAAACCAGTAGGAGGTGAGACATTGGCTCTCGCCTCCCAAGTATGTCCTCTCATTCTCAATGCACTTTAACTTCTCTAATTTTATCATTGAGGACAATGATTGGCTTTATCCTTGGGGTGGGATGAGATGTTTCGCTAAATATGCAAATTTTTATGTCTACTTTGTTTGTTTGTTTGTTTTTAAAAAAAATAATTAATTGGTGAATTACTCCATTAAGTTTTGGTGGTCATTAACTAATGATAAAATTATCTCCTATGTCATTTTTGAGATCCTATGTAATGTGTCTCATGTGTTTTCTGTGTGCTTAACATTGGGTGAGTATAGGACACTCTCATTTCTAATTTTGACATGCACGAAAGACGTTGACATTTATCGTATCTTTGACTAGAGGACACTTATTCATTAAATTTGGATTCATGATATTGTAAAGATTCTAGAACCCGGTTTAGTAAAACTTGAGGCGAAATCATAAGCTAAGAAGTCTAGGAGAGATGATTTAGGTATTCATTTGGACCGTTTGAGCCTTTTCAAGCCTACCCATGGAATTTTATCACTTTGTGGTCCCCTTCGAGCCTAACAGCCATTTTATTTTTCACCCGCATAAGTTGCCTTAAGCCGAATAAATACTAGTCCCTATAGTCTAGGCATGTTTGAATCTTTTCTCTTCTTGTGTTGACTTTAGGTTATACAAGTTCGGGGGGGTTTGAGCCATGGTGTACTTTGAGGGACTCGGTATTGGGCCATATGGTTTTATCTCTCGTTTGATCGGTGTTCGTGAAAAAAAAAAATGTTTACTGTTGCGTGTTTACAACTCAAATAATTCCATGTGATATGTTTCTTTGTTGAGAATAAAAGGGTGAAAAGGGAGATGATTGGGGTATTTTAGAAATTTCTATTGGAAATTAATAAAGTCCGAAAAGGTAAGTGACGTGCCTTGGGTGAAACGAGCCTAAAAATTTCATTCCTTACCTAACCATTACCTTAACCAAACGTTATAAGCCACTAAAGTCTTATTGACCTCCGATACTAACTTAGTTTTCATTAGTGAAGAGTAGAGATAAATCGGACCTATGGAATCTTATTCGTAAAAGGGAAAATCATGAACTTTCTTGGTGGATAAATGAATCCGGTTACTAGTTGGTCGAATGTCAAGGTCCTAGTGCATGCTTTGAGAAACTTTTGTATTTTGTATACATTCCAATTGTTGAAAATCTAGAACATCACAAGGGATTACCGTACATTAGAAATTGAAGCGCTAGGAGACGATAAGGATAAAAAGTGATCATCGGGGCAATTCGGGACAATCACCAAATGTTTTAGATTTTCTATTTTTTTTTTTTTTTTTTATGTTGTGTTATGCTTGTTTGTTGAGTAGAATTTATTTTCTTGTTTTGATTTTGCTCGAGACAAGCAAAATCTTAAGTGTGGGGGTATTTGATAAGTTGATTTCTAATCATTATATCCCCATAATTAAATGTTAGTTTTGAGTGATTTTTAGTGTTTTTGGTTTGTTAGTTCCTCATTCTAATCTGTTTTCTTGTGTAGGCCCAGGAAAACGGAGAAAACGGATCAAAACAATGAAATCAAGAGTAAGAGGCCAGTAGTAACAGGGCTACAACGCCAAGCAGGACGGCGCTGTAGCGTAGCTATCCCAGCCCCAAAGCTATGGCGTTGTAGCATCATTACGATAGCGCTGCAACACTGTTAATGACACCCTAATCGTAATTAGGGCGACGTTACAGCATGGATCCTGGGTTGCAACGCCAACCTACGGGTTTGTACTGCTGAAAAATTAGCATTCTTGAATGGTTGTGGAAGTTGGACACTAGAGGCTTGGAGGAGAATTAGAAGGCGACTTATGGAGAACGAATTGGACGAATTTTACTGGAAGAATTCTCAAGATTGGAATCAAGAAGATTAGGATTGAGATTAAAAACCTGAGCCACTTCATTTAATCTAGTTTTTCCTTTTCTCTTATCTCTTTATTTCTTGTACATGCCATATCTGAGATTTATGACTATTATTTTAGTACGACTCACAAATTCTTGTTTGATTGGTATTATAGTTATATTAATGAACGATATGATCATGGTCGGCTAAATTATTCTTATCTAGGGAGTGTTGAATGATTTTGTGTAAACCATGTTTTGAAAACTTAAGACGTTAATTAGATTTTCTGTCTACACCATTTGTATTTCTTTGTACTTATTGGCTAATTTATACGAGAGGTAAATTAGATATCCTACATGAATAAGATTAGGCATTCAAGAGGTGATAATTTTATATATCAATATAGAAGAAATTTAAGCTTAATTATATTGAGTACAAGCGGCTAATATAATATGGGTAGTCAATTGATGGGTAAAACATAAAAACATAATCATTGGATAATTAGTTGAGTTGGATAGAGATATTGACTCAAATAATTATACAAATTATCTTACTTAGCATTCGAGAGGTGAAAGTAAGGTTAATTTAGACACCCACAACTAATTATTTGACATGAATTCAATTAACAATCGTAATGATTAGTGTAGTTCAGGAAATGATTTCAACACCCCCCCTCCCCCGGCGGCCCCCCTAGAGCTCTAATTCCATTGAGAATTCTATAAAATCCTATTAGTCTATTAATTTCCTTCTTAATCGTTACTTAATTATTAACCAAAATTCTCATCAAATTATTGTTGATTGCTTAAATAAAATTAGGTCATTCTAATTGCGATACTTAGTTAATTTTTAATTATCAATCCCTATGGAGACGATACTCACTCACTCACTTTGTTACTTTTTTGACCTCGTATACATGCGAGTAGCAAAAGCAAATAGATTTCTCAACAGACCGTTAATGACATATTCCCCCGATGTTTCAACTGGGGCACCTATTTAAGGAGCATTTCACTGCTCATTTTCCTTATTCCTTTTGCTTTCTCCACATCCTTCTCTTGCCTATTTCTTCTATCGATAGGCTCTTGCACAACCATGACTATTATGATAACACAGTAGTGTATGAAATGGAGGTACAGGTTCAGCAGTGGAGAAGGGATAAACGACGAATTCGGTATTTTTGTAATCTTAGGAAGTTCGGAGTTCTTTGTTTTACCATGGATGGATGCAATTGTTGTACAGTGGCAGAGGAGCCTGAGATCTTGGGGTGCCTTGACGTAGAAAGGGCAAATATTCTAGGCAGTAGGTGGAAATGCTCCAGTAATCGAGGGCAATGATGGAGGCAGAGGTAAAGAGGTCTGCTCATGTAATAGAAGCCGGCCATTCTATCGGCATCTTACCTTGACTTTCGTCCTATGATGGGTCTTAATCTCTGCCCGACAAAAAGACTGGACAAAGTAGAGAGGTTCCCCTACGCTCCTGGTAGTCTAGGGTACAAGATATCTATCTCTGATTCCTCATGGTGAGGGGAAATGTGTCCCTATTTTATTTGTGGCCTAAAGATGAGAGAATTCCTTGATGGTGCATTTCAGTAGTGGAGAATGAGGGGGAAGATTCATCATTCTATTTTGAGGTTTGGAAATGAGCTTCTATGCAACCACACTGACTCTAGCAAGGAAGAGTTTTCTCCTACATTATTCTTTCCATCGAAAGAAGGGACAACTGCCTCTTCGTCGTCTCCCCATTTCTTTGGGGGATTCTTGGCAGCTATTGGTTCGTCATTCTTTGATCTTTTCTTAAGCGCATTTTTTGTATGTATAGTACAACTTGTAGAAATGTGATCTCGTGTATAATAGAACTTGTAAGAAATTCCGCTCATATGAATAAAGATCTCTTATTGTTTTCACATATCTATTTGCTTTTTCATGTTGTACGTATTTTGATTGAGTTTCTTGGCATTGGGTTTGTAGTTCTTCGCAACTCAGTTGGGGATATCCGCCTAATGAGAGCATTGGCTTTGTAGTTCTTCGCAACTTAGTTGGAGATATTCGCCTAACAAGAAGAAAATCCACATCTCGTAGGTCATATCCGCCTAACGAGAAGAAAATCTACATTTCGTAGGTCATACCCACCTAACGAGAAAAAAACTATGGCATAGTTGGACAAAAATCACCTTTAAAACTCACTTGATCCAAAAATCATTTTCCACCTTTAAAACCAAAACCAACTTGATCCATATAAGTTGCAAAATCGTCCATTCTAAGTAAACACATTTTCCACAATTTATACAAAAATAAGATTTGCAAATTTATATAGAATACAATACACTCACCTCGATTTTTGCACTGCAAAACTATCACCGTCCAAAACCAACCGAGACACTAGCGCCTGCGAAACTAATAACGATGGGCCCTAAATTAATATTTTATTTAAAATAACCTAACATGCAATGCAGACCCTAAATTTAATAATTTCCCATTCCCCAAATTTCATTATGAAAAATTATTATTTTGTCCGTTTCGCTACGTTAATATTTACAGTACCAATTTATTTAGATTAGCGGTTAATAAAATATTGTTTTACGATTACAAAAATTACTATTACGATTGCAAAACTTTTAATACTAACAATTTAATTTAACGAAAATAATACCGGATTAAAATTTTACCTGTTTCCGAATCGCTCGCAAGGCGAGAAGTTGATTTTGGATTTTGATTTTGATTTGATTTTCTCTTCTTTTTTTCTTTTTCTTTTTTTTCTTCTCTTCTCCTTTTTTCAGGTTCTATTATCTGTGCCTACTCCTCATCGTCGCGGCAGTGGATTCTGCAGGTTCTAGTTATGCTTTGTTCAGACACTGCCGACACCCTCACACCAATTCCCACATCGCCGACCGTTCACCGCCCCCATGCCGGCGGCATCTCGCAATCAATCACGAACACACCCACAACCACCGCCACCATAGTCGATCACCAACCGACCGAACCCACACAAGCCTACACCACTGGCTACTAAACACCCACGCCACCAAACACCTTTACCGCCAGAGGAACACCCACACGCCGAACAACTCCTCGTCGACCGAGCCGAACCTTCTCATCACTCTCTGTTTTTTTGGTTTTTTTGCATCGCTAGACTGCACTGCTATGGCGGTGCGCTCTCTCTCACCTCACCGTAGGCCGAACGATCGACGCAAACAACTCTTCCCACAACCGTCTGCACAACCCACACACGTAAACAAAACACACACAGATGGCAATGGAACTCACACACTCACACGAAGAACTCGTTGGCACACCTCTACAACCAACCACCCACTGCCGATGAATAGCTACGATCACACCCACGCACGTCGATCACCGTCGACGACTCCCACACCACCGGCGACTGCCTTCTCTCTCTCTCTCGGCTTTTCTTTTTCTGTGTTTTTTTTCTTTTGGTAATGGATTATATGCATGGATGTATATATAGATGCATAAATTGGCCGTGCATCCTTTATGGATGCACACACACGTGTATATATATATATATATATATAAGTAGGAATTTGTTGTGTGTCCCTTTTGTTGATATGTATATGCGCGCGCACACACACACACACACATATATATATATACACGGTTTATTTTCTTCAAAAAGGAAGGAAAGAATAAAAAATATTTAAATTACACTAATCTCCCTCAATTTTATTTTATTTTATTATTAGTTAAACCCAAAATCTAAAATTAATATTTTTAATATTGCTAATTAACCCTCAAATTTTAAATTAAATAATAAATGACACAATTTACCCCGTTATTTTCTAAATGTTCTAAAATGCAGCTAAAATTATGCATGCACAAAAATTAGGGTCTTACAACCCTTCCTCCCTAAAAGAAATTTTGTCCCAAAATTTTTGTTACCTTGATCGAACAAGTGCGGATATTTATCTCTCATCTCGTTTTCTCGTTCCCATGTCACCTCCTCCACTGAGTGATTGCGCTACAAAACTTTCACTAATGGAATTGTTTTCGTTCGCAACATCTAATCTTTACGACTCAAAATTTAGACTGGCTCCTCAACGTATGTCAACTCTTCTTCCAACTCGATTGGTTGAGAAGTCAACACATGTGAAAGATCTGACACATATTTCCTAAGCATTGACACATGGAAAACGTCGTGTAATCTAGATAATTCTGGTGATAAGGCAGGTAGATAAGCTGTCGCACTAACCCGTTCTAAGATCTCGTATGGCCCAATATATCTCGGACTTAACTTCTTTTTCTTCTCGAACCTCATTATACCTTTCCACAAGGATATACATAAAAATACATGATCCCCCACTTCAAATTCCAACTCTCGCCTACGCTTGTCAGCATGACTCTTTTCCCAATTCTGAGTAATCTTCAATCTTTCCTGAATCACCTCCAGATCTTCAAGGTAAACACAATTGCCGCCAATTCCAAATCATATGTGGGGTAATTACACTCATGGGTCTTTAATTGCCGGGAGGCATATGTAATCACGTGACCATGTTGCATCAGTACACACCCTAGCCCTTGGTGTGAAACACCACTGTAGATCACAAAGCCACCATCTTTAGTCAGAAGGGAAAGTATTGGCACAGATATCAATCTACTCTTCAGCTCTTGGAAATTCTGTTCACATTTGTTAGTTCACTCGAATTTGGATTCCTTGCGGGTCAATCGAGTCAACGGGGCAACTATAATAGAAAATCCTTGTACAAACCAATGGTAAGAACCCGCCAATCCCAAAAAACTTTGAACTTCGGTCACACTTTTAAGCCTTTCCCATTAAGCCACAACTTTAACTTTCTTTGGATCCATTTGAATACCATTTCCCGAGATAACATGACCCAAGAATACAACTCGATCCAACCAAAATTCACATTTACTGAATTTCGCATAGACTGATCCAGATAGGGTTGAAAAATCAAATTCATTAAATCCATGAAAGCAGCAAGAGCATTCGTCAACCCAAATGGCATAACTAGAAATTCAGAATGCCCATACCTCTTACGGAACGTCGTTTTTTCTATGTCACTATCTCTGACTTTCAACTGGTGATACCCTAATCAAAAATCTACTTTGGTAAACACCCTGACCTTCTGCAATTGGTCAAACAAATTATCAATTCTAGGCAATGGGTATTTATTAGGAACCGTCACCCTATTCAACTATTGGTAATCAATACACATCCTTAGCGTGCCACCTTTCTTCTTTACGAACAACATCGAGGCTCCAACATTGGGCTCCATGGGGAGAAACATTAGGTCTGACAAAACCGCAAGTTAACAGATCTTGCAATTGAATTTTTAATTCCTTCAACTCAGTAGGCGCCATAAGATAGGGTGGAATTGATATTGAAGCAATTCCTGGAAGTAACTCAATAGTGAATTCCATCTTCCTATCCACTGGCAATCCTGGCAATTCTTCTGGAAATACATCGGGAAAATTTGTAACCATTGGGATATCCACCACCTGAACTTCTTTCCGATTAGTATCAATCACGTGCACGAGGTATCCCTAACATTCTTTCTTTAATAATTTCCTTTTTTAAAAAGTCTACTGTAGCATGATAACCGGATAGCAAAACCATATCTAGTATCACATCCAAATCGTGAATACTCAGGGGTAATAAATCTACCACTAATTCTCTATCACCGATACGAAGTGGACTAGTTCTATACGCACTATCTATCAACACTGACTTACAGTTCTCGATTGCTTCCCGCATATCTTTTTCTATTAATTTCGTTGTGTTTACTAATTTTCGAATAACTTTTAATCTGCCTGCCCGTTAACCTGGAACATATTTCTAAATCAAATCCTTTCTAGGATCGTCTACATCTTGTCTCTTCCATTTTTACCAAATTAGGAGCAAATTGAGACTAGACATCGAATTTAATTTTATATTGCCGAACAATCATCTTTTCCTATTTCAATAATATGAACTCCCCCTCTAATAAAATTAAAAGGTTTCCTTAGTATTGCCTAGAAGGCAGTTTTATACACCCCCTTGGATGTTGTACGCTATGATAAAATCCATGTATATCCAATGGTAGCGCAATGTGTAGTGCCATCCTATAATATAAGTAAGGTGTTGTTTAATAATCCAACTTAAGTGTGCTTTGTCACACTATTGGTTTAACAACTAAAACATTAAGTGCTACCGACAGTAAATTCCATTGTCAAGTAATACGAATATGATTATTTATTAGTTATAATTTAACATTTAAAACCACTAGCACCCCCACAATCATAATCCATCCATTACCACTACCAACAACACCACCCAACCCACCAACTAGCAGTATTACAATTTCATCGCACCACTAATTGCCGACTTTATAGTTAATCCTGTTAACGGAAAGCGAGACCAAGAAATGAACGCAACGACTTCAACCCAGGGTCAGGCTCTCCTATTTATCTATTACTAATTCACAATATATTAAGGGAGGGCCAACCAGATAACAACCATGCACGATGCCAATGTACTATCTAATGTAATGCAATAACTATCACTCACGTGTTGAACCTAACTATTGACACCCTATCTCCCGGTCCATCACTGGCTTGACAAACTGACATGTCTACAGACCCTATAACCTAGGATTTGATACCACAAATGTCACACCCCCACCCTAGGTGCTGTGAACCTTACCAAGGATTAGTGAGACTCGAAATCAACTTAGGGTTTCTTCGCGAAGATCGAAACTAAATCAGATTTTGAACGAGCTAAAATACAGAAATTGAAAGATAGATTACCTTGACCCAACGTTTATGAACGAAAGGCGAACCAATGGTATAATGATCTTGACCCAATGATTATAATGAATCACGAATCAAAGATATAAGTTTGAACACCACAAGAAACTCTTGATAAGTTCAGGAAAAGTTCTCTAAAGAACTAAAGAGAAAACTCTCACAATTTTTATTAATCAAAGTAATGTGTTCTTCCTCATGGGATACAATTTTCTTAAATAGGCAATGAATAGTACGGTGAATAGTGCTCGTGAATAGTGTGGCTACAATACAAAAAAAAAAAAAAAAAAAAAAACTAGAGAAACAAGGAAACCCTACTCCTAATCTAAAAAGGAAAAGGATAATTTGGCAATCATGCCTTACAAATTATCAAATAAATAACCTAAATTAAAATTAAAATATAAATAAATAAATAAAATAAATATGTTGAAAATGTCATGGTCATCAAGCCTTGGTCCATTTGAGTTCATGTCTAAACCCATTCGCTTGCGTTAATGAGATGATTAGGCCTTAATCGTCATTTGGGCCTAATTTGGGCTTTATTGTTTTCGATTCAGCCGAAAGCTCTTGAATTAGCCCATCAAGCGCTTCTTTGATCTTCTTGGATCTTGCCCTAGTAATGGGCCCAACCGGGACATGCAATGTGTCCTTTGATGTTGCTTATTAGTTCTCATCATCCCCCCTCTCTTCAAAAGGATTCGACCTCGAATCTTCACCTACATCAAATAGAGAAAGATCAGAAACATTAAATGTAGCACTAACGTTATACTCACCCAGAAGATCCAACTTGTACGCATTATCATTGATCATCTGAAAGACTTGAAATGGACCATCCCCTCTAGGATGTAGCTTGGTCCGCCTATGGGCTGGAAATCTTTGTTTTCTCATATGCACCCAAACCCAATCACCCAGTTCAAAGATAACTTGTCTACGACCCTTATTTGCTTTCTTTGCATATTTCTCATTTTTCTTCTCTATGTGTTGTCGTACACTTTCATGGAGTTTCTTTGCCATCTTAGCCTTCTTTTGTCCATCCAAACTAGCCCTCTCATTAACTGGCAAAGGCAACAAATCCAAAGGAGTTAGTGGATTAAAACCATAAACAATCTCAAATGGTGAAAAATCAGTAGTAGAATGAACACTCCGATTATAAGCAAATTCAATGAACGGTAAACAATCCTCCTAATTTTTCAAGTTCTTTTGAATTATAGTACGCAACAAAGTAGATAAAGTTCGATTTACTACCTCGGTTTGTCCATCCGTTTGAGGGTGACAAGTAGTTGAGAACAATAATTTAGTTCCTATCTTTCCCCACAAGACTTTCCAAAAATAGCTGAGGAACTTAACATCACGATCAGATACAATACTCTTAGGAACACCATGGAGACGTATTATCTCTCTAAAGAACAAATCAGCGACATGGGTCGCATCATCAATTTTATTACAAGATATGAAATGTGCCATCTTAGAGAACCTATCAACAACCACAAAAATCGAATCCCTACCTTTCCTTGACCTGGGCAAGCCTAAAACAAAGTCCATGGAAATATCCATCCAAGGCACACTAGGTATGGGCAAGGGAGTGTATAATCCATGTGGTAAGACACTAGATTTGGCTTGCCTACATGTAACACACCTAGCACAAACTCTCTCCACATCACGTTTCATCTTTGGCCAAAAGAAGTGTTTATGTAACATGTCTAAAGTCTTTCTCACACCAAAATGACCCATCAAACCACCCCCATGTGCTCCACGCATGAGTAACTCACGCATAGAACTATTAGGCACGCAAAGTCTATTTTCTCTAAACACGTACCCATCTAGTCTATAGAACTTACCAAACGCTGTCTTCTCACATGCACCAAACGCACTAGCAAAATCATCATTATTAGCATACAGTTCTTTAACATATTCAAACCCCAGTAGTTTTGCATTTAATGTAGAGACAATGGCGTACCTTCTAGAGAGTGCATCAGCCATAATATTTTTCTTACTTTGTTTGTATTTGATTACAAAATGGAAGGTTTCAATGAATCCCATCCACTTGGCATGCCTTCTATTTAACTTACTTTGTCCCTTCAAGTGCTTCAAGGACTCATGATCGGTGTGTATGACAAACTCTCTCGGCCACAGATAATGTTGTCAAGTCTCCAATGTTCTCACCAACGCAAAAAGCTCCTTATCATATGTTGGGTAATTCAATACTGCCCCATTTAGCTTTTCCCTAAAGTATGCTATTGGCCGATTTTCCTGCATCAAAACAACTCTAATGCCTATTCCTGAAGCATCACACTCAATCTCAAAAGTTTTAGAAAAATTACGTAATGCTAATAAATAAGCACCACATAACCATTCTTTAATCTCATTAAATGCATGCTCTTGCTCCATACCCCATTTAAAACCCACAGATTTTTTGACAATTTTAGTGAGTGGTGCGGCTAGTGTACTAAAATCTTTAACAAATCGACGATAAAAACTAGCAAAACCATGAAAACTTCTTACCTCTGTGATTGACTTAGGTGTGGGCCATTCTTTGATAGCCTTCACCTATTCCTCATCCACTGCAATCCCTTCTGAACTAACAACGTAGCCAAGAAACACAACTTTGTCCAAGCAAAAGGAACATTTCTTTAAATTTGCATATAATTTTTCTTTTCTCAGAACATCAAGCACACAATGCAAATGATCAATATGCGCATCTAAGCTCTTACTATACACCAAAATATCATCAAAATAGACCACAACAAACTTACCTATCAACGCACGCAATGCATGATTCATTAACCTCATGAATGTACCTGGTGCATTAGTTAGCTCAAAAGGCATTACCAACCACTTATACAATCCATATTTAGTTTTAAAGGTAGTTTTCCATTCATCACCTTCTTTCATCCTAATTTGGTGATACCCACTTTTCAAATCAATTTTAGTGAAAATACATGACCCATGCAACTCATCTAACATGTCATCTAGCCTAGGAATGGGATGTTGATACTTTACCGTAATGTTGTCAATTGCTCGGCAATCAACACACATACACCAAGTTCCATCCTTCTTAGGCACAAGTAGTACCGGTACTGCGCACGGACTCATGCTCTCTCTTACGTGTCCCTTGGATAGCAACTCCTCCACTTGCCTTTGAAGTTCCTTCGTCTCCTCTGGATTACTCTTATAAGCTGGTCGGTTAGGAATTGTTGCACTCGGCACAAATTCAATTTGATGCTCAATGCCTCGAATAGGTGGCAATCCACTAGGCACATCGTTAGGGAACACGTCCTCAAATTCCTGCAACAAAGAAACAACAACACTAGGCAAAGATTGGTCAAATTCGTTAGCACTAAAACACGCCTCTTTATACAATAGTACAAATATAGGCCGGTTTGCATACAAAGCACCCTTGATATCACTCGTCTTAGCATAAAAGCTCATTTGTTTCTCTGTTTTTCTCTCATTTTTTCCACTTCTTTTTTGCTTTTCACTCTCTTTTATGTTTCCACTCTCTTTTTTCTCATCTTTTTTTGAACTCTCGGTCTTACAAGTTTTTTTCAACTCATTCTCTCTTTTCAATTTCATTTGATCCTCATACACTTGTTTTAGAGTCAACGGCACAAGAGTAATGGTTTTATTGTCTTTGACGAATGAGTGCCTATTCTTGAACCCGTCATGAATAACCTTCCTATCAAATTGCCATGGCCTGCCCAACAATATGTGACCCACATGCATTAGAACGACATCACAAAGTACTTCATCCTTGTACTTCCCAATCGAAAAGGAAACTAACACTTGTTTATTTACCCGAACCTCCCCACAATCATTCAACCATTGCAATTTATAAGGTCTAGGGTGTTTCAAGGTATGTAAATTCAGTTTCTCTACTAAAGTAGTACTAGCCACATTAGTGCAACTTCCCCCATCAATGATCATACTACATACCTTGTTGTTGACGTGGTATCTAGTATGAAATATATTCTCCCTTTGTTGTTCCATGTCATCCTCCGCAACTTGGGCACTTAGAGCACGCCTTGCCACAAGTGACTCTCCCTCCACCGAGTACTCCACATCATCATCACAAGCATTTTCAAGTTGTGGCATCTGGTCATCATCACTCTCACTTTCGGTTTCCACCTCTCCATCAACACGTGCAATCATGGTTCTCTTATTTGGGCATTGTGAGGCTATGTGACCTACTCCCAAACAACGAAAACATTTAATATTACGGTTACGAGTTTGGGTTTTGGTTTTACCTTTGTTGGCAATGGAAACATCATCTCTCCTTTTTGGGGGGTTCGGTTTTGGACTTTGAAATAACCCCTTCATTCTTTCTCTCATTCGGCCTCCATGAATTAGAGGAGCTTGAATTTTGAAATGACCGAGTTTCTTTCCTTTTAAGCTGTCGTTCTACTTTTATGGCCATGTGAACCATGTCCTCCAACTCCACGTAATGTTGTAACTCCACCACGTTGGCGATGTCCCGATTCAACCCATTCAAGAACCTTGCCATTGTAGCTTCTCTATCCTCCTCGACATTAGCCCGGATCATAGCGACCTCCATCTCCTTGTAGTAATCATCCACGCTCTGATAGCCTTGCATAAGGCTTTGTAATTTCTAATACAAGTCCCTATAGTAGTGACTAGAGACAAACCGCCTCCTCATGATGGCCTTCATTTTCGCCCACGTCACGATAGGCCTCTCATGGTTCTTTCTCCTGTTTATCACAAGTTGATTCCACCATATTATAGCATAGTCAATAAACTTAATCACAACGAGTTTTACCTTTTTCTCCTCGGAGTAGTTGTGGCACTCAAAGATCAACTCCACCTTCTTCTCTCACTCTAAGTATGTTTCAGGATCGTTTTTTCCTTGGAATGAGGGTATCTTCACCTTGATACTTCCCAAGTTATTATCAATCCACTCCCCATGTCTATCTCCTCAATTTCCATGTCCACTCCCAAATCTGCCCAAGCTTACATCAAAGGCCCGATCGTTTTCATCTAGGTCATCCCCATAATCATCTTCATACACAAATCGAGGCTGATTCCTCTCTCTTCGTTGCACATTAGGAGCTCTCGATGGCTGCCCCTTTTGTGCGCTAGACTCAACTTTGTCAAGCTGCTCATGCACTTCATCAAACCGCAAGTTCAACTGTTGGAACTTTTGCTCCAAGGCCTTGTAGAAAACTTTTGCGTCCATTATGTCCATCCTTTCATGTGCTTCATCGGACGAGCCTTTGTTTATTTCTCGAGACATGTTTAGTAACTTGGAAAATAAAGTTAGCAAACCTCACAAACACTCCCTCACGTGTTTGAACTCAAACTATGTCACTCTACTCGTGTATCACTCAAATTCGGGTTTTACCCTCTTATAAGCTCACACTCTCTTGCCTTTTTCTACTCTTTAGTTCCCTTTTTTAGTTCCTTATTGAACTTAACCAATCTCAATCAGAAATTTCCTTGTAGCAATCCAAACTCAACAATTTGATTAACTAAAAATAAGATTTTAGGAACGAAACAAAGGGAACAAGAAGAGCACAAAGAAAATTTTATAGAGTAGAACAAGAAGAAATTATTCTTAATTTTTGCTGGGGAGGGCTGCTGAATTTTCTCAATATTTTTTTTTTCTGATTCTGCTTTTTTTTTTTTTTTTTTGGAAAACTAGCAACTTTAAATTGAGATTTGAAGAAGCACAATATTTAAACGAAAAATATGATCAGAACAAAGATGCACCGCATTTTTTTTTTATAAAGATTGGACCAGATTTGAATTAGAACGAAAAGAAAAAAAAACGCAATAGATCTGATGATATAATTTGGTCAAGAAATTTTTTTTTATGAAGGAATGGATATGAAAGAATGAAAAAGAAAATGATAGATAAAACCTGATTTAGACCTTGCTCTGATTACCAAATGATGCAAACCTCACCAAGGATTAGTGAGACCCGAAACCAACTTAGGGTTTCTTCGCGAAGATCGAAACTAAATCAGATTTTGAACGAGTTAAAAATACAGAAATTGAAAGATAGATTACCTTGACCCAACATTTATGAATGAAACGCGAACCAATCGTATAATGATCTTAACCCAATGATTATAATGAATTACGAATCAAAGATATAAGTTTGAACGCCACAAGAAACTCTTGATAAGTTCAGGAAAAGTTCTCTGAAAAACTAAAGAGAAAACTCTCACAATTTTTATTAATCAAAGTAATGTGTTCTTCCTCATAGGATACAACTTTCTTAAAAAGGTAATAAATAGTACGGTGAACAGTGTCGGTGAACAGTGCTCGTGAATAGTACGGCTACAATACAAAAAAAAAAGGAAACCTTAGAGAAACAAGGAAACCCTACTCCTAATCTAAAAAGGAAAAGGCTAATTTAGCAATCATGCCTTACAAATTATCAAATAAATAACCTAAATTAAAATTAAAATACAAATAAATAAAATAAATATGCTGAGAATTTCGTGGTCATCAAGCCTTGGTCCATTTGAGTTCATGTCTAAACCCATTCACTTGCTTTGATGAGATGGATTAGGCCTTGATTGTCATTTAGGCCTAATTTGGGCTTTATTATTTTCGATTCAGCCGAAAGCTCTTGAATTAGTCCATTAAGCGCTTCTTTGATCTTCTTGGATCTTTCCCTAGTAATGGGCCCAACTGGGACATGCTATGTATCCTTTGATGTTGCTTGTTGGTTCTCATCACTGGGCCCCCCATCGCCCAAGGGCGAGCATGACGTCGACATAATGCTACCTGAACAATCAACCAAATACAAACATATACGTGTTACTGTAATTTTTTTCCCAAATATATATATATACCTGTTCAAAATTTGGCAGCACACATGTCCCAAATATCCACAACCAAAATCACAAAACAACCTGAACCTTCCACGGTTCCTATCTGACTGGCTCATCTCCAACATGACACTACTGCCGGACTCTACCTAATGCTAGTAGTAGACCAACTCCTAGCCATGGTACCTGAAATAAAATATTTTTATCGGTATACTGTCTTCATAAAAAAAAAAACATTTAATGAATCAAGTACAATTGTTAAATACCAACTTTCAAAATATAATATTTTATAATCACATACCAGGTTGAAAATCGAGTCTCACTATCACCAATGTAACGAACTAATATATTTAAAACAAACAGAATTGTTAAACACCATGTTTCAAAATATAATAATATAACAACATACTATATTAAAAATCAAATTCTACTACCACTATTGAAATGAAGAAATATAATTAACCCCCAACTCAAATATTTTAAGTCAACCCCTCCAAACATTTTAAATCAACCATACCCAAGCATTTTAAATCCACCAATTGAAATATTTTAAATCCACCAATCCAAATGTTTAAACCAACAAGATCAAATATTTTAACATATAACAAAATACACCACACCTCCTCTCCTATAGGCCATAGGATCATTTTTACCTCATGATTGGGAGTTGCAACAGTACCGCACCACCCACAGAATTTGCACTCTGACGGGTCAAACCACCCAACAGGCTTACCTAGCAGGTAATCCACATCTCGCAGGTCATATCCTCCTGATTAGAAGAACATCCACATCTCGTAGGTTATATCCATCTAACAAGAAGAAAATCCACATCTCATAAATCATACCTGCCTAACGAGAAGAAAATCCACATCTCGTAGGTCATACCCATCTAACGAGAAGAAAATCCACATCTCGTAGGTCATACTCGCCTAACGAGAAGAAAATCCACATCTCGTAGGTCATACCCGACTAATGAGAAGAAAACTATGGCATAGTTGGACAAAAATCACTTTTAAAACCCACTTGATCCAAAAAACATTTTCCACCTTTAAAACCAAAACCAACTTGATTCATATAAGTTGCGAAATCGTCCATTTTAAGCAAACACATTTTTCACAATTTATATGAAAATAATATTTGTAAATTTATATAAACGACAGTACACTCATCTCGATTTTCGCACTGCAAAAATATCACCGTCCAAAACCTATCGGGATGTTGGCGCCTGTGAACCTAATAGCGATAGGGCTTAAATTAATATTTTATTTAAAATAACCTAACATGCAATGCAGACCCTACATTTCATAATTCCCCATTCCTCATATTTCATTATGAAAAATTATTATTTCGCCCGTTTCGCTACGTTAATATTTACTATACAATTTATTTAGATTAGCGATTAATAAAATATTGTTTTACGATTACGAAAATTACTATTATGATTGAGAAACTTTTAATACTAACAATTTAATTTAATGAAAATAATACCCGATCAAAATTTTACCTGTTTCTGAATCGCTTGCAGGTCGATAAGTTGACTTTTGGATTTTGATCTTTATTTGATTTTCTCTTTTTTTTTTTTTTTTTTTTTTTTTTTTTTTTCTTCTCTTCTTCTTCTTTCAGGTTCTGTTTTCTGCGCCTGCTCCTCACCGTCGCAGCGGTGGCTTCTACAAGTTCTGGTTCTGCTTTGTTCAGCTATTGCCGACAATCTCACACCAATTCCCACATCGTCGGACGTTCACTGCCCCCATGTCGCTGGTAGCCCACAATCAATCATGAACACACCCATAACCACTGCCACCGCCGTCGATCGCCAACCGACCGAACCCACACACGCCTACACCACTGGCTGTTAAACACCCACGCCACCAAACACCTTTACCACTTGAGGAACACCCACACGCCAAATAACTCCTCGCCGAACGAGCTGAACCTTCTCATCTCTCTCTGTGTTTTGGTTTTTTTGCATCGCTGGACCGCACCCCTACGACGGTGCGCTCTCTCTCACCTCACCACCGACCGAACGATCAACACCAACCACCCTCCCTACAACCGTCTGCAGAACTCACTCACCCAAATGAAACACACACATACAGCAGTAGAACACACACACTCACACAACGAACTCGCCGGCACACCTCAACGACCGACCGACGACTGTCGATGAACAGCAACGATCACACCCATGCACGTCAATTACCGTCGACGACTCCCACACCACCATCGGCTGAACGATGGCCATCTACATACACCCACACAGTCGGGACATACATATGCAGTCACACCGTCAGACCAATCACACACCGCCGATGACTGTCTCCTCTCTCTCTCTCGGTTTTTCCCTTTCTGTTTTTTTTTTTTTTTTGGTGATGGATTATATGTGTGGATGTATATATAGATGCATAAATCGGCCACGCATCCTTTATGGATGCACACACACGTATAAATATATATATATAAGTAGGAATTTACCGCGTGTCCCTTTTGTTGATATGTATATACACACACACACACATATATATATATATGTACCATTTCTTTCCTTCACAAAGGAAGGAAAGAATAAAAAATATTTAAATTACACTAATCTCCCTCAATTTTTATTTTTTTTTATTAGTTAAACCCAAAATCTAAAATTAATATTTTTAATATTGCTAATTAACCCCTCAAGTTTTAAATTAAATAATAAATGACACAATTTACCCCGTTATTTTCTAAATGTTCTAAAATGCAGCTAAATTTATGCATGCATGAAAATTAGGGCCTTACAACAACCCCATTTTCCACCTACTTGATTGGGGTAAGGTAGTAGATATAGATCGTCATTTTATCTTGTCATGTATTGACATTTACAAGTATTTCAACTAAAGCATAAGATTTTATTTAGCAGATTGTAAAAATATCAAAGGAAGCGTATGCTATTTAAAATGTTACTTTGAGTGTTCTAGATTCCATGGATTTCTTAATGGTCTTCCTTCTAGTATTTCAAGCTCGTTAGTGCTTGGGCTGATCACATCGGTCATGCAGAAGGGTCCATCCCAATTCAGTCCTAGTTTTCTTTCCCTCAGACTTGCGTGGCTATAGTGACTTTTGGGAGTACTAAGTCCCCTGCTTTAAATGAGCACATTTTTACGCGCTTGTCATGATACTGGACCATTTACCTTTTATAAGCTACCTGTCGAAAATGGGTGCATTCATTTCTTTCTTCTGGTAACTTTAGCCTAAGCCCTAGGTTATGGTAGTTCTCGTCGAGGTTGTAGTGGGCTACTCTACACAATGGCAGGCCCATCTCAATAGGAATCACAGCCTCAGATCCGAAGGCCATGGAAAGTGGCATTTCTCTAATGGACACCCTCAAGATGGTGTGGTAAGCCCACCACACCGAGGGGAGATCATCGACCCACTTAGCCTTGGAATTCTCTTCTTAAGTTTTCAACATGTACAAGATCATCCAATTAGTTACCTGGACTTAGCCATTGGACTGCGGGTTGCCTAGGCTCGACAGGTGGTGTCGAATGTGTAGCTCTAAGTAGAAGTCGTCGAACAGAGTGAACTCGAACTGCATTCTATGATCACTAATGATGGCTTGAAGGAACCTAAATTGGCAGACGACGTGCTTCCATGCAAAGTCTCTAATCTTGGTATCAGTGACTTTTGCTACAACTTCGTTGTCTACCCATTTGGTTAAGTAGTCGATGCGACGAAGAGGAAATTCTTTTGAGTTGTTGCCACGATGAGGCCCAGAATGTCCACTTTCTACTTGGCGAATAGTTAGGGTCTTAAAAATTATATTTAGATATGAAGAAGAATCGCGAATGGTAGGAGGGCAGCGGACGACGTTGATTTGGCTGCTCTTCTCAACGCTAGAAGTGGCAAGCTCATTTATGTACCTGGAGGAGGTGAGGATCGACAAAAGTCACTAGCGAATCACAAAAATGGTTTTGCGCATGGATATCACTGTTTATGACTTGCTCACCGCTTATGTCAAAGAAGAAATTGAAACAGTCAAACGGGTCGGCTAGTGGTGCTTTGGTTGTGGGCAAGATCGCATATTGCTGACAGAAGGAGGAAGTGGGCGTTTGAGTCGCACTACAATATAATATTTTTTGCGAGAAAATATTTCGTTGCTAATAGTAATGGATTCATCACTGAAGCTTTTTAGCGAGAAAAATGATTCATTACCAAAAACCTCGTTGATAAAAGTCTTTAGTGACAAATTTTTTAATTCCTCACTAACAAGTATGCATTTAACGAGAAACTATTTCGTCACTAATGTCCTCACTAAAAGAAACACTTGGTCGCCAAAAATCACTTTTTGCAACAAAATTTATTTGAATAATTTCCTTGCTAATAATTAGCAACCAACTAAATTTCTCACTAAAAGTAAGAATTTGCAACAAATTTTATTTGAATAATTTTCTCATTAATAATTCATATTTAGCAACCAACTAAATTTCAAACTTTATGTGAATAAACTCCTTGCTAATAAAAACATACATTCATCACCATTAGAATTTTGGACAAATATTAGAACAATACCTATTTGTCACATCCAAAATTCGAAGAGCAACAAAAATCCATAACAACATACATTCCAAACATATGTAAATAAAACTCCCTTATCAATAAACATGTCTCAATTAAATTCATGTTATACATAATATCAAACTACATAAATATTTGCATAAAATAAAATGTAGATAGATATAACTAATAGAATCTCATTCTTTCCCAAAAAGAAAAAAGAAAAAAAAATGCTAAAGTAGTTGAATCAAATATCTTCCCTTACACAAAAATAGTTTTTGTAATTTTAGATCAAAGAACAACCAATTTGCATCACAAATAAATCAGATAAATTTAGCAAAACATTAAAAAGGTGAAGTATGATGAACTAAACACATGACTAGAACCACTCTTGAAGAGAATTGCCATGAAAATAATTAAATTTTAAAAACATAATGGTTGTTAAGACCCTACAGGCCTACACTAATAGCAATAAATGTGTGTTTAAGGGTCTCAATTGAACCATTGTACATTCCAACATGAACTTGCCTTGGTAGAAAGTAATAGAATATGATTAATAAGAATACTCCATCGAGGCAAAACTTCAATATTGAAGGAATTTATGATCCTACATGTATTAATATTTCGGGCACCATGTCTCCTTTAATCCAGTATTTAAAAGCCTAGTGTAGTGACAAAACAGGAATAGTGTGAACACAAAATATGGACGCCATACTACTTACTTTTTAGTTTTGGTATTTAGTTATTCTTCTTCCCCTATATGTGGTAGCCACTACCTAATGTGTTCTCATTGAGAGATGACATCTCTAGATGATAAAATCCTAAACCGTTTATCCAAATTCATTTTCATTTTTTCTATAATTCTTAATGGACGGGACAACACCAACTCTCAAATTTCACGTCAATGAAATCATGTTTGGACATTTTGGACACCCAAACCATTTTTCATTTCTTTAGTGTTCAAATTCTATTTGTTCGCATAAATATTAAACCCCTTATCCAACTTCATTTCCATTTCTTATAACCAGTCTTAATGGCCAGGGTGTACTAACCATCTAGTTTCGCGCCAATCAGGGCCCATTAGGATATTTTAGCCACTTAACCCGTTTTTAACTTCTTTAAGTATGAAAATTCTACCTCTTTCATATAAATCCTAAACCTATTATCCAAATTCACATTTATTTCTTCCTACAACTCTTAATGGTCGAGGCAGCACTAATTCTCGAGTCTCATGCCGATCGAACCCTGTTTTGGTGGTTTGGACACTTGACCCGTTTTTAATTTCTTCAAATGTTCAAATTCTAATTTTTTTTTTTACATAAATCCTAAACTGCTTATCCAATTTTATTTTAGTTTCTTCCTACTAATCTTAATGGTTGCAGCAGTGCTAACCCTCAAGTTTCACGTCAATCAGACCCAATTTAGGCATTTTGGATACTCAACTTCTTTTTACCACTTTGAGTATTCAAATAAACATAGATTGCAAATCTTAATGTTTTTTTACAAGCAATCGAAACATGAAATCTCAAATACATATATAAATTCAATGACTAATTTATGTTTCTACGATAGTTTTTTCTAGATGGCACTTCTGATTTAACTAGTCTAGAGAAAATTCCCATAAGAAGATGGAATGTGAGCCCTATTGAAATTGTTGTTATCAAGTTAATAGAATGAGGAAACTTACAAATATCTCATAAGGGACAAGAGGAACTTATAGACATCTGGTTCCGGTCTATTTGTAGTTTGTTAAATTTGAAAGATATCCTAACTCACAAGGTAAAGAACCTGACAATTTGTTTCCATTCAACAGTCTGCAAACAAGTTTATAAAATATTGCTAATGATGAGGAATATGATAGGAGAAATGTGTTTAGATATGAATAAGGATCAAACTTACAATAGTTTCAAATTTGTATTTCCTATATCTTTCAGAATGTTTCCACTTAGTTTATTCCACATGAAATCTCTTCCCACAGGAAAGAAAAGAATTGAATTAGCCTTTAGTTTAATGAACTACACCTCCTAATTAACTTTTAGATGATAATTACTAACAAAATCATAAAAAGAGATAATAGACCAAACTCATATGCTAAAGTTCCAAAAAGATTCATATTCAGTAGCTGGCTACACAAAAAAAATAGGATATACATATGAACAAATTTTCTCGCCAATTGAGAGAAACTAAAGGTAGGACAAACATTACACAACATGAGGGGTTTCTTTCTTTTTATTTACCTCCTTCTTCTCTTGCTTTTATTGGTTTTGTGGACAACTGGTAGAAGAATCAAAAGACTACAGTTGGAGTATGATTGAAAAACAGACTACCTCATTCGAAATTCAAATCTGCTTCAGGATTGTGTTCTGGACACAGATACCTATACAACAACGCTGTTAGGGAATAATAAGCTGAAACAATATCATGTAACTAAGAATTAGGATTGAGAAAAATATGAATTAATACAAAACATTTACATGGTAAAAATCTCAATTAAATTTGAGGGAAACATCTATGGGCAAGAAGAGGATGATTCTACTATTGCCAATAACTTTACAACATCTCTCTATAAAGAAAGAGGGAACAAAGACAACTCTCTCTTGAAATAGGATAATACAAATCTCTTTATACAAAATAGAAGAAACTAGAAAATGACTAAAATAGAGGATCCCTCAAGAGAAACTTACGTTTTTCTCTCTAAGTTTGCGATAAAGTGAACATTTGGCCAAATCATAGCCACTACATTTACTTGATTATCATTTAACCACTTGGCTAAATCATAGCCATACATTTCACTTAACTATAGAATGGACACTAGGTCGAACCCTAGGCACTCATTTTCTTGAGGCATACTTGGGCTTTGATAATAGGCCTAATCCAACAATTCACCCACTTAGAGATATGATTGAGGATCCTCAATCATGTCTCTAAACCATCCTTTCTATCTTGCCACTACCATGCTAATTATATTTCTGCCAGGCCGTACAAGTGTCTGCTCCATACAAACTTGTCAACATTAATTGGCTTGGTCAAAACATTTACTAGATTGTCTTTTGTATAAATCTTCAACATATTCACACTTCTTTCTTCCGAGTGGTATAGAACACCTATGTACTTTATCCTGGAAGGCTGGATTTCTTGCAATATGCAAGATACTCTGACTGTTACGATACATCGGAATCTTCTGTTGTTTGTGTTTGAGTTCTTCCATTAACCTTCGAATCTAAATTGCTTACTTGCAAACTTGTGTAGCTTCCATGTATTCCGCTTCTATACTAGATAATGCCACAATATTTTTGTAACTTGGATACCGAACTCACTGCTCCTCCTATAAGTGTAAACACAAAGCATTTAGTGGATTTTCTTTTATCGATGTCACTCGCAAAATCTAAGTCCACATAGCCTCTGACAATAAACTATGATCCTACGTAACATAATGCAGAATTAGAGGTACCCTTAATGTATCTCAGGATCCTCTTAACAATATTCCAATGCTTTCTACCAGGATTCGCCATGTATCAACTAACCGATCCTACTGCTTGTATAATGTACGGTCTTATACATATAGAAAACATCAAACTTCCCATAGCTAATGCATACGGTACTCGAGACATCTTCTTCCTCTCTATTTCATTGTTAGGACACATACTTGAGGATATCTTGAAGTTAACAAGAAGTGGGATAGAAATTGGCTTACAAACTTGCATGTTGAAGCGTCGCAAGATTTTCTCCAAATATTTCTTTTAAGAAATCCAAATATTCCTATTACTTCTGTCTTAGTGAATTTTCATCCCTAGAATCTTGTTTGTAGGTCCCAAATCCTTCATATCCCATTCCCTAGGAAACTGTACCTTTAATTCATGAATTCGATCTTCGTTGGGGCCTACTACCAATATGTCATCCACGTACAACAATAGCATAATAAAGTCATTATCTTCTTCAAACCCTTTATAATACATACAATGGTCTAAACTAAGTATGTTACACCCAAGGCTCATGATATAGGAATTAAATCTCTTGTACCAACATCTTGGTGCCTGTTTGAGACCGTCTAGAGATTTGTTCAACTTGCAAACCAAGTTCTCCTTGTTTGTTCCAGCAAAACCTTTTGGTTAGAGAATATAAATCTTTTATTCAATCTCTTTATGAAGAAAAGTTGTCTTCATATCTAATTGTTCTAGATTCAAATCAAACATAACACACATAGTCAGGACTACGTTGATAGTTGTAAGTCTATCAACTGGAGAAAATATCTCGTTGAAATGATTACCTTCTTTCTGAGCAAATCCTTTCACCACCAGTTTTACACGATACCGCTCTACTTGGTCATTGCCATCTTGTTTAATCTTATAGACCTACTTGTTACCAATGGATTTACAACCTTATACGGCTTCCATTTCTTCTTGCAGTGCTTTCATCCATAGAGAAACATTAGGTCTACTTATAGCCTCATCGAAAGTTGATTGATGGCTCTACATCTTATGTTAGAAACAGTATGCAACATTATTTGCCAATACATAATCTCATAGCCATGGCGATTTTTTGCCTAACACATTGATCACCGAACTTCTATATCATTGGCCTTATCTAGTTCTTGTTCATCGTGCTTCGATATTGCTTCAAAAGAATATTCTTGTTCTTACTCTCCTTCTATCTATACTGTCATAATCTCTTTTGGTGTGTTGTCAGTTTTTTTACTTTGCAGTTCTCATTTTATAAATATCACATCTCTACTGATGATAACCTTGAGGGCAGTGGAATCCCACAAGAGATACCCCTTTACTCAATTAGTATATCCCAAATTTTTGTTGCTTACTTCTTCTCTGCAATGTTTGGTGGCACTAAATCTGTCAATGATAGGTGCAAATTGGCGATAGCACTGCCACCAATTTCTCTCCACTGGTCATCATTCATCTCCACTAGGCAATAATCTTTTCTTAAAATTGCATTCATCTTCAATTTCTACAGGGAGAAATTATCCCCATTGAACTTCTGAATCTCAATTTTTTTGTGGACATAGTGTTGACGATGATTTGTTTCTCAACTGAATTGGCTCCCACTTTTTCAACGTGAATAGTATTGTATCATCAACTTATACAACATACATATAAATAGTATCCGTGAACAGCAACTCGCAACCCATAGCTCTGATACCACTTGTTAAGGAATAATAAGTCAAAACAGTATCACGTAGTTAAGAATTAGGATTAAGAAAATAAGAATTGACACAAAATATTTAGATGGTAAAACCCTTAATTAAATTTGACGGAAACACCTACGAGCAAGAAGAAAAAAATTCCACTATCGGCAATAACTTTACAACTTCTAGCTATAAACAAGAAAAGAACAAAGACAACTCTCTTTTGAAATAGGAGAATATAAATCTCTCTATACAAAATAGGAGAAACTAGAAAATGACTATAAGGGAGGATCCCTCAGGAGAAACTTATATTTCTCTCTCTCAGTTTGGAATAATTAAAATCATAACCAATGCTTCTTATTTATAGACATGCCCCTAGCTGGGGTATGCCGACACTCTATAAGTGAAAGGATGAGGGCCCATATGCGGTCTGTAGTAGATCGATAACGCAAAGTTCAGGCTGGCGTGGTTCGGATTTGGTACTGAGTTCTCCATCCTGACAATTGGAGGGTTTTGATTTAGTGATTTAATCACAGAAAATCCATTAGATAGGGGAACAAGCACCTCCTAGGTCGACTAAGTTCGTTGATCATTTCCCTCAGCATGTCAATGGTGTCTTACATTCGAGCCATCTGAGCCGTAAAAGGAGATTCAAACTGCCTTCTCATGTCATCCTAGAATGAGCTTGGGCCCGACTGCGAGTAAAGACCGGGCTTCGAATGTGGAGAACCAGATTTGCTTTTCTGGGACCAATTTTTTTGTCTCATCATGTTCTTACAACAAACTCATTTATTAATCCACGTGGGTCTTAGGTAGTCTTAAAATCTATTCGAGATCGAAGTTCTCAATTTCGATAATAATTGATCAAAACAGATAATGATTTCAGAAAATTCTTTCGTCACTTAATCAGTATTAGAAACTTTGAACTCGTTTGGTTTTTAAGACTTCCTAAGAAATCATTAATCTGTCAAGTATAAAAACCCCTTCCAAGTTTTGTATTCATAGAATCCTGTGGGGATAATATGGATACAAGATAACCGTACTTGAGTCGGAGGGTTTACAACAATATAAGAGCCTGAGAGAAAAAAAAAAAAAAAAAAAAAAAAAAAAAAGAAACAAACATCACAACTTATTTACAAAAACAGAAGGAAAATATAACAAAATGAAATATAACATTCGGACATGGAATAGTTGGACTTACTTAGACATATTAGGCTCGACCCTCTAATATTCCCCAATGGAGTCGCTAGCTGACGCGCCCCATTTTTTCGAGAGGAAAAGAATATTAGATAATAATATAGCTTAAGGAGAGGGATTTTTTAAAGCGCCAATGTTCTCAAAAAGTGCTTAGGCCGTTTTTAGAAAAATAAGGAGTCACCACCTAGCATTGGATTTAAAAGGTGTGCAAGATTGCCAAATTTTAGAAAATAAAATTTAAAGTGCCTAAGTAAAAATTGACTCCAAAAAATAAGGTCAAACCAAATATTCATTTAAAGGTTCGGCGATCGGTCACGCTACGGGAAAGTGTCAAGGACCCTAAGACTCCTGTTTGAAAATGGTACTTTATGTCCAATTAACTCCAATTAGTTTAGTCCAAATGTTTCACTTTATTTTTGAAATCATTCACTTCTTATAAAATCCTTTTGGTATTTTCACAAATAAGATGGGACAAGTTTTTGTATTTTTTGGAATGTTCCCCTGGTATAACCTTTTAACGAATATTAAGGATTCAATAACGATGGTTCCCGAGGGATTTTTATGTATATTTCCAAGAGATTTCTTTAATTTAAATAGGCAAACTAATATAAGTGAATAAGAAAGAAAATATGAATGCAAAAACTAATATGTATAAGAATTCTGTTTTTTTTTTTTTTTTTTTTGCAAAAGTGACACAAAAACTAAAGGGCTTCATTTAAATATGTCAAGGCAAAATGATACAAATATGGGAATATTACGTGAATTAACATGATTATGCATGGAAATGATTTAATTATTTAATATATAAAAAAATGCAAGTGGTGCATGTGTCATAACCAAATGTAAAAAAGTAACATGAATTATAAAATAAAAATAAATAAAAAGGTATAAGTGGTGAAAATGTCCTAAACATGTTGTCTAAATTATACAAGAAATAAATATGAATGCAAAAATGTTTATTTTAAGTTTGCCCGATTAAAATAAAAAAATCCCTATTTGAAATTCTCTTAAGTTTTATGGATATGAGAATCGAAGGAGTATCACGGAAACGAGTTTTGTCAAAATTAATTTCTCTAAGATTTAGGTGGGTTTCAACAACTTATTGGGAAAAAGCAATTTATTAAACCGGCCTTTTTTTTTTTTTTTTTTTTTTTTGGCAAATCAAATCGTCGGTATAGAAATATTTCCTTCAATTTGTCAAATAGTTGAAAATCACCTAAAGGCTTGCAACAATTGATTACTACAAAACAAATTTTATTTATTTATTTATTTATTATTTTTATTTTTTAAAACAATAAATGAAAAAAAAATATTATTAAAACAGTAAACGGAAAAAACAATGACTAAAAAAAATCATGCATATCTCTTAATTTTAAATTAATATTCATCTAAAAAACTTAAACCAAAAAGAAAAAGGAACCCATGTTATGTTCACTTGTTTTCAAAACAGCGAATAAACAAAAGGGTTCTTTTTGCCACTTAAAAAAAATGTAAAAAAATAGTGAAAGTGAGGTCACCCTCTTATTCATGCATATAATCCAATCTATTCATCTCCAAATAAGAGAGTGTTGGATTTTTATTTTATTTTATTTTTCATTTTTTTTTTTTGCTTTTTTTTTTTTTTTTTCGTTTTTTTTTTCATGAATCAAAAAAACTTAATAAAGATGAAATGAAAACAGAAAATAAAAGGAAAAAATATTCTCGTCTAAATGCTCAAAAGTTCGAATTGAGAATGGAGAATTACATCTCGACATTTTCATCGAGTCATTGGATGATTATCATATAGTTACGCTCGCAGAAATTTAAATTGCGATGAGTAAATAATTAAGAGAATCAAAAAACGGACCAGCTCTGCCAATATTCCCGAAAGGGCTTCGCAAAAACACAAAAAAATAATATTTTGGACACAAGGCATCACCGCTAGCCATGTGGCAGGGGTAAATTAGCCTTTCTCTTTCCTTTCTCCCTCCCTCTTTCTCTGTCTCTCTCTCACATGCACACACACAAGGCTGGAGGTGGGGCCCTCTCTCTCTCTTACAGTCTCTCTCTCTTTCTTTCTCTCTCTTAGTTGGACTAGGGGGCCAACCCGATTCTCTCTCTCCTCCTCCAATTTCTCTTTCAAATTGCACCCCCCTTTCCTTATTTCTCAAATTCTAAACTCTTTTATTTTATTTTGATTTTTTCTTTCCTTTTCTATTTCTTTATTAATTTTTTTATTTTCGAAAAATAAATTAAAATAAAGTTAACTATAAAATAAAATATAACTATTTTTACGGGACAATCAAAATACCGTGTCTATAACTGTCCCTCTTTGTCAAGCGAGTTCCACTTGCTTGATAAAGACAAAATACCATGTCATTTTGATCGTCCCATTTTCTTTATTTTCAAAACATTTTTTTTTATTTTTGAAATTTTATAACAAAAGACAAAATAAAAAGGAAAAACCTTTTCAGGGCGTGATGGAAAATGATGGAATGGAATATGGATGAAATGCGATCGAACCCTATAAGGATTGCCTACGTATCTCGACAGTGCCAATAATCAGGTCATGCATAGTTCAACATATGCCCCAAGCAGAGCGAGCAAAGAATGTAAAAATAAAGTGGCACTCACGAAGAGGAAATGTAAAATATAAAAAGTCATCACGGAGAGGCTAAAAAAAAAATCAGAAAGAGGCAAAATGCAACAAGAAAAGTCATCACGGAAGGACAGAATGCAAATGAAATGCCATCACGGAGAGGAACAATGCAAATGGAAAAACCATCATGGAGAGACAAAATGCAAATGGAAAGCCATCACAGAGAGGCACAATACAAAATTGAAATATCATCACAGAGACACAAAATACAAATGAAAATCCTTCACGAAGAGGAATAATGAAAAAAATGAAAAATCCATCACGGAGAGACTGAATGCAACATAAAATGCCATCACGAAGAGGCAATAATAAAAAGACTTTTTGAGAAAATTGGCGCTTTAAAAAACCACTCTCCTTAAGCTATATTATTATCTAATATTCTATTCCTCTCGGAAAAATGGAACACATCAGCTGGAGACTCCACTGGGGAATATTAGAGAGTCGAGCCTAATATGTCCAACTATTCCATGTCTAAAAGTTATATTTTATTTTGTTATCTTTTCCTTCTATTTTTGTAAATAAGTTGTGATATTTGTTTCTTTTCTTTTTTTTCTTTCTTTCTCTCAGGCTCTTATATTGTTGTAAACCCTTCGACACTAGTACAGTCATCTTGTCTCCATATTATCCCCACAAGATTCTATGAATACAATACGTAGAAGAAGGTTGTATACTTGATGGAATGATGACGTATTAGGAAGTCTTAGAAAGCAAATGAGTTCAAAGTTTCCAATACCGATTAAGTAACGAAAGAATTTTCATAAATCATTATCTGTTTTGATGGGTCACTTAATACATATTTGACTTCGTTTAGTTAACAGTAATTGTGTTTATCCTATTCAACAATCTCTGTATCTATAATTTGCTCACTCCCTCTTCCGAGTGTAAAGCAAACGAATATATAACTTCACGTTGACGCCGAAGTCCTCCTCGAATGTCTTTTCGAAAACATAGTCACATAAGTCGTGAACCAGCGTCATGGATTACACACTTTCTAACTCTCTCTGGGATTATTGGATCATCGCGTTATGTTTACCCTAGTTCGAATCCGAGGTTACCTCTCCCAAGTGTTAAACCCCGTATTCTTTAATTATCTAAACTAGCATAATATCAAGAATAACGACAAACATAATCAGATTGAGACAAACAACCATTAACGTAATGTATATTCAATCAAACTAGTGTTTACATGACTTACAACAAAATCTAGATAATATTTATCTAAACTACATGATCTTAGCCATATAACATCCAAAACAAGAGCGATTCAACATCATTAGATATGGAAAAGTAATTATAAAGATAAAAACAAGGGAAGTACAATCAAAATTGAGAGTGGAATGGTCTACTGTCGCTAAAGATCCCTCCGTAAATGCTTCGTCTTGTCAAATGATGAACCTCATATTCTTGCTCTCAAGAATGGCTAAAGAACACTACGTCTGTACAGAACTGACCGCCTAGGCAGTGGGATTCACCGCCTAGGCAGTGGGTAAGTCGGTTTACTTACTGCCTAGGCAGTGGTTCTATCACCTAGGCAATAGAACAACAACCAAACTCTCTGCCATTTCTCTGTCTAGGCACTTGTTCATTTTTTAGCACTTCCAACAATCTTATCGCCTAGGCAGTGTCCTGACCGCCTAGGCGGTGGGACTACTGTCTTGATCCCTTATGTTTTTCTACTTTTCATCGCCGTTTTCCTACCATTTTGCTCGTTTGTCACTTGTTTACGTCCCTACACCTGATTTACATAAAAGCAACTAAAATACAATTAAAACATTAATAAAACACTCGAAAACTGACAAATTCGGCTTAGAAGTAAATAGGTATTTTTAACTTATCAATCGGTCATTATCAAAATTGAGAACTTCGAACTCGAATCGATTTTAAGACTACCTAAGACCCACGTGGATTAATAAATGGGTTTGTTGTAAGAACAAGACCAGACGGGAAAATTTGTCCCAGAAAAACAAATTCGGTTCCCCCCATCTGATGCCCGGTCTTTACTCGTAGTCGGGCCTATACTCATTCCAGGATGACATCAGAAGGCAATCCTGAATCTTCCCGTAAGGCCCAGATGACTCGAATGTAAGAAACTATCAACATGCTGAGGGAAAGAATTAACGAACTTTGCCGACCCCAAGAAGTGCTTGTTCGCCCATATAGTGGAACTTTTATGACTGAATCACCAAATCAAAACCCTCCAAGTGTCGGGATGGAGAACTTAGTGTAAAATCCGAACCATGTCGGCCCGAACTTCGTATTACCAATCTACTACGGACCCTAGATGGGCCCTCATCCCTTCATCTATGGAGCGCCGGCATACCCCAACAAGGGGCATGTCTATCAGACCTCACTCGATGGCCCATCCCTCTCCACACATCAGATCTCCATTCCCCTGGAGAGGGTCGTTGCTCCATCCAAGGATCCGAATGCTAATCAATCGACCCTGACCGTCGAAACTGAACACAGAGAAGATAATGGACCCCCTCCAGTCTAGGTTCTAAAAATAGAAGAATTGGAGAGAACAATGGAAGAACTAAAAAAGGAAAAGCCATCCAGAAAAGTGGCATACAAGGAGTTGTCAGCACCACCCCGAGTGGTATACCTAGAAAACTTCGTAGTTTCAGAGTTCATGAAGTATGACGGTACGGGCCACCCAGATTGGCATGATAGAATTTACAAGGACGAATTGGGAGTTCATGCCTGGAATGAAAATATTTGCCTGAAGATGTTTAAGAGATCTTTGAAAGGACCGGCTCCCAGCTGGTTTATAACCCTGGACCTATCGCAGATCAAGACCTTTGAGGATCTGGTAGAGGCCTTTTTTGAGTAGTATGTGTACAACAAGGATACCGTGCCGGACTGTAATACCCTATACTAGATACTAAAAAAAAAGATGAAAACTTCCGAAGATATACTGCCCGCTAGTGGGAGGAATCTGCCAAAGTTGTTCTCAGATTGAGTGAAGAGGGTCACTTAGAGATATTTAAGTCAATTCAAACGCTACCGTTCTATTGAGATCTCTCGAGTATAGTAGTGGCTTCTTTAGACGATGCAATCAAGCAATCCGAGGTGATAGAAAAGGGAACAAGGAGCGAAAACATTGAACGGGCCTTGCCCGACCCAACAAAGAGGTCAGTTCTACCAAAGAAAAGAGAAGATGAGGTAGTTGTCATCGTTTTCCCCTCGAAAACCCTTCACCAAAACAACCCCCAAGTCTCTTATGCCCAAAATTATCTGAACCAAAACAACCAATATTGTAACCACTTCTCTCAAAATCACCAAAACTAAAATTACCCCCGGAACTAGCTAAATTCCCAAACCCGTCCCCACTACTACCAGAACGCACCTCTACCTTACCAAAACTACACTCCCCAGTATTATTCCCAAGCCTACCAAACACTTTTCCATACATATCAGTCAAACCAGAACTCCCTACCTCAAATTCCTAGCCACACTCTAAAGTCAGGAACTTAATACCACCCAGGCTATCTACCTCGCACTACTGGGGGGAACTTTCAGAATGATGATAAAGAACTACTAGACCTTCCGGTCTCAATCACCGAGCTGCATTAGAGTTGTTTGAAGCAAGAGATGTTGACACCCCTTTTATCCTACGAGCCTAAGCCTGGAAGTAAAGCCGCTTCTTCGAATGTTTCATGTGAGTATCACTCGGGATCCCGAGGATATACAACCAAGCAGTTTTATCACTTGAAAGACAAGATTTGGGAGTTTATACGAATGGAAGCCATTACGTTTCCTAAAAAGCCTAAGACCGGTAAGCCAAACTATCAGCAAAATTTGCTGCCTAAGCATGCACCTTCAAGGAGTGGCGAAGTCAATCTTTACCAAAACATTGGTTGAGATGGGAGCGAGTCATATGCCTGAGGCTCGATTTGAAAATCTAAAGGCTGTAAAATTGATTTTTCTTGTTTACTTTCAATTTACTAGAAGTTTTGATAAAATTAAGACATTTGCGTGTACTCACGTCTCTATCTTGTTGGTCTTTTGGATGGAAAAGGATTTTTCTCTGTAATGACTTTTAAATTTCAATAAATGTAATACTATTTTATCCAAAATTATGGTTTAATGCTTGAATCTTACTCTCTCATGTACCTAAAATTGCCTGCATAAGTTGTATGTCATGTGACTGAGCGATGGTACAAGTATATGATTTCAATACAGAGCTAGACCACGATCTAATAGCAATAGAGACAAAGAAAGGTTCTGTTCTACCAAACAATAGTGAGATCCAAAGGCCGTCGACCAAATTTGATAGAAATTCCAGAGTACCGGGGGATTCGAAAGTCACGATTGACATCCATTGTCCTGACGATATTTTGAAATATTGTTGTAAGTTGGTCAAGCTATCTCCGGTGGTCCTTTAGTGATTGATAAAATTGGATGTAAACATCCTGGTTTGCCTGCTATTTGAGTTACCCAATGGTGAAAAGGGAACACAATCATCCTAGGCCAATGATCCCATTTAAAAAGCTCTCTAATATTACAAGAATGTCTCAATTAGTAATGAATATCAAGTTCATTTTTAAGCTCGGATGCCCCCGAACCATTGTACATTCGATCATCGATTTCAAAAAAAGAAGAAAAAGAAAAAAAAAGAAAAAGAAAAAGAAGAAAAAGATAAAAAAATAAAAAAATAAAAAAAAATTGAAAAATGGGGTAATTGAGAAAGAAGCATTTAGTGCAAATATGGAAGATGTTTGAAGAGAAAAGAAAGAAGATAGATTGGTTTGTTCAAGTTTTTTGCCTCAGGTCAATTTAGCGGGCAAACGACATTTTTCTGGAATCAAAATTTTTGAAAAGAAACATTGGTCATGGTTTGGAAATGTATAGGAATCATATTCCTCTACAATCCAACTTAAAATATCACAGAAAATCATATTAGGTATTCAAAGTACTCGTTTTAGTACTTTTTGACATTTGCCCATTTTTGGATTAAATATGTTATGCAAGACTTCAGAAAACACAAAGCAAGCATAAGTATTAGAACTCCAAGCATCGAAAACCTAAAAATTTGAAAAGACAAGGATCCAGTCGAGCAAGCCAAGGAGATCTTGATAGGGCATATTGGGCCTTCCCCTGAGTTAAAAAACGAAATCTCGGAAGTAAAAAAAAAAAAAAAAAAAAAAAAAAAAAAAAAAAAAGAGTCTTATCGAATTACCTCGAGGTATGTCGAGCCTTGAGTTGGAAATAGAAGCTTCTAAATTCAAATGGAAGAATCTCCCGATGTTGCTCCAATCCAAGCGCCATCAGCCGAGCGATTGCCACTAAAAGAGGGGGAACAGAATTACTAGTCTTCAAAGGTAACAATTTTTAAGACTAGGAATTTTTTTTGGAAGTATTATCTTACATGGATCTCAAAAATACTGGGAGTATAGATTTTCCTATCACTAGGATTTTTTACCTTCCTGCCGACTCGAATTATAAACCGTTATCGCTGAAATTCAAAAACTCTAAATAAACATCTAATTATGCATTTTTCTAGAAAGGTTCAGCCCCAGCCTCGGGCTGGGGCACCTTTTATATCTTTCCCCATAATTTTTCCCAACCCCAGGTTGGGGCACATTATATGAAATTTATCCGTTTCTACATCTAGGGAGTTTTGAACTTGACAACCCCAGCCGTAGGCTGGGGCACATTTTATATCTTTCCATTATGTCACACTCTCCTCTCCATGATGGCATTTCATGTTGCATCCATCCTCTCCGTGATGAATTTTTATTTTTTTGCATTATGTCTCTCCGTGATGACATTTCATTTGCATTCTGCCTCTCTGTGATAGCTTTATATTTGCATTATGCCTTTCCGTGATGGCATTTCATGTTATTTTCAGCCTCTCCGTGATGGCTATTTTATTGACTCCAAAAAACACGGTCAAACCAAAGACTCATTTAAAGGTTCGGGGGTTCGTTACGCTCGGGGAAGGTGTTAGGCACCCCAAGATGCCCGTCCAAAAATGGTACCTTATGTCCAATTAAATCCAATTAGTTTAATCCGAATGTTTCATTTAATTTTTGAAATCATTCCCTTCTTATAAAATTCTTTTGGTATTTTCACAAATAAGGTGGGACAAGTTTTTGTATTTTTTTTAATGTTCCCCCTGTATAACCTCTTAACGAATATTAAGGATTCCATAAAAATGGTTCCCGATGGGGTTTTATGTATGTTTCCAAAAGACTTCTTTAATTTAAATTGGCAAACTAAGATAAGTAAATATGAATGACAATATGAATGCAAAAACCAATATGTATATGAATTCTATTTTTAATTCAAAAGTGACATAAAAACTAAAGAACTTCATTTAAATATGTTAAGGCAAAATGATACGAATATTAGAGTATTACGTGAATTAACAAGATTATACATGACAATGATTTAATTATTTAATATATAAAAAAAATACAAGAACTAATTACAATGAAACAAATTTTATTTATTTATTTAATATTTTTATTTTATAAAACAGTAAACGGAAAATTTTGATTTTTAAAACAGTAAACGGAAAAAACAATGACTAAAAAAAATAAATCATGCACTATCTCTTAATTTTAAATTAATATTCATCTAAAAAAAAAATCATGTTATATTCACTTGTTTTCAAAACAGTGAATAAACAAAAGCTTCCATTTGCCACTAAAATATAATGGAAAAACAAAAAAAGTGAGAGTGAGGTCACCCTCTTATTCATGCATAGAATCAAATCTATTGATCTTCGACATAAGGCATTGTTAGATTCTTTTATTTATTTATTTTCATTTTTCTTGTTTTTTTTTTTTTTTTTTTTTCATGAATCATAACAACTTAATAAATATCAAATAGAAATAGAAAATAAAAGGAAAAATATAGTCGTCTGACCGCTCAAAGATTCGAATTGAGAATAGAAAACCTCATCTCGACATTTTTATTGAGTTATTGGATGATTATCACATAGTTAAGCTTGCATAAATTTAAATCGCAATGAGAAAATAATGAAGAAAATCAAAAAAATGTACGTACTCTGCCAATATTCTCGATACTCGGATTTTTCCCTCTCGCAGACGGCTTCCCAAAAAGACTTCTGATGAGAAACACTCTCTAAGAAGTTTTTTCTCTCAATTTCTGAATGAATAAAGTGGGAAGAGGAGAACCTTATTTATAGGAAATAATGGGGTGTGAAAAACATGAGAAAATCCTAAAAATTAGGTCTGACCGCTAAAGTCCAGTCCAAATTTAACTTGGAAAGGATCAAATTTGGGACAACACAAAAACAAATAAAAATAAATAAATAAATAAATAAAAAGAAGAAGAAGGAGAAAATACATTCTAGACACAGGGCATCACCGTCTGCCACGTAGCAGGGGCCAATTGGCCCTTCTCGTTCCTTTCTCTCTCTCTCACGTGCACACACACAAGGCTAGAGGTGGGGCCCTCTCTCACTTTTTGACTTCTCTCTCTCTCTCTCACTCACGGCCTCTCTCTCTCTTTCTTCTCTCTCGCTCTCTCTTTCCCTTTCTCTCTCTTAGTTGGACTAAGGGGCCCACCCGATTCTCTCTCTCTTTCTCTCTCCTCCTCCAATTTCTCTTTCAAATTGCACCCCCCTTTTTATTTCTCAAATTCTGAACTTTTTTCTTTTATTTTGATTTTTTCTTTTCCTTTTTTATTTTTTCATCAATATATTTTTTTTTTTTCTAGAAATAAAATAAAATAAAACAAAGTTAAATAAGCAAAGTTAACTATAAAATAAAGCATAATTTTTTTTTATGGGACGGTCAAAATATCGTGTCTACACTGCATTTGTTTGGTCATCATTTAGCCGTTTAGCTAAATCATAGCCATATTAACTTGGCTATAGAGTGGACACTTGGTCGAGCCCTAACTGCTCATTTTCTTGAGGCATACTTGGGTTTTGATAATGGGCTTAATCCAACAAACATGAAATACCAATTCTCAAACAAATGTCAATGAATAGATAAATCTCGATAGGAAAACAAGAAACTAAGCCTACTCACACGATTGAACGGAGGCATAGGCTCTTTAGGAAGGAGAAGTTCGTTGAATCTGGAAATCCGATCACGAAAACAACATAATTGACCATCACGAAGTTCAAAGGCGACACCAACAATAGTTCTACGCCTCCTTCATTCTTCTCCATATTGTCGTCTCTCTCCAGTAAAGTATTCTTTGATGGCATAGCATCACCAGAAGAAACAACGGTTTCGCTTATCCAACACATGAAGATGGTTTGAAAAGATCTCTGGGTATTTTACGCCGTATTTTGTGCCAATATGAACACTCGTAGTCCCTCAATGCTTTTTTCTTTGAAGTGCACGAGAGTCTCCATGCTATGGTTTTGGCTTTGCAAGGGAGAAAGATTGAAGAGTTTTCTATGTTTTTAGCCAAGGGAGAGGATTGGAATGAATTGGAGCGGCAACTAGCCAGGTTTTTAGCAATGGAGCAGCAAGGAAGAGGAGCATACAGAGAGAAGGAAAATAGTAGAGGCAGTAGGTGCGAAGAGAATTATGCGTGAAAATTAGGATTTAAGGCGTGAATTATATATATATATATATATATATATATATATATATATATAGTGAGGACTTATTTTGTGGCTATATATTTGAAATTTTTTAGCCAAAAAAAAAATTATTGCTAATAATTTATTATTTGTTGCTAAAAAAATTAAATAATGGTAATGTATTTGTAACTAATTTAGTGACGAATTTCATATTTCGTCACTAAAATTAATTTTTGATGAGGAATTTTTGTGTTGTGGCCAATAGTCATTGAGATTGGGTATGAAAATCAAACTTCCTCACCAATACTATTTTTCGGCGATGAATTTCATTTTCGTTACTAAATTTGGTTGCTAATACTACTTTTTCTTCTAGTGTCAGAGCTTAGTGAGGGAGGAGGAGAGAGAGGATGGATAACAGGAAGAAAGACAAAAAAAAAAAAAAATCAAAGCAAAAGAAAAAGAGAAGGAAAAAAAAACCATAAAAACAAAATTCTACCCCTTAAAAAACTGATGTGATGTGCACATGTTATCATTTCTGTCCAATTTAAATGAAAAAACTAACAGAAGTGTTGACCTAGTAGAATACCCAAGAAGGGGGTGAATTGGGTAATTAAAAAATAATCAGAATAAAAATCAATAAATGAAATAATTAATTTTAAGCCTAAATTAATTATTATCTTTATAAACAGCAGAATTTATCAATCAACTAGGTACACACACAAACAGTAAAAATAGACAAATTAAGAAAACAACACACTAGAGATTTATACTGGTTCACCAAGCTACTCTTGGCTAATCCAGTCCCCCAAACTTCACGGAGGTCGCACCCACTAAAATCAAGATTCCTTTAAAGGTAGGAACCAAACCCGCACACCGATTCTTTTTACAGGCTCAGAATCAATCTTTATAATTTCTTTTTCAAAGACTAAGGAATAACCTCTACTTTTTACAAGTTAAAGAATAACCTAATTCTCTTTAACACTTAGGCTCAAGAATCAAAACCTCACCAAAATACTCCAAATATCTTTTTACCCGGTAAGGATTGAACCATTACAAAATCACTCACAAACACGTAATTCTTATTCAGGAAGAATCACTACCTCAATCTCTTTATAGGAAGAGACTGAAACCTAACTACCCTTGATTAAATATCTCCAATGATATTTAATCCATCACAACTCACCAATACAAAAATTGATAAGTAAATCTCACTTGTAGCATATCCAAGGAAAATCCCATAATTGGATTTAGCATCAAATTTACCAAGATTATCCTTGTCATTCAAAATAAAATATTTGCATCCAAAGACTTTAAAATATGAGATATTTGGAGTCTTACCATTCCAGATTTCATATGGAGTTTTGTTAAATCCTCTACGAATTGATACTCCATTTACCATGTGACAAGCGGTACTTACTGCTTCGGCCTAGAAGTAAGTTGGTAAACAATTTTCATTTAGCCTTGTTCTGGCCATCTCTTGAAGAGTTTTGTTCTTTCTTTACACTACACTATTTTGTTGCGGTGATCTTGGTGTAGAAAAGTTGTGAGCATAATCATGCTCATCACAGTAACTTATCACTTCATCATTCTTAAATTCTCTTCCTCTGTCACTATGAATATTAATAATAGAACATTACTTCTCATTTTGAACACGTTTACAAAATTTAGCCAGAACGGAAGCAATTTCACTTTTCTTAGCAAGAAAGTATACCTAGGTAAGTCTAGAATAATCATCAACAATAACAAATGCATAGAACTTACCACCAAAACTAGAAACAGAGTTAGGCCCAAATAAATCAAGATGCAATAATTCAAGACATCTAGACGTAGACGTGTACATCTTTTTCTTAAATGATGATCTAACTTGCTTGCCTAATTGACATGCATCACATACTTTATCCTTCACATATTTCAAATTAGGTAGTCCACGTACAAAACTCTTCTTAGATAAGTTAAAAATTAACTCCATACTAGCATGTCCAAGTCTTCTATGCCATAACCAACTATTCTCAGATCAAGCATTCAAACAAGATAAATTTTGAGAATTAAAATCATCAAAAGAGAAAGTATAAACATTCTCAAAACGTGATGCAACTAACAAAATACTACTATCATGACTATTCTTAATGATGCATCTATGATGATCAAATATAACATTGTATCCCTTGTCACACAGTTAACTAATACTAAGCAAATTATGTTTAAATTCATCAACTAGTAACACATCTTTAATATAGTAGTACCATTACAGATATTACCTATACCGATAATTTTACCCTTTACGTTGTCTCTAAAAGTCATATTACCTCCATCTTTAGGTGTCAAAGATGTAAATTTTCTTTTGTCTCCCATCATGTGTCAAGAACAACCACTATCTAGGAACCATTTGTCATTGCTTATTGATGCTTTTAGAATAACCTGCAAGGAGCACCTCAAATAGTTCCTAAGTGGTACCCAGCCTACGTGGGTCCGATCTTATTAGTCGGGACAATTTTTGTTCATTTCGGAACCCAAACTTGTCTACAGTTAGATAGTTTTGCAAAATATCTTCAAATAGTATGCTCCACAACATTACATTTAAAACATCTAACAAGATCCTTGGTTTCAGAAAAGAATTTATGAAAGCATTTTTATTTAAAAAAATTCTAAAATCCAATACCGGCCTTATCAAAAACTCCACGTGAACTTCCCAAAAGCATTTTTAAATTGTTTTCACCACTGGTAAATTTGAGAACAATTGATTGCAAATCCATCAATTTAGATTTCAATTCATTGTTTTCAAATTCATAATCCACCACTTGCTTGTTTAATGTGTTAATTGTACTTTGAAGGCCATTTATTTTTTAACATTGATTTTTATAATCATGTGAAAGTTCTTGATAAACATCAAATAATTCATCAAAATTTAAAGGACAAGAACTTAAACAATCGGTTACCTCACCACCAGTGGCCATTAAAGCAAGCATAGATGTATCCTCACTATCTGATTCTTCCGAGCTACTTGAATTAGTATCATCCCAAGTAGCCTTCATCAATTTCTTCTTACTCTTCTTTGCTTTCTTCTTTTCTTTCTTCTTCTTCTCCTTTTCTTTATCCTTCTTCGGTTTGGGACAATCATTTTGAAAATGACCGGTTTTACGACAGTTGTGGCATTCTACTTTGGACATGTTGAGATTTCTTTTCCCACGAAATGTGCGCCGATTCATTCTTCTAAAGTTGTTTGTGAGAAGTGATACATTCTTCTCTTGCTCACTATCAAGGCTTTCATCATCACTGTCTTACACTTCTTCAATTTTTTGAACTTTTAGTACCAAGGATTTCTTCTTACTATTTTCGGTATCATCCTCGTAGCCTTTGATTGTCGATTCATGAGTCATCAAATTACCGATTATATCATCGATGTCGTATTTGCCCAGATCCTTGGCTTCCTTGATTCCCGTCACTTTTGACTCTCATATTTTTGTTAAGGACCTTAGGACCTTTCGTACTTTATCCACCATGGAGTACGACTTTCTGAGTTAGTTCATACTGTTGCATATGTTGTTGAACCGAGTGTACATCTCATGAATCGATTCATTTTTCTCCATCCTGAACAGCTCAAATTTTCTCGTGAGTGTATTGATCTTTGACTGTTTCACTTGACTTGTCCCTTCGTGGGTAACTTGTAGCCTATTCCACATTTCCTTTGTAGATTTACAATCTGAAACTCTAGAATACTCATTAGCATCTGAAGAACAAAATAGAATATTGATAGCATGAGAATTAATAGAGAGTTTCTGTTTATCGGAAGCAGTGAGTTATTCCTTCTTCTTCTCAATTCCGTTTTCCATTCGGATGAATGGACCATCCTCAATTATTAGCGACACGTCATAATTTGTAGCATAAAGAAAAGCTATCATCCTGTCTTTTCAAAACGAATAACTTTCACCTACAAATAAGGGTGGTCGGTGCATAGACTGCTCCTCACCAAGTGTGCCTACTATGTATGCCATATGATCTTTGTTAGTAAATATATTCGAGTTAAACCAGCTCTGATACCAATTGTTGACCTAATAGAATACCCAAGAGGGAGAGTGAATTGGGTAATTAAAAACTAATCAGAATAAAACTCAATAAATTAAATAATTAATTTAAGCCTAAATTAATTATTATCTTTATAACACAGCGGAATTTATCAATCAAGTAGGTGCACACACAAACAGCAAAAATAGACAAATTAAGAAAGTAGCACACCAGAGATTTATACTGGTTTACCAAGCTACTCTTGGCTAATCCAGTCTCCCGAGCTCCACGGAGGTCGCACCTATTAAAACCAAGATTCCTTTAAAAGTAGGAATTAAACCCGCATCCCAATTCTTTTTACAAGCTCAGAATAAACCTTTATAATTTCCTTTTCAAAGGCTAAGGAATAACCTCTACTTTTTACAGGTTAAAGAATAACCTAATTTTTTTTTTAACACTTAGGCTCAAGAATCAAAACCTCACTAAAACACTCCAAATATCCTTTTACCCGGTAAAGATTGAACCGTTACAAAATCACTCACAAACACACAATTCTTATCTAAGAAGAATCACTACCTCAATCTCTTTACAGGAAGAGACTGAAATCCAGCTACCCTTGATTAAATATGCCTAATGATATTTAACCCGTCACAACTCACCAGTACAAAAATTGATAAGTAAATCTCACTCAGAGCTTCTATCACCTCAGATATATATATATATATAATAAATCAGCTCATTTATATTCACAGCCATTAGATGTCTCTAGATATTCATAGCCGTTAGATCAAAATAAACCTAGATATAAATATTAAAATTTAGGGTTCACCTCTCACTTCTCTCTCTCTCTCCCAGCGCCCTCACTCTGAATCGCTCTTTTCATTATCCCTCTTCTTCGCTTCATCCGCCACCGCCATGCCACGCCACACCGCCTCGCCATCGCTATCTAGGATCCAAAGCATACTCCCTCCTTCACGCTCTCAGTACCGCCACCGCCACGCTCAAGTATGCACCCCCATATTTTAGGGTTAGAGCCGCCACACCTCTTGCGCTTCTCTCTATCAGTCCGGTTTGGATGTTGCCGCCGCTACCACCGCCGAGCCGACTCTCAGGTTCGCTCTCTCTCTCTCTCTCTCTCTCTCTCTCCCCAGTTTACAAATCAAAGCTCGATGGGAAGTAATTGATTTGGGGGTTTTGTGGAGCAGAAGGGTCGCGAAAATGGCCAAATCTAGCCGATCAAACTCTGAAAATGGCCACATCTGGCCGATCGAACTCCGAAAATGCCCAGATCTGTGTAATTGTTTTTTAACCTAATTTCTTCTCGCATTGGAAATAGATCTCCGAGTGTCAGATATGTTGTAATTTTCTACCCTCCAAGCCATTCAGGCACATTTGGGCCTGCTTTGGTCTGATTCGCCACCAAGCAGAAAGATGACGACGAACTACTCCACGGCGACGAACGGCTGACGGCGGCGAGCGGCGATGCAGGTTAAGGGACTCCCAATTATTCCTATTTTTTATTTGATTTCGAATTTATAGAATATATTTCTGTTTATACTGCTTAATTTCATTGCATTAAAATTGGATTCTGAAATTGTGTCGAATTCTAAGGCGATTTGATTTGATTTAAGGGTATCTATCGCCCTCTCACCATGTATTTCATCTTTCCTCTACAGGGGTTTGTTTCATAGTCTACACATAATACCAATTAGGAGGTTTGTATTTCTCAAACCCCATAGTCTACAATGCTCTTTGTTTCTGGGTAATTGTTCTCAAAAAACTTGGAACATGAATGAGTTTGTTTACTGTTTCTGTTAGTGTTTTTGTTCTACTCCCCTGTTCAATTTGATGGTGTTTGTTTAGTGTTCACTTAGATGGCGTTTTTTTCTCTTGAACTGAGTATCTGGAAAATATAAAATGTTGGTAATCTATGTTCCAGATAATTTTTTATGGCTTTGATGTTACCTACAAAGAATGGAATCTACCAAATTTTTCTGAGTTTGGTGTATTCTTTTTTGCTTAAGGTCCGCTTGGTTGTCTTTCAATTCGCAAATCTATTATACAGATGTTCATGTATATAATTCTTTGTTTACTTTCTAAAGGTTATTCGACCATATCATGGTCACTTGAGTGGGGTTTATTGCTTGGCTATTCATCCCACTATTGACATTCTACTTACTAGGGGTCATGATTTTGTCTATCGGGTACATAATTCATCATACAGTGCAAATAACGCATAATGCAGAGTCTACAGGCTCATTACTTATGTCATGTTTCAACTAAAACTTCCAGGTTTGGGACATTCGTAGCAAGATGCAAGTTCATGCTCTCTCTGGGCATGATATCTTAGATTCTTGATTCCCCAAATCAATGTTTGTGTTTGGTTAAAGTGTTCACTCTGCATTTCAATTTAATGTTATTTCTTTTCATCCTCTACCTGTATCAATGAAATCATGAACCTATTTAATGATTTGCCCTTCTATTTTCAGGATCCCCAAGTGATAACCGACTCTCATGACACAACGATAAAGTTCTGGGACCTTAGATATGGTAATCTATGTTCCAGATCATTTTTTATTCCGATAATATGGCACTTTTTGTGTTTTAAATATTTGGGAGTGTTGTGGTGCAGGCAAGACAATGTCAACTCTCACACATCATAAGAAATATGTGAGAGCTCTGGCTCCTCATCCTACGGAGTAAGTTTACTCTTTTGTTCCTTTCATTGAAGTAATTTTCCTGGTTTGACCATGACAATTAACCTTTATACCTTATCCTTTGCTTGCAGGGATTTCTTTTGCATCTGCATCAGCTGATAACATAAAAAAATTCAGCCTTCCAAGAGGAGAATTTTTGCACAATATGCTGTGAGTTCCCTAACATTTTTTTCCTGAATATTAATTACCTGATTAAATTTCACTGTTTTCAAACACGCCGTTTTTCCTCGGATTTTTTTGTCAGAAATTTTAATCCTTTGTTTTTAATTTAACGTGGATTTTCTTGAGACAAAATTTTCAGTCACAAAAAACAGATTTTAACCCTCCGTATCTGTTTCAACGTCAAAACAACTTTTCTTTTTGTCACAAACTGCCCTTGCCATGAAATATTGTTTGTGTTTGTCAATTGTTGTCCCAACTTGGTAGTCGTTAGATTAAAAATAACTCAGCCATAAGATTCAAATTAGGGTTTATTTATTGTTTGTTGCCAGTTTTCTTGGAACAAAAACAAAAATCTAAGAGATTATGATTCATTATCGGCGTTCAGCTATGGGACACCCGTGTCGGCGCCATGGTCTAAATGCCATCGGTGAACTCCTAGGTAATCGTTTAAATAATAGTTTATTCCGTTTTCCCGTTCATTGTCTAGCCCTTTATTTTAATTAATTATGTGAGTGGTGCATGGTTGTGTATGCTATTAGTATTCAGTTGCACTTCGTGAGCTCCTACCCTCAAGGCCTCGCTTAGCAGCTTAACTTGACATGACCCCCTTTTGGCCACTTAAGATAATAATGATATACTAGATGTCTGATGAATACCATTCCTGCCTCAAAAAGAAGAATAGGTTCAAATAAAAGTCCCCCCAATGCTCCTTTAAGACATCAAATTGACACTCACACACAAAAACAATCATGGTATCTCACTGATTATACGCTAATGGAGTTAGGACGCGAGTGCGTACGCATTCATACGGTGATTTTTGGAGGCCTGATCTGAAAGAAGAAATATTTTGTTATGGATTCGATTTCTTTTTAATTTTTGAAAAAAAATAAAACCTTTCGATGTGTTACAGGTAAGAACGCATTCAATTCGCAAAGTGCGTTAGAACATTGACAAGACACCAAAAGTTGCTGACGTTATTTTGATTTAGCTCACCAGGTTCGTTGCTTTGTTCACATTCAGTTTTAGTTCAGTCATCCATTGTGTTCATTTATGTTTCAATTTAGTGTTTCTATTTTTGTTTAGTGTTTTTGTTTGTTGTTTCTATTTAGCGTTTGGTTTTTCTTAAAACATAAATGCTTAAAAAGAAATAGGGAACACTATCGAAACATATTATTTTTTGGTTCCTGAAATTTGTTCTATTTTTATTTTTATTTTCTATTTAGCATTTGTTAAGTGTTTGTTTAGTTTCTTCTTAGAACATAAACACTCTATGAAGAGAATTAGTAAACTGTGTTCATTGTGTTCTTAATTTATGTTTCAATTTAGTGTTTCTATTTTGGTTTAGTGTTTTTGTTTGTTGTTTATGTTTAGTGTTTGCTTAGGTTTTTTCTTAGAACATAAATGCTTAAAAAGAAAGAAATAGGGAACACTATCGGGAGTTTCAGGGGATCGATCGATAAAGAGGCACCGACATAGGCTGCAATTGAGCAAAAAATTCTTGAATAAACAAATTGAGAGATCTAAATGATAAGTAAGTTTTTATGTTGTATTCTCATCGATTAAACCTAAAAAACCGAAAATCACCAAATTAATTGTTCTTAATTGTTTGTTTTGGTCCAATTTGAAAATTGGGGAATTAATTGTTCTTATTTAGGAACCGTTTCATGAAATTACAGGTTCACAGGTTTACCGGTTTGAAAATGAATCTCGCTAACGCTCACCCCTAGATGTCTTTGGTAAGTGGTGAATTCTTTATATTTATAGATCTAGATTTTTATGTCCATGTCAGAAATTTTAGTTCATCACATTGATTATTTAACTAAAACCCTAATTTTCTAATTTGCATCATGAACGTGTTCTAGCAAAAATGTAGAAGTGTACATGTGTTCATTTGTATCAAATCTGATTTATTTTCCCTTGATTTTGCGGTGATGATTTGGTGTGTATTCCTAATATACATGTAATTTTTCTCTTTTCCTCTGCAATCACCACATCTGCACACTGTGTAATAGGAAAAATCAGAGCCTTTTCTTTATCACTAGACTTACAAGGTGGACTCTTTTTCTTCTTGCAAGGTAAGGTAATTTATTTAGGATTTTTGTTTCCATATTTATGTTTGTTTAGAATTTTTGTTTCCATATTTATTTTTATTTAGTGTTGTTGTTACCTCATTTCTGTTTCGAAACTGAACAAAATGGTTCTTCAAGTGGCGTTTGTTTAGTGTTTCTATTCCATGATTTATGATTCTGTTTCCATAAAACTTGGAACAAGAAACAGAAAATGTAGGAACAAATAAGTCATTTTCTGTTCTATTTTCCTGAATTTTACAGCACACTTATAAAGAAGAGGCTGTTGGCTCATGTCGGTCCTTTGTCATTGGCTATGGAGAGATTTTTTTTCCAATGGTAGGTGGTTATATTTTATTTTTCTGTCTATTTTATTACTTATCTTGCAATTCTTTTTCATGGTAATTGATTGTTTGTAGAGTTTAGGAATTTGAACACTAGCTGATGGGGATTTACTGATTGCTTTTTTCGTTTGTTTGTTTATATTTGTGTTCGATTTCACTATATCTTAACTCTATAGATCTAGATTTGTATGTCCATATCTGAAAATTTGGTGTTTGATTTGTGTATATTTGTGTTCAATTGAGAGATCAAAGAAGGCACATGCATGTAATAGTTCTTTCTCTCGCAATTTTTGTTGATTTAAAATGTTTTCCCATTTGTTGAAAATTCTCAGGTTTATTGGTTCAAAAATGGGTCTCGCTAATGTTCACCCCTAGATGTGTGAGAACCACACCACCGTCTTCTATTCTCCCTTTCTCTCTCTAAGATGTCTTTTGGTAAGTGGTGAATTCTTTATATTTTATAGATCTAGATTTTTATGTCCATATTAGAATTTTTTTTATTTGATTCGTGTGTATTTGTGTGCGATTAAGTGACAGAAAGATGGATGGAATAGTTGGGGATAGAATGATTGATTTATAAGTTCATGTTGCAAGAGTGAAAAATGCACTTTCACTATTCATGTTTGATTCATAAAATTAAAAGTAAAGATTATATAAATAATTATTGTCAATGTCTATTTTTTCTTTAGCATTTCAGATTATTTTTTTACCAATTCTATTTCAATTTTTTGTTTCTGCCATTAAAATGTTTTATGAAATCTCTAATGCTGACACTAACTGCCGGTCAGTACCACTTATGTACCACTTATGTTCAACTGTACCACACTATTGCCAATATGCCTCTAAACCCTTATTCGCCTATTTAAACCCTTATTTCCCCTTATTTGGTCGTACATACTTTTTCTTAATTCTATTGAACTTTTTTTCTATTTTATTTTTCTTTTCTTTTTGTTTGTTTTTTTTTGGTTCCATTTTGCTTTTGTTTTTTTTTTTGTTATTCATGTTTTTTTTAACCACTAACTATGTATTTGTTTTTTTAACCAGATGGATAAGAAGTGAAAATTGCTTTTGATACTGGTTGTACATGTACAGGTTCAATAATTATGCTTTGTATGTTGGTTAGGTTGTTGTTCATATTGCTCTTGGGTTCCTTGCATAATGATCTGGATGAGAATTATGGTGTGTTATTTATTTTGATACCAATAGTTTCTTGAACTGTTGTATGTTGCTATTTATTTTATTCTGATTCTACCTTTGTAATTTATATTTGTGTTTTTTATTAGATTTTTGTTATTGATTCTGATATGATGGTTCATTTATTTTGTGGTTTGTTTGAATTGTTTATTAATGTGCAATTGTTATTATTGATTGTTCAAATGAAATACGTGAGAATATTGTATTAATAGAGGAGTTTGTATCAAAAAAATTAATGTTTTTTTTTTTTTAACATTCGTGCCTTCAAGCATGGGTTATACGCTAGTATATATATATAAACTCAATTAATATCCCAACTAGTGATAGAATTATGTGAGATGCAGAAATCTAATTTTAACAATATATGGGTAGCAAATTAGAGCACGTAATCAGATTTAAGAAATTATTTGAAAGAATATTTTCTTTAAAAAATCAAAAACAATTTCTAAGATCAATTTCCAAAATATAATAATAAACAAGTAATAATCAATATGAAAAGATCTCACCCGGAATCCACAGAATTAATGATAAAAACAATGTAGCTTCAATTCCGATATCAGTACAAATTGATTGCAGTTGATTATCATAATTACTCTTAGAACAACTAACAGTATCGTTGAATAATAACTCTTATAAAAGCTCTCTCAAAAAAATATATACAGATTTTATCTCTTAGAATGATTAGAAGTATTAGTTCTCTTAGAAAATTCGCAGGTCTATATAAGGGCACATATAATAAGCCTCCTAACGGTTAGTTTACAAGTGTCATAACAATAAAATACTCTTATAGACCCTTCATAACATGAGGACTTCATTTAGGTTCAATTTTACTGAATAACAACTTTTAAAACTCTCAATTAAATGTCTAAAGTATTTCTCAATCAAAACAAATAAGTATAAAATCCATTTTAAGTACCAAATTGAGAAACTTTAATAATTAATTAATCATATTGAAAGAATTTAATTAGTATATGAACTATATCTCAAATGTTAAGAATATCCCCGAAATCTCTCTCAAATCTTAACAAAAAACGGTTACTTTCAGATTTAAAATCGGATCAACAAATATCTTGAAACTGCGCGTTCAGTCGACTGCCCAGTCGACTGAAGGATACTGGAAGTAGCCCATGCATTTGATCAGTCAACTCCTCAGTCGACTCGCAAATTCAGAGAGTTTATCAAGCTTTTATTGGTCGACCTCTCTCTCGACTCGCAGATTTAGAAAGTTCATCTTCTTTCTCTGGTTGACTCCTCAATCGACTGCCCTCTCCTGAATCTCTTCTCTGATCTCGTTTTTAACTTATTTTCTTTTACAATTTTGTCCCTTTATCCATATTTATATTCAAATGAGCTCCATTAATATTCTTATATTCTATTTTAGTCATTCAAAAATATTTCTTTTTAATTCACATAGGAGCAAATAAATATACTAAACCAAAACACACATAAAAGATAAAATTCATCTTGTGCCGTGTGTGTATTTCTAAATGGGATATTTAAGAGTTTATATTTATTTGGGTTGTTTTCCCTAATGTCTTCAAACTCTTAATACTTCTTCATCATCTCGATATCTTCATTTAGCATTCATTCACTTTGACATCTTCATTATTGGAACTTTGAATCACTGAAACACTTGATCAAACATTAGTTCTACCAAAACATCAATACTTAATTGTTCATCAAAATCTTGAAATCAACAAGAATGATTATTTAAAACCGGTTACATACTTAGAGGGTTTAAACTGAAACGCAACAAACTTGTTGTACTACATATAAACGTGTCAATTGGTAGAGTTTAAAATGTAATTTGTCCTATTTTAAAAGTAATTAAAAAAGTGAAACCAATCAGTGCATGATTTTTTATTTTTTTTTCAAAACGCTTAAAATCAAATCTTTCTTTTCAAAAAATTTAAAACTACTTTTTCATGTACCAATGAACCAGTACTTTTAATTCTTATTTTATTAAAAAAAAACAGTAAGTTTCGTAATGAACTTCATGCTAAAAAAATACTAAAAAGACACCCTTATCTTTTGGTTGCCCAAAAAAAAATGATATTAAAGATGTACAGATTTTGATGAAAAATGATATCCCTTGGCTTTTGAGGTAATAGATATAATGATACCCACGGAAATGTATGCCCAGACTTCTGATAACAGAAAATGACACTGCACTGCAAGCTTTTACCACTATCTCAACCCCCCACCCCACCACTCATGAAACCCTAAATCTATTCTTCACAATACTGTAAATTCTTTTATTTAACTTATCTTAATTTCTTTTTTATTTTTGATATGTACAAGAGCATTTTTTCTTGGCCCTCCATTCTAGGCCAGTTGCAGCTCCAAAATCACACACAAATGAAATAATTGATCAAAACCATGGAAATATATAAAAAAAAAAAAAAAATTAAAAAAAAATAAAATAAAATAAAAAAAAATCACTCAAATTTTTAAAAATAATTGCAAACCAGACAGGAGCTGTCTTTCTTGTTCTTTGTCATGACGGTGATGACCCTCGACCTAATCGGAGCTCCAGATCCAGCTCTTCCATGGTTGAATCGACGTTCCCGTTATTGTTGTGATTATTATCTTTACTTCCGGAGGGAGAGGGTTCCGTATGCGTAGAGTACGAGAGTGAGGAATTCATGCTTTGAGGTGCCAACGGAAAATCAATGGATTGTGTTGGGAGAGTGGATGCCAAATTGTTCATCTGGTAGGGTGAGATAGAGAAGAAGGTAGAGGGAGATTCACTGGAGCCATTGATTATGGAACTAGGGTTTTGCAGGGAGTAGAGGAAGCAAAACCCTCCACTACTTGTGATAAAATCTTGGGTCGGGATGAGTATATTGTTGGAGGAGCCACCAACACTAACGGCAGAGGAGGTAGTGGAGGAGCCAGGTGGCAGTGGTGGATGGTGGAGGCGCGCCCTGTCACGACGGTGAACGTTCATATGGCCGCCCAGGGCCTGGGCTGACCGGAACTCCCTCCTGCAGAAGTTGCAGGTATAGGACCTGGGAGGCCAAGTTGTGCCCAGGATATTGGCCGTGTCCTCTGCAAAGGCTCTGACCTCCCAAGAATCGTCATCTTCTTTAGATGGGTGGTTAGGGTTCCACATCCACGAGGCAGTATCGTTGGGTGTCTGAATAAATTTTAGAGAGAGAAAGTCGAGATCGATAGCCATGGAAGAAGAAACATTTAAGGATAATGATGTGGAACATCAAATGGGGGGAAGAAGGGGGGTTAAATAAGGGGATGGGGTTGAAGGGGAAAATGGGAGTGAGGAAGAAAACAAAACCCTAGCTAGCACCGAGTGCATCACCAAGATTTTGAGAAGGTAGCCATTGGATTTTAGCAGTTGGAGATAGGGGTTGACACTATAATAACTTTTGCCTACATTAGTTTATCGACTGTGTATTTTATTTTTGAAAAATAAAAATTTAAAGAAAAAATTCACATTGGCTTCAACGCCCGTTGAGTTGTGCATATCAGTCTTGATTCATTTGAGTCGTATTTGATAAAAGAGCAATTATTTATTTAACCTCTTAGTTTGGTTGGTCAAAAAGATATCATTTTTCTTGTCAATTAGGTCTCTATTATTCTAAGAACACTCCATAAATTAAATTTAAATTTAATTTTGAATGCACCACACCAATTTCGGGGAGTGCATCTTTAAAATCGCCTGAAAAGATAATTAGTAGACGTGCATGTAATTACACACCTTACTGTAAAAAATAAAAAAATGAAAATGAATTAGTTATTTGGTTGGGAGTGAAACATTGTAATTGGAATTGGAATTGGAATTGGAATTGGAACAAGAACTCAATTTAAAATTGAAGATCAAAATTTTTATATTTTTACATGGATTTATCTTCATTCCAACTTTGAAAGTTCAATTGGTGCAGAACAAAACATGTTTTAAATTAATAGAGCCAAGTATAACTGATCATAATTCCTCGTTTATGTTGGATTCTACAATTTAAAAACTCAATTCATGATTTAACAAATTTAAAATCAATTAATTTATGGTCAATAAATTATAATTTAAGGTTTAAAAACCGTACGCAGCATAAGTACTAACACTGTGTTTGGTATTCGGGATTCGACACAAGATTGGAATGGACATGAAAATTATCTTTCTATTCCTATTTTTGGTACATGAGATAAAATTCCATTCTCATTCCCATTAACATGAATTTTCTAATCCCAAAAAACATGAGATTAATCAATACCAAGATAAATTTGGTATTAATTAATCCTAATTACATGAGATTAAATTTTAATCTTTCATTGGCCAAAAAAGGCGACTGAACACTGACCAAATATTGGAATTTGAATTAAATTTAATTAAATTATTATTTTATCTTTTGAAAAATTAATTAAATTACTATTTTGCCCTTCAAATTTTTAACAAATATATCACTTTTTTTTCACACTTTGTACCCCCTCATTCTTCCTACCTACACCTTCTTTTTCCGCCGAGAATCTAACGCTAGCAATCGAAGACATACTCTCTCTCTCTCTCTCTCTCATCTAATTAACCCCTAAGTCCCTATCGGTACCCCCCTCCCGACCCTCGCCGGTAACACCACTGCCAACTCTTTGTCGGCCCCTTGTTCATTGCCTCTCTCTTCTTCTTCTCTCTCTCTTCTATATAAATACACACCTAAATTTACCTCTTATTCGAAATTTTATTTGATTTATGTTCAAATATTATTTATTTAAAAAAAAATTATATGTTATTTAAGTGGAGACTTTATTATACAAAAGCATTCATCCCTGATTTATTCCCAACACTAATCAAATGTTAGAATATGAATGGTCATTTCAATATCACAACTAATCCTTTTTATTATAAAATATAGAAATAATAATAATCATTTTATTTCAATTTTATTGTCATTCTATTCTATTTTACGTACCAAACGCAGCATAATTGCTCAAACTTAATTTGAAAATTTAAAACTAATTATTTTATAATGAAAAACAGAAAGAGAAAAAAAGATGGTTGTGGAAGATGACATCACCTAATTAATTAGGCCAAGCTAGAAGGTGTTGAAATCAAATTGAGCACGCAGCATAATTGCTCAAATTTAATTTGAAAATTTAAAACTAATTATTTTCTAATGAAAAACAGAAAGAGAAAAAAAGATGGTTGTGGAAGATGACATCACCTAATTAATTAGGCCAAGCTAGAAGGTGTTGAAATCAAATTGAGCGTGTGTCAAACGTAGTTTCCCACAAGGATGTGGACTGTCATCTACAACTAAATTATCATCGACTCAAATGTAATGTTCTCCCCAATTCCCTTTTTTGTTACTTTCCTATTGTCTCATTTTCCATGGACCCAATACCTGGAACAGTACATTCAGTTAAATTAATAATTGTTTTACAAGACTAAGAATCCAAGACTCATACGACGAATATGTTCTAGCCGTACTTACTCAACTAATACTCCTTACTATCCCGAACAAATATTAATATATATATTTATTAGAAGCAACAAGCAAGGGGTAAATTCTACCATTAATCCTCAAAATTAAATGATAATTTCAAATTAGCTTCCAAAGTTTTAATTTAGGGATAATTGGCTATTAGTCCCAAAGTACGGATGTAATATGTTTTTAGTCCCATTAAAACGACAAATTTTGATTTAGTCCTCTAAACTGTTTTTTGATTCCATATTAGTCTTGTATGTGTTCTCGCATTGTGTGTGGAGGGTTGACAGAGTTTTGTCAATAAATCTATATTATAGTGAATATTAATTACATATATATGTGTAATATTAGTTAAATGTAATTATAAATATATGTAACTTACAAATTATATGTAACTATATTATATGTATTGGTGTAATATTTGCGGGTGGATCAATGTGTGAAAGGAAGAAAGGTTAAGAGGGTAAAAATGGAAACACACCAATTTGATATTAATTACGTATTAACGTTTGAGAGCGGTGTATTTCATGGACTGTGATAAACACACCAATGGAAACTACTTTTGTATCGCAAATTGAATTTTCCATCAAAAATAAAAATCCAAACAAATGTTTTTGATCAATGTTCCTGAAGGTCCCATGATGGAATCATCAATGCAATCAAACACATGACATGAAACTAAGATCATTAATTTCTACAAGGAATCCAATTAAAATGTACAAGTACAAAACTTTCAAAAAAACAAAATAATTTACAGAGGAGATGATTTTGAGTATATCGGTCATAAGGATCTAGTCCTTCGTGGAGATGATGGTGACAATGAGCTTGCAAGGCTCATAAACTTGAGGTGATGGTAAACAACAATCTATTCTCCGGTGGTGATTCTGGTAAAATCTACATAAATCTAGCCAGATCTGACCAGATCTAAGTATGAAGAAGAGATTGTTGGTGAAAATTGCTGAAATTTCAAGAGAAATAAATAAATAACCATGAAATAAAACTAATAATTATTAAACAATATTTAATGTGACTATTAATTAATCATGTATGGACATTAAAACAAGTTATAAAAAATTTGTACAGCAAATTAAGTGTATACTAAACAAAAAATGTGACGTTAACATTAACGTAACAGAAACAGTGTTTTAAATACTATATAAAAACTTATCCGGATGTTCAAACGATGAATTGAATTGAAGTAGATCGAGACTGGAGTTTGACGTTATGCCTTTAAAGCAGATTCACGCCCCCACACTGGTGATAATGGTTAAATAGACGTTTGTCTCCCAGGGTACAACGATCTTCAAGTTTTTGGTACAAGCACTTGAAACCAAAAACTTCGACGAACTAGACTTGTGCTTGAACTCTCACAAAACTCTAAATGTTTTGTGTTTTTGTGGTGATATGAAGTGATAATGTTGTGTATGAGACGAAATAAAATGAATGACAAGTCTCCTATTTATAGAAGACCAAAACCACCATTGAATGGATGCAACTTTGGAAAGACATTTATTCGCGTTAACGTTAATGCGAACCGTCACTAATTTTAGAAAGGCACCTGTTTGCATTAATGTTAACAGGAACAATCACCTAATGAACCTTGATGTCTATACATTGGTGCTAATTCAAAATTAACGATTAAGCAGTTAAATAAATGCTTAACTGCCACTAATTAAATTTTAAACTATTCTGGCAAGTCAAGATCCAACCCAATCTGGACCCGACCTGACCTAACTCGGATCCGATCTAAACCAAATCCAAATATGGATCGATTTATCCCAACCCAAACTCAACCTGACCCAATTCGAGTTTAAAGGTTTGATTGTTAGTGGCTTGCCTTTGTTCTCAATTTATAAATTGATACAAGCTTGAGTTTCTTCTCCACAACTAATGTGGGATAACTACACCTTACAATTCAAGTTCTCAATTTTCAAGTAATGTGGGATAACTCATCCCCTTCCAAGCAATGTAGGATAATTTATTCATTTATATCTTCAATCAATCTCAAATGGGTTTCTTTGATAATTAAAATCTCATTCAAAACTTAATTATTTTTGGCATATAAATATACTATGTTGATTCTCAAACGGCGAGGAATGCAACAGAATAATAACTCGATTAATTTAATTAATGGGTCTCACTTTAATTAATCAATTAAAATAGCCAAAAATTCTAACAATCTCCCACATGAATGAGATTGATTGGATATACATGCATATGTAATATTGACACACTATAGAGAGTTCAAATAGAAAGTAACTGTATCGAGATAGGTAGCTTTTGGCCTTGAATCTTCTCTAGTGAAAGACTATCGAATTTACTTAGCTAACCAGTGAACGCGATGTCTTGAACTGTTCAGCCGTTTGGGTAAACCAAGATAATAGAATTCACACAGATACTTCCTGACACAGTTAGTTCTCTGGTTGTGTTCATTTTGATACCTTGAACATCCTAGTGTTTCAATGAGTGCTTTAAAGAATTTAGCCTTCTCATTCTCATAGAACCAGCCTTGTTCTTCACTCATCTAGGTGATTAACCTATCAAGAGTATCCCATATACCCTACTTGAATTTTTCAAGCTATAGGAATCATTAAAAGCAAAGCTTATCCTCAATACTTATATTTATCACTGATTCACCATAGGAATGAGTATAAGACTTAAAGTCTTCCAATGATTACTTAGTCTACACATAATTAGGTTGTCCCTTTAAACCTAGATCTTGGGATCTCAAGTCAGCTCACTACAAGAAAAAAGCATTTTAGCAAGAAAAAATTTTGTCGCTAAAAGTAGCGATTTCGTCACTAAAACTTTTTAGCAAGGACATAGGTTCATCGCCACAGTCGTTGCAGAAACCTCGTCAACAAAAGTCTTTAGCGACGAATGTTGAATTCCTTGCTAAAAACTATGTATTTAGTGAGAAAATATTTTGTCGCTAATTTTCTCACTAAATGATTTACTTGGTTACTAAAAATCACTTTTTTGCAACGAAAGTAATTTGAGTAATTTTGTCACTAATAGTTAGCGACCAACTAAATTTCTCGCTAAAAATGATAATTTGCAACAAATTTTATTTGAATAATTTCCTCGCTAATTTACATATGGCGACCAAGTAAATTCCTCATTAAAAGTAAAATTTTGCAACAAATTTTATTTGAATGATTTTCTCGCTAATTATTCATATTTAATGACTAATTCCTTTCTCGCAAAAAGTTAGAATTTGTAACAAATTTATTTGAATAATTTCCTCGCTAATAACTCATATTTAGCGACCAACTAAATTTCTCGCTAAAAATAACAATTTGCAACAAATTTTGTTAAATAATTTTCTCACTAATTAAAGCATACATTTGTCACCATTAGAATTTGAGACAAATATTTAGAACAATACCTGTTTATCACATCCAAAATTAAAGAGAAACAAAAATCTTTTACAACATAGATTCCAAACATATGTAAATAAAACTCCCATAATGAATAAACATGTCTTATATCATATAACATAAATAAGATCGAACTAAAACAAATTGTAGATAGATGTAATTTAAACAATCTCATTCTTGCAAAATATATATATATATATATATATATATATATATATATATATATATATATATATATATATATATATATCAAAGTATTTGTATCAAATATCTTCCCTTGCATAAAAATAGTCTTCATAATTTCAGATCTACGAACAATTAATCTGCATCACAAATAAAGCAGATAAATCAATAACTCATGTTTTATTTAAAATACATGGGACAGTGTAATTTTATTAATTGAGCCATTGTGAACTACTTATGTCCTTCAAACAAGATTTACCACGAAGTTTCGCGCATCAATTTAACTCAAACAAATTAACAAACTTGGAAAAATCTCATATCAACTCTAGCTTTTTAATGTTTTCCTTTTTTTTTTCCCCTTTAATGATCTGTTCATTGTTAAAAAAATAAATAAATAAATAAATAAAATAAAAAATAAAAAAATAAATTGATCAGATACTCAAGGTTGAGTATCTGAAAGCAACCTCAAGTTTTTCTTTAATTATCTGTTCAAATAAACAAAGCAATGTACATAAAAAGTGAACCTTGAGTAATGTACATACAAAAAAAAATAGAGGCGGAAAACAGAGCACTTCCACAAGCTAAAAATCAGTCAGAACACAGGCTATTTCAGCTGGAGAAAAAAAAAAAAAAAACAATGTACATAACTGAACCTTGAGTGATGTATATACACAAAAAACAGAGGCTGAAAGCACTTCCACAAACCGAAAATCGATCAGAACATAGGTTGTTTCAGCTGAAAACAAAGCACTTCCAAAAATCAGTTTCTCTGTTTCAGCTAGGCCCCAACCACCTGAAAATAGTTTATCTGTTTCAGCTGAAAACAGTCTCTATTTCAGCATTGTTTTCAGCTGAAAATAGTCTCTGTTTCAACTGAAATTCCAAAAAAATAGTTTTTTTTTTTTATGAATCCCCCCCCCCCCCCCCCCCCCCCCCCCCGGGTCTCTGTTTCAGCTAAAAATCCAAAAAACTAGTTTTTTTTATGAATCCCCTCCCCCCGGGCTTTGTTTTCAGCTGAAAACAGTCTCTGTTTCAACTGAAATTCCAAAAAAATAGTTTTTTTTTTTTTTTTTTTTTTATGAATCCCCCCCTCCCTAACCACCACCACCACCAAATGGATAATATATAAACCAATTAAAGAATGATCAAATTACTCTCAATTTTAAAATAAAATGATCAACCTAAAACAAATTACTTTCACAAATTAAAAGTCGAGACTAAAATCTGAAGGAAGCCCACCGCCTAGGCATCCAGACCACTACCTAGGTGGTGAAGATGCAGAGAAAACACATTTGGCTATTAACATCCCACCGCCTAGGCAGAAATCCAGTAGAATGTTTTCCATAGCCACCGCCTTCTCCACCGCCGCAGCGAACCTTAACCAACATACTCCACCGCCTAGGCAATGGCCTCTGCACAATGAGATTTTTTTTTTAAAGATATTTTGAGCCCTATTTAAACCCTCATCTTCTCTCCTCTTTGAGACCCCAGCCATAGGAGACCCCTTAGGGTTCCTATGATTTTGAGAGTGTTTCGGGGTGTTCTCAACCGATTTCGAAGGAGAAGAACGTGTTGCAATAAAGGAGAAGCGATCATTGGATGGTTTTAGCGTCGAATCTTCGGACTACAGCTAAGTTCTTCCGTTTCTCTCTTTATTTTCTTAACTTTGGTAGGATGTTGAGCATATTTAGCTCGGTTTTTAATGTATAATAGGTTATGACCATGAGTTAAACATGGATTTTAATAGGGATTAACGTATTATTTATGAAAATGTAGTTTAAGTTGAATTTGTGTTTCGTTTGCGATTGTTCCTTATAATTTCGATTGTGTTACCATGTTTCTATAATTATATGCTAGTTTAGGTATATTGAGAATACGGGATTTGACACTCAGGAGAGGTAACCCCGGATTCAGATTAGGGTAAACACAACGCGACGTTCTAACGACCAGGGAGGACGTTAGAACGTGTGCAATCGATGACGTTGGGACAAGACTCATGCGACCTTGGGTCATTAAGACATTGAGGGAAATTTCTTTGTTGACACGAAATCGCGTATTCCCTCGTCTTACACTCGGGAGAGGTGGCGGAGGAGTTTACGAATCGAGATTGTCGGATACGCCGAACGCTGTTAACGTTAACTAAAATGCAACCAAACGCATTTAAGTAAATAAAATTAATCCTTAGGAAATCTACTCCTCTAAATAATCTCAATATCGTATTTATAGTGTAGTTAATTAAATTAGTAATTTAGTTTAGTATTAGTATTTAATTAAATTCAATTTATAGTCGCTTAGATAAAATTAGGTTATGACAAACACAGTATTCAATAGTAATCTCAACCAATCCCTGTGGATACGATACTCGACCGAAAGGTCTACTATACTAAAACTTGATCCGTACGTTTGCAGTGAAAGTGGCAACGCTTAATTAGCGGCCACCAACAAGTTTTGTCCACATTGGTATATCTTCTAAAAATTGGCGAAGCCATTCTGCTTCTTTACTTTCTTTATCTAAAGCAATAAACTCAAATTCCATTGTAGACTTTGCAATACACGTCTATTTGGAGGATTTCCATGAGACAACTCCTCCTCCAAGTGTAAAGATGCATCCACTTGTGGATTTAGTATCTTTACAATCCATTATCCAATTAGCATCATTGTAACCTTCAAGTACAGTTGGATATTTGGTGTAATGCAATCCATAGTTTAGGGTATACCTTAGATATCTAAGTACCCTAACTATTGCATTCCAGTGTCCGTGTCTTGGGTTGCTAGTATATCTGCTCAGTCTGCTCACCGTGTAGGCAATATCAAGTCTAGTACAATTCATTAAGTACATTAGACTACCTATTATACGAGCATACTCTAACTGGGAGATACTTTCACCAGTATTCTTAGTCAGATGACAATTTACATCAATAGGTATTTTAGGTAGAGTAGTATCATACTTGTTGAATTTCTCAAGTATTTTCTCAATATAATGAGATTGCGATAATACTAGTCCTTCAGTAGATCTAGAAATTTTAATTCCTAGAATTACATCAGTAACACCTAAATCTTTCATATCGAACTTACTGGTTAACATCCTTTTGGTAGACTTAATGATGTCATTGTTGCTACCAATAATTAGCATGTCATCTACATAAAGGCATACAATGACTTATTCGGATTCATTATATTTAATGTAGACACATTTGTCACATTCATTGATTTTAAATCCATTTGACATCATAACTTTGTCAAATTTCTTATGTCACTGTTTTGGTACTTATTTAAGTCCATATAAAGACTTAACAAGTCTACAAACTTTGTTCTCTTTTTTAGAAACAACAAATCCTTCTGGTTGTTCCATGTAGATTTTCTCATATAGTTCACTATTTAGGAAAGTTATCTTAACATCCATTTGATTTATTTCAAGATTATACATAATTGTTATGGCTATCAACATTCTAATAGATGTTATCCTAGTAACCTGTAAGTACATGTCAAAGTATCAACACCTTCTCTTTGCTTGTAACCTTTAGCTCCAAGTCTAGATTTTTATTTATCAATTGATCTATCTGCTTTCATCTTCTTTTTGAAGATCCATTTACACCCAAGAGGTTTGGAACCAGATGGAAGATCCACTAGTTCCCATGTATGGTTTGGCAAGATAGATTCTATTTCACTATTTACAGCTTCTTTCCAAAATGGTGCTTCAAGAGTTGACTTCACCTCCTTAAAACTCTTAGGATCACCTTCTACCATATAGGCAAGAAAGTCAGGACCAAATGATTTTTTTGTCTTAGACCTCTTACTACGTCTAGATTCATTATCTTCCAAAGATATTTCATTTTGGACCTCACCTATCGTAGTATCAAGCATTCTTTTTAAAGAACTAGACTCTCAAGAAGTCTTACAATGAAATATATCCTCATAAAAGAATGCATTTCTGGATTCCATTATTGTATTCTCATGTATATCTTCAATCTCAGACTTGCGAACTAAAAACCAATAAGCACTACTGTTTTGGGCGTACCCAGTGAATATGCAATCAATTGTTTTAGATTCTATTTTAGTCCTTTTAGGAATAGGAACCGCCACCTTAGCAAGACACCCCCCCCCCCAGTCAAGAATTTATAAGTAGGAGTCTTACCTTTCCATATTTCATATGGAGTTTTATCCAATTTCTTATGTGGCAATTTGTTAAGAACGTAATTGGCGGTAAGCAATGCTTCCCCCCACATGTTCTGGGTTAGTCAAGAACTTATCAACATAGCATTCATCATTTCTTTTAAAATTCTATTCTTCTTCTCAGTTACTCCATTTTGCTGAGGTGAATAAGGTGCAGTTGTTTGATGAATTATTCCGTGTTGAGCATAGAATTTTACAAACGGTGATTCATATTCACCACCTCTATCACTTCGAAGAACTTTAATCTTTTTACTAAGTTGATTCTCAACTTAGTTCTTATATTACATAAACTTTTCCAAGATTTCATCTTTACTCCTTAGAAGATAAACATAACAGTATCTTGTGCAATCATCAATAAAAGTAATAAAATATTTTTTACCACCTCTAGTTTGTACAAATTTTAAATCACAAATATCAGTGTGAATTAACTCCAGAGGTTTAGTACTTCTTTCGATCGATTGAAAAGAAGTTTAAGTCAACTTGGACTCCACACAAGTCTCACATTTATGATTTGAACCAATTTTGCATTTTGGCAATAAATCTAAACTAATTAACTTACGTAAATAATCATAATTAACATGTCCAAATCTAGCATTCCAAACACCAATTGACTCAATCATATAAACAGAAGATGTAGTTTTATTAGCTTTTGGAATCACATTCATTACATTCAATTTGAAGAGGCCTTCATTCATGTAGCCCCTTCCCACATAGACTCTACTTTTGGTTATTACAACCTTTTCAGACTCAAAGACTATTCTAAAGCCCTTCTTACTCATCGAAGATTCGGAAACTAGATTCTTGCGAATGTCCAGCACATAAAGCACATCATTGAGAGTAAGTTCTTTTCCAGAAGTCATTTTCAGCACAATCCTTCCATGTCCTTCAACTTTAGAAGTCGAAGAGTTTCCCATATAGAGTTGTTCATTTTTTTTTCACCGGTTGATAGGTCGTGAACATTCTCTTATCTGAGCAGATATAGCATATAGCCCCAGTGTCCATGTACCATTATTTCGGGTTGCCAACTAGGTTGACTTCAGACACCACTGCTGAAAAATTCATTTCGGAAACATCCGAAGTAAGATGCTTGACTTTAGTTTCGTTAGCTTGATGTGTATGCCTCTTTACATTAGTTTAACTCAACATTCAACTGCACGATATCCAGCCTTTCCACACAAGAAGCAGTTCCCCTTGAATTTCTCCATTTTCTTTCTTGTGGGACCAAAGCTTTGACTTGTTCCAAGGTTATAAAACTTTCATTTCTTGTTGGTCTTGTGAACCTCCACAACATTTGCCTTTGAGATCATGGAATAACGACTATCATGATTCTTAGCGAACCAATGTTTTTCTTCAATTCTAAGCCTTACAATCAGATCTTCAACGTTCATCTCCTTGCGTTTATACTTGGGATAATTTTTGAAATAACTCCAGGTCGGTGGTAATTTCTCAATAATAGAAGCTACTTGAAATGATTCACTCAATGACATTCCCTTAGCGAGAATGTCATGTATAATGACTTAAAGATCTTCGGCTTGATTGACAACAGATTTGGAATCCACCATTACATAATCAAGGAACTTTTCAACTACAAATTTCTTTGAGCCAGCGTCCTCTATTTTATATTTTTTATCCAAGGATTCCCATAGTTCTTTAGCACTTGAAATCCCTCCATATAATTTATACAGAGAGTTGCTGAGAGCATTGAAGATGTAGTTTCTACACAAATAGTCTGAATCTTTCCATGTTTCTACCACAGCCTTTGTCTGATCATCGGCATTCTCAGTTATAACTGGATAATCTTCTTTGAGAAAACGAACCAATCTCAAATTCGTAAGGTAGAACATCATCTTTTGTTGCCACCTCTTAAAGGTTCTCCCATCAAACTTGTCAGGCTTTTCAGCCTTAGGCAATGGAGTGGCCACCGTAGTGATAATGGTCTAAGTCATAGAAGATGTCACTTTAAACGTCTCAATTGGCATAGTGTTTTCACTTGCCATCACAGAGTAGTATTTCTACAATTTTAACAAATGTATAATAACTACTTAGAAAATTTTACAACCAAAGCACAAACTAAGGAATCAAATGTTTCACTACTAGAAACTGGAAGTTAACGTTCACATAAGAATCAATATCAATTCAGAACGTTAACGTTCATACAACAGATTATGTACGTAAATGTTTACAAGATAGATTTAAAACATGAACATTTACTTATTTATCTTAAAATTTCAGAATAAAAATGAATTTGATTTAAGATTGTTGGTGGAAATTGCTGAAATTTCAAGAGAAATAAATAAATAACCATGAAATAAAACTAATAATTATGAAAAAAAATATTTAATGTGAATATTAATTAATCATGTATGAAAATTAAAACAAATTATGAAAATTTTGTGAAGTAAATTAAGTGTATATTAAACCAGAAACGTGACGTTAACATTAACGTAATAGAAATAGAGTTTTAAATATTATATAAAAACTTACTCGGATGTTCAAACGACGAATTGAATTAAAGTAGATCGAGGCTAGAGTTTGACTCTATGCCCTTAAAGCAGATTCACGTCCCCACACTGGTGCTAATGGTTGAATGGACGTCTGCCTCCTAGGGTACAACGATCTTTAAGTTTTTGGTATAAGCACTTGAAATCAAAAACTTCGATGAACTAGACTTGTGTTTGAACTCTCACAAAACTCTAACACTATATTGGGTACGCTGGAATGGAATGAAAAAGAATGGAATAATAATAGGATTAAAATTAATATGGTAATAAAATGAAATAGTCATTGTCATTCCTATGTTTGGTGACAAAAAGGATTACATGTGGTATTGGAATAACATTAAAGGGTAAAATAGTAATTTAATTGGATTTTCAAATGGTATAATAGTTAATTTAATTAAATTTCATTCGAATTAAAATATTTATTTTGTATTTGATCTCATTTTTTGACCAATTATTGATTAAAAAATCTTAATCCCATGTAATTGGGATTGACCAATACTAAGTTTAACTTGATATTGGTTAATCTCATGCTTTATGGGATTAGGGATTCCTTGGTAATAGAAATGTGATTAAATCCCATGTACCAAACATAGGAATGGAATGATCATTCTAATGGTCATTTCAATCCCATCTTGAATCTCGCGTACCAAAAACCACCTAAATGTTAGGTGCTTTTGTGGTGATATGAAGTGATAATGTTGTGTATGAGATGAAATAAAATGAATGACAAGTCTTTTATTTATAAAAGACCAAAAGCCACTATTGAATGGACGCAATTTTGGAAAGACATTTGTTCATGTTAAAGTTAACACGAACTATCACCAACTTTAGAAAGGCACCTGTTCGCGTTAACGTTAACACAAACAGTCAGCTAATGAACCTTCATGTCTGTTCATTGATGCTAATTTAAAATTAACAATTAAGCAGTTAATTAACTGCATAACTGTCGCTAATTAAATTTTAAACTATTCTGGCAGGTCAAGATCTGACCCGATCCGGACCCCACCTACTCGAATCCGGTCCAAACGAAATCCAAATGTGGATCGATTTATCCCAACCCGAACTCGACCCTACCCAATTCAAGTTTGAAGGTTTGATTGTTAGTGGCTTGCTTTTGTTCTCAATTTATAAATTGATACAAGTTTGAGTTTCTTCTCCACAACTAATGTGGGATAACTACGCCTTACAACTCAAGTTCTCCCTTTTCAAGCAATGTGGGATAACTCATCTATTTCCAAAGAATGTGAGATAATTTATTTATTTATATCTTCAATCAATCTCAAATGGGTTTCTTTGAGAATTAAAATCTCATTCAAAACTTAATTATTTTTTGCATATAAATATACTATGTTGATCCTCAAACGGCGAGGAATTCAACGGAATAAGAACCCAATTAATTTAATTAATAGGTCTCACTTTAATTAATCAATTAAAGTAGCCAAAAATTCTAACAGAGATGTCGTAGCAGTGAATAATCAAAGATGGTTGTGGTGAAGGAAGACGAAGAAGCCGAAGAACAACATGTGGTGCACAACGATGGATCAAAGATGGTAGGGGCGAAAGAAGAGGAAAAATAAGTCGGAAGCGGAGAAGTACAGGCTGCAATGGCAGCAATGGTGACAACAATGAATGACCATGGCGGGGACGACGACAAAATCATGCGATTGTTTCTTGTAGCAAAGAGGGAGAGATGAGATATTGATTGTTTTTAGCAAATAAAGAGAGAAAGAGAGAGAGGAGCTGAAATAGGTTTCAATAAAAACAAAAAAACAAAAAAAAAAAAAAAAAAAAAAAAAAAAAAAAAAAAAATTGGAAAATAAAAAACAGGCATTTAGAGTTTTTCTATATTAAAGAGTAATTTTGTCATTAAATTTTTTAAAAGATGTTGGTACCCTTTTTTTAAAAATAGTAGGTATAGATAATATTTATTTTCAATTTTTATTTTTAAAAATAGAAAGCGAGAGAAAAATACTAAACGAATGATATTTATTTCGCCCTCCTTCCTTGAAAAGTTATTCCGAATTTGGAAAATAAAACAAAAAATAGATTTTGTTTTCATATTTTTATTCTAAATTTTCGATTAAAAAAAGAATTAATATAATGAACGCCACCTTAATTAACTACTTTCAAACGTAGTAAGCCTGGACTTGAGCAATAGTTGTTACGTGACTAACAAGGCTAAAGTTAAGCAGGTTATTAACTTAAGCTATTATCCGTCACAATCAGTTACAGTTGGATTATTGATCATATCAGTTAATCAAAGGCATATTCTTATTCTTACAGTTGCCCTTAATCTTGTACTAACATATGTATGTTATGCCTAAAAACACTATTTTAAAATTCAAAGTTTTGAACTCTAAAGAATTTAATTCTGACTTAATGATTTTGATAATTACATTAATTTGATAATTTTTATGCAATAAACCTATTACTTGAGATGTGTTATAGTTTAGTGAATTTTAGTCTGATTCAAGATTGACTCAAAACAAAGAAAGGAAATGCAATTCAAATAAATTTTCAAATTTTCTAAAGGTAGATGGCATTTATATTTGTCAGTTTCATTTCATCTTGATTACGATCATACACAACACTCAAACTTATTGTAAATACTTTATTTTTTGTGTTTTTATCATCAGTTATGTATGTGTTTGAATATAAATGTGTTAAGTTGATTTTCATGCATAAATTGATGTGTTTAAGTTCAACACTGGCAACCTAATTGCTAAAACAGTCAACTGATTGCAACTGATTTGAAACTTGGAAGTTTTTGGATCAAACAGTATACCACTTTAATAAGTCAGTCAATTGACAAACATAGAGAGTCTATAGGCTAAAGTTTGTGTTGATAAAATAGTCCAGAAATTAATTAAAATGTGAAAAATAAAGATGAAACAATTCTCAATTCTTTATTGCAGAAACATTATAGATAACATATGATAACACAGAAAGATAGAAGAAAATAATATTACAATATTGAATGAAAAACAAAAACAAGATAGTTATTGTATTATAGAACAAAAATAGAAACAAAAATACTTACTATATGATAGAACAAACAGAAGCAAAAATACTTATGGTATAATTGAACAAACAGAAACAAAATACCAGGCAACCATTTAACGATTTGTTCTTAAAGCAAATTTTGCCCCTTTTATAGGGAGTAAAACCTGTAATCTGAAGAAGTCTGAAATTTCTAATTTAAGAAGACATTAAAAGGACAGTAGTAACTTTCAGCAATTATACATCTGAAGACTTTTCAGGTTTATAACTCTCAGCAGTTACACATCTGAACAGGTTTGTAATTTTCTCTCCAATTACAAACCTACAATTAGGCTTTTAGGTTGTGTTTGGGTTGGACTTTTCAAATTTTGTACAAAACATACAATGTCCAAGTCAAGCATTGTCCAAGAGCCCCAATATCCACATGGCCTAAGCCCAAAGACCAGGCTCATACTCGAACTCGAGCCTGGTCTGGCCAAGCCGAGAAGGCGGGCAATCGGTTGTGGAGGTGCACGCGCAATTATGGCTTTAGTTATTTTATAGCTTTTAACCTACTTTCTATCCATATAATTTCCACTCTTGGAGGGCTTATCATCAAGAGGTAACCCAAGCCTTAATATATGGTTTTTCATATTATGTTATTACCAATGTGGGATAACCCTCACAACACATCAATCAACATCATGTGGGTACTTTAATAAACAATCTTAATTAATCTCTTAAATGGTTCTTTCCAAATAAATATATCACATTCATATCCTCATTAAAGAGAATACATTGATATATTCGTATGTCCCAAATTAATATTGGATCCCACGAATAATTGGGCCATAAAATACACAAAAAATCATTTTTATAAAATAATTTGACAGTGAAATTATCAATCACATGTAGAACGGTCGACCAGTTAAAGTAGAGAGTTGTACTGTTTAAAATGTAATCAAGTCGATCGACTGGATTAACCAGTCACTCTTACCATTTAATCTATTGTGTTATGTTTAAATTTTAATCTAGTCGATCAACCTAATGGGACATCCAATCAACCGATTGGTTCTAAATTTGAATTTTCATGAATGTTTTGTAAAAATCGTTTTGCATAACAAAAATTCTTTCTAAAATATTTTTTAATATTCTTAAAAAATATATATTTATTAGAAATATTTTTTATGGAATTTTTATGCATTAAATTTTTGAAAATATTGATTTTATTGGATATCTATTTTAGTCCCTATATTTTTAGATATTATAAGTCTTTCGGTATGACTTTTTGACTTAATTAAAAGTCAAATCTAATTTGTTGACCACTGAAGCATATTTAGGCTGAATATTATCCATATACATTGGTAAAAGTCAATTTTCATTAGGCAAAAATTTGGAGGTCAAAGTCCATAGTCAAAGGGTTTTATTTTTGAAAAAACAAATAAAAATAAAAATAAAAACAATTGATTTTAGTAATTGTTGTAGTATTCTAAGAATTGAGGTTTTAAACATCACAAAAATTCATTTAAAATTAACTAGAAGAGAAGGAAAATCATTAAGGAAAAAATCCAAATAATTGATCTTCTTGAAATACGATTCCGAGATAAAAGTTTTGTAAAAACATTATGTGATTGAGCTAAGTTGTGTTTTTGGCTTGAACTTCATTTGATTATTGATCTACATCTTCAAATCATGATCAGATCTATCCTTATTTAGACTGTGTTAAAAATTTGTATTTTTATGTTTTGATCTTTGTGAGTTATAACTTGGATTATCTGTGATTAGATATTAGTGTTTTAAATGCTCAAGATTAAATTTGAATTTTTTTTTTTTTTTTTTATTCTCTAAAACTTAACAAGTGAATAATCGGTTTCTAAAACTCATGTGGTTTGAAATAGACTTACGTATTGATTATCGACTTAAACGATTCAATCATTTTATCCAAATTATTTGTCTACATATTTAATTGTTTAACTAGATAAACTAACACGAACTTGAAATTTGCATATCTGCTAATCGTGTTAACTAATATTTAGTCAGGTTGAAATTGCAATTGATATTTATAAGTATTGACAGAAGTTTTTTTTATTATTATTTTTTATTTTTTTGGTGAGTTGCAGCTTGGATTCTAGTATAATTAGTCAAAGTAAGAGTGTGTTGCGTGTAAGGGGAATTTACACAAACTAGGTGTAAGAGTTTGATCCTCACCTAAGAAGAGGTTATGAATTTAGTGGATTTAATTCCCTGCCAGAATCTCAGGAGAGTCGACATAGGCGATAGTAGCTTGTCAAACTATTTAAAAAATTAGTGTGGCAATTTCTCTATCCCTACTCTGTATAGTTGTGTTTGTTTGAGCATACATTAAAACGTTTCTGCTAAGTAAGATAAAATCTGGTAAAATTTGAAAATGTCATGAACATTTAAGATATAATTTTTAAACTACCCAATTCACCCCTCTCTTGTGTAGTACTTTGGGCCAACAATTGATACCAAAGCTACACTACCTTAATTCGCTCAAAAGCCCAGCTAAGTGATCATATGGGAAACACTCTTACTGAGGGTTAGCCTATGCATAGACCACCAATGTTCATCAGCAACAACTCCGTCTTCTTGAAAGCCAAAATGATGACATTTTTCCTGACTACAAATTATTGTAGACACCGCATTTTATCCTGCTCTTTTTTTACTTATTAAACGTTTCAGGGCTAAAATAAAATTTTGGACAAAATTTAAACCGACGTTTAGAAGGATGAATTTATACCTTATATTCCATGTTTAAATTTTACATAATGCTAAAAACAAGAAGAAAAAAAAAAGAAATCGGCAATTGGATTTAATTTCGGCATAAATAAAAATTTCGGGTCAAAATTAAAATTTCTAAACGAAGAATGTAGGACCAAAATGATAAAATTGAAATTGGTTTTCCTATGGATATCATTTTTAATATGTTTAATTTTGGTTTCCACCCTTTAATTTTAAAAAGTTTACCAATTACACTTACTTTTTGTTTTGACCCCAAACACTGTTCTTTTCGCCAATTTCATCAAATTGACAGCCAAAAATATTTTATTTTCCAAAATTGAACGTTCCAATAATATTTTGAATAGTCTAATTTCATGTTTTCACTTTCAGTTTCAAGAAAAAACCAAAAAATAGCCTATAATTGAACAAAAAATGCTCAAAACACTAAAAATGCTATGCGCACACTCCCTAGGAATAAAACAAAGCATCAGATGCTTATTGGGAGTTGCGATAGTCAAAAATTGAGCATCCCAAGGTCATTACCATAAATGGAATGACTTAATATGGTGGAAAATCAAGATCCAACAAGCAATACCAAATTTATGGGGTATAAAACATAACTTTCACAAAATAGGGGGTAGCCCCCCATCAATTGCCCTCAAATCCAATCAATAGGGTTTGCGTACTCCTGAGTGAATAGACCCCTAGTTGTGTAAATAAAGGCGTTGTTCACCCCTCCCAAACACACACATACATAATCGATCTCTCTTTAGTTCAAAAGTTCTCTCAGGTTACTTAGATCCTAAGCCTAAACAGACTTTCAAAGCCCTCAAAAGGTTCTAAAAAAGGCTCTCTAAAAGCTGTCAAAAAACACTTACCAAAGGACTTCAAAATAAAACAAGAAAAAAAAAAAAAAAAAAGGAGGAGATGGAAGAGGACGAAGGTGGAATCATAGGGAAAGACTTCCTCCCAAAGCATGGTAAGTCTTCTCGAAACCCTCCTCACACCATTTTCTTTGTTTGTTTCAAGTAAATCCAACAAAAAAACCTAAGAAAAGTTTCAAGTGAACACACAAAGAAAAACTTTTCTTTTCTTGTATTTTATTTTTTGTGTTTTACTTTCTTGTCATCTACTTTACTGCTTTGCGCCTTTTCGTATTTGACTTTTCTGTCATTTACTTTACTGCTCTGTTGGCACACCCCTGATTTTTGGAAAAAAAAAAAAGTGAGAGAAAAGGAAAATGCAATATGGTTTCCTTCCACTCAAAATCTATTCATTTTAGAAAAAATAGTTTCATGGGCTTTTCTAGGTGCCAGTTTTGAAAATATTCTTTGGGTCAGGATTTCTTTGAATAATGAAGTCACCACTTAACATTAAGTTAAATGGTGTACTAGGTTACTGAGATTTTAAAAAATTATTTTTATTTTAGAAATGACCTAAGTTTTAACTCGTAAAAACAAATTACTAGAGATTTCTTTAAAGTTCAAAGGTCGGTTATACTCGAGGAATGTGTTAGGCACCCCAAGACACTCGTTGAAGACGATACCTAACTTTAAATAAATCTTTTAAGATCAAACTAGTCCAATTCATTTTCTTCGATTTTGGTTAACATACTAATTCCCCTTTTTAATATATATATATATATATATATATATATATATATATATATATATATATATATATATATATATATATTGTCTTTGTGTGTATGTTTTATATAAGAAAATAATAAATAAAAAAATTATGAAAAAGTAGCAATAGATATAACAAATTAAATTTAAAAAAATAAATATTATCTTTTTAAACTGCCTATCGATTATGGAAGAATCGACAAGTTTGGCCTGGGGGAGAGGGATTTTTATTTGTTTAACTAATATTAGTCTTGACAAAAACTAGTATGTTTATTTTTTTAGAGTAAAACACAAACTGCCATTTTTGTGAAGAAATATTTTCTATGTAAAATTCATTTTATTTATTATTTTTGTGTTTGTTTAAGAACAAAACATGATACTAATGGTATGTGATATGCGCATTTGATTCTTGTCGAGAACACTCTAACCAAACTTACTTGCTTAGGCAAGTTTAATGTTAGTATTTTCTTTTGTTAGTAAAATGAAAAGTATATATATATATATATATAGATATATATGTAGGGGGGGAGGGGGGGCAATCCTACTCATAACTGAGAAGGAGAAAATATTTCTAAAGAAGGGTCGCACTTATCCCCCAAAAGGTAGGTGGTCTCCCTTTATTATACCTTTTAACCACATGGGTATAGACATAGTATTACATAGGGTGCCAGTCCATAATTTGAGACGTAAGGTCCATCCATGATCTAGGCCTACATATATATGGGTGCCAGTCCATGACCTGAGATGTAAGGTCGAACTATGATCTAGGCTAGCACAGAAAGGTGCAGAGTAGGAAAAGTAAATAGTTAGTAGTTAATAGTCCATAGTCAGTCAGTTTATTTTAGGTTCTTCGAGTTTAATTTCTTGTATTTCTTGACAAAAGACAAAAATTATATGCACACCAAGTGGTTCTTGTTGTTCTTGACACAAAACAAAGACAACATGTACAAAAGCAAACAAAACCCAAGACAAACAACAGACAACATGTACAAAAACAAACAAAACAAAAGACTACATATCTCAGACTCATCAACATCTCCTTAGTTTGACCAAACCCAATTGGGGGTTTCCCTACATATCTCCGATAAATTGAGAATTAGGTCAAATGAAGTTATAACAATGGTTCTCTAGGGGTTAACCCATAAGTCACCGAAATAGATTAACTGGAAAAGCGAAGCCAAGGTTGTTCCTGAAAAGGCCAGGGATGTTCCTGAGCATCGCTGCTAGGAATAAAATGAATAATCAAAGTTAAGGATGTTCTTGAGCATCATTGCTATAAGTAAACTAAGTAAGTGAAGCCAGGGATGTTCCTGAGCATTGCTGCTATGAATAAACTAAGAAAGAGAAGCTAGGGATGCTCCCGGGTATTGTTGCATTAAATAAACTATAAAAGCAAAGCCAAGGGTATTTTTGGGTATCACTGCTTGACAATAAGTAAATGAAGAATAGGTGGGCAAAGGTTCTTTATTAGATAAACTTATCTAGAGGTTGTCATCTCAATCCAAGATTGAAGACGACTAAGAGGATTCTCAGTTGAGAAACTATCGGTGAAACTCGACAGTCAGTGGAGTTTCATGACAAAAATCCTACCTGGGACTATCGAAGAGGACTAGAAAACTTCTCTAAGAAGTTACCTTGGATAAAATGTGCCCCAGTCAAAGACTGGACTCGGTGGTATATACTTCTCAAATGAAGTGAATCACAAATTTTAAATTTGCCTCAACCCAAGCTGGGGTGAATCCAATCAAGGAACCTCGAAAGAGAAACCTGATATAATGTGCCCCAGTCCTAAGTTGGAGGGGAGGAATAAATCTTGGGGTATGCGGAAAAATGTGACAGAACCCACATAGGCTGCCCACATATACCTAATCAAGTGTGCATTTTTTTAGCGTTGAAATGAGACTAAAACCTCGTGGGTTGCTAATTTAGAGACTATTTGTTTGTTTAATTGTACGACCGAAACCCGAATTGGTTGCATGCGTATCCTAGTCTTTACCAAGAATTAGGTCGACACGTAGTTTGGAGAGATGATTATGTTTAGTTGGCCGACCAAAATAGCAAATTGGTATGAAAAATTCTAGGCGACTCTTCTCAGTTATAAGCGTTAGACCAACGCATATTCCATCGAAGGCAAGAAGAAGCACTTTTATCTGTCATAGAAGAGAATGAATGTTTTCATCCTCAGAGACGGGGAGAGGCACTTCCATCGTCAGAGACGGGAAGACACGATACGACTTTGTTTAAGTGAACAACTGAACCTGCATGGGCTTCCTACGTATTCTTGTTTTCACAAGGTATCATGTCGATACGTAGTTCACCCCGATGATTATCAAGGCCTCCTAGTCTAAGACTAGGGACGTAGAAAAACACAGAATTCCATGGGGAAATCCTAAATACGATAAAGTATGCCTAAGTCTTTAACTGGGGCAGTGAATAGATAAGTTCCGCGAGGAATCAAATCTGACACTTCTTAGCATGAGCAAATAATGTAAACGATGCAAAATATGACACGGAATAGCCACTGTAAGAGAAGCTAAGTCAGCGTACTTTATTTTTATCAAAGGTGGTTAAAAATGAATTTGATATAAATGTGGTGAATCCCTAAACACCCTCACCGGCGTCTTATTGGGTAATGTTGGAAAGAATTTTTATCACAAGAAACCAAATCCATGATTCGCTCGTTGGTGTAACACGCGGACAATTTAATTTGACATGATATTGAGAAGTATTTTAATGATAAAATTCATCTGTCATGCATGCTCCGTTATGATTTGACCTGATTTTATCTTGTTTAGACTTGATTTGACTCTTCAACCTGATTTGATCGTACTTTTCCTATCTTTATATGACGATGAGACGTAAAGTAATTTATGCATGTCTAATGTGTCAATTCTAGCACGTCTTTTAATACTCCATGCATCTCGAGGTAAGTTTACATTATTTGATTTACTGCATTTCAATTTTTCAAAAATAAAATTTAAAAAATCAAGAAAAAAAAAATCATTTTGACAAAACGGGGTGAAATTTATAATTTCTGCAAACCTATACATTGGCCAATGCGCAGGGTTGCCTATATAAATTGTAGATAGACCAGAACAGTTTGTTTGCTTTCGGAAAAACAAGGGAGAGCAAAGGGTGTTCCGGTGATTCCCACTTGGTTTTGGCCAATTCCACTCGATTCTCTTCAAGTTTCTTCATCAAAAAGGTTAGATTAAGGTGTTTTAAGAACTTTCTCACTTGGTTTTATCCAAGATTACTTGGAATTTCATCATCCTAAAGTTCGGGTTTTCTCCATTTTCTTCAATCTCTTGTTTTCATGAAAACTATGCATGCTAATGTAGTTTACTGTCAAAATCATCAATATAATGTGTTCTTTGAGGTTAGTATATAGTTTATAGAGGAAGGAAACGTTTTTTCCTAAACACCCTATGTGAAATGGCGATTTGCCCTTTTAGGTGTAGAAATGTTTTAGTTTTTCTTGTTCTTGGCTTTGTTAATGTATATTAGTGATGTTTGTACCAGTTTTAAAGGTAGTTTATGTACTAATTATTGTTAGGAATTATTCATATGCGTGGGTCAAAAATCTTGCGCGTTTTTTGGACAAATTATTCATATTTCCCACTGTTAGGATAAATATGTTTAGAGTATATGTTTACAAACTTATTGTTTCCTTTGTTTCGATCTTCCCATCACAGGAAACCAGTAATGAGATTACGATGAAACTTCATTTTAGTTTTTTCCTTTCAAATACTTTATACTTTTTAAACCAAGTTGTCTTAATTTTTTTTTGATAAATCTTAGTTCATGACAAGTCTTCTATAGAATCTGGGATGTGTTATAATTCTTGATTGTTAATTAGTCTTCTTGAAATCTCGTTGTTGTCTCTATGTTTCTCCATTGTGAGATGGATTGTAAAAAATTTGGTTTATCTCAATTTTAGAGGCGAGAGTTTTGAACTTGGATTTCTTAATTTTATACTAGGGTTAGATGGATGGATAAAGTGTGTTTAGTTAAAAACTCATTCTCCCTATTCCTTGTGTACGGCAAATGTTAGGCCATTAGAGTTTTGCCATGGACGTTGAGAAGGGTTCTTTAGAACATTGGAAACAATGAATTTGACATCCCTCCCATTTTTTTTAAAGAATTAAGAGACCAACTTGTATCCTCTCAATTTCCCTTTCTACCCTTAAATCAAACGTCCGGATAACAAAACTTGATTTTTACTTCTTTTTTCTTTTTAGACGATTTCATGTCAACTGTAGGTTCTTCCAGTGATGGTGACCGTTGTCCCTCCCGCTCTCGTTGGAAGGGCAAGGCCCCTAATACCCTATCAGAGGGTGCACTTTGAAGCGTGCTCGAGGTTAACCTAGGGTGTCAACACTCATGATTCTGAGAATACGCCGGTGCCTTCTTCTTCCACCGCTGTGAGGACTCAACGAAAGTCCCAATTTGTTGACTAGTCAATAGATAGATCGTCTTATACCTCCATAGGGCATGCATCGATTGACCCTTCTGACGCAACTGAGATGGCTGCGGATCTTGATTGTTTCCCTTCAGAAGATGAGTTGCCCGAGAGGATTTCCCCGGAGAAAAATATGAGCCTGGTAACTCCTGCCTTTCGAGGATAGAGCCTTCACTTTTGACATAAAGCAGTTCCAGTACATAGTTTTAGTAGATTAGTCTCTTTTGGGAGGCCTCCGACATCATCCCTTTATACATTTTCATTCTGCCCAGGTTCTCAACTAAAACCCTTTCGTATTTTACCTTTTCTTTTGAATGAAAATCATATCTTATTGCTTCGCATGTTAACTTACGTATAGGTCAACCCCTTGTGTATTAAAATTTTTTGGGGATCCTAGTTATCTTTCTACATTTTCTATTCGAGAAAAATAGATCTTGATTATTTCTCATTCCTTCACAGCTGCATGCAGCTTCAAAAACTTTCTTTTTGTTTCAAGCCTTCTACATGGACCATAGCTATTTGAATGCCCTAATAAAGTGTTGGTTTGCCTCCACAACTTCATTGCATCGGTCTGCGAAGAGCTAGTGCCTACTCCTCTCAATAGGGCGATGATCACCAGGATATGGTTTCGTGATCGAGTCGTTCCCCTACAGCAGACTTCCTCGCCAAGGAAATAGGAGCTTCTAGGTGATATTCCTTCAGAGGCCAGGACTAGTAAGCGCATTAGATTTGATCGCCTAATAGATGAGATAACTTTCGAGGACCCTGCTCCTGCAAACCCTGAGCTGAGAGATCAATACTTTTATATCCTATTTCTCAATTTTCTTCGATGCCATTCCTATCCACTTTGTAGATACTCTAAGCGACTTAGATAGCTTTGCCAAGTACGATTAGGGGAGCTTTGCCTACGCAACTTTCTTGGCAGCCAAGCATACACGTGGTCAACTCGAGTCGGCAATGTGAATGGGTTCTGGCAATTCTTACCTATGAGTTCATTTTTCCTTATATTTTTAATTTTTGTTCTTCTTTTATCTTTCTATTTTCCTTAATTTCTTTATCTTTCGTTTTGCAGTACTGTGTGTACGATTATCTTTTATCTTATCGCCAGTTTTCTACGTCAAATGATAGCTTCCCTAGGGGCAAAGTGGCATCGTTCAGCTTTGGAGGAGGGATCGTCCTTTAGAGATTATATGGTGGCTCACACCCAACTAGAGTTCTTGACCCGTGCTGATATTATCTGGCAGCCATATCATTGAGATCTTCGTTGGGTAAACATGCTTCTTAAGAGAAGATTATCAGTTTATCGCTACCACTTTAAAGGGCCATCTACATAGGAAATATAATTGGGTAAGAGAGACGCACTCTAGCTTTCCAGAGATTTGCGTCTGCCTCCTGTCATGTAGTATGGACCCTATATAAATTTTGTTGATATCAATAGATTTTATCCAGAGGCCCTTATAGACATCCTAGTTACTCTACATATTCCTGAGGAGGAGTATCTTCGATGGTTCTCACGAGTATCTATAGGCCTGTAGAAAGACATAGCACATATCATGGGTGGCACTCTATTAGGTCATCGCGTTCTATCTTTCTGGGCCAATCATAGCAAAGAGGTAGTGGTCCCTGCAACTGATTTGGATGCTATCAGGCAAAGAGGGATGTTCTCAGAGGGGAGTACGTGTAGTAACGTCGAGATGGTGACGATTTGAGCAGAAAGGTCGAGCAACTTCAAGCTTTATTATCTTCTCCGGTCCTTTCTCTTGAGGCTCGTACGGTTACTCCTAGTACAACACAATATATGGTTGATCTAGAGACCTTGATTTCTTTCGCAACATCGACCCTACCAACAAGGATTTTAGGAGGGGCTATGGACTGGCCCAATTCAGATAGTTTATAGGCATATATATTCTTTTCTTTTTTATTGTATTGTATTTTTGGACATGTTTATACTGTTATAGGGATATTGTTGTATATTTATCTACCCAGTCTGGATGATGTATTATATGTTTTTTTTATTTATGTATCTTTTTTTTTTCTTTTTATTATTATCATTGTTAGTTTGGTGAAAATGTTGGTAGGGTAATTCTTATCTAAAAACTATTTTTCCACTTATAAATTAGCAGCATGTTTTCTAAGTCAACCTATGCTAACATCTTTCAAATAAAAATAAATTGTCATGTTCAAACCTAATCAATTAAATAAATTAAAATCTTAATGATGACTCTTAATGGCATGGATCTCATTTTGTCTAAAAAATTTTGTGTGAGACTTTTCTAGTTATATCAAGATTCATTATGTCAGGTTGTTTCGGATGCCACCTTTTTTTCTCGGGAGAAGGGAAATAGAACAACCCACCCTTTCATCAAAAGGGGCCGATCATCGAGCCCAGACTATTTCTTCCCCGAAAGTGGGAAAATCTAGTAGTACTACTACTCAGTCTAGACGGGTAGGACCCCTTGATGAGAATCACGCTAATTTAAAGAAATTTAAAAACATGTACTTAACATACCTCGATTTTGTCTACCTGTGGATGACACCTTTCTTGAGTGAATTTCTCCATGAGACTCCATCACTTTCGAGTTCCTGAGTGTTATCAATTCGCCTCAAATTTTTGTTTTATCAGCCTAGCCACTTTTCTCTATCTGACTGGTTAGAGTTACCGACTTCGACCGAGATGGAGCTTCTTCATACTAGTCTCAACTATATCATGGAACTTCACCATATCACAGTGGATGGGCCATTTCTCCAAGCTATGGTATGCCTTTGGGTTTTGAGGACATCATGCTTTCACACTGGATTAGTCAAACTAACTCCTTGTTTAGAGAAGGTGTCTTTCTTACTTCGACTTCCTCTATCAAGATAGGTCATTTTTTCAGCGTCATTATCAAAGACCCGTTTATCCTAAGCTCAAGGTGTCAAAAGAAACCACCTACCTCTTCACTCAAATGATGCGAAAGATTCTATGGATCTAGATACACTCCAATGATGGTTTTTGGATGATCACTGATACTGGCATTATAAATACACGCGGAGCAGTTACAGGGATTGGCGTAAGCGTCGGATGATTGTATTGGTGGCCTTGTTGTTGCAAGAGACATTATTCCCTAGGAAGAGAACCGATCTCTCAAGTCATTTGTTTATTCTGGCTGAGAAGATGGTGAATGATTTGTCCTATCTGATAGTGGCCCTTATGCTAGCTAAATTGTATCAGTCGTTGATAGCTTACCAAGCCGGTGGTCACTATTTTTTTGGGAGTTGTGCACTGTTGCAGATATGGTTTATCTCTCACTTGATAAGGTTACCTTTGACAATTTGGTGCTTGCAAGAGTCAATAGTGGATTAATTATCCTCACTGTTTTCCTTGATTAAGAAATAACTTCGATATCCCCCAGATTAGAAGTCACTTCTCCTGGCGATTGTCATCTCAGATGTGGTATGGACCACTAGTCATATGATTTCCACTGACATCTATCTAAATTGCTTAGACTTATCTTTTATCCCTCTTCTTGGATTTAGCGATTGCATCCATTTTAACCCTATTCGGGTTATTTGCCAGTTTGGACGAACAATGCATAATCCCATGGTTAACAACACAGTCATAGCACGGTATACTTTTCACTTTGGGAATGAGATTCAAGATACCGCAACCCATGCTTAGTGGCAACAAAGTCATTTAACTTCTGATGGAATGCCATTTTCGGCCCATCCTTCTGCTAATTCATAGTATATGACTTGGATAGATCCTAATTTTCGCATAGTGATCCTAAGGAATATTGAAATGTCTATGGCCGAGGTTCCTTCTCTGTCAATAGGGGATGCTTCATCCACTTCAGACTATCCCTCACTTTCTCAGTGGAAGAGTTTACCTAGATCTGTGTTTGTTTTGAAGATATAGATTATATGAGGTCTCCGAATTTATACCTCACTTGCTGATCGTCGGTCATTTGATACTTGTAGTCGGCGGAAACTAATTCCTCGAGGTACTAGTCGGGCGCTAAAGCGGGCACTTCTCCCTACAAAGCACTCTCCATACACAACCCCCAGGTTTCGATCCCTGGATGTTGCTTAAGGGAACCCAAGTCCCTTCCACTTGAACCAACTCGTGTTGGTATCAATCTATTTTCAAACCGCACTTGTTAGTTTTCAAGCATGTTTATTACATTTTAATATGTTTTTATTCTTTTTTGTATAAATCTGGTGTGTGGGGGTGAAAATGGATGAAAATAGATTATAAACAATCAAATCCGATCAAGAATGGTGGAAGAACGGTGGGAAAACAAGCAAAAGGAAAAATTCAGAACCTGTAGTTGGTGGCCGCTATTTAAGCGTTGCCACTTTCACCGCAAGCCTACGGATCAAGTTTTAGTATAATGGACCTTTCGGTCGAGTATCATATCCACAGGGATTGGTTGAGATTACTATCGAGTACCACGATTATCATAACCTAATTTTATCTAGGCTATAAAAATGGAATATAATTTATACTAATACTAAACTAAAATACTAATTAAGTTATCTATACTATAAATACTATATTGAGATTGTTTAGGGGAGTAGATTGCCTAAGGATTAACTTTATTTACTTAAATGCGTTTGGTTTCGTTTTAGTTAACACTAACGGCGTTCGGCGTATCCGACAATCTCAGTTGGTAAACTCCATCGTCACCTCTCCCGAGTGTAAGATAGGGCAATACATGACTTCGTGCCAATGCTGAAGTCCCCCTCAACATCTTAACGACTCTAGGTCACGTGAGTCTCACCTCAACGTCATCGATTGCACACTTTCTAACGTCCTCTCGGGTCGTTAAATTGTCGTATTGTGTTTACCCTAATTCGAATTTGGGGTTACCTCTCCTGAGTGTCAAATCTTGTATTCTCTATATATCTAAATTAACATATAATCATAGAAACACGGAAACACAATCAAAATTATAAGGAACAACCATAAACGAAATACAAATTCAACCAAGACTATATTTTCATAAATAATACGTTAATCCCTATTAAAATCCATGTTTTAGCCTATAGCCATAGCCGTTTATACAATTGAAACAAAGCTAAACATGCTCAAACAAACATAGAAGATAAGAAATAAAAGGAAAAACGGATGAACTTAGCCGATATCCGAAGATTAGTCGCTAAAACCGTCCACCAATCGATTCTCTTTCTCCGCATGGTAATCTTCTCCTTCGGATTTATTTAAGAACTCCCCATACTATCTATATATTTTATACTAAGCCCTAAGGGCTGTAATGGACAGAGAGTAGCAGAGGAGAAGGGTTTAAATAGGTAAAATATCTAAAATAAAATATCAAAATTGTGTATCGCCTAGGCGGTGAGCATGTCGGTTTAATATTTGCCGCGGCGGTGGAGAAGGCAGTAGATTTCAGGGACGTTCTGCAGTTTCACCGCCGCTGCAATGGATGATCAGTAAGAATAACCCACTCTGTATTTTCACCACCACGGCGGTGGGCTTCTTTCAGAATATTGCCTCCTTGCTTGTTTTTCCACTGTTCTCCGATCATTTTTGGTTTGAATTGATCGTTTATGCTCCAATTTCATACCTTTTCACCCATACACCTGTTTTAACACAAAAAGAATAAAAACATATTAAAACATATTAAAAACATACTAAACATACTCAAAAACTAACAAATTCGATTTAGAAATATATAGGTAATATACACCTATCAGCAGCGGTGAAACTACTGTCGCGGCGTTCAAGATATAGAGAAGGTCCTAAAGTCTCTGAAAATCCACCGTTGCAGCAGTAAAACAACAGAATGACTCTGCACCCACCGTCGCGGCCGTGACCATAGCCGACATGCCACCACAGCAACGGTCACTCTACACAAATTTTAGATATTTTGAGCCCTATATCTTCTCCTCTCCTCTCCATTCGGAAAAAAAGAGAGACCCCTTAGGGTTTATAATATTTTGAGAGTGTTTTGGGGAGTGCTCAACCAATTCCGAAGGAGAAGAACACGATGCGAAGAAGGAGAAGCGATCGTTGAATTATTTTAGCGTCAAATCTTCGGATAACAATTAGTCTCTTTGTTTCTCTCTTTCTCTCTTAGATTGGTTGTATGTTTATATATGTTTAGCTTGTATTTCATTATATATAGGGCTACGCCCATGAGTAGCTAATCATATATTGTCTAGGGAGCGATTGACTTGATGAAAACGTTATTTGTATAAAATCGATGTTTTGTTAATGGTTGTTCTTGTTTATCCGATTGTGTTTACCTTTTTTCATGATTATATGCTTGTTTAGATATATAGAGAATATGGAGTTTGACACTCAGGAGAGGTAACCCCGAATTTGAACTAGGGTAAACACAACGCGATGATCTAATAACCCGGGAAAGAGTTAGAAAGTGTTCAATCCGTGACGTTGAGGCAAGACTCATGTGACTTAGTGTCGTTAATACATTGAGGGGGACTTCTTCAATGACATGAAGTCGCATATTCACTAATCTTACACTCGAGAGAAGTGGTGAGTGAATTTACGATACTGAGATTGTCGGATAGGTTGAACACCGTTATTGTAAACTAAACAAGACCAAACACGTTTTTGTAAACGAAGTTAATCCCTAGATAATATTTTCTCCTAAACGTCTCATATTAGTATTATAGTTTAATTATATTAATTAATTTAGTATTAGTATTTATTAATTATAAACTTATTTTTTATCGCCTAGATAAAATTAGGTTATGATAATTATGGTACTGGACAATAATCTCAACCAATCTCTATGGACACGATAACCCTTACTCTCTCCATCTATACTAAAACTTGACGCGTACACTTGTGGTAAAAGTGGTGACGTGATATACGCGCTACCAAGTTTTTGGCATCGTTGTCGGGGAATGTGTTTTAGATTATTGTTGATATTGTGAGTAAATAACTTGATTTTAATTTAGGTATTTTTTAGTGTTTATAATCTTTTTTTACTTTGTAGTTTATGTTTTTTTATTTCTCCTATAGGGTACTTGACGTTGTTAGATCAACAAGTGCTTTTGCATTTCTTTCAACAAGATTCCGAGCCATTTTATAGTGCTTGGGATTGATACAAAGAATTGTTATTCCGGTTTTCGAACTATGGTTTCTTGAGGGAGTGTCAACTTCTGAATTTTCTCGACGGGTTACAAGCCGCAACCAGAACGTCGGTGGAAGGAGAAAACAGTACAACCTCTTTCTAAGAACTAACTGCGGATGAAGCATTTTGGTCGTTGGAGGAATTGGCGGCCTTTGATTATCAGAGATGGAATTATTTACCAAGTCACCAAAACCTGGGGGATTATTTCAATATTACGGCGCCATGGATTGACATCCTGAACCAACAGGAGGAGTCTTCCCCCGCACTAGAAGAGATATTTTCTATAGTTGTGGGGGAGACTCAGGCTTTTTAGAGGGTAACAAATGACCGGCTAAATGAGCACGAGGTTCGTCTTGACACAATTGAGACAACCTGCACCGAAATCGATACAACCATAATGTATCTTCAGACGCAAATCAGTCAGCTTATCTGCTTAATTGAGGCCAAGTCATATGTGGTGGCACTGGGAGATACAAACACCACATCCATTGAAAGCTACCACGAGGAACCGGAAACAAGTGGGAGGAGCTTGGGAAAGTTCAAATATGATTACTCGAATGAGGCGGGAACCCAAGCCTGGATCGACGATTGTGATTCTTCACCAATGGAGATCCACATTGTGATGCCACCATCGATCCCAGACGATCACATCTACGAAGATCCGATGTGGCTCACTTATCCTTCACCGCCATTAGCAACGTTCTTCCATGCCCACCAAGTACATGAGCCGGTGGAAAATCTTGTTGAAAAGTTGAGTCATTCAATGCAAAATCTCACCAAGCTTGTGGGCATAAACAATCAAGACCCATACATATTGTTGTATGACACTTACTGTTGGCCCAATAGAATACCCAAGAACGGGGGGGTGAATTGGGTAATTAAAATTATCAAAATAAAATTCAATAAATCAAATAATTAATTTTAATCCTAAATTAATTATTATCTTTATATCACAGCGGAATATTATAATCAACTAAGTACACACCCAAACAACAAAAATAACAAAGTAAATATAGCAGCACACCAAAGATTTATACTAGTTCACCAAGTTACTCTTGGCTAATCCAGTCCCCCGAACTCCACAAAGATCGCACCCACTAAAACCAAGATCCTTTTAAAGGTAGGAACCAAACCCTCACACCAATTCTTTTACAAGCTCAGAATCAACATTTACAATATCATTTTCTCAAGCTAAGGAAGAACCTCTACTTTTTATAGGCTAAAGAATAACCTAATTCTTTTTAACACTAAAGCTCAAGAATCAAAACCTCACAAAACACTCCAACTATCATTTTTTCAGGTAAGGATGAAACATTTACAAATCACTCAAATCGCAATTTTGTCCAGGAAGAATCACTACCTCAATCTCTTTATAGGAAGAGACTGAAATTCAGCTACCCTTGATTAAATACCCCCAACAGTATTTAACCCATTACACTACTCATCAAAAAATGATAGGCAGAAAATCTCACTCGGAGCTTCAACCACCCCAGATAAATAATAAGTCAATTAATATCTCAATCTAGTAATAGAAAAAAGTCACATAGAAAAATCTGATTTTGACTAAGATATGAGTAGGAAATTGGAGCACATAATCAGATTCAAGAAATTGTTTGTAAAAATATTTTCTTCAAAAATCAAAAACAATTTCTAAGATCAATTTCCAAACAATAATCAGATAATGCAATGAAAGAATATAATTGGAAAGATCTCACCCGGAATCCACAGAAAGAATGATTAGAACGATATAACTCAAATCTGGTAGCAGCAAAGATTAATAGCAATTGATCTTTAAGATCGTCTCTCAGAAAAGCTCACAATATCTTAATATGATAACTCTTATAAAAGCTCACAAAAATGATCTTAACTTCTTTGCTCTCTCAATATATAATTTTTTATATAAGAAATTTGCAGGTCAATATATAGGAGTATGAAATCAGTCTTCTAATGGCTAGTTTGCATGTGTCATAACAATTAATAGCACTTATAGACCCCTTATATCATCATGACTTCATTTTGGTTCAATTCACTTGAAAACAGCTTTCAAATCTTTCAATTAAACCCTTCAAATATTTGTCAATCTCAATTAATAAGAATAGAATCAATTTTAAGTACCAAATTGAAAATTATTAATATACAATTAACCATATTAATAGGATTCAATTAATATGTGAACCATATCTTAAATATAGAAAATATCCCCAAAATCTCTCTCAAATCCCAACAAAAAATGGCTACTTTTGGATATAATCTCAAATAAAACAGTATCATGAAACAGCGCATCCGGTCAACCGACCAGTCGACTGGTAGATTCCGGTTGTTGCCAAGGCGTTCATCGGTCGACCTGTCGGTCGACTTGTAGATTCAGAGAGCTCGTCTTTCCTTCACCGGTCGACCTATCGGTCGACTTGTAGATTCAGAGAGTTCATTTCCTCTTGGCCAGTCGACCTGTCGATCGACTTAAAAATACAGGATCTTTTAGCAGCTTGATCCAGTCGACTCATCAGTCGACTAATGTCTTCTAGATCTCTCTTCTGAACACGTTTGTAACTTATTTTCTTCTATATTTTCACCCCTTCAACCATTTTCTCTTCTAAATAAGCTCCACTAATATTCTTATATTCCATTTTAGTTAATCAAAAATATTTCTTTTCAAATCACATAGGAGCAAATAATTTCATTTAATCAAAACACACATAAATAATAAAATACATTTTGTGTCATGTGTGTGTTCCTAATTGGGATATTAAGAGTTAAGATTTACCTGAGTTGTTTTTCCTAATTTATTCAAACTGTTAATTCTTCAATATCTTCAACATCATCATTTAGCATCCATTTAATTTGTCATCTTCATCACTGGAACTTTAAAACTGAAACACTCAATCAAAACATTAGTTCCACCAAAACATCAATACTTAATTGTTCATCAAAATCTTAGAATCAACACTTACTATGGGTGGAAGCCGCTCTTTGATAAGCCCTTCGTCATGTCAAGCCAACGACCCTAAATCAGGCGCTTCTTGGGAGGCAACCCAAGGAAAAAATAAGTTAGATCCATCTCCGCCGACTTGATTTGGAGGCGAGATTCTCTCACCTCCCAGGTACGTGTTCTAAACCCCCGTCTTCAATATCATGTTTTATGCTTTCATTGGGATCGCTGATGGGTTGTTGAGGACATTGTCCATTTTAAGTTTAGTAGTGATGTGTAGTATGTAGTAGGTTAGTTATATTTTATTGTTGTTATTGTATGCATGTATGTTTAGATTAGTTATTGTTATGTGCTAAGTTTCGACTTCATCTAGACCATTACCCGATGATGAGTCTGTCCCCTGATTGTTTATTGTGGTCGAACGTAAAGCTCATTCATGTGTGTTCTATGTGCTTGGCGTATCATTTTAGTAAAAGTTATTGTAGATCTTACATTCACGAGCATGTAAACTCAATGTATAACTATCCAATCAATTTGAAAACGATTATCCGTTAGCCAAGTTCATGACAATAGGGATTTTAGAACTTGATTTGGGGGAAATTCAAGGTGAAATCCTAGGCGAGATAGTTCGGGAGATATGATGTAGGCATTCGTTTTTATCGCTTGAGCCTTTGAAACTTACTTTGTTAAATGTTTATCCCTCGTTACCTTGTCGAAGCCTAAAAGTCATTTCAATTCTGACCACTTAACTAATACCTTAGCTGATTAAACTTTTTCCAAACCTTTATCACTGGACCAAAGGCACAATTTGAGTGAATCAAGTTAGCAGTTACAAATGCTACTTGAAGTGAGCAGTTGGGTTTAGGGAGAACTTTTAATTGGTTTGGTATTTGAGTACTCACTTGTCATTTTTCTTTCGTTTTAACCACACCCGTGAAATTCTAATAATCGAATAAGTTTGGGGGTGTGGTAAGTAAAAAAAAAAAGATATGTGAATATAGTAAAATTTTTGTTTCTTTTGATAAGTGAGTATGACATTCTTAAATGATTGTTCAGGGTTGTTTCAATTTTATCTATAGGGGTTCGAGTATGAGAGTGTCAAGCATTGTACCTTGGGTATCATTGAGTTAACAACGTTAACCTATTTCATATTTCCGATATACCCTTGGCCATGTTCCTAAACCGAACCAAGACCTATTGATTTTTTTGAACCTTTGAGCCTATATTAGTAGAGAATGGAACCCAGGTTAGGCTTATGGATTTCCTATGCCTTTTTGGTTTTAGTCATGAACTTATTTGGTGGATAATTCAATCTGATCAATGGATATTTATATACTTGAGTTTTTGTACACACACTTTGAAAGGATCTAGAATGGCGCTTACTACTATAGAATATTGAAATTCTAGAATACCACATGGTGTGTTTATTTTTGAACTCGATAGGATTAGGGGCCGATGAGGGAAAATTCGTTTGGCCGGTAGATGATATTCAAAACTTGCAAATTATTGTTTTTAGTGTTTTTCATTTTTAGTTTTTAATTTTGTAATTAGCTGTTATATTTTCTCGTATTGTGTGGGTGTTTTGCTCGAGAACCAGTAAAATTCAAAATTTGGGGGTATTTAATAGGTGTAAATTACCTATCTATTTCCAAATTGAAATTGTTAGTTTTTGAGTATGTTTATTAAGTTTTATTATGTTTTAATATGTTTTTATTCTTTTTTGTATAAATCTGGTGTGTGGGATGAAAATGGATAAAAATGGATTATAAACGATCAAATCGGATCAAGAATGGTGGAAAAACAAGCAAAAGGACAAAATTCAGAACCTGCAGCCCACCGTCGCGGCGGTCAAGATGCAGAGAAGGCCCTAAAGTCTCTAAAACCCACCACCACAGTGGTAAGACAACAAAATGACTCTGCACCCATCGTCGCATCTACCGTCGCGGCTGTGACCACAGCCGACATGCCACCGCCGTGGCGGTCACTCTACACAGATTTTAGATATTTTGAGCCCTATATCTTCTCCTTTCCATTCGGCAAAAAAGAGAGACCCCTTAGGGTTTATAATATTTTGAGAGTGTTTTGGGGAGTACTCAACCAATTTCGAAGGAGAAGAACACGTTACGAAGAAGAAAAAGCGATCGTTGAACGGTTTTAGCACCAAATCTTTGGATAACGGCTAGTCTCCTCGTTTCTCTCTTTCTCTCTTAGATTGGTTTTATGTTTATATTGGTTTAGCTTGTATTTCATTGTATATAGGGCTACGGCCATGAGTAGCTAATCTTATATTGTCTAGGGAGTGATTGACTTCATGAAAACGTTATTTGTATAAAATTGATGTTTTATTAATGGTTGTTCTTGTTTATCTAACTGTGTTTATTGTTTTACATGATTATATGCTTGTTTAGATATATAGATAATATGGGGTTTGACACTCGGGAGAGGTAACCCCGAATTCGGACTAGGGTAAATACAACGCGACGATCTAATAACCCGGAAGAGAGTTAGAAAGTGTACAATCCATGACGTTGGGGAAAGATTCATGTGACCTAGTGTCATTAAGATATTGAGGGAGACTTCTTTATTGACGCAAAGTCACATATTCACTCATCTTACACTCGGGAGAGGTAGTGAGTGAGTTTACGATACAAAGATTGTCGGATAAGTTTAACACCGTTATTGTAAACTAAACGAGACCAAACACGTTTTTTTAAATGAAGTTAATCCCTAGATAATCTTTTTCCCTAAACATCTCATATTAGTATTATAGTTTAATTAGATTAATTAACTTCGTATTAGTATTTATTAATTATAAACTCATTTTTTATTTCCTAGATAAAATTAGGTTACGATAATTACGGTACTCGACAATAATCTCAACCAATCCTTGTGGACACGATAACCCTTACTCTCCGTATCTGTACTAAAACTTAACCCGTACACTTGCTGTGAAAGTGGTGACGTGATATACGCGCTACCAAATGTATAGATTGCAGTCTAATTATTGTCTACATGAGAATCTTGTGTTGTTGATCTCTTATTTATTTTATTATCACGACTCCTATGGTTATCTTCTTTTAGAGTTGGATTAAATGCTCTTTGCCTTTGGCCATCTTAAGGTATTATCCATTGTCCTTAAATGGGAAAAAAATCTTGGTTCTTGAGGAGAGTAAAAGAGGCTTCACCCTGGTTTGAGAAGTTTTTATCACATGACCTCTTTCTTCCTTCCGAACAAAATAACTTCAGTTTCACTTTTCTTATGGTGGCCATGATTTTCTTGAATCGATTGCTCCAGTGTTTCTAATTTGGGGTAGCAAATCTTTTTCATACTGATTTCCATCTCTTTTGTCTTCCTCTATCCCCATCAGTTTTGATTTTAGTGTCTTAAGTTATTGTCCTTATTGAGCCTTTATATATTCTCTTTTTTTTTCTCTTACATGATTATTTAACTAAAGCATAATTTAACCTTCATATTCGAGTGTTTAAACGTTTGTTTGTTGTCATCATCTTTTACAATTGAGAAGTTTTGGAATATGGTAAGTATAATTTTAACAGGAATTTGGAACAATCACCTTAGTACTTTGTTATTCAGAGTTATCTAGCTCAATTCCATCAAGTTTCGATATTTGATGTATTTATAAGATTGCTATTAGGATTAACTAGGCCCTGTGTGCTTCCCGAGGTTTCTTCAATGGTTCTGATTTATTTCTTCTATCTTGAAACTGAAGGCAATTGGAACGGCCTTCTCGAGATGACCAAAATGAGGGAGAAAATAAGTAATAGAGAGACCAATGTTAATTTATCTTGGCAGTATTGATTTTTTTTTTATTATTATTATTTTATTTTACTCATGCAACTAGGGTCTCACACTTCCTATATAGTCCATGTAGCGAGCTTTGGGTAGTGATACTGGTCCAGTAGCTCAAGTCACTAGGTATTGAAACACCTCCTACGACTTAATTACTCAGATTATATAGACAGCGTAATTCACTCGATTGCCTTCGTGTGACCACTCAATGTTTTAAAACTTTCTGAGACCAGACTTTTTTCTTTTCATTTTTTTTTTCTCTCTCAACACATACTTTCAAGATTTTACATATTGAGAGTCAATCTCAAGGTCTTTATGGAATTTGTCCATTTCCATACTATTTCTTCATTATTGGTTTCTACCTAATAATGTCTTCTTGTCTTCTTCTAACTTTCTCATTTCCTCCTTAGAATAGAAAGATTTGTCCTACGCCTTTTGAGTATTTTGAGCAGGCTTCATGAGTTTCTAAAAACTTTCTTCGATGGATCTGCTAATTCTAGGCACGATTATGGTTTATACAAAATATTTCTTGAGGACTATCTTCCTTTGTTTTCCTGCCCAGCCTTTTAAGATTTTTTTTTGGCGAGATCAGGTTTTAATACTCTCCTTCTTTCTTATCAACACTTCATCCTGAATCCTCCTTTTGAGTTTTTAGATATTTATTCCTTGAGTTGGTTGAAGACGTCTTCTACACATATTCTATTTAATTCTTCATGGCTCTTTTAACATCCCTGGGTTTGAATATATGTAGTGATTCCACATTAGGGCTCTTAGGTTTTCCTTTGAACTTTCTCATTATTGTTAACATCTCACCATCGTCTGTTGAGACAAGATTTTTCTTTTAATGGTACTCTGGATTATGTTTCAGTTTAATGCTAAAATTTTATTATCAAAAATCTTAATCTTCCCGTGGTGTAGAAATTATGATAGACAGGTCAACTTTTGAAGGCCAAAAATTGATGTTGAAACTGACTTTAGATAGATAGTACTACATTATATAAAAGTAGTGTTACACCTTAGTTGCTTAAGGACATTACGTAAACACCAAAGTACATACTTAAGGGAAAACCAAAAGATCAAAAGTATATATATATATATATATATATATATATATATTGATTCTTTCATAACTTACTACCCCATCTTAGCTTAGTCTGGTTTTTCATTGACGCTGATCACTCCTGCCTAAATTAGATCCTCGACACGGTTATTGAGGACGTAGCACTAATCTATGTGATGATCAACTCCTTCAAAGTGGTATTCACAAAAGGCATATAAGTTAAAATGCGGAGACTGAGGATTGGATCTATGAGGAGGAAGAGGTGTCAGGAGGTTGTCACTGAGGTAATGATGGTAAATCTGGGAAAGTGGGTTCGAAAGTATAGAAAAATTCCTACACTCCTAAAAGGCTCAAGTTGTTTTGAGATCCTAAGGGGTTTTGTGAGAATTATAGGAGTGTGGTGTAGGGGGTAAAAGGTCGACTCTTGGGGTAAACTAGGGTGGTTCTAAATACAATAGTCGGGTACAAGGTCCTGTCTTTCGGAGTATTAGGCTTGTTATATATCTATGAGTTAGGCATGGATTATCCTATCTATTTGATAGTTTGACCAATGGAGTCGATCTAATCCTACATTTTAGAGATGTTCCCACTGGATGAAGTCTTTCTTAGGGACCTCTTCTTTAGGTGGTTGGAGGACAGGTGTTTCAGCCATTAGTTCTATGTTAGAGGTCCAAGTGTCTTTTGAGTTCTTGTCAGAGTCCTTCTCATCTTTAGCCTCTTCCTTATATTCCTCCCACTTGATATCGTAGTTGTTGACTTCTTTTATGGGCTCTAAATAGGTTACAAAATAGGCCTTTCTACAATTTTCGGTATTATCATATTTATTGTAAGGTGTCTACTCTTTTATAAGGTCGAGGGTCATGTTTTCATTTTTCCTAGGTGGCAGAGATGGTAGTTCTTGCTTAATCTTCCCAAGTAGCGGTGTTGGGTTTATATTGTCTAGTGCTTTTTTTAGAGTAGCAACTATTTCTTGCATCTTGATATACTCGGCTTGTTCACTAGTCCAATATTGAAGAAATTTTTTACTTAGAACAAGCTTGTGAAATATGAGATAGAATGGAAATTCCTATGTTGTCTTTTTATGCCCTTTATTAGTCCTAGAAATTTTCTTCTACCAATCCAAAACAACAGGTGTATAAACAATGCTCCTAAGGTAAAATAAAATTTCTCTCTCAAAGATAGTGTCCTAATATGCTAAAGGATTTTGGTTATCATTCTATCCTAGGTTTACTATATGAGGTTGACGGCTTTTCCACTAATACATCCTAAAAAGCTTTGGCTCCCAGATCTTCAAACTTTCAGCGTCCTCCCTAGGAGAACATCTATTGTTGGTTGGTGATCCGAGCGAGGCACATTTCGAACCCGGCCGCAGCGGATATACCACATAGCTTGGCTTCTACTTAATCTTTTTTCTAAATCCTATAGGGTTTCAAGGAATAGATCGGCATGATAAAATCGCATGACTTTAGCTCCTACTGCTGGCCTCAAAATGAGGACCACGACTTTGGATTTTTCCCATGATATGGAAATGCAATGTGGTGTTCGTCTCTTGGAGAGAATTTACAAAAAATAAAATGTAGAAATATAAAAATAGTATAAATGCGATAAAGTAAAGACATAAAATAAATATAAGAAAAATACAATGTATAAAAAAAATATTCAAGAACTAAGACTGAAAATAAATGTAGACACACACATATGCATACTAATTTAAAAAACATTTTATTATATATATATATATAAAAGATAAAAAGGGACTTATTATGTTTAAAAACTGAATACGTATTTCTTAGACTTTGTTTGAAAGTGAAAACAAATTTAAACCCCAACTAGGCTTAACCCTTAAAAATCCCAACAGAATCGCCAGTTGACGCAAAATAAATTTTGGAAAAACGAAGAAAACGAGAAAAGAGGAAAACACAATTTGGTTTCCTCCTTCTCAAAATCCTTAAAATCCGTTCATTTTGGACAATATAGTTTCAAGGGCTTTTCTAGGTGTCGGTTTTGAAAATGCTCTTTGGACTGGGATTTATTTGAAAAATGGAGTCGGCACCTAGCATTGAGTTAAACGGTGTGCTAGGTCATCGAAATTTAAAAAAATCGTTTTAATTTTGGAAATGACCCAAGTTTTGACTCGTAAAAACAGTTGGTCAAAACTAAAGATTTCTTTAAAATTCGAGAGTCGATTATGCTCAGGGAATGTATTAGGCATAACAAGACACCCGTCCGAAGACGATAGATAAGTTTAAACAAATATTTAATATCAACCTAGTCCATATAATTTTCTTCAGTTTTGCTTAACACACTAATTCCCATTTTTAATATTTTTTTTGTCATTTTATGTATATTTTGTACAAGAAAAGAAGAAAAAACATTAATGAAAAGCAGCAACAGATAAAATATATTAAATAAAAAATAATAAATGCCCCTATTTTTTGACTGCCTATCAATTATGGAATAATCGACAAGTTTGACCCCAAGTTTTTTTTTATTTGTTTAGCTAAAATTAGCCTTGATAGAAACTAGTATGCTTATTTTTTTCAGAGTAAAACAAAGGGTCCCTTTTTGTGAAGAAAAACTTTCTACGTAAAACTCCTCTTTTTTTTCGGTTTAGGAAAAAATAAGAACAAAACATGATACTAATGGTATGTGTTGATCCTAAGATTTTGATGGACAATTAAACGTTGATGTTTTTTGTGGAACTAATGAGTTTATTGAGTGTTTCAGTGTAAACGTTTCATTGATATTTTATCATGAAAAAATGATTGAAGAAAGTTAAGAATGCAAGCGACTGACAAGAATTAAGAGATTGAAGACTTTGAAGAATTTAGGAGAAAACAACTTAGGTTAATTTTAACTCTTAATGTATCCCGATTAGGATCACACACCACACAAAAATAAATTTATATTTATGTGTGTTTTTACTAGGATCTTAATTAGTTAAACATATTTACTCCTATGTGAAATTGAAGAAGAAAGATTAGTAATTAAAATTGATTTAAAGTGTCGATTAAGTTAACTGAGAAAAGAAATCGGTTAAAAAGGCAAAAACGTTGAAGATCGGAGTTAAAATTAATTGAGGAAGAAGTGTTCCAATAGAATCGGTCAACCGACCAATAAGGATCGGTCAACCGATGAAGAAGTGGCTGGGAATAGTGCAGTCTCTGAATCGATCGGTCAACCAACCGAAGAAAGATTGGTCGACCTAAGCCAAAATATGAACTCTCTGAATCAATCGGTTGACAGATCATGAGGGATCGGTCGACCTAAGGCTAATACTTGAACTCTCTGAATCAATTAGTCGACACACATAAGATAATTGGTCGACCAACCATAACTAAAAATTGACCTGAAGAGCATCCTGAATCGATTGATCGACAGACTATAGAGTTTCGATCGACTGACTGGAAAGAACTTTTTAGCTTTGGCTATAACCAGAACTAATCAATCGACTTATGATTTTGATCGGTCAATCGATGGTTCAATTTTAGGTTTAGAGAATTTTGTGGATTTGATCAAAAAGTAGCCGTTACTATCCGCTTTATGGTTAAGATCTGAGAGATATCTTAGGGATTTGTTGTTATTTCAAATATGTGATTGATATTTTAATATCCCTATAGATATTGTTCATATAATTAGATTATTTCTCAAATTGGTGTGTTTAATTCTTTTTATCTTAACTGATTGAGATTGAGAAATATTTGAGGAATTAAATTGAATATTTTAAAAGTTATAATTGAGTGAATTGAACCAGGATTAATTTATATCGATATAAAGGGTCTATAAGAGCAATTAAGTGTCATGACTAGTGGAAATTAGTCGCTGGAGGGTTTGTTTTAAATCTGTATAAGTAGACCTACATTTTTCACTTATGAGTGATCCCAGTCAATTAATTTTCAAGAGTTATTCCATTCCTGAGCTTTCTGAGAGTGATTATTTTGAATTCATATTGAGAGTATTATGAGATTTTTCTTGAGAATTGTTCTTGGGGAATTTGTTGTTGCTGTTACCGATCTAGAGTTTAAGTGTGATTTATTTACATTCATTTCGATGGTATCCTGGTGAGATCATTCCAAATCTTTGCTATTAATTAATATTTGATATTCTTATTTGTTACTTGGAATTTTGATCTTCAAAATCGTTTTTCTAAATTTTAAATTGCTTGAAAAATATTTTGAAACGATTTCATGTAAAAAACTAATTACGTGCTAAATTGTGTGCTACCCGCTTTCATTAAAATCAGTTTTTGAAATTCTCACTTTCTATTACTAGTATCGAGACATTAATTGAGTTCAAATTAATTTGAGGTGGTAGAAGCTCCGAGTGAGAAAAAACTTATCAATTTTGTAATTGGTGAGTTGTGTGCGGATTAGATATTATTGGGAATATCTAATCAGGGGTAGCTTCGGGTTTCAATCTCTTCCAATAAAATAGTTAAGGTTTGATCTTTACCTAGTGTATAAAAATATTACGTTACTTTTTTCCTACAAAAAGAGATAGGCACAATTCTTCTTGACTAGAATTAATTTTGAGTGAATTTGTAACGGTTCAATCCCTACCGGGCAAAAGGATATTTGGAGTGATTTGGTGAGGTTTAATTTTTTATCCTAAGGTATAAAAAGAATTAGATTGTAATTCTTCCTGTAATAGAATTAGGTTAATCTTGAGTCTGGGAAAAAGATAGAGGTTCTTCCTTAGCCTGTGAAAAGAAAAATGTAAAGGTTGATTCTGAGCTTGTGAAAAGAATCACTTTGTTAGAGTTTGGTTCCTACCTTATTAAAGGGATCATAGTGATTAATGGGTGCAACTCTTCGTGGGGCACGGAGGACTGGATTAGCCAATAGTAGCTTGGTGAACCAGTATAAATTTTGGTGTGCTGCAATTTTTACTTTATTTATTTTCAGTTGTTTGGGTGTAAACCTAGGTTGATAACACATATCCGCTGCTATAAAGATAATAATTAATTTAAGATAAAATTAATTATTTCAATTTTTAAGTATTATTTATTTGATAATTTTTACTACTACCCAATTCACCCCCCCTCTTGGGTAGTTCACTGGGCCAACATTATATGATATGCACATTTGATTCTTGTCAAGAACACTCCAACCAAATGTACTTGTTTGGGAAAGTTTAATGTTATTGTTTGCTTTCATGAGTAAACCTTAGCTGGCTTCTTAGCCAAACAGATTTTGATTCGCTTAAGGCATTTTAAACCTAAACCTTTAAGAATGTTTTCCCTATGGTTCATAATTCCTACTATATAGGCTTTATGAGAAATGACACTATACTTAGGACATGATATGTATCTCATAGGGAAATGTGACCCAGGGTATGTTTACTATTGGATCGCACAATCTTGATTCAACTGTGTGATGACACTTTCTTATGTCTTGGTAAGCTTGGTGTGTTTTTGCACAATCAAAGGAGATTCTTTCACATTGTCTTAGCAGATGAACTTTGGACATCTTTGTTTGGCAAAGGCTATTATTTTTAACTTATCGATGGGGAATTTTTGTGTATTATTTAATGGCCAATGTATTTGTAATTTTATTAGAGTAAGTTTTAAGTACATTACCATGGATGAAATGAGCATTTATGATTTAATGTTTTCATTTGAGGTCTTATTGTATTAAGTAAAGTAAGGATTTTTGTTCTCTCTTACAGCTTGCTCTATATTCCATTTTTTTAAACGTTTTTTAATGTTAAGCAAGCTAGCAATATGTAGGATAGAACGAGAATTCTTACACTGACTATTATGTCCCTATTTGTCTTAGAAATTTATTCTATCGAACTAGTATAACAATTACATAAATAACTGTACATAGGATAAAAAAAAAAAAAAAAAAAAATCTCTCTCCAAGATAGTGTCCTAAGTAAAACACGGTTTTGGATATCGTCTATCCAAGGCTCACTATATGTGGTTCATGGATTTTCTACTAACGCATCCTAGAAAGCTTCGATTCCCAGATTTTCAAACCCCTGGCATCCTCCCTGAGGGAACATCCATTTTTAGCTCGTGATCTGAGTGAGGCGAGTTTCGTAGCCAGATCCCGTGGGATAAACCGCCCGGCCTTACTTCTACTAACTCTTATTTTTATACTACAGGGTTTCGGAGCTTAGGTAGGCATGATGAAATCGCTCGACCTCAGCCCCTACAGCTGACCTCTCTATCCCTAAGAGGGTTACAACTTGGGTTTTTCTCATCATGATATGCAATGCAAAGTGGTGCTCGTGCGTTGGAGAGAGTATACAGAAATTAAATGCAGAAATTTAAAGCAGTAATGTAAATGAAAATATTGAAAGACAATAATACTAAATGATAGTAAATAAATACAGGCTAGTATATAAACATATTGAAAGAAAATTTTATTATTATTATTATTTTAGGAAATTATTTATGTTCGAAAAACCGAAGACAAATTTCTTGGTGTTTGCTTAATTGTGAACATAGATTTAGACTCCAACTAGGATTGACCCTCTAAAGTCCCCAGTGGAATCGCCAATTGATGTACCCCGGATTTTATGAAAATAGAAGAAGTAGATATCAGGAAGAATAGAAAAACCAAGTTTTCATTCCTCCCTCTCGAATTTCTTAAAATCTGTTCATTTTGAAAATATTTTTCAAGGGTTTTTCTAGGCGTCGGTTTTAAAAATGTTCTTTGGACCGGGATTTATGTTAGGAAAAGAGTAGCAACCTAGCATGGGTCAAATGGTATGCTAGGTCACCGAGATTTTAGAAAATCATTTTGTATTTTGAAATGGCCCATGTTTTGACTCGTAAAGGTCATGTACCAAAGATTTTTTTAATTTCGGGGGTCGGTAATACTCGGGGAAGGTTTTAAGCATCCCACGACATCCGTCCGAAGACGGTGCCTTAGTCTAAATAGATGTTCACATTTAAAAAAAATTCAACTAATTTCCTGCGGTTTTACTTAACAAAATAACTATTTTTTTTTAATATTTTCATCTTTTTTTTTTATGCATTTTAATGTAAGGAAAGCAAGTAAACTAACTATATATTAGCATAAACAAACAAAACAGATTGAAATGAAAATATTTTTGTATTTTTTGACGACCGAACCTTGTGAAGGTTGCCTACATCTCCTGGTTAACACAGTGAATCAAGTTAAATTGTAGTTCAACTGTTCAATATGAGCTGATTTTTATTTATATAGGTGACTGAACCTGTACGTGGGTTGCCTACATATCTCAAATTATTGAGAATTAGGTTAGCACGTAGTTCATTTATTCATGATGATTGGTTTTATTTTGATTTAGTTATGAGACAAAAACATGAATCATACAATGATATGTGAATAATCTCTTTGATTTTGTTAAGAACACCGCAATCGAACTTACTTTCTTAGACAAATTTAGTGTTTATGTTTGAGTTGTTAGTTAAAAAAGAAAGAAAATATATAGTATATGTGCCAATCCTACACGTAACTAAGAAAAACGGGAACGTTTTAGAAGAAGGTGCACACGTATCCCGAATGAATAGAGATTCTCCCTTTATCCCAAATTTTTAGCCACAAGGGTTTTGACAGTTTAATATATATATATATATATATATATATATATATGAGGAGCCAGTCCACAAGCCTGAAGATTTAGTGTCAGGTTGTGATCTTGACGTTTTGCAGTAAAGTCAGTTATTAACAGTTAATAGAGTTTGTTTTGATGTGTTCAAGAGAGAATCACAGAGACTATACATAACTTATGATGTGATAGATGTTTTGTCATAATCATTACATTCTCTTAACATGTTCTCGGATATTTTGGTGCTCACTTGTTCTTTACATGTTCTCAGACGTTCTTGATGTTGTTGTTGTTTTTTAACCATTTTTTTTTATATGGTTTGATGATTTTAACATGATTTCGACTTTTTTTACTTGATTACATGTTATATATGCTATGTATATAAAATATAACTATAAGAAACTATATAAACATGCTATATACAAGTAATATAATGTATTGAAGACAAGGTCTAAGGATTCTTAGGAAGACATACAAAGCTTAGGGGAGTGGTCTTTCCCTAAGTGATTACCTTTTTCTTTTTCTTGTGATCTTCTCAGTTGTTCTTAATCATTTGTCGTCAACCTCTTGAGATCTTCCCCCAAATCCTCAAGAACTCCTTCGGGATGGTATTTTAGCAGAATTTTGAGGTGTTTATTGAATAGAAATCTTGAAAACCCAAGGGAACCGAGAGTAGAATTCGAGCCTAGAGAGAAAAGTTGTAGGTTCAAGCTTTTGTAATTATGAAAAATAAGCCTTGTATTTTTATACGCCGGGAGGTCTGTGCATTGGCCAATGTGCAGGCCATCCTAGGATCTTCCTTGGTGTCTGTTTGGCTTAGGGGGCATACCTTTATGTCTTGATATTGGATGGTTTTGGAGGAATCTTGAAGATTTTGTATGATCTTCAAAGATTTTGTAATGATTACCATATTATTAAATATCCAAATACAATGATTGGAAATCATGGGATATGATGGGTTTATTTAATGCATGACGTGACTTTTTCAGTTTAATTTGGTGGCTAAGTACTGGTTTCTTGCACTATTTTGGTTTAGTTGTCATTAATACTTTGGAGTTGCTTTAAATCTAGTCTTCAAGAATCATTTCGAAATTAATGCTTGATGATGACACTTGATGTGATGGTCATTGAATGCCTTGCAAATGGATTGATTCAGCTCGCTTTGCTTTGTAACGGGTAGTCACATTTCATGTATTTCAATTTTGGCTAAGATATTTTGGTCAAAATATTAGGCGACTTGAATGTGGTCTTGACATGTCATCCTAAGAATTTAATTCTTGATGGATGGGCATTTAATGGCCTCATCAAATGCATGCTAGGTGGCGAACTGAATTGGTTGGATTCGATAACTGTTAGTTACTTATTAAGTAACTTGGTTCCCTTCCCTAGATATTTTGTAGGAAATATATAGGAAATTTATTGGGAATTTAATGCTAATTAATGAGTCATTACATACTTGGTAGGTCCCTTGATTTGATTGGCTTTGTTGGCTAGACATGATGACTTCAGTTTAGTTGATTTTGAACTAAGTCCTAATCCTTAGTTACTTTGGGTAACTTGGACTTGTCATGGAAATTATATGACTTGATTAAGGTATTTTGGCTTTGATTTATGGATATTAATACTTTAAACATATATTTAAAGAAGTATTTTTAGCGTCAAATAGACAAAATTGGTAATAGTAAATGTTTCAGAATCAAAGTAGGTAAGATAGGTAAATTGGTGAAAAGTCCTATAGTTGAAGGGTAGTAACTAGTTTTTATTCATATTAAAGGTGATTTGATGAAAATCAACATTTAATAATGTCAACTTAGTCCTTCTTTAACTATAGGAATTTTGAGGTTAACCCGAAACTTTTACTTCACCGAATTCAATCAAATTTTACAATTTTATGTTTTTCTTGTGTTTTTATTGTTTTCGTAGTATCTAGTGTAATATCCAATGTAATCCAAGGTAAAAACTTATTCCCTTTAAACCCTAGTTTATAGTTTATCTGAACTTACGCTTTTGGTTTGATACTGACTTGGCGGGACAACATGCGGTGTCTACACCTTATTTGAGGTTACCCGACTGTGTGGGAACTTTAAATGGAGAGTTAAGGGTGGTCTTCTCCAGAAACATTTCCCTTTTCTAGTTAAGATTGTAATGGCAAAAACTATATGCATTTCATTTTTTGTAAAATACTGTCATTACTTTTCTTTTAAACAAAACAAAACAAAAACAAAAAAAAAAAAAAAAAAAAAAAAGAGTTTTACAAAAAGAAGTTCTTCCAAAAAAAATTCTTTTACTCTTTAAAAAAAAAAATGGAAAGAGAATGGATTTTATTCAAATTTTCTTTTTCCAAAAAATGTTCTCTTTAAAAGGGTTTTTTCTTTTAAAAAATTTAACATGTTCTTTCATAAAAAATTGCTAAAGTACTTATTTCTTTTCTACAAGAAAATTTTCCATTTTTTTTTAGTTTTCTCAAAAAAATGATTTTTCATGGTTCTTCCTACGAAGGATTCTTGAAAAATGGGTTTCGAACTTAATTTTCCCTTCAAAAGAACATTTTCCCAAAAAAAAAATTACTTTTAAAGTTTAAAAAAATGATTTTTCAAAAATTCTTCCCAATAAATTTTCTTTAAAACATTCTTTCAAAAAATGATTTTCTAAGATTCTTCCGAGGAAAGATTCTTGAAAACCTTTGTTTCAAACGTTTTCCCAAATAAATGTTTTTCTAATGTTTCGCTTTTAAGTTCAAACTAAAAATCTTTTTATAAAAGTTTTCTATTTTTTTTATTTTAGTTCTTTCAAAAATGAATAAAAATGTTTTTAACTTGAAACATGGTTTTCCACATTCCTAAAAAACATTTTCTTTTGACTTCAAAGTATCTTTTTACCCTTTTTCTTCTCTTTGAAATGCATGGACGTTTTTCCCAAAAAACTTAAGTTAAAACAAATAAAACAATAAATCCTCACTGGGGCCAAACTTGTTGATTCTCCTATAATCGCTAGGCGGTCTAAAAGGGAGTCATTTTTTTAATTCTTGTTTTGTTATATATTTGTCTTTTGATTTTGTTGTTTTAAAGCTCTTTCCTTTTTTCGCATAAAATAAACATAAAAAATAAATAAGGGGAATTATTTTGTTAACCAAACCGAAAAAAATTAGTTGGACTTGATTTAATTAAAATAATTATTTAATATTAGGTATCGTCTTCGGATAGGTGTCTTGGGGTGTCTAACACTTTTTCCGAGCATAACTGCCCCCCAAACGTTACAGAATTCTTTAGTTAAGACCTCAATTTTTCAAACTTGGCCCATTTCAAATAGATAAAAATGATTTTCAAAAATCCAAATAACCTGAAACACCATTTAACTCAATGGTAGTTAGCGACTTCATTTTTAAAACAAAATTTGGCTCAAAGAAATATTTTCAAAATCGGCACCTAGAAAAGTCTCTGAAATATTTTTTCAAAAAAATAAACGAATTTGAGAGGAGAAAACCGAGTCGCGTCTTCCAGTTTTTCCTTTTCAAAGTCCGAGGTATAGATATGTGTTTTGTCCCACCCAATTAGTGTCGAAACGAAAGTATAAGTTCAGATAAAATTTAAAATTAGATTTAAAGGGAATGAATTTATACTTTAGGTCACACTATATAATATAGAAAAACCATAAAAACATAAGAAAACATAAAAACTGTTGAATTTAAATTCGGTAAAGTAAAAGTTTCGGAACAACCTCGAAATTCTTAAAATTAAAAGGGGACTAAGATGATATTATTAAAGGTTTATTTCCATTAAAACACCTCTAATATGAATAAATATTAGTTTCTACCCTTTAATTATAGGAAATTTCACTAAATTAGCTCAGTTATCTACTTTAACCCCTGAAACGTCTACTATCACTGGTTTCATCTATTCAAAACCAAAAATACTTATTTAAATTATTTTTTAAAGTCCTAATATCAACAAAAACAAGTCCAAAAGATCTAAATAAAGGCATGGAAATTCCATGACAAGTCCAAGTTGCACAACAGGATTAAGACGTGGTTTGAAATCGACCAAAACCAAAGTCATCTTGATTAATCATCAAGGACCAATGAATTAAGAGCCCAACCTACCAAATAATGACTCAAAAATGAGCATTGAAATTACCAAGAAGCCCTAAGATATTCTCCACGCAAAATATCTAAGGAAGAAACCATTACTTAGAAGGTAACAAACCGTTATCTAAACTAAACCGATTCAGTTCGCCACCTAAGCAAGACATTAATGTGCATTAAATTATCATCCTATCAAACATTAAATTCTTGGGATGACATTTATAATCCACATTCAAGGAATCAAGATATTTTGATCAAAATATCTTAGGGTTAACTAGAAACCTTGAAATCTAACTATTGATTACAAGGCAAGCTAAACTGATTCGGTCCAAATCCAGACACTTAGATCCCATAAAATCATGAGTCATCATCAAGCATTAAATGAAAAATGAATCATCAATACTAAATGCAATGCACCTTGGAAACATTTATGGTAACTAAACCAAAATAGTGAAACTAACTGGTACTTAGCCCCTAAACCGAACCGAAAGTGTCACTTTTGCCATAAATGCACCCATATGCAACCAATGATATAAAATATTGTGTAATGATTGCCAATAATTTCCAATCATTACTAACGATTGCCAATGATTGCAAGAATCTTGGAAAGATTTGGTAATCATTACCAAATCTTAGAGAATCTTCCACAATTCCCTAAATTCGTCCAAAATGAATTAAGATAAAGACAATAGGACATGTCCCCTAGGCCAAATAGACCCTAAGGAAGGGACTAGTATGGCTTGCGCATGGATGAATGCGCAAGCCCCCTGGTCTATAAATACAGGGGCTAGGTTCTTATTTTTCAATAGTTGGAACCTAGAAATTTTCTCTCTAAGGCATTGAAGAAGAAGTTGTTGTTTTAAAGAAGGTTGTTGCTGGGGCAGAGCACGTCGCAGGACGGACCAGCACTGATAAAGGTGCTGGACCCAAAGGCATTTTTGGGTATGCGAAGTGCCAAGGAGTTTAGAGAATTTCCTTTGGGACATGGAGTAATATTTTCGGATTGCTCATGTTCCTGACGATGAACAAGTATCCATGTCAAGTATGTATATAATTAGAGACGCGAAGCTGTGGTGGCTAACGTGTGTGGCAGACAGTACACGTTCGACGATAACGACGTAGACTGATTTAAAAAAAAAAAACTAAGGGAACAATTCCTACCGACGAACTCGAGTTGGGTGGCTCGAGATCAATTGAGAAGACTCAGGGACACGGACTCGGTGTGTGAGTATGTGAAGGAGTCCACATCATTGTTGTTGAAAGTGAAAATATGTCGAAAAATTACAAGCTCTTCAATTTTACCCTTGGTTTGGAACCGTTGGCGCAAGCTGAATTGAGGCGGCAAGGCATGCAAGACCTGCAGACTTCCGTGGCGGCGACAAACAACCTAACCGACTATAACCTGACAAGGGACAGTAACAGTTCTAAATGAAAGTCAGGTAGGAAAGACAATGAGAATATGAACAAAGGCAGGAAGGATTGGAAGAATAAAGGCATAAAGGCCAATGTTTCCGAGGGTCTATGTTCAAAATCACAGCCAACGGTGGCTACGTGTAAGCACCAAGGTTGTTTTATTTGCAATGGTTCTTACCGAGCGAAAGGACTGTCCAAAGAAAAAGAAGCTAACGGCGATGGTTTGGGAGGAATCAGACAATGAAAGCTTCGAACGGGAGATGGTGCACATCAGTATGATGTTGTTGGTGGACATCGGACAGATCGGGGGTAGTCTAAAAATGGTTAAGTAATGAACCTGACTTGGGACGTAAGAAACTAGAAACTTTCCTATGACCCATGCTGAAATATAACTAGAGGCAGCTGGTTATCGTAGGTTTTCAAACAGTTGTTGTAGTAGCGACAGGACTAGTAGTCAGTCGGGTCATGAAAGACATTCTGTGGCGAACACGTTGCAGGGAGTTGCAACAAACAGAAGACAAGTTTGCGGGCAGATTGAGGAGATTGTGGTAGACGCAATTGACAATCACATTCCAACACATTGCAACAAATCGGTGGAAATGCTGCTAGCAGATTGAGAAGATTGTGACATTAACGTTAGCATCAGTATTTTCCAAAACCAGTTAGACGAGCTGGGATCGATCCGATGAGGACGTTGGATTCTTTTGGTGGGGGTAGTTTGTTAGCCCCTAATAACGCTGGAGGACTAAATAGCATTGTCTTCGAGCACTTTGATACCGGACATGGTGCATGCAACACGAATGGAGTCATTGGCAAGGAAGGCACCAACTTGGTGCACGTCAGTGGGCAGTGGAGTTGTGGCACAACACTAGCGAGTGTTGGGTAGTGAGAAAGACCGTGATGCGGCACCGAAATAAGGCGGCATAACGTAGGCACAACGCTATGTTATGAATAGTGTCATGTGCACGATATGACAAATTGTTGGGAACAGCGATAGATTCTAGTGCGAAAAATGCATATGACGTTAGAATGTCGTTGGGCGCAACCACGTAACGAGACAGAACATGGGCGCAAGACGCATTCTGGTCATGCAGGCGGCGTGGCAAGACGTTGGCAAACTACGGCATGACTATGGTACGAGACGGAAACAAGGCAAGATGTTGGCATAATGCAAAAACTCTAGAATGAAGTTGAGCTCGTAGTGAGACGATGGACTAGTAGTTTTGGACAATTTTCTGAGCGGTTTTGGGTAGTTTCAGACAGAAAAACTACCTCTTGTGGGCTGGACACATGTCGGACAGGTGTCGGTTGTTTGCCTAGGCAGTTGGGGCTGTCAATTGCTGATTTTTCCTATGAATAGTCATCTTTTAGGTCTGTTGTTGGTTAGTGAATGTATAGCTGCGGATTTACAGACCATTGTTGTAATCGGTTCCTTGTAACCTGAGTTATATAATACAAAGTTAGGTTTTTCCGTAAACGTTGTTGTGCTGTTGCGTGGGTACGTTTTTGGTACTGTGTTTCGATGTATACTCGTTGTATAACGTCGCAAGAACGTGTGTATTTTATATACGGTCGGTGTATTTTCATTGCATGGCAAGACATTCGCGAGACTGCTAGTTGCCGATACAACTAGGCCATCACTCGGTTATAATTTTCGCGGTGAAAATTTAACCCTATGGCAGTTTCCATGAAACCAAATGCTACAAACCTTGCTAGTCAAGGACGATTACGAATGAATACATCTGTACGACAAATGATGTGTGTGTGTGTCTGAAACATGAGAAATTTCTCAGTTTACTCATCCCTACATTAGTAATTGTTGTACATCTTGAGGTTGGGTGGGCCCCTTCAGTCGAAACACAGCTAAGACAACAAAAAAATGGGCAGAGACGGAGACATACTCTGTTGGTCCCCTCATTCGGTCCTCCTCAATTTCTCCCTAATAATGTTTCTTTGAATGAGATGCTTCACCGTGCATATCTCAGAGCCATTAATTCAGCGTCCACCATGCATTTATAGAGAGAGAGATTAAGTTGAGACTTTGGGGACAAAATAATGATTATATTTTGATGCGAGAGTTTGAGAACAAATTTTAGTGATTAGAACCTGGACTGGCTGGACAAATAATATCTTTGTTTTTGTCCTAAATTTTGCATTTTTTTAAGTACGTTGTTGGTCCTTAAATCGAGCACTATTGTCGATTTGGTTCTAGATGTTTCAATTTTCTAACCAAGGCCAAAAATTAATTGTTTCCTTTGCTTCCCTGGGACTAAAATTTGTTAAATCAATTATCACAAATTAGTGAACATGCATTTTAATTAGGTCCTAAATTTTTCAAATCGTTCTAATTTAATCCCTCATGTGACTTGCCGATTCACATTTCCACTTCCAGATTTAACATCAGTTAATCTCAGACACTAATAAATCAATATATGTGTGTGCACGCACGTGTATTCGTTAGGTACTTCATCGTGACATAACACTCCAATTTTTTAGGGCTTTTAATACTTTAATTTTAATTCAGTCTCTTGTATGTGTGTATATAATACATATAAAAAAAAATTGAAATGCTCCATTATCACCTGAAATAAATTCCAGTGAAAAGGGTTATCAGACTTTCCTGTTGAGATTGAAAAGTTCAGAGTCATTAATATCTTCTATTTTTTATAGGCAATTAATATCTTCTATTTACTTCTAGATTTACATTAATAAAAACTAGAAAAATTGATAAATATGTGTATGAAATAATTATAGAATATAAATCGTCAGACTCAAAACTTAAAAGAGACAAAGGGCCAGGAAAATAATTATAGAATATAAATCATCAAATTGAAAACTTAAAAGAGATCAAGGGTCAGGCATCTATGGTTCAACTGGTGAGTCAACTGGTTGGATTGGTTAAATTAATACAAAATTTATATTATGCATTTTACTTGTATTATGAGAAAAAATGTAATATATATTTTTTGCATTGTATGAACACTAAGTTTTGGTGGTTCACACGATTACTTAGCAAAAAAAAGGTTACCAATTTGAGATTGCTTGAACTGAAAAGTGCCGCCAGAATGACCGGGCCAAATCAGTTTCTATGTAAAATTTCAATCTAATGCGAAAATCAAACTGACACAGGGATCGGGAAAGTAGGTTTAAGTTGCGACCAGCAGGGGCAGTCGTGGTTTAATAACACTACATATGTATATTATTTAAAATATTTATAGAAAAATGTAATATTCAATAACAAGTTCATATTAATTTGGTTAAAATTTGTTTGCTGAATTTCACAATAATTGTTACTTCAACAAGTGTTTGTATTTGTCAAAATCCTCTTCTAACAAGGACGTTGGACCGAGAGGTCAGGCTCCCCCTACACTTCAGGGGTAAAGGGAAAGGAGAGGCATCTTCTCCTTCCTACCAACGGGGAGGAGAAGTCTTCCCTCTGTGCTGCCTCTTCCTGTTTAACCTTTCTTTGTTTTTTTTCTTTTTAGTGCTATTTCTCTCCCCATTGATGCACCCCAAAAAAATAAAAACAACCACCTTTTATGTTTATTGTTATGTTAATCCTTTTTAAACTTTTCTTTTTTACAAATGCTTTTGGATAAGTTTTTTTTTTTTTTTTCTTTTATAATCGTTTTAACAAAACAATTCAGGGGTTTTTCTAGGCATCGGTTTTGAAAATATTTTTATTTGGGGTGAATTTTGTTTAAAAAATGTAGTCGCCACCTAGCATTAGTTTTTAAAAAGTGTACTAGGTCATCGGATATTTTGTAAAAAAAAATCTTTTTAAATGCCCCAAATTTGACTCAAACTATAGGTCTTAACCAGAGTATTCTTTTAAGTTCGGAGGTTAGTTATGTTGGAGAAAGGTATTAGGCACCTCAAAACACTCGTTCGAAAACGGTCCCTAATGTCTAAATATTTTTAAATTAAACTAAATCGAAGTAATTTTTGTTTAGTCGATTAACATGATTATTTTTCCTTATCCATTTTACTTATGCAAATAAGTAAAGCTTAAAAAAACAAGTAAATAAAAAATGTAAATAAAACACAACATGTCCCCCTTTTTAAACCACCTATCGATTATGGGTGGATCGACAAGTTTGGTCCCGGGAGGTTTTGATTTTAGCTTATATGTAAAAAAAAGAAAAGCAATAATTTTTATTTATTTTTTTTTTTTTTAAAAAAAAAAAAGGATTTTTCTTTATGAAGAAACTTTTAAAAAAAATGTTTTGTTTATTAAGAAAATAATTAAGACTAATTATAAGTTATTTTTTAGTTTCCATTATGAAGAAATTAATTTTAAAAAAGACTTATTATAAAAACAAAACATTCTTGGTTTTCCTTTAGGGAATTTTATTATATAGTTTTCAAGAGATGTACAGCTCATAAAATGAACTTTTCACCTAGAACAAAAATTTTCTTTATTCTTACAAAATAGTCCCTAACATTTGCTCTCCAAATAATATTGTATTTACAAAATCATGTCATCCGAGCTGTGTAACCGTTTCATTTACAGGAAGTGCACAGTTCCCAAATATATCCCCCACCGTTTGGAAAACCGGCTGCTATGAACCAAATTCCTATTCAAAAAATAAAAATATATACATCAAATTAATGTAGAAAAAATCATATTTCTAATGATATAATTTGTGAATTTTTTGGAAAAGAATGTGAATTTGTGAATATTCATATGACCATTCAACATAGATAATCTATCTAGTATAAAACATTCACAAAAACAAATCTAACAAATCAGCATTCACCAAATCCAAATTTAAACATCCACCAAAACACATCGTCGAGAAATGAACATTCAGATCTGGGTATTTCATATGATCATTCAACATGGATATTCACCCAGATCTATTCCAGTGCAAAACATTCACAAAAAATAAATTGAAAACATTGACAAAAAACAAAAAATAAAACATTCACAAAAAATAAAATGAAAAAATTGACAAATAACATAATAGAGCTCGTTGGTTTAGAGAGAGGGGGGGAGAGATCTTAATGTTCACCTATCTGTTTGAATGTTCATCCCTTTGTCCCCGACCTTGCGGCTCTCATACATCCCGATCTAGCCGGGGAAAAGAACATAATAGAGAGAGACGACGATAACCATCAAACATTCACAGTGCAAACATTCACAAACCTAACTGCCTGGAATGGTGGCGGAAAGGACGAAATTGATCGGCGATGGAGGATTTCATCGGCGATGGGAGATGACAAAAATTGATCGGCGATGTCAACAAGCACAGGGGAGAAAGAGGGATTATGGTTTCAATGAGCACGGGGACAACACTCTCTGCCCCTCTTACCGCCACTCGCCGCCACCAATATTTTGATGTAAAAAGACATAAATGCCCTTACAAAAATATATTTTTATTCTTTTATTTTAAAAAAAAAAAAAAAATCATTAACATTCTCTCTATTTTTTAGTTACTCTTTGCACCCATTAAAGTGCAATTTAAAACCAATCCAAAATTTCGGGGTAAAAGTACTGATCTTTTTCTCTTCTTGATTTTTTTATTTTTTATTTTATTTTTTTTCATTTTGTTAAAAAAAAAAATTAAAAAAAAAAAAAAGAGTTAAAAAAAGTATTATTTTTTAATGGAAATGTTAGTATAAAAAGTAAAGGATGGTGGCGTCGGATGGCAGTGGGAGGTGGCGGTGGGTGGTGGGAGTTGGGCGGTGACAATGGGAGTTGAGTGGTGATGAAAGGTAAATATAATTATTTAAAAAGTTAAAGAAAAAATATAATTTTAAAAATATAGGGGTGCTAATGATTTTTTTTTAAAATAACCTAAGGGCAATTTTGTCCAAAGAGAGGTAAGTGGTGTTTCAGAAAAAGACAGGGAAAGTCTCTGATATTTATAAAATGATAGAAAAAATATCTGATATAATACAAAATGATAGGGGAGATCAATGACATATACCCTAAAGAAAAACATTAAAACTTTAAAAGAAACTTTTTATGAAAAAGAAAAATCAAACTTTTTCAATTTTTCTTTTTAACGAAGGAAAATATTTCAGCGAAATTAAAAACAAAAAAAATCTCATTTATGAAAAAGATTATTATTAAAGTTAAAAAACTTATATTTTTCTTATAAATTAAAATAATATATATATATATATATATATAAGAAACAAAGAAACTTAGTGTTTCCTATTTTTAAAGCAAAATGAATAAAAATAACAAAACTTCTTATTATGAAATATGTTTGTTATGTAACTAGAAAATACATTTTTTTTTTTTTTTGCCAAGTTGACCTTAACTAAAACTGCTTAGGGGAAGAGTTTTTCTTAACCAACCATCTAAAGTTTCTCTCAAAGAATGAAAACCTAGAAATGGAAAAAGGAAAACTCTCCCTTTAAAGTTCTTAGATTATACAAAGTTTTCTTTTTTTCTATTTTGTTTAAGTAGTATATATATGTGTGTTTGTGTGTTTGTGTGTGTGTGTATGGAAAAGGAAAGAAAAATACGGAAAATTTAAAGAGCAGAAAAGCATGAAAAAGCGTATAACTGGAAATGCAAATGATAACAATTTAAATGCGGAAATGTAAATGACTGAAAATAAAATGTCAAAAATATAAAGCACGGAAAGACACAGGATGGAAATATAAATGATAGAAAAGTAAAGTGCAAGAAAGTAAATGATGGTAAGTAAAATGTTGAAAAAGTAAAGTTATTATTAGGGTTCACTTGGGAACGTCTTCTTAGGTTATGGTCATTTTTATGTCCTTCTATAGGTGGGTAAAAAAAATTAAAAATATTTTTAGGGCGTTTAGAAGACTTACCTTACTATGGAGGAAGTCCCTTCACCATTTCTTCTTCTTCTTCTTCTTCTACTACTTAGATTTTGGGCTCCTTGTGTGGAGACTTTTTTGTCCCTTAAGAATCTATGTAACTAAAGACTAATTTCAAGAGAGTATTTTAGAGAGGAAAAGAGTCTTAGCCTGTAGTATACAAGTGTAAGAAATGTATGAGCCAATAACAAGTAAATGTGTAATGAAAATGGATAGACTTAGGCCCTATTTATAGGTCGTATTTTTTGGCTCACTCTCTAGGGCACGCCCTGGTGAGTGCACAAGCCTACCAGGGGCACTAGTAGCTATACCATGATGAACAGATACCCCTTATTTCCTATTAATATGCATTTTTGTCCCCCTAAATAAGGAATTGAGTGGTTAACTTTCAATTGTTACCACCTTAAGTCTTACCATTCATGGTAATGACTTGGGGGACCCTCAATATGGATAATTCCACTCCAAAATGGAATCCCAATACTCCGACTTATTCCCGGGTGGTGGACATGATGTGAAATTAGTTCCATGAGCACTTTTTACTAATAAAATCCAATTTGTTATGTTTTTCCTGATATTAAAATGCAAAACATGAAATTAAACTATCCCATTTATGATTGGAATCCCAATTTCAAATATTAACACGTAATTTGTCATCAATTTGATGAAACTGGCAAAAACAAAATATAATTTTGGGGCCAAAACACAAAGTGTAATTGGCCAAAAAAATTTAATGGTAATGGGTGGAATTCAAAATTAACTATATAACAAGTGATATTTTATGAAAATATACTTTTAATTTAATTAATTGGTCCCGAATTAACTTTTAGAAATGTCAATTTTAGCCCGAAACTCTATTTCGTGCCAAATTTATCCAAATTAGCGAATCTTTTTGTATTTTCTTATTTAGAACATTATGAAAATATTAAATATGAGAAATATAAGGTGCTAATTTATCTCTTTAACAATGGTCTAAAGTTTGTCCAAATTTTTGCTTTAGACCTAAAACGTTAATTAAATGAAAAATGGGCAAGACAAAATGCAGTGTCTACAACTTTCCTTTTTTGTCATGTGAGTTTACTCATGATGACAAAGATAGGATATACATGCCAGTTTCTTCAGCTAAGATGATTAAACAAATAAATTAACCTCGATCAGACTAGTTTGGCCTTTTAAGGGAAGGAAATAAAAATTGTGTTGCTAAGGGCTATAGACCTTGAAACACCAAAACACAAATAACTTTCTAGGAAAGTGAAAAGCATCAATTATGATCATCCCATGGAGATGAAAATAACATTAATATTTTGAAGTAAATGTAATTGAACCAATCAGATGGTTGCCTATGTACCTCAGTATGTGCCGAACATCAGGTCAAGAATAGTTCGAATAGGCCTTCGCCCTTGACACGAAAGTTGGAAAATAAACTCATAGAATGAATTATAAGTCCTCATCCATGGGATGTAGAACAAAAAATAAACATTTAGAATGACAAATTTTCATCCATCGAACAAATGACAGAAAATGAACATGTATAATTAATGTCAGATTCTCGTCCATGGGACGAATAACAGAAAATAACTATATAGAATGAATTCCTGCCACAAAGGGTTAGGAATAGGGTTCTAAGGAGGGCCAACGGACTAGTCTTAGAAGGGACACACCGCAGCATAGGGGTAGAGAATGTTGATCGTTAACATCTCCTAAATTTAGACCGGACCTACTTGCAACTTTCTACATATCTTGGACATGCCAAGAATCAAGTCAATGTAGTTCAAATACCCACATTCTAAGGTGGGAAATGATAAGAAATTTCAATAACAAATATCCTGCCTAATGCAAGGTCAAGGAGAATTATGGATATAAATTATGCCAATTATGAATAACAATTATTATCACCTAATGTAAGGTCTATGAGATATTATGAATTTAAAAATTATGCTAATGAAACAATTGTCTCACCTAATGTGAAGACTAGGAGATGAATTAAACATCATTCTAATGAAACCATTATCTTGCCTATGAAAGGTGATTATGCCTAAAAATGAATCACCGAACACGTCACTTCAAGTCTGAAATGTCATCTAGGATTTCTTACTTTCTCTCGACTAAGGTTCCTACAAAAGAATACACCATGGGTGGCCCTGTTGGCATTACATCTCTGGTGTGAGAATCAGTCAAGCGTTCTTAACAGGAAACTAGTAAAGTGGTAGCTAGGAGAAAGAATGCACTTGAGAGCAGAGTGAATACGCCTCAAAGCATGTATTTCTACTTGTATTTCCTATTAAACAGTATACCTTAGTCATCCTGTGCTCTTATATTTATAAGAGGGGGAAGAGACTCATTTGGAAAGTCCTCCCTGATTCTCAGTGCACTATTATGGTGATCCTACTGATTCTAATCCCATTACTATAGAGGTGGACTTGATTGCGAGAGGATATCGTGAAGTCATTATCTAGAGAGAGTAACGATACCTTCTTTATCGAGTAGATTCAGCTTGGATTTCTTGAGAGCAGGAGCATCATGGTGCTTACGCCCGAGAAGGCATGACCCTGGCCAAGTGTAAATATGGGGCTTGGTCGAGCTAGCCAGTTTGGAGCCCCCATACCAGTCACGTGTTCAGGATATGTTATGCCCTTTCAAGTTTGACCAAATTTTTACTCATTAGATGCCTCTTATTCCTAGGTGTGCAATGATTCGCATCCTAGGATTATTGGACGTTTATGCTTGGATTTGATTTATGTGGCATCTTTGTTGCTTGTGCCCATTCAGTGCGTTGGCTGCTAACGAATACTTAAGCCTTTTTCTTTTGAGAGTGTTGATCCTTAAATGCCTCATGGCTTAATCGAAGACTGGTTAATTCAGCTTTTCAGTTGACGGTTGAAAGAAAGTTGTGCTCAAACCCTTAAATAGGAGAACGTTTGTGTACTTTTCTGCTTGAGCTTTTTCAGATAACCTATCTTGATTCTTCTCTCTTGGTGAGCTTTTTGTTACACCCAGTTCATACATTCAAAATGTTGAGAGATTCCAAGTCGTGGTTTCGGCCTTCTGGAAGCAATGTCCATGGTAAGACTGGGTCGTCGTCTGTGGTGTCCTATGTTGAGGGCTAAGGCACCGCCCGTAGGACTCCGCAGTAAAATCCATGAGTTAGGTATCCCATTGTTAGTGGTGAGACAATCATCCCACCAGTTGTGCACGATCATAGAGAATAGGCGAAGATAGCTGGAAAATTACCCATTTCCGTCCCTAACACAACAATTGCACCGACAGCAGCCTATGTGTTGAACTGGAGGAGGTAGAACTTGTGGCAAATCGCTTGACAGATTCCTAAGTTCACAAGATGTATAGGGACTACTCTATTCCTCTTGATGTGTTTTTGTTCAATCTTAGCCTATCATGGCTTGTGCTCCATTGCCCACTTGGTCGCTTTGCCTTTTATACCAATGTTTTCGTCGACAGAATAGGCTTTTCTTTGCATCATTTCTTCCATGAAATTATTCATCAGATCAATTAGGTACCTGCCCAGTTAGCTCCCAATGCGTGGAGGTTGATGCTCGAGTTTGTTATCCTTTGCATAAGGAATGATGTACTTCCCACGTCCTCCTTATTCTTCTTTTTCTACCAGCTTGCAAAGTACGCAAAACTATCTGGGTTTCAGTTTCACACTCGAAGTTGGAGACTCATAGTGGGGATCCTAAAGAATAATACAAAATGGAAGAATAGGTAAGTCATGGTACAAGGGCCTTGGGAGAAACCATCTGGAGAAGAGGGGCCCTACCTAGTCCCGAAGTACTAGTTGGTACCGAGTAAGTTCATTCTTCCATTTTTATTCTTTTGTCTGGTTGGTTGCTCCATCTTATTTTTTCTTCTTTCACAAGGTACCCACTTCATTCTCAGCTCAACACAATGGAGACGACTTCAACGACCTTCTTGGCGGGGCTCCCTGAGACAAAGTGAAATTTCACTTTCCTCAAGGCCAATTTATTTGACCTTGTATTAACTGCCTCCACCGGCATGGTTCAGGCTTTGGACTCTGGGGTCTAGTTAGCGTTTGAGAGAAGAGGTGAAACCTTCAGTGTTCCCACTTTTTTGAATTATTTTGTCTCCTTTTACTTATAATAGAAAACGATTATGTCATTGTAGAAATACCGAGGGAAGAGGCTAACCCTGAGGTCTTGGAGTCCATGCATTAGCAGTGGGCCGCTTGGGTTGCAGTAGCTCCGTCGTCTATTCCAACAAGTTTGTCAGTTGCCATTCCTGAGACAACAGTGCTGGTTGTCCCTTCTGTGACTTCCTCTAAAGTAGTGTCTCACCCTGGACCTGATTTCTCGAGGAAGATGTGCCAACCCACTGCTACTATAGTCATTCGGGATGAGTCGACAATGAAGAGGACAAAGGATACCCTTTCAACAATCTCCACGAAAGGGATAGAGAAGGTGGATGAGCCCTCTAGAGACCGTTCACCCTCGTTTAACCTTCCGAAATAGGCTACCATAGTGAAGGAGCTAAACATAGGCCCTCAAGTTTTCATTACACCAGAGAGCGCGACCCAAGGGGCCTAGGCCATATTCCTTCTAAGGGACATTGAGGCGATAACTACAAAGTTGGGCAACAACCCTACTATGAACCTATTGTAGGAGAGCGTGCTGACAAGAGATCCGTTTTCTTTTCCTTAGTAATTGTTTGCGTCGTCTTTAACTTTCCTCAATTTTTATTTTGCTCTTGCGATAGACTGTTGCTCGCTCTTTTGCCTTACTCGAGGGATGGAGGGGAATCATGTCTCGTCTCGAGGCCTTTGAGCAAGAGAGGGACGGACAATGGTAGAGGTAGTTGGCTTTGATCAGCCTGCCCAGAAAGATACCGGACAGTTTGGGAAAAATCTTGGACCTCTCTCATTATTTCCATCAAGAATGAGGGTGATTTTCCCGACAGCCAGCTTTGTGAGTAGTCGTGCAGAGTAGATGCCTCTCACTCTCATCTTCATTGGTCATGATTCCTGATCTCACGGTGACCATTTACATATAGTGAAGATTGGGAGAATAACTGTTTGTCGTTCCCACAAACGGCTCCAATCTAATAATGCCTAGAAATGGATCACCGAACTTGTCACCCTGAGATCCGAATCAATGGAATATCCTCTGATTTAGTTCACTCTCCCTTAGCTAGGGTTCCTGCAAAACAATGCATTGTGGGTGGGTTTGCCAGCATTGCACCTACGGTGTGAGAATCAGTCAAGAGTTCTCAGCAAAATTTTGGCAGGGTGATAGTTAGGAAAAGGTATGTGTATTTAATTAACCCTTTGTTCTTGTATTTATATGTAGGCGGAGACTTCTTTGGAAACTCTTCCTTGAATCTTGTTGCACCACCAATGTGATGGCATTGATCTCAGCCCATTATCATAGAGATGGCATTGATTACGGGTGTAAATCGTAGAGCTGTTACCTAGTAGGGGTAACGGCTCTTTCCTTACCAGGCATAGGCTGCTCAGACTACTGGCATGACTCTGGTTGAGTATAGAGAAGGGGCCTGGTCGAGCAGGCCAATTTGGAGTCTATAGTCGCCTCCCATGTCTATAATGTGTTTGTGACTTGTGGCGTTCTTTCGGATCTAGTCGGATTTTCCCTCAACAAACTTAAACTAGGGAAAAATGGAAAATAAGAAATTATTCTACAAATAAAGCAACCTAAAAAAAAATAAAGTTCACCTCTTGCTTTTAAAGGAACTTTGTTGCGAAAGATCATTAGGAAGATATGAACTATTTGTTATTGCTTGAGGCGGATCTTCAAATGATTGAACAAATTAAACACACAACAATAATAATAAAATGCATCAATTTCAACCCTTTTAAGAATTAACAAAACCAGGCTCACCTTTTTTTTTTTTTAAATCGATATAATGCAATCATCTCCTTCAAACACAACAATATTACCCTTCAATGGTTGGACCAGTCTCCTAAAGAGGACTATATTATTGGGGAATATTATTTTTATTAATTTTTTTTACCAAAAAAAAAAATTGTGAAGATTAAAAATAAAATAAAAAAGCATGACTAAAATATTTTTTAGTGATATTTTTTTATATGATGGTCAATATTTATTGGGATTTAGCGCGAAATCACATTTTCTTCCCAATACTACTCTTTTGTGAAATTTTTTATTTTCGGTATTAAATTTTGTCACTAAAACTATTTTTTCTTTTATTGATGTTTCTAAATATTTTAGAATAAAAAAAAATAAAAAATAAAAATAATATATATATATATATATATATATATATATATATATATATATATATATATATATATATATATATATATATATTTACATTGTGTATTCGAGGATTTATTTTTCCAAAAATCTAAGAACAAAATAGTTTTTTTTGCTTTTAATTTTATTTTTGTTGTATTCATGGTTTTTGGATCAAAAGAAAAAGATAAAAACTTTTAAAAAAAAAAAGAAAAAAAGAAAAAAGGAGAGATATGGATCGATGTTTTTTTCTTTTTGAAAGGTAAAACCCATTATTCTTAACCAATAATCACCATAAGCCTAGTGAAAAAAAAAAAAAAAAAAAAAAAAAAAGAAGAAGAAGAAGAAAGAGGAGCATATCCAATTGCTGTGGCACTGCAAATCTCAGCCCGACAAGCTCTCATTATATATACATCGATCGACTAAGATTCGAGAAGTAAAAAAGGAGGTATCTATCGATCTCTTTTAATCTGCCACTGAGATATAACGAGAGAGAAACTGAACGATTATCGACCAAGATTCTATGGGTTAATACCACTTACACCCCTCAACTCTTTTGATATTTCACAGGCACCCCCAAACTTTCAAAACTACTATGGGAACCCCTCGCCATAGCTTTTTTTAATGAACTAACCATTTTACCCTTGCTCATTTAAAACTAAAAAATAATAAAATAATCCAAAATGATAAATTACCAAATTACCCTTTCTTTTTCTATTTCATTTTTCAAATTTTTTTTCTTTTTCTTTTTCTTCATCTTTCACAGTTTCACCACCCTCCCCCCCACCATACCACATCCGCTGCCCAAGTTCCACTGCCGACCACTCCATCTTCCACCACAACCACACAGAAGAGAGAAGGAGAGAGAACTAGAAGGCCAAATGTGTTGATCGTTTTCTTCGAGCTTTGATGTTCACAATGGTTTGTTTCTTCTTTTGCTCCCTAAAACCTGAATTTTGAGAGATAGCTACTGCAATCACCGGAAATATGTTCACGACACCAAAAAGAGTGCTCCAATGGATATTTCGATGCCGAATGCTACTGACATCACAATACCCGATCAAAATGACGGCATCTCTGATTCAGTTCCTCTTCCCCTTTCTATGGAAGCTAAGAACATAACCTCGATTTCATCATAATCGAAGCACAAGGACAAAACCGATTCGATTCTTGATGGATTAGCGATGCCGACAAGTGTCCTGCCTGTTGAATGGTCCGATATTTCGACTGAGATACAAACAGAGTTGGTCCAGGCATTTGGACTGATCAAGAGGGGAAGCTAGGGTTATGAAGGCTGATAGAAAGAAAATATGACGATCACGATCTGGAAAACAACAATCCTGAACTACTGGATGAACAAATTTTGACGTGTTTGCACAAATTCGACAAGTTTGCGTTCGATCGATCGTCAATGGATGATGAACATATCGATCGAATCTCAAATTTGATGATGAATAGATCGATCTATCGAATCTCAGATGGTGTACTGTCACAATTGAATCTCCGACGGTGGAAAAGGTTTGTAATCGGATAGAGAAAAAAAGAAGCGAAACACAATCGATGATTAAAGAATCAACAAAAAGAATCAAATCGAGAACTAAACCCGAATTTGGACTAGGGTAAACACAACGCGACGATCTAATAACCCATAAGGGAGTTAGAAAGTGTGTAATCAATGACGTTGGGGCAAGACTCATGTGACCTAGTGTCGTTAAGACATTGAGGGAGACTTCTTCATTGACGCAAAGTCGCATATTCACTCGTCTTACACTCGGGAGAGGTGGTGAGTGAGTTTACTATATAAAGATTGTCGGATAGGTTGAACGCCGTTATTGTAAACTAAACGAGACTAAACACGTTTTTTGTAAACGAAGTTAATCCCTATATAATCTTTTCCCTAAACATCTCAATATAATATTAGTATAGTTAGATTAATTAATTTAGTATTAGTATTAATTAATTATAAACTTCTTTTTTATCTCCAAAATAAACTTAGGTTATGACAATCGCGGTACTCGATAATAATCTCAACCAATCCCTGTGGGTATGACAACCCCTACTCCTTCCCATCTACTGATCGAGCTTAGCCAGACCCTGACTAAGTCAAGCTCAATTGTAAACAGGTTCAGCCCAACTCTGATCAAGCTTGCCCTACTCCCGAACTAGCTTAGCCAGTTTTTGTCCAAGCTCAGCTTGTCTCCGATCTAGTTTAGCTCAGCTCCGATCAAGCCTGTTCCGTTCCTGACTTAGCTCAGTCTGTTTTTGTCCAAGCTCAATCCGTCCTTGAACTAGTTCGGCTCAGCTCTTATTTGACTCTGGTAACTTCTGACCAAGTTCAACCTCCGCACAACGAGTCAACTTTGGTCGTTGCCGGAGTCCGTATTGTATCTTTACCAGATAATATGGTTTAACTGGGCGTAATGTAACTGATCACTTGTCTTTGCAATTCCTATTTTCATTAGTTTTGTAATAACGGTACTTTATAATTATGACTAGCTTTAACGTTCATCGTATTTAGTCTTAGGAATCATCATTTTTTTCCTTTGGTATTGGTTACCACCGTTTCGTATATGATGTCATAAATGCTCTGACGATTCAGTTTTGCTTCTTTTGTTATTTAGTGGATGTTGGTTTGGCTATTTAAATCCAAACCCTCTTGAGGTTTCTTTACGTTTTCTTCAAGTGTCATTTCTTCTATTTTCTTCTATCTCATACTAGCCATGGCCTCATCATCCTCTGCATCAAACATCTTTGATGCTATTCAGGTCGATAGGGAAAAAGAGGTCGAACTAGGGTAGCAGTTCCGAGAGCTTATAATGATGGCTAATATTCTCGATAAAAAGCAACCATAGCTTTGCGCCCTCAAAGGTGTTTGTGTTGCCTTCGCCTCCCTTGATGCTGCCTATTTTTGTACGGTGTCTCAAATCCATGAACTTCGTGATCGTCTAAAGTTGGCAGAAAAGGAGATCGATGATCTGCCGGCCCAAGTTCACCTTCACAAATCCTATAACGGCGTGCTGAAGATGAAAAGAAACAAACTTTGGGAGAAAAACGATAAGAAAAAAAAAAGATACGGTCTCTAATCCGAGCTTTGAATCGGTACGAAGAACATGACTTCTACCATTCCAACTCGGATTCTGAGGGCTTAGGTCTTGTATCTTCTCCTGGATCGGATTAGCCCCTTCCCTTTCTCTTCTCATTTCTCTTTCTTTTTTGTGTTTTTGTTTCTTGTGAAAAAGCCTCAAGAGTATCTATTTTTTTAACAGTATAGGTGTATTAGTCACCAAATAGGCCCCCTACAATGCTTTTGTAATGGCTCTATCAAATATTGGTAGAATTCTTGTGATGGTAAAGTCTAATTTATATTGGAAGAAAGATGTAATGTACCTTCTGATTTCGTAATAGGAAGTGACAAGTTTAAGGATTTTTCTTTTTCAGGACTATACTGATGCATTTGTTGTATATGGAAAACTGTTGGGGCATCATCTGTTGTGTGTTAAATGACCTTCCAAAATATTACTTTCACCGAAATGGGATGGATATGGGGCACGTGCCATCACATATCAAGTATTAAATTGTGCATTTAACTTCACAAACGTAACAAAAATGGATGTTTGAGAAATGAATGGGCGTATTAGGCGTATTAGTACTCCATAGTACTCTTCATGCCCTCATTCATAACAAGCTTAAGTAATTAACATATTATGGATTGCTTGAGTCTTCAAGATTTATGGTAAAATCGATCTTAGCAGCTCGGTTGATTAATAGCCCTGGGTAACTTGGTTTACAAACGAACTGATCTAGGCAGTTCAGTTAAGTTGAGATAAGTTAGTTTTAGTTGAGCTAAGTCAGGCAACTTCAGTTGTGAACTGGGCTGAGTAGTTCGGTTTATGAACGAACTGGTCTAGGCAATTTGGTTGAACTGGGCTAGGTAACTTTAGTTGGGCTGAGCTAGGCAGCTCTATTGTGAACTAAGCTGGGTAATTCAGTTTATGAATGAACTGATCTAGGCAGTTCGGTTGAGTTGAGTTAGGCAACTTTAATTGAGTTGAGCTATCCAACTTCATTGTGAACTGGGTTGGGCAGTTCAGTTTATGAAGGAACTGATCTAGGCAGTTCGGTTGAGCTGAGCTTAGCAATTTTAGTTGGGCTGAGCTAGGCAGCTTTATTATGAACTGGGCTAGGCAGTTCAGTTTATGAACAAATTGATCTAGGCAGTTCGGTTGAGATGAGCTAGGCAACTTTAGTTGAGCTGAGCTATACAGTTATGATGAGTGTAAAAATTATCACTCCAACGCACCTAATCAAAGAACTCCATATGTGCTCACCTCCCTACAAAATCCAAAATTCATAGCACATGAGAGACTAAGTATAAAGAATGTGCTGAGAAGGGAGACGTCGCCAACTGCATTAATCACCCAAAATGATTCAGCTTTCTCCAAGGTGACCAGCAAGTCATCGCCGGGATGGGCAACCATTCCCTATCTCGGTGTCCTTCGGCGCAATAATGCTCACCCCTTCCCGTCTCCATTTACCCAGGAAAGGTAAGAGTTAATCTCTTCCTCATCCCGGCCGCAGTAAGGTAGTGTCATCCTCTACCTATTTACGAAATTGGATCGGTTTTCCACCTTTTAAACACTCCAAATATCTCATAAAATATCCCACAATACCCCCAAAATATCCTGCAATATCCCAAAATATCCACAAACATCATTATGGCTCTCTTCTCCAACCAAATATCTGCAAATATCTTCTAAATATGGCCAAAATAAGAGCCCCTTGGCATATCTCCATTGGCTACAATCCAAGTTGCCACTATGATGTGATAATAGAGGAGACATTAAACCCTTACTTAGCTCCTAAACTAATCTCCACTTTGCCTATAAAAATGAGAGCATACAATTGCTCAAAGGTAGGTGAATTTGGTTTACTACTCTTACTCCACTCTTCTCGAAAACTCTATCATATATTCTTCCCCCCGTATGCTGATTCTTACACCGGAGGGGACACGCTGGGAAAACCCCAGCAAGTTCTTTGTGCAGGTTTCCAGGTGCTTATTCTTCCCAGACCTATTCAAGTTCAAAGTGTTGATTCATCTCTCCAGAAATCACAAAGTATTTTGCCCCCCCTTCTTGGCTTAAAAGGCCCCTAACCTCTTCCTGACGTCGAGTTTCCCCTTCCTGGTCAGAGGTTTCTCTGCAAATAAGAAGTTACACAGATCAAGGATCTCCATCCCGGAGCCCCCCAACATCTCCCAAGGCTGACTGGGCCATACTATTGGTGTCGACCAAAATTTGACATCAACAAGTTTTATTGTGGAGTGAGTTGGACAGTTCAGTTTATAAATGAATTGATCTAGGCTATTCGGTTAAGTTGAGCTATGCAGCTCTATTGTGAACTGGGTTGGGCAATTCAGTTTATGAACGAACTGATATAGGCAGTTCGGTTGAGCTAAGCTAGGCCACTTTAGTTGGGTCTTGTTTATTGTTCTGAGCATAAAACTGATACTTCTTTGTGAAGGTAAGTGGTTTTTATTACATTTCAGAAAATAGCAAGAGACAATTCTTCTTCTAAAACTTGAAATGAAAAATCACAGAAAAAAAATCCAGAAAACAAAAACTCATAAAAGGGTCTTTAATGTAAACTAAATGAGCTAGCTGTGGATTCTAGCTCCTAGAGATCCTTTCCTTGATCTGGGCTGCTCCCCTGCACTTCTTCCTACTTCTACATTTTCCCTCACTATAAAGTTCTCTTTCCTTTCATGGCTATCGTGAAAAACTACCTAGACGCGACTTGGTCTTTCCTAATCACCCTGCCATCTTTCACATACTAGATACATTGATGGAGAGTCGATGCCACAACTCCTATTACATGGAGCCAAGGTCGTCCCAGGATATTGTTGTATGGAAATGTGGAGTCTATTACCATGAACTGGGTAACTTTGGTTACTCCACCTTCACCTTTGTTCGTAGTGACGGATAGGGTGATTTTCCCCTTTGAGGAGCTCAAGTCCCCGTTGAAGCCTACTATTACTATTTGGGTCAACCCAATGTTCAAGCTAGGAACACCCATCTAATTAAGTGTATTAACAAAAATTATAATGGCCGAACTGCCCGTGTCGATCAAGATTCTCCTTACCTCAAAGCTGAAAATCTGAAGCGTTATTACAAGGCATCATCATGAGGGTGAGCTACCCCTCTATAATCCTCATGATTGAAAGTAATTATTAGCCCGACATTGCTAATTAGAGCCATCACTTCCCTGTAGCATCGCTCATTTGCTACATCGCGGACTGATAGGTGTAAATTACCCCTGTATTTCTAACCCGAATTTATTAGTTTTCAAGTACGTTTATAATAATTTTTATATGTTTTAATTAGTTTTTATATTTTTTGTATTAAAACAGGTGCATGGGGTGAAAATGTATGAAATCGGAGCATAAACGATCAATTCGTATCGAGAACGGTCGGGGGACGATGGAAAAATGACCAAGGAGGCAAAAATCTGAAGGAAGCCCTCCGCCTAGGGGAGAAGATGCAGAAAAAAAAAAACTAATTTCTGTTGGATTTCGGCCTAGGCGAAAATTCCTCAGCCTAGGTGGAAATCAACCACCACCTAGGCTAAAATTCCTCGGCCAAGGCAAAATTCTAGCAGAATATTTTCCATAGCCACTGCCTTCTCCATCGCCTAGGCAAACTTTAACCGACATACCCCTCCACCTAGGCGGAAATTCCACTGCCTAGGCAGAAATCTCTGCACAGTTTAGATATTTTGTAGATATTTTTTGGCCTATGTAGACCCTTATCTCCTCCTCTCTTCGGCTATATCCAGCCATTAGGGCCTTTCTAGGGTTAGATAGAATAGAGAGAGAGTTTTGGAGAGTGCTCATTCAATCTCGAGGAGGAAGATGAAGGAGGAGCAATCGGATTACGGTTTTAGCGCTAAATCTTCGGATATCGGCTAAGTTTTTCCGCTTCTCTCTTTATTTTCTTCCTTTATGTAGATTGTTGAGCATGTTTAGCTCGATTTTTGTTGTTTATATGGTTAGGGACATGATTTAAACATGGATTGTAATAGGGATTAATATATTATTTATGAAAATGTAGTTTTGGTTGAATTTATGTTTCGTTCTTGGTTGTTCCTTATAATTTCAATTGTGTTTCTGTGTTTTCTATGATTATATGCTAATTTAGATATATTAAGAATATGGGGTTTGACACTCAGGAGAGGTAACCCCGGATTCGGACTAGGGTTAACACAACACGACAATCTACGACTCGGGAGGGCGTTAGAAAGTGTGCAATCGATGACGTTGGGGCAAGACTCGCGTGACCTAGAGCCGTTAAAACATTGAGAGGGACTTTGGCGTTGACACAAAGTCACGTATTCCCCCGTCTTACACTCGAAAAAGGTGGCGAGGGTGTTTACCAACCGAGATTATCGGATACGTCGAACGCCGTTAATGTTAACTAAAATAAAACCAAACGTATTTAAGTAAATAACGTTAATCCCTAGGAAATCTACTCCCCTAAACAATCTCAAATTAGTATTTATAGTATAGTTAACTTTATTAGTATTTTAGTTTAATATTAGTATTAAATTTAAATTCCTTTTTTGTCGCCTAAATAGAGTCAAGTTATGATAATTGTGGTATTCGATAGTAATCTCAACCAATCCCTATGGATACGATACCCGACCGAAAGGTCCATTATACTAAAACTTGATCCGTACGCTTACGGTGAAAGTGGCAGCACTTAATTAGCGGCCACCAAGTTTTTGGCGCTGTTGCCAGGGATTGGAAAATGAGTTATTGTCGATTTTAGGATTAAATAACTTGATTTTAATCTAGGTATTTTTATTTTTATTTTTGTATATAATTTTCGTTTGCAGTTTTGTTTTTGTTTTCCGGCAGAATGTTTGAAGATGTTAGATCGACAGGTACTCTTGTGTTTCGTTCATTGCAAAATCACGCCAGTCTTAAGGGCATTCTGAAAATGTCGACCCAAGGACATTAAACCAAATGCTTCTTGGGAGGCAACCCAGGGTCACAAATAAGTTAGATACATCTCCATCGATTTAAGTCGGAGGCGAGATCCTCTTACCTCCCAGGTATGTGTTCTAAACCCCTGTCTTCAATATCATGCTATATATTGTCATTGGGATCGCTGATGGCTCATTTTGGACATCACCTGTGTTGAGTTGGTGGTGATGTGTAGTATGTTTTAGTACGTGTTTATGTTTTTAGTTAAGTTTTACTGCTTTTATCGTTTGCACGCTTGTTTAGGATTAGATTGTTTAGTTTAGTTGTTGTTTTGTGCTGAGTTTTGATGTCATCTGGGCCTTTACCCGATGATGACTCTATCCCCTGATTGTTTTGAGCTCGAGCGTAACACTCATTCATGTGTGTTCTGTGTACTTAACGTATCGTTTAGTAAAAGTTATTGTAGATCCTAAATGTATGAGCACGTAAACTCAATATAACACTATCTAATTGAATTGAAACCGATTATCTTTCAATCAATTTCATGACAATAGGGATTCTAGAACTTGATTTAGGGGAAATTTGAGGCGAAATTCTAGGCGAGGTAGTTCGGAAGACATAATTTAGGCATTCATTTTTCTCGCTTGAGCCTTTTAAGCTTACCATGAAATATCATTATCCCTCGTTACCCTATCGAAGCCTAAAAGCCTTTTCACTTCTAAACACTGCTACGCGCTCAGATTCACACATGTTTCTTCCTCGCGGTAGTTGGACTACTCGCAAGTATACGAGGTCTAGTTTTAATATAATGGATCTTTTAGGATTGGATATTGTTCCACTGGGAATAGCAGGTAATTCAAGTGAGTATTGCGATTTCAATAGCTTCATATTATCTCGACTAATTAAATTTTGTTTGTTTTCTAATTATTATACTAAGATAAATGACAACTATAAAGTTAGTTTTAATTACATTAATTACTTAGGTATAAATCTCTTTCATATAATGCATAATCGATTTCATTTAGTTAGCTATAACGGTTTCTATCTAATCCGACAACCTCTGTATCAATAACTCATCCGCTACCTCTTCCGAGTGTAAAACGAGGGATTACATGGCTTCGTGTCAATGAAGAAGTCCCCTTCAACGCCTTAACGACCCTAAGTCGCATGAGTTTTGAGCCAACGTCATGGGTTGCATACGCTCTAACGCCCTCCCGAGTCGTTAGAACGTCACGTTGTATTTACCCTAGTCTGAATCCGGGGTTACCTCTCCCGAGTGTCAAACCCCGCATTCTTGGTTTATCAATACAAGCATAATAACAAGAATAACGATAAACACAATCGGATTTAGACAAACTACTCGTTAAAGTAACATAAATTTACTCAACTAAATGGTTACATGATTTTGACTACACCTAAGTAACATTTAACTACTACTACAAGTTCTTAGCCATATACCATACAAAATAAGAGGGATTCAACATTCTTAGATATGAAAAAGTGATTACAAAGAATAAAACAAGAGAGAAATGATCAAATCTGGAAGTGACATGGTTCACTGTCACTAATGATCGGTCCGCAAGTTATCCTTCTTTATCCGAATGATGAACCTCCTTCTTGATCTTCTAAATATAGCTTAAGAGCTCTCTACTAGGGTTAGGGTTCTTCAACAACTAGTTTCAAACATGGCCAAGGGGTATTTATAGGCTTAGGGGTTCAAAAATATCTAAACAGATATTTTGACCTGTTCTGCGATTTCCGCCTAAGCGGTGGAAACTTTGCTTAGGCGGTGCTTAAGTCGATTAGAATTCCACCTAAGCGGTAGAATCTTCGCTTAGGAAAAGGACTAGGCAAAGGACTAACTTCTTAGCTCCTTATCTTTCTGACAGAATTTCGCCTAGGCGGTAGCTACTTCGCCTAGGCGAATTTACAGCAGTGCAGCTCAATCCAGCAGTTCAGTACTTCCAGCGTTCTGGTGGATTTCTGCCTTGGCGATGGATTTCCGCCTAGGCGGTGGAAACTTCGCCTAGGCGGATTCAATACTTCAGCCCTTGCAATCTTCTGATGGATTTCCGCCTAGGCGGTGGAAACTTCGCCTAGGCGGATTTCAAATCTTCAACATTGCAACTTTCTGATGAATGTTCGCCTAAGCGGTGGAAACTTCGCCTAGGCGGATTTGCTCTGTTATTTGAAACCTCATTTTTTTCATCTTTTTGGCTACCCCTTTTGCACTATTTTGCTCGGTTTACCAATTGTTTACGTCCCTGCTCCTGACTAATAAAAACAACTAAAACGGTATTCAAACTTCAATAAAATAATCGAAAACTGGCAAATTCGGTTCAGAATTAGATAGGTATTTTACACCTATCAAATACCCCCCAAATTGGAATTTTTCTAGTCCTCGAGCATAACACCCTAATGCTAAATAACACTAACTACACTAATTAGCTACATCCTAAACTACAGATACGTAATCATTAACAAATAAGAAGTACACGCCTGTGAGATTTAAGTTTAGTCAAAGAAACCATGATATTCTTCCCTCAATTACCCGTAATCAAATCCGGTTAAGGAATAACACACACCACGTGGTGTTCCAGAATTTCAACACTCAATATCAGTTCAAATCATTTTAGATTCTATTGAAATGTGTGTGTGTGTGTGTGTGTGTGTGTGTGTGAACTCGGATATATAACAAATCAAACGCCGGATTGGATTTTTCAATGAATAAGATCATGACTTAACTTGTTAAAACATTAAGGGAAACCATATGCTTGACTGGGCTCAACTATCCACTAATGTAGGTTCGGACATTCACTGAGATCAATAGGGCTTGGTCAGGCTTTGGAGAACGACCAAGGGTATCGTAGGATTAGAAACTCGTTATAATTTTAACGATACCCGAGGTACAAACGCTTGTCGCTAAATCTCTCTCATGACTCCCTTATCTTTGAAGATATTACCCTGAACAGGATTTAGTAAACTTGTATTCACTTGTCAAAACTATTGAATTCAAACACTATATTCACATTGTTGTTGTTGTTATTTTTTTTATTTTTTTTTATTTATTTATTTTTTTTTAATACCCCCAAACTTATTCAATTTTGTACAATTTTAGGGGTGTTTAGATACAACTAAAAGCTTGACAAGTGAATACTCTTATACTTAACCAAAAATACTAAAACCCCGATTGCCTGCTTCAAGTTAGCATAATCTAATGCTACTTGTTTTCACTCAATTTTTCACTTTTATTCCTAGCGACAATGGTTCTGAAAAATTTACTTGATTAAAGTATAGAAACAAGTTCAGAAAACAAAAATTTTTATGGCTTCGACAGGAGAATGAGGGAATAACTTTTCAGGTTAGTTTCAAACGGTTCAAGTGATAAAAATGAAGGCCTATATCATGCCTCCGAAATTACCTTACCTATAATTTCGCCTCAAGCCTCCCCCAGTCAAGTTCTAGACTCCTCATTTCTGTCATGAACTTAATACTGAATAATCGGCGTCCAATCGTTCAATTGATTATACGAGTTTATGCAATCGTGCGATTTAGGATCAAAATAATTTTTACCTAATCGACATGCTAAACACACAAAACACACGTGAATGGCATTACCCTCAACCTTAAAACACAATTTAGGGGGTAATTTTCAACATCGAGACATGGTTCAGACGAACTCAAAAACTCAGCATGCTTGTACAACTCAATTTATTAACAATTCTATTCTAATTCTACAAACTAATATTACCTATGCTAATTATCCTTACACATGCATAGCTAAACATTACACATGTATAACAAAAAGAATTTCAAAATTTACAAAAATTTTAACATTAATAAATAAATTTGTACAGCAAAAAGAATTTTTGTTCCCTTTTACATCAAAAATTTTCATCATCCTTCTTATCCCCTTCAAGACAAAAAACAAAAACTACATGCATCGCATGTCATACTCTCCCCAAACTTAAACAAGGCAGTGTCTCCACTGCCTAAGCAGTTAACCCTTAGCAGAATAGAAACATATGTATTAAAACTGGGGTGGACACATACCTAGGAGGGAAGACATAGAAGTCTAACCTCATACCGTTTATTGTGGATGAGATGGTGGTGGCGGCTCATCCGGCTCGGAAAGTGGCACGGGCGTATAACGCGCCATGTCGATTCCAAGATGCTCGAATATGACTCGTTGGTTTTGATCTTATTGTCGAATGTAGGACTCCATGTAGTTCTCCATCCGGGCCAAATTATCTTGAAGTTGACTCACATCGGACTGGAGACTATGGACATCTCGTAAGATTTGTGCGATTTGGCCTCAGCTGGTTGTAGGCGTTAGTCATTCTGAATGACCTGCTTCTTCCTCTTCTTGACCCTCCTCTCCTTCACCCTATCTGCCTTTCCATAATATTTTAATCAATACTAGATCAAGTGGATTCACAGGAGGAAAAGGGCTAGTAGACGTGATTCGAACTCCGGCTCGTTGAAAGAGCACAGTGAGGAAGGAAGGAAAAGGAAGGGCACCCTTTTTCGACTTAGAAGCATGAAGTATAGAAGAATAAATGTGCCAGCCAACGTTTATGGGGGTCCCTCTATCGATACCGTAGAGCATGAAAGCTTTCTCCTTGGAAACGTCAGACACACGGGTCGTCGGGAGCAGATTGGCGCAGATAAATGAAAACCAAATCTTGGGGATCGGTTTTAGAAACTGCGACTTGAAGATTGCTTGGCCCTGCCATGTGTTGGTCCACTGTGCGTTGCTTGTCGTCAAGGCCTGAATCACCGAACTCATGGTTGGTGAGGCGGCATCGCCTAAATCTCTTGAAGCTTCAGGCCCCGTCAACGCTAGCAATTCATTAAAATGATCGGCACTGAATAGGATGGGAATGTTTCGGATCCGTGTTTGAACTCCTGTGGCCTCCGCGATATTGGCATAAAATTCTCGAACAAGGGCTAACTCGCCCGTTGGAGGTGGGGCACAAAACTGTTGCCATCGTCTTTGTACGATCATAGTTCTGATTTCTTCAGGAAGATCATTCAAAGGCCCAAATCCTCTTTGACAGATGCCTGGCCGCTTACTCTCATGTTCGTTATACCGATCCTCCGCCTGCTTAGAAACAAACTTAAGGGAATTGAAATTCGAAGCGGATGGAGGTTCGTCTGTTCTTGGATGCTTGGCAGCCCTGCGCTTTGCCATTGTCCCTGAAAATTCAAATCACTACACCAACCACAAGAACACAATAGAACAAGTGATTCAAACCCTAATCAGTGAACCAACCATACCCTATTTTATCAATCATATGCAAATCAGAACCACATGATACAAATCTCAATACATATCCTACCAACCATAACCAAATCACATTTTTGTCCCAATGTAGCACAAACCACATGATTCACATTGTATATCACACAAAAATATGATAGGGTTTATCATTTAGCATTTCTCAATCCCATTTAGCATGAAAATCGCAAATTAGGGTTTAAAGGGTTTAGGGTTCCAATCAAATCCATTGTTTTGTTGACATAAATGATCAAATGAAGTAAATAATTCATCAACTAAGTGAAGAATAGGATCATTGACACTTACTTGTCGAAAAATTTGATCAAATTAGTGGAGAATGGTGATTTCGCACTGTTTCACCGCTCGAACCCTAATTTTCGAGAATGGGCAGAGAAATTCCTTGTTTGGACGAAGTTTCTTGATGAGAATCCAAGTTTTTAGCACTATAGAATGAATCTTTAAAAGGGGGAAGGAATTTGGGATGGTGAAATTGAGAGGTTTCTTGAAATTTTTAGGAGGGAAATGCCGTTTGTGAAGTGGACTGTGCATTTTAAAAACAGAGTTCGCGTAAATTCGCCTAGGCGGTGGTTTTACCGCTTAGGCAGATTAGCGCCTTTTCTTTTTGAAAACTTTCTGGTGTAAATCCGCTTAGGCGGTGGTTTTTCCGCCGAGGCGAGTTTACACCAGTGTGAAACCCTGATTTGGTTGTAAATCCGCTTAGGCGGTGGGTTTTCCGCCTGAGCGAATTTACGCCAGTGTAGGAACTCAGCTTTTCTTCAATGTTCCGCCTAAGCGGTGGTTTTACCGCCTGGGCGAACTTACGGCAGTGTAAAATTGAGACTTTTTCTATCCAATTATCGCCTAAGCGATGGTTTTATCGCTTGGGCGACATTACGCCAGAATGTTTTCTCAGCCTTTTTGTCCAAAGTTCGCCTAGGCGGTGGGTTTACCGCTTAGGAGAATTTTTGCCAGTGTGGACCTAAGCTGGATTCCTTCAGGTTTTCACATTATTTTTCTACACCTCTTATTTCCTCTTCAATTCTTAAATTAGTTTTAGCATGCAAATCAATCCTAAGCATCTAACCTTATCAATTCACCACAAAAAATTAATATAACGAGATCAATGCGATCTCCAAAAAGGTATTTATACAAAAGTTGGGAATATTCGTTACCCTCGATGTCACGTCAAAAAAAATGTTGCTTGGTTTTACGTCCCTAGCATGGACATTTCAAGAATTTCGGCTTTATCCTTCAACGAGGGAGATATTCTCCACAACTCACTCTTCATTTTTGAAGTAATGCTTGATCCGCTCCCCGTTGACTCTGAAAGTACATCCGTCTTCGGCTTCTAGCTCTATAGCTCCAAAAGGATAGATATGCTTGATCCGGAACGGTCCAGACCACCGAGACTTCAACTTTCCGGGAAAGAGCCTCAGCCTTGAATTAAATAATAGGACTTGTTGGCCCGGACTGAACTCCCTCTGGACTATCATTTTGTCATGCCATCTCTTCATTTTGTATTTGTAGAGCTTGGCATTCTCATAAGCCTCGTGCCGGAATTCCTCCATTTCATTTAATTGGAGGAGACGTTGCGCACCGGAAGCTTTTATGTCAAAATTGAGTTTCTTGATCGCCCAGAATGCACGGTACTCCAATTCAACGGGCAAATGGAAAGCTTTCCCAAACACCAATCGATACGGCGACATGCCGATCGGTGTTTTAAAAGCCGTGCGATATGCCCATAAAGCATCATCAAGCTTCACCGCCCAATCCTTGCGATTTGTATGAACCATCTTTTCCAGAATGAGCTTGATCTCACGGTTTGAAACTTCCGCTTAGCCATTTGTCTGTGGGTGGTATGGTAGCGCCACCTTGTGCCTCACTCCATACTTTGCCAATAAGGCATTGAGCATTTTGTTACAGAAGTGGGTCCCTTCATCACTGATTAAGGCTCGAGGTGTTCCGAACCGTGTCATGACATTATGTTGAAGGAACTTTAACACCACTTTGGCATCTTTAGTAGGTGTTGCCACGGCCTCGACCCATTTGGACACATAATCCACCGCTAGCAGAATAAACTCCTTGCCAAATGAGGGCGGAAATGGCCCCATGAAATCCAATCCCCACACGTCAAACAACTCAAGCTCAAGAATTGACGTCAGTGGCAGTTCATGCCTCCTTGATATGTTACCTACCCTTTGACATCTATCACAAGTTTTTGCAAACGTATATGAATCTTTAAACAAAGAGGGCCAGTAAAAACCTGATTGCAGTACTTTTGATGCCGTGCGAGTCACATCGAAATGGCCGCCACAAGGTGATGAATGGAAATGGTAGAGAATACTATCCATTTCCTCTTTCGGAACACATCTCCGGATCACCTGATCAGCATATTTCTTGAATAGCAACGGCTCGTCCCACAGATAGTACTTAGTATCAAAAAGAAATTTCTTCCTTTGTGCTCCTGTCAAGTCAGGTGGTAACACGCCATATGCAAGATAATTAACAATGTCAGCATACCACGGAAGTGCATTCTCTACTGAAAAGAGTTGTTCATCAAGGAACACTTCCGTGATATTAGACTCGTCACCAACGTCTTCTTGAATCAACCTCGACAAATAGTCGGCAACAACGTTCTCACTCTCCTTTTTGTCCCTTATCTCCGCATCAAACTCTTGTAATAATAGAATCCACCTAATCAACCTTGGCTTGGCATCTTTCTTAGCAAATAAGTACCAGATAGCCGCGGGATCTATGTAGACGATCACTTTTGACCCAACGATGTATGAACGAAACTTATCACAAGCAAAGACCACCACTAGCATTTATTTCTCCGTTGTGGTGTAATTCTCCTGGGCGTCATTCAATGTTTTGCTTGCACATTATCTCAAATGGCATTTCCCAATCCGGAGCGACCATTATTGGAACCGAGATCAACTTCTCCTTTATCGCCATAAACGCCTCCATACAAGCTTTATTGAATTCAAACAAAGTATCCTTCTCAAAAAGGTGATATAATGGCTTCACCGTCTTTGAGAAGTCCTTAATAAAGCGCCGGTAAAAGCCGGCATGCCCCAAGAAACTTCGAACTCCTTTCACATTTATTGGTGGTAGAAGCTTCTCAATCGTTTATATCTTTGCTCGGTCTACCTCAAGCCCCTTGGCAGAGACTCGATAACCTAAGACGATACCCTCTTTAACCATAAAGTGGCACTTTTCCCAATTTAGAACCAAATTCTTCTCTTCACATCGGTCAAGAACAAGCGCCAGATTGTAGAGACAGTGATCAAAGGATGATCCAAAGACTGAAAAGTCATCGATAAAGATTTCCATTTTCTCCTCCACCATATCAGAAAATATCGCCATCATACACCGTTGGAAAGTTGCCAATGCATTGCAAAGGCCAAACGCCATACGTCGATAAGAAAACGTTCCATACGGGCATGTGAAAGTCGTCTTCTCTTGGTCCTCCGGTGCAATGACTATTTGATTGTAACCGGAATAGCCATCAAGGAAGCAGTAGTAATCATAACCGGCTAAACGATCTAGCGTTTGATCAATGAAAGGAAGAGGAAAATGATCTTTCCTCGTTGCCTTATTTAATCTCCGATAATCCATACATACACGCCATCCTGTGATGGTCCGTGTTAGAATAAGGTCATCCTTTTCATTCTTTACTACCGTCATGCCTCCTTTCTTTGGCACCACTTCCACCGGGCTCACCCACTCATTATCGGATATGGTGTATATAATCCCCGCATTTAATAGCTTCAACACCTCCTCTCTCACCACTTCCTTCATAGTCGGATTTAGCAGCCGTTGATGTTCAATTGAGGGTTTGAACGTATCCTCCATCAAAATCTTATGCATGCACACCGACGGACTAATTCCCTTGATATCCGAAATAGACCAAGCAAAAGTAGATCGGTGCCTCTTCAAGATTCTTAGCAACTTACTCTCCTCTTCTTCCGTCAGAGTTGATGAAATTATAACCGAATCGGTCAAATTTTCTCCCAAAAAGATATACCGAAGGTGTTCCGGTAATTGCTTGAGTAATAACCCACCGTGAGGCGGATTTGATTTCTAGGAAAAGTCTTCAACTTGTTCAATCTTCGCCCATGAATAGGATAATCTATGTCTTTCAGTTGAGTGTCAAGAGCCAGCACGTATTCCACCACATCAAGGTTCGTGGTAGAGCATCTCTCACCAAGATCCCCCATAGATAAGGACTTTGTGAGAGTGTACTCTAAGGAATTCATATCCATGTTTGCAAGAAATAACTCCTGCACGCAAGAGTCCACAACATCAACTCGATTGCATTTGGGAAATTCATCCGAAAAATTTATAGTATTAAAAATGTTGAACCTTATTTCTTCATCATTCACTCTTAAGGTCAAATTGCCATTATGCACATCTATTAAGGCCTTTCCCGTTGCAAGGAAAGGTCTTCCAAGGATGATCGGGATCTCTCAGTCTTCTTCCATCTCAAGTACCACGAAATCCACCGGGAAAATAAATTTGTCCACTTTCACCAACACATCCTCAATGATCCCCTTAGGATAGGTTAGAGAACGATCCACCATTTGAAGAGATATAGTCGTCGGCTTTGCACTTCTGAGTTCTAACTTCCGATAAACGGAAGAAGGCATCAAATTGATACTTGCCCCTAGATCACAAAGTGCCTTATCGAAGTGGGATTTCCCAATAGTACACGGAATCGTGAAACTACCCGGATTCTTTAATTTAGTAGGCAGCTTTCTCTGTAGTATTACACTTTACTCTTCAGTTAGCTTCACCGTTTCATAATCCTCCAACTTTCGCTTCTTTGTCATGATATCCTTCAAGAACTTGCCATAGTTGGGCACTTGTTCCAATGCATCCACGAAGGGTGTGTTGATGTGGATTTTCTTGAAAATTTCAAGAAATTTTTCAAATTGAACATCCAACTTCCTCTTTTGGAACCTTTGAGGATATGGCAATGGTATAACTAGAATCGGCGGATTCTCAAAAAATGTGACTCTTCCTAGTATCACCCTTTCATCTCTTCTTCTCTCCTCAACTTTCTCTTTGTTGCTACTCCCAATAACGTCTTCTTCACTCAGCTTCTCCTTTCCTTCATCAGCCTTTTTCTCAACTTCTTCCTCCACACTAGTTCTTGGTTCATCATCCGGAAACTCATGACTCACATCCGGCTCAGTTTCTATAGGCCTCCTCACTTCCACGTCTCTGTCGCTCCTCAACTTAATCACCTTGCATTCCCAAGGTTTGGTTTCCATGTTGCTTGGAAACTTCCCCTTTTGTTGTTCTTGAATTGCCCTAGCAAGTTGCGCGATTTGAGTCTCAAGAGCCTTCAATGTGGCATTAGTGTTGGTACACGTGGTATCAATAGAGTCCAGCCGTGTTTCATGTTTGTTCAGGCGATTATGCGTCTCACGCAATCGTAGTCTGCGTCTCTTTCATAAATGATCCCAAAACTTCATCCAAATTTGGCTTCGAATTGTGCATTGGCAGTTGTTGCATTTGGCGATTAGCTTGCATTGGATATCCCGAAAATTGATTTCCATACCCCGGAGGTGGTCGCAAAGTGTTCTGATTATTCGCATATGAAAAGTTCTCATGATTACGAAGTCCGGGATTGTAGTGAGTTGGAATGTTGGTAGCCGGCCTGAAAGTGTAAGCACGGTTGTTCAGAAAATGACATTCCTCAAACTCGTTATCCACTCCGGATTGAGAACTACTTGCCACTATCTCCTCCCCTTGATTCGACAAAGTACCTTTTGTAGACAAGGTGACTAATTGGTCCGAGAGCTTGGACACTTGGGCCGATAACGTTGAAATATGGTCAGATTCTTGAATAGAAGCGACCCGTCTTCCCGTGTTCCTCTCAATCGGCCATTGATAGTTATTAGCCGCCATCTCCTCCAATAACGCATTTGCTTCGATTGGGGTTTTGGACAACAATGATCCCCCGGAGGCCACATCGACTATCGTTCTTGTCTGGCTGTCCAACCCGTTATAGAATAATTGGGTTTGAAACCAATCTTGATAACCGTGTTGGGGGCACCTTCTCAATAAGTCTTTAAACCTCTCCCATGCCTCAAATAATGGCTCGAAATCTCTCTGACGAAACTACGCAATTTCACCATGGAGTTGAGACGTCTTCGAGGGTGGGAAGAACTTAGTGAGGAACCTTTGTGCAAAGTCCTCCCAAGTGTTAATGCTTCCCGGCTGAATCAATTGAAACCATCCCCTTGCTCGGTCTCATAAGGAGAATGGAAATAACCTCAGCCTTATCACATCTTCGGCGACTCCGTTGATCTTTACGGTGTCACAGATTTCCAGAAAAGTAGCGAAGTGTACGTTGGGATCTTCGTGGAGATTCCCTCCATATTGCTTCTGCTGAACCATGTTGATTAAGGCGGATTTCAACTCGAAGTTATTAGCTTGGATCGGCTACCTCCGGATCCCTGAATAATTGTCCAACATAAGGGGCCGATAATAATCCCGAATGACTCATTGTGGCCTCTCATGCTCCGGAGGCTGGAGTGCTTGCGGCTCTGGTGGTTGCGGAATATTCTCATGTCCATCGGCCATTGCTGTAGCTTTTTCTTCTTTTTGCTTAGCAATACGTTTACTCCACCGCCTGCACTGCTCAAATTCAATTGATAAATAAAATAAATAAATGAATTGAATAAAATTTAAAAGCAAAAGAATTATCGTGATTAACATTCAACTACTTAATCACAATATCAACTTAATTGAAAAACACATTGCCGTCCCCGGCAACGGCGCCAAAAACTTGCTACGCGCTCAGATTCACACATCTTTCTTCCTCGCGGTAGTTGGACTACTCGCAAGTATACGAGGTCTAGTTTTAATATAATGGATCTTTTAGGATCGGATATCGTTCCACTGGGAATAGCAGGTAATTCAAGTGAGTATTGCGATTTCAATAGCTTCATATTATCTCGACTAATTAAATTTTGTTTGTTTTCTAATTATTATACTAAGATAAATGACAACTATAAAGTTAGTTTTAATTACATTAATTACTTAGGTATAAATCTCTTTCATATAATGCATAATCGATTTCATTTAGTTAGCTATAACGGTTTCTATCTAATCCGACAACCTCTGTATCAATAACTCATCTGCTACCTCTTCCGAGTGTAAAATGGGGGATTACACGGCTTCGTGTCAACGAATAAGTCTTCTTCAACGCCTTAACGACCCTAAGTCGCATGAGTTTTGAGCCAACGTCATGGGTTGCATACGTTCTAACGTCCTCCCGGGTCATTAGAACGTCACGTTGTATTTACCCTAGTCTGAATCCGGGGTTACCTCTCCCGAGTGTCAAACCCCACATTCTTGGTTTATCAATACAAGCATAATAACAAGAATAACGATAAACACAATCGGATTTAGACAAACTACTCGTTAAAGTAACATAAATTTACTCAACTAAACGGTTACATGATTTTGACTACACCTAAGTAACATTTAACTACTACTACAAGTTCTTAGCCATATAACATACAAACTAAGAGGTATTCAACATTATTAGATATGAAAAAGTGATTACAAAGAACAAAACAAGAGAGAAACGATCAAATCTGGAAGTGAAATGGTTCACTGTCACTAATGATCGGTCCGCAAGTTATCATTCTTTATCCGAATGATGAACCTCCTTCTTGATCTTCCAAATATAGCTTAAGAGCTCTCTACTAGGGTTAGGGTTCTTCAACAACCAGTTTCAGACGTGGCCAAGGGGTATTTATAGGCTTAGGGGTTCAAAAATATCTAAACAGATATTTTGACCTGTTCTGCGATTTTCGCCTAAGCGGTGGAAACTTCGCTTAGGCGGTGCTTAAGTCGGTTAGAATTCCGCCTAAGCGGTAGAATCTTCGCTTAGGCGGAGGACTAACTTCTTAGCTCCTTATCTTTCTGACGGAATTCCGCCTAGGTGGTAGCTACTTCGCCTAGGAGAATTTACAACAGTGTAGCTCAATCCAGCAGTTCAGTACTTCCAACGTTCTGGTGGATTTCTGCCTAGGCGGTGGAAACTTCGCCTAGGCGGATTCAATACTTCAGCCCTTGCAATCTTCTGATGGATTTCCGCCTAGGCAGTGGAAACTTTGCCTAGGCGGATTTCAAATCTTCAACATTGCAACTTTCTGATGAATGTTCACGTAGGCGGTGGAAACTTCGCCTAGGCGGATTTGTTCTGTTATTTGAAATCTCTTTTTTTTCATCTTTTTGGCTACCCCTTTCTCACCATTTTGCTCGGTTTACAAATTGTTTACGTCCCTGCTCCTGACTAATAAAAACAACTAAAACGGTATTCAAACTTCAATAAAATACTCTAAAACTGGCAAATTCGGTTCAGAATTATATAGGTATTTTACACCTATCAAACACTTAACTAATACCATAGCCGATTGAACTTTTTCCAAACCTACATCGCTAAAATGAAGGCACAATTTGAGATAATCAAGTTAGCAGTTGCAAATGCTACTTGAAGTGAGCGGTTGGGTTTAGGGTGAACTTTATATTGGTTCGATATTCGAGTACTCACTTGTCGTTTTTGTTCGTTTTTCACACACCCCTTAAATATTAAAAATAAAATGAGTTTGGGGGTGTGATGTGTCGTTTAAAAAAAAAATCATTTATTTTTTACATAACAAGTGAGTACAACATTCTTAAACATTCGTTCAGGGTTGTTTCTAAATAAACTATGGGGTTTCAAGTGTGAGAGTGCTAAGCGAAGTGCCTCGGGTAACGTTAAGTTAATGATGTTAACCCGTTTCCCAATTCCAAAGTACTCGTGGCCAACTATTCCTAAACCGAACCAAGTCCTAATGATCTCTACGAACTACTTACCCTACATTAATGGAGAATAGAACATAGGTCAGGCATACGGATTCCCTATACCGTAAAGGTTTTATGTCATGATCTTTATTCAGGGATAATCTCATCTAATCAATGGATAGTTATATATTTGAGTTTAATCACACACACTTAAACAGGATCTAGAATGGCGCTTACTATTTTTGAACATTGAAATTCTAGAACATCACATGGTGTGATTTATGCTTGAACTTGATAAGATTGGGGGCCGATAAGGGAAAATCTTTCGGCCTGTAGATGATAATCAAAACTTACACATTTTTGTTTTTAGTGTTTTTTCATTTTTAGTTTTCAATTTCGTAATTAGTTTTTACATTTTCTTTTATTGTGTGGGTGTTTTGCTCGAGAACTAGCAAAATTCCGAGTTTGTGGGTATTTGATAGGTGTAAATTATCCCTATATTTCCAACCTAAATTTGTTAGTTTTCGAGTACGTTTATAGTTATTTTTATATATTTTAATTAGATTTTATATTTTTTGTATTAAAATAGGTGCGTTGGGTGAAAAGATATGAAATCAGAGCATAAACGATCAATTCGTATCGAGAATGGTTGGGGAACGGTGGAAAAATGAGCAAGGAAGCAAAAATCTAAAGGAAACCCTCCGCCTAGGCGTCCAGACTTCCGCCTGGGCGGAGAAGATGCAAAGAAAAAAAACTAATTTCTGCTAGATTTCAGCTTAGGTGGAAATTTCTCCGCCTAAGCGAAAATCCAATAGAATGTTTTCCACAGCCATTGCCTTCTCCATCACCTAGGCGAACTTTAACCAACATACACCTCCGACTAGGCAAAAATTCCACTGCCTAAGTGGAAACCTCTACACAGTTTAGATATTTTGTAGATATTTTTTGGCCTATTTAAACCCTTCTCTCCACCTTTCTTCGGCTATCTCCAGTCATTAAGGCCTTCCTAGGGTTAGATAGAATAGAGAGAGAGTTTTGGAGAGTACTCATTCAATCCTGATGAGGAAGATGAAAGAGGAGCAATCGGATTACGGTTTTAGCGCTAAATCTTTGGATATCAGCTAAGTTTTTTCATTTTTCTCTTTATTTTCTTCCTTTTTGTAGATTGTTGAGCATGTTTAGCTCGGTTTTTGTTGTTTATACAGTTAGGGACATGAGTTAAACATGGATTGTAATAGGGATTAACATATTATTTATGAAAATGTAGTTTTGGTTAAATTTATGTTTCGTTCTTGGTTGTTCCTTATAATTTCGATTGTGTTTCCATGTTTTCTATGATTATATGCTAATTTAGATATATTGAGAATATGAGGTTTGACACTCAGAAGAGGTAACCCCGGATTCGGACTAGGGTTAACACAACACGACAATGTACGACTTGGGAGGGCATTAGAAAGTGTGCAATCGATGACGTTGGGGCGAGACTCACGTGACCTAGAATCATTAAGACATTGAGGGGGATTTTGGCATTGACACGAAGTCATGTATTTCCCCATCTTACACTCGATAGAGGTGGCGATGGTGTTTACGAACCGAGATTGTCGGATACGCCGAACGCCGAACGCCATTAATGTTAACTAAACGAAACCAAACGCATTTAAGTAAATAACGTTAATTCCTAGGCAATCTACTCCCCTAAACAATTTCAAATTAGTATTTATAGTATAGTTAACTTAATTAGTATTTTAGTTTATTATTAGTATTAAATTTATATTCCTTTTTTGTCGCCTAGATAGAGTCAAGTTATGATAATCGAGTTATTCGATAGTAATCTCAACCAATCTCTGTGGATACGATACCCAACCAAAAAGTCCATTATACTAAAACTTTATCTGTACGCTTGCGGTGAAAATGACAGCACTTAATTAGCAGCCTCTACGGACCTTCTTTTTTCGCTTGCGATTCGACTTTCTAGCATAGGGACTTACCATGTTTATCATGTAGATGACCCCACGAGTGTTGTTCGGTTCATCATTCTTCATTTCATTGTCGTGGTTTTCTAAACGAGCTTCGCTCCTTGGTCTCTTCATTTCCCTCGTCTGCTCCTGTAGATATCCGCATAGTCATCCCATGTCAATATCATGTCCACGATCTTTGTAGAATTCATAATACTTGTCCCATGTCAATTAATCGCTTGATCTCTCTTTGTCAGTATTATGTCCATGATCTTTGTGGAATTCACAATACTTGTCCTTGTTCTTGGTGGATTTCGTTGGGAGTTTAGGAGGCCCACTGCATGACCTGGGATGATCTGATCTCATAGAGTATTCTGGAGATCGGTATATGTAAGCCCAGAAGGTCCAGCTCTTGATGTACCCTTGCTCTCGTTATTGAGCTCCAAGGATGCTTTCTCTGCCGATCTGAGGTGTTGTTCTTAGTTCTCTGACGACTTGTTTCGCTAGTTCTGGGATTGTCTTTCATTGCTGATCTTCCTTCACGTGCGTATTTGACATTTTCTAGTTTCATATAGGGTTTTCCCTTCTCCATCAGCTCAGTCATAGTCTTTGGGGTATGCTTCATTAGTGAATCCTGAAATTGACCTGATTTCAGTCTCGAGATAAATGCATTTATAACTGTCGATGCATGTTAGCTCTTTATTGAAGCGATTCATGTATTAACGTAAAGATCCACCATTTTTTTGTCGCAACGTTAACAGGTAGTTAGCACCCTTTATCAGCCCTTGGCACCTAATAAATCACCCGATGAACTATTTTACAAAATCCATAAAGGATGAAATCAATTTGGGTGGTAACGAGTGCAACTACTCCAGGGACGACCCTTTCAAAGTTGTCGCAAAAGCTTTACAAAGCTTGGAATTACCCGCTCTATAGAGCGACTTCAGATGTCTGAACTATTGGAAGTGGTCTACCGAGTCTGTTCTTCCATCGTAGTTCACAAATTTGGTAAGGTCAAATTTATCAGACAGCGGTGCCTCTAGGATGTCTAAGGTGAAAGGCATTTCAGTTCCCCTTAATAGTGTATCCAACTCGTCCATTGGTAGATCTCTGGCCTCTAGTGTTCCACGTCGCTGATGGGAATCTACCATATCATTTCAAGTCAGCATCCGTCCCCTACCTGGGTGGGTACTCATGTTCCTCTGGTCTATTCGTCCTCCCTGCGACGGGTCCGAAGACTCTGGCGACTCTGCCTGTTCCCCGAAGCTGTTATTGATGGGAGTGGGTTGTTAAGCATTCCTCGCAATCTGCCGAGCCATCCACATCAACATCCCTTCTATGGCAGCGATCTTCTTTGTTAAGGCATTGATTCTTGTATTTGTGGTTTGCGTTTTAGAGGGGAATGGTATGCGCTCTGCCTAAGGCTTCCATATGCGCTCCCGTGCCCAACAACGGAGGTATTTCACTTCCCTGACTCATACTAGTCATTCTTGATCATAATTACCTTATCTTGTCGAAGAACTTTTTATTTTTGTTCTTTTTCCCACAGACGGCGCCAAATGATGTTGCCAAAAAAGTCCCCGGTACGTATTTCAGCCCTTTACTTGTCGAAAACCTCTATAACCCGCAATCCAACCTGCAAAACCAATTAGTTCTATTGTGGGGGGGGGGGGGGGGGACACCGGTGTGAGAATAAGATCAGATTGCTCTAAAAGGTAACGAAACCTTTAGATAGTACATCGAGTGTAGTATTAAAAGTTGTGTGTTATACCTCATTTCCTTCTACATATATAGGCCGTACCCTTGGTAACCATCCCCGCCATGATCTCCTCCGCGTAGCATACTTAATTGCCGTGAAAGTTGCCTGAGCTCCTATTACGGGATGTCACGTTAATCACGTTTGTGAATGGAGAGAGTGGTAAGTAAGGTAATGGCTACCTTTAACCTGCCATCCTTGGATCTGATGATTGGGCCTTACCTTGTGCCAGTTAAGCCCATGTGTGGCCGATCTTCATTAGCAGGCTAGGTACCTCGTTTTTTGGGCGGTTAGAGCAGCCGACCTATGAATAACTATCGGTCCGCTACTTCTGGGTCGGGTCTCATTGGAAGCCCTGACCTAGTGTTCCACCATCATCTGCTCAAACTCATGGGCGTAAATTTCTCCCACATCATAGTTCAAGGGTCTCTCATGTAATTTTTAAAGTTGAGGGGATTCTCGTAGTTTCGATCAATAGTTGAAGGGGTGTAAGTGGTATTAATCCAAGATTCTATATCATTCATATATAGTAAAATGTCTGTCCCGAAACAGTATATTAACGTTTCACAGCTTTCAGAGGGCGAGAGAGAAAGAGAGACTAAAGATTGGTTGTGGCAGAGAGGGTTTGAGGACAAGTCATCTTCAGTGCATGGGCTCCTCCTCCAATAATGCCAAGTCAGCTGTAACGAAGTCATTTTTTTTTTTATCTTATCCACATCCGCTGCATCAATGCCTCTCTCTCCCTCTCAAACATAAATATTGACTGCCTAAAAATACCCCTTGTGGGATTTTTTCAGTGTGGCAATTAAGGTAACATTTGATTATATTTTTTGTGTTCTATTATCAATAAATAGAGAGGAAAATTATATTTTCGTTCCTAAAAATAAAAATATGTTTGGTGATGATCATTATTTTGTATTTGTTTCCTTTAATTTATTAAAATAGAAACAAATAAACAAGTATTTTTATAACTTTATTGTCGTCGTTTATTGTCGTCGTTGTTGTTTTTTTTTTTTTTTTTTTCCTTTAAGATAATAATTTCTTAGCCTAAACCCTAAAGCATAAATAAAAAACTAAATTTATCATCAGGTTTGATAAAGAATAAAAAAAAAAAAAAAATCAAATCACACCTCAAATTATAGTAAACATTACAAGAAAAAATTGTATTAGTGACGAATTTAGTAATGAAATCAAAATTCACCGCGAAAGAGTGATATTGGTGAGGAAGTTTGATTTTTACGCTAAAGCTCAGTGATTATTGATCATAATATAAAAACTTGCTCACTAAAAATTATTTTTAGTGACTAAATATAAATTTTTGTTTCTGAATTAGTTACAAATATATTCCCGTTAATTTTTCTTTGTTGGCAAGAAATAAAAAATTAGTAGTGACCCTTTTTTTTTGTTTTTTTTTGGTGGTTAAAAAATTAAGAGCATTTTATTTTATAGTCATATATTAAGAGATGATGTAGAAAAAAACTCAAATAAACAATTGTCCTAGCCTTTGAAAATCCCTATTATAAAAAAACCGAACCCTTTCTCTCTAGCTTCTCTCTATATCTCTTCTATCTTAGCCCCTGGTCACCATCGATCTATTCTACAATCTTCTGCTCGCCTTCGACAGTCTAGTGCCATCGCCCTCCTTATCGTCGTCTAGCCTTGCTGCCATGCACACCGGATGGTCCTTGGAATGCCCGAAACCCCGCCCTGCTTGCTGCCATGCTCACTGTTGACAACCCCTTTTCTTCCCATTTCTACCGGTCGCCGATATCTCTTCTCCCAGCTCGCCATTGCACTCTCTCTCTCTCTCTCGCAGTATTTATCAGATCTGAAAATCCAAATCTAAGATCTAGTTCTAGATCTGATAAGATCCACCTTCTTTCTCTCTCTTGCTCCTCTCTCTCAGCCTAAACACAAATTTGAATGAAATTTGAGTGAGCTGAAATACTATTTTGAAATATTGAGTAAACAATCATACATAATATTTGAATAGAAATTGAAATATTGAATGAATATTATGTCAACATTAACAGAGTGAAATATGTATTACTTTAACTTTTAAACACAATATGGATATGAGATTCAAATTTAATGATGTTCGAGAGTGAAATATGTTTTACTTGAATATTTTTGCGTAGTTAAAAAGTATGGTGAGATTCAAATCGAACAAGTAATATAGGGAAAGACGCACATAATAGAAATGAGATCAAACCTAACATTTTTAAGAGATTGAAAAGTGTATATCTAAAGACGTATTGCTTGAATATTTACGCATAGAATAGAAATGAGATCAATATATTTTTAAGAGATTAGAAAGTGTATTTCTAAAGATGTATTGCTTGAATATTTACATACAAAATAGAAATGTATCTTAATCAAACATTTAAGCGTTTGAAGATTTGTATTACTTGAAGTTTTACGCATTATTAAAATGTGAGATTTAAATCATAATTGTAATATAGGTAAGGTGTATTACCTGAATATTTACGTTAACATAAATGTCCTTCACCTTCACTAATTAAGATTTATGTTAATGTTTACGTATTATTTAAAGTGGACAAAAAAAAAAAAAAAAATATGATTATATAATTGTGTAGATTTTTTTCTGTAGGTTATTTTTATATATTTTGTTTCTGAATTTTTCAATTTGTTTTATGCTTCTGAGAAGAGATTTTGTAATGATGATGATTTTGTTGCAAATATGAGAAGTTTCATTACCGTTGTCTGGTTGTAGATGACAAAATAACATGATCTGTCAATGTGAGTAAAAAATTGGAGATAATATTAGCAATTTTTTTTACAAACTCTGTAAGAACTAAAAACTTAAATAATTGGGTCAAAAATTTATTTCCTAATTTTACCTTTGGGAGATAATATAATTAATTATCCTAAAATTAAATTGTATACCCACCAAATAATTCCTTACTAATTGTTAAAATATTAATAATATGTACCTCAAAAAATTAAAAAAATTAAAAGAAATTGGAATGTTGTTTTCGCGCCCTGCACTCCTTGTTCCATCAAAGTGATCCTATACATAAGGAAAGACTTTCTCTCCCGATCTCCATCATGTTCGGAAACCTAGCTGGTCGCACAGACCCAATTTGCTGCAAACCTCCTTACCGCTCCAATTCATCTGCCAAATTGATTCCACCTCCTCTCCTATCTCCTCCCAATTGCTCGTCGCTGCTGGTTCGCTAGTACTCCCATTGAAGCTGCAGTCCAACCCACACAATTCGTCTGGTATGTCTCTCCCTCCCTCTCTCAGTTAGAATGGAATTTTTTATTATTTTGTCGTTCTGTACCTGTAAATTAAAAGGGTTTGCGAGTTCTTGATCTAAACAACACACGGAATTCTTCTTTGTTTACTCGATGATAATTCTTGTTTATACAGAAATTTGATGAAATTTTTTTGCTGTGTACAAACGATAATAGCTTGAAAATATGGAAGTCGCAATGATGATTTTTTTTTTTTTTTTTTTCATTTATGTTTTCAAAATGTACCCTAAATTTGATATGAAAAAAATAAATAAATAAATCATTTTTTGTCTCCATTTAATGAGTCTGTAACTTGCTTTCTCAGGAAATTGTATGATTAGCTTATACTTCTTCCTCATCCTTGAAATCATGGTCTAGCTTTAGACTCTACTAAGGTGAGTTGGATCGTGAATTCATAAATCTAGTGGTCTTCTAGCCAAAGTGTTACATTTTAAAATCAAGGTCTGCCCTCAATCCGGGGTTTGGCTTCCCATTAACTTTGTACACACCAGGATTCCAAGGCAAAGGGACCATGTTTCAACAATTGGTCATTTGTGATGTTAAAAGCTATCTCGGTTGCATCTACAAATAGATTAGGATCTGGGGAAAATTCAAAAAGACGGTGTTGTTTTGGTCTTGTTCTTCCCTCAAACAATGCTTTATATCTATATCTGGTAGCCTTTGAAGTTAAGTATACTAATTCATTGAATTCAACGAAATAAAATCTGATTTCAAATGTTAATTCTAAACCATTTTTGTCAATTTTACAAATTTAGTTTCCAGTAACCGATTCTATACCCAAATTTTGATTCTAAACCTTTAGGCATGAGGTATGCACTAATATATACATATATATAAATATAATTATTCTACCTGTTGGCTATATTGAGGTGATCCTCTTGTGCTAAATTTCAAGTTGACTTTCGTAATGGAAGTTGGCGTCAAAGTTAAACATGTTTCTGATAAGATTTGCATTTAGATTTTTGGACTACAAGGGATTCCTCTAATAACCATTTAGTCTGTTGTTGTAGCTGTTTCTTGCATTCTGGTTTCTCTTGTATTTTGGTTTGTCTTTCTAGACTAGAAATTTGAACCTTGGTGGACAACTTTTAATTTTCATAGATGCACCTAAGACTGAATATTTATATTTTATACCTATACTTTTATTTAATTTCAATCAAACTAACCTTTTCTATTTACAACTCCCTACGACCCACCCCCTGCCCCCAACAAACGCTAAAATTCAAGCTTTCCTTATTTTTCCAGGATTAGATGATGAACCCTAGGTTTATTGATAACGAAAAATCAACAAATTGAGAGGGAAAATATGGGAATTTTATTGAAATCAAGAGACAAACAAACTCCCAGGTATTCGAGAGACCTGGTTCTCTCCCAGAGCCAAAGCTCAATATAAATTATTTCTTGATATCCTACATACTCTATTCTTCCCATTTTATAGCCTACCTCTTACCATACACGACCCCTCTCATACATGGTAATTATTAACTACGTAATAATGGCTGATGGAGCTTTCTTATTCTCATCCAACATCTTTCTCGAAATATTCCGTAAATCAAGGTAATTAGTAATGGTCATTTCCTTTCTTGAGACGTGCATATGTGTACTTAATTGGTGGTCTATCATTACTTGCCGCCCAAACTTTCTCTTTGTCCTCAAGGGGAAACTGAGGAAACTATTGCTGAAGGGTTTCAAACTTCTCCCAAGTGGCCTCAAACTGTGGTAAATCTTTCCATTGGATCAGGACTTCAACAAGGGTGGTACCACCATTGTCCAGATTGCGCACTCCAAGAACTTCAGCAGACTCTACTCGCAATTTTAGGTCAGGTGACAATTGTAGTGGCAAGAGGGGAGAAGAATTGGCCTCCCCGTGGGCTCGACAAAGCGGGGATACATGAAAGACTGGGTGGATAGATGAGTTAGGAGGTAAGGACAACTTGTACACCATTGTGTCCACACGAGCCAAAATTTCAAACGGTTCATAGAAACGCGGAGCAAGTTTTTCGTTGCGCCGTGTTGCTAAGGATTTTTGTCGATAAGGTTGTAACTTCACAAAAACTTTCTCCCCTACCTCAAACTCCTCCTCTCGTTGCTTTGCATCGGCCATGGTCTTCATCTTTTGCTGGGCACGTAAGAGATGCATTTTGAGCTTGTCTAACTGGGCGTCGAGCTTTTCCAAGAGCTTCTCTACCGAAGAGACGAAAGTACCCCCCTGTTTTGTATCGGATGAGGGGTGGCGGATCCCGCCCATAGAGTGCTTTGAACGGGGTACAATTAATGGTGTTATGGTACGTGATATTATACCAGTATTTCGCCCAGGCTAACTATTTGCACCAAACCCGCGGCTTTTCCGAGACGTAACATCGTAAATATGTTTCTAAGCAGCGGTTCACCACTTTAGATTGCCCGTCAGTTTGAGCATGATAAGCTGTACTACGCCGCAACTTTGATCCCTGTAGGCGAAATAATTATTTCCAAAAATGACTCAGAAAAACTCTATTGTGATCAGAGATGATAGTGTTAGGTATCCTGTGTAGGCGCATGATTTTTCGAAGGGGTAGCTCCGCCATTGTCTTAGCTGTAAACGAGTGTTTCAAGGGTAAGAAGTGGGCATATTTGGTTAACCTGTCCACTACCACTAGTATCGTATCCATACCTTCTGACTTAGGTAACCGTTCTATAGAATTCATGGTTAAATCTTCCTATACCTGGTTAGGTAAAGCCAAGGGCTATAGCAACCCTGCCGGTGTCATGGACATAGATTTGTTTCTTTGACACACCTCCCACTGCTACACCCACTTGGAAACGGCCACGTGTATGCCTACCCAAAAAAAATCAACGGTTATTCTCTTATAAGTGTGTTCCTCCCCGGAATGGACACTCATAGGAGATGAGTGATATTATTTCAGAATAAAGGGTAGCAGGGTGGAATTTTTGGGCAACATCAGACGCCCCTTGTAGCAAACCCGATCATTTGCTAAGGAAAATCCTGTGGCTCCCACTCTTCTTTGTTGCAGGTCACCCTTGACTTTTGTCAGAAATTCATCTCTATCAATTTCTCATTGCAATGTCTCCCAATCTAGCCATTGTATACCAACAAGCTGATTAACTCCGGAGGGGGCAGGACCCTCGACAATGCGTTAGCCACCTTGTTGCTCGCTCCTGGTTTATATTGAATTTCAAAGTTATATCCCAGTAGCTTGGCCATCCATTTTTGATAGTCCAGTGCCACGATTCGCTGCTCTAATAAGTGCTTCAAACTTTGTTGATCCGTGCGAACTATGAATTTCCTCCCAAGTAGGTATGGCCGCCATTTCTGAATGGCTAAGACAGTAGCCATTAATTTTTTTTCATAGATCAAACGTAGCTTCGCCCGTTGCCCTAGCACCTGGCTATGGTAGGCCACCAATCATTCTTCTTGCATCAGGAAGATACCTAACCCATACCCAGATGCATTGGTTTCAATGACAAATGGCTTGGCGAAGTCTAGGAGGGCTAAAACAAGAACCCTGGTCATAGCTATTTTGAGAGCCTCAACTTGACAAAGCTGGGATACATGAAAGATTGGGTGGATGGACAAGTTAGGAGGAAATGACAACTTGTACGCCACCGTGTCCACAAGAGCCATAATTTCAAGCAGTTCATAGAAACGCGGAGCAAGTTTTTCGTTGCGTCGTGTTGCTAAGGATTTTTGTCGATAAGGTCGTAACTTCACGAAAACTTTCTCTCCTACCTCAAACTCCTCCTCTCGTCGCTTCGCATCGGCCATGGTCTTCATCTTTTGTTGGGCACGCAAGAGATGCATTTTGAGCTCGTCTAACTAGGCGTCGCGCTCTTGTAAGAGCTGCTCTACCGAAGAGACGAAAGTACCCCCTGTTTTGTAATAGATGAGGGGTGGCGGATCCCGTCCATAGAGTGCTTTGAACGGGGTACAATTAATGGTGTTATGGTCCGTGGTAGTATACCAATATTCCGCCAAAGCTAACTATGTGCACCAAACTCGCGACTTTTCTGAGACGTAACATTGTAAATATGTTTCTAAGCAGCGGTTCACCACTTTAGATTGCCCGTTAGTTTGAGGATGATAAGTTGTAGTACGCCGCAACTCTGATCCCTGTAGGTGAAATAATTCTTTCCGAAAATGGCTCATAAAACCTCTATCGCAATCAGAGATGATAGTGTTAGGTATCCTATGTAGGCGCACGACTTTTCGAAGGAATAGCACCGCCACTGTCTTAGCTATAAACGGGTGTTTCAAGGGTAAGAAGTGGGCATATTTAGTCAACTTGTCCACCACCACTAGTATCGTATCCATACCTTTTGACTTGGGCAACCCTTCTATAAAATCCATGGTTAAATCCTTCGATACCTGGTTAGGTAAAGCCAGAAGTTGTAGCAACCCCACTGGTGTCATGGACATAGATTTGTTTCTTTGACACACCTCCCATTGCTGCAAGCCTGCACCCACTTGGAAACGGCCACGCACATGCCTACCCAAAAAAAATCAGTGGTTATTCTCTTATAAGTGCGTTCCTCCCCGGAATGGCCACCTATAGGAGATGAGTGATATTCTTTCAGAATAAAGGGTAGCAGGGTGGAATTTTTGGGCAACATCAGACGCCCCTTGTAGCAAACCCCATCATTTGCTAAGGAAAATCATGTAGCTCGCACTCTTCCCTATTGCAGGTTACCCTTGACTTTTGTCAGAAATTCATCTCTATCAATTTCTTGCTGCAATGTCTCCCAATCAAGCCATTATATACCAAGAAACTGATTTAACTCCGGAGGGGGTAGTACCCTCGACAATGCGTCAACCACCTTGTTGCTCGCTCTTGGTTTATATTGAATTTCAAAGTTATATCCCAATAGCTTGGCCATCCATTTTTCGTAGTCTAGTGCCACGATTCGCTGCTCTAATAAGTGCTTCAAACTTTGTTGATCCGTGCGAACTATGAATTTCCTCCCAAGTAGGTATGGCCGCCATTTTTGAATGGCTAAGACATTAGCCATTAATTCTTTATCATAGATCAAACGTAGCTTTGCCCGTTGCCCTAGCACCTGGTTATGGTAAGTCACCGGTTATTCTTCTTGCATCAGGACGACACCTAACCCATACCCAGATGCATCAATTTCAATGACGAATGACTTGGCGAAGTCTGGGAGGGCTAAAACAAGAACCCAAGTCATAGCTGTTTTGAGAGCCTCAAATGCCTCCATAGCCGCCGTATTCCACTCGAAACGATCTTTCTTCAATTGCTCTGCAAGTTGCAATCGACCCATACCCCTTGACAAACTTACGGTAATACCCCGTAAGTCCTAGAAAGCCTCGCAACTCTCGAATTGAGTGCTGTACTGGCCACTCGAGCAAGGCTTGTATTTGGGAATTGTCCACCTTTACGCTGTCGCTTGATATCACGTGTCTTAATTATTCCAAACGGGTACAAGCAAATGAGCACTTCTTGTGGTTTGCATATAGCCGATGCTTGGCGAGAAGCTATAAGACCACCGTCAAGTGGTGTGCATGTTCCGCCTACTATGACTGTACACTAAAATATCATCAAAAAATACTAACACGAAGTGACCAAGGTGTGGACGAAAGACTTGGTTCATGAGTGCTTGAAATGTTGCGGGTGTATTAATTTGCCCAAACGGCATGACTAAGAACTCGTAATGACCTTCGTGGGTTCTAAAATCCGTCTTGGGGACATCCTCGGGCCATACTCGGCTCTGATGGTACCACACCGTCGCTCCATATAACTCATCCAACAACTCCTTGATTACTGGTATGGGAAATTTCTCAGCCACGGTCTCCCTGTTCAGGGCACGATAGTCCATAGGACCGGGCTTGCAAATGGACTCACACTGGGTTGTATGATCTTGGCCGCCAACATTTCTCGTACTAATCGCTCAATCTCATCATTTTGCACCTGGGGGTAACGGTAAGGGCGTACGTTGATAGGCGAGGTCCTTTCCTTTAAGGTTATGGCATGCTCCTTTCAACGGAATTGTGGTAATTCCATGGTAAGCGCGTACGTTGATAGGCGAGGTCCCTTCCTTTAAGGTTATAGCATGCTCCTTTCCACGGAATAGTAGTAATTCCATGGTCATCTCAAACACTTCTTTGTAATTTTCCAATACTGCCTGGATCTCTTAGGGGATAGCAGCCTTCTCTTCTTTGATGACCCCTACAACGCCAAGCTCCACTACATACCCACCTTCTTTGTGTCTAATGGTACGAAACATGGCTTTGAGGGATACTCACGTTTTGTGCAGAGAGGGATCCCCTTGTAAACTTACTGGTGTATTTCCCATATTGAATTTCATAGAATGAGTCTTCCAATTAATGTGAGTCACCCCCAAAGTCTGTAACCATTGAATTCCCAAGATGACGTCAGTACTTCCCAGATCCAGAGGTAGAAAGTCCTCTACTATCTCTACCCCTTGTAAAACCAGACCTACTCCTCGACATATCCCTTGAGTTTTGGTGAATGAGCCTGTTCCCAAAATCATCCCGTAAGGTTCCGTAGTAGTGACGGGGAGCTTCAGGGCTGATACAAGCTCGTTGGAAATAAAATTATGTGACGCCCCACTGTTAATAAGTACGACCACTTTCTGTTTACTAATCTTGCTTGCCAGTTTGAGCGTCTTGGGCGAGGTAAGTCCCACCATTGAATTTAAGGACACCTTTACCACTTGAATTTTAGCTTCCTCCATTTCCACCAGTTTGTTCTCCTGTTCCTTTTCTTGAACCTCATCTTCCGCCGCTTGTGTCTCCGTCTCATACTCTTGGAGCAAAACCACTTGTAGTTCTCGCTTCTTGCAACGATGTCTTGGTGAATTTTTTTTGTCACATTTATAACAAAGGTCACGATTTTGCTTATAGCGCAATTTTGCCTTAGTTAATTTTCGAAATTCTCCCCCTTCGTGAGCCTTAGTTGGAACCGTGGTTTCCATTGTCATAGTGCTTTGTCCCATCAGAGTTTTGACAGGTGGGTAATTAGAGTGCCCAGGCCCACGTGAATAAGCGGGCCCAATTGAGGTTCGGTTACCCTTGAGCTCTAAATTTTTCGCTTCAATTTTCATTGCCAGGTCCATAGCACTTTCAAGCCTGTTTTGGCCGAATACCTTCAGCTCAGCCCTAATGTCACTCCGTAGCCCATTTATGAATGTGGACTCCAACACTTGTTCAGAGAGGTCTTCTAATGTTGAGGCCAATTGTTCAAATCTTCTTTTGTAATCCCTCACTGTTATACTTTGCCTCAGAGCCAGGAACTCCTTATATCGTGAGCCATTGGGAAGAGATCAGAACCGCAATAGGAGTTGCGATCTGAGTTCCTCTCAACTCAGGAATGACCTTCTCTTATTCTTCCATCCAAACCAGACCAAAGCTTCACCTTCGAAGCTGATGATGACCATCTCTAGCTTCTTTGCGTTGGTCAAGCAGTGCTAGGCAAAGTATCTCTCTGCCTTTAGTATCCAGCCGTCGGGGTTCTCTCCATCAAAGGAAGAGAGTTCGATTCTTCTAGGTTAAAGGTCCCATCGCGCGCAGCCTAAGTCTACTCTCTGCCATGGCTGCCGTTGGCGGCGTTGCTCGCCTGTTTCGGTACCCACGTCGGCGCACGTCGTTCGACAGCTTTGTGCCGTTGTTCGCAGTCATCGAACACCCATATCGTGTCGTCGGCGTTGTTCCTTTGCCCTGGTACCCTTGCCGACGCTGTCGCATGTCGTTTGACAGCCTCGCGAAGTTGTTCGCACTCGTCGGCTGTCTAGATCTCATTGGTGGCATCGCTCACTTGGTCTGGCACCCTCGCCGACGTCGGTGCACGTTGTCCCGCCGCCTTGCGATGTCGTTTGTGCTCTTTGTTTGCGCAGATCTTGTCATCAACTCGATTCTGGCCCTAGGCTTCACTTTCACGCGCTGTTTCGTTCTGAACCTTCAAGAGTTGGTCGATATTTTCAGCCAACGCTGCAAGTCCTTGCTCCAGATTAGATATTTTCATCATCTCCTTCTTGATTGCTCCTAACTCCTCCTGCACGGTGTTCACGGTTCCCTCTACCGTTTCAACCCTAGCATCCATCCTTGTCACAATAGGCCCAAAACTTGCTCTGCTAAATGATGAACACTAGGTTTATTGATAACGACAAATCAACAGATTGAGAGGAAAAAGATGTGAATTTTATTGAAATCAAGAGACAAACAAACGCCCAGGTATTTGAGAGACCTAGTTCTCTCTCAGAGCCAAAGCTCAATACAAATTACTTCTCGATATCCTATATAGTCTATTCTCCTCATTTTATAACCTACCTCTTACCATACATGACCCCTCTCATACAACATAATTATTAATTAGGTAATAATGGCTGATGGAGCTTTCCTATTCTCACCCAACATCTTTCCTGAAATATTCCGTAAATCAATGTAATTTGTAACGGTCATTTCCTTTCTTGCGACGTGCGTAGGTGTACCTAATTGGTGGTCTATCACTAGATTGCTATTTGCGCTTTTGGGATATAAAGTTGTGGCAACTTCTTTCTGTGGTATGCCGTTACACCTTTGTGCGGAAATAATTGCATAAACAACTTTGATGTTTTATGGTTTTCGGGAAAATACTTGTCCAATTCAGGATATTAGTCCAAGTGAGTGCTTCCTTAAACATGTTCTGAAAAAATTAGAATAAAATTAGTTAGATAATATGTCACATCTTTTTGTCGCCTCCAATGTTGAATTATGCTTGCAATTAATCAACTAGTTATGAGTACCAAGATTTATCATTGTCTTTATAAGATTTAATATACTTCATTTCATACTATTGATCTCAACACTGTTGTGATTGACCACGGCTTGAATTTTTTTCGAATTGATTATTTAATCTTTCTTATTTGGATATTTTCGTTGGGTGTCCAAGTTAGCATATAGTAGAATTTAGTTTTGGGTGTCCAAAATGTCCAAATGAGGTCTGTTTGGTGCGAAACTCGAGAGTTAGTGTCGTCCCGGTCACTAAGACTTGTAGAAAGAAACAAAAATGAATTTGAACAAGCGGCTTAGGATTTATGTGAACACATAGAACTTGAACATTTAAAGGAATTAAAAATAGGTTGGGTGTTCAAAATACCTAAACGTGATTCGATTGGACAAAACTCGGGGATTCGCGCTACCTCAGTCATTAGAACTTGTAGAAAGAAACAAAATTGAATTTGGATAACCAGATTAGAATTTATGCGAAAACATAGAATTTTAATCCTTAAAGAAGTTAAAAAGGGGTCGGGTGTACAAAATTCCAAACGTGGTCCGATTAGCGTGAAACTCTATGGTTAGTGCCATCTTGTACATTAAGACTTGTATGAAGAAACATAAATGAATTTGGATAAACGGTTTCAGATTTCCATGAAAAAATAAAATTTGAACACTTGAAAAAGTTAACAGGGATCGGGTGTCCAAAACACCCAAACATGGTCCAATTGATGTGAAACTTGAGGGTTAGTACCACCCCATTCATTATGACTTGTAGCAAGAAATGAAAATGAATTTGAATAAGCGGTTTAGGATTTATGCGAAAAAATAGAATTTAAACATTTAAAGAAATTTGAAAAAGGTTGGGAGTCCAAAACGCCCAAACAAGTCCTATTGGTTCGAAACTTGAAGTTAGTGTTGCCTTGTTCATTAAGACTTATACGAAGAAACAAAAATGATTTCTGATAAGCGATTTAGAATTTATGTGAAGAAATAGAATTTGAAAACTTAAATTAAAAAAGGGTTGGGTGTTCAAAACGTCTAAAGGGGGTTCAATTGGCGCAAAACTCGAGGATTAGTGTTGCCCCATCTATTAAGACTTGTACGAGGAAACGAAAATCAATTTGGATAAGTGGTCTACGATTTATGCGAAAAAATAGAATTTGAACACTTGAAAAAATTAAAAACAGGTTAGGCATCCAAAATGTCCAAATAGTGTCCCATTGGCACAAAACTCTAGGGTTAGTGCTACCCCATCTATTAAGACTTGTAGGAAGAAATATAATTGAATTTGGACAAGCGGTTTAGGATTTATGCAAAGAAATAGAATTTGAACACTTAAACAAGTTAAAAAGGAGTTGGTGGTTCAAAATGCTAAAACAGGATCCAATTGGCACGAAATTCGGTGGCTAGTGCCTTTCAGGACATTAAGACTTCTAGGAAGAAACAAAATTTTATTTGGAGAAGCGGTTTAGGATTTATGTGACAATATAGAATTTGAACACTTAAAAAAATTAAAAACAAGTTGAGTGTGAAAAATGCCTAAACGAGGTCCAATTTATGCAAAAACTCGAGGGTTAGTGTTGTCCCATTCATTAAGACTTTAATAAATTTGGTTAAGCGATTAAGATTTTATTCAAAAAAAAAATAGAATTTGAACATTTGCACAAGTTAAAAAAATAGTGGGTGTCCAAAACGTTCAAACAAATCCGATTGGCACAAAACTCGAGGGTTGGCGCCAATCTCTCCATTAAGACTAGTAGAAAGCAACATAATTAATTTTGGATAGGTGGTTTAGGATTTTTGCAAAACAATGAAATTTTAACACTTAGAATTAAAAATGGATTGGTATCTGTACTTTTTTTTTTTTTTTTGGGTAATTCTGTTATGCTTTGTTCTACTCTGTTATTTCTTTTTTGTTCTTTTATTTTATGTTCTGAAAAACAGGGACAAAAGAAAAAAAAAAAAAAAAAAAAAAAAAAACCCTAAATTAAAGAGAACAGAATTGAACAGAAACTTTTCATTTTTTTTTATTTTTTTTTTTTAAAATTATGTTTTGTTTTCTATCCAATTTCTTGGTTTTTTCTTTTATTCACCCATATTCCCCGATTTCCAAATTTCTATTTGAAAGGCCTTTGTTTCCAGATTTCTATTTTTGTTGACAAGAAGAATGCTTGGAACAGAAACACTAGTTTATGTTTTTAAAAGTATAATCTTTATTGATGTCAATTTCTTTAAAAATGATTTATTGATGTTAATTTGTTTGAGCAATAAGCAGATTATTCAACTCATTGATCTATCTTTGATTATAATTTGCAGAAATTGACATCAATAAAGATTCTTTTTGTAAAAAATTAAAATTGGAATAACAAAATTGATTTATTGACATCAAAAAGTAACTGGAATAAAAAAAAAAAAAAATTGCTTTAAGGAGGAAATTGACATCACTGAATCCATACATTATAAAAACTGATTTGTTTATGATGCAGATTAATTGTTCATTTATCGAAAATTACAAATACTATTTTTGTGCAAGAGAAAATATTTGATACAATATTTTAGTTTTTTGTTTTCTTTTTCTTTTTGACTATAATGGGATTGTTTTAATTATATCTATCTGCACTTTTTTTATGCACTGTTTAAGAATTAAAAATAAAAATAAAAATTTATATAGTTTAATATTATTTAAGTTATATGAGATTTAACTGAAACATGTTTGACGAGGGGAAATTTGGCCATAAGATACCAATGCGCCATGTGTCCTCGGACGCACAACTGGCCTGAGAATTTTAGAATCGGTCAGTCGGGCAAGCCCATCTACATGCCCGCTCCGGGTCGCTATACCCGCTTCTGGTCATTATATCCGTTCCGGATCTCCATACCCGCATCTGATTTCCACGTCCGTTCCAAACCTCCATGCTCATTCTGGGTCATTCCTCTTGTTGGGCTTTGTGTTGGCCCACGATCTCTAGCCCTATTATTTTGAAATTTCCTATTTTTTCTCAGCAGCATCCATGGCCAATATTTGGTTTCGTCGTTTTTCTCTAAAAGGTTAACAACTGTACTTGGTTGCGTGTTGCTCCGTTATTGTTCATTACTGTTACAATTTTCTTCTCCACTCACCTGTTACCATTTAAGGGTGATATTATCATTGGGGACTGCAACATCTTTCTTTGTAGCCAGAGAAATTTTTGTCGTTGATGATGTTTCCGTCGCCTGATTCTTCGATGTATTTTCATTGTCTGGCTTTAATGGATAGTTGTAGGGACAATATTCTGCATTATGATTGACTCCAACAATTTTGACATAAGGCATGTAGACCATCATATTCTATTTTGTATATTCTTCCTCAGAGCTCGTAGTGTGGGTTTAAAGGCTGGTTAAGATCTATTTCTATACAGATTTGCACGAACTTTCCACGTATTGAAGCTACCGTATTGCCATCCATCTTGATGGGCTTTCCAATAGCCTTCCTTATAGTTTAAAGCATCGACACGTCATAGTGTTCAACAGGAGTTTCGATAGCCTGACTAAGATAGAGGTCTTGGTCTCTACGACTTCGCTAGGGTGGAAATCCGCCTCCCATTTTCTCATCATCAAGTAATGGTCAAAGATGGTCCACGGTCCCTCTGTTAGGATTTTATGAGTGTCGGATATCCTCTCACACTTGACTAGGAAATATCCATGGTTGAGATTAATTATTTCCCATTCGCTTTGCAACTGCCACAGCTTTGGAGGAGGTGGTGCAGAGATGAGATAAAAGAAAAAGTAAAGGAACAAAAAGAATAAATGAATAAAAATTTTAAAAATGTAAAATTACAAAAATGCCCTTAATGAGAGGGTCATGTGAAACGCACATGCGATTTTCCATCCGTTTTTAAAAGGTGTTAGCGAATTGTCATTAATTGCCATGATTAAAATATTTTAGGGTGTCATGTGTTGAAATTGAATTCACAGGAACCAATCTAGGATTAGGGTCTAACTTCAGGTGTGCAGAGTGTGAAAAGCTCTTAAGTCTATAGAAGACTTGGCATTATATAATTTATTGAGAATGATAAAAATTCTCATTGATATTTTGCTAAATTTTGTTTCAATGGCAATCAAATGACAATGTGTCATAGGCAATCTGGCAAAAATCCTAAATTTGAGAGTTGAGAATTAATGTACGTAATTAACTCTTTTAAGAAGTGGAAACCACCACTAGACCCCCGAAAGTACCAAATAATGATCGACGAGTTAGGTAAGGTGGGGCAGTCCTTTCTTTCCGTCTTCATTTTCACTCACATCGTATTACGTCACATGATTAATGGGGCGGGCTTGGTGAGACGCATTTCTGGGGACAAGTAACAGATTTCCAAAGTTCGAGAGACCCACCTTTTGTATGAATAAGCAGACAAAATTATCAAATCTCGTGGTTCTTGTATTTGCTCTCGCCCTTTTTGTGTACTAAACTAAATTATAATATTTCATCTCTCCATAATTAATTATCTCAAATTGATTAAATATATTCTATTATTTCTCCCAAACTAATTTTCTTCTTGATTATACATTTAAATTTTTTTAAAAATATACATAAAAAACATTTTTAATAAAAACAATATAATAATTTAAATAATACCTAAAATTTTGTGACAATTGACAAAGGACGTGGGAGGGAGTCAAAATAGAGAAGTGTAAAAGTTTTCTTTAAATGATCAGGATAGTGAAATCTAGATCCTCAAAATTTGTCCGACAGACAACTAGATCTCTAATGATTTGGTTTTGTTAATAATTTGTCCCCTTCTATTTAGTGAAAGTCAAAAAATGATAATGTCAATTAATATTTTCTGTAAATTTTCCTTATTACCCTATAATCAAAAACTAAATGTTCCGTAGGTTAAAATAAGGACCATCTACAATATATTTATGGTTTTAAATATAATGATATATTCAAAACAAGGACCATTGAATTGGCTCAGAGTTAATCTTAGCCGTCCATCTTACAAAACCCAAAACTAACTTATAAAACCCATGTAAGAATAAAATTGATCCTAGATGTAGAATTGATTAACTAAAAGGATCAAGGGAACTCAAAAAAAAGTTCAAGAATTTTATCTCCGGCCATTGATGCTTTCAATCACAAATTCACTATTTATCTCTTGTTTTTGGCTCATCTAAGATCTAAGAATAGTGTATTTCGTTGGAATGAAGTGTTTGAACTTAGGGATCAAAATCTCTATTTATAGTCAACCTTCCATCAACCTTTAATGATCATTCTTAATATTATCATAAAAATGGTTACAAAAACATAAGAAAACATTTGTAACTTGAGTTTTAATGTAAAAACTTAAGAAAACATTTGTAATTTAAGCTTAAATGTGGACAATAAATACCAAAAACTAATTTAATATAATTTTTTTTTTTTATATTCTCCCACTTGGTCCACATGATTAAATTATTATTTTATTAATAAATAAATACATGAATCATGGTGACAAGTCCTCTAATAACGAGTACTGTTTTCCATGTATTACAATGCATTTAATTTCTTAAGTTCACTACAAATTTGACAACTTTAAATGATGAATAAACCCTATGTTTATTCTTGGTTCTACATATGAATTTTCTCAAATAAAATTAAGGTGCACATGAATATGAGAAACCATAATAATAAATAAGAGTTTCATTCGAACATTGTATATACAACTACATATTGGAACCAAGTCCCATTTTCTCTATATGATTCTTGAATTTCAATGGTGGCATACCCTTAGTCAAATGATTAACTATCATCAATTCAGTATTGACATGCCCAGTGACCACTTTCTTTTCTTTAACACGTTCTCTTATGGTTAAGTACTTAATGTTGATGTGTTTACTTCAACTTCTACTTTTGTTGCTCTTAACCATAAAATCAGCAGCTGAATTGTTGCAGTATATTCTCAATGGCCTAGAAATAGAATCCATAACTTTAAGCCCACATACGAAACTTTTTAACTATACACCATGTGAAGTAGCTTCAAAACAAAAAACCAACTCAACTTCCATAGTGGAAGTACCAGTAAAGGACAGTTTGGCATTCTCCAAGATACAAACCACCAACCATTATGAAAACATATCTTGATGTTCATTTACGCGAATCAACTCAACCAATAAAGTCTAAATTTGAATAGCCGATTACTTCCAGATTGTCTGTTCGCCAATACATAAGCATGTAGTTTTTAGTTCCTTAAAGGTACCTCATCACTTTCTTCGCAGCTGTCTAGTGGTATATACTTGGGTTACTTTGATATCGTCCCAACATTCCTACAACAAATGCAATGTCAGGCCTTGTACAGACCTAAGTATACATCAGGCTTCCAACAACATAAACATAAGGAATGTTTTTCATTTGTTCCATTTTCGAAATCGTTTTTCGGGTATTAATTGAAACTACCACCATTCACAATGGAAGCTACACTTGGTGAACAATCCTTCATCCGAAATCTTTCTGAAACTTTATTGATATTGGTTTCTTGAGACAGACCCAAGATGCCTCATAATCTGTCCCTATGAATCTTAATGCCAATAACATAAGATGCCTCGCCCATATCATTCATATAAATTTTTTTAGAGAGGAATAGTTTTACCTCATGTAGAAAACCCTTATCATTAGTTGCAAGCAAAATATAATCCGCGTATTAAACAAGAAAACAAATCTTACTCCCACTTTTTGATATATACATTGATCTATAGGATTTTCAACAAATCAGAATGAAGAAATTACTCCATAGAATTTAAAATACCATTGACAGGATGCTTGTTTTTTAAAAATCCACAAATAAAACCCTAATTAGATCAATGGGTGCCCAAAACACCAAATTCGCTATGAGCACACCCTCTAAGGTAGGAGAAAACATAGGATTCTTCTAGGAGAGTGTCCATAGACAATTGGGAGCTTTCCAAGAGCGTTACTATAAATGGGGAACGTTCAATAAGAATCTTTTGGAAGGATTTTCACTCCATACCATATATAAGAAGCTAGAGAATATCATCATTACACCCTAAATTAGTAGCCGCCCATCAATCAAATGTCATTAAAAGCCATTAAATGCTTTCTGATAAGACTGTGCATCCATGAATGCGTAGGAAACATTTTGTCTATAAAGTGGGGCAATTTTCTTATGGGCCATACACTGGTTAAAGTGTTCTCTCTCTCAAAGTTCAAAAAATATCTCAGGTTCTCCTTAATCCCTAAGATTTTTCACCTCTCAAACACCTCCAAAAATCTCCTAAAAATCCCTTAAAGATCATCTTGACACTCTTTCACAAAGAGTTCAAAAATCCTCACAAGAACAACCTACCAAAGAAGAAAAAAAAGAAAGAAGGAGAAGAAGGTAATATACTTAGGGAAAGACCACTCCCTTCCCTAAATTAGGTAAGTTTTATTTAACCTCCCTTTTGTTTGTATTTTTGTTTTCTTTTGGTTGTGTACATATTATTGTTTTCTTGTGTTAAGTACAACAAGAAACTTTTGGTGTGCATAGCATTTTTGTCTTTTGTCAAGAAATACAAGAAATCAAACTCAAAGAACCTAAAATAAGCTAACTGACTACGGACAACTAACTACTAACTACTGAATATTTATTTTTCCTACTCTGCGTCTTTCTGTGTTTTAGCCTAGATCATGCCTGACATTAAGTCTCACGTCATGGACTGACACTATTTTTCTCTTTTTTACCCTAGATCATGGACTGGCCCTACATTTCAGATCATGCACTGACACCCTATATATATATATATATATATATATATATATATATATATATATATATATATATATTCTTTTAATAACAAAAGTAAACAATAACATTAACTTTGCCTAAGCAAGTCCGTTTGGTTTTAGCTTTCTTAACAAGAATCAAACGTGTATATCATTACCTTTAATGTCATGTTTTGTTCTTATTTTTCTTAAACAAACAAAAAATAAAATAAAAAAAATGAGTTTTACATAGAAAGTTTTCTTCATGATAAGGACTTTGTGTTTTACTCTAAGAAAAATAAACTTCAGTGTTTTTTTTTTTTTTAAATGATCTTTAAGTTTCTTCTTGACAAAGGGATGCCTTTAAAATGTATTTTCTAAACTTAAATATCTTTAAAAAGTGTTCTTCTAAAATTAAATGTCTTTAAGAGGTATTTTTTTTCCTAAACTTGAATGTCTTTAAAAGGTATTTTTCAAAATTTAATGTCTTAAACAAAACCATTTTCTAAACTTCATGTCTTTTAAAAAGATTTATTTATTATTTTTTTTTAACGTCAAGTCTTTAAAAAGTATTTTCCCAAAATTATTCTACAAGTTGTCTTTAAAATTTTTTTTTTCAAAAAAATGATTTTTTGTAACAGGTTATTATGTAATTTTTTTTTTCCAAAAGATATCTTTAACATTTAATTTGTTTTTATTTATTTTTGTTCAAAATAGGGGTTAGGAGCAAAAATGGTCGAAAAACGAGAAAATCGGTGGAAAAACGATCGAAATGATCAAAGTTTCAAAATAGCAGTTTCATCGCTGTAATGGTCATCCCACCGCTACAACGGTGAAACAACAGAGAGTTCAGAAACCTTCTAATCGCTGCAGCGGTGAAAAAACAGAAAGTCTATCGACATGCCCATTGTTGCAGCGGTGAATCTACCACTGCAGCGGTCAATGACCACCTATTTTAGATATTTTCTAGATATTTTGTTTTTGTTCCCTTTTTGTTCCTGATCCGTTCTGATTATTCTAAGAACACCTAGGGAGTGTTTTTAAGTGTTCTAAAAGGAGCTTTCAACCAACCAAGATGAGAAACTTGATTGGAGAAGAAGAAACAAGATCGGAGCGGTTTTTATGGACGCCACCTTTAGACTATTCTTCCTTGTTTCTCTCTTTATTCTTAACTCGTTTTTGGTTGTTTGAACATGTATATATTGTTTATCAGTGAATATATGGTTATGGCCAAGAGCTGAATACTGATTATCTATGTGATTGATATAGTTTATTAATATACGTGTTTTAAGTAAATCTTTGTTTCGTTATCGGTTGTTCATTTGTATTCGATTGTGTTTACCGTTCTTCCACTTTTATATGCTTGTTTAGATATATTGAGAATATGGGGTTTGACACTCAGGAGAAGTAATCCCGAAATCGGACTAGAGTTTAAACATAACGTGACGATCTAATGACCCGGGAGGACGTTAGAAAGTATGCAATCCGTGAGGTTGGGGTGAGACTCATGTGACCAAGTGTCCTATAGACGCTCGAGGGGGACTTCGACGTTGACACGAAATCACATATTCATTCACTTTATACTCAGCAAAGGTAGTGAGTGAGATTTCGATACCTAGATTGTTGGATAATTTGAATGACGTTAATGTAAACTAGATTGGATCAAACACGTATAAGTAAACGAAGTTAATCCTTATATAATCTATTCCTATATAATATGTTTAGTATTACAGTTGAATTAATTGTTAATTTAGTATATTAATTATAAAAACAAAAACCCTATCTTTATCGTCTAAATAAAGTTCGGTTATGATAATCGTGGTACTTAGCAATAATTTAATCCAATCCCTGTGGATACGACAACCCTTCTCATTCACTATTCTATAAAACTTGACCCGTACACTTGCGGTGAAAGTAGCGACGTAATATTCCGCTATTAGTACTCGACTTCTCAAGAAAGTCAAGGGACTTCTCGGGAGATGCGCCTTGAAACAGGGCTGAGGAAATTTCGTGATTGTTGACATCTCTCTAGTTTTGACTAGACCAACTTGGGCCTCCTACGTACCTTGGTGGTATACCAAGGTCAGGTCGAAGCGCAATTTACTGGGGATGGAGTAATTTTGTATAAGGTGATGACCCAACCTGTAAAGGTTTCACGTATCCTGGTGCTTGCCAGGACTTAGGTCAATACCTAATTCTTTCTTTGGCTAGTTAAAGTCTAGTATGGTCAGATCCGAATTGGTGGGTTATTGTTATGTTTGGTCTGGTTAAATCCCAACTAATTAGGGGATTCATTATTGAGAAGCTCTGCGGGGGTCGTATGGTTTGATGCAATTTCATGAAAGTTTTTAGTGTTCATGACGTGATTCAATCCTGATTGATGTGGGATTTTTGTCAATGGTGACCCAAGAAGGTTTCGTCCTTGTCTTGGGTTTTGTTAGGAATCAGATTGGACATAGTTTTCTGATTTGAGCATCGTCTATTGTTTGGTGAACAAAGAAAGTGTATATATCTTTTGTTTTGGACAGTCAACGGACTATTCCTCGAGATGCGCCCTGGTCTAGGGCTGAGAGAGCGTCATAAAGATGATAGTTGTCTCTCCGTTTTTTTATTTTGACCGAACCCACTTGGGTTTCTTACGTTCTTTGGTGATCTACCAAGGCTCTGGTTGAAATGCTACTGGGTATTTTTGTTTTACAAAGTGAATCTGATTGATACTTAGTTTAATGTGCATGAAAGTTTGTAGCTTAAAGGACGCGACCAAACCTTGTAAAGGTTTCCTATGTATCTCAGATAATTGAGAATCAGGTCGGCACGTAGTTCATCGCACATAGTTGGGATTTTGTCAACCAAACCCGCAAGGGTTTCCTACATATCCCGGGCGTTGCCGGGAATCATGCTGAGACGTAGTTCCTGGGGTTTTTGATAAGTTTGAATTTGTTAACTGAACCCGCGAGGGTTTTCTACATATCCTGGGTGTTTCCAAGAATCAGGGTGATACGTAGTTCCTAAGTCTTTCGATGAGTCTAAATTTGTCAACCGAACTTGGGAGGGTTTCATACGTATCTCAGGTGTTGTCGGAAATCAGCCTGATACATAGCTCACTTTGTTCATTATGATTGAGGTATTTGTTTCTCGTCGTGAGACGAAATGGACAATGTTTCCATAAGAAAAGCATGGATAAGATGAAATATGCCTAGTCATGGATAGGATGAAATGTGCCCTAGTCATAGACTGGGGCGACAACTGAATAAGTTATGTTAGGGAATCTGATCCGATACTTCTAATTGTGCGATTCGTGATTATCGATAGTGTGAAATATGCCCCAGCCTACGGGATGGGGAGGAGGCTAATTAGGTACAGGATTGTGAAGCTAAATTAGTCTTTCTCGCTGCTTGTCAGGGTGACAAATTCGAGATTTTACTAATTAGATCCCAAAATACACCTGACCGAAGGATTTATTATTGTTTTGTTTTTTAGATTGTGAGGTTTAGTCTTTCCAGGAGTTGATCTGTTGGTATATCATGTTGTTTGTGCAATTTTATAGTAAGGATTCGACTGGAAAATTTAGCTATCAATTTACTTTATCGTAAAACGAATCGATTTGATCACGATACAACCCTTTTGATTTGATGCCCATCCAATTTGATGTTAGTCATGATTTGATGTTTTCTTTTCCAAAACTTGTGATGATGCGACTTGAAGCCTTTTGTCGATGCGTAAGACATCAACTCAGGCACATCTTCCAATACATCACGCGTCTCGAGGTAAATTTGATTCTTTTTTTTTTTCCCTTATAAAATTGGCTTGAAAACAAAATTCTAAAAATTGCAAAAAAATCATTTTTAATGATAACAAGGCCCGGGCACTATTTCTACATCCCTGCGCATTGGCCCATGCACAGGGATGTCTTTGTATTACAGACAGGCCACTGGCATGCTTGGTATTTCAGGAAATAGAAACAGAACCAGGAGCAAGAACAATAACTTCGTAGGAACTCTTGCAGTTTCTCACTTCTTCCTCATTTTTCTTCTGTTTTTGATCCGTTACGAGGTATGTGCATGTTGTAAAGATTGTTTTCCACTTGTTCTTCATGTGAAATGGTTGTAATCAAAACCATGAACTAGGGTTTTATCATTTTTGAAAAACCCCATTTTCTCGTGAAAATGTAGGCGGTGATTTTGCATTTGGAGTTCATATATCACATGAAATGCATGATTTCGAGTTTATTTCATGTTTTAGATAGAAATAGGTAGTGTTTCTCCCTAGTCCAAATGAGGTGGCCTTTTTATTTTTTAGTTTTTGATGATGTAGTTTTTTTTTTTTTAATTTATTTACTTTTTTGAATTCCCATGCATAATTGTTGTGTTTAATCATGTTTAGGAGATAATTTGGAGATTAATCTTGTATACAATGCATTAACATGTAGGGATAAAAAATCTTGCATATTTCTTGCCCAATTTTTTTTTTTTTTTTTTTTTTTTTTTTTTTTTTTTTTTTTTTTTAAAGCATGTAGGGAAATGCTAAGTGCATGTTTGTCTTTAGAGATGGATTTTGATTTCATGTTGTTGATTCATAGGTTTTGATGGGCAATTAAGTGTTGATATTTTTGGTGGAATTAATGTGTTTGTTGGGTGTTTCAGAAAAAAAGTTTCATTTATTTGATTATGATGAAGACATCATGAAGAACAAGTAAAGGGTGCAAAGATGAAAGCAATGAAAAAATGAAGAGTGTTGAAAATTTTGAAGAAATTAGGTGAAACAACTCAATATTCTTATACTTAATGCAACCTAAATTAGGATCACACACGACACCATTAAATGGGTTATGTTTTTGTAGAGTTTAGGATCCTAATTGTTGACTAAACTTGTTAAAAAACCAATAGTTGCTAAAGCAGCTCCTCAATATCACCATCGATATCGTACTCCCGTACGAAATAATGATTATCTGAAGAAACGTACTAACAATGCTAAATGTTTTTATTGTGGGAAGCATGGTCATTTTGAGAAAATTTGTTATTTATTGCATGGTTACCCTATCGGATTCAGAAATAACTGGATATCAGAGAGATAAATTTTTTATGCAGGTACTAATCGGAGATTCAACCAATCAATAGGATACAATGAATACTACGTGTCAAGAAAGGAGTCCAAATTCAATACCCCAATGAGGAAGAATCAATATTTGCAAACTAGAAAGTTAAAAAAGCAGCAAGTTCAATACATGAAATCAACTGATACTTATCCTCAACAAATGACGAGAAATCAATACCAGAGAAGGACCATGTATAAAGCAATAACAAAGTAGAATGAGGAAAACCAACTTAAAGCACCGTAAAAAGGCAAGAAAAGAGCCAATGCAGGTAAGAAGGAAATCAATGAACAAATAGAGAAAAGAGCTAATGCAAGTAAGAAGGAATTCAAATTGACAAATCAAGCAAAAGAAAATATGGTGGATTCAAAGGAAAACAAGCTTGAAATTAATAATCCACCAAAAGTACACACACCAATTGTTCCCAAGGACGATCTAGGTATGTCAAATTTTCTGAAAATCAAATATGTTAATTTTGTTTGGGAGATCGATGCTTCACATTCCTTAAATTATATATCTATGATATTTGTGTATGTGTGAGTGTGTAGGTGTGAAAATATTATAAATAATATGTGTGGATAAAAATAAGAGGTAAAAATTGAATTAGTTGATCAAATAGGGCAAAAAATGCACAAAAGGACAAAAGATAACCTGTCGGTCAACCGACAGGAATAGAGTCTGCAATATGCAGACTCTGCATTGGTCGGTTAGCAGACTAAGAACATCAGGTCAACCAACTGTTACATGATTTATATCCCTAGCCTCTTCATTTCACCCCTAATTCGGTTTTGAAGCCCTCTCTTTCTCTAAAAACCCTTCATCTCCTAAGAGTTTTTCATCCAAAATCTTCAAGATATCATCACGTTTTGGCTTAGATTAGAAGATTAAGGGATTGGATCAATCATTCGGGAATCGAAAGCTTCATTATAAGGTTGGTTTTTTATCTCTCTCTAGGGTTTTGGTAGATTTGTTCTGTCTTGTTAGATCTTTGTGTGTTAAATCAGTTATTGAACTCTCTATTGATAGAAAATGCCTAGAGTCAAGAGACCTTTCCTGGGAAAACCTAAATATGACAATATCCATTTTGAGATCAAGGAGGATGAAATCTTTGTTTTAGTTCTCTGTCCCCAATTTTTGTGATGTCAAAGGAGGAGAAATGGTTTGATGTTTAAACAAGTTAGATAATGTTTAAGAATTTATTTGTGTAAGCATTGCTTTGATTAATGAGAGATCTAAGTCGAATTAGTGATATTAAGCTTTATTGAATATCGTTATCGTTATATTTTTTTTAGGTTTATATTGAACATTTGTTGAACTATTTAAATTTTGTTTTCATGATTATGTTGATATGAGTTAAATACCTGTCCTCATATTTAGGGGGAGTGAGGTTACATTTTTGTTTTGAAGAAAATATCAAAGTTAATTGTCATCATAAAAAAGGAAGAGATTGTTAATCCCTAGGTTTTGATGGACAATTAAGTGTTAATACTTTTGGTAGAATTAATGTGTTTGTTAAGGCCCTATTTGGTTAGTGTTCCCAACCAAACCCAACCTAAAAATTTTGGGTTTGATTTTTGGGAACGCGTTTGGCAAACACAAAACTCAACCCAACCCAACCAAAAAAATAGGAATTGATTCTCAAAATCCTAAAGAAACCAGAACAAAAAAAATTATTTTTTTGTGCCCAAAAAACTCAACCCAAAGTTCTCAACTTCCGTCTTCATCTGCCGGCCGACCACCACCACCTGCCGCCGCCGGCGACCAACCGCCGTCTCCGGCCACCGTCCGGCGACCGACCGCCATCTCCAGCCACCGTCCGGCGACCGACCGCCGTCTCTGGCCACCGCCGGCGTCGGTGCCGGCGTCCGGCCACCGTTTGACACCGCCGTGCCGTCGGCGCAGCCACTAAACACAAAAAATAAATAAATTAGTTTTAGGATAAAATTGTTACCAAACACATTCTGTTCTCAGCACAAAACAAAAATTGTCATTACCAAACGCAATTCTGTTCCCAAAATTCTGAACCCAACCCAATTTAACTCAACCCAACCTATTCCAGTTAGGTTAGAAAAGTGGAAACACTAACCAAACGCCACCTAAGTGTTTTAGAAAAAAGAGTTCCATTTATTTGATTATGATGATATCGAAGATATAGTGAAGAACCAGTAAAAGGTGTGAAGATGAAAGCAATGAACAAATGAAGAGTGCTGAAAATCTTGAAGAAATTAGGTGAAAACAACTCAATATTTTTATACTTAATGCAGCCTAAATTAGGATCATACACGACACTATTAAATGAGTTATATTTTTGTAGAGTTTAGGATCCTAATTATTGATTAAATATGTGCTTCTTGTGTGAAATTGAAAATAAAAATTGATCTTGGTGAAAATTATGATTAAAATATAGAAAGTTGAATTTAAGGGTTAAGTTAGTCAACAGAGAAAAGCAATCGGTTAATTGAAACAAACCAATGGATTTTGGAGCGAAAATTGGTGAAGGAAATGACCAACCATCATTAATCGGTCAACTGATCAGAAATGATCGATCAACCGTTTGAAACAGTGGGGTTTTTGGAGAAAAATTTGAAGTTCCTGATACAATTGGTTAACCGACCAAGGGCGATTAGTCAACTAATGGGCTTAAGGGTGAACAAGTGGAAGTTTTTGAACCAATCGGTCAACCGATTGGGAGGTAATCGGTCAACCAACTGTGCTAGAACTTGGCAGAAAAACTCCTTGAACCAATCAGTCAATCGACTGGGGTCTTGGGTTTGGCTTGGTTTCTTTGTTGAATCAATTGGTTAACTGATGGCCAAGGATCGATCAACTGGCTGTTTCGGTTAAGATTTTGAGAAACTTGGTATTTTCGTAAAAAACTAATCGTTTTTTTATGATCCGAATGGAGAATTTGGTGGGATGTGAACGTACTGAAGATAAGGTACATGTATTTTTATATCTCTATTGATTGGATCTACATAATTAAAGATTCTATCAATTTAAATAGTTGAATACTTCCTATCTTTGCGATTGATAATTGAAAAAATATTTTATGGACTTATTTGAGATTTTTGTAAGTTATTTTTATGTAAATTACATCGGAATTGAATGATTATGTTATATGGGGTCTAAGAGTGCCTTTTAGAGATATATCTTTTGAAACGTAGCCATTAGAGGGCTGGATATCAATATATATATATATATAAACCTGCGAAAATTGGATGAGATATATCAAGAAAAATAAGTTTCTATGGTTTTCTAAGAGTTATCATTCTGCTGATATTTTTTAAGAGAGATTTTGAGTTAAATTTTTTGATCTAAAGCGCTGATTGATTTGGCATCACCAACTTGAGCTATCTTGCGATTCTGTTTTCATTCTTCAGTGTTTTCCGGGTGAGATCTTTCTAAGTTATTGTTATCTATTTTGGTTTCATATTACTATTGATTTCTTGGATTTAAGATCGTTAGAAAATCGTTTTCAAATTTAAGAGCACAAAAATCTTTTTAAAATGATTTTGTGTGTTTATCTGATTAAGTTATTTAATTTGTACTACCCACACTTGTTTATTAATCATATATTCATTTGCTTCACATTGAATCTATGATGTGGTAAATTTCGAGACATTAATTGAGTATAACTTAATTGAGGTAGTAAAAGCTCCTTGTGGGAAAAAACTTTTTTTTTTTTTTTTTTTGTTTGTATTTGTGAGTTTAAGTGAATTAGACATGATTGGGCTGGCGTCTAGTCAGTGTAGCTAGGTTTCAATCTTTTCCGGTGAAAAAGATTGAGGTTTAATCTTTTTCCTAAGTATAAAAAGGTTGGGTTATTATTTTCCTTGAAAAGAATTAGATTTTGATTCTTCTGGATTGAATTAATTTTGAGTGAATTGTAAATGTTCAATTTTTACCTCGAAAAAAGGATACTTGTGAGAAGTTGTGAGGTTCTGATTCTTTCTATAATAAAATTATGTTAGTCTTTAGCTTGGTGAAAAGATAAGGTTCTTCCTTCGCCTGAAAAAAGAGAAATTGTTAAGGTTGATTCTGAGTTTGGGAAAAGAATCGTTGTAAGGGTTTGGTTTTTACCGTTAAAAGAATTGCGAATCTCCGTGGAGCTCGGAGAATTGGATTAGATAAGGCTAGTTTGTCGAACCAGGATATATCTTAGTGTGCTGTATTATTTACTTTCTTTATATTTTGTTTTGGGTATGCACCTAGAATTAAACACTTATTCGCTGCGTAACGAAGTTAATAACTGATTTAGAAAATATTGATAATTTGATAATTAAGCATCGAAAGATTTATTTGTTTAAATTTTTTGTTACTACTCGATTCATCGTCCTTTTTGGGTAGGTCATTGGGCCAACACATGCAAAAAATGTAACCAGAGCACAAGTTTTGTGTTGGGCTTGTTTTTGTACATGAGTTTTTACTTCGAGAGTCTTGGATATCATCTTGATTGAATTAGCATGCTTTGATCTTACAGTATCGAATTTATTTAGCATTTTGACATTTCACCGAAGTGAGATGGGTTTGCAAATATTTAGCATGTCGCACTTGTAAAGGCAAGAGTTTTCGACTTAGTTTTCCCGACTATGCTTTTGTCTAAATTAGCGAAGAATGCACATAGTCGTAACTGTTGTTCTTAGAGAGGTAAACTCAATCCTTTGCCCCTAGTGCTCGGTTAGCAATAGATAGCTAAAGATTAGTCCTGACCACTAGCAATTACTTTTGTTGAATGATGATAGGAGTGAGTCCGACATGTCTTTCAAAACCTACGCATGAATGCTAGTGATTCTATCTTTTCTCTCAAGTACAAACCCTAATGATAAAACCTAAAATTTTTCATATTTTAGACGTGTTGGCCTAGTGGAATACCCAAGAGGGGGGTAAATTGGGTAATTAAAAAATTATTAGAGAAATAATAACACTTAAAAAATTAAACAATTAATTTTATTATAAAATTAATTATTATCTTTATAGCAGCGGATAAGTGTAATAAGCTTTAGGTGTACACCCAAACAACACAAGATAAAATCAAGGAAGTATGCAATGCAGCACACATCGATATACCCTGGTTTACCAACCTACTCTTGGCTAATTCAGTCCTCCGAGTCCCACGGAGATTCGCACCCACTAAACTCAAGCTTCATTTACAGGTAGGACCCAGACCATCACAATGATTCTTTTCACAGGTTCAGAATCAACCTTTACAAATTCCTTTTCACAGACTTAGGAATAACCTCTACTTTTTACAGGCTTAAGAATAACTTAATTCTATTATAGGAAGAATTACAACCTAATTCTTTTTATACATTAGGCTCAAGAATCAAAACCTCACAAAAATACTCCAACTATTATTTTTTTTCCAAGTAAGGATAGAACTTTTAAAAAATTCACTTAAAATTAATTCTATCTATAGGAAGAATTACTGCCTCAATCTCTTTACAAGAAGAGACTGAAAATCGGCTACCTTTTGATTAAATACTCCTAACAGTATTTAATCCATCACACTACTCACCAATACAAATTGATAAGCATATTATCTCACTCGGAGTTTCTACCATCTCAGATAAATTAAAACTTGATTAATATCTCAAATCTAGTGATAGAAAAGTGTGAGATTGAAAATCTGATTTGAAACAAAGGATGGGTAGCAAATAATTGAGCACGTAATCAGATTTAAGAAATTGTTTATAAAATATTTTCTTCAATAAAAATCAGAAGCAATTTCTAAAGATCAATTTTCAAAAATTAAACAAGCAATGCACAATAGAAAGTAATTGGAAAGATCTCACCCGGAATGCACAGAAAAAATAAATAGAGCGATATTACTTTAGATCCGGTAGTAGCAAAGATTACTTGTAATGATTCTCAAGATCCTCTTTTAGAATAACTCTCACAAAATCTCAGAAAGATAACTCTTAGAATAACACAATATGATCTTATCTTTTTAAATTCAATTCTTTTTATTTTGATTCACTATTTAATGGTATATGAAAAACACATGTCTATATATATGGGATATAAATTAGCTCTCCAACAGATAGTGCCCATTTATCATGACACTTAAATGCTCTCTTAGACCCCGTATATCATTATGACTTCATTTTGGTTCAATTCACTTAATTAAATCTTATAAATCTCTCAATTAAGTCCCCCAAATATTTCTCAATCTCAATTAATTAGAATAGAAGTAATTTTATGTACCAAATTGAGAAACTTTAAAACTTAATGAACCAACTTAATAGGATTTAAATAATAGATGAAGTATATCTTAAATATCATAAGATCCCTTAAACCTCTCACAAATCCCTACAAAAAGCGACTACTTTTAGATATGAATTCAGAATCCTCATTATCCTGAAACAGCACCCTTAGTCGGCCGGTCAGTCGACTGCTAGATTCAGGATGTAGTCAAGCCAAAGCTGCTGCGTTCATCAGTCGACCTATCTGTCGACTTGAAGATTTAGAGAGTTCGATTTAGAGATACAGAGAGTTCATCTTCTCTTTACCGGTCGACTTACCTGTCGACTGCTAAATACAGAAAGTTCATACTGTTTTGTCCGGTTGACTTACTAGTCGACTTATGTATGCTGGATCACTTTCTAAATTCATTTTTAACTCATTCTTATTTACGTTTTCGTCCCTTTAATCATTTTCTTTTCTAAATGAGCTCCACTAGCTTCTTAAATTCCATTTTAGTTGATTATAAATATTTCTTTTCAAATACACATAGGAGCAAATAATTTCTTCTTATCAAAACACACATAAATAATAAAAACTTTTTGTGCCGTGTGTGTTCCTAATTGAGATATTAAGAGTTGAAATTCACTTGAGTTGTTTTTCCTAATTTTTTCAAACTATTAATTCTTCATCATCTTTGTCATCTTCATTTAGTATCCATTCATAATTTGTCATCGTATCTTCATCACTGAAACTTAATTAACTGAAACACTTAACAAACCATTAGTTCCATCAAAACATCAACACTTAATTGTTCATCAAAATCTTAGGATCAACAATTTCTCCATTTTTGATGATGATAATTAACTTTGATATTTTATTCAAAACAATAATATAACCACACTCCCTTTGAATCTGAGGACAAGTTTTATAACTCATTGAAACATAATAATGAAGATATTATAAAACATAATCAATAAAGTACAAATTTAAAAATAAATTCCCCCTTAATAAAACATTAACTAAAACTCCTCCTTAATAAAATATCAGCTAATTTTCCCTCTTTGTCATCTTCAAAAACAAAATTTAGGGAGAGGGGAACACAAATAAGCATTACTCTAGGCAATTATATAACATACTTGAAAGAGTAAATCAAAAGAATTAAATCCGGATATATATATAACTCCTTTAAAAGTACATTGAATCAACTTATAAATTCAACTTTAAAATCAAAACACATTTTAACAAATTAACTTTTAAGCACAAAACATCAACACTATGCGGATCATTTTTATAGATAAATATCAAGTCTACTCAATTCATGAAAATTCACACCAAAAACATCATTCTTAATCATGCAATCTCCCACTATATAAGTGTAAACAAATTAATTCATTTTAAGGAGAAAAATATAATCTTTGAAGTACTAAGACATGAAACATTTCTCAATGATAGTTTATGAAGCTATCAATATAATGCATACTTTTTTCATAAAAAAATCAGCTCTATTTTTCAACAATAATCATTAACGCTCAAGAATATGAATGATATCTCAATCAATAATATGAATATTAAAGATGTTATCTCGTAACATGCTCAATTTCTTACACAATAATAATCATTTAAAAATCTTTTAATTCACCTCAAATAGCATGCATTTTAATAAATCAAGATTAATAAAAAACTTAGCTCAATTCAACTCATTTTTATAGAAGTAAATAGTATGAATGATAACACATTGTACAAATAATTCTACTAAAAAACATATATAACAAATAATTAGCATTATTTAGTAAGATCACAAATACCCGATTAATCCTCTAAATCACATAACATGTTTTAAAATTAACACATGATCATTACTTGATATAAGCACATAAAAACATGTTAATACCCCCTAACTAAATGTGATTGTCATAATCACCATAGATTGTTTCTAAGACAACAAGAGAACGACTAATTTAGAATAGATCTTAGAAACAATTACCAACTTACATATTTGGTAAGTCGGGACTCTCCATCTTTAACAAATTTAATAAATTTAAAATGCGGAGGGTTAGGTGTACCTCTTATATCCTTAGGGGCTACTTTACTTTTTACCTCATTTGAACTCATAATTGATGTGAGTGCGCAATTCTTCTTGGCTTGTTTGTATCCTTTCTTCCTTTGATTTTTACCATTTGATTCATTGATGATTCTCTTTGCACGTATCGCTTATGGATTCCTGGTGATATCCTATCTTGGATTTTATACAACTTTTCTCTTTGCACATTTATCCTGTGGCTTCTTTGCAACTTCACATTTTGTCTTTGGTGAATCTTTTTGCTTTGTATGAGTCGCTTGTGGATCCTTGGTGATTTCCTGTCTTAGCTTTGATATAATTTATTTGTTTGCTTCTTTAGGTCCACTTTCGACATTATATAATTTTGCACAAGACATTTCAATAGTTCTCTTCGGTATCCATTTCATTTTGGATCCGTCATTGTTAGACAAAAACTTAGGGTTCCGAAATAGACATGATGCTTTAAAATGCCCAACCCTATTACAATAATAACATCTCAAATTCAATTTATCATAGAAAGCACGAGATGTAAAATAAGAATCATTTCTAACAATAGCCACATAATTATCACTGGCTTGTGATAAAGGATGAGATGATGAAGTATATCCACTTTACCTAGAAAAATAATTTTTAGAATCTCTCGAAATAGACTTAAGGTCGCATTTGGATTTTTCAAATTTTTTATTAAGTAAATCGATTTTAGAAACAAAATCTGACCTTTACCTGGAAATCATGTCAAAATTATTTTTTAAAACTCTATTTTCATTTTCAAAAGAATCCATTTTAGAGGCAAATTACTAATTTAAAAAACATCCGAAAACTCTTTTGTACCACAATAATCATCTAAATGTACTTTAGATTTTCGAACACTTTCTCCACCATTTTCAAAAGAATCAATTTTTCTTTTTTAAATTCAAGCTCTTTTTAGCGAAAAGTAGTGTGAAAGAAAGTAATTTTTTCATAACAATATGGATATTTTCATTATCATCATCTCCATCACTGCCACTAAATTCACAAGAATCATAGATCACATTATCATATACGCATTTACCACTATCAAAAGAGGATACACAAAAAATATTATTCATAGTGTGTGCACATGAACGGTTTAGTTAGGATGTTAAGCTTAACGAGCTAAAATCAACTCTGATGCCAATTGTTGGCCCAGTGGAATACCCAAGAGGGGGGTGAATTAGGTAATTAAAAAATTATCAGAGAAATAATAACACTTCAAAAATCTAACAATTAATTTTATCTTAAAATTAATTATTATCTTTATAGCAGTAGATACGTGTAATAAGCTCTAGGTGCACACCCAAACAACACGAGATAAAATCAAGAAAATAAGTAATGCAGTACACATCGATATATCCTGGTTCACGAAGCTACTCTTGGCTAATCCAGTCTTCCGAGCCTCACAGTGATTCGCACCCACTAAACTCAAGATTCCTTTACAAGTAGGAACCAGACCTTCACAATGATTCTTTTTGCAAGTTTAGAATCAATCTTTACAAAAAAAAATTTCACAGACTTAGGAATAACCTCTACTTTTTACAGGCTCAAGAATAACTTAATTTTATTACAGGGAGAATCACAACCTAATGCTTTTTATACCTTAGACTCAAAAATTAAAACCTCACAAAAACACTCCAACTATCATTTTCCCAAGTAAGGCTGAAACCGTTACAAAATTCACTCAAAATTAATTCTATCTATAGGAAGAATTACTGCATCAATCTCTTTACAGGAAGAGACTGAAAATCGGCTACCCTTTGATTAAATACCCCCAACAGTATTTAATACATCACATTATTCACCAATACAAATTGATAAGTAGATTATCTCACTTGGAGCTTCTACTACCCCAGATAAATTAAAACTCATACTTCCCTTTTTTGTTATTGTACTTGCGCATTCATTATCAGTGGGATGGCATGTCTGCAACATAGATAGTTAGAACTAGTCTTCAGTTATTTGCATGTATTTATTTGAAAATCTTATGCGAATGTACACCTAATCATGATAGCAAATTTTATGCACAGTTTTATTTATTTATTTATTTATTTATTTATTTATTTATTATTATTATTATTATTATTATTATTATTATTATTATTATTATTATTATTATTATTATTATTATTATTATTATTATCAGGATAGCATGTTTGGTTGCTTTGGACATCACTCTTCTTCCCCAGCGAAGGGGAAGAGATCGGCCTATCTTTCTACCTGAAAGGGTTGGTCGGCAGATCATACTGTCTCATCCCTGGAGGTGGAGAGCCCTAGCGATAGCGTAACTTAGTCTGGACAGGTAGGATAACTTTAATTTTTCTCGTGCAATAGATACATGTGACATATCTTTTTTGTTTGGCATATGCGAATGACATTTTCTTTGATTGGACTCCCTTTTTTACGGGTGGCTCGTTCGGAGTTGCTCACCTCATGTATTCATTTCATCATTCGAGCCGTTTTTCTTTACCTGACTGGGTGGATTCATTGACTTCAGATGAGTCGGCATTCCTGCGATCCACACTTGGACATGTTACGGAGCTTCATCAAGTCACTGTGGACGGGCCATTTATCAAGAGTTTGGTGTGACTCTCGGTACCGGACTCTTCGTGCTTCCTTAGGAAGAATATTTAAAAATTATTTTTTTAAGAAAATATTTTAAATAAAATTTTGAAAAGGGTTTCTTTGCGAAAGGAAAACAAGTTTAAAAAAACTTTTATAAAAGAATAATTTAAAGAATTTTTTGAAATTTGGTAAAGACATTTTTAAGACAACATTTTTAAGAAAAAACTTGTGAAAAATTATTTTTTAGAAACATCTTTTAAACACTAATTTTGAAAGTTCCTTTTGAATAGAAAAACAAGCTTGAAAAAATATTTTTTAAGAATCCTTCTTTTAAGAAAAACTAAAAAAAAAAAAAAAAAAAAGAAATTTTCAAAAGCATCCATAGATTGTTAAGAAAAAAAATTATGAAAAGAAAGTGTAATAACACTTTTAAAAGAAAATAACCCTTTTTTGAAGAAAAATAATTTTGTAGAAAAGAAAAAAGTTTTTTATTTATTTTTTATTTTTTTAAGAGTGAAACAAATGTTTCTTTTAGGAAGAACTTCCTTGTGTAAAACTCGTTATTGGCCCAAAAATCTACCTAAGATGAGGGGTGAATTGGGTAATGATAAAAATTTAAACAATAAATTCAAATTCAAGATATCAATTTTCCTAATTGATTATTATTTTGTTAAGTAGCGGAAATATGTTTATCTAAGTGCATACCTAAACAAACAGAAAAGTAACAATGCAACACATAAGAATTTATCCTACTTCGACAAGATACTCTTACCTATGTCTAATCTCCTGAGCTCAACAGGGATTTCGCAATTCACTAACCCTTTGATTAATTTCCCAAGTAGGAACTAAACCCTTACAATTCTGGTTCTTTTCATAGGCTTAATGTAATACCTCGAAAATTTATATTTTTGGAAATATTGTTTTATATAAGTTTAATATTTTTAGGATTGTTTTGTTAATTTATGGTATAAATAATATTTAATAATTTTTGGGGGTTAAATGTTAATTTTAAATTGACTTTTAAAATTTTTGAGACTATTGTGTTATTCAAAATATACTTTTAAGGGTTTTGGGATATAATTAATATTTTTCTTATTTTAAAGGGGCATTGTGTAAATAATATATATATATATATATATATATATATATATATATATATATGTGTGTGTGTGTGTGTGTGTGTGTGTGTGTGTTATATGTGTGTGTGTGTGTTGTCTTCATATAATGAAGATAGCACACAATTACAAACTTATATGCATATTGATTTACATGTGTGTTGTATTGTTATAACAATACAACAACAACAACAACAACAACAACAACAATAATAATAATAATAATAATAATAATAGCATAAAAATGATCATATTGAAGCGATATATATGCACATAAATAGTTAAGGTTAAAAGGCTACAAGATTATCTTAATAAGGTTACAAGAAATTATCTTGTTGAATGTTTTTGTGCGAGAGTCATATTCCGATTCAGGTTTCGGCTTGAATTTTAGATATAATTTCTAACTCTTTTAATATGTGTATTTAATCTTCGCATGTATCGTGTGATTTATGTTATTACTGTTATAATTGTTAATTTTCATGAAATATTTATGAATACGTATTATGTGAAATTTATGTAAGATACATGTTTATGTATTTATTTGGGGTTTAATTAGATGCATATATTATAGGGGTTGAAATTCTACTGAGCGTTGGCTGACAACCCCACCGTTTTGATTGTAGGGTCGGTGAGAATGAAATTGTACCAGAATTTTTATTTGAATTTATATCTAAATTGTAATAATTGTATTGATTATTCACTGTTGTAAAATGGACTTGATAAATCGATATTTATAATTATCGTCATAGTTTGTAAAAATTTCTTGGATTTTATGGAATTAAATATTGGTGATTGGTTTTAGTATTAATTGTCCTTACGGAGAAACAACGTGGCTGCCTTGGGAAATTAAGCTATTACAGAGTGGTATTAGAGTGGGTTTGCAACCACTCTAGGCTTGGGTTATGGTACCCATTGGCCCATTACTCATAATAAATTAAGTAATATTAAGAATAATAATTTTAGTCATTATAGTTTTTATTAAGAACATGAAAGTATAATACTATTTTATTATCATTAACTGTATAATGTATTATCATGAAAGTATTTGACATGAAATGGTTACAAGCGGTGGAAATTGTATTATCATTTTGTTTTCCTTTTAAATTTGTCAAAAAAAAAAAAAAAAACACAAAATATGACATGGAAAGATTTGGACAGTATCTTGGTTGGGAACTTGTGTAGTGTTTGGTTTCATTTTTAATTCCAATTCAATTCATCCAATTCCTTGCAGCCAAATGCTCCCTTACGATCTCTTAGAATCTGTTCCGCTTCACTACAAAAAAAAAAAAAAGAAAAAAGAAAAAGAATACATTTTTTCCAATTTTGGGCTTGTGGCATATGTAATGCGTACTTAAAGAAAATATAGTTCAACTATTAACTTATAACACCAAGGATCAGCCGACCTACTTGAAAAAAAATAAAAATAAACGAAAAAGTCAAAAAAAAAAAATAAAAAAATTTGCTTTGTTTGCTTGGTCTCCATTAATGGAATAATTGTGGTGTGATATATTAAGCTTACAAGAATACAAGATGTACTATGGTGCTTGTACATATATGCAAGGATTGGGATTTGGTCCATATTGGCATGCATTGACGTTTCCGTTATGTTTTCGGTAGTTTGACACTTTGCACCCATGTCTTGTCACCATTATTTCGCTTTGGTCACTATAGTTTCAAATTGATCATATTAACATTTTACGTGGTGTTTGGTTAATGCAATTTACCTATAGTAAGTAAAATGAGACTAGGTTAGTGTCGAGCTAGTTGTGGACCATAGGATATATTGTTGAATTGAAATGATCAATTTAAAGGGTATTTACTGTCTTCTATATAAATTATCAAATTTTATTTTATATTAAATTAGAAAAAAAGAGTGTTGATGAAAATGAACAATTTTACAATGATTAATGGATCGAGTAAAATTTCAAAAGATGGAAAATAATTTTTATTAACTGGTTATGCTATAGTCGTCTTGTCAGGAGGGCATGTCCTGCGAGATATGATTGATCTTTATAGGAGGGCATGTTCTGTAGGATGTTGTTGTAACCTGATAAGAGGGAAAGTCCTATAGGTGGTTGAATATATTGTTGATATGTTGAGACCTAACATGAGGGAAAGTCTTACAGGTAGTTGGATATGTTGTTGGTATGGTATTTTATGCCATCATGTTGATTCTTACCATTGGAGATATTGAATGACTCCAGCACTGATAGCAACCTTAGATTGCACAGTTGTATAGGTTACGGGTAAAAAAGTATGTTTCGGGTATTTTATTATATAAAAGTGATTTAATTAGTTGATCTATATTCAGTTGACTTAAATTAAATCATTCTATCATAATGATATTCATGGGATTTTGCTACTGCTTATTATGTGATTATATTCTATTTTGAAAAGTGATGTTTGACAAATATACTTGATCCATAAATTCTTTTTATATTATGAAGACAACGTGTGCATTGTCTTCTATATAAATTATCAAATTATATTTTTGTACTAAAATGTGAAAAAAAAAAGTTTATTAAAATGGATTATTTTATAATATGATGCGGATCAAGTAAATTTCTAAATGCAGAAAATGATTTTATTATCCGACTATAGTCATCTCATTAGGAGGGCATGTCCTGTGAGATGTGGTTGGTCCTTATAGGAGGACATGTCTTATAGGATGCTATGTTGTGACCTTACAGGACGACAAGTTCTACAGGGTGGTTGATATCTATTGTTGTTGTTGTCGTTATTGTCGTTGACGATGATGATTATCATTATAATATGGTGGTTTATACCTTGTGTTAACTCCAACCATTGGTGATATTAAATGCCCCTGACACTGATTGCAATCTTAGATTGCACAGATGAACAGGTTACGGTACCGTTATAACTCCCGATCATGAGGAAAATGATCCTATAACTGGCAAGAAAGTATGATATTTTATTATATAAAAGTGAGTTGATCTATCGATTTCAATTCGATTGTTTTGTTATGATGATATTTTGACGATGATGATTATCATCATAATATGGTGGTTTATACCTTGTGTTGACTCCTACCATTGGTGATATTAAATGCCCCTGACACTGATTGCAACCTTAGATTGCACAGATGAACAGGTTACGGTACCGTTATAACTCTCGATCATGAGGAAAATGATTCTATAACTGACAAGAAAGTATGATATTTTATTAAATAAAAGTGAGTTGATCTATCGATTTCAATTCGATTGTTTTGTTATGATGATATTTTGTTGGGATTCAGATACTGCTCAGTGTGGTTATATTTTATTAGAAAATGGATTTTGATAAAAATATTTGATCCATTAAATGCTTTTATATTATGAAGACAGTACGCTGATAAAATATTCAGATAGATATTGACTTACTACTAACAATAGGTGAAGTCGGAGTGTGCGGTAATTGTTGAAATTTTTTGGGATTATGTGTAATATTTATATATATATGTTACGTGAGTATTGACTATTTATGACATATCTGATTTTTATAGTTTGACACGTATTTATGGGTTTCGGGACATAATTATTTGGTTGAGACATATTTATATGTTTGCGATATATTTATGTGTTTTCAAATATATTTATGCAGTTTGGGATAGATTTATGTATTTCGAGATGTATTTATGGGGTTGACACGTGTTTATGTGTTTCGAGATGTATTTACGTGATTGATACGTATTTATGTGTTTTGGGATGAATTTCTGTGGTTGAGACACATTTATTTGTTTTATGATATATTTATGTGGTTAAGACGTACTTACGTGTTGGGGACGTACTTATGTATTTGAGGGGTATTTATGTGTTTTTAGAGTATTTAAGAAAATCCATTACTGGAAGTGTGGATTGTGTTGATATTTATGGAGAAAGTTTATGAGATTATTGAAAATTTTAATGTGGATATTGAAATTGATATTAGTCTCACGGGATAGTCCACAAGGAATTAGGCTATCCATGGATTATGATGTTGGTTGCGAATATGTTTGTTTGAAATATTGGACGAAATTGATAAGTGCTGGTTATGGGATATGGTAGTGGACTTGAAAAGTCATGTCAAGTGGGAAAATTATTGAGGTTATAGACTTTTAGAATTGAGATAGATCCAATCCAGTGAGACTATCGTGATATTTTAAAGATATAATGTTATTTAATAGTATTTTTTATCAGAATAGCACAGTGAGAGCGTGGTGGTGACTTTCGGTTATTATTGGTTAACCGAGAGTAACTAGTATGGTGCGATTCTAAATTATCATTATTTTGAACGAAATTTGAGGACGAAATTTAATTAGGGGGATAGATTATAATACCCCAAAAATTTATATTTTTAAAAATATTGTTTTATATAAGTTTAATATTTTTTGGATTATTTTTGTAAATTTATAATATAAATAATATTTGATAATTTTTGGGCGTTATATATTAATTTTAAATTGACTTTTAAAAGTTTTGTGGCTATTGTGTGATTTAAAATATATTTTTAAGAATTTTGGAATATAATTAATATTTTTCTTATTTTATATATATATATATATATATATATATATATATATATATATATATATATATATATATATATATATATATATATATGTCTTGTCTTCATATAATGAAGATAACACACAATTGCAGACTTATATATGCATATTGATTTACACGTGTATTGTGTTGTAATAATAATAATAATAATAAAAGCATAAGAACGATCATATTGAAGCGATATATATGCACATAAATAGTTAAGGATAAAAGGCTATAGGATTATCTTAATAAGGTTACATGAAATTATCTTGAATGTTTTTGTGCGAGAGTCATATTTCGGTTCGGATTTCGGCTCAGATTTCAGGCAGAATTTCTAACTCTTTTCATATGTGTATTTAATCTTCACATGTATTGTGTGATTTATGTTATTATTGTTATAATTGTTGATTTTTATGAAATATTTATGAATACGTATTATGTGAAAATTATGTGAGATACACGTTCATATATTTATTTGGGGTTTGATTGGATGCACGTATTAGAGGGGTTGAAATTCTACTGAGTATTGACTCATAACTCCACAGTTTTGATTGTAAGGCTGGTGAGAATGAAACTATACCAGGAATTTTATTTGAATTTCTATCTAAATTGTAATAATTATATTGATTATTCACTGTCATAAAATTGACTCGATAAATTGATACTTATAATTATCGTCTTAGTTTGTAAAAATTTCTCGAATTTTACGGAATGAAATATTGGTGACTCAGTTTTAGTATTAATTCTCCTTCGGGAGAAACCACGTGATGGCCCTAGAAAACTGGGCCGTTACACATAGAATCAGCATTTCTGACCCTGATTCTTTTCACAGGCTCAGAATCAACTTTTTACTCTCCACACTATTACACTTATTATTTTTCATAGTGTTAAGAAGAACCTTTACAGTACTCTAATTTTGTTACAAGAAAATTAAAACCTATTCTTTGAAAATGCTAAAGATTAATCTAATCTTTTTTGCAGGTTAAAGATCAAAACCTAATCATTTTTCAGGTTAAATATTAAACCACAATTTTTTTCATAGGTTAAATATTAAAACCTATCTACCTAGATTAGACACCGACCCAAACGTGTCTAATCCACTCAAACTCACAAATACAAAAGATTTCTAATTTTCTTCCCATAAGGAGCTTATACCACCTTAATACAATTGCACTCAATTAATTTCTCGAAGTATTAAGTGATAGATTTTATGTGAGGCATAAACTGATTTAAATAATTTAAAGCACAAATAAGACAGGATTTCTTAGATAAAAACCATTTCAAAAGATTTTCACAATATTAGATTTAAAAAATGATTTTTCTCAAAACACCTTATCCAAGCAATTAAACAAATAATCTAAGAAAACAAAGTAAATAACTTGGAAATCTCTCACCGGAATTCGTTGAAAACGATTACAATAACTCAATAGCAAACAAAAATCGGTGACAAGAACTTTTAGAAAGCTGATTTTCTTGATTAACTTTTATGAATCCCGCAAGTCTCTATTAATAGACCTAGACCTTTAATAGATGTAGAGCTATAACGGCTAATTTTAAAAAGTTATAACATTAAACGACAATCCAAGACCCCATAGATTATATAGCTTTAAAATAAGTATGTTTCATTAAAACATACTTTCAGAAAAACTTGATTTGGTCCCTAAAACTTTTTTAAAGCAAAATCCTTAAGAATGGGAAGTAGTTTTATTAATTCAATTAAGAGAATAATTAAACATGTGGACTACATAAATAGAAAACGCACACACACACACACACACACACACATAAAAGAAATACCTTTAATTCCCTTGACAAACCTGACTTAAAATCATCAGAATCCAGGAGAATTGACCCAAAAATTGAATTAGACAAAATATTTGATTGCGGACGTCAGTTGACCGATCGCCCTGCTGGTCGACTACCCTCTCCAAAAGTCAGCTTTATGACCATTGGCCAACCATTGTTCGATTGACTGATTGAATCTATAAGGTCCCTTAATTTTTCATTTTCAGCTACTAGATTCGTTAGTCAACTGATTATACCCGTCGGTTATCCAATCCAACCACTAGGTCACCAATTTCACTTTCTTAAGCCACTGTTTTGTTTAGTTGACCGACCCCTTTCTTCGACTGACCGAATTTGTAAAGCCTAATTTTTTTACATGTATAATTCTAGTTTCATTTTAGAACATTTAGAAAATAATGGGGTTCATAATGCTATTTATATTTTACTTTAAAACTTTTAGGGGTTATTGTGATATTTAAAAATTTCACGTTAATTTTTTTTAGGAGCGAATGTGTTAATTTTAATTTTGACTTTAAAAAGGTTTAGGGATTTTTAAGTTATTTAAAATATAATTTTTAAAAGTTTTGGGATATAATTAATATTTACTTTATTTCAAGAAGGTAATTAATGTAAATAAATAAATTTAAAAAAAAAAAGAAAAAAAAAGAAGAAGAAGTAGAAACAACGACTTTCATCTGCAGATATTTCCTAATTCTTTCATTTGTATGTATATATATATGAATTGCTAAAATAAAATGAACATCACGTTAAATTTATGGGATTATTTGTATAAATATGTACACATGTATATTTATATAAAAAAAATATATATGTGGGTTTGATACATATGGGGGTATAAATATATCTAATTTGTGAATATTACAATTTCAAATAAAATATGAAAATTTTATTAAAATGATAATTTTTAGTATTTTGTTGACTAATAATATTATTAACAGTCAACTAATATTTTTTTTAGATTAAATTATTAATAGAAAGAAATTTGTAAACGTTTTTCTAATAATTTTTGTACAGTTTATATTAATTTAAGAAATTGGGTGTCTAGTAATTTTGTATAATAAAAAAAAAAATTGAGAATAGGAAAGATTGCATTTTTAGGGTCACGCATTGCATATTAGATTTATTTAAATAAATTATTAGTTTAGGCTTTGTCGTTGTTAGGTTCATAGGCAACATTGACCATGTCAGCATTTTGACGATAGTGGTTTCCGTAGGACAAAAATCGAGGTGAGTGTACTGTATTTTATGTAAATTTTCAAATTATATTTTCATACTAAAATGTGAAAAGAACTGGTTTATTAAAATGAATTATTTTATAATGTTATGCGGATCAAGTAAATTTTTAAATTTGGAAAGTGAATTTTATTTTTCGATTATGCCATAGTGTGATCCTAACAGGAGAGCATATCCTGAAGGATGTTGTTGGCCCTAATAGGAGGGCATGTCTTGTAGGACGTTATATTGTGACCTGACAGGAGGGTAAGTCTTGCAGGTGGTTGATATCTGTTGTTGTTGTTGTTGTTGTTGACAATGATGATTATCATCATGATATGGTGGTTTATACCACGTATTGGTTCCTACTATTGGAGATATTAAATGACCCTAACACTGATGGAAACCTTAGATTGCACAGTTGCACAGGTTACAGTACTATCATAACTCTCAATCGTGAAGTGAAACGATCTAATGACTAATAGGGAAATATGCGTGCGATATTTTATTATATATGAAAATAACCTAATTGGTTAATTTGAATGCATTTATTTTATTATGATGATAGCTGCACAGTTTTATTTTAGCTCAATGTGCGGTTATCTTTACATTATGTTTCGGAAAATGGTATTTGATATTTATGCTTGATCCATAAATTATTTTTATATTATGAAGACAGTACACCAATAAATATTTGGTCTCAGGTACTCCAGCTAGAGACAGGTCTACTACTGACACTAGGTAGAGTCAGAGGGTGGTGTCATTTTTGGATTTGCGGGACAGGTATGAACCGTAAAAGGTTCAATTTTTGTCGTTTTGTTGTGCATATTTGGGACACGTGTATTCCTGAATTTGAAGTTGGTAAATAAAAGTTGGTAAATAAATATATTTGGAAAAAAAATATATTTGTACATATTTATATATATAATTGTTGGTTAGTAGGGTAACGTCGATCGATGTCAAGCTCGGCCTCGGGCGTTGGGGCCCCAGGGTGGGGTATGACAGAATTGACAAAAAAACTCTCAATTTTAAGTGTTAAAACCACTTTTTCAATTAGACCCTTAACCAAATTTTTTTTAATGACTTAACACTTTATAAAAACCTTATTAGGACCTTAAACTTATCACTACTTACTAAAACACACAAAAGATTTTATTCATTTTCAAATGTCTAATTTTGGGTTGCATTAAGAGTAGAAAAGGAATGAGTTGTTTTCACCTAATTGTATTTAATGTCCTCAATATTCCTCAAATCTTTATTGCCTTCATCTTGCACCCGTTATGAATTCTTCAACGATTCTTATCTTCAACCAAATCTTTTTCGCATTTCAACATATGGAACTTAAATATAAAATAACTCAATAAAAATATTAGTTCATAAAACATCAATGTTTAATTGTTCATCAAAACATTAGGTTCAACAATCTTTCCCTTTTTGATGATGACAATTAAATTTTATATTTTCTAAAAAATAATGTGACCATGCTCCCCCTAATTCTGAGGATGGGTTTTTTCCAACTCAATTAAATACCATTAATGAGAAACACAATTATTTCAAAAAGATCAATATAGTATAGCATATCACAAAATATTTCCCCTTATATGATTGCAATGCTTAAGCGAACAAATACTTAAAACATCAAATAACTTCTCCCTATTTGTTATCCCAAAAAGTGGAGACAAAGGATCAACACATTATTTTTAAGCATACATCGTTTTGCCTAGCCATGCCTAAACCTCAAATAATTTTCATAAATTGATCTTCAACTAGAGGTTTAGTGCAAATATCAACAAGTTGATCATAAGTATCAACATATTAAATAGTAATATCTCATTTCTGAATGTGATTACGAATAAAATGATATTGTATCTCTATGTGCTTGGTTTGTTAGTGTTCTGTTGGATTCTTACTTAAGCATATAACACTTTTATTATCACAATAGATAGGTACTTCCTCTATGCAAATTCCAAAATCATATAATTGTTATTTAATATATAGAATTTGTGTACAACAATTACCAACTGCCATATATTCTACCTCAGTTGTAGATAAAGTAATAGAACTTTATTTCTTGTCAGACCAAGAAACTAAGACATGTCCTAAGAAATGATATGAACCACTTATGCTTTTTTACTCAACTTTGTATCCATCAAAATCAGCATCGGAGTAATTAATCAATGTAAAATCACTCCAACTAGGATACCAAAATCCTATATCATTTGTTTTCTTCAAATATTGAAAGATTTACTTGACAACTGCTAGATGTAATTCTTTCGGATAAGATTGAAATCTTGCGCACAATCATATACTAAACATAATATCAGGTCTACTAGTAGTAGGATACAACAAGCTACCAATCATAACTTGATACATTTTTTCATTGATCTTTTTGCCCGTATCATCTTTTTCTATTTTGTAGTTGCTGTCGTGGGAGTTTTGTATTCTGTAGCACCATCAAACTCGTACTTTTTCAGTAACTCCTTGATATACTTGTGATAGGTGTAAATTACCTATCTATTTCCAATCCGAATGTTGTTAGTTTTTGAGTATGTTTAGTACATTTTAATATGTTTTTATGTGTTTTTGTCTAAATCAGGTGTTTGAGGTGAAAAACTATGTCAACGGATAAAAAATGATCAAATTAGATTAAGAACGGTGGAAAAAGGGTGAAAATGTGCAAAGCCGGTAAAGGTGTTGTAACTTCAAGGCTATTTTTGACTATGATTCCATCTGATATTGGAACGTCTCAAAACTTGTAAGTTGTATATCTTTATCTTATCTTTCCATAGGTTTTTGAATCACCTCAATTGGAGCTCAGACGAAGAGGTTATAGCCAAAATAAGAAAGTGTGTCACCGCCACGGCGCTGAGATCCACGGCCGTGGCAGTAAAAGTGCAGAGCCATGCCTAAATTCACTGTAGTTTTACCGCCTAGGCGATAAAGCCACCGCTTAGGCGACCATTCTAATCGACATACCTACCACCTAGGCGGTGACCTCTGTACCAGATTAGATATTATTTTAGATATTTTAGGATATTTTGATCCCTATTTTCTCTTACTCTCCTATCCATTCAACCAAGACACCTCCATAGACTTTAGGAGGATAGTGGAGAGGTTTTGGGAGTGCTCATTCAAATCCTAAGGAGAAGATCACCTTGCCAAGAAAAAGGAGCGATCTCAAAACATTTTTAGCGATAAATCTTCGGACTAGGCTAAGTTTCTATTGTTCATTCTTTTATTTCTTAACTTAAGATTGTTGTTTGAGCATGTTTAGTTTAGTTTTTATTGTATAATCGGCTATGGCCATGAGGTAAATGGGTTTTTGTTTAGGGATTAATGTAATTTATGAAAATATTGTTTTGTTGAGTTTGTGTTTCGTTTGCAGATGTTCTTCATTATTTTGATTGTGTATGCCGTATTATTTATTTATCATACTTAGAATAATGTTATGAGAATATGGGGTTTGACAAACCCTGGATTCGGACTAGAATAAACAAATGCCATTATCCAGTAACCCGGTCGGGGGTTAGGATTGTGGACAATCAATGACGTTAGGGCGAGACTCATGTGACCTAGGGTCGTTAAGACGTTCATGGGGACTTCTTCATTGACTCGAAGTCATGTATTCCCCCGTCTTATACTCAGGAGAGGTGGCGGGAGAGTTTTAGAACTGAGATTGTTGATAGGGTAAACACAACACGACGATCCAATGATCCAGTCGGGAGTTAGATTTTGTGCAATTAATGACGTTGGGGCGAGACTCACGTGACCTAGGGTTGCTAAGATGTTGAGGAGGACTTCTTCGTTGACACGAAGTCTCGCTATATCCCTCGTCTTACACTTGGGAAAGGTGGCGAGGGAGTTTACGAACTGAGATTGTCGGATATGTCGAACGCCGTTAACATAAACTAAAACAAGACCAAACACGTTTAATCCCTAGGCAATACTTTACCTAAACATCTCCTAATAATATTAGTATAGTTAATTTAATTAGATTAATTAACTTAGTATTAGTACTATTAATTTTAAATGCATTTATTTTCGCCTAGATAAAGTTAGGTCATGACAAAAGCAATACTCAATAATAGTAAAAACCAATCCCTGTGGACACGATAATCCTAACTTTCCCGATCTATACTAAAACTTGACCTCGTATACTTGCGAGTGAAAGAAGCGGCGTATTCTCGTGCTACCAAGTTTTTGGTGCCGTTGCCAGGGATTGGTGGATTTGGTTATTATTGATATTGTGAGTAAATGACCAAATTTTACATTAGGCATTTATTTTGTATATAATTTTTTCTTTGTAGTTTTTGTTTTTGTTTTCTGCAGGGTGCTTGAAGATGCTAGATCAACAGGTGCTCTTGCGTTTCTTTTAACGGGATTCCGAGCAATTTTACTATGCTTGGGATTATTGCAAGGATTTGATACTTCGGTTTCTGAACCATTGTTTCGCAAGAGAATGTCAGCTCCAGAATTTTCTCGACAGGTTACAAGCCACAACCAGAATATGGGTGGAAGGAGGAAATGGTACCCCCTTGTTTTACGACCTAACCGCGGAAGATGTGTTTTGGTCGTTAAAGGAAATAGCAGCCTATGATTATCAAAGTGGGAATCATTCACCGAGTCACCAAAACTTACGGGATTTTTCCAACACCATGGCGCCATGGATTGACATTCCGGATCATAACGAAGAGTCTTTCCCCAATTTGGAAGAAACGTTTGTAACCGTTATAAGGAAGACTCAAAGATTATTGAGGAAGATGCATGACCTGATCAACGAGCATGAGGATCATCTTGATCATATCGAGATGATTTGCGCCGACATCGATGAGACCGTAACGTCTTTGCAGACTCAAATCGGCCATCTTCTTTGCTTTGTTGAGGCCAAGATGAAAGCGGTGGCACTGAGAGACGAGCAAACTGAATCCAATTATGAAAGTCACCATGAGGAACCGGAGACGAGTGGTAGGAGCTTGGGAGAATATGTTGAAGATTTGAATGAAGAGGAGACCCAAGTGTGGTTCGGCGATGAAAATTCACATATTAATCGTTGTGAATTTTTAGTATTCGAATTTTAGCTCGTGATGCCGCAGTTGATCCAAGACGATCACATCTACGAGGATCCGATGTGGCTCACTTGTCCTTCACCGCCGATAGCAACGTCCTTTCATGCCAACCAAGTACATGAGTCGGTAAGGTGTAACGTTGAAAGTCCGAGCCGAACAAAGCAACATCTCACTAAACTTGAGGGCGTTGACAACCAAGACCCGTATGTAGTGTTATTGCACACGTACTACGGGTGCAAGTTTCTCTTTGATGAGCACTTCGGCATGTCAGGCAGACGACCATAAACCAAGCGCTTCTTGGGTGGCAACCCAAAGAAAAAAATAAGTTCGATCCGTCGTAACCGATTTGATTCGGAGGCGAGATTCTCTTGCCTCCTAGGTATGTGTTCTAAACCCTAGTCTTCATTATAATGATTTATGTGTTCTAAACCCTAGTATTAATTATAATGCTTTATCATGTCATTGGGATTGCTGACTAGGTTATTATGGGCATTTCCTGTTTGAGTCGGGTGTAATGTGTAGTATATTTTTAGTATGTTTTATTGTTTCTATGTATGCATGCTTGTTTAGGATTAGTTTTTTTAGTTTAGTTGTTGTGAATGTGCTGAGTTTTGACGTCATTTGGGCCATTACTTGATGATGAGTTTGTCCCCTGGTCGTCTATTGAGGTCAAGCGTAAAACTCATGCATGTATGTTCTGTGTGCTCAACGTTATGTTTTAGTAATAGTTATTATAGATCCTACTTGCATGAGCACGAAAACTCATTATATAACCGTCTAATTGATTTGAAAACGATTATTTGTCACCTAAATTCATGACATTAGTGTTTCTAGAACTTGATTCGGGGGAAATTCTAGGCGAAATCCTAGCCGAGGTAGTTCGGAAGACATGATTTAGGCATTTGTTTTCTCGCTTGAGCATATTTAAGCCAACCTTGTTAAATCATTACCCCTCGTTACCCTGTCGAAGCCTAAATTCCTTTTAAATTCTAAACACTTAACCAATACCATGGCCAATTAAATTCTTTCCAGACCTATATCGCTAAACCAAAGGCACAAAGAGAGTGAATCAAGTTAGCAGTCATTATGCTACTTGATGTGAGCGGTTGGGTTTTGGGCGAGCTATTAATTGGTTTGGTATTTGAGTACTCACTTGTCGTTTGTGTCGTTTTTCACACACCCCTCAAATTATACAAATCAAATAAGTTTGGGGGTGTGTTTTTAGTTAAAAAAATAAAAATAAAAAAATCAAGTGTACATACGGTTTTTATTTTCTGTTTATTTTTGACAAGTGAGTACAAAGTTCTTAAAATTATATTCAGGGTTATTTCAATTATATCTATGGGGTTTCGAGAGAGAGAGAGAGAGAGTGCCAAGCGATGTACCTTGGGTAACATCAAGTTAATAACATTAACCCGTTTTCTCTTTCAAAATTACCCTTGGCCATTTGTCCTAAACCGAACCAAGACCTATTGATCTTTTTGAACTTCCGAGCCTACATTAGTAGAGAATAGATCCCGGGTCAAGCCTTTGGACTCCCTATACCTTCGGGTTTTTTCTATCATGCGCTTATATGGTGGATAATCCAATCCGATTAACAGATAGTTATATATTTGAGTTTTAAACACACACAGACTTTAGTAGGATCTATAACGGTGCTTACTATTATAAATATTAAAATTCTAGAACACTATATGGTGTGTTTTTATGCTTGAACTCGATAGGATTGGGGGCCGATGAGGGATATTTCGTTTGGTTGGTAGATAATACTCAAAACTTGCACATATTTGTTTTCCTGTTTTTCATTTTTAGTACTTAGTTTTTATATTTTCTTTTATTGCGTGGGTGTTTTGCTCGAGGACTAGCAAAATTCCAAGTTTGGGGGTATTTGTACGGTGGAGGATTTCGCATCCTCCTTGTTTTTGACTTCTCGCAAGTGTACGAGGTCCAAGTTTTAGTATAGTGTGATCGTGAAAGATCGGGTTATAATATCCATAGGGATTTGTGTCATTACTATCGAGTATCATGTTTGTTATGACCTAACTTTATCTAGGCTAAAAACAAATGTAATTAATTAATTAAACTAATACTAATATAACCTAAATTAACTATACTAATATACTAATATGTTTTAGGGGAAAAAATCACCTAGGGATTAACGTGTTTACAAATACGTGTTCGATCTCGATTTACTCACATTTACGGTGTTTGACCTATTTGACAATCTCGGTACGTAAACTCTACCGCCACCTCTCCCTAGTGTAAGATGGGAGAATACATAACTTTGAGTCAACGAAGAAGTCCCCCTCAACGTCTTAACAACCCTAGGTCACGTGAGTCTCGCCCAGCGTCATTGATTGCACACAATCTAACTCCCAACCGGGTCATTGGATCGTGCGTTATATTTACCCTATCGACAATCTCTGTTCTAAAAGTCCCTCTCCATCTCTCCTGAGTATAAGACGAGGGATATAACGCAACTTCGTGCCAACGAAGAAGTCCTGCTCAACATCTTAACAACCCTAGGTCGCGTGAGTCTTGCCCCAACGTCATCGATTATCTACAATCCAAACTCTGACCAGGTTATAAAATCGTGGCATTTATTTACCCTAATCCAAATCTGGGATTTCTCAAACCCCGTACTCTCTATTTATCTAACTAATCATCATAAACAAACAATACGATAAACACAATCAAACTACGAAGAACAAACATAAACGCAACACCGAAATCATCCAAACAATGTATTTATAAATATAGTATTAATCCTTTTACAATCCATGTTTAACTATGGCCATAGCTGCATTTACAATGAAATAACAAGATAAACATGCTCACAATATCCTAAGTTAAAGAAATAAGGAAAAAAATAGAAGAACTTAGTCTCGTCTGAAGATAAACCGCTAAGAACACTCAACGATCGATTTGTTGTTTTCTTCACTTCGGGATGTGAGCTCCACCTCTAAAACTCCTAAACCCTAGCCTAAATATGGCCTGAGGTGCCCAAATGACCGGGGGGGTCAAGAGGAAGGGAGAGGAGTGGGTATTTATAAGCAAAATATCTAAAACATATCCTCAAAATATCTTAGGCTATGAAGAGGGTCACTGCCGCGGCCGTGGGATTCAGCGCCGCGGCGGTGGGTAGGTCAGTTTGTTGATCGCCGCAGCGGTGAGGACAACGATGGATTTGGAAAAACTTTTTGTTGGTTTACCTCCTAGGCGGTGGTCCATCAGTAGCCCTTGGTCTTTCTCAGCATCTTTACCGCCGCGGCGGTGGTTTAGACTCTGCGGCGGTGGGCTTGTTTCACAGTTTTGCCTCCGAGCTTATTTTTTCACCGTTCTTCGACCATTTTTGGTTCGATCTTATTGTTTTTGCTCCAGTTTCCTATGTTTTTGCCCTACACACCAGATTTATATAAAAAGTAATAAAACTAATTAAAACGTAATAAAATACTATATAAACGCTCAAAAACTAACTTAATTCGGTTTGGAAATGTGTAGGTAGATCACACCTATCAACTTGACTTGATTAATAAAAATTAATTCTTTAGTTTGTGTGATTTGTAACCCAAAAAAGAAGGTTAATTCTCCCATCATACTCATTTAAAACTCAACCCGCATAATCTTTACAAACTCTTGACAAAAAACCTTATTACTAGTTAAAAAAATAATATCATCCACATATATTTGTAGTAATAGGATGTCAGATTCATTTTGTTTTATAAACAATGTTATGTCACTTATACTGCGTCTAAAACCATTTTCAATAAGGTATAGGCCAAGTCTCTCATACCAAGATCGAGTAGCTAGTTTGAGTCATACAAAGCCTTTCAAAGTTTAAAAACATGATTGGGTAATTTATCATTTTCAAAACCCGGTGGTTGTTCGACATAAATTTCCTTAGTTAAATAATCATTCAAGCATCCATTTGAAATAGTTTAAAATTTCGTGAACATGCAAATTCCTGTAAACGCCGCATTTTGTCTCGCTCATTTTATTTTCAAAAGGTAATAAGTATAAAGTATAAATTTGGATAAACTTTTATCGAGATTTAGAGCGAATGGGTTTCCACCTTAAATTAAACTCGATATTGCAAAAAATATATATATAAAAAAACCATAAAATGATTAATTCGATCAAACTTGAGTATAAATAAAAGTTTGGGGCCAATTTCAAAAATTTTGAAAGTTAACGAGGACTAAAATGACATGCTTAAAAATGGATTTTCCCTTGATATCACTTTTAAGATGTTTAATTCACTTTCTACCTTTAATTTAAGGAATTTTTACCAATTACCATTACTTCATGTTTTGACCTGTAGAACTTTCGTTTTTACCGGGTTTGTCAAATTGACAGCAAAAAATATTTGATTAAATTCCATTTTGAAGTTTTAATTTCCTAAATCAAATAATAAAGCCTTGAATAGGCAAATAGGTGCCCAAGACGCCAAGATTACTAAGAGCACACCTTTTTACCTAGGAAGAAACATAATATTCCTTTACTAGAGTGCCCTTAGCCAAATTGGGAACTTCCTAAGAAAGGTAGTCATTAATGTGAAGCATTTAATTAGTATCTTATGGAAAGATTGCATCCATAGAATGTCATCATTTTATATAGAATCTTGTGATGCCTAATATAGTTTGATTAGTATGCCATTATTGGAGAACATTAAATGACATTAAACGAAGTCATTAATAAAGTATTAATTAGGCGTATCTTATGGAAAGATTTGGTTTAAAAAAAATCTCATCATGAGATAATATCATCATTTTTCAAAGGTAATTAGTGCCTAAGCCTAGCCGAAGTAGCCTTTCATCATTGCCAAAACAATTAAGAGCATCAATGGACATTAAATGGAAAATCTTTTGGAAAGTTTTTGATCAAAGAAATCTCATCATTAGTAAGATTTTTATCATTACTTAGCATATCTTGCTCAATATTCCTAACCTAAACTAGCCATAAATGGCCTTAAATGATCATTTATATCACATCCCACCCCAGGCCCGACGTCCGAGGTTAGGCGTTACCTCAACTTGATGTTACTCGATCGAAAATAAATAAATATGCACCATTTTATACAATTGATTTTTTTCCCCCTAATATTTATATAAACCCAAAATTCAGTGACTACACATATTTACTATTCCAGGATAAAACTTCAAAAGTTCAACTTTTTGATATTAACACCAGCCCTGACTGCCTCAAAAGCAATACCACTCCTAAACTCTATTTAACGTTAGTAGTGGACCCGTCTCTAACTGGAGTACTTGAGATAACTCTATTTATTGAACTCTATTTAACGCCAGTAGTGGACCCGTCTGTAACTGGAGTACTTCAAAAGCAATACCACTCCTGAACACTATTTAACTCCAGTAGTGGACCACATGAAGTATCATGTTCAGAAACCCTCCAGAGTATTACCCTATGCTGATGCACTTCAAAGGTTGTTTGATTGCTTTGGAGTTGAAACTGATCCGGATGAAGAAAAAATCATGACAATCACACCCAGATAGATTAATGTGGGAAATGCTTCGTTAATGGGATATAATGGATGATCGGATGACTGGGTTCAAAAATAAAATGGTCCAAATGAATATGAACATGGAAGCTGGAATTGGGAAAATCACAAGGAATTTGGAACAAATGTTTCAGTTTATACAGTCATCTCATCAAGGATACCAGCAGCAGTAAAGTTCTTAGCCACACTTTACAGGACATCCTATGTTTAGAGCACAACAGTCCTTTGGAGGACCAACTGCTGCAGGGCCATCTGGAACAAGACCGTTAACGCCGTTTTATCAGCAAATGACTCTAGGACCAATTGTTCAAGCAAGAGTTCAGTATCCTCAGCAGCCAGCCACTAGTCCAATGGGACTTTATTATCACTTTTCTGGACAGAGCCCCTATTAGACTTTATTTTTTATTCTCTCTTGAAATTTGTTATTGAGACAAGTTCCACATTTACTATTTCGGTCTGTAATAGCTAATTTAGGTTTTTGTTGAAACTTGACTTCTAGTGTATGAATTTTGATAAATTAGCTAGACTTGATCTACTTAGTTAGATTTTTTATCCCTAATGATGATACATATGGTATTTGTTGAAAATGATTTTAATGCAAAAAGTTGATTTTATGGGTTGATTCAATGTGTTTTTAAAGAGTTATATATATAAATATTCTGATTTAATTACTTTAGGCTTATTCTTTCAAAGTATATTATATGTATGCCTAGAGTAGAGTTCTTTTGTGTTCCTCCCTCCCCATTTTTTTGAGATGACAACGGGGGATAATTAGTTGATGTTTTATTGAATATCTTAAGGGGGAGTTTATTATATTTTGAAACTTGTGCTTTGTTGAATATCTTATGATTATCTTCATTACTATGCTTTAATGAGTTATAAAACCAGTCCTCGGATTCAAGGGGAGTGTGGTTATATTATTGTTTTGAAGAGAATATGAAAGTTAATTGTCATCATTAAAAAGAAGGAGATTGTTGATCCTAAGATTTTGATGGATAATTAAAGATATTTTTGGTGGAACTAATGATTTAATTGAGTGTTTTAGTTTATTAGTTCCAATGATGAGGATATGATGACAAATAATGAATGAATACTAAAAGATGATGACAAAGATAATGAAGGATTAAGAGATTGAAGAATTAAAAGAACCTAGGGAAAATAACTCAGGTTAAATTTCAACTCTTAATATCCCAATTAGGATCACACACGACACAAAAAGTTTTTCAAATGATTTTTATAAATATGTGTGTTTTTAATAGGATCCTAATTAGTTAAATTATTTTCTCTTATGTGTAATTGAAAATGAAATATTAATAATTTATTAAAATTGAATTTAAGTATTTAGTGGAGCTAACTGAGAAAAAAAATCGGTTAAAAGGGCGAAAACGTCAATGAAAATGGATTAAAAACGAATTGAGAGAAATGTTCCAGTATTAGTAAGTCGACTAGAGCATAGAAGGAAAAGTCTCTGTATTTCTCGGTCAATAGGTAGGTCGACCTGTGGTTAAATATGAACTCTCTGTATCGATAAGTCGATAGAGCGGTCGACCTGTGACCAGAAATGTAACGCTCTGAATCTCTAGGTCGACAGATGGGCTATGGATTTTTGGCTTGGCTACATCCTGAATCTAGCGGTTGACCGGTGGTTATTGGTAAGTCGACTTATGACACTGTTTCAGGATATTGTGGAATTTCGGATTTTATTCTAAAAGTAACTGTTACTTGTCGTTTTATGGTTAAGATTCACGAGATATATTAGGGATTTAATGTTATTTGAAATATACAACATATATTATGATATCCCTATAGATCTGGTTCATTAAGTTTGAATATTTATCAATTTGGTACATGTAATTCTTTCAATCCTATTTAATTGTCATTGAGAAATATTTGGGGGACTTAATTAAGAAGTTTAAAAGGTAAAATTAAGTGATTTGAACCATGATGAAGGCTTAATGATATAAGGGGTCTATAAGAGCAATTAAATGTCGTAACAAGTGGGAACTAGCCGTTAGAGAACTTATTTTATTCTCCTTTATATAGACCTGCGTTTTATATATTAGAGAGAGAGAGATCAAGATAATTATATTGAGATTTTCCAAGAGAAATCATATTGAAACAATTGTGAGAGCTTTTTTAAGAGTTATTCTTGAGAATTATTTACTGTGGATCATTGCTACTACCGAATCTGAAGTGACATTATTATAATTATTCTTTCGGTAGATTCCAGGTGAGATCTTTCCAATTTATTTTCTATTTAGTATTGCTTGATTATATTTGAAATTTGATCTTCAGAAATTATTTTCTGATTTTTTATTTGAAAAATATTTTTGACACAATTTCTTGAATAAATCTGATCACGTGCTACCCAATTTTTTTTTGTTTAAAATTAGATTTTGAATATCTCACTTTTCTATCACTAGTTTTGTGATATTAATTGAGTTCTAATTTATTTGGGGTAGTAGAAGCTCCGAGTGAGAAAAATCATTTTTCAATTTGTAATTGGTGAGTTGAGTGATGGATTGAATACTATTAGGAGTACTTAATCTAAGGATAGCTAGTTTTAGTCTGTTCTTGTAAAGAGATTGAGGTAGTAATTTTTCCTGAATTGAATTGATTTGTGAGCAATTTTGTAACAGTTGAATCCTTACCAGGTAAAAGGATATTTGGAGTGTTTGTGAGGTTTTGATTCTTTAGCCTTAGTTTAAAAAAGAAGTAGGTTATTCTTAAGCCTGTAAAAAGTAAAGGTTATTCTTGAACTTGAGAAAATGAATTGTAAAGGTTGATTCTGAGCCTGTGAAAAAAATCTTTGTGAGGATTTGGTTCCTACCTTTAAAGCCATCTTGAGTTTAGTGGGAACGACTCTCCGTGGGGCTCGGAAGACTGGATTAGCGAAGAATAGCTTGGTGAACCAGTATAAAATTTTGGTGTGCTGCTATTTTGAACTGGGCGATCGACTGATGGATATTGGCCAGTCAACCGATGGTCAGTTTTAGGATTTGTGGAATTTTGGGATTTATTCAAATACTATCCGTTTTATGGTTAGGATATGAGAGATATCTTAGGGATCTAAATTTAATTGAGATATGATCTATCTATTATATTATCCCTATTAATTTGTTCTATTTAATTAAATGCTATTTTAATTAAAGTGCTTTAATACTTTCTATTTTGATGAATTTCGATTTAAAAATGTTTAAGGACCAAAATGAGATTTCCCATGAATTTTTTTAAATGAAAAAGATATATTTTGATTATATATGATGTATGGGGTCTTGGGGTATCATTTAATGATATAATATTTGAAAAGTAGTTGTTATAAGATATTTTTGAAATTCCTATATTTAAACTTGTGAATTTTGAGATTAAATATTGCTATTTTAGTGGAGAATATTTTGGGCCTAAAATATGGGAGAGATTTAAGGGATTTTATTTTAATCTTACGATTTAGTCCATATATTTAAATATAATTCTTTCTATACTTCCATTGATTAAGATCAAATTATTTTGGGGACTAAATTGAGAGCTTTAGAAGTTATATTATTAAGTTAAAAATATTAGGATTGAAAAGAATCAATATATGGGGTCTATAGGTGATTTTAAATGACATATTTTGTGGAAACTAGCTGTCATAGGGCTTGTTTCAAGTGACTTTAAATAGACTTGCGGATTTCACATGTTAATATATACAATATCAAGAACTATTCAATTCCTAAAATTTTCTAAAAGTTATCATTCTGATATTATTTTGAGAGATCAATTGTGAGATCGATTATTGCGAAGTTCTTGAGTTAAAGCGCTATTTGAGTTAGCGTAACTGATCTAAGCTGTCTTGCGATTCTACGTGCAATCTGTTCAGTGTTTTCCTAGTGAGATAATTCCAAGCTTATTCTTTAATTGAGTATTTGATTATTATTACTTACTTGGTGAATTGATTTTTTTGAGAAATCGTTTTTGAATTTTAAAAGCATAAAAATCTTTTAAAACGATTTGTGTGTTAATCTGATTACGTACTTAACTGTGCTACCCATATTCTTTATTATAATAATATTTTGTTTTCCTCACTAGTTTCGAGACATTAATTGAGTATTAATTAATCTGGGGTGATAGAAGCTTTGAGTGGGAAAAAAATTATCAATTCTGTAATTGGTGAGTTGTGTGCAGATAAGATATTATTGAGAATATCTAATCAGAGGTAGCTTTGACTTTCAATCTCTATTGGTAAAGAGATTGAGGTTTGATATTTACCTAAATAGAAAAAGGTTACTTATATGTGATTCTTCCTGATTAGAATCAAATTGTGAGTGATTTGTAAAGGTTTAATCATTACTTGGAAAAATAATAGTTGGAGTGTTTCAGTGAGGTTTAATTCTTAAGCCTAAGGTATAAAAAAAATTAGGTCATGATTCTCCCTGTAATAGGATTAGGTTAATCTTTAGCCTGTGAAAAGATAAAGTTATTCTTGAGCCTAGGAAGAAGAAGAGGTTATTCCTGAGCCTAGGAAAAGGAATTTGTAAAGGTTGATTCTAAGCCTATGAAAAGAATCATTTTTGTAAAGGTTTGGTTCCTACTTGTAAAGGAATCTTGAGTTTAGTGGGTGCGAATCTCCGTGGGGCTTGGAGGACTGGATTAGCCAAGAGTAGCTTGGTGAACCAGGATATATCGTGGTGTTCTGCTTTGTTTCTTTATATTATTTATGTTCTGTTGTTTAGGTGTGCACCTAGTTAATAACATATATCCACTGCTATAAAGATAATAATTAATTTTAGGATAAAATTAATTGTTTGAATTTTAAAGTGTTATTATTTGATAATATTTAATACTACCCAATTCACCCCCCTCTTGGGTAGCTCACTGGACCAACAACATCAGTTTGAACATTTGTAAGTGTAATATTTTTGTTGAGACTTATACAAGACATTCTATTCAAGTTCTTGATTGAAAGCGCTTGTCCTTTGGTATTACCGATTCAAGTTCTAATTGCAATATTATCATTGTCTTCGGTGTTTTCCCGGTGAGATCTATCCAAGCTTTATTACTTACCTTTTAAAGTTATATTTATTATTTCTTGGTTTAGGATCACTAAAAAAGTCATTTTAAACTTAAAACCTGAAAATGTTTTAAACGATTTCTACCTGATTATCTGATTAAGTCCTAAATTGTGCTACCCAATTTATTTATTAATTAAATTTTAAGTGCCTCACATTGTATTTATCACATAGTAATTATTCATGATATTAATTAAATATATTTGTATTGAGGTGGTAGAAACTCCTTGTGAGAAGAAACTCATATTATTTGTATTTACGAGTTTGAGTGGATTAGACACATTTGGGGCAGTGTCTGGTCAAGGTAGCTAGGTTTTGATCTTTTTCCTGTGAAAAAAAATTAGAGTTTGATCTTTGTCTTCGTAAAAAGGTTAGGTTATTCTTTTTCCTTGAAAAGAATAAGGTTTTTAATTCATCCTATGATTGAATTATTTTAAGTGGATTGTAAAGGTTCGTCATTCCCTGTGAAAATGATAAGTGAGAGAGTGTTAGGTTTATCTTTAGCCTGGTGAAAGTATAGGGTTTATCATTGGCCTGTGAAAAGAATAAATTGTAAAGGTTGATTATGTGTGTGTAAATAAATTGTGAGTTGTAAGAGTTTGGTCCCTACCTAGTAAAGGAATTAAGGGGTTAGTGGATTGTGAATCTTCGTAGAGCTCGGGGGACTGAACGTAAGCAAGATTAGCTTGACCGAACCAGGATAAATTCTTCTGTGTTGCATTGATTTATTCTTTATATTATGTTTGAATGTGCACTTCTTATTAAACACATGTCCGTTGCGTAGCTTTTTAGGGCAACAACTACAATAATGTACATCAACCAGCTACAAGACTTGCTCTCCTGTCAAGTCACAACACAACGTCCTATAAGACATGCCCTCTTTTTAGGACCAACAACATCCCGCAGGACATGCCCTCCTGTCGGGACCACAATATGACACATTTGGATAATAGTAAAAATCATTTTCCACATTTAACAATTCACTCGATCCATTTAAAATTACAAAATAATCCATTTTAATAATTTTTTTCTTTTCACACTTTAATACAAAAATATAATTTGACAATTTACATATAACACCGTACACTCACCATAAACAATGTGCTGCTATTTCGCTATCATCGCAATACTAATGTAGTTGGAGCCGCCTGTGAACCTAATAACAATAGGGCCTAAACTAAGAATTTATCTAAATAAATCTAATAAGCCATGAAATGTGTGACACTAAAAATGTAGTTTTTCTCATTCCGAATTTTTCTTAATTATATAACATTTATTAAAATTAAATATTCTATTTCTCAACCCAATATTAATTTTACAACTAAACTATTATAGTTACATTTACAAAGTTTATCAATTTATATTTTAACTACAGAGAAAAATATTAACTAACTATTAACGATATTACTAGGAAATGAAATACCCAAAAAAATATCATTATAAACAAAGTCAATTTTTTTTTTTTTTTTTTTTTATAATAATTTAAATTCTTTACCAATTAAATATTTTTATTTAAAAAAATAAACACATTATATATATATATAAGATGTGTTGTCCACATGCTCTTTTGGACAACACATGATATAAGTGGGGTTTGTTGTCTTTCTTAAGACAACACATCACACACACACACACACTTTTTTCTTCTTCTTCTAATATTTAAACACTTTACCCCCCAACAAAAAGAAATGAATAATTATATCCCGAAACTATTAAAATTATATTTCAAATAACATAATAATCCCTAAAATTTTTAAAAGTCAAATTAAGATTAACATATAAATCCCAAAAGTTTTTAAAACCAAAATTTTAAATACCATAATTACCGCATAAAAATTTTAAGATAAAATTTAAATAGCACAATGAATCCCTTATTTTTCTAAATATTCTAAATACAACTAAAAATATACATATGCAAAGATTAGGCTTTATAATTTAATGCAGGCTGGCAACGCTTGCACATTGGGAAATGCGCAGGCATGACATTGCCTATAAAGTCAGCATGTTTTGTTAAGGAACACACTAATTAGACCCTTTCTCTTACTAAACTCGAAAATCTCTCTTGGGTTTCTTGATTTCCAAAACTTTCCACCTCTCAAACACCTCAAAAATCTTTCAAAAATCCTCTCAAAACGTGATCTTGGTACTCTTCTACAAAGACTTCAAGAGACTTCTCAAGAACAACCAAGGGAAGAGAGAGAATAAGTTAAAGAAGGAGAAGAAGAAAACATTACTTAGGGAAACACCACTCCCCTAACTTAAGCAAGTTTTCTTAAACCTCTCTTTAGTTTGTTTGTTTGTTATCTTTTGGTTGTTTGTACATATTTTCTTTTGGTTGAAAATCAACGCCTTTGGAAGGAATCAGGAATCAATAAGCACGCTGTAGCGGAAAATGGACACACTCTAGCGCATTCCCAAACTATACACTGCCTGATTTGTGATCCAGTGTGCCCAGGCATGCTCTAGCGCACCTTCCATGTTTCCCTAAATGCTAGTGGCAATGCTGGAGCGCCTGAGAAGCTAGCCCCAGAACCCATGCTCACTCAAGGGGATCATTTTAGCTAGAATGATGACATTTTGAAAGGGATTTAAAATGATTTTGAGCTGAGAATGAATGAGAATTTTTGGGGCCTATGTTTGTAGATACCAAGAAGATAAATTGGAGATTTGGATGTCAAATTGATCATTGGAGGCTTGCTTGAAGATTGAGGATTCTTGTTGCTTCTCCTTCTCTAGTTTTTCAATCTTCTCTCCTCTTCTACTTCTTGTGCATGATAAACTTGAGATATGTGATTGTTGATTATTTGTGTATCATTGGTTTATGTTTGGATTTGTTTGTGGATATTGTGCTGGATGATATGAACATGCTTAGCTAGAGTTTTATCGAGGGGGATTTGAATAGTTTTGTATAAACTATGCTTTGAGACTTTAAGCTCTTGTTAATTGAATTCCATGTTTCAATCACTTGTGTTTCTTAATGCATTTATCTAATTTATTAAGAAGATGAATTGGATATCATGGATGTGTGGGATTAGGCACTCGAGAGAAGTAATTTTGTACATCAAGACCAGAGAAACACAACCCTGAGTATATTAGTTCGAGAGGCTAGTATAGTTGGGGTAGCCATTTGGTAGGCAAGACTTAATGATTGGATAATTAGTTGAATTACATTGAGATATTAGTTCAAGTAATTATACAAATTACCTTATTCGACACTCGAGAGAGGGATTAAAGTTATTCGAGATACCCGTGGTTAATGGTTGTGCATGAATTTAATTAACAAACTTGAATAGGATTACCACAGTTTAGCAAAGTGATGTTAAACCCCCCTAGAATCCCTATTCCATTGAACTCCCTTCAATTCATTCTTCCATTAGCTATTTAATTTCTTTGTCAATCATTAATTTAGTTATTAGTTTAATTTTCATCAATTTAATCTGGATTGCTTAGATAAAATTAGGTTATTTTAATTGTGGTACTTAGTTGATTTTTTTTTACTAATCCTCGAGAGAATGATACTCACTCACTTACTTTGTTAATTGTTGACCTCGTGCACTTGCGAGTACACATAACACATAAACATCGCAACAAATTTTTGGCGTTGTTTCCAGGGATTGACTAATTTAGAAATTTTAGTTAATATTGCAACCAAGTGACTTGATCTTGATTTATGCATTTTTATATATTTATTTATTTATTTTTATATTTTGTTTGTTCTACTCTATGGTTGAAAAGGTACATACGAAGATCTCAAAGCTTGGAACTCGTTTCTCTTGATCTAGAAGTTGAACACACACTTAGAAAAGTAAGGAGAGAAATGAGAGACTAAGATCAGGAAAAGGCCGACGGTGGTAATAATCCTCTATCACAACAACCGCCGATACTTCAACCACCACCACAACAACCACAACGGGTCCTTCGGGATTATTTTAGATCCATTGTGAATGATAACTACTCCGGGATTAGAAGGCAAGCTGTCAATACCAACAATTTTTAGTTGAAACCTACTTTAATCAACATGGTTCAAGAAAACCAATATGGTAGGCTTCTCTATGAAGATCCTAATGTCCATTTGGAGACTTTCTTGGAGATATGTGACACCGTGAAGATTAATGGAGTCATGGAGGATGTCGTTCAGCTAAGGTTATTTTTGTTCTCTTCTTGGGATCGATTTAGGGGTTGGCTCCAATATCTACAAGAGGGAAGTGTCTCTACATAGGGGGAACTAGCCCAAAAGTTCCTCACTAAGTTTTTTCTCCCTCGAAGACTTCACAATAGAGGCTAAATTGCTCAATTTTCCAAAGGGATTATGAGCCAATTTTTGAGGCGTGGGAGCGGTATAAAGATTTATTGAGATGGTACCCCTAACATGGGTATCAAGAGTAGTTTCAAATTCAACTCTTTTATAACAAGTTGTATGGACAAACTAGAATGATTGTGGATGCCGCATCCGGGGGTTCTTTGACATCTAGAACCTCTGAGGAAGCTCAAGAGTTGTTGGAGGAGATGGCGGCCAATAATTTTTAATGGCCTAATGAGCGCAATATGGGAAAAAAGGTAGCCGATATTCAAGAGGTTGATTCTCTAGCTACCTTATCGGCCCAAGTTTTGAATCTCACAATACAAATTGCTACTTTGAACACCAAGGACACCACATGAAGTAAATAAATGAAGAATATGGCTAGTGTTTCCCAACCAGGATATGACGAAGAATTCGTAGAATGTCATTTCATCAACAATTGGGCTTACACCTTTAAGCCCTCTAATAACATCCCAACTCATTATCATCCTGAGCTTCAGAATCATAAAAAATTCTTGTATGCAAATGCCTGTAATACCTTGCAAGCTCCTCCTAGTTTTTCTTCACAACAACAGGGTTTTCCTCCCCAACAACAAGAAGTTGATAGGAAAAAACCATCATTGGAAGACATCTTGTCTACATTCATTGTGGAGACTCAGGTTCATTTCAATAAGGATGAGGCCCATCTTGATAGCATTTAGACTTATTACACTAATATGAATGCAACTATGAAGTCCCTTAAGACACAAATTGGACAACTTGCTAGCTCTATCAAGGGAAAATCTTTGGGAAAGTTCCCAAGTGACACGGAAACTAACCCAAAGTATTGCATGATGATCATCTTAAGGAGTGGAAAAGAGATTGAAAATGCTAGGCCATCGGCGAATGTGTCAAAGGAGGAAGCAAGCGGAAGTAAAGAAACTAGTGTTGAACCTAAGTACAAAGAAGCTCTAAAAATCAATCCGGGATCAATCTCATTTCTAGATAATCCTTCCATTGTGACCCCACCTCTGCTATTTCCACAACAGTTTCAAAAGAAAAAATTAGATGCTCAGTTCTCCAAGTTTCTTGAAATTTTTAAGAGAATCTACATCAACATTTTCTTTGAGAATGCGTTAGAGAAAATGCCCAATTATGGAAAAAAAAATTCAGGAAATCATGGCCAAGAATTTTTTTAGAGGAATACGAAACCATCAAGCTCACGAAAGAATGTACTGCAATTCTTCAACATAAACTATCGCAAAAGTTGAAGGATCCTAGAAGCTTTACCATCCCATGCACCATTGGGAGTTCTAATTTTGAGAAGGCATTGTGCAACCTCAGAGCTAGTATCAATCTCATGCCTTTGTCCATTTTTAAAAAATTAGGGCTTGGAGAAATGAAGCCTACTACTATGTCATTACAAATGGTGGATCGTTCTCTTACCTATCCAAGGGGCATTATTGAAGATGTGTTAGTAAAGGTAGATAAGTTTATTTTTCTGGTTAATTTTGTTGTGTTGGTGATGAGCAATTATTTATAAAAAAATCAAGTACTTTTAGATTCAAATATTTATGTGTTTTCAAGCATTTTTATTAGTTTAATATGTTTTTGGTGTTGTTTTGTAGAAATTACAAATGACTGGGACAAAAGGCGAAAATGTGATAAAATAAGGTGATTCTGTTTATTATGGTTCGTCATGCGTGCAAGTGTTGTAACTTTAAAGCCAATTTTGACCACGATGCAATTCGATTTTGGAATAATTCAAAACCTTAAAGTTGTAGATCTACGTCTTGCATTTTCATATGTTTTTGAATGACCTCAATCAGAGCTTGGACGAGAACGTTACGATCAAAATATGAACTGACGTCGAGTCCGCCAAAATCACGTTGCAGTGCTAAAACGCGCGCTACAGTGCATTTTTAGCAATGTGTACTACCCATACCATACTGCAGCATACAAAAATGCACGTTGTAGCATGGTCCCTTCAGCTTGTATTGGAAATAAACCTGAAAACCCTAATTTTTGACCCTTTTAAATACCCTATTTTGCCTTAAAGACAAAGGGGACAAAAGAGAAAGAAGATGAGTCAATTTTGGAAGAGACAACTGACGATTTGGGCGACAAAAAACCAGATGGTGCACAACGACGCAATTATCACGGGTGCACTCTACCACTGAGCTAATAGCCCGTCGTGCGAGCCTCAGTTTGACCAGGACCCAAACAAGGTTTTAGTTTGAGTTTTAGGCGGGAAAGTCAAGAAGAAACAGCTTCTAAAACGAAGGGATGAATGGGGACCAAGAAAAAAATGGTTTATCTAGCGATAACCCAATAATAGCTCTCTCCCCGAGGGGCCTCTCAATAGAAGTCGAGGAAGCACATGCTAGCCCCACTAGTCCAAGGCAAAATAAGATTTCTTCATCCAATTCCGTTCGATGGAGAAAGAACTTCTTTTTTGGGTGTTCGGTCCACGTGTCAACCCTCACAATGACGGGGACGAATTCCAAAATTCATAACGCCACGCTGGAGTATACACCGACTACGGCTCCTTCCTGGAATCTTATTTGCACCTAGGAAGAAGCGAGGAGCCCCGCAGGGATGTGCTGCTTTGAGCTCTATGTCGTGCCATCGGCGATCAGTTTCAGGGACTCAGTCATTCACCTCGACCGGCTCCCATTTTCACCTTGTTTCTTCTCCAAGACTTTACGAATCTCCGCGCTCCTTCACCAGCTCACCACTGCAGGCCTGATAAAAGCCCACAAGCTTCGCCAAATAGGCCCAAAAGCCCAAGCCCAATGATTATCTCCTAAACGTCCCAAATTATCAGTGAAACACAGGGTTTCGACTAATTAATCATGTTTAGGCCCAACTAATCATCTCCAACGCCTATATATATCAGGGGCTATGTAAGCTCGAGGTACGCTTTAATGAATTACATTACACGCGAGTTCATTTGTTTACTTACTATATTCTGTACATTTTCTCTCTGCGCACTGATTACCATGCTAGAGGGGCTTTACCGGGACAAACCCCGGTCTGAGCCTTCTGCAGGTACACTCCCTGAGGAGCAGGACTCTGGACATAGAAAGTTAGTCCTCCCAGGGCCCAGCACAACTCACGCGAGAACTTTTTAACTGACGACTCCACCTCAGCAAGAGGACCCACCTGTCATCCGACTGGACCATACTCGAGGTGTGTACCAGTTTTATGCACCAACAGTTTGGCGCTGTCTGTTTACCCTTTTTTAAGGTGCTTCGTGGGAACAAAGACTTTAATTGGACAAGTGAGTGTGAAGCTGCATTTTGTGATCTAAAACGTTACCTCTCCTCAACTCCCCTACTCAGCACTCCCAAGGTGTGGGAAAAGTTATTTTTATACATTTTTACTTTCTCAATTGTAGTGAGCGCGGCCTTGGTGAGGAAGGAAAATGGTGTCCAAAACCCAGTGTACTACTTCAGCAGGGTCCTCCTTGATGCTGAGACCAGATACTCAAAATTTGAAAAGTTAGCCTATGCCCTGCTGATCGCCTCCAGAAAACTCCGGCAATATTTCCAGGCACACACCATTGTGGTTCTGACGGACGAACCCCTAAAGCAGATCCTGTATTCTCCTGACGTCTCATGAAGGCTGATGAAGTACAGTTTTGAGCTAGGACAGTTCCATATTGAATATCGACCGAGAACGGCCGTCAAAGGCCAAGTCCTCGCCGATTTTATCGCAGAGCTCACCTTCCCAAAAGACCAGGATCCAGGAGTAAATAATCAAAGGCCTCCATCTCCAGGAGACTTGAGGACCTTCTCCAGCCCATGCGACTTCGACCCGACAACGTGGCAGCTCTTCACAGATGGATCATCCAATGTAAGTGACTGTGGGGCCGGAATGATTCTGGTAGCCCCTGATAAAAAAGTTGTTGAATACACTCTCCGACTCGGGTTCAGGGCTACGAACAATGAAGCTGAGTACGAAGCCTTACTCACTGGTCTCCGTTTGGAAATCGAATTCAATGTGCAAACTCTCATGGTCTTTTGTGACTCGCAACTCGTGGTCAACCAGGTAAATGGTGGCTACATGGAAAAGGACCCGAGTATGTTGGCATACTTGGAAAGGGTCAGAGCACTTATGACAAATTTTGAAAAAATTCAAGTGTCTCAAATCCCGCGCGAAGAAAACAGGCACGCTGACGCCCTGGCGAATCTTGCCTCAGCAGTCGAATGGACTCTAAAGAGGAGCATCCCTGTGGAGTACCTTGACACCCCAAGCATTGCAGCCTCAGATCCTGTGGCCACTATTGGTGAACTCACTGATTAGTCAACTTGGATGGACCCAATCAAGTAGTACCTGGAGCGAGGTACCCTCCTAGAAGATCAGATGGAGGCCAGAAAGATACGCTACCGGGCATCAAGGTATACTCTCATTGATGGAGTTCTTTATCGGAAGTCATTCTTAGGCCCCTGTTCCAGATGTCTTCGTCCTGAAGAAGCCAAGTATGTCCTAACCGAAACTCACGAAGGATTGTGCGGCAAGCACTCAAGGGGTAGGTCTCTCGCCGAAAAACTACTCTGGCAAGGATATTTCTGGCCCAAAATGCATGAGGATGCCATGGAATTTGTTAAGAAATGTGATAAGTGTCAGAGATTTGCCCTGCACCCTCACGCTCCTCCTACCGTGTTGGTTCCGATGATAAGCCCATGGCCTTTTGCTCAGTGGGGCATTGACCTGCTCGGGCCCTTCCCCCAAGGAACCAGGCAGAGGAAGTTCCTGATCGTTTCCATCGATTATTTCACAAAGTGGGTCGAGACTGAGCCACTGGCGCAAACCACTAAGGAAAAATTCATGACTTTGCGTGGAAGAACATAGTGTGCCGATTTGGGGTCCTAAGAGCGATTGTGTCCGACATTAGTACCCAGTTCGACAACTCCTTCTTTATCACCTTCTGTGCCGAGCAAGGGATCAGGATAAACTTTACCTCCCCTGGACACCCTTAATCGAATGGCCACGTGGAGGTTACAAACAGGACCCTCTTATACGGGTTGAAAACAAGACTTGATAAATCAAAAGGATGGTGGGTGGAAGACATCTACCCTGTCCTCTGGGCGTACCACACCACTCCAAGAACTCGAACAGGAGAAACACCTTTTGTGATGGCCTTCGGCTCCGAGGCTATCATCTCTATGGAAATGAGCGTGCAAACTTTCTGAACTACCGAGGCCTTTGATCAAATCAAGAATAATATGGCGTTATCATTGAGCCTTGACCTCCTTGAAAAGCGAAGGGAATAGGCCCAGATTCGGCAAGCTGCCTACCACCAAAGGGTAGCGAGATACTACGACCGACGAGTTCGCCCTCGCTCCTTTGATATCGGTGACCTTGTTCTCAGAAACGTAACTCTAGCTACAAAAGATCAAGGCGCCAGGAAGCTAGCCCCCGCTTGGGAAGGTCCATATAGGGTCACTGGGATCACGCATCCAGGCACCTACGATCTTCAAACAGAGAACGGTGTGCCACTCAGGCACCCGTGGAACGCCGATCATCTGAAGCGCTACTTCTATGGGGAAGCTTCCCCTTTGTAAATAACTTTTGCTTGGTACGGTGTAATAGTTTTTGCTTATCCAATTAAACAAGATGTTGTGTACAATGTACCTTGTGCTCCTCCCAGTAAACGACATCCCGACCCACAAGGTCGCGGGTGATTCTCCCTAAATGGCCTCCCGACGCTCAATGTCATAGATGACTCTCCACAAGACTCATCCCGGTGCTCAGCGTCGAGGGTGACAACTAGACCCTCTCCTAAAGTTAATAGTTCGTACTTGGGGATAGACTGAGGTCATCCACCAAGGGCGGGGCATTGATTGAGTCTGAGGGTCTACAGCTAAGTACTTATCCCTACTAGTTAACTATTAGTCCGATGTTCTAAAAGGAAAGATGCTCCTGCATGGACTAAATGGAGATAACCTGAAAGGGTTCTTGAATGAGCCTGACTACAAAGAACTCCCCAATAACTGGCCGTAGGGGTCCGACCACCGTATAACGCCCCTGCGGACTGAGAGGACCAGGCACATTGGGAAACACTCATCCTAAGTCCACGACACGATTTTCTTGCAATCAGCTCGTGTCTCGGACTGGGGGGCTAGTGGTCCATGGCCTTGGGCAGAGACAAGAAATTTGTTTGGCAGAGGACCACGGCCCTGGGCAGAGATGAGAAATTTGTTTGGCAGAGATGGTAATAAATTTCATTTTTTTTTAAATTTTACAACTCTAAAAACAAGACCAAGCAGAAATCGACTTGGCAAAAAACATCGGGAGAAAGGAGTCGATTCTAAAGTACCCTGTCTATTCCGCTCAAAAGCTTAAATGCTCACGTGTAAAAAAAAAAAAAAAAAAAAAAAAAAAAAAAAAAAAAAAAGAGTAAGCGAAAAACAGTTTGCAAAATCCTAAGACTTGAAAAAGCGACGGTCCGAGCTCAATACTCTTTACCCTCGTTGTGAGGGGCGTCCGTATAAGGGAAAGTGGATTTAATCTCACCTTCCTCAGGGGGCCCTCGTCAGCACTGACCGCCTCGGCGTCCTTGTGCATGGCATCATCTTGAGTTTCAACCTTAGTGCCTCGTAACCGAAACTACCAGGTGCGACGGACACTGTCTTGCCGTGCAACTCCTAGCCGACAGGGTTCAATGACGACCTTTTCTAAGAACATCATCCAGGAGTGTCGTCCAGAAATTGTACCATATTTCCTTGGGCCGGCGTCGTCTTATCTGGTTCCCCTATCCTACCGTGTTGCCTCAGGCCGGCTGGACGCAGGTGGGGGTCTATCCCAAATTCTCCCCTAAAAAATTAAAAAATAAAATAAAAAAACTTCTAAAAAAATATAATAATAATAATAATAATAATAATAATAATAATAATAATAATAATAATAATAATAAATAAATAAAAATAAATAAAAAAAATTAAAAATTATAAGGGAGGAGTGTAGCGCCCTCTCCCTCATGCTGGCCCCAAAAGGGGCTAGTACAGCATTAGCCCCCAGGATCAGCACTGTACGGTGGTCCCAAGGGGACTAGCGTCTAGCGTTGGCCCCAAATTGGGGCCAACTAGCAGCTCCCAAGCTGGGTGCTGGGCTGTCCCTAGTGCCTACTGGGGTTTCGCCTGCCCGTGGAGTGTCGTCTTTACTTTTTTCTCCACGGTAGAGGTCGGTCTGTGCTCAAGGCTTATTCACGGTGAACGTGTGTTGCCCTAAAATTCGAAAACATTCAGGGCCACCTTGCCGTGCTACCTGACCCCGGACCCCGGCCAAATGGAAGCGTATTTCAAATTAACTCCTCTAAAAAAGTTCAACTCTTGAAAAATCGTCGTTGTGAAATCAAAAAAATTCGGGGCCGCCCTACCATACTACCTGACCCCGGACCCCGGTGGTATAGGAGCGTATTTCAAATTAGCTTATCTAAAAAAATTCAACTCTTGAAAAAGTGTCGCCATGAAATCGAAAAAATTTGGGGTCGCCTTGCCGTGCTATCTTACCCCGGACCCCGGCGGTGTGAGAGCGTATTTCAAATTAACTCCTCTAAAAAATTTCAACTCTTGAAAAATTGTCGTCCTGAAAATCGAAGAAATTCGGGACTACCCTGTCGTGTTACCTGACCCTGGACCCCGACTATGTGGAGGCCTATTTTGAATAAGCTCCTCAAGAAAAAACTAACTCTTGAAAACATGTCGATCAGAGGTGTTTCTCGTGATCTAAAGTCTCCAGGACGCCCGTTTCAGCCAGGAATTGATATCCTTGACCGCCTCGCTCCCCTTGCCACACAGGGCTAGGGGACAACTGATGAGGGTATTTTTGGGCACCTCTGAGTCAGTACTTGGGACTCATCTACGTGTCAACCCTCGCAATGACGGGGACAAATTTCAGAATCCACAATGCCACGCTGGAGTATTCATCGACTACGGCTCCTCCCTGGAATCTCATTTGCACCTAGGAAAGAGTGAAGAGCCTTGTAGGGACGTACCGCTTTGAGCTCTATGCCGTGCCATAGACAATTAGTTTCAGGGACTCAGTCATTTACCTCGACCGGCTCTCCTTTTCATCTTGTTTCTTTTCCAGGACTTCACGGATCTCTGCGCTCTTTCACCAGCTCACCGCCGCAGGCCTAATAAAAGCCCGTGGGCTTCGCCAAATAGGCCCAAAAGCCCAAGCCTAATGATTATCTCCTAAACGTCCCAGATTATCGATGAAACACATGGTTTCGACTAATTAATCATGTTTAGGCCCAACTAATCATCTCCAACGCCTATATATATCGGGGGCTATGTAAGCCCGAGGTACACTTTAATGACTTACATTATACGCGACTTCATTTGTTTGTTTACTATATTCTGTACATTTTCTCTCTGGGCACTGATTACCATGCCGGAGGGGCTTTACCGGGACAAACCCCGGTTTGAGCCTTCTGCAGGTACACTCTCTGAGGAGCAGGACTCTGGACATAGCAAGATTTGGAGCCTAAACCCACAATAAGCATTTTATCTTCTTTTCTCTCTCCCTAATCTATTATTTTAAGTTTGTATTTGTAATTTTGTGCTGAACATACTTACATATATGAATTTATTGAGAATATTAGCTATATATCTATCTATGTTGTGTTCATAATCTAGATCTAGGGCTTGATATAGTCTCGTTTGAATCATGTTAGATTATTTTGTTAATTGTTAGATTTAATTCTATTTTATGCATCTCTTAGGCCTAGTGTGATTGATTCATTTGGCCAATGAGTTAGACCAGTTTATGTTACGAATTTTATACTTGAGAGAGGTTGAATTAGTAACCAGAATTGGGCGTGCATAAGTTAGGTTGTTGTGAGTCTAGGAGGAAGTCAACACCTAAGTAATCAAGTTGGGAATTTAGGATTTTGTGAAACCGGGAGGTAATCGAATTCTAAATTGATCAATTAGAATAGCCATTCAATTGTGTTTATCTTTATAATGCTTCCAAGTTATGCTTGCACATGATATTTTGGATGAATTGAGAACTTGAGATTTGACACTCGGGAGAAAAAAATTCAGGTTTGGACTTAGGATAAACACAACGTAAGTTTTAATAGATTGGAAGATATTTAAAGCTTGCGTAATCATTATGATATAGATGGTCTATTGGTGTAATTAGATTCCATGATTTATGGGAACTAGCCGTTATAGGGCTTGTTTTAAGATGCTTTAAATAGACCTGCGGATTTCACATGAAAATAATCAGAAATTATTCTGAGTTATTCAGCTCTTTTGCTTTCTAAGAGTAATCATACTGAGTGAATTGTGAGATATTTTCCGAGAGTTATTCTTGAGAAATATTTTCTATGGATGATTGCTACTACCAATCTGAAATTTCATTGCTATTCTAATAATTATTTTTTCAGTGGTATCCTGATGAGATCATTCCAAATTACTTACACTTAATTGTTTTTTGATTATATTATTTATTATTTGGAATTTGATTATTGAAATTGTTTTTCGGATTTTTTATTGAAAATTATTTTTGAAACAATTTCTTGAGAAAATCTGATTACGTGCTTAATTGCTTGCTACCCATCTTTATTTATCAGATTTTGAAATTCTCATTTTTCTATTCCTAGTATTGGGACACTAATTGAGTTTGAATTTATCTAGGGTGGTAGAAGCTCCAAGTGGAAAAATCACTTATCAATTGTTTGTAATTGGTGAGTTGAGTATCGGATTAGATACTATTGGGAGTGTCTAATCAAGGGTAGCTGGTTTCAATCTCTTCCGGCAAAGAGATTAAGGTTTTGATCTTTACCTAGTTTATAAAAAGATTAGGTGTTAATTCTTCCTTGATTGAATTTGTGAGTGAATTGTAAAGGTTCCATCCTTACTTGGGAAAATGATACTTGAAGTGATTGTGAGGTTTAATTATTGAGCCTAAGGTATAAAAAGAATTAGGTCGTGATTCTCCCTGTAATAGAATTAGGTTAATTCTTAGCCTGTGAAAGGATCAGGTTAGTCTTGAGCTTGGGAAAACGATAAGGTTATTCTTGAGCCTATGAAAAGGAATTGTAAAGGTTGATTCTAAGCCTGCAAAAAGAATCATTGTGAGGGTTTAGTTCTTACCTATAAAGGAATCTTGAGTTTAGTGGGTGCGAATCTCCGTAGGGCTCGGAGGATTAGATTAGCTAAGAGTAACTTGGTGAACCAGGATATCTTGTGGTGTTCTGCTTTATTTCTTTATATTATTTATACTCTGTTATTTGGGTGTGCACTTAGTTGATAACACATATCCACTGCTACAAAGATAATAATTAATTTTAGGATAAAATTAATTATTTGATTTTCAAAGTGTTATATTCTGATAATTTTTAATACTACCCAATTCACCCTCCTCTGGGTAGCTCATTGGGCCAACACCCAAAAATTGAATGCCTAAATAAAGTTAAGTTATGATAATTGTGGTACTTAATGACTATTTAAACTAATCCATGTGGATACGACAACCTCTTACTTCCTATACTATTAAAATTTGACCCATACACTTGCGGTATTGTAGCGACAAAATAATTCGCTACCAGTTGGACATGGAAGAAGACTGATAAATTCTCATTATCCTTGGGAGGCCTTTTCTTGCAAACATAAAGGCTTTGATTGATGTGCATAATGGGAATCTAACTCTAAGGGTTAATGAAGACAAAGTTAAGTTCAACATCTACAAGACTATGAGGTTTCTGGAAGAAAGTCCTACTTGTAATTGGGTTTAGGTGGTAGACTCTAGCATTAAATAGTTCGCCCGAGAGATTATGCATCGTGATCCTTTGAAGTATAGTTTCGCTAATTCCCTATCTATGGTGGATTTCAGTAAGGAGAGATATACTATGGAAGACAGTGTTATGGATTGTGTTCTAGCTCTCGAAGCTTTACCTAGTGAATTGGTTAATGTGGCCCAAGTGGATATTCTTGAGAGGCATAAGGGTTCATCCAACCCTTCAAGTGCATCTCAAGGCGGGTTAGTTTTTAAATAATTACCCAATCATCTTTGGTATGCCTAGGTGGGGGAGAACTCCACTAATCCAGTAATCATTTTGGCGTCATTGAGTCAAGAAGAAGAAGAGAATTTACTCCTTATCTTAAAGAAGCACAAATCCACTTTTGGTTGGTCTATTGCTGACATTTAGGGACCAAGCCCAACTATTTGTATGCACAATATTCTTAAGGAGGACTCGTAGAAGCCTTCAATTAAGCATCAACGAAGGCTTAACCCAGCAATGAAAGAAGTTGTTCGAACTGAAGTTCTCAAGCTATTGAATGCTGGGATCAGTTATGTAATTTCGGATAATTTGTGGGTGATCCCCGTTCAAATTGTGTTAAAGAAAGGAGGGATGATGGTGGTTAAAAATGTCACAGGATGGTGAGTGTGCATTAGTAATAAGAAGTTAAACAAATCCACTCGCAAGGATCACTTCCCTCTTCCCTTCATTAGCCAAATGTTAGACTGGTTGGCCTGTTATGACTACTACTATTTTCTTGACAAGTATTCCATCTATAATCAAATAGCCATTGCACCGAGGTATCACGAAAAATACCACTTTCACATGCCCATATGGTACGTTCGCTTTTCGAAGAACGTCCTTTGGTCTTTGTAATGCTCCCACCACGTTTCAAAGGTGTATGACGATAATTTTCTCTGATGTGGTTGAGAACATAATGGAAGTTTTTGTCGATGACTTCTCAGTATTCAGGACTTTTTTTTTTTTTTTTTTTTTTTTATCATTGTCTCCATAACTTACCACTTGTGTTGGAGAGGTGTGAAAAGAATAATTTAGTTTTGAATTGGGAGAAATGTCATTTCATGGTGCGGGAAAGAATTGTTTTAGGTCGTCGAGTGTCGTCTAAAGGAATCGAAATGGATCGAGCAAAGATAGCCATGATTGAGAAGCTTCATACACTGGTGAATGTCAAGGGGATCCAGAGTTTTCTAGGCCATACCAGCTTCTACTGAAGATTCATAAAGGATTTTTTGAAGATTGTATAACACTTGTGTAATTTACTTGAGAAATATGTTGCATTCGTATTTGATAATTCTTGTTTGAAGGCTTTTAATGTAATGAAGGAAAAATTAATCTCGGCTCCAATTATCGTTGCACCCTATTAGAATGCATCGTTTGACATTATGTGTGTTGCCAGTGACCAGGCGGTTGGAGTAATCTTAGGCCAATGAAAAGAAAAGATTTTTCGGGCCATCTATTATGCAAGTAGAACTCTTAATGATGCACAAGAGAACTACACCACTATGGCAAATGCGATACTGGCGGTGGTTTATGCTTGTGACAAATTCCAATCGTACATCATTGGCTCTAAGGTAATTATCTATACGAACCATGCAGGTTTCTATTACCTGTTAGCAAAAAAAGATACCAATCCTCGTTTAATTCAGTAGATTCTCTTAATGTAAGAGTTTGATATAGAGATTCCGGTAAGAAAAGAATTGATAATGTTGTTATTGATCATCTCTCAAGACTCGAACTTGAAGATGTTGGTGGTGACTCATGCATTATGGAAGTCTTCCCAGATAAGCAACTTTCAACGTTGAGGTCAAACTTCCTTGGTTCGTAGATATTGTTAATTATCATTCTTGTAATGTGTTACCCCTGGACTTATCTAGCCTTTAAAAGAAGAAGCTTTTTGCATGATATGAAGAACTATCTTTGGGATGGTCTTATTTTGTTCAAAAAATGCTCCGATCTAGTCATTCGGAGATATGTTTCTGAAGAAGAAATCTAGAATATCATCTATTATTGTTATTCATCGCCTTATTGAGGACATTTTGGTGTAACTAGAACAGCCACGAAGGTACTTCAATCGTGTTTTTATTGGCCGACTCTTTTTCAAGATTCTTATCGTTTTAAGAAGACTTGTGATTGGTGGAAAAGGGTTGGTAATATTTCTAAGTGGCATGAGTTACCTTACCAAATATTTTCGAGTTGGAAATCTTTGATGTATGGGGAATTGGTAACGCGTAGCTACGTCACTACTTTCACCGCAAGTGTACGAGTTAAGTTTTAGTATAGGGTTGAAAGAGTTAGGATTGTCGTATCCACAGGGATTGATTGAGATTATTGTCGAGTACCGTATTATCATAACCTAATTTTATCTAGGTGATAAAAATTGTAGTTTTATAGTTAAATATACTAATACTAAAATACTAATTATACTAATTAAACTATATTACTATATTGAGACGTTTAGGTGAATGGATTATCTAGGGATTAACTTCATTTACTTAAATACGTTTGATCTTATTTGACTTACGTTAACAGTGTTCGACTTATCTGATAATCTCTGTTTCGTAAATTCATTCACTCCCTCTCCCGTGTGACAAGTGAATGAATATGTGACTTCGCGTTAACGCTGAAGTCCCCCTGTAGCATTTCTTAGAACACTTAGTCACATGAGTCTTGTCCCAATATAATTGATTGCACACTTTCTAACTCCTTCACGGGTATTAGATCATCGCGTTGTGTTTAACCCTAATCCGAATGTAGGGTTATCTCTCCCGAGTGTCAAACTCCGTATTCTCAATGTATCTAAACAAGCATATAATCGAAGAATAACGATAAACACAATCAAATAACGAAGAACAACCATTAATGAAACACCGATTTCAAATAAACCACATATTCATAGATTATATTAATCCCTAGACAATATCCATTCAGCTAACTTCCATAACAATATATACAATGATAAACAAGTTAAATATGCTCAAACCAACTACCAAATTTAAGAAAATAAAGAAAGAAATGAAGGAACTTAGCTGTATTCCAAAAGATCCGTCGCTAAAACCACACCGAGAGCGTTTCTCCTTTTTAAATTTGTGTTCTTCTTTTCTGGGGATGAAGGGATCAACTTAAGGGGTGCAAAATATCCCAAAATATCAATAAAAACCCTTTACAGCTGGTGCCGGACCACGACGGCTGTGGGATCACTGTGGTTCCATTTCCATGCAAACCAATGATGTAAATGTAGTGTTGAAGTTTATTTAAAATAATATATTCACAAGGTTCGGGACTCCTCGGGCCATCATTAGCGATAAAGGAATTGTAACAAGGTTTTCACCACTATCTTGACCAAGTATGGAGTGAGACACAAGGTAGCACTAGCCTACCATCTTGAAACTAGCGGTAAAGTTGAAGTCTCTATTCAGAAAGTTAAACAAATCGTTGAGAAGAGAGTTAAAACGAACAAAAAAAATTGAGCAATGAAACTTGATAATGCTTTGTGGGCCTAACGCATGACTTTCAAAATACTAATTGGAATGTCTCCATATTGATTCATGTTTGGAAAGATGTGACACTTACCGGTGGAGTTGGAGCACCATGATTTTTGGACAATTAAGAAGCTCAACTTCGATTTCAAGGCTTACGGGGAATAAAGACTTCTATAACTCAATGAGTTAAAAGAATTTCGACAACAGGTGTCTGAAAATGCCCAGCTCTATAAGGAGAAGACTGAAAAATGGCATGACCAGCTAATATGTGTGATCTACCTACGTATTTCCAAATCGAATTAAGTTGGTTTTCGAGCGTTCATATAGTATTTTATTATGTTTTAATTAGTTTTTATCATTTTTAATTAAATCAGGTGTGTGGGGGCAAAAAGAATAGGAAACTAGAGTGAAAATGATGAGATCGAATCGAAGGCGAGTCGAAGTTACAGTGGATAAACAAGTAAGGAGGCAAAAATATGAAGGAAGCCCACCGCCTAGGCGTCCAGACCTCCACCTAGGCAGTGAAAATACTGAGAATGAAAAAAGGCTACTGACAACCCACCGCCTAGGTAGGAAATTCCTCTACCTTGGCGAAAACCCCAGTACAAACATTTCCAAGTCCACCACCTACTTCTTCGCCTAGGCGATCACCAAACCTGCAAAGCCAGTACAAGTTCTGTAACTTCAAGTCTATTTTAGACTATTATCAAATCCAATTTTTGAAACACTATAAACATGGAAGTTGTATAAAGTTTTCTTAGATTTTCATATGTTTTTGAATCACCTTAATCGGAGTTCGGATGAAGAAGTTACAGTAAAATCAAAATGTAAACCTGCAGTTCCTTCGCCTAGGTGGAAATTCCACTGCCTAGGTGGAAATACGGTAGAAAGTTAACCGACCTACCTACGCCTAGGCGGAAATTCCTTCGCCTAGGCGAAAACCCCTGACACAACCTTGATATTTATTAGATATTTTGAGATATTTTGGCTATAAATACCATTACCTCTCCCTTCCTTGTGAACCCCCCGGCCATTTGGGCACCTTAAGGAAATATTTAAGCTATGATTTAGGAGTTGTAGAGGTGGATCTCACATCCCAAAGTGGAAAAGGCGACGAATCAATCGTTGAGCGTTCTTAGCGGTTTATCTTCGGACGAGGCTAAGTTCTTCAATTGTTTTTCCTTATTTATTTATCTTAGGATCATGTGAGCATGTTTAGGTCATTATTTTATTGTATATATGTCTATGGGCTTGAGTTAAATATGGATTGTAGTAGGGATTAACATATAATTTATAAATACGTTGTTTGGATGATTTCGGTGTTTCGTTTGTGATTGTTCTTCGTAGTTTGATTGTGTTTATTGTATTGTTTATTTATCATGATTATTTAGATAAATGGAGAATATGGGGTTTTGAAAAACTTCGGATTCATATTTGGGTAAACAAACGCCACGATTTTATAACCCGATCGGGGTTTGAATCGTGGACAGTCGATGATGTTGGGGAAATACTCACACTACCTAGGGTTGTTAAGACGTTGAAGGGGACTTTTTTGTTGACTCAAAGTTGTTTTATATCCCTCGTCTTACACTCGGGAGAGGTGGTGAGGGAGTTTTAGAATAGAGATTGTCGATAGGGTAAATACAATGCATGATCCAATAACCTAGGAGAGAGTTGGATTGTGTGCAATCAATGATGCTAGGTGAGACTCACATGACCTAGGGTCGTTAATATGTTGAGGGGGACTTCTTCGTTGACTCGAAGTCATGTATTCCCCCGTCTTACACTCGGGAGAGGTGCTGGTGGAGTTTACGTACTGTGGTTGTCAAATGGGTCGAACACCGTAAACGTGAGTAAATCGAAATCGAACACGCATTTGTAAACACATTAATCCCTAGGAAATTCTTCACCCTAAAACATATTAGGATATTAATGTAGTTAATTTAGGTTATATTAGTATTAGTTTAATTAATTAAATACATTTGTTTTTTGCCTAGATAAAGTTAGGTTACGACAAACGCGGTATTCGATAGTAACGACACCAATCCCTATGGATACAATAACCCGATCTTAACGATCACACTATACTAAAACTCTGACCTCGTACACTTGCAAGTAGTCATATACTTCGAGGGTAGAAATCCTCGACGTACAAGTTTTTGGCACCGTTGCCAGGGATTGTTTTGATGTTATTGTCGGAGAAACACGATAACGGCTCAGGACTTAAGTTTTATATAAGAGAAGCAAGTGTATCATATTCTAGTCCCGTCAACGCCGTACCAAGTTTTTGGCACCGCTGCCAAGGATTGGTCATTACTCGAATTCAGTTCTTTGCGATCGCTACCAAGTTTTTGGATATTGATTGCCTGGTAGTGATTTGTTGTTATTTATCGATATTGTGTGTAAATGAATTAATTTTACTTTAGGCTTTTATTTGTATATAATTTTTTTGTTTGTAGTTTTGTTTTTGTTTCTTATGCTGGGTACGTTCCGATGTTAGATCGACGGGTATTGATGCATCACTTTCGATGGGATTCCAATTCATTTTATGTTTCTTGGCCAAGCATATAAGCTAGTGAGGCATTTCGTTGAAATATTGAGCCATTCAAAGCAAAACCTTGCCAATCTTGAGGGCGTTCGGAAAATGTCGGGCCGAGGACATTAAACCATGCGCTTTTAGGGAGACAACCCAAGGTCAAAATAAGCTAAATCTGTCACATCCGAATTGATTCGGAGGCGAGATCCTTTCGCCTCCCAGGTAAGTGTTCTAAACACCCTTTGTCAGCATGCTTTAAATTTCATATGTTTAAGATTGATGATTGGGATCGCTGAGAACACTATCCGTTTTGAGTTCGAAAGTGATATGTACTATTTAGTATTGTTAGTTTATGTGTTATTGTTTTTTTGTATTGCATGTGTGTTTCGGTTAGAATGTGTTTATATTTTTGTGTTGTTGTTTGCATGCTGAGTTTTGTGTTCATCTGGGCCGTTACCTGATGATGATAATTACCCCTGGTTGTTTTCGAGGTCAAGGGTAATACCCATGCATGTGTGATTCTATGTGTTTGACTATACGTTTTGGTCAAAATTATTATAGATCCTAATTTGCATGGGCATATAGACTCAAGGTATAGTTATTCAATTGATTTAAGGATGATTTTCGATTAGCCAAATTCATGACACATTGAGGATTCTAAAACTTGATTGAGGGGAAGATTGAGGCGAAATCCTAGGCGAGGCAGTTTAGGAGACGTGATTTAGGCATTCTCTTTGTCGCTTGAGCCTTTGAAGCCTACCTTAATATATGTTTATCCCTCGTTACCCTATCGAAACCTAAATGCAAATTCAATTCTGAACATATAAACTAATACCCTGGCCAGTTGATCGTTTTCCAAACCTATATCACTGAATTTAAAGGCACATTTGAGTGAATCAAGTTAACTGTTGCAAAGGCTTCTTGATGTGTACTGTTAGGTTTAGGGTGAACTTCTAATTGGTTCGGTAGAGTACTCACTTGTCGTTTTTCATTTGTATTTCACACACCCCTTCAATTGTAACATTCAAATAAGTTTGGGGGTGTGTTCGTTGAAAAAAAAATAAAAAAATTAAAAAAGAAAAAGGAAAAAAAAAATAGTCAAATGTAAATACAATTTTTATTTTCATTTCTTTTGACAAGTGAGTATGTCGGTTTTAATTGCATGTTCAAGATTGTTTCCAATTTTCTATGGGGTTCGAGAGTGAATGTGCTAAGCGTTAGGCCTTGGGTAACATTAAGTTAACAACGTTAACCCGTTTTCTATTCCAAATTACCCTTGGCCAATTTTACTAAAACCGAACCAAGTCCTAATGATCTTCATGAACTACTAAACCTACATTAGTAGAGAGTGGACCCCAATCCAGCCTATGGTAATCCTTAACTCATAAATTTCGTTGGGGGATAATCCAATCCGATCGTTGTATAGCCATATTATTGAGTCTCGCACTAACACGTTTACAGGATCTGGAATAGCATTCACTGCTATTGCATGTCAAAATTCTAGAATATTACATGCTGTGTGTTACCGCCTGAACTCAAAATAATTGGCGTTTATTGAGGGAAAAATAAATAGGCCGTTAGAAGAAGTCAAAACTCGCATGTTGTTATGTTTAGATTGTTTTTAGGTTGTTTGTTATTTAATTCAGTTTGTTGTTTTTTTCATTTTAGTGTGTATGTTTGGCTCGAGGACTAGCCAAATTCCAAGTTTGTGTGTATTTGATAGGTGTGATCTACCTACGTATTTCCAAATCGAATTAAGTTGGTTTTCGAGCGTTTATATAGTATTTTATTATGTTTTAATTAATTTTTTTCTTTTTGTATTAAACCAGGTGTCGGGGGGCAAAAAGATAGCAAACTAGAGCAAAAATGATGAGATCGAACCGAAGGTGAGTCGAAGTTATGGTGGATAAACAAGTAAGGAGGCAAAAATATGAAAGAAGCCCATCGCCTAGGCGTCCAGACCTCCGCCTAGGCAGTGAAGATGCTGAGAATGACAAAAGGCTACTGACAGCCCACCACCTAGGCAGGAAATTCCTCCACCTAGGTAGAAACCCCAGTAGAAACATTTCCAAGTCCACCGCCTACTTGTTCGCCTAGGCGGTCACCAAACCTGCAAAGCCGGTACAGGTGCTATAACTTCAAGGCTATTTTGGACTATGATTAAATCCTATTTTGGAAACACTATAAACATTGAAGTTGTATATCTTTTTATTATATTTCCATAGGTTTTTGATTCACCTCAATCAGAGTTCGGATGAAGAAGTTATAGTCAAAACAAAATGCAAACCTGCAGTTCCTTCACCTAGGTGGAAATACAACAGAAAGTTAACTGACCTACCTGCGCCTAGGCGGAAATTCCTTCGCCTAGGTGAAAACCCTTGACACAGCCTTGATATTTATTAGATATTTTGAGATATTTTGGCTATAAATACCATTCCCTCTCCCATCCTTGTGAACCCCCCGGCCATTTGGGCACCTTAGGCCATATTTAGGCTATGGTTTAAGAGTTTTAGAAGTGGAGCTCACATCCAGAAGTGGAGAAGACGGAGAATCGATCGTTGAGCGTTCTTAGTGGTTTATCTTCAGACGAGGTTAAGTTCTTCGATTGTTTTTCCTTATTTCTTTATCTTAGGATCATGTGAGCATGTTTAGCTCGTTATTTTATTGTATATGCAGCTATGACCTTGAGTTAAATATGGATTGTAGTAGGGATTAACATATAAGTTATAAATACGTTGATTGGATGATTTCGGTGTTTCGTTTGTGATTGTTCTTCATAGTTTGATTGTATTTATCGTATTGTTTGTTTATTATGCTTAATTAGATAAATGGAGAATACGGGGTTTTGACAAACCCCGGATTCAGATTTGGGTAAACAAACGCCATGATTTTATAATCCGATTGGGGTTTGAATCGTAGACAATCGATGACATTGGGGCAAGACTCACGCTCCCTAGGGTTGTTAAGACATTGTAGGGGAGTTCTTTGTTGACTCGAAGTTGTGTTATATCCCTCGTCTTACACTCGGTTGAGGTAGCGAGGGAGTTTTAGAATGGAAATTGTCGATAGGGTAAATACAATGCACGATCCAATAACCGGGGAGAGAGTTGGATTGTGTGCAATCAATGATGCTGTGCGTGACTCACGTGACCTAGGGTCGTTAAGATGTTGAAGGGAACTTTTTCGTTAACTGAAGGTCATGTATTCCCCCGTCTTATACTCGGGAGAGATGCCGGTGGAGTTTACGTACCGAGGTTATCAAATGGGTCGAACATCGTAAACGTGAGTAAATCGAAATCGAACACGCATTTGTAAACACGTTAATCCCTAGGCAATTCTTCACCCTGAAACATATTAGGATATTAATGTAGTTAATTTAGGTTATATTAGTATTAGTTTAATTAATTAAATACATTTGTTTTTCGCCTAGATAAAGTTAGGTCACGACAAACGCGGTATTCGATAGTAACGACACCAATCCCTGTAGATACGATAACCCGATCTTAATGATCACACTATACGAAAACTTTAACCTCGTACACTTTCGAGTAGTCATATACGCGAAGGATAGTAGAATCTTTCGGCGTACACAAGCACATCTTGAGGAGAGATTTCATTTCGAGACAACAAGTGCCGCTTTTTAACTCTCGATTGAAAATTTTTTCGGGGAAAGATGAAATCAAGATGGTCTAGACCATTCAAGGTGAAACAAGTATTTTCATTCGGTACTGTGGAGATAGAAGATAAGAATGGATAGCCTTTCCGAGTGAATGGTTAAAGGCTCAAGCTTTACTATAGGGGGAGAGGATCGTTTCATGAAGAGCATCTCACTCGTAGATCCAAATTGAAGCCAATAGCTACATCCATCAAGAGATATTAAATCAAACACTTAGTGGAGAGTGTTGAGTACTTGGAGAGTGATGAGAAGATTGGAGACCATTTGGTGATATATGAGAGTCTTTTACACGTAAGGAACTAGAGTGAATGGCATTGGAGCAAGATTAAAACATTATTAAATTCAGGCTCCAACGGGAAAGAGTGCACTGCAGTGCGTCAAAGGGAGAGACCACACAATACTAGTTTTGCGCTCCAACGGAATCGACGTGCAATGCAGTATGCCAAAGAGAATAACAAACACTGCCCATTTTCCGCTACACCACACCCAGGCCAGCTATAACATGCCTTGAAGAGATCTTGAGGGGCTGAAAAGGCATGCTCCAGTGCAACCTTAACCCCGCTACAACGCACGCCCTTGTGTAGCCCTAAAACTCGAAATCCCCACCATTTTACCATTTCCAAACCCTAAAATTTCATTCTCTCCTCTTCCAAATTTTCCCAAATCTGAACCCAACTCTCCAACTGGTAGCGCGTAAATACGTCGCTACTTTCACCGTAAGTGTACGGGTCAAATTTTAGTAGAGTGGGAAGAGTAAGAGTTGTCGTATCCATAGGGATTGGTGTAAATTTTCGTTGAGTACCGTAATTGTCATAATCTAACTTTATTTAGGCGATAAAAATATATATATATTTTTATAATAAATATACTAAATTAATTATCTAATTAAACTAATTAATTTAACATACTAATATAGTGGTATGACGTTTATGGAAAAATATTTCCTAGGGATTAACTTCGTTAATTTAAACGTGTTTGTTTCAATCTAGTTTACATTAACGACGTTCATCATATCCGATAATCTCGGTATCGAAATCTCATTCACTACCTCTCTTGAGTGTAAAGTGAATGAATATGTGGTTTCGTGTCAACTCCAAAGTCCCCCTCGAGCGTCTATACAACACTTGGTCATATGAGTCTCGCCCCAACATCCCGGATTGAGTCAAACTCCCTCCCAGGTTATTAGATCGTCACGTTGTGTTTGAACCCTAGTCTGAATCCGGGGTTACCTCTCCTGAGTGTCAAACCTCATATTCTCAATATATCTGACCAAGCATATAAACTTCGAATAACGGTAAACACAATAGAATAAGCGATAACAACCATTAACAAAACATCGATTTTATATAAACAACGTTTACATGAAGTTAATTAAGCCCTAGACAATATATGTTTAGCTATTCATGACCCTAACCAAATATACAACAAAATATATGCTAAACATATACAAAACAATCAACCAAATCTAAAAGAGGCTTAAATAGGGAGAAAAATATTTAACAGCTGTGTAGAGTGACCGCCGCGGTGGTGGGATCACCGCCACGACGGTGGGTATGTCAGTTAAGCCATGAACTCGGCGGTGGACCCGACAGTGGGATCAGGGACCTTGCTGTTGTTTTACCAGCTCAGCGGTGGATGTTGAGCAAGAATAAGGCCCTCTCTGCATATTGGCCACTGCGATGTGCTGATTTTCTGAATTATGCCCTCGTGCTTGTTTTTCCACCATTCTTCTACCGTTCTTGGTTCGATTTGATCGTTTATGATCCATTTTCACGCCTTTTTACCCCACACACATGATGTATACAAAAATACACAAAAACTTATTAAAACGTAATAAACGTACTAAAAAACTAGCAAGTTCCGTTCGAAAATAGATAAGTAAATTACACCTATGAAATACCGCCAAACTCGGAAGTTTGCTAGTCCTCAAGCAAAACACCCACACAATACAGGAAAATATAACAACTAGTTATGAAATGAAAAACTAAAAAAATGAAGAACACTAGAAACAATAATGTGCAAGTTTTGAATATCATCTACTAGCCAAACGATTTTCCCTCATCGGCCCCCAATCCTATCAAGTTCAAGAATAAATCACACCATGTGGTGTTCTAGAATTTTAAAATTCAATAATAGTAAGCTCCATTCTAGATCCTGTTAATTTGTGTGTGATGAAACTCAAATATACAACTATCCGTTGATTAGATGGGATTATCCCCCAATAAAGTTCATGACTAAAACCATTTAGTTATAGGGAATCCATAAGCCTGACCTAGGATCTATTCTCCACTAATGTAGGCTCGAAGAAATCCAAAAAGATCATTAGGACTTGGTTCGATTTTGGACAAATGGCCAGGGGTATATCGGAATTAGAAATAGGTTACGTTGTTAACTTGACGATACCCGAGGCACATGCTTGGCACTCTCACACTCGAAACCCCATAGATAAATTGAAATAACCCTGAACATAACATTTAATACCGATGTACTAACTTGTCAAAAGAAATGGAAATTTAAACAATATTTACATATGTTTTTTTTTTTCAAACAAACCATACTCCCGAACTTATTTGATTATTAGAATTTCATGGGTATGGTTAAAATGAAAGAAAAACGACAAGTGAGTACTCGAATACCAAACCAATTAAAAGTTCACCCTTAAACCCAACAACTCACTTTGAGTAGCATTTGCAACTGCTCGCTTGAATCACTCAAATTGTGCCTCCAGCTTAGCGATAAAGGTTTGGAAAAAGTTCAATCAGCTAGGATATTTGTTTAAGTGTTCAGAATTGAAACGATTTTTTCCCTTTTTGGGTAACTAGGGCTAAATATTTAACCAGGTAAGCTTCAAAGGCTCAAGCTATAAAAATGAATACCTAAATCATATCTCCTAAACTACCTCGCCTAGGATTTCGCCTCGAATTTCCCCCAAATCAAGTTCCCAAATCCCTATTGTCATGAATTTGGTTGACAGATAATCGATTTCAAAGTAAATAGACAGTTATATATTGAGTTTACGTGCTCGTGCATTTAGGATCTACATTAACTTTTACTAAAATGATACGTTAAGCACACAGAACACACATGAATGAGTTTTAAGCTCGACCTTAATAAACAACTAGGGACAGACTCTTCATCGGGTAATAACCCAGATAAAGTCAAAACTCAGCACATACAAACCACTAACCAAAACAAACATGCATAGAATCAAAACAAAACAACATAAACTAACAATACTAAAATACTACACATCATTTCTGAACTTAAAATAAGCAGTGCCCAAAATGACCCATCAGCGATCCCAATGACAGCATATAGCCTGATAATGAAGACAGGAGTTTAGAACACATACTTGGGAGGCGAGAGAATCTTGCCTCCGAATCAAGTTGGCGGAGATGAATTTAATTTATTTTTGGACTTGGGTTGCTTATAGGTGTAAATTACCTATATATTTTCAAACCAAAATTATTAGTTTTCGAGTACGTTTAGTACGTTTTTTTTATTAAGTTTTAATATGTTTTTATTCTTTTTGTATTACAACAGGTGTATGGGTGAAAATGTATGAAATCGAAGCGCAAACGATCAATTCGGACCAAAAACGGTCGGAGAACGGTGAAAAAACAAGCAAGGAAACAAGCTTCTAAAAATAGCAGCCCACCGCCTAGGCGTCCAGACCATCGCCTAGGTGGTGAAAGTGTAGAGTGTACCAATTCTCGCTGAACGTCCACCGCCATGGTGCTGAGATCCACCACCGTGGTGGTGACAATACAGGATGTCACTAAGTCCACCGCCTAGGCAACCATTAAACCGACTTACCTCACTGCCGCAGTGGTCAACTCTACGCAGTTTAGATATTTTGAGCACTGTTTAAACCCTCCCCCTCTCTCCTCTCCTCGAGCCCAACAATAGGAGACCCCTTTGGGTTCCTATGATTTTGAGAGTGTTCGGGGTGTGCGCAACCAATTCCGAAGGAGAAGAACGCATTGCAATAAAGGAGAAACAATCGTTGGATGGTTTTAGAACTGAATCTTCGGACTACGTTTGAGTTCTTCCATTTCTCTCTTTATTTTCTTAACTTTGGTAAATTTTTGTACATGTTTAGCTTAGTTTTTAATGTATAACCGGTTATGACCATGAGTTAAACATGGATTGCAATAGGGACTAACATATTATTTATAAAAATGTGATTTGGTTAAGTTTGTGTTTCGTTTATGGTTGTTCCTTATAATTTCAATTGTGTTTACATAGTTTCTATGATTATATGCTAGTTTAGATATATTGAGAATACGGGGTTTGACACTTTGGAGAGGTAACCCCGAATTCGGACTAGGGTAAACACAACATGACAATCTAACGACTTTGGAGGGCATTAGAAAGTGTGAAATCATTGACGTTGGGGTGAGACTCACGTGGCCTAGAGTCGTTAAGATGTTGAGGGAGACTTCTTCATTGACACGAAGTCATGTATTCCCCCGTCTTACAGTCGGGAGAGGTGGCGAGAGAGTTTACGAACCGAGATTGTTGGATACGCTAAACGCTGTTAATGTTAACTAAAATGAAATCAAATACATTTAAGTAAATAAAGTAAATCCCTAGGCAATCTACTCTCCTAAACAATCTCAATATAGTATTTATAGTATAGTTAGTCAAATTATTATTTTAGTATTAATATTTAATTAAAATACATTTTTAGCACCTAGATAAAGTTAGGTTATGACAATCGTGATACTCGATAGTAATCTCAACCAATCCCTATGGATACGATACCCGACCAAAAGGTCTATTATACCAAAACTTAACCCGTACGCTTACGGTGAAAGTGGTGACGCGTAATTGCGGCCACCAAGTTTTTGGCACCGTTTCCGGGGATTGGATTGAGTTACTATTGATATTGTAAGTAAATAACTTGATTTTAATTTAGTTATTTTTTAGTGATTATAATTTTTCTTGGTATTTTTGTTTTTGTTTTCCTGTAAGGTACTTAAAGATGTTAGATCGATAGGTACTCTTGCGTTTCTTTCATTACAACATCTCGTCAGTCTTGAGGGCATGTGTCGGGCTAAGGACAATAAACCAAGCGTTTCTTGGGAGGCAACCCAAGTAAAAATAAATTAGATCCGTCACAGCCGATTTGATTCAGAGGCGAGATTCTCTCGCCTCCCAAGTATATGTTCTAAACCCCTGTCTTCATTATCATGCTATAAACTGTCATTGGGATTGCTGACAGGGTTGTTGTGATCATTTCCTGTTTAAGTCAGGTGTGATGTGTTAGTATGGTATTATATGTTTACTTGTAGTTTATGTTTTGTTTTACGTGTGCATGCGTATTTAGTTTAGTTGTTGTTTTGTGCAGAGTTTTGACGTCATCTGAGAGTTTACTCAATGATGAGTCTGTCCCCTGATTGTTTATTGAGGTCGAGCGTAAAGCTCATTCATGTGTGTTCTGTGTGCTTAACGTATCGTCTTAGTAAAAGTTATTGTAGATCCTAAATGTACGAGCACGTAAACTCAATATAACACTATCTAATTAAATTGAAAACGATTATCCTTGACTCAAATTCATGACAATAGGGATTCTAGAACTTGATTTGGGGGAAATTCGAGGCGAAATCCTAGGCGAGGTTGTTTAGGAAATATGATTTAGGCATTCATTTTATCGCATGAACCTTTTAAAGCTAACTTGAAAATTTTAACTCTCGTTACCCTGTCGAAGCCAACAATCTTTTCAATTCTGAACACATATCAATACTCTATCCAATTAAATATTTCCAAAATTGTCGCTAAGCCTAAGTTTTAAATTGAGTGAAATCAAGTTAGCACTAATTTATACTACTTGAAGTGAGCGGTTGAGTTTCATATGAATTTTTATTGATTCAGTATTAATGTATTCACTTGTCATTTTCATATTTTCTCATATTGTGTGGGTATTTTGCTCGAGGACTACCAAAAATTTCGAGTTTGGAGGTATTTGATAGGTGTAAATTACCTATATATTTCCAAACCAAAATTGTTTGTTTTTAGGTACGTTTAGTACGTTTTTATTAAGTTTTAATATGTTTTTATTTTTTTTGTATTAAAACAGGTGTATGGGTGAAAATGTATGAAATCGGAGCGCAAACGATCAATTCAGACCAAAAACGGGCTTAGAACGGTAGAAAAACAAGTAAGGAGACAAGATTCTGAAAACAGCAACCCACCGCCTAGGCGTCTAGACCACCGCGTAGGCGATGAAAATGCAGAGTGCAGCAATTCTTGTTCAACGTCCACCACCACGGTGCTGAGATCCACCGCCGCGACGGTGACAATCCAGGATGTCACCAAGTCCACCATCTTCTCTACCATCAAACTAACTTACCTCACTGTGGTGGTTAGCTCTGCACAGTTTAGATATTTTATTAGATAATTTGAGCCTTATTTAAACCCCCCCTCTCTCCTTTACTCAAGCCCGGCCATAGGAGACCCCTTAGGGTTCCTATGATTTTAAAAGTGTTTCGGGGTATGCTCAACCAATTTCAAAGGTGAAGAATGCATTGCAATAAAGGAGAAGCGATTGTTGGATGGTTTTAGCGCCGAATCTTTGGACTATGGCTAAGTTATTCCATTTCTCTCCTTATTTTCTTAACTTTAGTAAATTATTGAGCATGTTTCACTCGGTTTTTAATATATAACCAGTTATGACCATGAGTTAAACATGGATTGTAATAGTGATTAACATATTATTTATAAAAATGTGATTTAGTTAAGTTTGTGTTTCGTTTATGGTTGTTCCTTATAATTTCGATCGTTTTGTCATGTTTTCTATGATTATATTCTAGTTTAGATATATTGAGAATACGGGATTTGACACTCGGGAGAGGTAACCCATAATTCAGACTAGGGTAAATACAACACGACAATCTAACGACCCAGGAGAGCGTTAGAAAGTGTGCAATCAATGACGTTGAGGAGAGACTCACATAACCTAGAGTCGTTAAGACGTTGAGGAGGACTTTTTCGTTGACACGAAGTCACATATTCTCCCATCTTACACTCGGGACAGTTGGTAAAGGAGTTTACAAACCGAGATTGTCGAATATGCCGAACGCCGTTAATGTTAACTAAAACGAAATCAAATGAATTTAAGTAAATAAAGTGAATCCCTAGACAATCTACTCCCCTAAACAATCTTAATATAATATTTATAGTATAGTTAGCCAAATTAGTATTTAATTAATATATTTTTAACGCCTAGATAAAGTTAGGTTATAACAATCGCGATACTCGATAGTAATCTCAACCAATCCCTGTGGATACGATACCCGACCGAAAGGTCCGTTATACGAAAACTTGACCCGTATGCTTGCGGTGAAAGTGGCGATGTGTAATTGTGGCCACCAGTTTTCTCCCAAAAAGTGCTTGGTTTATGGTCGTTAGCCTGACACGCTGAAGTGCAAGTCAAAGTATGGGCCTTAGTTCAAAACACAACGTATGAGCCTTAGTTCAAAACACCCTCAAGCTTAGCAAGATATTGCTCTAGATGGCTTGATCTTTCAACAACATGCCTCACCAACTTATGTACTTGGTAGGAATGAAAGGATATTGCTAATGATGGTGAAGGATAAGTGAGCCACATCGGATCCTAGTAGATGTGATCGTCTGGGATCGATGGTCCCAAGATCCTTCCGCTCGTTTCCAGTTCCTTCTGGTGGCTTTCACGTTCGGATGCGGCTTGTTCATTTCTCAATGCGACCATCTCTGACTCGGCTTCAATTAAGCAGATTAGCTAACCAATTTGCGTTTGAAGAGATGTTACGATCGTATCGATTTCAGTACAGGTTGTCTCAATTGTGTCAAGACAAACCTTGTGCTCATTGATCAAGTCATTCATTTCCCTCCAAAATGTTTGAGTGTCCTCAATAAAATCAACAAATATTTCCTCTAGGGTGGGGAAAGACTCAACATATTTCCTCGGTGTGTCAATCTATGGCGCCGTAGCGGCGAAAGTATCCCCCAAGCTTTAATAACTTGGTGAATAATTCTAATACTGAAAATTAAACTCGACCATGTCTTTTAACAATCGATAGGTTTCATCTGCGAATAGTTGGTCGAATGAGGTCGTACGATTTCGTCCTTCAACCCACATTCTGGTTGCGACCTGTAACCTGTCGAGGAAAATTAACAGTTGATATTCCCTTGGGAAACCATGATTTGGATACCAGAACAGAAATTCCTTGTATCGATCCCAAGCATTATAAAATGGCTTGAAATCCCATTGAAAGAAATGCAAAAGTACTTGTCGATCTAACATCTTCAAGCACCCTACACGAAAACAAAAACAAAAACTACAAAGAAAAATGATACACAAAAGAAATGCCTAAATTAAAATTGGGTCATTTACTCACAAAATCGACAATAATTTAAAATACAATCCTCGGTAACGGTGCCAAAAATTTGGTGGTGGAATATTACGTTGCCACTTTCACTGCAAGTGCACGGGTCAAGTTTTAGTATAGATGGGAATGAGTAGGGGTTGTCGTATCCACAGGGATTGGTTGAGATTATTGTTGAGTATCGCGATTGTCATAACCTAACTTTATTTAGGCTATAAAACTGAAGTTTATAATCAATTAATACTAATACTAAATTAATTAATCTAATTTTACTAATATTATATTGAGATGTTTTAGGGGTAAGGATTTTCTAGGGATTAATTTTGTTTACAAAAACGTGTTTGGTCTTGTTTAGTTTATGATAACGGCATTCGACCTATTCGAAAATCTTAGTGTCGTAAACTCACTCACCACCTTTCCTGAGTGTAAGACGAGTGAATATGCGACTTTGCATTAATGAAAAAGTCCCCATCAACGTCTTAACGACACTAGGTCACATGAGTCTTGCCCCAACGTCATTGATTGCACACTTTCTAACTCCCTCCCGGGTTATTAGATCGTCGCGTTGTGTTTACCCTAATCCGAATTCGAGGTTACCTCTCCTGAGTGTCAAACCTCATATTCTCTAATTATCTAAACAAGCATAATATGAAAGAATAACGGTAAACACAATCAAACTAGCGAAGAACAACCATTAACGAAACACAAACTCAAACAAACAATGATTTCATATAATATATTAATCCCTAAATAAAATTCATTTAGCTCATGGCCAAAACCATTTATACAATGAAAGCCAAGCTAAACATGGTCAACAAATTACCAAAGTTAAGAAAATAAAGGGAGAAACAGAAGAACTTAGCCGTAGTCTGAAGATTTGTTGCTAAAACTGTCCAAGGATCACTTCTCCTTCTTAGCAACGTGTTCTTCTCCTTCGGAATTAGTTGAGCACACCCCAAAACACTCTCAAAATATTAGGAACCCTAAGGGGTCTCCTATGGCCTGGGGTTAGAGAATGAGAGATGAGAGAGTCTTAAATAGGGAGTGAAATATCTAAAAAAATATCTAACAACTGCACAGAGTGACCACCGCGACGGTAGGTATGTCGGTTAAGCGACGGCCTCGGCGGTGGTCTCGGCGATGGGATCAGGGACCCTGCTGTTGTTTCACCGCCTTGGCGTTGGATGTTCAGTAAGAATAAGGCCCTCTCTCATATTGTCCGCCGCGGCGGTGGTCTAGACACTGCAGCGGTGGGTTGATTTTCTGAATTATGTCCTCATGCTTGTTTTTCCACCGTTCTTCCACCGTTTTTGGTCCGATTTGATCGTTTATGATATCTTTTCATGCCTTGTCACCCCACACACTTGATTTATACAAAAATACACAAAAACGTATTAAAGCATAATAAAACATAATAAACGTACTCGAAAACTAATAAGTTTAGATCAGAAATAAATAGGTAAATTACACCTATCAGTGTGTGCGAAACTCAATAATATAACTATCCAACAATCGGATTGGATTATCTACCAACGAAGCTCATGACTTTAACTTAATGATATCCAAGGCATTACGCTTGGAAAATCACTCTCGAACCCCTATAATTAAATTGGAAACAAACTATCATTTAAGACTAATATACTCACTTGTCAAAAGAAACGGAAATATAACTATATTTACATACTTTTTTTTTTTTTAAACGTACTACACCACCAAACTTATTCAATTATTACGATTTCACAGGTGTGGTTAAAATGAAAAAAAAATGACAAGTGAGTACTCAAATACCGAACCAATCAAAAGTTCATCCTAAAGCCAACCGCTCACTTCAAGTAGCATACACGAATGCTAACTTGATTCACTCAAATTGTGACTTCAGTTCAGCGATATAGGTTTGGAAAGAATTCAATTAGCCAGGGTATTTGTTATGTATTCAGAATTGAAACAACAAATTGGCTTTGACAGGGTAACGAGGGATACAAAATTTACAAGGTAAGCTTCAAAGTCTCAAGAAAATCAAATGAATACGTAAATCAAGTCTCCTGAACAACCTCGCCTAGGATTTCGCCTCAAGTTTCCCCCAATTAAGTTCTAGAATCCCTTAAATTGTCATAAATTTGGCTAATAGATAATTGGCCTCAAATCAATTGAATAGCTATACATTGAGTCTACGTGCTCATGCAAATTAGGATTCACATTAACTTTTACCAAAACGACATGCCAAGCACACATAACACACATGAATGGGAATCACCCTTGACCTCGACAAACAACCAAGGGGTAATATCATCATTGGGTAGTGCCCCAGATAAACTAAAACCTCAGCACATTATAACCACAACAAACATAAACACATACTACACTAAACAAACATGCAAACAATTAAACAACAAAACATACTAACATACTACACATCACCCCCAAACTTAAAATGGGTGGTGTCTATAGCGACCCAATTATCAATCTCAACATTTAAAATAAATCATGCTGATGAAGGGGGTTTAGAACACGTACCTGGGAGGCGAGACAATCTCGCCTCCGATTGAAGTCGACGGTGATGGATCTAATTTATTTTTGGACTTGGGTTGTCTCCCAAGAAGCGCTTAATTTATAGTCCTCGGCCTAAAGATTGGCGAGATTTAGCATTATTCTACTTAAACTTTCAACAAGACTCTCCACCGGTTCATATACTTGGTGGGCATGAAAGAGCATTGCTTTTGGCGACGAAAGACAAGTGAGACACATCGAATCCTCGTAGATGTGATCGTCTTGGATCGGTGGTGGCATAACAATGTAGATCTCCAATGGTGAAGAATTAGAATCTTCGATCCACACTTGGGTTTTCTCCTCAGTAGGATAATCATCGTTGAATGCACCCAAGTTCCTCTTACTTGTTTTCGGTTCTTCGTGGTGGCTTTCACTGAATGTGGCATTTGTGTCTCTCAGTGCTACCACTTCTGACTCAGCCTAAATAGAGCAGATAAGTTGATTGATTTGCATCTGAAGAGATATTACGGTTGCATCAATTTTGGCACAAGTCGTCTCAATATTGTCAAAACGAACCTCGTTCTCATTGATCCTGTCATTTGTTTCCCTCTAGAAAGCCAGAGTTTCCCCCATAAATTCGGCAAACATGGATTCCAATGTGGGGTAAGACTCTATATATTGGTCCGAGGTGTCAATCCATCGCTCCAAATTGGTGAAATTATTCCCCAAGCTTTGGTAGCTTGTTGAATAATTCCAACAGTGAAAATAATACTCCGCCATGTCTTCTAGTACTCGATAGGCCTTATCCGTGGTTAATTGGTCGAAAGATGTGCTACAGTTTCCTCCTTCAACCCAATTACTTGTTGCGGCTAGTAACCCATCGAGGAAGTTTAGTAGTTCACACTCCCTCCAGAAACGATGATTCGGAATCCGGAATAGCAATTTCTCGTATCGATCCCAAGCACAGTAAAACGACTCAGAATATCATTGAAAGAAATGCAAAAGTAACTGTTGATTTGTCATCTTCAAGTACCCTACAAGAAAAAAAACAAAAAAAACTACAAACAAAAAAATTAGAAACAAAAGAAATGTCTAATTTAAAATCAAGTTATTTACTTGCAATATCAACAACAATCTAAAACACAATCCTTGGGAACGGTGCCAAAAACTTGGTAGCACATAAATACGTTGCTACTTTCACCGCACGTGTACCAGTTAAGTTCTAGTAGTGGCAAGAGTAATGATTATCGTATCCGCAGGGATTGGTGTAGATTATCGTTGAGTACCATAATTGTCATAACCTAACTTTATTTAGGCAATAAAAATGTATTTTTTTTTTAATAATAAATATACTAAATTAATTATCTAATTAAACTAATTAATCTAAAATACTAATATAGTTGTATGACATTTATGGGAAAATAATTTCCTAGGGATTAACTTTGTTCATTTAAACGTGTTCATTTCAATCTAGTTTATATTAACAGCGTTCATCCAATTTGACAATCTCGGTATCGAAATCTCATTAACTACCTCTCCCGAGTGTAAAGTGAATAAATAAGTGACTTCATGTCAACGTCGAAGTCTCCCTAGAGCGTCTATACGACACTTGGTCACATGAGTCTCATCCCAACGTCATGGATTGTAAACTTTCTAACTCTCTCCCTGGTTATTAGATTGTCGCGTTGTGTTTAAACCCTAGTTAGAATCTGGGGTTACCTCTCCCAAGAAGCAAACTCCATATTCTCAATATATCTAAACAAGCATATAAACGTGGACGAACAATAAACAAAATTGGATAAACAATAACAACCATTAAAAAAACATCGATTTTATATAAACAACATTTACATGAAGTCAATCAAGCCCTAGACAATATATGTTTAGCTATACATGGTCCTAACAAAATATAGAACAAAATATATGCTAAGCATATACAAAATAATCGACCAAATCTAAGAGATAAAGAGAGAAACGAGGATACTAGCCGTTATCTGAAGAATCGACGCTAAAACCGCTCTGAGAACATTTCCTCTTCTTCGCGTGGTGATCTTCTCTTGGTTGATCGACTATGGAGTTCTCAAGACTTCCGAAAACGTCTACTCAATGTTTAGGGGAGAGGCAACGATATTTATAGGATCCAAAATATCTCAAAATATGCTAAAATGTTAAGCTCCTGATCGCTGCAGCGGTGGAGAGGTCGGTGACTTTTTGGCGGGTGACCGTTGCAGCGATGGAGGTCTCTGCATTTTGACCGTTGCAGCGGTGGAGCCTTCAGCAACTCTCTGTATTTTCACCACTGTAGCGATGGATGTAGGTTCATGATATTGACATTTTTGCCCTTTTTCTCCACTGTTCTTCCACCGACTTGCTCGTTTATGGACCGTTTTGGTCCCTTTTAACCCCAAATACCTAGTTCATAACGAAACAAATAAAAACATATTAAAATATAATAAATTGCTATAAAAATACTCGAAAACTACCAAAATATGCTTGGGAATAAATAGATAAATTACACCTATCACCAACCCACTCAAAATCTTCTATAATTACACTCAAATCTCCCTCAAAATCTAAAACTCTACCCTAAATCACCACAAATCCCCATCCAAAAACTATATACACCAAATCTGTTCAGCTTCTCAACATGAGCTCTAGTGAAGTATCTAGTGTTGGGAGTCTTGATCATTGATTGAATTGATAGTTGGGTGCATTGTGTTTTTTTGATACATGAATGCTTAGTATGGTGAAGCTTGGTGTTGGATTTGGGTGGTTTGTTTGGTAAGTTCGCTTGTGGTATTCAATCGCGTTCTCATTGGTGAAAGAAATTTGTAGTACCAAAGTTAATTGGTAATTCCTGTTGGTTATTGGTTAACAAACTCCGTGTTCTTTAGTCACAATGCCGGTGAAGTCCAATTCAAAGAGAAGAAAATGTGAAGGTTCCAGTTCAAGAAACCTGGATCCTGTCCAAGATTTTAACTTGAGTAGATTTATCTCCAAGGAAATAGAAGATCATTTTAATAGGTATGCAAAGTCATAGTCTTGCCTTCAAAAAAGGGAATTCGATGCTGAACTTAGCGATTTACCTGACGGAATATCGATTGTTATTCAAGCTAGGAATTGGTGTAATTATTGCAGACCTCCAGCGCTAAGTTCCATCACTCTTGTCAAAAAATTCTAAGCAAATGCAATGTGTTGCAAGAACAACAGGGTAAAGGTTCGGAATCAATATGTTAATTTCAATTCTCAAACGATTAACCTTCACTTGGGCTTGTCTGCACCGGAGATTAACGAGCATAATAAAAAGGCAACGTTTGAGTCCAAGTATCTAAAGAAAATCTAATGAGTGGTTTATTGACCAACAAATCAAGTACATTTAAATTCAAATATTTGTGTATTTTCAAGCACTTTTGTTAGTTTAATGTGTTTTTGTATTGTTTTATAGGTTTTTGAATAAATGGGTGAAAAGATGCAAATTCGGTACAGGTTCAGTAACTTCAAGGCCAATTTTGAACATAATTACATTTGATTTTGGAAAAAATCAAAACATGGAAGTTGTATATCTCAGTCTTATTGTTCCATAGGTTTTTGAATCACCTCAATCGGAGTTTGTACAAGAAAGGTACGGCTAAAACGAAAATCTTGTATCGGCACTGCCTTGACTATTGCTGCAGCGACCACTTCCACCACTGCAACAATCATTCCCATCCCTACAGTAGTGATCCGGTTATAAGTTACTTCCCTTTGATCATTGCAGCGATGCCCCCTATCGCTGCAGTGACCTGGCACCACCTGGTAAATATATTTTCACATATTTTTGAGATATTTTGAATTTGTCTTGATATCCTCTCATTCCCAACACCCTATACACATTTTTGGGAATATTTTAGACCTTTAAGAACATACCAACTAAGAGGGTAATTAATTTGGAGAAGAAGAAACACAATTGGAGCGGACTTAGAGGACGTGGAATTGTCTATTGTTCAAATTTGGCTATTCACCTTTGTTTCTCTATTTTATTCTTAACTTTGGCTAGTTGTTTTGATGATGTTTAACTCATTTGTTGTTGAATATTTGGTTATGTCCATGTGTAGATAAACATCTATTATCTTGGGAGTGATTTGTTTATGAATATGTTGTTTGCGTAAATCTATGTTTCGTTAACTAATTGTTCATCCCAATTCGATTGTGTCTACGTTTTATTACTTCCATTATATGCTTGTTATGATATATTGGTTGATTTGAGAATACGAGGTTTGACACTTAGGAGAGGTAACCCCGGATTCGGACTAGGGTTTAAACACAACGCGACGTTCTAATGTTTCGGGAGATTATTAGAAAGTGTGCAATCTGTGAGGTTGGGGCGAGACTCATGTGAGCGTTTAGATGATAGATAGGGATATCAGTGTTGACACAAGTTGCATATTCATACACTTTATACTCGGGATAGATAGTGAATGATTTTTCGATACCTAGATTGTCGGATAGTTTGAATACCGTTAATGTAAACTAGACTAAATCAAACACGTTTAAGTGAACGAAATTAATGCCTAGATAATCTATTCCCATGAACGTCATTATTAGTATTGTAGTTTAATTAGTTATAATTTTAGTTTAGTTTATCTTATATCAAAAACCCAAAAAATTCTATCGCCTAGAGAAACTTCGGTTACGATAATTGCAGTACTTAACGATAATTTAATCCAATCCATGTGGATACGACAACCCTTCTCATCACTATTCTATTAAAACTTGACCCGTACACTTGCGGTTAAAGTAGCGACGAATAATTCCGATACCAAGTTTTTGGCGCCGTTGCTAGGGATTGGTTTTTAGATTATTGCCGATATTGTGAAAAAGTAACTAGAATTTAATTTAGGTATTTATTTTATTTTAATTTTTATTTTTAGTTTTGTTTATCTTTTAAGGTACTTGAAAGTGTTTAATCAACAAGTGCTATTGCATTTTTTTCAACGAGATTCCGAGCCGTTTTATTGTGATTGGGATAGATACAAAGATTGTCTCATTCGGTTCCCAAATCATCGTTTCCCGAGAGAGTGTCAACTACTGGACTTCCTCGACAGGTTACTAGCTGCAACAAGAACTTGGGTGGAAGGAGAAAACGGTACGACCTCTTTTAACCAACTAACCGTAGATGAAGCCTATTGGTTGTTGGAAGGCATGGAAGAGTTTGATTTTTAGAGTTGGAATTATTCTATAGGCTACCAAAGCTTGGGGGATAGTACCACTGTTTCGGCGCCATGCATTGACACCCCGGACCAACATGTGGAGTCTTCTTACACCCTGAAATTGATGTGATGGTAAAGTTTCTTGAGACTCAAATTGGTCAGCTTATTTTCTTTATTGAGGCCAAGTCAGAAGTGGTGGCATTGAGAGATACATAAGTCACATCCATATGTGAAAGCCACCATGAGGAACCGGGTACGAGCAGGAGGAACTTGATGCCATCACCGATCCAAGACGATCACATCTACGAGGATGCGATGTGGCTCACCTATCCTCTCCTATTTCCAACACTGTTCACCAAGTACATGAGCCGGAGTCGAGTCACGTTGAGACTATATGCCATACATTTCCACATTTCGCCAAGCTTCAGGGCATTCTAAACCAAGACCCATATGTTGTATTGTATGACACATACTATGGGTGGAAACTACTCTTTGACGATCCCTTCTCCTTGTTAAGCTGAGGACATTAAACCAAGAGCTTCTTGGGAGACAACCCAAGTTTTCAAAAAAATCAATTTATCACCGCCGACTACACTCGGAGGTAAGATTGTCTCGCCTCCCAGGTACGTGTTCAAAACCACCTTCATCACTATAATGTATGTTATTTGTTAAGTTGGATGTTGGGTCACTGTAGACATTGCCCGCTCTGAGTTGGGGGGGGGGGGGGGGATGTTTTGTATGCTTTATAATAAGATATCTTTTTGTTAGTTATGCAATTTAAGTTAAAATGTAGTTGTGGTTCATGCATGTTTAGTAGTACGTTGTTGTGTTGTAGATATTAGTGTAATGTATACATTTTTGTGTTTAGTGCTGGTGTAATTTATCTATTTATTCCCAAGCCGGTTTTGTTAATTTTCGAGTATTTTTATAGCGTTTTATTGTGCTTTAATAATTTATTTATTTATTTTGTCTTAAACTAGGTATTTGGGATAAAAACAAAAAAAAAAAAAAAAAAAAAAAAAAGAAAAAAAAAAAGAGAGGGACTAAAATGGTTCTTAAATGATCAAAGCGGTGGAAGAATGGTGGATAAAAAGAGAAAAAAGACTAAAATTAGATCCTGCATCCACCGCAGCAGCGATGAAAATACAGAGAGTTTGTTGAAACTCCATCGCTATAGTGGTTAGGCCACCGCGGCAGTGGTCAAAATACAGAGAACTCCACCGCTGCAGCGGTCAACCACCAAGAATCCCACCGACCTATCCACCCCTGCAGCGGTGAATCCACTACTTCAGTGGTCATGCTGCAGATATTTTGAATATTTTAGGATATTTTGAGAAATTTTGAATCCTATAAATATAGCTCCTATTCTCCCCAAACAAGAAGTGGACATTTTTGGGAGTCTTAAGAGCTCCAAGGCCATTCCACCAATAGAAGATCGCAACGCGAAAAAGGAGGAAGCGTCCTCGGAGTGATTTTAACGGCGAATCTTTGGATAACGACTAGTCTCCTCGTTTCTCTCTTATATTAGTTATTTGTTTACGTATGTTTAGCTTGTATTTAGTTGTAGTTAGGGCTACGGCCATGTGTAGCTAAACATATATTGTCTAGGTATTGATTAACTTCATGAAAACGTTGTTTATATAAAATCTATGTTTCATTAATGGTTGTTCGTATTTATCCGATTGTGCTTACTGTTATTCTATGTTTATATGCTTGTTTAGATATACTGACAATACGAGATTTGACAGTTAGGAAGTGTAATCCCGAATTCGGACTAGAGTTTAAACACAACGCGATGATCTAATAACCTGGGAGGGAGTTAGAAAGTGTGCAATCATTGACGTTGGGGCAAGACTCATGTGACTAAGTGTCGTATAGATGCTTTAAGGGGACTTCGACGTTGATGCAAAATCACATATTCATTCACTTTACACTCGGGAGAGGTAGTGAATGAGATTTTGATACAGATTGGAACGAACACGTTTAAGTGGACGAAGTTAATCCCTAGGAAGCAATTTTCCATAAACGTCATACCAATATATTAGTATATTAGATTAATTAGTTTAATTAGATAATTAGTTTACTATATTAATTATATAAACTAAAATTTTTATCGCCTAGATAAAGTTAAGTTATGATAATCGTGGTACTCTACGACTATCTAATCCAATCCCTGTGGATACGACAACCCTTACTTTTCCAATCTATACTAAAACTTGACCCCGTACACTTGTGGTGAAAGTAGCGACGTATCTACGCGCTATCATTTTTTTGGCGTTGTTACCGGGGATTGTGTTTTTAGAGTGTTGTTGATATTGTGAGTAAATAACTTGATTTTAATTTAGGCATTTCTTTTGTTTATAATTTTTTCTTTGTAGTTTTGTTTTTTGTTTTTCCTGCAGGGTACTTGAAGATGTTAGATTAATAGGTACTTTTGCATTTTTTTCAACGGGATTCCAAGCTATTTTATAGTGCTTGGGATTGATGCAAGGAATTGATTTTCCAGTTTTTGAATCATTGTTTCCCGAAGAAGTGTCAACTACTGAACTTCCTCAATGGGTTATTAGCCGCAACCAGAAATTCGGTTGAAAGAGAAAACGGTACCACATTTTTTGACCAATTAACCGCGGACGAAGCCTATTGCTTATTGGAAAACATGGCCAATTATGATTATTACTATTGGAATTATTCAACAAGCTACCAAAGCTTGGGGGATAGTTTCACCACCACGGTGCCATGGATTAACACTCTGGTTCAAGATGTGGAGTCTTCTCCCACCCTGGAAGAGATATTAGCTGAATTTATGAGGGAGACTCAAGCGTTTTGGAGTGAGACGAATGACTGGCTAAATGAGGATGAGGATCGTCTTGATAATATTAAGACGGTCTACGCCAAAATCGATGTGACTGTAGCATCTCTTCAGACGCAAATCGGTCAGCTTATTTGCTTGATTGAGGCGAAGTCAGACGCGGTGGCACTGAGAGATACACAAGCCATATCATGTGAGAGCCACTGTGAGGAGCCAAAAACGAGTGGAAGGATCTTGAGAGAGTTCAACTATGATACTCGAATGAGACGGGAACCCAAGCATAGATCGACGATTGTGATTCTTCACGGTTAGATATCCAAATTGTGATGCCACCACCGATCCAAGACGATCACATCTGCTAGGATCTGATGTGTCTCACTTATCCTTCGCTGCCAAAAATAATTCTTTTTTATACCCACCAAGCACATAAGCCAGCAACAAATCGAGTTGAAAGCTCTGGCCAATCAATGCCAAATCTCGCAAGTCTTGAGGGCGTACTGAATCAAGACTTGTATATGGTGTTGTATGACACGTACTATGGGAGGAAATTTCTCTTTGACGAGAACTCTTCCATGTCGGGCCAAGTACAATAAACCACGCACTTCTTGGGAGGCAACTCAAGCCCAAAAATAAATTAGATCCATCACTGCCAACTTGATTTGGAGGCAAGAATCTATCACCTCCTAGGTACATGTTCCAAACCCCTTTCGTCAGCATGCTTTATTTCATATGTTAATATTGATGATTGGAATATTCTGGACACTGACCGTTTTAAGTTTGGGGGTGATGTGTAATATGTTAGTATGTTTAATTGTGTTGTTTAGTTTATTGTGTGCATGTTTGTTTAGTGTAAAATGTGTTTATATTTGTTGTTGTTGCATGCTGAGTTTTACGTTTATCGGGGCCATTACCCGATGATGATATTACCCACTAGTTTTTTGTCGAGGTCAAGGGTAATGCCCATGCATGTGTGTTTTGTGTGCTTGACAATGTCATTTTGGTAAAAGTTATTGTAGATCCTAATTTGCACGAGCACGTAAACTCAATGTATAGTTATTCAATTAATTTGAGGACAATTATCAATTAGCCAAACTCAAAACAATTTAAGGATTCTAGAACCTAATTGAGGGGAAACTTGAGGCAAAATCCTAGGCCAGGTAGTTCAGGAGATATGATTTAGGCATTCATTTGATTCACTTGAGCCTTTGAAGCTTACCTTGTAATATGCTTATCCCTTGTTACCCTATCGAAGCCTATAATGCTGTTTCAATTATGTACACATAACAAATACCCTGGCCAATTGAATTCTTTCCAAACCTATATCGCTGAATCGAATGCACAATTTGGTAAATCAAGTTAGCATTCGTATATGCTACTTAAATTGAGCGGTTAGGTTTAGGGCGAACTTTTGATTGGTTCGGTATTCGAGTACTCATTTGTCATTGTATTTTCATTTTAATCATACCCATGAAATTCTAATAATCAAATAAGTTTGGGGGTGTAGTATGTTTAAAAAAAAACATATGTAAATATAGTTCAATTTCTGTTTTTATTAACAAGTGAGTACGTCGGTCTTAAATATATGTTCAGGGTTGTTTCAATTTATCTATGGGTATGAGTGTGATAAGTGTTGTACCTTGGGTATTGTCAAGTTAATGACGTTAACCTATTTTATTTTTCCGATATACCCTTGGCCATTTTCCCAAAATCGAACCAAGTCATTTTGATCTTTATGATCTGCTTAGCCTACATTAGTGGAAAGTGGAACCCAATTAGGTGTATGGATATCCTAATCCTTTATAGTATAAGTCATGAGTTTCGTTAGTGGATACTCCAATCTGGTCGTTGTATAGTTATATTATTGAGTTTCGCACACACACATTAAAAAGATCTAGAATGGCATTTACCATTATTGAATGTCGAAATTCTAGAACATCACATGGTGCATTTTACTCCTGAACTCAATAATATTTGGGGGTTGTTGAGGAAAAAATGTTTTGGTCAATAGACGAATTCAAAACTCGCATATCGTTATGTTTAGATTGTTTGTGTTTAGGTTGTTCATATTCTTTAATTTAGTTATGTTTTTTATTTTAGTGTGAGTGTTTTGCTCGAAGACTAGCAAAATTTTAAGTTCGAGGGTATTTGATAGGTGTAATTTATCTATTGATTCCCAAGTTGGTTTTGTTAGTTTTTGAGTATTTTTATAGCGTTTTATTGTGTTTTAATACATTTTTATTTATTTTATCTTAAATTAGGTATTTGGGATGAGAAGGGAATAAAACGGTCCTTAAATGATTAAAGCGATCAACCGCCAAAAATCCCACCGACCTATCCACCGCTGCAGCAATCATGCTGCAGATATTTTAGGATATTTTGAGATATTTTGAATCTTATAAATATTGTCCTTATTCTCCCTAAACAAGAAGTAGACATTTTTGGAAGTCTTGAGAGCTCCAAGGCCATTCGACCAATAGAATATCACAATGAGAAGAAGGAGGAAGTGTTCTTGGAGCGGTTTTAGCGGCGAATCTTCGGATAATGGCTAGTCTCCTCATTTATCTCTTAGATAGGTTGTTTGTTTAAATATGTTTACCATGTATTTAGTCGTATTTAGGGTTACGGCCATGTGTAGGTAAACATATATTGTCTAGGTATCGATTGACTTCATGAAAACGTCATTTATATAAAATCTATGTTTCGTTAATGGTTGTTCGTGTTTATCCAATTGTGTTTACCGTTATTCCATGTTTATATGTTTGTTTAGATATACTAGGAATACAGGATTTGACACTCAGGAGAGGTAACCCCGAATTCGGACTAGGGTTTAAACACAACGCGATGATCTAATAACCCGAGAGGGAGTTAGAAAGTGTGTAATCAATGATGTTGAGGCAAGACTCATGTGATCAAGTGTTGTATATACGCTAGAGAGGGACTTCGGCGTTGATGCGAAGTCACATATTTGTTCACTTTACACTCGAGAGAGGTAGTGAATAGGATTTCGATACAGAGATTGTCAGATAGGAAAAACGTCATTAATGTAAACTAGATTGAAACGAACACGTTTAAGTGGACGAAGTTAATCCCTAGGCAATAATTTTTCTTAAACGTCATACTGTCTAATCCAATCCCTGTGGATACGACAACCCTTACTCTTCCAATCTATACTAAAACTTAACCCGTACACTTGCGGTGAAAGTAACGATGTATCTACATGCTACCATTTTGTATTAGTATAAATTTTTTTATGTATGAAGTAGTAATTGTGTGTTGAGTTTTGTAGATCTTCTGGGTCATTACCCGATGATGATATTATCCCCTAATTATTTTTCGAGGACAAGGGTAATGCCTGTTCCTATGTATTTTGTGTGCTTGGCATTTCATTTCGGTAAAAGTTATTGTATATCCTAATTTTCACGAGCACGTAGACTCAATGTACTAGATATCCAATTGATTTGAGGTCAATTATTCAGTAGCAAGTTCATGACAATTTTAGGGATTTTAGAACTTGATTGAGGGAAACTTGAGACGAAATCCTAGGCGAGGTAGTTCAGGAGACATGATGTAGGCATTCATTTTGATTGCTTGAGCCTTTGAAGCCTACCATGCTATATGTTTTATCCCTCATTACCCTATCGAAGCCTGTAAGTCGTTTCAATTCTGAACACGTAACAAATATCCTAGCTAATAAAACTTTTTTGAAACCTTTGTCACTGCTAAAACATAAGGCACAATTTGAGTCAAAATCAAGTTAGCATTTTTAAATGCTACTTGAAGTGAGTGGTTGGGTTTTGGGCGAACTTTTAATTGGATCGGTATTCGAGTACTCACTTGTCATTTTTCTTTCGTATTCCCACACCCGTGAAATTATACAAATCAAATAAGTTTAGGGGTGTGGTATTCTAAAAAAAAAAAAGCATCAGTTGTAAATATAGTTCAATTTTAGTTTCTTTTGATGAGTACGACGTTTTTAAATGATAGTTCAGGGTTATTTCAAATTGATCTATGGGGGTTCGAGAGTGATTGAGTGCCAAGCATGTGCCTTGGGTAACGTCGGGTTAATAACGTTTACCTATTCCCGATATACCTTTAGCCAGTTGATAAAAACCGATCCTAGTCCTTTTGATCTTTTTGAATTACTTAGCCTACATTAGTAGAGAGTAGAACCCAGTCTGGCTTATGGAAATCCTATGCCTTTTTGGTTTTAAGTCATGAACTTTGTTGGTGGATAATCCAATCCGGTCTTTGAATGGTTGTATAATTGAGTTTTTGCGCACACACTTGGAAAATATCTAGAATGGCATTTACCACTATTGAATGTTAAAATTCTAGAATACCACACAGTGCGGTTTTCTTCTTGAACTCAATAAGATTGCGGCTGTTGAGGGAAAACGTTTTGGTCTATTAGTTGAAATTCAAAACTCACACGTTGTTGTTTTTAGTTCATTTGTGTCTTTATTTTTTAGTAGTTGTATTTGTTATTTTATTGTAGTAGTTTGTTTTCTTTTATTTTCTTTTGTTTTTGCTTGAGGACAAGCAAACGTTTGAGTTTAGGGGTATCTGATGAGTGGTTTATGTACCAACAAATTACGTACTTTTAGATTCAAATATTTGTGTGTTTTCAAACACTTTTTCTAGTTTAATGTAATTTTGTATTGTTTATAGGTTTTTGAATAAATTGGTGAAAAGATGCAAATTCGGTATAGGTACAGTAACTTCAAGCCCAATTTTGAACACGATGCAATTCGATATTGGACAACCACAAAATGTAGAAGTTGTAAATCTATGTCTTATATTTCCATAGATTTTTTAATCACCTCAATCGGAGTTTGGATGAGAATGTTACGGCAAACTAAGAACCTGGTGTCGGCACTGCCTTGACCATCGCTACAGCAACCATTTCCACCGCTACAGTTTGATCCGGCAGTAAGTTACTGCCCTTTGATCGCTGCAGCGATGCCCCCCCATCGCTGCAGCAACATGGCAGCACCTGTAAAGATATTTTGGGATATTTTTGAGATATTTTGGATTTTTCTTGATATCCTCTTATTCCCAACACCCTATTCACATTTTTGGGTATGTTTTGGAGCTCTAAGAACATACCAACCAATAGGATCATCAATTTGGAGAAGAGGAAACACAATTGGAGTGGACTTTGCGGACACGAAATCGTCTATTTTCCTTTGTTTTTCTCTTTTATTCTTAGTTTTGGTTGGGGTTTTTTTAAGACGTTTAGCTTGTTTGTTGTTGAATGTTTGGTTATGGCCTTGTGTAGATAAACATCTATTGTCTAGGGAGTGATTTGTTTATGAATATGTCGTTTAAGTAAATCTTTGTTTCGTTAATAGTTGTTCATCCCAATTCTATTGTGTTTACCATTTTATTACTTCCATTATATGCTTGTTTTGATATATTAGTTGATTTGAGAATACGGGGTTTAACACTTGGGAGAGGTAACCCCAGATTCGGACTAAGGTTTAAACACAACGTGACGTTCTAATGTTTCAGGAGATTACTAGAAAGTGTGCAATCCGTGAGGTTGGGGCGAGACTCATGTGATCATTTAGATGATAGATAGGGATATTAGTATTGACACAAGTCGCATATTCATTCACTTTACACTCGGAAGAGGTAGTGAATGAGTTTTCGATATCTAGAGTCTTACCACAGGGATTATACACTCCTTTGTTTGTACCTAGTATGTCTTGGGTAGATATTTCCATGCAATTGTTTTAGGATTGCCTAGGTCAAGGAAAGATAGGGATTCAGTTTTTGTTGTTGTTGATAGATGTTCTAAGATGACAATTTCGTATCATGTCATAAAATCGATGATGCAACCCACGTTGCTGATTTGTTGCATACTATAGTACAAAAGAACTTGAAAAATTGGGAGGATTGTTTGTCGTTCATTGAATTTGCTTATAATCAGAGTTTTCATTCTACTACTGATTTTTTACCATTTGAGATTGTTTATGGTTTTAATCCACTAACTCCTTTGTCTTTGCTGCCTTTTTTAGTTAATGAGAGGGCTATTTTAGATGGACAAAAGAAGGCTGAGATGGTAAAGAAATCCATGAAAGTGTGCGACAACACATAAAGAAGAAAAATCAACAATATGCGACTAAAGTCAACAAAGGTCATAGACGAGTCATCTTTAAACTGGCTACTTAGGTTTGGGTGTATATAACGAAAGAACGCTTTCCAGCATGTAGGTGATCCAAACTATATCCTAGAGGGGATGGCCTATTTCAAGTCCTTAAGAAGATCAATGATAATGCGTATAAGTTGGATCTTCCAGGTGAGTATAATGTCAATGCTACATTTAATGTTTTTGATCTTTCTCCATTTGATGTAGGTAAATATTCGTGGTCAAATCCTTTTGAAGAAAGGAGGCTGATAAGAACCAACAAGCACTATTAAAGGATCCGTTTCATATTCCCGTAGGGCCAATTACTAGGGCAAGGTCCAAGAAGATCAAAGAAGCACTCAATGAGTTAATTTAAGAGATTTGGACTGAGTCTAAAATGGTGAAGCCCAAATTAGGCTCAAATGGCGATCAAGGCCTAGTCCATCTAATCAAGGCAAGCGAATGGGCGTAGGCTTGAACTTGAATGGGCCTAAGCATGAGACCCACAAAATTCTAAGCATATTTATTTTATTTATTTGTCTTTTTATTTTAATTTAGGTTATTTATTTGATAATTTGTAAGGCATGATTGCCAATTTGTTTTTTGTTTTTTAGACTAGGAGTGTAAGGTATGATAAGGAAGTTTCCTTATTCTTTGTTTTTATCTTGTAGTCTGAGAAACTAGGGTTTCTCTTATTTTTTTACGGTGACCGCATTGTTCACGAGGTTACTATTCATGGCTTCACTATTCATTAGCCTAGGGTTTTCTTTAATTGTTGGTCATCTATTTAAGAGATTTGTATCCCATGAGAAAAATACATTACTTTGATTAATTGAATTTTGAGAGTTTTTTCTTTAGTTCTTCAAAGAACGTTTTCCTAAACTTATCAAGATTTTTTGTGGTGTTCAATCTCTATATCTTTGGTTTGTGATACATTATAATCATTGAGTCAAGATCATTACTTGTACCATTAGTTCGCGTTTCGTTCATAAGCGTTGGGTTAAGGTAATCTGTCATAAATTCTGTATTTTCGTGTTCTAGTCTATTTGTTTATAAATTTGATTTAGTTTGATCCTCACGAAGAAACCCTAAATTGGTTTTGGGTCTCATTAATTCTTGGTGCGGTTCACACCAATAAACTTGATATTTGTGATTGTTAATTATTTGTGAATCATAGGTTTATGTTTGGATTTGTTTGTGGATATTTTGATGGCTGGTGTGAACATGCTTGGCTTGATTTTTATCTAGGGGGATTTGAATAGCTTTGTATGAACTATGCTTTGAGACTTTAAGCTCTTGTTAATTGAATTCCATATTAATCATTTGTGTTTGGGTAAGGGATTTGGGGGAGGGATTTCAAAATCTTTTTTTAACAAATACTTTGTTTAGGTAATGGGTAGAAAGAATTTGTGAAATCCCTCAAATGCCAAATACTAGGGAAAAGAAGGATGTGGAAATACTTTTGAAATAGGTGTAATTTCACAAATCCATCATTCCTCAATAATTTGGCTCTTCGCAGTTCGCTCTTCACTCAAAGTCCTTCTCCTTCACGACTGAGACCGCTGCCATCCTTCAAAGAGGTTCTTCATCGTGGTTTTCGTCGTCCGTTTTCTTCTTCGTCTTTGCTACCGTCCGTCGTCATCTTTTTCTTTGTCGTCTTCTTCTTCTTCATCTCCATCATCGATCTAGGGTTCGTCTCCATCATTAATCTAGGGTTTGTCATAAAAAGAGAAAAGAGCTCAAAAGTTATTGAGAAAGGAAAGCAAGCTCGATTACATCCCAAATTTCGAAATCATCTCTACATGATTTCGAAATCATCAACTTTGACGGCATTTTTGTCATCGCGAACTTCGATTTTGACGACGTCCAATGGTTCACTTTGTGGCTTCAGGGGCATTGATCAGGGAAAATAGAACAGGACATGGAAATTGAAGCTTCAGATGATGGTTAGAGATTTTTCGAAAGAATCTCTGAATCAATCGGAGGGTTTTTGAACCTCCATCAAGCAAGAAAAGAGATTGGTGTCTAATTTATCTAAACAAGGAGATTTGTAAATGATGGGATTTCGAAATCCCATCATTTCACAAATTCGTGGGATTTGTCAAATCCCTTACCCAAACGCAACCTTATGCTTATTCTCTAATTTATTCACAAGATGAATTGGATATCATAGATGTGTGGGATTAGGCACTCTAGAGAGGTAATTTTACACATTGAGACCGGAGAAACACAACCCGAGTATATTAGTTTGAGAGGCTAGTATAGTTTAGGTAGTTATTTGATGGGCAAGACTTAATGATTGGATAATTAGTTGCATTAAATAGAGATATTAGTTCAAGTAATTATACACATTACCTTATTCGACACTCTAGAGAGGGAGTAAAGTTAGTCTAGATACCTATGGTTAATGGTTGAACATGAATTTAATTAACAAGCTTAAATAGGATTAGCAAAGTTTATTAAAGTGATGTCAACCCCCCCCCCCCCCCCCTCCTAGAACTCCATTGAACTCCCTTCAATTCATTCTTCTATCAGTTATTTAATTTATTTTTCAAACATTAATTTAGTTGTTAGTTTAACTTTCATCAGTCTAATCTCGATTACCTAGATAAAATTAGGTCATTTCAATTGTGGTATTTAGTTAATTTCTTTTTACCAATCCTCGAGGGAACAATACTCACCCACCCACTTTATTAATTGTTCAACCTCGTGTACTTGCGAGTACACATAGCACATAAACATCGCAACATCTTTCCTGGATTTGATTCATTGGTATATCATGTCATTTGTTCAATTTTATTGTAAGGATTCGACTGGTAAAATTTAGCTTTTAAGTTTGCTTTATTATGAAATGAATCGATTTGATCACGATGTGACTCTTTTTGATTTGATGCCCTTTCGATTTGACGTTAGTCATGATTTGATGTTTGCTTTTCCAAGACATATGACGATGCAACTCAAAACCTCTTATTGATCCGTAAGACATCAAACTCATGCATATCTTCCAATACATCATGAGTCTCGAGGTAAGTTGGATTCTCTTTTTCCCGCATAAAATTGGCTTAAAAATAAAATTTTGAAAATCAGGAAAAAATCATTTTTAACCAAAAAGATGTCTGGGTACTGTTTTTGCATCCTTGCGCATTGGCCTATGCATAAGAATGTCTTTCTATAAAAGACAGGCCAGTGGCTTGTCTGGTATTTCGGGGAAATAGAAACAAATTTCGGAGCTAGAATAGTAACTTCGGCGGAACTCTTGTGGTTTTTCACTTCTTCCTCAATTTTCTTCCATTTTTTATCCATTAAAAGCTATGTGCATATCGTAAAGATTGTTTTCCACGTGTTTTTCATGTGAAATGGTTGCACTCAAAACCCTAAACTAGGGTTTTATCATCTTTGAAAAACCCTATTTTCTCTTAAAAATTTGGTGATGATTTTGCATTTGGATTTTGTACATCACATGAAATGCACGATTTTGAGTTCTTCCCTAGCCCAAATGAGGTGGGCCTTTTTTTTTTTTGTGATTTTTTGGGTGATGTAACATTGTTTTTGTTCCCATGCACGATTGTTATGTTTAATCATGTTTATAAGATAATTTGGAGATTAATCTTGTATACGATGTATTAACATGTGGGGATCAAATATCTTGTGTATTTCTTGCCCAATTTATTTATTTATTTATTTTTATATATATATATATATATATGTAAATAAAGCATTTAAGGAAATGCTTAGTGCATGTTTGTCTTTAGAGATGGATTTTGATTTCATGCCCAAAAAAAATGTAACTATAGCACAAGTTTCATGTTGAGCTTGTCTTTGTACATAAGGTTTTTATTTTGAGAGTCTTGGATATCATCTTAATTGAATTAGCATAGTTTGCTCCACCAATATTTTATTTATTTCGTGTTTTGACGTTTCTCTGAAGTGAGATAGGTTTTCAAATATTTGGCATGTCGCACTTGTAGGGGTAGGAGTTTTCGACTTGGTTTTCTCAACAATGCCTTAGTCGAAATTAGCGAAGATACGCATAGTCGTAACCACTGTTCTCGGAGAGGTAAACTCAATCCTTTGCCCCTAGTGCTCGGTTAGCGATAGATGATTAAAGATTTGTCCTGGTCACTCGCGATTGCTTTTGTATAATTATGATAGGAGTAAGTCTGACATGTCTTTCAAAACCTACTCATGAACTGTAGAGATTCCAACTTTTCTATCAAGTTGAAACCCTAATGATAAAACCTTGAATTTTTATTTTTTAGATGTTATTATGTCATACACATGTTCTTCAGGTGATGGCGTCCATCATCCTTCACATTCTCGTGGGAAGGGCAAGGCCTCTGAGACCTCGGTGGGAGAGAGTGCTTTGAAGCTCTCCAAAAGTCAACCCAAGACATCGGCACTGAGGATTTCAGACGACGTACATATCATTTTCTCTTCTTATGTTGAGGAAACCTTCAGGGCATCTAGAGTCGATGAACCGATGACGGTCGGTGTGTTAAACACTTTTATGCTCAAGATTTAGCTAGCCTTTCTATATCAGCAGGAATGGCGGTAGATCCTCACTATATCCATCCAGAGGATGAGATGCTTGAGTGTGTCATTCCGAATGATTTTCCAGGAGACTAATATGAGCTAGGGGATCCTATTCCAAGGTCATTTTGTGATAGAACACATACCTTTGATGCGGCACAGCTTTATCCCATTGAGCATGAGGATCAGACGCTAGTAGGAGATCTTCATGACTATCCTTCTATTTTGCTCCATTCCGCTCAGGTTCGCTTATTGAATCCTTTTCTAATTCACCATTTTTTTAAAGAACAAAGTCTTATATTTTTTTTGCTAAATTTTTATAGGTCGACCCCCATTGCAATGGGAACTTCAGGGGGTCATGGTTGACTTTCTACACCCTATATGCAAGAAGGATGTACCCCGACTACCGCATATTCCTCCAAGGGTATAGTTTTGGGGATTTTCTTACTTTCCAGGCCTATCGTATGGATTAAGGGTATCCTAACACCTTGATTAAGCACTAGTTCTCGATGAAAAACTCCCTTTACTTAGTTTTCAGAGAGTTAGTGCCGATGCCCCTTTATTTGGCGATGATCATTGGAGTTCGCTTTCGAGGACAGACCGTTCCCTTAAAGAAGACATCTTGGACTGAGGCGGAGAGACTCCTGGGTAGGATACCGGAAGAGACGAGGACTAGGGTGTATATACGGTAGAGCGGCTTAGTGCATGAGTCTGTCTTCACCCTCCCACCTCCAAAGGACCCGATGGTGAGGGATCAACGCTATCGTGTTCTACTACTTCAGGTCGTTGGTTGGAATTTTTTTGGCTTCGTCTTGTTCCACCATCCCGCTCCACTTCGTGGGGACTCTAAGTGACTTGGATAGCTTGGCAAATCTTGATTGAGGTAGCTCGACTTGGCATTGTTATGGGGTTTTGGCAATTCCTACCCGTGAGTTCATTTTAAATCTTTTATCTATCTTTGTATTCTTAGACTCGATTACTTAGCTTATTTTTCTCTCTTATTTTTCTTACAGTACTGGGCGTATGAGTATATTCCTTCATGCCAACCCTATTCTTCTATCAAGGACTACTTTCCCCAAAGGGTGAAGTGGCATTGTTCTGTCCTAGAGAATGGGTCGGCCTTCTGAGATCACGTGGTGGCCCATAGTCAGCTAGAGTTCCTAGAACATAGAGATATTATTTGGTAACCATATTTTCGTGACACTCATTGGGTAGACATGTTTCCCGAGAGGATATTGCCGACTCAACGTCGCATCTTTAGAAGTTCGATTTCTTGGGAGCTATACATGGGTGAAAGAGAAACTCCTCAGACGTACTGGTTGTTCCCTCAATTTCTGAGTAGGAGTACTTCCAGTAGTTCTCATGCCTATCAATTAGCCCTCAGACACATGTAGCACACTTAGTGGGCGGTACCTTATTAGGTCAAAGGGTGATATCATTTTGGGCTAGTCACAGTGAGGAAGAGGTGGTTCTAACCTCTAAGCTTGCTATCATCAGAACCTAGAGGGCAGCTCTGAGATAGAAGTATGATCAGCATCGTCAGCACAGTGATGACTTGCACTGTGAGATCCACATACTTCATAGGTTATCCGTTAGTCACTAGTCTCTGGCTCTACCTTTTGAGGCTTGTACAGCTACTCTGGGCACAACAGAGTTTATGGCTGACCTACAAGCTTCCATCACTTTTGCTGCACCGACCTCACAGACTTGGGGTTCTAGAGAGAGTATGGATTGACCTACATCAGGTCCTTGTTAAGCGTAGATATTGATCTCTTTTTCTTTATATTAGATTGTATTGTTGTATCTTTTTTGGAGACATGTATTGGAGTGGACATATTTTGTACATGTATTTATTATTGGAGATGTACCATCTTTATTTTTTTAGATGTATTTTTTATTGACATATGTATCGTGGTTGTTACAATTGTATCATGTATTGGGATGGATGTATATGTATTTCCCTTCTTGATGCGTACTTTTCCCTCACATTATTGTACTTGTTCATTCATTATCAGTGGGATGGTTTGTCGGAAGCATGGATAGTTAGAACTAGGCTTTAGTTATTAGCATGTATTTCTTCGAACATCCTATGCCAACGTGCACCTAATTATGATAGGAAATTTTATGCGCAAACTTTCTTTGTTATATCAAGATAGCATGTCTGGTTACTTTGGACGTCGCTTCTCTTCCTGAGCGAAGAAGAAGTGATCAACCCACATTTGTACCCGAAAGGGCCGATCGCCCAATGATACTGTCTTTTCCCCAGAGGTGGGGATCCCTAGTGATGGTATAACTCAGTCTGGATAGGTAAGATCACTTTAATTTTTATGCAACAAATAAATGTGACTTATCCTTTTTGTTTGGCATATGTGGGAATGACATTTCCTTTGATTGGGCTCCTATTTCCAAGGTGGCTTATCCAGAGTTGCTCGCCTTAGGTATTCATTTCATCAGCCGAACCATTTTTCTGTATTTGATAGGGTAGAGTCATTAACTTTGGAAGAGTCGTCACTCCTATGGTCCACACTCGGACACTTTGCAGAGCTTCATTAGGTCACTATAGATGGGCTATTTATCAATAATCTGGTGCGACTCTGGGTATTGGCCTCTTCGTGCTTCTATTTCAAGGTAATTGAGCTAACTCCGTGTCTGAATGAGGTATTGTTTCTACTAGGACTTCATTTAATAAGAGAGATTCCTTAGCTCCCACTATCATCATCCAAGAATCAGCTATCACAGGTTCTGGGAGTGAAGTGCAAGTACTTACCGTTTTATCAGAACTTCGGTGAGAATTCCTTGGAGTTTAATACAATCCAGAGGTGTTTTTCAAATGTCCACAGCTATCATGGATATGGGGACATGTAGAGAAACTACACGGACTGGCGTAGGCATTAGATGATTATCTTAGTTTTTTTGTTGCGGAAGGAGACACTGTTCCCTAAGAGGGGGAGTGATCTCTCAGGCCTGATGATCCTCCTAGAAGAGAGGATGCTTATTAATTTGTCCTTCCATATAGTACCTCTCATATTGGCAAAGTGTTACTGGTTGTTGACTGCTTGTCGGGCGGGTGACCACAATTTCTTTGGGAGTTGCGCGCTACTTTAAATATGGATCATCTCTTATCTGATTAGGCTACCTATAGTGACCTGGTGCACAGAGGATCCAATAGTAGACTAATTATGCTCTCAGATCCCTCTGATCACTCAGCATCTCAATTACTCACAAGGCTAGGCGTCATTTTTGGAAGAGATGGTTAGCCCAGCGGTGGTGTGCACTACGAGGCATACGATGTCAATGGGTATCTATGTTCATTGTGTGGACCTGCCTCTTATCCCTCTGTTAGGATTGTGACATTGCATTTTGTATCGGAATATTACGTCACTACTTTCATCACAAGTGTATGGGTCAAGTTTTAGTATAATGGGAAGAGTAGGGTTGTCGTATCCATAGGGATTGGAATAAATTATCGTTGAACCACAATTGTCATAACTGGATTTTATCGAGGCGACTCAATTTATATTTTTGTTAATAAAATATACTAAACTAAATTAATAACTACCAAACTAATATGACGTTTAAGGGATTATATTGCCTAGAGATTAACTTTGTTCACTTAAATGTGTTCGATTCAATCTAGTTTACATTAACGGCATTCAAATCTATCCGACAATCTAGGTATCGAAAACTCACTCACTACCTCTCCCGAGTGTAAAGTGAATGAATATGTGACTTTATATCAACGTCGAAGTCCCCCTCTAGCATCTATACGACACTTGGTCACATGAGTCTCGTCCCCACCTCACAGATTGCATACTTTCTAATACCCTCCCAGGTCATTAGATCGTCGCGTTGTGTTTAAACCCTAGTCCGATTCTGGGGTTACCTCTCTCGAGTGTCAAACTCCAATTTCTCAATATATCATAACAAGCATGTAGTAGAAGTGGAAGAATGGTAAACACAATCGAATACAAATGAACAACCGTTAACAAAATATTGATTTATTCAAAGCACGTTTTCATAAACAAATCAACTCGTAAGCAATATATGTTTAGCTCATCATGGCCATAACCACATATATGATAATAAACAAGCTAAACATAATCAAAACTACCAACAAAACTAATAGATAAATAGAGAAACAAAGGAGACTAGCTGTTATCCGAAGAATGAACGCTAAAACTGCTCCGATCTTGTTCCCTCTTCATAGATTTGTGATATTCTCTTGGTTGATATGGTTTAGAGCTCTAAAATTAGTCCCAAAAACATGCTCAATGTGTTGGGAAGAAGGGAGGATAAAGAGGGATCCAAAATATCAACAAAATATCCCAAAATATCTAAAACATCTAGTGCCGAACCGCTGCAGCGGTGGGAAGTCAATTGGCTTTCTGCTGGATGACCGCTGCAGTGGTGGGAAGCAGAAACATTCTGTTTGATTGACCACTGCAGTGGTGGAGCTGTAGTCCTAAATGGACTTTTCGTTTGTTTTCCTACCATTCTTCCATCGACGTTCCACTAATTTGCTTGATTAAAAATCGTTTTCATCTATTTTCATCCCAAACACCTAATTTGTAATAAAATAAATAAAAAAGTATTAAAACATATTAAAGTATTGCAAAAACACTCAAAAACTACGAAATTCGGCTTGGGAATATTTAGATAAATTACACCTATCAAATACCCCAAACTTAGAATTTTGCTAGTCCTCGAGCAAAACATTCACACTAAAATAAACAACACAATGAAATAACTAACACAAATACTAAACAATGAATAAAAACACAAACTATAGCATGTGAGTTTTGAATTCAACTATTCCAACAAAAAGTTTTTCCCTTAACGGCCCCTTATTATATCAAGTTCAGGAGTGAAACGCACCATGTGGTGTTCTAGAATTTCAACATTCGATAATGGTGAACGACATTCTAGATCTTGCTCAAGTGTGTGTGCGAAAACTGAATTATATAACTATTCAAAGACCGGATTGGATTATCCACCGACGAAGCTCATAACTTATACTATAAAGGATTAGGATATCCATATGTCTGATTGAGTTTCACTATCCACTAATGTAGGCTTGGAACTTCAAAAATATCAAAAGAACTTAGTTCGGTTTTCAAAAAATGGCTAAGGGTATATCTGGAATATAAAACAGGTTAATGTCATTAACTCAACGATACCCAAGGCACAACGCTTGGCACACAATCACACTCGAACCCCCATAGATAAATTTGAAACAACCCTGAACATACATTTAAGAACTCCGTACTCACTTGTAAAAAGAAACTATAATATAACTATATTTACATATGTTTTTTTTTTAAAAAACAAACCACACCCCCAAACTTATTTGATTATTACAATTTCACGGGTGTAGCTAAAACGAAAGAAAAATGACGAGTACTCGAATACCAAACCAATTAAAAGTTCGCCCAAAACCCAACCGCTCACTTCAAGTAGCATAAACGAATGCTAACTTGATTTCACTCAAATTGTGCCTTTGGTTTAGTGACTTAGGCTTGGAAAAAGTTTTATCGGCTAGGGTATTTGTTATGTGTTCAGAATTGAAATGGCTTATGGTCTTCGACAGGGTCATAAGAGATAAACATATTACAAAGTAAGCTTCAAAGGCTCAAGGGACAAAATGAATGCCTAAATCATGTCTCCTCATCTACCTCGCCTAGGATTTTGCCTCAAGTTTCCCCCAATTAGATTCTAGAATTCCTTAAATTGTTATGAATTTGGCTAATGAATAATCATCCTCAAATAAATTAGATACGTAGTACATTGATTCTACATGCTTGTGCAAATTAGGATCCACAATAACTTTAGCCAAAACGACATGCCAAGCACACAGAACACACATGCATGGGCAATACCCTTGACCTTGAAAAACAACTAGGGGATAATTTCATCATCGGGTATTGGCCCAGATGAACGCAAAATTCAACACACAACAACACAAACATAAACATATTACACTAAACTAAACAAAAATGCATAATTAAATTTAACTGACACAACTAACAACAAAAATACATTCTAAACATACTAAACATCACCCCCAAACTTAAAACGGTCAGTGTCCACAATGACCCAATCATCGATCTCAACATTCAGCATGCATTATAGTGACAAATGGGTTTTTGAACACGTTCCTGGGAGGCGAGACAATTTTGCCTCCAAATGAAGTCAGTGGTAATGCTCTAATTTAATTTGAAACTTGGGTTGTCTCCCAACAAGCACTTGGTTTAACGTCCTCGGCTTGACACGGAGAAGGGCTCGACAAAGAGCGATTTCCGCCCATAGTATATGTCATACAACATAATGTATGGGTCTTGATTCAGAATGCCCTCAAGCTTAGCGAGATTTGAGAACGTATGGCTCGAACTCTCAACTGGACTCATCTCTGGCTCATGTGCTTAGTTAGCATGAATTAATGAAGCAAAAGGCAATGGAGGACAAGTGAGCCATATCAAATTCTCGTAGTTATGATCGTCTTGGATCAGTAACGGCATCACAATGTGGATCTCAAATGATGAAGAATCACAATCGTCAATCCATACTTGGGTTTCCCATCTTATTAGAATCATCAACATCGCATGAACCTAAGTTCCTTCCACTTGCATTCGGTTCCACACGATGTCTTTCATATTCAGATATGACTTGTGTGTCTCTCAAAGCCACCGCATGGGACTCGGTCTCAATGAAGCAAATGAGTTGACCGATTTGAGTCTCAAGAGACTTTACGATCTCATTAATTTCAACGCAGGTCGTGTCAATATTGTCAAGATGATCCTCATGCTTATTGAGACGGTCATTCGTCTCCCTCCAAAAATCCTAAGTCCCTCCCATAAATTTAATGAACATTTCCTCTAGGGTGGGGAAAGACTCCACATGTTGGTCTAGGGTGTCAATCCATGGCGCCGAAATGGTAAAACTATCCCCCAAGCTTTGGTAGCTTGCTGAATAATTCCAACTATAAAAATCATACTCCGCCATGTCTTCTAACAATCGATAGGCTTCGTCCACGGTTAGTTGGTCGAAAGAAGTGGTACCGTTTCCTCCTTCAACCCAAGTTCTTGTTACAGCTAGTAACCTGTCGAGTAAGTTCAGTAGTTGACACTCCCTAGGGAAATGATGATTTGGGAACCGACATAGAAACTCCATGTATCTATTCCAAGCACAATAAAATGGCTCGGAATCTCGTTGAAAGAAATGCAATTGCACTTGTTGATCTAACATCTTCAAGTACCTCGCAAGACAAAACAAACTACGAACAAAAATTATAAACAAAATAAATGCCTAAATTAAAATCAAATTACTTACACACAATATCAACAACAATCTAAACACCAATCTCCGGTAATGGCGCCAAAAACTTGGTAGCAGAATATTATGTCACTACTTTCACCGCAAGTGTACGGGTCAAGTTTCAGTATAATGGGAAAAGTAAGGTTGTCGTATCCACAAGGATTGAATTAAATTGTCATTGAGTACCGCAATTATCATAACCGGATTTTATCTAGGCGACTCAATTTATATTTTTGTTAATAAAATATACTAAACTAAATTAATAACTACTATACTAATATGACGTTTAAGGGATTATATTGCATAGGGATTAACTTTGTTCACTTAAACGTGTTCGATTCAATCTACTTTACATTAACGGCATTCAAATCTATCCGACAATCTAGGTATCAAAAACTCACTCACTACATCTCCCGAGTGTAAAGTGAATGAATATGTGACTTCGCGTCAATGCAAAAGTCCCTCTCTAATGTCTATACGACACTAGGTCACATGAGTCTCGACCCAACCTCACGGATTGCGTACTTTCTAATACCCTCCTAGGTCATTAGATGGTCGCGTTGTATTTAAACTCTAGTCCGAATCCGGGGTTACCTCTCCAGAGTGTCAAACCCCGATTTCTCAATATATCATAACAAGCATATAATGGAAGTGGAAGAATAGTAAACACAATCGAATACAAATTATGATTAATTCATAGCACGTTTTCAAAAACAAATCAACCCCTAAACAATATATGTTTAGCTCATCATGGCCATAACCACATATACAACAATAAACAAGCTAAACATAATCAAAACTACCAACCAAAGTAAGAAATAAAGAGAGAAACAAAGGAGACTAGCCGTTATCCGAAAAATCAATGCTAAAACCGCTTCGATCTTGTTCCCTCTTCTTAGATTTGTTATCATCTCTTGGTTGATATGGTTTGGAGCACCAAAATTAGTCCGAAAAACGTGCTCAATGTGTTAGGAATAAGGGAGGATAAAGAGGGATCCAAAATATCAACAAAATATCCCAAAATATCTAAAACATCTGGTATCGGATCGTTGCAGCAGTGGGAAGCACCGCTACAGCGGTGAGAAGTCAATAGGCTTTCTACTGGATGACTGCTGTATCGGTGGGAAGCATCGCTGCAGCGGGGGTTGGGTAGAAATATTATGTTCTATTTACCACTGCAACGATAGAGCTAGAGTTCTAAATAACCTTTTCACTTGTTTTTCCACAGTTCTTCCACCAACGTTCCACCGATTTGTTTCATTATAGACCTTTTTCACCCCTTTTCATCCCAAACACCTGATTTATAACAAGACAAATAACAACGTATTAAAACATATTAAGTATTACAAAAACACTCAAAAACTATCAAATTCGACTTTAGAATATTTAGATAAATTACACCTATCAGGGTTCCCTATATTCTTAGTCATGTAATTCGTTAGTTTGGCAAGACTCAGTACATTCCATTGGTTGATGGGATGATTGCTTTTCATTTCACTTTTGAGTTTAGTGACATGGCTAGAGACATGGTGGCTTATGCTCAGTGGGAGCGTCGTCCTTTCACATCTGATGGGACTCCCTTCTGAGTACATCCATCAGCGATGACAGAGCATATAATCTGGATGCACCCTCACTACATTCTGTGGTTTCACTGTCAATTGAGATATCTATGGATAAGGGTCCATCTTCGTTAGTGGAAGATGCTCCGCCTACCTCAAACTATACCTCCACTTTCATAGAGAATAAGACCTGGATCTGTTCTTGCGTAGAGTCTCAAGATTACGTGCGATTCCTACGCTTATCCCTTACTCTCTGATTGTATGGTATTGACTAGCTTTGTGTTGCACTAGTAGTTTTGATTTTGTACTTGTTGCGTGATGATTTTTTTTTTTTTTTTTGTTTGTCTTATGTAAAATTTTATATTGGTATTGTACTCGTTGCGTGACGCATTCTTTATTTGCTTTTTTATTTTTTGAATTATCTTATGTAAAATTTCAGATTGGTAACCTTTCTCTAGGTATTATTGTGCTTTTATTTTTTGTCATTATCTTTTGTGATTCTGCTTTATAGAAATATTGAGTACCCATTTGCCTTTAACTATCTTAAAGTAACCTCTGTTGTACGATAGACAAGAAAATCTCACCGACATGTACTTCAAATTTCGACCAGACTAAGGGATCTTGGTAACAAGAAAGCCTATCTTCTTTTGGATGACATAAATTTGGTTTCGTGATTACATTTCCTTCTTCTAGTTCCCTTTGTCCCTCTTTGTCTAGTTCTCTGATGATAAGGGTAGTAGATTGTCTTAGATTGATTTCTATCCTTTTCGCTTTTGTAGATTAACTTTAGTTTAAAATTTTGGTGTTTTTCCTTATAGTCCTTGTTGCGCCTTTGTATACGTCCTTTTTTATCTCTTACATGATTATTTAGTTAAAGTATGCTTTTTAATTTTCATATTTTGGTATTCAAAAATTGGTTTGTCATCATAATCTCTTACACTGGAAAAGATTTGGGAGATGGTAAGAATAGTATTAATAGGAATTTGGAACAGTCACCCTAGTAGTTTGTTATTTGACATTATCTAATCCAATACCATCAAGTTTCAATATTTATCTAAGATTGCTATTTGGATTACCTAGGCCCTGAATGCTACCCGAGATTTCTTCAATGACTCTACTTTACTTCTTCGATTTTGGATTGAGGGTAAGAACACTAGGGCTTCCCGAGATGACTCAAAGGAGAGAGAATAGAAATGACAGAGAGACAAGTGTTAGTTACTGACTACTAACAAATGATATTTTTTATTTTAATTTTTTTTTAATTTTTTTTTTTTTTAATTTTTTTTTTTGGTAGTGTTAAGAGTGTTTTATGTTATTTTCTTCACTCCAGCAAGTAAGGAGTTGTACTTCCTATATAATCCATGAAGCGAGGTTTGGATAGTGATCCCGAATCAGTTGGCCCAATTCACTAGGTGTTGAGACACCCTTATGACTTAATACTCGGATTATAGAACGTGATTCTCCTAATGGCTATCGAGTGACCACTCAGTGTTTTGAAACTTTCTGAGACCGGTCTTTCTTATTTTCCTTAACACTTACTTTCAGAAATTTACATTTTCATAGGATTAGGGTAATTTGAGTCAGTCTCGAGGTCCTTGTTAATTCCGCCCTTATCCTGGCTACTTTGTTCGTTTGTCCGATGTAGCTTATCATTATTTGCTTGTCTTGAATATCTTAAGCTATGTGTACGGTGTAGCATTTGTTACGCGCTCACGTATTAACTACTCGCACGTGTACGAGGTTAAAGTTTTAGTATAGCGTGATCGTGAAAGATTGGGTATCGTATCCACAGGGATTGGTGTCGTTATTATCGAGTACCGTAATTGTCATGATCTAACTTTATCTAGGCGACCAAAAATGTAAATAATTACTTAAACTAAACTAATATAACCTAAATTATCTATACTACTATACTAATATGTTTTAGGGGAAAGAATTATCTAGGGATTAACGTGGTTTACAAATACGCGTTCGATCTTGATTGACTTATGTTTACGGTGTTCGACTTATTTGACAATCTCGGTATCTAAAACTCTTTCGCCACATCCCCCGAGTGTAAGATGGGGGATATAACGCAACTTTGCATCAACTTTGTTTACGCTATTGACAATCTCAGTTCTAAAACTCCACCGCCACCTTTCCCGAGTAAAAGATGGGAGAATACATGACTTCGAGTCAATGAAGAAGTCCCCCTCAACGTCTTAACGACCCTAGGTCACGTGAGTCTTTCCCCAACGTTATCGATTGTCCACAATCCAACTCCCGACCTGATTATTGGATCGTGCCGTTTGTTTACCCTAATCTGAATCCAAGGTTTATCAAACCCCGTATTCTCCATGTATCTATCTAAGAAAAATAAACAAACAATATGATAAACACAATCAAACTACGAAGAACAAGCATAAACGCAACACCGAAATCATATGAAACACATATTTATAAATATATTGTTAATCCCTATATAATCCATGTTTAACTATGGCCATAATCGCATTTACAAATAAAGCACGAGCTAAACATGCTCACAAAATCCTAAGTTAAAGAAATAAGGGAAGAAATCGAAAAACTTAGCCTAGTTCAAAGATTTGTAGCTGAGAACCGTTCAATGATCGCTTTGCCATCTTCCTTCACCTTGGGATGTGAGCTGCCCCTCTAAAACTCCTCTACATATCCTATACTAAGCCCTAAAGGGGCTCTAATGGCCTAAGGGTGAGAGAAAATGATGGAGGAGAGGGGATATATATAGGCAAAATATCCTAAAAAATATTTAAACTATGTAGAGGCCACCGCCTAGGAGATGAGTAGGTCAGTTGGTTGATCACTGCGGCGATGAAGACAGCGGTGGATTTGGTTTGACATTTTGCAGTTTCACCACCTAGGCGGTGAGCGTTCAACAAAAGTTGGTCATTCTCTGCATTTTCACCGCCGCGGCAGAGGTTTGGATGCCGCGGCGGTGGGATTCTTTCACAATATTGCCTCCATGCTCATTTTTCTACCGTTCTTCGACCGTTTTTGGTTCGATCTCATCGTTTTCAATCTAGTTTCCTATCTTTTCGCCCCGCACACCTGATTTATAAAAAAAATATAAAAACTAATTAAAACATAATAAAATAAATATAAAAACTACTCTAAAACTAACAAAACCGGTTTGGAAATATGTAGGTAGATCACACATTTCAAATACCCCCAAACTTGGAATTTAGCGAGTCCTCGAGCAAAACACACACACGAAAATGAAAAACACAACTAAAAGAAATAACAAACAACCTAAAACAATCTAAAGATAATGACATGCGAGTTTTAAATTCTTCTAACGGCCTAGTCATTTTTCCCTCAACAACTGCCAGTCATATCGAGTTACGGCGGTAAAACACATTATGTGGTTCTAGAATTTTGACATGCAATAATGATGAATGCCATTCTAGATCCTGTAAACATATTAGTGCGCGACTCGATAATATAACTATACAATGATCGGATTAAATTATCCGCCAACGAAACTCATGACTTAGACCGTGAAAGACTAGGATTTCCATAAGCCAGATTAGGGTCCACTCTCCACTAATGTAGGTTGAGTAGTTCAAAGAGATCATTAGGACTTGGTTCGGTTAAGGAATATTTGGCCAAGGGTATTTTGGAATAGAAACCGGGTTAATTTTGTTAACTTAACGTTACCCAAAACTCAATGTTTGGCACATTCACTCTCGAATCCCCATATAAAAATTGAAAACAATTCCGAACTAAAATTTTAAGACCGACGTACTCACTTGTCAAAAAGAAATAAAATTTAAAAATATTTACATTTTATTTTTTTTGAACCACACCCCCAAACTTATTCGATTAGTATGATTTCACGGGTATGGTTCAAACAAAACAAAAGCGACAAGTGAGTACTCGAATACCGAACCAATCTGAAGTTCGCCCTAAACCCAACTGCTCATATCAAGTAGCATATATGAATGCTAACTTGATTTACTCAAATGTGCCTTTAATTCAACAATATAGGTCTGGAAAAAGATCAATTGGCCAGGGTATTTGTTTATGTGTTCAGAATTGAAATTGGCATTTAGGCTTCGACAGGGTAACGAGGGATAATCATGTTACAAGGTAGGCTTAAAAAGGCTCAAGCGACAAAGAGAATGCCTAAATCACGTCTCTTGAACTACCTTTCCTAGGATTTTGTCTCAAGCTTTTCCTCAATCAGGTTCTAAAATTCTTAATGTGTCATGAATTTGGCTAATCAATAATCGTCCTGAAATCAATTGAATAAAAATACATTGAGTCTATGTGCTCGTGAAAATTAGGATCTACAATAATTTTTACCAAAACAAATTGTCAAGCACACAGAACACACATGCATGGGTATTACCCTTGACTTCAAAACCAGCCAGGGGGTAATATCATCATTGGGTAATAGCCCAGATGAATGCAAAACTCAGCATAAACACAACAACAATAAACACAAACTAACCTAAACACACATGCACACGGAAAAACAATAACACATAAAACATGCTATACTACACATCACCACCAAACTTACTCAAAATAGACAGTGTCCTCAGCGAACCCAATCATCATTCTCAACATATAAAATTTAAGCATGCTGACGAAGAGGGTTTAGAACATGTACCTGAGAGGCGAGAGAATCTCGCCTCTGAATAAATTCGACTGTGACGAATTTAATTTATTTGACCTTCGGTTGCCTCCCAAGAAGCGCGTGGTTTAATGTCCTCAGCTCTACATTTTTAGAACCCCCTCAAGCTTGGCGAGGTTTTACTTTGTTCGGCTCAATCTTTCAACGAAATGCCTCACCGGCTTATGTGCGTGGCCCCACACAATAAACGTCTTGGAATCCCATCGAAAAGGATGCATCAATACCTGTCGATTTAATATCAGCAAGTACCCTGCATAAGAAACAAAAACAAAACTACAAACAAAAATTATATACAAAAGAAATGCCTAAAGTAAAATCGGATCATTTACTCACAATATCGACAATAACCAATAAAACAATCCCCGACAACGGCGCCAAAAACTTGGTGGTGATCGCCGAAAATTGAATTTTCTCAACCAATCACCGGCAACAGCGCCAGAAACTTATACGTCGTAGCGTTTGTTACGCACTCATGTATTAACTACTTGCAAGAGTACAAGGTCAAAGTTTTAGTATAGTGTGATCATGAAAGATTCGGTATCGTATCCATAGGGATTGGTGTCGTTATTGTCGAGTATCATAATTATCATGACCTAACTTTATCTAGGCTACCAAACAAGTAAATAATTAATTAAACTAAACTAATATAACCTAAATTATCTATACTAATATACTAATATGTTTTAGGGGAAAGAATTGTCCAGGTATTAATGTGGTTTCCAAATACGTGTTAGATTTCGATTAACTTACATTTATGGTGTTCCACCTATTTGACAATGTCGGTATCTAAAACTCCTCTGCCACCTCTCTCGAGTGTAAAATAGGGGATATAATTCAACTTCATGTCAACGAAGAAGTCCCCCTCAACGTCTTAACGACCCTAGGTCGCTTGAGCCCTCACCCCAACGTCATTGATTGCACAAATCCAACTCCCGATCGGATTGTTGGATCATGCAGTGTGTTTAGCCAATCGACAATCTCAGTTCTAAAACTCCACCGCCACCTCTCCCGAGTGTAAGATGGGGGAATACATGACTTCAGGTCAATGAATAAGTCCCCCTCAACATCTTAACGACCCTAAGTCACGTGAGTCTTACCCCAACGTCATCGATTGTCCACAATCCAAATCCCGACCGGGTTATTGGATCGTGGCGTTTGTTTACCCGAATCCGAATCTGGGGTTTGTCAAACCCCGTATTCTCCATGTATCTGTCTAAGCATAATAAACAAAGAATACGATAAACATAATCAAACTACGAAGAACAAACATAAATACAACACCGAAATCATACAAAACACATATTTATAAATACATTGTTAATCCCTATACAATCTATGTTTAACTACGGCCATTACTACATTTACAAATATAGCACGAGCTAAACATGCTCACAAAATCCTAAGTTAAAGAAATAAGGAAATAAATCAAAGAACTTAACCTCGTCCGAAGATTTGTCGCTAAAAACCATTCAACGATCGCTTCGCCGTCTTCCTCCACCTCGGGATGTGAGCTCCCCCTCTAAAACTCCTCTACATATCCTATACTAATCCCTAAAGGGGCTCTAATGGCCGGAGGGTAAGAGAAAATAAGGGAGGAAATGGGATATATATAGGCAAAATATCCAAAAAATATCCAAAAAAATATCTAAACTGTGAAGAGGCCACCACTTAGGCGATGAGTAGGCCGATTGGTTGATCACCGTGGCGGTGAAGACAGCGGTAGATTTGGCTTGACATTTTGTAGTTTCACTGCCTAGGCATGAGCGTTCAGCAAAAGTTGGTCATTTTCTGCATTTTCACCACCGCGGCAGTGGGCTTCTTTCACAATATTGCCTCCGTGCTCATTTTTCTACCATTCTTCGACTGTTTTTGTTTTGATCTCATCATTTTCACTCCAGTGTCCTATCTTTTCACCCCACATACCTAATTTATACAAAAAGTATAAAAACTAATTATAATATAATAAAATAAATATAAAAACTACTCTAAAACTTATAAAAACCGATTTAGAAATATGTAGGTAGATCACACCTATCACAATGCAAGGTTCTTTTTGTTTTTTAGCAGGTTTTTCGCGGTGTCACAGAATTGGTTATTTCTAGATAAAGTCTTAGCTTATGTTAGTCAATATTCATTTTGTTCAATTACTGAATCTTTCAAGAATTTTCATGGACGGGTTTGGGCTTTTAAGACTTTATCTATCATTCTTCATGTCGTAAGTCTTCGGATGTTTCTTCTTTCGTTCCGGTTTGAGGAAGTCTTATGTATTTCTTCAAGGTCACTTGAACATTTCCAGGTCAAAATATGTGTAGCTATTCCACAATTAGAGTTCCTATGTTTTCCTCCTAACTTTTCCGATTTTATTATCAATATCTCACAATCGATTGATTGAAATAAAACTCTTTTTTTAACTTATACTTCAAGTTATGTTCTAGTTAGATGTTAAAACTATTTTTAGCGTACCCTTAGTTTTTTCTGTAGTGTTTAAGTTATGACAGACATGTCAACTGTTGAAAATAAGAAATGGAGATTGGAGTCAAACTTTAAGTAGGTAATACTATACTCTATAATAGTAGGGTTATGCCTTAGTCACTTATAGACATCATCTAAACACCCAAATTCCTTACTCAAGGCAGGCTATAAAAAGCAAAAGGTGGATATATAGCAAAATATGTTAGGGCTTACTATACTCCTAATCTGGCTTAGTTCATGATTCTGTCAAAGTTAATTACTCCATACTGAATGAGGTCCTAGATGTGGTTCAGTAAAGTGTAACATTGATCGGTATGATAACCCATTCCTCAGGAATGATACTTGCAGAAGGCCTTTAGGTTGAACTTTGGGGAATGTGGGTTAGGTCGATGGGGTGAAAGAGGTGTAAGCAGGTAATCTACTAGGTATTGGTGGTATATCTGGGAGAGTGGAGCGAGAAGTGGAGTGAAGCTTCTGCACTCTGGAGAGGTTCGAGTATTGGCAAGATGAGGTGTAGGGGTAAAAGCTCGTCGTTTAGGGTATGCCCATTTTTCAATGGTGGTTGAGTATAGGTTTCCTCTCCTTGACTGACTCCTAGGCATAGACTGTCCTTGCTCCTTAAAGGTTTGACCCATATTACCGATTTGGTCTCACATCTTGGATATCTCTCCCTATACTAGGTCCTATGTATGAATTTCTTCCTCAGGTTGTTGTAGCGATGGTGTTTCAGTTATTGGCCCTATATAAGAGGCCAAATCATTTCTTAAGTCTTTTTTGTTGTCGGTGTATCCTTCATACTCGTCTTCCTACGTGATGGCAATATTGTCAACTGGTATCATCGACTTGAAATAGGTTACCCTGTAGACTTTCTCGTAGTTTCCCAAGTCGATCCAATCTTCGTATGGGGGTTTAGGGTCATTTCCCCTGGCTCCTAGGTTACCGAAGTTATTCATGGGTGTAATTTCTACTATAAAGCTGGGAGACTCGTCGTGGTAAAAGGAGCGATGCCGCGTTTTTTTTGCTGGCAAATTTCTTCAAGAAAACTATTGTCTCTTCCATCTTGTTATGATGACATGACGTCGATCCCATCTTAATGTCTCTAGCGTATAAGCTTTAGGATAGCTGTTCGGCAAAGGGTATTTTCAAATGTTTATTCTGAGTAAAAAAAATTTATTGATTTTTTTTCTTTTTTTCTTCTTTTATTTTCTTTTTTCTTTTTTGTTTATTTAAAAAAGCAAAGATATTGATGATTTTGTTAAGGTATATTTTGAGTAAATTATTATAGATGCAATGGGCATTATTAGTTTTGACATTTTATTTTTGATTGTTTATTGGTTTAAGTGAAATAAGGATTCTTTTTCTTTCCTACAACTTGCTCTATATTCAAATTTTTGGGGATGTTTTCAGTGTCGAGCAAGCTAGCAGTGTGTGAGATAGAACAAGAATTCTTAAATGAATTATTATGCCTCTATTGGTCCTAGAAGTTATTCTATATACCTAGTATAATAGTAAGGTAAATAACTGTACATAAATTAAAAAAAAAAATGACATATCTCTCCAAAAAAAAGTGTCCTAAGTAGAATAGGGTTTTGATTATCCTTTATCCTAGGCTCACTATATGTGGTTTTGGCTTTTTCTTCTAGAGTATCCTAAAAACAGCTCCATTCCCTAACCTTCAAACCTCCGATGTCCTCTCCAAAGAAACTTTCATCTTTGGTTGGTGGTCCGAGCGACAAGCGATTCGTAGTCGGATCTCGGGAAATACAACCCTCGGTCTTTCTTCTACTAACTTCTCTTTCTAACCTAAAGATTTTCAGGACTTAGATCGATGCGATGAAACCATCGACGAAAGCTCCTACTGCCGGCCTCACTATCCCTAAGAGGATTACAGCTTGGGTTTCTATCCAGATATGCAATGCAAAGTGAATGCTCGTGCGTTGGAGAGAGCATATAGTAATGTAAATGTAGAAATGTAACGACATTATTTAAATGCAGTAATGTAAAGACAATAAATATAAATGCAGTAAATAAATACAGTAGATATGTATGCATACTGATATATACACATGAAATGATATGCTTATTATTATTGTTGTTGTTGTTGTTGTTGTTGTTGTTGTTACTGTTATGGTTGTTACTATTATGTTTTTGGTAGGGAATTGTTTATTAAACAGTGAATATGGATTTAGACACCAACTATGCCTGACTCTCTTATAGTCCCTAGTGGAGTCGCCACCTGACGCACCTCGGATTTCGATTGCAGAAGAAATAGAGAATCAAGAAAATGATGAAAACAAGTTTCATCCGTTCCTCTCCAAGTCAACTAAATCCGTTCATTTTAAAAATGATTTTTCCTGGGCTTTTCTAGGCGTCAATTTTGAAAAACTTCTTGGGCCAAGATTTTTTTCCTTAAAAAAGAGAGTCACCATCTAGCATAGGGTTCAATGATGTGCTAAGTCATTTGGATTTTGGAAATTCATTTTTCCATTCGAAATTACCCATGTTTTTACTTTCATCGGTCTATATACTAGATATATTCTTTAAGTTCGGGAGTCGGTTATGCTCAGGGAGGTGTTAGACACCCCAAGACATACGTCATGAGATAATACCTCAGTCTAAATAGATATTCACTGTTAAACACTATGCAAGCAACTTTCTTTGATTTACTTAAACATAAATAATTCCATTGTTTAAAGTTTTTGTTCTTTTTATGTATTTTGGACATGATTTAATAGAAAGCAAGTAAATATTACAACTACTATTCGTCAGTGACACCCAATAATAGTTTATATACAGATAGATATATGAATATGCAAGCTATACTAAATGAAATGTAAACTAGACTAAGTTGTTTTGATATGAGACCGAACTTGCACGTGGGTTGCAGGTAGCGGAATATTATATCACTACTTTCACCGCAAGTGTACGGGTCAATTTTTATAGAATAGTGAATGAGAAGGGTTGTCGTGTCCACAGGAATTGGATTACATGGTTATTGAGTACCGCGATTATCATAACCGAACTTTATTTAGGCGATAAAAATTGGGTCTTTGTTTTTATAAATAATATACTAAATTAACAATTAATTAAACTATACTACTAAATATATTAAATGGGAATAGATTATCTAGGAATTAATTTCGTTTACTTATGCGTGTTTGATCCAATCTAGTTTATATTAACGATATTCAAATCTATCCGACAATCTAGGTATCGAAAACTCACTCACTACCTCTCCCGAGTGTAAAGTGAATGAATATGCGACTTTGCGTTAACGCCGAAGTCCTCCTCAAGCATCTATACGACACTTGGCCACATGAGTCTTGCCCCAACCTCACAGATTGCACACTTTCTAATACCCCCCCCCCCCCCCCCGAGTCATTACATTGTAAGGTTGTGTTTAAACTCTAGTTCGAATTTGGGGTTACCTCTCTCGAGTGTCAAACCCCGATTTCTCAATATATCTTAACAAGCATATAAATGAAGTGGAAGAACGGTAAACATAATCGAATAGGTAAGAACAAACGTTAACGAAACACGGATTCAAACAAACAACGTATATTAGTAAACTACATCAATCCCATAGATAATCAATGTTTAGCTCTTGGCCATAACCATATATTCAACAATAATCCATATAGACATGATCAAATAACCAAAAATGAGTTAAGAATAAAGAGAGACACAAGGGAGAATAACCATTATCTGAAGGTGGCGTCTATAAAAATCGCTCTGATCTTATTTCCTCTTCTCCAATTGTGTTCCTCCTCTTTGGTCAGTTGAGAGCTCTCAAAAACACTCCCAAAGTGTTCTCCAAAATGTAGGATCGAACCAGGAACAAAAGGGAACAAAAACAAAATATCTAGAAAAATATCCTAAAATACTTTACAACTAGGGGCTTCACCGCTGCAGTGGTCAAAAGCACTGCTACAGCGGTGGGGATGTCGGCAAGCTCACCGCTACAGTAGTGGGATTGACCACTACAGTGGTGGGAAGTCAGTGACATTCTGCTCTTTCACCGCTGCAGCGGTGAGGGATCAAAAACTTTTTAATCTCTCTGTTGTTTCACCGCTGCAGCGGTGAAGCTGTTGCTTAATCTTTTGATCCTCTTGATCGCCTCCGATTTCCTCACTTTTTGACTGTTTTTGCTCCTAACCCCTGCTTTGAACAAAAATAAATAAAAACAAATAAAAATGAATTAAAATATTATAAGAATACACGAAAACTACCAAATTCGGTTTGGAAATAAATAGATAAATTTTACCGATCAAATACCCCAAAACTTGGAATTTTGCTAGTCCTTGAGAAAAACACCCATGGAATAAAATAAACTACCACAACTATTAACGAATTTAATTACTAAAAATGAAAAACACAAATGAACTAAAAAAAATTAACGTTTAAGTTTTGAAATTCATCTAACTACCAAAATGTTTTCCCTTATCAGCCCCCAATCTTATCGATTTCAAAGGCATCATGTGGTGTTTTAGAATTTTAACATTCAATAGCAGTAAGCGCTATTCTAGATCTTGTTCAAGTGTATGTGCGAAAACTCAATCATACAACCATCCACAGACCGGATTGGATTATCCACCAACTGATTTCATGACTAAAACCAAAAAGGTATAGGAAATCCATATACCATACTGGGTTCTACTCTCCACTAATGTAGGCTTGGAAATTGAAAAAGAACGATAGGACTTGGTTCGATTTTTGGAAAATGACCAAGGGTATATCAGGAATATAAAAACAAGTTAACGTTATTAACTTAACGATACCCGAGGCACAATGCTTGGTCTAATCACACTCGTAACCCCACACTGATCAATTCGAAACAATACTAAACTTATATTTGAAAACTTAGTAATCATTTGTCATGACAAAACAAAAATAGAACTATATTTATTCTTTTCTTTTTTTGAACAAACACACCTCCAAACTAATTTGATTTGTTAAAATTTGACGGGTATGGAAATACAATAGAAAAATGACAAGTGAATACTCAAAAATCAATAGTTTCCCCAAAACCCAACTACTCACTCCATGTAGCATAAACAAATGCTAACCTTATTTCACTCAAATTGTGCCTTAGATTTAGCTATAGAGGTTTGGAAAAGCTGTAATTGGCTAGGGTATTTGTTACGTGTTCAGAATTGAAATGACTTATAGGTTTCGAAAGGGTAACGAGAGATAAACATATAACAAGGTAAGCTTTAAAGGCTCAAGCGATCAAAATGATGCCTAAATCATATCTCCTGAACTACCGCACTTAGGATTTTGCCTCGAATTTTCCCTAAATTAGGTTCTAGAATTCCTATTGTCATGAACTTGAATGGATAATCAATGTCAAATTAATTGGACAACGAATACATTGAGTTTAAGTGCTCGTGCATGTTAGGATCCACGATAACTTTTACCACAACAAAACGTCAATCACACGAAACACATATGAATGGGCATTACCCCTTACCTCAAAAAACTACTATAGGATAATATCATCATCAATAATAGCCTAGATGAACTACAAAACTCAGCACACACAACAACTACTACAAACAATAACATACTAACTAAACTAAACAAGCATGCATACAATTAAACAATAAATTAACTTAAACTATATAACTAACAACAATAAAATATACTATCATAATACACATCACCCCCAAACTTAAAACGAATGGTGTCCACAGTGACCTAATCATCGTTCTCAATAATTAAAATATAGCATGCTGACGAATGGGGTTTAGAACACGTATCAGGGAGATGAGACAATCTTGCCTCCGAGTAAAGTCAATGGTTATGGATCTAATTTATTTGAGACTTGGGTTGCCCTCCAAGAAGCCCATGATTTATTATCCTCGGCCTAACATAGAGAAGGGCTCGTCAAAGAGCGGCTTCTACCTGTAGTATGTGTCATACAACACCACATACAGGTTTTGATTCATAACGCCCTCAAGATTGGTAAGATTTGGCAATGATTGGCCTGAGCTCTCAACGTGACTCGTCTCCGGTTCATGTGCTTGGTTGGACAGAATGAACGATGCTGAATGCGGTAGAGGACTAGTGAGCCACATCGGATCCTCATAGATGTGATCGTCTTGGATCGGTGGTGGCATCACAATGTGGATCTCTAATGGTGAAGAATCAGAATCTTCGATCCACACTTGGGTTTCCGTCTTATTCGAATAATAATCATTGAATGCTCCTAAGCTCCTCCCGCTCATATCCGGTTCTTCCTGGTGGCTTTCGATGAATGTGGATTGTGTGTCTCTCAATGCCACCACTTCAGACTCAACCTCAAAAAACCAGATAAGCTAACTGATTTGCATCTAAATAGATGTTACGGTTACGTTAATTTCAGTGTAGGTCATCTCAATATTGTCAAGATGATCCTCATGCTCGTTGAGCCGGTCATTCGTCTCCCTCCATAAAGCCTAAGTATCCCCCATAAATTCAGTGAACATTTCTTCCAAGGTGGGAGAACACTCCTCCTGTTGGTCCGGGATATCAATCCATGGCGCCAAAATAGTGGAACTATCCCCTAAGCTTTGGTAGTTTGTTGAGTAATTCCAACCCAGATAATCAAACTCCTCCATGTCTTCCAAAAACCAATAGGCTTCGTCCGCGGTTAGTTGGTTAAAATATGTGGTATTGTTTCCTCCTTCAACCCAATTTCTTGTTGCGGCTAGTAACCCATCGAGGAAGTTCAGTAGTTAACACTCTCTCGGAAAACAATGGTTTAGGAACTGGAATAGAAACTCCTTGTATCGATCCCAAGTGCAATAAAATGGCTCAGAATCTCGTTGCAAGAAATGCAACAGTACTTGTTGATCTAACATCTTCAAGTACCCTATAGGAAAAACAAACTACAAACAAAAATTATAAACAAAATAAATGCCTAAATTAAAATCAAGTTACTTACTCACAATATCGACAACAATGTAAAAACTAATCCACAGCAACGACGCCAAAAACTTGTTAGCGGAATATTACGTCGCTACTTTCACCGCAAGTATACAGGTCAAGTTTTATAGAATAGTGAATGAGAAGGGTTCTCATATCAATAGGGATTGCATTACATGGTCATTAAGAATCGCGATTATCATAATCGAACTTTATTTAGGCCATAAAAATTGGGTTTTTATTTTTATAAATAATATACTAAATTAAAAATTAATTAAACTATAATACTAAATATATTAAATAAGAATAGATTATCCAGAGATTAACTTTATTTACTTATACGTGTTTGATCCAATCTAGTTTATGTTAACAGTATTCAAATCTATCTGACAATCTAGGTATCAAAAACTTACTCACTACCTGTCTCGAGTATAAAGTGAATGAATATGCGATTTCGCGTCAATACCGAAGTCCCCCTAGAGAATCTATACCACACTTGGTCATATGAGTCTCGCCCCAACCTCACGGATTACATACTTTCTAATACCCTCTCGGGTCATTAGATCATCGCGTTGTCTTTAAACCCTAGTCCGAATTTGGGGTTACCTCTTCTGAGTGTCAAATTCCAATTTCTCAATATATCTTAACAATCATATAAATGAAGTGAAAGAATGGTAAACACAATCAAATAGGCAAGAACAACCGTTAACAAAACACGGATTCAAACAAACAACGTATACTAGTAAACTACATCAATCCCATAGATAATCAACGTTTAGCTCTTGGCCATAACCATATATTTAATAATAATCCATATAGACATGATCAAACAACCAAAAATGAGTTAAGAATAAATAGAGAAACAAGGGAAAATAGTCGTTATCTGAAGGTGGCATCCGTAAAAATCGCTTCGATCTTGTTTCCTCTTCTCCAATTGTGTTCCTCCTCTTTGGTTGGTTGAGAGCTCTCAAAAACACTCCCAAAGTGTTCTGCAAAATATGGGATCGAACAAGGAACAAAAGGGAACACAAACAAAATATCTAGAAAAATATCCTAAAACACTTTACAGTTAGGGGCTTCACTATTGCAGCTGTCAAAAGCACCGCTGCAGCGGTGGGGATGTCGGCAGGCTCACCACTATAGTGGTCAAATTAATTGCTGCAGCAGTGGATCTCACCGCTGTAGCGGTGAACGATCAGAAACTTTCTGATCTCTCTATTGTTTTACCGCTGCAACAATGGATCTCACTATTGCAGGATTGAAGTTGCTTCTTAATCTTTTGATCCTTTTGATTGTTTTTCCACCAATTTCCTTATTTTTTGACCGTTTTTGCTCCTAATCCCTATTTTGAACAAAAATAAATAAAAACAAATAAAAACGAATTAAAATATTATAAGAATACTCGAAAACTACTAAATTCGGTTTGAAAATAGATAGATAAATTTCACCTATCAGTTGCTTACGTATCTTGAATGACAATCAGGTCATTCTATAGTTTGTTCTGGTTAGGGTAAAAGACATGGTTTATTATTAAAGGTATGACCGAACCCTTATGGGTTGCCTACGTACTTTGGGTGGTTACAGAAAATCAGGTCAAACGTAGTTCATTCTTGTCTTGTTGAAAACTGGATTCAATATTAAAGGTGTGATCGAACCTGTATTGGTTGCCTAAGTACTTTGGGTGGTTACCAAAGATCAGGTCGAACATAGTTCAGTCCTGTTATGTTTGAAAGCTGGGTTAGTTTTTTATTAAATTTGAGCTAGTTTAGCTAAGTTTTGGTCGATTATCAGTTAGTTTTGGTTGTGAACAACCTGAGTAACAACCCTTTGATTTTGTTAAGAACCTTAAACGAACTTCTTTGCTTTGGTTAGTATAGTGTTTGTGTATGAGCTGTGAGTTAAAAAGTGAAAAGAAAGACCATATATTTATGATAATCCTACTCATAACTAAAGAAAACGGGAAGGTTTCTGAAGAATAATCACACATATTCCCAAAGGAATAGAGGTCTTCTCTTTATCCTAAGTTTTTAGCCACGAGAATCTATCGGTGTAGTATATAAGTATATATGTCTATATGTATATTTTGTTTAACTAAAAAATAAACGAAATACGATGTTCTTGGGGAATATCGTATAGACTACATATAACTTTTGGTGTGAATAGTCATTTTGTTCGAATCCTCAAGTGTTTTTACCACGTGGTTGGATGACTTGAAATTTTTAAATGTCTTTTGAATGCTTTTGAGATGCTTGGAATGATTTTTTTATGATTTAACCGTAATTTGGTTGTTATAATTAAGATTAGGTGTTTGCTTGATGTTCTTAACAAAATCAAATGCTTGTTAGGTTGTTTTTAGGGTTTGTTTAATTTTTTTATGGATTTTATGTGTTAATAACATGAAAGCAAGTGTATTATTTACATGATCCTACTATATACAAAGAAATATACACAAAATTAACCAAGAATCATAGGGAATTTGATAAGAACACACCTACTTGGGGGATGTGGTCTTCCCTAAGTGTTTACCTCCTTCTCCTTGATTATCTTGGTTGGTGGTTGGCCGATAGTTGATCGGTGTTCACGGTTCTTTGATTTCCTAACCAAGAGCCCAAGAACAACAACTTACTTCGGCGATGTATTCGTTCCTAAGTAGCCTATCTCATTCCCTCCTTACTCTTCTTGGCTCAATGTTGATAGGTGATCGTTGATCCTTGAATTTATTGTTCTAAGAACTTCAAGAACACTTTCCACGACTAGATTTTGGCATAAGGACCCGAGAGAGTTGCTCGAGTTTAGATAAAGAAACTAGGCCTTAAAGACTTGAAAAAATGAGAACCACAATACCCCTATTTATAGGCTGGTGGCCTGCGCCTTGGATAATGCGTAGGCCAATCCAACCTCTTCCTTTGGGGGTGTTTGGCCTAGGGGACTTTCTATCTTGTCTTAGTTTGAGTTGTCTGGGAATGAATTTAGGAGAGAAGGCTAGATTCTCAATATTTGGTAATGATTACCAAATCTTTTTAAAGACTTGGTAATCATTGGCAATCATTACCAATGATTTCCAATTATTTTCAATCATTATATCTCCACCAATGATATTCCATGCACATGGGTGAATTTATGACTTGATGGGATGCATCCGGTTCGATTTAGGAGCTAAATACATGTTAGATCCACTATTTCAGTTTGGTCATCATAAATGCTCCCAAGGTGCATTGCATCTAGTCCTTAGGTGTCACTATGCATTTAATGCAAAGTGATGAGTCATGAATTAGAGGCCACACATTCAGTTCATTTCAGATGGAATTGGGTGAACTTTCCATGCAACCGGCGGTTGGTTTCCAAGTTGCCTAGTTACCCTTGGATATTTTTGTGAAAATATCTAGGTCCTTTAAACCTATCCATGCCATGTCATCTCAAGAATTTAATTATTTATGGGATGTGCATTAAATTCCTTGCTTCGAGGCTACTCATCCGGTTTGGTTTTGGTAAGGAGTCGTCACGATTCATGGCTTTCGGTTGGTTTCTAGGATATTTTGCTTAAAATATATAGATACCTTGAATGTGGTCTTCAAATATCATCCCAATAATTTAATGATTTATGATATGTTCATTCAATTCTCATTGAATGCCTTACTTAGGTGGCAAACCGAATTTCGATAATGGTTGGTTATACCCTAAGTGTCTTGTCCCCTTCCTTTACCATTTGTTAGGAAACTTCCAGGAAGGATCCATGGTAATTATAAGGCTTGTTTTTTGGGCCTAAAATGATGTCTGGACCCCTTAATTTCTTGGGCCTAGGGTGGTTTGTCAAGACTACTTGGATTTGGTGAAAATCCAAATTAGGCCCAAACCTTAAATCACCTTGTGTTTTAAGGCTTTGTCGTAACCTTTCCAAGTATTGATTAAGGTGTATTGGATTGTTTCTTGGTAGTGTGTGATGTGGTATGCATGAGAGAAACCATTTGTTTTGGTGTTAAATTTGACAAGATTCAGTGAAAAGTAAATGTTCCAAAGTCGGGGTAGGGTAATCGAGTTAATTGTTTGAAATGTCCTATGATTTAAGGGTAGTGAATAATATTTGTTTATACTAAATATGATTTGATGAAAATGAAACCTTATTAAAGTCATTTTGGACCACCTTAAATCATGGAAATTTCGATTTTGACTCGAAACTTCTACTTAGCTGTATTTTGTCAAATTCAACATTTTTGTGTTTTTCTCATGTTTTTGGTTGTTTTTTGTATATTTTACAGTGTGATCTTAGATAGAAATTCATTCCTTTTAAACCTGAGTTTAAAATTTATCTAAACTTATAATTGATCCGACATTGATTGGGCAGAACAAAGTGCGGTGTCTACAAACACTATGCTACTAATATTTCTTTGTTTCTAATTACTATACATGTTTTATCCTTTTTACTATGATAAACTCATTTTGTACTAGTAACAGGATGAAAGTCAAGTCTAGAAACTAGAGACCAAACTTTATTTCTCTCAAATTGAAGTAATTCCTCTTGCAAAGAAGAGATCTGAGATTTATCAGTTAAAGCTTTGTTAACATTCTTATGTTCAATTCGAGATAAAAATGCAAGATTAGCAATATCTCTAAGAGAAGACCTAGTACTTTTATACCTTTCTCAAAATTACCAATAATTTATTTTACCGAGTGTCCCAAAATTGTCTTTATAGCTCGTGGTAAAGTCGTCCCTTCGTTTTGTTGCTCTTCAATCTACGAATTTGATGGGTTTTTTCCTATTTCAACTCCTTGTTTTTTTTTTTTTACTTAATCATTATACTTGTATCATCATCATCCAAATTCTTTCTTGACACAACTAGATTAGATTTCTCAAATACTACATGTATAGATTCTTCCAGAACTAATAAATGCTTATTATATACTCTATATGCTCTACTATCCGAAGCATACCCAAGGATGATACCATAATCTGATTTGACATCAAATTTACCCAAATTATTCTTATCATTTAAAATGAAACATTTACATCCTATAACTTTAAAATAAGATATATTTGGGATTTTGCCATTTCAAATCTCAAACGGGGTTTTATTTAAACCTCTTCGAATATATACTCTATTAATAACATGGCATGCATTACTTACCGCTTCGAACCAAAAATATTTCAGAAGATTATTCTCGTTTAGCATAGTCTTGGTCATTTCGTAAAACATCATGTTCTTTCTTTCCACAACACCATTCTATTGTGATATTCTTGTGCAGAAAATTTGTGAGAATATCCATGTTCATCACAATGACTAATAAACTCATCATTTTTAAATTTTTTGCCTCTATCATTATGAATATTAATTATGCATGATTATTTCTCATGTTGCACACATTTACAAAACTTAGAGAATATAGATGCCACTTCACTTTTCTTAGATAACAAATATACCCATATTAGTCTAAAGTAGTCATTAGCAATCACAAATGTATAGAATTTTCCTCCTAAACTAGCAATGGCATTAGGACCAAATAAGTCAAGATGCAATAGTTCAAGACACTTTAATGTGGATGTATGAAATTTATTCTTTAATGATGATCTAGATTGCTTACCTAATTGACATGCATCACATACTTTATATTTGATATATTTTAGAGCAGGAAATCCACGTACTAGACTTTTCTTAGACAAATTAGAAATTAACTCCATACTTGGATACCCAAGACGTCCATGCCATACCAACTATTTTCAGATAAAACATCTAAACATAATAATTTTTGTGCTGAAAGTCCTCAAATGAATATGTGTAAACATTTTCAACGCGTGATGCAACAAGTAAAATACTACTATCACGCATACTTAATAATGCATCTATTATTATCAAATATAACACTATACCCTTTTATCACATAATTGACTTATACAAAGCAAATTATGTTTAAGTCCGTCGACTAATAACCTATCTTCAATAGTAGTAGACCCATTACCGATATTACCTATACCGATAATCTTATCCTTTGCATTGTCTCGAAAAGTCACATGAACTCTATCTTTTAGTGTTAAGGACGTAAATTTAGATTTGTCACCCATCATGTGCCAAAAACAACCACTATCCAGGAGCCATTTTTTATTGCCTATTGATACTTTCTGAATAAACTATATGGAGCACCTCAAATAGTTCTTAAGTGGTACCCAATCTAAGTGGTCCGATCTTGTTAGCCAAAACAATTTTAGTTCCTTTAAGAACCCATAATTGTTTATAGTTAGATAATCTTTGAAAATACCTTGTTACAGTATTCCCCAAAACATTACATCTAAAACCTTTAACAAAACTTTTAGTTTCAGAAAAGAATTTGTGAAATCTCTTTTATTTAATATTTTTCTGAAAACTAATTCCAACTTGATCAAAAATTCCTCTTGAACTTTCCAAAAGCATTTTCAAATTATTTTCACCACCCATAAATTTGATAACAATAGAACATAAAGCCAAAATGTTGGATTTCAATTCATTGTTTTCATATTCAAGTTTAACTACTTGCTTGTTAAGTGTATTAATTGTACTTTATAGAGCACTTGGTTACCTCATCTCTAGTGGTCATCAGAGCAAGCAGGGATGAATCGCCGCTACTTGATTTTTCAGAATTACTTGATTCTGAGTCATCCAATGTGGCTTTTATAGACTTTTTCTTACTCTTTTTCACCTTTTTCTTTTCTTTTTTTCGCTTATCTTTTTCCTTCTTTGGCCCGAGACAATTAGATTGACCAGTTTTGTGATAGTTGTAGCATTCAACATTATTCATATTGATTTTTTCATTGGTATGTTTAAGTCGGATCATCTTTCTAAAAAAATTGGTGAAAAGAGTCACATCCTCTTCTTAGTCACTATCAAGACTTATACCATCACTGTCATCATTTTTTTCATTCTTTTGAACTTTCAATGTCAGAGATTTAATTTTGTTGTTTCTTAATCCATCATCGTATCCACGAATAGCTGACTCATGGGTCATTAAGTTACCATTGAGTTCATCGATAGTGTATTTGGTGAGATCCTTAACTTTCTCGATTGCAGTCACTTTTGGTTCCCAGATTTTGGTCAACAATCTCAAAATATTTCATACTTTATCCTACATAGAATGCAACTTTCTTGAGTTGACCAAGATTGTTGCAAATATTGTTGAATCTGGTGTACATTTCCAAGATTATTTCTGCATCACCCATTCTGAACACTTTGGACTGATGGATTAAGGCATTGATTTTAGATTTTTTTACTTCATTAGTTCCCTCATGTGTGATCTATAATGTACCCATATTTCTTTCATAGATCTGCAGCCTAAAATCCTACTATACTCATTTGCTCTAAAGAACAAAACAAAATGCTTATAGCTTGAGTATTAATAGATAACTTTTGTTTATCAAACGGATTCAACTGTTCTTTCTTTTTAACGACTCCATTTCTTTAGGAACATATAGTCCATCTTCAATGACCAACCAAGCATCATAATTAGTGGCTTGAAGAAAGGCAATCATTTTATCTCTCCAGAATAAATAGTTATTACTTGTCAACAAAGAAGGAAGATACATAGATTATCCTTCAGCTAGAGTGTTTACGTGGTGTGCCATGTGATCTTTTTAGCTAGGATTGTAAGTCTAATGAGCTACTTTGATACCAATTGTTGGCCTAAAGGTCTACCAAAGAGGGGGTGAATTATTTAATGATAAAAATTTAAACAATAAATTCAAATCTAATATATCGATTTCCCTAATTGATTATTATATTGTTAAGTAGGGAAAATATGTTTATCTAAGTGCACATCCAACCAAACAGAAAAGTAGCAATGCAGCACACAAGAATTTATCCTACTTCGACAAGTTACTCTTACGTACGTCTAGTCCCCCAAGTACCACAGGAATTTCGCAATCCACTAACCCTTTGATTCATTTCCCAGGTAGGAACCAAGCTTTATAATTCTGATTCTTTTCACAGACTTAGAATCAACCTTTACAACCCTGATTTTTTTCACATGCTCAAAATCAACATTTCACTCTCTTACACTATTACACTTATCCTTTTTGCAAGCTTGGAAAAAATATTTACAACACTCTAATTCTATTACAGGAAGAATTCAAACCTAATCTTTTAAAATGCTAAAGATTAACCTAATCTTTTTTGTAGGCTAAAGATCAAACTTTAATCCTTTTTTTAAGATAAAGGTGAAACCCAAATTTTTTCACATGCTGAAGATCAAAACTTGGCTACCCTGATTAGGCAACAACCTAAAAGTGTTTAATTCACTCAAACTCACAAATACAAAAGATTTCTAAGTTTCTTCCCACAAGAAGTTTCTACCACTTCAATATAATTATACTCAATTAATGTCCAGAAATAATAAGTGATTGATTATATGTGAGGCACAAAGCCTATTTAGATAATTTAAAGCACAAATAACAGATAATCAGATTTCTTAAATAAAAATTGTTTTAATTTTTTTTTCACAATATTAGATTTAAAAAGCATTTTTTTCTCAAAACACTTTAGACAAGCAATTACACAAATAATCTAAGAAAGCATATTAAATATCTTGGAAAGATCTCACCAGAATTGGTTGAAAACAATTACGATAAGTCGATTAGCGCTTTACTTTTCTGTCACTTACTTTACTAATCTGCACCTTTCTGTGCTTTACTTTTTTGTTCTGCGTCTTTCCGCACATTAAATTTTATGTACTTTATATATATATAGTGCAAGAAAGGGCCACCTATACCTATTTTAGGTTTCTCTGTTAGTTGGGAACTTTAAATGGTGGGTTAAGGGTGACTTTCTCTAAAAATATTTTCCTTTTCCAATTAAGGTTGGGCTGGAAAAAACTATACTCATTTCAATTTCTATAAAAAAAATATATATATATATTACTCTTTATTTTTCTTTTAAGAAAAATTTAAAAAAAAATTGTTGAATCTAATGTTTTGATGGACAATTAAATATTAATATTTTATAGAACTAATGTTTTTATTGAGTGACCAACCATAGTTGCACCCATTATGAATTCTTCAACGATTCTTCTTTTCGATCAAATATTTTTCTCATTTCAACATATGGAACTTAAATATGTTTAATGCATCCGCCATTAGATGTGAGAAAGAAAAAGTAAATTACTAGATGTATCATCCATCAGAGGCGAGAAAAGAAAGTAAAAGCAATGCATCCGCCATCAGAGACAGAAAAAGAAAGTAAATGGCAATGCATCTGCCATCAAAGGTGGGAATTCAATGCATCCGCCATCAGAGACAAGAATAAACGCATCCTCCATCAGAGGTAGTAATAAACGCATCTGCCATCTGAGGTAGGAATAATTGCATCTGCCATTAGAGGCAAAAATAAACACATCTTCCATCCGAGGCAGGAATAAACACATCTGCGATCAGAGGTGGGAATAAATATATCTACCAGCAGGGATGAGAATTTAAGCTTTAAGGAGGGTCGACAAACCAGTCCTAGAAAATATACGCGGCAACATAGGGGACGTAGAATATTTATCATCAACATCTCCTAAGTTTGACTAGACCCAACCAAGGGTTTTTTGCATATCTTATAACAACTAAGAATCAGGTCAAACATATTTGAACAAGATTTAGAAAACTAAACAGTAATGTAAATCAGGGATTTGTGGGAAAAGGTTAACACGTGGCAAGGTAGGGACCCCAAGAAAGACCGTTTAACAAGTCAGCATCTATCGTACATGTTGACTGGACCTTCTAGGACCTACCACCTATTCGACCTCCGACAATATAGCATAGGGAATTTGTCCCCCTGCGACTACCGCTCAGAAAACATAGTTAGGGCATCGACGACCTCACTTGTTACGAACACTGCTCAGCGATTAGAGCTGAGGGGTCCATCATAGAGATCTTTGACCAAGCATTCGCCTAGCGACAACCAACCAGAGTTTCCAAGTCACCAATCGAGCTCCTACAGGTCCATGGGCTAAGCCTAATACCCATATCCTTGTGGACTAACCCATGGTTGCTCATGAATGTTAAGGCCCACAAGCCTAAGACATGTTGTGCGCGTCCTCATTGGCCATGCAATTAATTACAATAATTAACCATGCCAAGGGTCCTAATTTGGTAGGACTAATGTAAATCCACTCCTATAAATATTAAGATGGCTCCAGGTAATGTTGAGTATTGTCATTTAAAGCAAATATCTATTCTTTTTTCCCGAGCACTTATTTTGACACTGGAGGGATTTCGTTGAGCACCACCCAACAGGTCTTTGTGCAGGTACAAACTTGGACATTGAGGACTAAGGACTTTTGACCGTTGAACTATTGACTTTATACCTTCGGCGAACACCAATCACCAAGCACCCAAGATCCACCTCAATAAGGAAAATCCACCTGGACCCTGACCGAACCAACTGCAGGTGTTTGTCGTATTTTTGACACCAACAAATGTCAATTGAGATATTATTATCAAAATCCAACTTAGGGGTGTCTTATGGTTGAAACCACTAAGCTTTGAAAGTTCAATGATAAAATATGATTCAATGAGAGAGTTTTACCGAAAGGCTTAGAAAATATTCTAGGTAATTCCAAACTCTCCATAATAAAACATACGGGTCTTTAGAGGCTAGAGTTTGGTTAACAGACAATATTCATGAATTCTTAGTCTTCCAAAACTACCAACTCCCCTTATTATTATTTGCCCTTAACACTTTGAATCTTACTGTTCAGAGTCTTTCAATTGTATTCAATATTGAAACGATAAATTTAATACATGAAACTAAGGTAAGTGAAACATTTCATCCTCAGAAAATAGAAACAATAAATTATATACTGTTACTCGCACAAATGGCCAACCAAACTGTCCTAATGCACGTCCTTCTACATGGGAACCGTCTGGATGCTTGTAATGGACGTATGGACGCATGTAAGGTTTATTTTCCAAAAACTCCTTGGATAATTCTTTTCTTTGAAAAAACATGTCAGATTGTGAATGTGATAGTGTGTGTGTGGATTGTGTATTCAAATATTAAAGGAAGCAATAAATTTAAGAAATTATGAAATCAAAATATGGAAGCGACTTTCATCTTCACTGGAATCTTAAGGTTGGCAGAAGTCTATCACGCAGGGTACAAAGATATGGAATGGACTATAATGAACTTAGTGAATGCAATTGAGAACTTTGAAATACACTTAGGTTGTATTTAGGTAAGATATTTGAAGGAGGAATTTCAATTCATGAAGGGATTTATAAATTGTTTCATAACAAAATTTCTTAAGAAAAAATTACAAATCCATTCCCAAATGAAATTCATTCTTCAAATACTTTATACCCAAAGACAACCTTAATAAAATGTGACAAGAAGAACTCTATTTGTAGCATTGTAATAAGGTTGTTAGAAGATTTTAACTACAACGATATAGTGTTAGAGAATAATTTCGCAAATAAAGTGTTAAAGTGGAATAGTTTCTCAAATAATCATAGGATCTATTTTAATTGTAACCAAAATAGTCAGAAACTAATTTTACCTAACAAATTATGCTTAATTTATGAGGATGCTTGTGTTATATGTGTTTCATACTTATCGACCCAATCCTTCATATTGAGCCTCAAGATATTGACTCTATGACTTTTACTTGGTCAGCCTGACAAGAAACAACTCATTTGTTGACATGAAAATTCGAAAATACATTTTTGGTGACGCAATAGTTGCATTCTTTGAACAACCTTTGAAATTGATTCAAGAGGTAGTACATTTGACTTTGTCAATCCCATTAAAGATGTCATCCATCATACAAGTCAAAAACTCCTATAAAAATGTTATTAGTATTTAGAAAACACGAGACATTAAAGTTATGTTTGTTAGATGTCTGCCTACAATTTTGTTTTATTTTCTAAGGCAATGGTTTGGTTATTATGTTTTTTTATGTTATATCTAATATTAATATGGCATAGAAGAAAGAAATTCGTTGGCGTTTAAATAATATTTCTAGTTCAAATCACTCTCAAAAAAATATTGAAACAAAAATCGAAATAGACATAATAAAAATTTATTTAGTTCTGATCCTAGATTCTAATAAAAAAAATTATGACACGAGAATAAAAAATAAATAATATTTTCTAGTTTTTGTTTTATGTTTAAAAGAAAAAGGAAAATTGGAGGGAACAAAACATTACTCAAGTGCGACCATGTTTATGTTTATGTCATGATTTATTTTTTTGTCATAACAAAAAATATATATTTTTATTAATTTTTTTTTTTTTTTATTTCAAAATTATTAAAATCGCAAACAAAGGCCTTCTGAAGGAATACAATAGAGAAAATTAATTAATTGTCCTCCAGTTAAATCTTTTCTTATGAAATAACTTTGACAACTATAAACATTACTATTTCATGAATTAGAAAGAGTTTTCCTAACAAAAAAATCATATTGTCTTGTTTTTATTAAATAAACTTAGACCATTATTATACTTTTATTTTTCTAAATTCATTTACTACACGAAGCAGGAAGAGAGAATTTTGACTAATTTTAAGAAATATTTTTTCCATTATTAACAATGATTCCATTTTCACTTCCCAAATTTATTTTATTTTATTTTAGTATTATTATTATGTTATTTATCTTCCCAGGTCAACAGACATTGCAAGAGAATTCAACCTCATAAAGCACAAGCAACCATTTTATTTTTTTTTACCATCTTTTTTTATTAACAAACGGATGATCATAAGTGTTATTTTATTAATGTTAACAAACTTTGAGAGTTAATATTCACAATATGTTTACAAATGAATAGTGAAAAAAAGTATCATTCAATTATATTAAAATCCATAACACGAATAGTAAATGTTCCCGATGACCCACAAAATCGTTTTAGCCTCTTCTAAAGATGAAATTAAGTACATTTTAAAAATACTAAAAAAAAAAAAATATGGCCATCTTGATCAAATTTTAATAAAATATTAATAGGAATATAATTAAATTAAAATATTAATAACTCTACAAATTAAATTAAAAGCACAAATATATTTTTCATTAATAAAATTTAAATTCTATGACCATCAATTGATTAGGAGTTCTTTACATAATAATTAGGTATTAAAAAGAAAAATTCTGAAAACTGAGGTTCATAATCTTATTTACGAGACACAAATAAAACGCAAATCTAAATTGCATTTTTCTTAAAAACGCATAACCCTTATGCATTTTTAAAAAATAAAAATAAATAAAAATAAAACTCACGCAAAAGAAATATGTGTTTCTACGGTGAAGTGTTTTTTTTTTTTTTTTTTTTTTTTTTTTTTTGCGTTTATTATAAAAATTCAGGTTTTGCGTTTCCCGCCGTTTGGTTTCAAAATTTTGGCCGATTGAAAAACGCAATTTGGACTTGCGTTTTTGGGCAACAAACCCTAGCCCACTGCACCCCACTTCATTTCACTTTCATTGCAAACACTTCAGCCCAACTCACCTTTTGGCCACCGTCTCTTTCCCGTCGCCAAACAAGTAGCTCGCCGTCGCCGTCGACATTTTCCCTCTTCTTCTTTGTCGCCGTTACCGTCGCTGTGTTCTGTCTTCTCCTTATTTGCGTCACCACGAAACGCTGCAGCCTCCAGCCACCTTCGCCGCCTCCAACCACCGTCATTGAGGTGAGAAATTTTTTTTTCGAATATTATTTTTTTGTGGGTTTGTTTGCTTAATTTCATCTATTTTTGTTATAATGTTGTGCATTTTGTTCTCAAGTGAAGGATGTAAAGAAAAATAGATTATTGTTTGCTTGTTAACAATTGTTTGGTCTCGGTTTTATATTTGTGTTATAATGTTGTGCATTTGTGTGCTCATTTAGGTTTGTGTTCGTGTTTAGGGTATAGGATTTTATTAATTAAAAACGTGGATAGATTATGATTTTTATTTGTGTAGATCGGTTTAGATTTAATTTTTACTATTTTGGATTTTTAGTTTGGACACACATTGGGAATTAGTAGTTAAATTTTGTTTTGTATTCATGTAGATCTAGGTTTTAGATCTTGTTTTATGTAAAATAGTTTGAACATCTCAGTTTTATATAGAAAAATTTAGGATATACGTTTTAAATTATTTTTTTAAAAAATAATTAAGATTATATAGGTATAATTTAATTAGAACATATATTTGTTATTTTGTGTTGCTATTAATGTTCATTTACTTAGGTGCAATCGATTTTATGTTGCAGAAACCAGATATTTTAGCCTTGATGCATATAAGTGAACTTGCATTGCTAACAAGACTGAAAAATTCACTACAAATGGTTTGATAAAACTTAGTTATCGATGTTACAAAAGTTCAATAATTGGTAGTATTTTTTACTTTATGTAATGTTTATTGTTTTGTCTTTTTATGATTATTACTTGTACTTCTTATTGTTTTTAATTTTAAATTGATATCTATCTCGGTTAGAACAACAAATTTTAACAGTCCCATTGTCTGTTTCTTTTTCTTCTCCATCCAAATCTAATATCATTTATCGGTCACTTTTTGACAGTCTAGAAAGTGTCATTAGATGTGAGTCAAAATTTAAGTCATCGATGTTCACTAATATAGACTGCAAAGAATTTTCATTCCAATTAGTATTTAAAAAATTTATTTGATTATAAAATAACAATAAAAAATTATTTTATAATCAAATAATAAACACAAATTTAAGAAAAATGAATATTAGCTAAATTAACGAGAAAAAAAATTGATAAAGCTAAGTCAGTCAATTTGAGTTAAAGATATTTATACCCTTAAATATTTTAATAGAGTTTACGTTAATATTATTCTAAAATTTAAAGGATAATAGTGCAATTTTTTTCATTCCTAATGGCAACGCATGGCAAAGCTTCGGTTGAGTTTTATTTTTATTTTTTTTAAAGAAAACATTGTGTTTCTAAAAAACGTGGCATTTTTCTCCAAAACGCAACTCAACAAACGTGGCCTTTTTTTTTTTTTTTTTCCTTTTAAAGAAAATGCAGATTGTTTGTGTGGGCAAGAAACGCAACTACATTTTGTGTTTTATTTAAAACGCAAAACGCAATTGCGTTTTAAGTAAAAAAAAAAGATTGCCTTCCAAATGTGGATTTTTTTTTCCTTTAATGAAAACGAAAATGTGTTTTGCGTTTTCTTGACAGGAAACGCAAAACGCAAATGTATTTTAATTAAAGAAAAGTAAGAAACCGTATAAACGCATATTCAACTTGTATTTTTAGTTTTTTCTTTTCTTTTTTATCCATATAGAAAACGCATATCCAACTTGCGTTTTTTTGAAAAATAAATTTGGAAGAAAAATACCCCGTATAATATTGGTCAAAAAACAAACAAGACACAACACGAAGAAGATGAATAAGCAAGCACAGAAAGCCAGTCAAGGAAGATTGGGTCCACAAGGGCAGCTGATGGCCGTCCAGGGTTGGAAAGAAACGACAATATTGGGCCCCATTCGCCGCGCCACAATCTCTCCCACTTGCCCATTTCTGGCCCCTCCTCGTTTTCCTTTATTAAGTATTAAAAATATTATGCAAGCCCGTTCCTGGATTAGCACGAACCTAGTCAACTTAACCATAATTAATTACTTTTGATTGATTTAAAATAAAATATTTTTTCAATACTTTTATGTAGATAATTTTTTTAAGAATAAGAACACAACCAACACCATGAACAAATCCAACATTAGTGTCTCAACCCCAGCAAAGGAAAAAAAAGATAAAAAAATAAAAAAGTCACAATCCTTACAACCACGAGGAGACCAAAACCAATCATCTAACCCCAACCACACAATTCGCTAGGTTTCGTTTACTTGAATCAAGTATTTTATATATATTCTATCGTAAGCTTCGTACATCATGAAAACTATGATTCCCCCACGCGCCTCCATCCCACTCGCAACTCTCCTACCGCGTAGAAAACCAAGTACGGGTGGGTGGTAAAAGAAGGGGTGGGGGGGGGGTAAATATATTATTTTTATTCATATGTGCTATTAATTTCATTCATTCTATGGCCAAATTACACTTTTACCTTTTCAGTTTAGCTATATTTTTGTATTCTCATCTAAAATTAATATATTTCATTTTTGAACCATAGTATTTGGAAAAATTACCAAGTCGACCTAAATTAAGAATGTAATTAATTACCAATTGATTCCAAGTGTTTAAATTTGAACCAAACCATCTCGTTATCCAAAAAATACTAACCATTTAGGCCCAATTTCAAAAAATGCAAAAATTAGTATGCCTAATTTGTCCATGTGTGATTTGCAGGATTGAAATTATTTTTTTCATTAGTTTGTATATTCATGTTTCATTTAACAAGATACTTACATGTTAATTCCAGAATTTTTAGTTTTCACATTCGTATTACAATTAACACAGTGTTACAATCAACATTCAAACTAACTTTATCATTTAGTCATATTACGTTCAACACATTTATATAATTTGTATTATTATCAACATTAGTTGATATTATTTATATTACCTTAGATGTTATATTCAACACTCACAGCGTACACAAATTATAGTAATGTTACATATAACATTCACATGCATCCTAATACAGAACTCAAAAAAAAAAAAAAAATTAAGATCTCATTTTGAAGATCATAATTTATAAATCACTGTGGAGTAAAAAATCATTGAATAATAATCACAATTAGGAGAAATTGTAGATTTCGTTTTTAGTGTCATTGGTAGTGTATTACCTTATTTTGTTTCGCGTTTTTAGATGTGACAACACATATGAAAGATGGATATTTATTAATAGGGTCGAATCGCAAGATATGGTATGTAACCGTTCATTTAATAGGGGCAAATTAGTCTATAAATTATCAGGAGAACCAATCGGTACAAACTAAATCTCTTGGATTCATTTAATAGTTTCCACCGCAAAACAGGATTGCTCGGTAATTGCCCCTAGTTTTTTCATATATTTTATATGGAATTTCAATATATGCAAGGCATATGATATATTGTTTGGACATTTTGGTCTTTTAAATACTACCTAAATTAAATATTGTTTGTAACTTCAAATTTAGAAATATTTTTCATTAAAATCCAAGTAAAAAGATCTCTAAAAAACATTCACAAAATTAGAAAATCAATACTAATTAGTCAACTACCCATCATAATCGGTCAATCGTTTTAAGCAAATCCTTAAAGGTTTTGAGAACTTGATTCGACTAGTCGACCAGATACCCAAATCAGTCAACCGTTTTGCCTCATCTTTAAAAATCTCTAGGAACCTAAAACAGTCAATCGATTGTTTATCTTAATTAGTCGACCAGTAAAGTTCTTTTTACAAATTCTCTGGTTCCCGAATTAACTAGTCGATTGTTCTCCTAATCAATCGACTGTTCGATCCCAAATTTCATATTTGTAAAGTTCAATTATAATCAATTGGCTGAATTTTTAGGCTAGTTGACCGATTTTAACTAACTTAACCTTTAACTCATTTTAAGGCAAGAAATCAAGCACTTATTAGCACATAATCATACACACATATAGGCCTTGAATATCACATTGACGTACAGTGAGTGTCATAGTTGGGTTATCATGAATTTAACAATATAAGTGTTGTTTAACCTTAATAATACAAAAAATGATTCTTCAAAAACTATCTTCATTATGTCATTCGTTGCATCATCCCGATCATTCATCTTTTTGTTCAATGCATCTTATTTTGACAAATCACTATCTTGGTCCACTATAATTCTAACTAATATCCTTAAATACTATGATCATATCTCAAACAAGATAGTAGTCGATACAAACATCAAAATTAATTGAATCATCAAAACCATCAAATTAGGACTTGAATCCCTTAGGGTTAACAATCTTCCCATTTTTTATGATGACAAGTAACTTGATGTTTTCTAAATAAAAATATAAAACCGCACTCTTCCTGAATATAGGGATGGATCTTTTTTTAACCAATTAGATACATAATGAGAATTTTATTTTAGGTACGAAGTATTTAAGCATGCATTTGTACAAAATGAATGTATCAATAAATATAGCATGAATGCATGATGAAACAGAAAAACAAAGCATTTGAAAATGTTTGATGACTCTAAAACTTGTAAATATCATATTCTCTCTCCTTTTTTCATCTAAAAAATTAAAGGGTAATTAAAAATCTTGAAATGTTGGATTATTTGATATGTCCAAAATATTATCACACCAATCATCTTATTTCTTAAAAAAATATAAGAAATTATTTTACCCATTATTTCATCTTATATCAGTGACAAGTCAAAAAAATTCACACATATTTGGCTAGTCCTTTTCAATTTTGTTTATTTTCATTTGATTTTGAGATAGAGAAATAGTCAAGAACTAAGACAATGATATTAAGATTAACCCCAAAAATAGAGAATATAATAAAAACCATCAAATACATACGTACTAGTAATAAAAACCAAATGCATCCAAATCCAAAGAAAATATTACATGCATTAAATAAAAAAATATCCAAACTTATGAACTTGTTCTAAAATAAAATTATATCACATTTGAAATGGGCCAGGAAGGGGATAGTATGATCCGACTGGCTGCTGCAGGAAACAAGGATTGAACTAATGTATTATTCTATGCTTCTGCTCCATAGATGTTGACATATTTCCCATCTGTGCAGTCAAGGCGTCAAGTTGCTCATCTACCGTTACCGTATACTACTAGAATTCATCAAATTGTTCTTGGAGTTGATCGAACCTCTAAAAGGCTTTGTCTTCTAAACTTATTCCTTTTTCAGCGTCTTTCATTTCCACCTCATCATCCTTTGTTGCTCCTCCCTTCCGAATCTAACAATTCTAAACAAACTCAAAGTCTATCAATTTGATAGCATTGTTTCTCAGGACGGTGTGATTATAAATGAGAGAGGAATCATAATCTTCATCGAAATAAATCTTGAATTTTTAAAAGACGACACACAATATCACCACATTTCAAGTTTACATAGAAAATAATATTTCATTAATTAGGACTTAAGTTTTCTAATTAGTTAATAATTCAAGAAACTTGTTCTACCAAGGGTAGCCTTTGCTAGCAGTCATCTACGATCCACCCGTCAGGTCATCAATATGGACTCACTACAACAAAAATTACTTTCGAGGACACCTAAATGTGTCCTAATATATATTTTTTTGGGACACATTATGTATTGAGACAATTAAAAAATGTGTCCTATAAAATATTGTCCCAATAACTTATAAAGACACTTATTTTTTGTCGCATTAGTTTATATTTATTAGGACACTATTATGTATCCGAATAAATCTTTTGAGCATTTGTATTAAAAAGGCTTTTGGGACCTAAATAAGTGTCCCAAAAAGTAAAATTTTAAAAAAATAATAATAAATATATTTAATTTGGCTAAAACCAATAATCCAAATTTATCCAATTGAAAATCAAATATTTCTAAAAATTTTGAATCAAAATCTGGGAACAGAATAGAAACAGAAATAGAAACAGAAAATTTTTTGTTTCCGTTTTCTGAGAAACAGAATCAAAATCTGGAAACAGAAAATCTAGAAACTTTTGAGAACAACACCTCCCGCAAAATTAGCTTTCTTTATAAACCTTCCTTTCATTCATGGCCTCTTCTCAGCATTCAGTTTACGAACCTCATACCTTATTTTCTTTGAAAACAACCTCGTCCTTCTCTTCTCTCTATCCACGATTGCACGTTTCTGTTTTCTGTTTACCGCTCTCCATATTTCTGTTTTCTGTTTACTGCTCCGTGATTGCCAAAATCTTCATCAAACATAACAAATAATAAACTAAAAAAAATACATTTACGTCATTAAACGTGAAATTCATACCTTATCCTTTATTGATTGCCAAAAAATACGACTCATTTCAATGTCCAACCAAGGCAACCTATACAAAAAGGAAATGCAAAAATAATAGGAATATAACTAAATAACTCTTATTCAATATTAGGTCAATGCATTAGCTAAAAATGTTATATGTATTACCGTATTCATCAAGTGGAGCATCGTAGTCGTAGCTAGTGTTTTTACCATCACGTACAAGCGGATCATCAGAGTCAGTATCGGAATCAATTAACTGGAACCTCCTAAGAGGACTAACAGTTAACTTTGAAAACACCAATTTGTTGTTGCTTGTTCCTATGTCTATTGAAGCTTGAGAATTCATAACCTGTTTTCTTTCCCGAGCTCTCAAGCAACCAGTTGATTGTGTGCTCAAAACCCCATGTCCGTGCAATGAGAACTTTGAACTGCTACAAACAGAATGGTGTTGTGCTGATAGAGGCTCATTAGCTACTGATAATGAAGGGAGAAAAAAACACTACATTAGGAGGAGGAATATACCCCCCCCCAAAAAAATCCATCAATTATAGAAGACAAATATTATACGATGACGGGTTTAAAAAAAAAACATAACTAAATTAAGAACCACTTCGAAATTAAGGGCGTTGGCTTGATTCGACAAGCTTGCAATCTCATAAACCTATTTCTAGCATTAGTCAGCCTTCGGTTCTCCAACTTTAGTTGAATATGAAGGGACTAATAAAGGAAACTAATTCAATAACTTAAAGAGCATATGCAAAACCAGGAATTTGCCCGAATAAAAGATTAATAACAATGATAATCATAAGATCATAACCAATCGAAGATTGATATATCAGCATTCCAAGTCCAACATGAATACAATAATTATGAGTTGTCATTCTTGAGGTTGTTGTGGTTCACCATGTAAACATAGCATGAATTACCAATTATATGTGAAAGGAGATCCTACGAGTGCAAGGAATATGACGATTTTTTCCGTATTTAGGATCAATCAAAACATAAGGATTTGTTCTAAACATGCAAATTTCATAAGATATCCAAGTAAAATGAAACTCGACTTCACTTAATAATTAATATCCTAATGTAGTAGGACTAAGATAATTAAGGCATAAGGTTGAGAATCTATCCCTTTCCTCATATTTTCTTGAACTTTTATGGGTTATCGATATAGAGTAGAACACGATTGCTTATTGTTTGCCAACCAGAAGATAGATACTAAAAAATAGATTACGTGCTAACATATATCAATTCATCTCTTCGACGAAACCAAAGAATGTAGGTAACAAAGATCAATTTTCACATGCTATTAGGGCTAAATATGTGGCCGGACAGTGACAAGATCAAAGAAGGGGGGAACTGAAAAAGATGGAGAATCTGCCTCGTGATTATAATATTACCTCTTCACTGCTAATTGCCTTCGTCATCTTTCACAAATAACTATATCCGCTTGTATTTGTATCTCTCTCTGTGTTTATTTGTGAGTTCATATTTTTCCTGTGGATACCTTCCATTAAGAAAGTATTGTATAAATCTAAATTACAGAGGTTGATTTAAGATGCAGAGCTACAAGAACAATACCTTTGCTTGCCTTTTAAATTATCAGTCTCAGCAATGAATTTAGCAAAGCATCGCACTCCATTACCACACATCTACAAAGAAAATGTAGAGAAAAAAACCAAGCATCACAAACAGCTAAGCATACATATAAACAAAACAAGGTTAATCAACAGTATCGCTAGTATAAAGTGTGATTAAGGTGAATTACCTCGGGCTCGCTACCATCAGAGTTGAAGATTCTCATGGTATAATCAGCAACATTGCTTCGCCTTCTGGGCATAACGAATATCACTCCATCAATACCAATCCCGAAGTTTCTATCACACAATTTCACCGCCTGCTCCGCCATGATCTTAGGCTCCATTGAATCCCTATTGTCAACCTATGTATAAACATCTTAGACATACATATCCAGAAATAGAGAAATTAGGTGATTTAAATTCACTTTACCAGTATGAAATCATTTCCAAGGCCGTGGTACTTGACGAAATGAAGGAATCCGCATTCTATCCGATCAAGGAAAGAAGTCTGAGATGTTTCTTCCCGAGCTTAAAGAAGAACATCTTGAGATTGAATCGAAATTGGATCCATATCCGCTATTAAGCTCCAATCAATTCTCAAAATTTCTTCATTCATTTTCTTCGATCAATTGAGAAGTCAGAAGAGAAGTTGGAAGAGAAGTCAAGATTCTGGAAATGAACTGCATTCAGCAGCCAAGATTCAAAATGAACTAAACCGTGAGCGATCTAGCTCAAGAACGATAACATAGCAGAACATTGACTTCACCAAAGAGAACACTGCCTGTGAGGGCAAACGAATCGATGAACGAAGGAAACCTAGATCTGAAATCGAAAGATCTTCAGATTTGCTCATTTCGAAGATCCAGACATTCGTTTCCGCTTGATTTGGAAGAAAGAGATAAAGAGAGAGCGAGATCAAATAGCGATTTCTCATATGTGGAACGAATTTGAGATTAGCTCTCGAATTTGAGATTAGCGCTGACTATGAGCGAGAATGATGAGTGTAAGATCTCCAATCCAAGAAAACACCGACAACGAGCGACGGCGAGCAGGGCAGTCGTCAACGCGAGATCGGAGGGGGAGCCAGAGCAAGATAGAGAGAGTAAGATCATGAGGACTGAGAAATCTGACGAGGAAGTCAATGAGAGCTCGAGTATGGCAGGGGAGGTGGCGATGGAGAAGTTTCTACCGCCGCCTCCAACGAGTAGGGTTTTTAGAGAGAGAATCTCTAATTTTGAGAGAGAGAGAGAGAGAGTCGTAAGAAAATTAATATTGATAATTTGAAAAAGTTGCTTTCTTTAGTTCATAATTATACATCCAAATAGTTTATACTTCTATCTTAATTTGATTCATAATTATATTTTTCTAATTAAAGATTAAAAATAAAAAATTTATTTGTGCCCTTAAAACTCTTTTTTCCCTCTATTTTATTATATATATATATATATATATATATATATATATATATATATATATATATATATATATATATATATAATTAGACAATAAAAATAAAAATAAAAAATTGTCTATTTTATTATTTTAAAAAATATAATAATTTTTGAGTCCTTAATAGGACACTTTTATATGTGTCCAATTAAATTTGTTTATAATATTTTTATTTTTTATTATATATTTTTTAAAATGTATCTTATTATAAAGATATTATTTTTGGGGGTATAAGGACACTAGGATTAAGTATCTCAATAAAGTTTTATAAGGACACTATTTATTAATTGTCTCTAAAAAAATGTCCTATTAAGTCATTTTTGTCATAGTGACTCAATCTCTCCATCTACAGGAAGTGCACAAAGTGCCATTGAGGTTGCTATGTTTCAAGAAAACGTCGCCTATTTGAAGCGAGGTCTCAACCAGAAGAACCCTACATCGCCATCCTAAAAAATAAAGGAAGAAGTCCAATTACCACTACCTGTTTGGGAAGATAACAATACCCTTGACTAGATAAAAGGTTGGAAAGAGGCACAACTCAAGAAGTGTGACAACAAAGGAATTTGGAGGCATGACCCTAAGCCCCCTCATAGAGAATGGGTCATCGTGGAAAAAATTTCAAGACATAATTTTTAGGGACCAGAACTTGGTTTGATTTAGTCAACCGAATTGCCAATTAAGTTGACTTAATTCTACTGGTCCTAGAGATTTTCAAAAAATAATCAAACCAATCTACCGAATGGGTAGGTTAGTTAACCCAATTGGTTGGAATTTTCAAACTTCGTGAACGTTTTCAGGAAATCTTTTTACATAATTTTTAACGATAAATATTTTTAAATTTTTTTTAAAGTTCTTAAATGATATTATTTTATTAGAAAAAAATTTTAAATATTTTTTTTATAAGAAATATTTTTTAATCTGATTGTTTTATCAATATTTCAAATTAGTCCTCATTATTTTTGATTTCGTGATATGACCGGTAAAACTTGTTGAATTTAAATGTCGGCTAGTCAAATAAGATGATTAACGTTGACTTTGTTGGACAGAAGTTAGTGTAAAAAATATAAGGCCTTAGGGCTTGATTTTAGGATAAATCTGATCCTATACTAGTCGTTATAGTGATCTGAATTTTAGGGTCAAATAAGTTCTAGAATTTGAATTTAAAATCAAATCTTAAAATAGAGAGAAATCAAGATATTCAAGTTATTGGCCCAGTAAGCTACCCAAGAAGGAAGTGAATTGGGTAGTTATAATAATTTAAATAAATTTAAATCTTTCAATACTTAATTAATCAAATAGTCAATTTATCCTAAATCAATTATTATATTCGTTACACAGCGGATAAGTGTATTTAATCTAAGTGCACACTCAAAAAAAATATAAAGAAATTAAATAATATAGCACACCAAGATATATCCTAGTTTAGTAAATTAGTCTTATCTAATCCAGACCCCTGAACTCCACAAAGATTTGCACCCTCTAAAACCCAGATTCCTTTAAAGGTAGGAACAAAATCCTTACAATGATTCTTTTCTCAGACTCAGAATCAACCTTTACAATTCTTTTTTCACAGGCTAAGGAAGAATCTTATCTTTTTGCAAATTAAAGACTAACTAATTCTATTACAGGAAAAATCACAACTTAATCTTTTTAACAAACTTAAGATCAAACCTCACCAACACTCACAAGTATTCTTTTCCCTAGTAAGGATTGAACGTTTAAAATTCACTCAAAAATAAATTATATCCAAAAAGAATTCACACATAATTCTTTTCAAGAGAAAAAAATAACCTTTTTTTATACCTTAGGTAAAGATCAAATCTCAATCTTTTTTTTCCGAAAAAGATTGAAACCCAAGCTACCCTAACTAAATACAGCCCCAACCGTATCTAATTCGCACAAACTTACCAATACAAAAAATAATAAATTTCTTCCCACTCGAAGCTTCTACCACCTCAAAACAATTATACTCAATTAATATCCCGAAAGTTACTATGTGATAGAATTTTAAGTGAGGAATTTAATATCTGATTATAATAAATATGGGTAGGACAAAATTAATCACGTAATCAGATAATCACAAAATCATTTAAAAAAAATATGCTCTTTAAGTTTGAAAACGATTTTGCTACTATCTTAAAATCAAGCAATCAATAATAATATGAAATCAAATATAAGCATAATAACTTAGAAAGATCTCACCAGCAAAATACCAAGAAATGTAAATTGAATCGCTAGACAGCTCAAATAGATGATGCCAAAAACAATCAGTGCTTTAAGATCATGAATGCAATCACAATATCTCTCTCGAATAAATCTCATAATAATATCTCTTAGAAAAGCTCATGAACTTGATAATTCTTGATAATGTGATATATATATATATATATATATATATATATATATATATAATTCAAATTCGTAGGTCTATTTAAACTGATTTTAAATAAGCCCTCCAATGGTTAGTATTCACAAGATAAGACTTTAAAGAGCACCTATAGACTCCATATATCATAACCATTCAATCCTAATATAATTCGCTCAAATATAACTTTTAAAACTCTCAATTAAGTCTACAAAATATTTCTCAATTACTAATCGTATAGATAGAAAATATTTAATGAACCAAATTGAGAAAACCATTTAATATATAAACCAAATCAATATCTAATCAAAATTTATGGACCATATCTTCTACAATTTCAAATCCTCCAAATCTCTCCCTTAGAACCAACAAAGACGACTAGTTTTTTTTACCAAAAGTCCAAGTTCCTCGAGATCTTAACCGACGCAGTCGGTTGACCGATCCATTGCCTATCGATTAACCAAACGATTCAGCATGTAAGCTAGACTAAACCCTAAAGGCAGTCAGTTGATTGAACCATCAATGGTCGGTTAACCAATTAATTCAGGATCTATTTCCAAGCCAAATCAAGCCACGGTCGGTTGACCAATCCTGCCATGGTCGGTTGACCGATTGATTCAGAGAGTTTTATTTGTCCAATTAGTTGACCAATTTCTCCTAGTCATTGACCGATCGATCCAAAGAGTTACCATTTTTCAGCCCATACCCATTCAGTTAACCGAACCCCTACTAGTCAGTTGACCGATCCCCTGCCTATCGATTAACCGAACGATGCAACATGTAAGCTAGGCTAAACCCTAAAGGCAGTCAATTGACCGAACCATCAATGGTCGGTTGACCGATTGATTCAGGATCCATTTCCAAGCCAAATCAAGCCACGGTTGGTTAACCGATCCTGCCATGGTCGCTTAACCGATCAATTCAGAAAGTTTCATTTGTCCAATCGGTTAACCGATCTCTCCTGATCGATTGACCAATCGATCTAGAGAGTTACCATTTTCCAACCCATACCCATTCGGTTAACCGAACCTCTACTAGTCAATTGACCAATCATTACTGGATACTCTCTTCTTCAACTTATTTTAACTCCAAACTACATCGCTTGATCCCATTAACATATTGTTTTTCTCGGTTAACACAATTGACACTAAAAATTAACTTTTAAACACTAATATTATTTAGGTCATTTTTCAATTTTACATTGGTGCAAATATTTAAACACTAATTAGGATCCTAAACTTTATCAAATTAAACATAAAAAATATAATTCATCAATTTGTGTTGTATGTGATCCTAATTCGAGCTACATTAAGAGAATAAGAGTATTTGAGTTATTTTCACCTAATTTCTTCGAAATCTTCAATACTCTTTATTTCTTCAACATCCATCTTTGCATACTTGATAATTTATTCATGATTCAATCTTTAATTGAAAGTTTTATGCTGAAACACTCAACAAATTCATTAGTTCTATAAAAAACATCAACTCTTAATTGTCCGTTAAAACCTCGGGATCAACACAAGTCATACAAGAGATAGAAAAAAATGGAAAGGAAAAAATTGGAAAAATTCTTAGAACTTTTGAGAAAAACCAGAGATCATTTTTCTGTTGAAAAACTCTTGATTATTGAAGTTGATTTGAAATACTAGGCTACATTACTTTGATTAATATTTTCAACTTGAAATCCGGTGAGATCATTCCTTGATCACATATTTTCTCTGTGAATTTCTTACTTGATCTAGTTTGTGCTTTATTGCAAATATTATTTGATTAGATCTATTTTCGAGAAATTGAGTTAAATTACATTCAAATTGTTTTTGAAAAATTTGAAGATTTTAAAATCAATTATTATTTCTATTACATCGAGTTAAACGATTGAATATATTTTGTTTAAACTATCCGATTCTGTGCTGTGCTAATTTAAAACTAGATAAACTAACACAATTTTGAAATTGATTATCTTTGAATCCTATGCCCTTCTATCTCACTTAGATTAGAATGATTTTTGAATTTGATATTTATAATGTTAGTAAAAACTTTGAGGGAAATATTTTTTTGTATTTTGTGAGATTGTAGCTTGGACTTAAACATACCTAGTCCAAGTAAGAAAGTGTTCAAGTGTAAAGAGAGTTTACTCAAATGGGGTGTACAGGTTTGATTCTCACATGGAAAGATGATCAAAATTTTAATGGACTAATACCATGCGAGAGCTCAAGGATGTAGACTTAGGCAAGAGTAACTTACTGAATTATTATAAAATCACTATATCTCTATCCCAACTCTGTTTGTGAGTGACTTGCTTAAAATGCTTCCATAAACAACATAAAAATTGATAAAAATTTAAATAGGAAATAATCGTTAAATTAAACCCAAAAAATTACTTTCTCACTTTGCTAAAAATAGAAGAGGATAAAAGTATAGCTATTTGAAGTGGAGGAGAGTAAAGTGATACTAAGACAAAGTTGAGGGGGTAAAAGGAAATTTACTCCATTATATATCAGTAATTTGTGAGTAAAAATAATTAATTTAAAATTAGTTATTGTTAAAAAAATTAGATCAACACTTTAAGACACAAATCAATGTTCAGGAAAGAATCTAGTTCTCATTAATTTAGTTATTTTTTTTAAAACCAAATAGAAAAAGTTCACTTAAAAAGCCATTTATTCTTAAAATAATTGAAGCGAAACACAAAGAAAATTAGTTTCTTTAGATCTTTATGGTTTTTAACTATAAAACATCTTTTATTTTTCATTTAAAATTATTTTCTAGCCTTTTTTTTAGTAACCAATGTTCATATTTAAAAATCCTATTTCCCAAAAATAATAATAATAAGGAATATGCTGTTTTATTGTGGTATTGTCTATTTCACTAATTATTAAAAAAATTAATTATAAAAACATTATTTCCAAATTACAAACCGAGCAATCTATTACCATTTTTAAATCACTTGATTTCTTTTTGGGAGTTATAATTAAATCACATTCTTAAAGCTATTATAAACAATGTCTTCTTTACAAGCTGTTACTACAGGGATTTCATCTTCTAACACAAGCACCATTAGATTACAACTTAATCTACTTTTTATTAAAAAATAACACCAATAGGGGGGGGGCGGGGGGAGAGAGAGAGAGAGAGAGAGAGAGAGCGCAAATAATTATTCTCAACTCCATAGTAATTTTTATGCCTATATTTAAACATTTAGGTTGAGAGAAATGACTGCGTTTGAGTCTTTGTCCCACTCCTTCCCTTCCCTTTCTTTGCACTCAAAACCTCACTACTTTGTTTTCTAATCTAATTTAGACTTCGAGCTGCGGAAGCTCTCTCTCTCTCTCTCTCTCTCTCTCTCTCTCTCTCTCTCTCTCTCTCTCTCTCTCTCCTTTTATATTTCTTTATCGATCTCCAAATAAACAACTGATATGTCATTAATTTAAAGAAAACAGTTTTATAATTTCTGGGTTTCAATTTTTTTTATAATTTTTGTTGTTTAATTCTTTTGACGTTGTCGGTTTGATTCAATGGCTGGTTTAGATTTAGGCACTGCTTCCCGTTACGTTCATCAGCAGCTCCAACTCCAGAGTCAACAACAAGACAACGACGAACAAAACGATAATAACGGTCAGTTTTCTGGCGAACACTCCGCTTCCGGCGATATCATCGGCCGTCGGCCGAGAGGAAGGCCACCCGGTTCCAAGAACAAGCCCAAACCGCCGGTGATAATCACGAGGGAGAGCGCCAACACTCTCCGGGCTCATATTCTCGAGGTAGGAAATGGGTGTGACGTGTTTGACTGCGTCGCGACTTACGCCCGGCGTCGGCAACGCGGGATCTGTATACTGAGCGGCAGCGGAGTGGTGACCAACGTCAGTCTCCGACAACCGACGGCTTCCAGCGCGGTTGTGAAACTCCACGGACGGTTTGAGATCCTTTCCCTCTGCGGGTCTGTCTTACCGCCGCCTGCTCCTCCCGGCGCGACCAGCCTTACCATTTTTCTCGCCGGCGGTCAGGGACAGGTGGTGGGCGGCAGCGTAGTGGGGGAGCTGATCGCTGCGGGACCGGTGATCGTGATTGCAGCGTCGTTCACAAACGTGGCCTATGAGAGGCTGCCACTGGAGGAAGAAGAGGAGGAGGCGCTGCAGATTCAGCCGCCACAGGCGCAGGTTTCCACCGGCGGCAATAACCCATTTCCCGACGCATCTGGTCTTCCGTTCTTCAATCTTCCTTTGAATATGCCTAATTGTCAGTTACCTGTAGATGGATGGACGGGAGATTCATCTATTCGACCTCCATTCTGATTAAAAGGTAAGAAAAAGCTAGTCAACTCGAACTCTTCTTCTTCATTTTTTATTTTTATTTTTTTGGAGTTTTTGTGAGTTGGGTTTCTGAAAATAGTGTTGATTAAGGAAATGGTTTGATGAATTATCGTGAGCTTTTGGGTTCACTTCTTGACCATATGCTAATTAATTACATTACAAACCTCCCGGCGTTCAATTTTTAATTATCATGTTAATTAATTAACTAGTTTTTGAATTTTACAACTTTTTAATTTGGGTTTTGATTTCATGGGATTTCAGATTGTTATTCATAAAAAGTGACATTATTGAATGGTTATGATGAAATTCTTGATTTAAGTAGAACTGTATTGTCTCGGGAATATAATGCAATTTAAGTGACATTCTACTGAAACTCATGCAATTCTTCTGAAACCCATGCCAAGTATTGCTCCAAATTTAGCTACGAAATACAAAATAAATACATATTTTTTTTGACATGCAATCATGATCACTTATAATTTCTAGCCTTCAATTCTCCATATTCTTGTTCTCCATGTTCTTATTCTCTATCTTTTTTTCTTTCTTTTTTTTTCTGTTCTCGAAAAGGTATTTTAAAAATTTATAACCCAAAAAATATATAAACATAATGTTTGGTTTCTGCTTTATTTTCCAGGATGGGAAACATTAACACTAACCAATACCTAGATATATTGATATTTAAGAGTAATTTATAGTCTTAGAATACTTTAAGACTGCGTTCTTATGACCCAACATGTTTGACCTAAAAAAGAACATTTTGTAGAAGCATTCTACCTGCACAATATCGATTCTTTGTTGATATGCTCAGATTGCAACATATATCTATTATTTGATACCCGTTTCTGGTATTTTTATATTTTATAAAGATGTGTTATTATGAATTATGCTCTCAAATATTATTGGTTCTATTGAGGCATTTGGTGAAACATCAACAAAAAACAAATGTAGGCAGTCCCAAATCTATAATATATATGTTTGTTTGGTTGAATATTTTTCAGGATATACCTTTTTTATAATTTATAAATACCTATATAATAAGATAAGACAGGTATAAATTGCTATGATATTTTCTAACAGTCTAATATCTTTGAAGAAAAATAACGATTGAGATTAAAAAATACATAAACCATATTTCCTTTTTATAAATAGATAATTAGACAAGTGGTTATTACAAAATAGGTGCATGACAATGTTATAGGTATTGATAGTGATTAATAATTATAATTAATCATTAAAAGTAGAACTGAAAATCGAAACTCTCTACCCCAATTTGAAAACTGCTATTTGATTAAAACTCAAACTAAATATTTTTTTTATATTTTTTTTTAATTTAAAATTTTAACTTTCTATTTTTCTACTAATAGAAACACGTCTGGCATAAGAATTAAACATAATTATATTTTAGTTATTATTTTTTTATTGTAAATATTTTTTGGGGAAAAATACAACTTATTTTATCCTCAATTGTCAAATTAGTTTTTGCATTTAAAATTATAACTAAATATATCTATATAATAAGATAGGACGGGTATAAGAAGCTTGAAATGTTTTCAGTTGTTTAATTTCCTGTGACTATATTACTTTTTAGTCATCATCAACTATATGTTGTCTTATCAAGGTGTGTATCATTTGATCAATTAATTTTATTTCTCTCTGAATATGTATCTTTATCAACAACAAATATTATTTATTTGGAAGAATTATTATGATGTCTAAAGTATTGCATTTAATTTTTTACTGAAAATTCTCAATGTACTAAAAAATGATAGGAGCATTTTATTGTATAATACAGATTTCAACTTGATTTTATAGTTTCTAGTGATTTTGTTATTTTTTTTACAAATTATTTAATTTAAAATAGTTTCTTTAAACACGGATACATGCTAGTATATAATGTTCTATTATATATGCAAATTCAGTGTTTTGACTTCAGTATCTTAAGTATTTTTTTTTATATACAATAATGAAATACTCTAAAAATTCAGCCAAAATAATCTGGGTTAATTAATTTGATATTTTTTTCTCAAATATTATATATATATAATATTTGAAAATTTTTATGCTTTCTTTAGTTCAACTTTATCTCTAAATTCTAGTCTACATCTATCTATGTATGCATATTCTAAGATTAAAATGCTGATGTGCCTATTTATATAAACATGTTTTAGTGTGTTCCTGTACAATAGATATCCATTACATAAGTAATTTAATTCAATATTTTAGCTGCTGTTTCATTAGATTAAATACTTCTTTGATTGCTATGCCGGATTCTACGCATGAGATTTAGATAGATTAGGTGAAAAGCGCAACCTTAGTTTCTTTTTTTAGTATTATATAGTCGCAATTTCTTTAGCCCACTTCTTTGATATATTGCTCCAACTTTGGTCTAACCATTTGATTCTTGAGAGTTCAATTGTCAGCAATGATAAAATAAATAAAAAAATTAATTAGATCAGTGCGCTTTATATCTAGTTGAAGATCAATGTCTGCATTATGTGTTTTGCAATTCTTCCTCTATTTTTTTTTTCTCATCCCATAAAACTAAGAATATAACTAAAAAATTATTCCTAATTATTTGGGAACTAGAACAAGAAAAACATATCTAAAGAAAAAGTTAACACCACCTAAATTGAAGTGGTGGCAACTTTTTATGCTAATATACAAACGTAGTTTCCTAGAGCTAATATTCCATTTTTTAAAGCTCAAAACTTGGGATGTTCTTCAATATGTCAAGAACTCATGTCTAATTATTAATAACAAATAATTTTAAAAACTACTCTCTCCTTTTTTAGCTGATAATTTACCTCTGATTATACCAACAAGGTGTAGCTCAAAGCACACTTGAGCTAAAACAGTTGAGGCGCCTCTGCTAGGTTAGGGGTTCGAGCTTGTGGAAAAGTATTTGTTGTGAGAGACAATTACGCACCCCGAATAAGATAATCTTTCACCCTGTATGGGTAGGGAGACACTCAAGCGTAATTTTTTTTTTTTTTACCTCTGATTAAAAATAAATAAATAAATAAATAATTCATATTAATACTATTATTCTAATGAAAAATAATTTGTTATAAAGTGATCCACATAGCAATTCTCATCTCGGAGTTCTTTACCTTATTGGGTCTCAAAAGATCCAAAAATACCATTATGGGTCCCTTTTCAACTTATTCCCCAAAATGGGTCTCTCCGGCCTTGACAAGGCCTGCTTCTACTCATTTTTATTTTTTTTTAGAGAAACCGGCCCTGTGAGAGTCGGTTTCTTAAATTTGGGGTCTGCCACCCTGGCAACCCCCTCCCCCCCACCCCCACCCCCACATCCATGCCATCCCCATCCCCCATCCATCCCCAAAAAAAAAAATATATATATATATATATATACACTAATATGTATATATACTAATATGTATATATATTATATATATAATATATAATATATATACATATGTATTAAAAGTAATAATATACACAATTTTTTTATACTATTTTTTTGGACACTATTTTTTAATTTTTTTTTTTTTTAATATTTGATGTAAAATGGCTGCCATGGTTAAGTGAATTTAACCCCAACCTCCAAAAAAAAAAATAATAATAATATTTTCTGCAACTTTGAGTTAATTAACGATGGTCTATCGGTATTTTAAATAAATATAATTTTTTTTTGTGCATAAATCACGTTCAAAACACTCGATAATGCTTTTTACAACACTAAAAACGGACAAGTGAATGATTTTTAAAAAATTGTCAAAGTTGGCCAAAATAGCAGTTTTGATGATGGCGTAATATTTTTAGTAATTTAAAGTTAACAAAAGATGGTCTATCCATAATAGAAATGAAATCAAGTTTTTCTTATACAAACTACGTTCATAACACTATATACACTAAAAACGAACTAGTGAATAATTTTTAAATAATCGTCAAAATTGGTCAGATGAGTTGTTTTTTGGAAAACTTTAAGTTAGCAAAATATGGCATATCCGTAATAGAAATAAACATAATTTTTTTTTTTGTCTGCAAACTATTTTCATAATACTATATAATAAAACTGAGAACAATAAAAACGAATTAGTGAATAATTTTTAAATAATCGATGAAGATTACAAATTTAGTCACCCAACATTTCAAATCCAAATTTGAAGGTGAAAACGGACATTATTTGGAAAAATACTTGACCAAACCGCCTTTGGCGTTTGTCACGCCTAGATCTCAAAAAAATACCTGAAATCAAAAAAAAAAAAAAAAAATCAGCCCAAACGGACTACCGAGCGCAAAGTTATGCCCATCCAAACTTTTTCTACTTTCTCACATGTAGTTTTCTCTTCTCTTGTCATCTTACTCTCTTTTTGGACAAAACACAGTTTGAAAAAAAAAAAAAAACTAAAAACTAAGAAACTAATTATTAAAACTAAAATTGCAAAATTACCAATTTTTAAAATTTGAAGTTTGATTAACTTATATATTATACTAGATTGTGGTGTTGGCTGAGATCTGACCGTCGCTAGCCAGATCTAATATATTTTTCACATATTGTTTCAAAAAAAAAATCATATATTTTTGCTATTTAAATTTTTAAATATGTTTTGGTCTCTATCGAAATAAAATATTGTATTTCTTTTTGGTGTTTTTAATTATAGAATTTGGATATTTGTTGTTAATTTATTTGATTATTTGTTGTAGTTGTGGTGGTGAGAATGTGATATTGAATATTTGTTGTGGTTACAATGTTAATAACATATATTTTTTGTGGTAGAGACAGTGATAGTGAATATTGTCATGGTGGCGGTAATAGTGAATATTTGTTATGGTAGTTATAGTGATAGCGAATATTTGTTGTGGTGGTTGCGGTAGAAATAACGAATATTTACTGTGGTGGTAGTAGTGATATAAATGTTTGTTGTGGTAGCGATTTTAATAGCAAATATTTGTTGTGGTGGTGATAGTTGTAGTTATGAAAAATATTTGTTATGGTTGTGTGGTGATGGGAATGTTTATTCTAATGGTGACGGCGGTAATTATAAATGTTTGTTGTGGTCATGATGGTGGTGGCAGTGAATATTTGCTGGGATGGAGGAAGTGATTAGTTTAATGTGGTAATCGATGCTAGTTGTGATTGTAGTAAATTTTGTGATAGCGATAAATATTTATTGTAATGTTGAATAGTTGTTGTGACTACAATAGTGGTAAGCGATAATAGTAGTGGTGATGGTGATTTTGATTCAATGGGGTATGCTCGGTGATGACAACAATGATAGTGAATAGTTATTGTGGTTGTGGCGGGATAATGGATGTTTATTAGGGTGGTTCATGTTTATTATTATAAATAAATAAAAATTGAGAGACAATTTTGCTACAAAAAATAATATATTTCTGAATTGAATTTTTCATTAAAAAAATGGAGATGCATTTATTAAATGCATCGACTTTAGGATCAATACTGAATTATCCTATTTTTAAACTAATAAGTTGAAAACTTAGGGCATGATTTCATACTAAAAAGTGTAATTTAATAAATTTGGAAAGGATAAAATGGGGAAAATGGAGAATATGACTTCTAGTAAGAGTTCCTTCGGTCAAAGATGTAATTTCAACATTTCAACTTTCAGGACACAAAACTAGAAACAACCGTTTGGGAGGATTTGGGTCTCCTTTCCTTGGTCCTCAATTCAAAGGTTTATTCGATTTCAGCTCAAAACCAACAAATGTTTTTGACCCCTTCTTTATGTGTAGGGAAAGCAAAGGTTGATTCAAAGCTCGCAATTGTGGCAATAAATCTAGGGATCAGCTAATTGGTTCTTGCATTATTTTTATAAAAAAAAAAAAAAAAAGCAATAAAAAGGTAGGAATTAATTCCATGCGGGGAGACAAAAATACTAGGTTATCACATGTGCTCCATTACTAAAGCTTTCTTTCAAGGGTCCAGCTACAAACCTCATACATACACACAAGCATGGGGATGATTGATTCATTCATTTGCATTCATTACAAACACAAGTATACATACAAGTTGCATAAAGAGGTGGCCAGACCACATGCTTGCCTTACATTGAATCAATGTGTATTGGCATGGATCGAGAATCTCTCTCACGCACACACAATAAATAAATAAATAAACAACTCCTCTAATATGGAGTTCTTTATATATATATATCATATAAGCTTTAATGCTTGACTGGGATAAATATACACTTTTTATTAAAAAAAATGGAAGTCAATTTTCCTGAAGCCGATTCTTGAAAATGAAAAGAAATATCGGTTTTGATAAAGTCGATTTTAGCTGAATAATGCTTTTTTTTTAAGGAATCGATTATTGGAGAACCGATTTCAGATCTTCAACAACAGTTTGCAAAAACCAAAGGTTGATTTTTCCAAAAAAAAATATTTATTTTATTTTTTCACTTTTTTTTTTCTTTTTTTTTTTTTTTTGGCTTGTCCTTTTCTTTTCTCTCACTTCTCCTCTTTATCTCTCTCTTTCACCTAAAACTTCAGCACCTCACCACCGCAGGCCACCACCACCGTTCACCGCCTTCCCATAACCACCGCCATCATCGTCGGCTCCTCCTCTCTCTCTCTCTCTCCATTTTTTATTTACTCTCTCTTTATTATATATATATATATACACACACACGCACGCGTATATTTTGAAGCTTTCTCGAAGAAATCTGTAAATATAAAAGAAAAATTCACTCGATAAGGGGTCAACGATGATGCCGGTCGCTATGGGAAGACGAAGGCCCTAGGTAAATGGTGGTGGTGGTGGACCGTGGTGGTTCCCTGTGGTGGTGGTGGGGGACTGAAGTTTCAGGGGTGAGAGAGAGAGAGGAAAGAAGAAGGGAGGGGGGGAGGGGGTAAGTTTTAGGTGAAAGTGAGAGGTTAGGAGAAGAAATGAGAAAAAAAAAAAAAAAAAATAATAATAATAATAATAATAATAATAATTATTATTATTATTATTAAACTGCAAAATCTTGCCTGTGGCTTTTGCAAGTTGTTTTTTGGGATTGAAAATCGGTTTCCCAACAACTGATTTTTTAAAAAAGAATATATTTCAATTAGAATTGACTATTTGTTAGAATTGATTTTTATTTTTGTTTTTAAGAATAGTTCCAAAAATATCGATTTACATTTCTTTTTTGTAAAAAAAAAAAACATACATCTACTCAGGTTAGGTATCAAAATTATTAATTATTGTATATGTAAAGGAGCATAATATACTGTATTGTGTGCAATACTTAGTGGGTCTCAACAAATTATATCATACCCTTTGATGATATGGTGCAGCACTGTTGAAAGGAGCCTAAGAAGTCGGCTCACATTTATGAGATTAATCTCGTAAGTCAACAAAACTTTCAAATTAATATGTAAAATTATTTTTATATGTAACCTTCACTTTGGTCATTGTCTACCATCTCAACTGTCACGTGATTGAAAGTATGACCTTGCTTCTGTAAAACCAATGGGCTCATTTTCAAAATGTAGCCGTTTGCCCATCAAATCCCTGTAATTAATGGGTCTCCTTTGAAGGGCTCTTCTTCCATCTTTCAATTCTTAGATTGATTGCATGTCCATTGGTGATATTTTAGAGGATTTTCAATGAGGGTTTCTAGTGTGAATTGTTGTCGGTTTTTTATAGTCACTTAATTATATTAAAATTAAAGAAAAAGGTCCCCACTACATGACAAGATACTCATCGTAAAATTATAAAACCTGCAAAAAGAGTGATTAAAGGCGATTAACACCACTTACACACCTTATAGAGATTTGTTAGGAAATTTTATTTCCTAATTTAATTTTGGGTAAAATATTATCAACACAATTATATTTACTATTTAAATTTAATAGACTAAAATTAAGTGATCTAATTAATTTGAGTAAGCCCATAAACTACTCAAAAAATGTGGGTTAAATGAGTAGATACCGAAAATTGTTGGGATGATTAGAGGATTATGAAAACCCTAATCACACCATATAAATAGATAATACTAGGGATATGGTCCTCAACATACTAAATCGTCTTGACGACTCCCTTCTCCCCATCTGGAAGTGAATTGCAAATCCCATTGAGGAACTCCGGAGATTTGGTTGAGGAAGACCACATACCCGCTCGATCCATGTCTTTCTCGTAATCGATTGTCACAGATTTCTGCATCGGTAGTCAATTAATCGTAATGGATCCAGGTATGCAAACTTATGTGATTAATATAGAACTTTTGATAATTCGACATGTTGTGTTAGGTGTTATAGATTTAGATCTATAGGGATTAAATCCTAACAAATAGTATTAAAGCCTACTTCATCTTGAATCATTAGGGTTCTTGAATTTCTCAAATTCGTAGAATTTTAGGATTTGTGTTTTCTTCATTAAAATTTTCTTATTTGTGAAAATAGTGGGAAAAAACATTAAAAAAAATTATGTGTTTTGCATGATTTAAGTGGGTTTTTGCTAAATATTACGAATCTAAAGAAAGAAAATCCCATATTTTGGATTTTTAGGGTGTTTTCGTTGCAGAAACTTCAGATCCGAACCAGATTTGAATAAATCAGTCAACCAACTCCTTTTGGTCGGTCAACCGATTAGTGCATAAAGGGTTTGGACAGTTTTGATAGGTGTTCGTATTTTGGCCATAACTTTCTCATACGAACTTCAATTGAGATGATTCAAAATTTTGTAGAAATCTAAAAACAAGACCTACAACTTTCATGTTTTGCATGTTTTCATAATGGGATTAAATCGTGGTTAAAATTGGTATTAAAATCGGATCTGGTTGAATTAGGGTTGAATCGGTCAACCACTTCTTAGGAATCGGTCAACCGATTCAGTAAATGGGCGTTTTTAGCTCTAGATCGATCGGTCAACCAACCCTTCACGATCGATTGATCTACTAATTTAGGATGCCCTTTTTTTTTTGGGTTCTGATTGATCAATCAACCGACCTTTTATGGTCGGTCAACCGATTGATATAGGATGCCAAGGTTGCCCAATTCGGTCGACTGAACCTTTTTTGGTCAGTCGACCGACAGATTCAGGATTTGAATTTTTTCGGGATGACCGATATGTCGACCGGACCTTTATGGTAAGTCAACCGACTGCTTAAGGACAGGTTCAGTCAGCCAAATTTTAAGGACCACTCGACCGATTGAATGCCCCAACATCGAAAAATTTAACTCGTTGCATGATGTTCAATCAACGGACCTCAAGGATGGTTGACTAACATAATATTATATCTTAAAATAAATTAAAATGAAATAATATGTTACCAAAGTAATCTCTATTATGTAGTTTATTTTATTTTGGGATATTGAGATATAAATGTTTATTCTTTATGCGAGCAATAGCCGGCCCAAAAGAAGACTATTGTTTGGTTGAATAATAAACCTTGATATTTGTTGTTTATGCGAACCATGACCGGTCCAAAGGAAGATTATCGTTTAACTAAATAATAGACATTGTTTGATATTAGCATGGATATTATCTATGCAATTAATAATCGGCCCAAAGAAATGTTATTGATTGGCCAAATAATAAACATACTTGCGAGAATAAATGTGTGATGATTATCAAGTTTCCATATGAACAATAAGTCGATCCAAAGAAAGGCTTATTGTTTTACATGACCTATTATCAACTTTTAATTCTTGCACTGAGAGTACCAATTACAGTTAATTCCTCTATCCAAAGACTAACAATTAATGTTGTACTAGGTATCTTGAGATGGGTCCCTAAATTTGGATTAATTGTTCATGTCATGTTTTATTATTTTATGACATACTTGTATGTGTGCATGTTTATTTTGCTTTTTGTTTAGTTATTGCTACTATTACTGCCAACATAAATTCCATTTCAATGCTTAACGGCACAAACCTTAAGGATTAGAGAGAGAACATTTCAACTATTTTTGTCTGCATGGATCTTAACTTTACACTAAGAAAAGAACAACCTTTACCTCTCATTGAAGAAAGTTTCCCTAAGGCTAAAAGGGAATATGAGAGGTAAGACCTTTCTAATCACATAAGTCTTATAATGATCCAAAACAGTGTTCCAAAAATATTCGGGGGCGGTATATCCGATGAAGTAACTGCAGAGACGTTCCCTAAAGAAATAGAAAAATGTTTTGTAAAGAACGAAAAGGCAGAGACACGTACGCTTTTAGCTGATCTTGTCTCGATAAAGTATAAATGGAAAGGGAACATAAGGGAGTATATTATGGAAATGTCTAATGTCGTTTCGAAACTAAAGGCACTAAAGTTAGAGTTGTCTAAGGACTAACTCGTGCATTTAGTACTTATTTCTCATCCTACACAATACAGTCAGTTTACAATGAGTTATAATACTCGAAAGGATTAATGGATTCATAATGCGCTCATACCTGACTATGTCCAAAAAGAAGAAAAGAATTAAGCGACAAATGACAGAAAAGGCTCACTTAGCCACTATCTCTAAGGGTAAGAAACGACAAAAAGATAAAGCTCATGAAGCTATAGTTGGAACACAATAGTCCAAATTGCAAAAGAATTAGGATCAAGAATTTACTTGTTTCTTTTGCAAGAAAGCTGTACATATGATAAGGGAGTGTTCCAAGTACGTCGTATGGCATGTAAAGAATAGTATGTTTCTCACTCTGGTTTGTTCTAAAGTTAATTTAGCTTTTGTACCAAGTCACACTTGGTTGGTTGATTCTGGTGCTACTACTCATGTAAATGTGTGGATGCAAGGTTGCCTGTGGAGCTGAAAGTCAATTGATGTTGAAAGATGTATCTATGTGGGCAATGGCGAAATAGATGTTGTTGAGGCAATAGGGACTTTTAAATTATATTTAAAGACTAGTTACTTTTTTATTTGAAACAGACATACGTTGTACTGTCATTTAGACGATATTTGGTTTCTCTTTCTACTTTGCACAAATTTGGTTTTTCTTGTTCATTTGGAAATAATAACCTCAGTCGTTTTTAAGATTCAAATATTATTGCAACAAGTTCTTTAATTAATAGTCTATAATTGTTGGATACTATTGTTTCACATAATGAAACCTTGCATACAACTAATTGTGGTACAAAACGTAAATTAGCTAATGAGAATTCCGCCATACTTTGCCATAAGCGTCTAGGACATATCTCTAAACAGAGAATAAATGTGCTTCTTTCTGATGGAATTCTTGGTTCCCTTGATTTAACAAATTTCAAAGTTTGTATTGAATGTGTAAATGGGAAATAGACAAACATAAAGAAATTAGGTGCTACTAGGAGTTCCAATATCTTAGAACTAATACATACTACGGACTATTCCCTACGGCAACTTGGACTGGACAACAATATTTTATTACATTCATAAACCACTACTCTCATTATGGGTACCTGTATTTAATTCATGAGAAATCCCAATCCTTGGACGTATTTAAGTCTTTCAAAGCTTAAGTTAAACTTTAACTTGGAAAGAAAATTAAGGCTGTTAAATCAGACTATGGTGGTGAATACTACAAGAGATTTGATGGATCAGGAAAATAACGTCAAAGACCCTTGCTAAATTCCTAGAAGAGTGCGGAATCGTCCCACAGTACACCATGTCGGGGAAACCTGGCATGAATTGTGTTGCTGAGAGACAGAACAGAATGCTAAATGACATGGTAAGAAATATGATAATTCATTCTTCTTTACCAGAATCACTCTGGGGAGAAACACTTAAGACTGCAGCATATATCTTGAAGAGGGTACCAAGTAAAGCGGTGGCTAAAACCCCTTATGAACTGTGACTTGGCATAAAGCCTAGCATAACGCATTTACATGTTTGGGGTTGTCCAACTGAGGCAATGCTTTATAGGCCAAATAAAATAAAACTAGACTTTGGTCAATATAAATAACATGATACATCAATAATGGTAAAATTAAACATTGACATATAAAATATTAGTTGAATTAATCATTTTATTACATTCTCCATTTGAGACTTAGATTTCCACAATGATAACTTTTTAGAATTTTTATTTAAGGTATCACGAGAGTTAGAAGTGACTTGAACATATAACAGTATAATTCACATATCTCACATAATACAAATGCAAACATATAACATTATAAAATAATTCACAATGAAAAACTACAATAAATAAAATAAGTACAAACACTTACCTCAATTATGCCTAATGTGATGTTAGATTGTAGATTTTAAAAAATTTGATTTGAGGTACTCTGAGTGTTAGAAGTACCTTGAACCTATCACCGTATAATTCACATATTCCACACGATACAAACACAAACATATAACATTATAACATAATTGAAAATGAAAAACAAGGACAAATAAAATAATTAGAAACACTTACATCAGTTGTACCTAACGTGATGTCACCTTGCACTCCTAGTCCTTGTTGACTTGAATTTTTTTTTCAAACAATTGCAAATAGTTGTCTATTTTTTATTCTATCTCTGCATACTTATGTTTCATTTTGTCTAGCTCTTTACGTAATTTTTCACTTTTTTCATTAATCTCATTATTAGATGTTATAATATTATCTATTATATTAGATTGTTTGCCATATATAACTGAATGAGTGGGCCCTAAGCCATATGTACACACATAACTATATCGATCTTTTTCAATTACTCGAGATGTAACATCATCTACTAAATTATCTTCTAACATTTCTGTTTGCTAAGACATAATACTCACAATGTTTGCTTATAACCCAATGTGCAACAATTAGCGTATATATACCTCATTTGACATATATATTATGTAACTATTAAAAATCTCTTACATACAATTGCATTTGATGTTTCTGTATTTGTACGTTTCTCTGGATTTTGTTTATGAGTAGCTAAAAAAATGTCAACTCGAGTCGGTAAAAAACCATCGCCACGTCTTGCAATCTATTATGATCAAATAATTTTAACTCTAAGTAAATAAATTTTTCAAGGAAAAATAATTAACATGCTCCAATATATACATAGACGACTCCTCTTTGCGTACTTGAGCGAAACGTTTTGTGCCAATAGTGTGAGAAATCTTTGTTTTGAGCAATTTTTCTTATAAGTAGCACTTCGCTTCTATAACTCAAGCAGTTTTTTTTTGCTTTTTTCTATGATCAAATGTAACCTCACATTAAAAAAAAAAAAAAAAAAAAAAAAAAAAAAAAAAGTTAGCAATAATTTTGTGAATTACCTTAGCTTCATCTATGTTCCAATATAGAACTAGCTTCTCCCATTGAGATCGCAGCATCCTTTCGGGTAGATTTCTGAAACACTCAAAAACATCGCTCGCATCAAAATATTTGGATTTAAAGTTTCCTTTTCATTCTTTTTACTTTTTCAAAAATGATTTCATTATCCATCTCTTACCTCGTAGATCAACCATAATTATTTTCTACAACAAAATGTTTATAATTTCATACCGATGATAACATCATAAGTAATTACATTAAAATAATAATAAAGTCGTACAACCTCAGTTAATGCCCACATCTCATTCTTTCTATTAGCCCAAAGAGCTACCCAAGGGGGGTGAATTGGATAACTACTAAAATTAAAACAATTAATTCCTTTAAATATAAATAATCATTTTTCCTAAATCAATTATTATCTTGATACACAGCAAAAATGTGTTTACTTCTAAATGTATAACCAAACACAATATATGAAATAATTAAAGTAGCACACAACGATATATCCTGATTTGGCAAGCTATTCTTACCTACATCCAGTCCCCCGAGCTCCACGGAGATTTCTAATCCACTAAATCCCGATTTCCTTTGATAGGTAGGAATCAAACCCTTTACAATCTCGATTCTTTTCACAGGCTCCAAATCAACATTTACAATTATTTTTTTCACAGGTTTAGGAACAACTCTATCTTTTTATCTGGCTCAAGACTAACCCAATTCTATTATAGGAAAAATCAAAACCTAATACTTTTAACAGGCTAAAGATCAAACCTACCACTCGTTCACACTTTTACACTTTTCATTTTCTCCGATTTAGGAAGAACCTTAACAATCACTCAATTATATTACAGAGAGAATCAAAACCTAATTCTTTTCAAAGGAAAAGAATAACCTAACATTTTTCTATGACAAATATCAAACCTCAATATTTTTTTAGAGGAAAATGATTAAAACCTAGCTACCTTGACTAGACACCGTCCTAAACGTGTCAAATCCACTTAAACTCACAACTACGAAAATATGAGTTTCTTCCCACAAGGAGCTTCTATCACCTCAATGCAAATATACTCGATTAATGTCTCGAATAATTACAATGTGATAGATACAATATGAGACAAAAAAAATTGATTAATAAATAAAGTGGGTAGCAAAAATTTAACACATAATCAGATAATCAGACAAAAATCATTTAAAAGGATTTTCAGGCTTTTAAGTTTAAAACGATTTTATAGCAAACAATAAAACTTGAAAGGATCTCATCAAAAAACACTGAAGACAATGATGGAATAGCAATTAAAACCCAAATCGGTGACGCAAAACAGTAAGTGCTTTAGATGAAGAACATATAGCAAATCTCTCTTAAAACTTTCAGTGTAAATCTTACTCTTATAAAAGCTCAAACTAATGTTCTTGATGTACCAAACTTAATTTCCGCAGGTCTATATTAATATACCAATAACTAACACTCCAACAGCTAGTTCTTCAAATATATACTACAAAATGACATTCTAATACCCCATATATCATTACCTTTCATTTAAGTTATATTTCACTTTAAAATCACTTTCAATTCTCTCATTTAAATCCATAAAACTATTCTCAATTTAAAATCATAGAAATAGAAAGTATTAAATCATTTAAATTAGGAGAATCTCAAAATATATGGAACATTTCAATAAGGATCACATAATAGGTTGTTAATATCTCAATTATATTCAAATCCCCGAAATTATTCTCTTGGAGTCATAAAAACGAAAAGTTTTTTACTAAGAGACCAAATCAGCCGAAATCCCAATTGAATTAGTCAATTGACCAATTCCTACAAGTCGGTTGACCGACTACACCCAGTTGATTAACCGATTAAATCAGTGTTGTCGATTTTTCCACTATTTTATCAACTGACTCAAATGGTTGACTGACTCTCTTTATTTGGTTGATCGATTGTATCAGTGTGCTCATTTTCTTACCCATTTCAGCTAGTGTTTCAAATAGTTGATCGTCTAGATTAGGAGCACCTCATTTTAACTCTAAAACGCATTGTTTGATTCAGTTAACCGATTAGTTTTCTTGGTTGACCGAATTGACCCGAAAACTCGACTTTTTATACTTTAAAATATATTTTCCTATTAGGTCAATTATCAAATTCATTTCACATAAGGAACACACATAATATCTCATTTTAGGATCTTAAACTTATTACTTTTCATCATGACACACATGGAATTAACTCATTTTAAGTGTCATGTGTGATCCTAATTCGAGTTGCATTAAGAGTATATAAGTCAATAGTTGTTTTTACCTATTTTTCTTCAAAGTCATTAAAACTCCACATATTCATTACGTCTATCTTGCACCCTTTATGTTTTTTTCATTAGGTCTTTTTCTTAATCACATGTATAGAAATATAAATTGGAAACACTCGATAAAACTATTAGTTTCACAAAAAATATCAATACTTAATTGTTCATAAAAACCTTGGATTCAACAATCTCCCTCTTATTGATGATGACAATTAACTTTTATGTTTTCTTCAAAATATAATGTAACAACGCTCTCCCTAAATCCGAGGATTAGTATTTAAACTCATTTAAGCACAATAATGAAAACATAATAAATATATTCAACATAAGCTCTTAATAACTTCTCCCTTTAATCAATGCAATGCTTCCCTAAACATCAACTACTCATTTAAACATCAACTTTTCTTCATTTGTCATCTCAAAAAGTGGGGACGAAGAATCAAAAACATTAATCTAAACATACATCGTTATGCCTAGCCATACCTAAACCTTAGATGATTTTCATGAATTAATCTTCAACTAGAGGTTTGGTGAAAATATCAGCAAGCTAATCGGAGGTATCAACATATTCAATATCCCTATTTTCAATTTAAGCATAACATATTATTGCCCAATTATAAAAATTTCTCCCCCTATATATCATAATCTCTTCTCCTTCGTTAAATCAACGAGTGGAGATCATGAAGATAACAACTTTTAATATTAATCTAATTATCTTAAGGTAATTTCAAGAGATCAACAAAACATTTCAACAATATAATATGAAATCATATAATTTCAATTAAGTCAACATGCTTTATTCATGATACCAATTAATATCTTCCCTTTAGATAAAATCAGAACACATGTAATCTTTAATGCACTCGGACAGAAAGTATAGCATATCTCAATAATAATATAAAGTAATTATGAAACCATTGACATAAATTTAATGCATGGATAATTGCATACTAAAGTTGTTATCTTGTAAAATTTTAGATCCCTTATAAAACAATAATCATTTAAAACTAAGAGAAATAAAAGAATGCTAATTTCATATTATCATCATTCATTCAGCTAGGCACTTGATACTTATAAAGACATCCATGTTCAAAACCCTAAGCATAGATTTGTATGCCATGTATATTCAGGTTATCATTCAAATGGTATCGAAAATAGATTAGCACAATTTCATAAAGTGATATTGACCATGTAAGCTTAAATTCATATGATCATGTCATCAAAGTAAATCATGCTAAATACTAATATTATAAAACATGTAACATATGATATAAGAAATACGATAAGCTTAACAACCATCACATGACTTAATCTTAATCAATAAACCAACATTATCTAACAATTTAGATCATATAACTTGCTTCATATAATCAAATAAATGAACAATTGGAGCCATTGCCAGGGATTGGTGTTTTAGATTGTTGTTAATATTATAAATAAATAACTTGATTTTAATTTAGGCATTTTTTTTTATTTCTAATTTTTGTCTTTGAGTGTTTTTTTTTTTTTTTTTTTGTGAGGTACTTGGAGATGGCTCATCAACAAGTCCTCTTAAGATTTTTTTCAATGAGATTTTGAGCCATTTTATTGTGCTTGGGGTAGATACAAGGAGTTACTATTTTAGTTCCCCAATCATGGTTTCACGAAGGACTGTCAACTACTAAACTTTCTTGACGGGTTACAAGCCGCAACAAGAATTTGGGTGGAAGGAGGAAGTGGTACCACCTCTTTCTACCAACTAACCGCGGACAAAACGTATTGGTTGTTGGAAGACATAGCGGAGTTTGACTATCAGTGTTGGAATTATTCAACAAGCTACCAAAGCTTGGGGGATAGTTCCAACATTTCAACGCCATGGATTGACACCCCGAATCCACCTGTGGAGTCTTCCCCCACCCTAAAAGAAATGTTCTCTTCATTTATGGGGGAAACTCATATTTTCTATAGGGAAACTCATAACAGCCTCAGTGAGCATGAGGATCGTCTTGACAAAATGGAGATGATTTGTGCTGATATCGACACGACCGTAAAGTCCCTTGAGACACAAGTCGATCAACTTGCTAGAGTTATTGAGGCCGAGTCCAGAACGGTGGCACTGAGAGACACAAAAGTCACATCCATATGTGAAATCCATCCTGAGGAACCAAATACAAGCAAGAGGAACTTAGGTGCGTTTAATGGCGATGATTCGAATGAGGATAAAACCCAAGAATTGTTCGACGATGAAGAATCACAAGATGACAATTGTGAGTCTTCACTATTTGAAATCCAAATTGTAATGCCACCACAGATCGATGACGATTACATCTACGAAGATCTGATGTGGCTTACATGTCATCCTCCACTTCTAGCAATGATCATTCAGTCTCACCGAGCATAATTTTTGGAACCAAATCACATTGATAGTACATGCCATACACTGCTATATCTCACCAAGCTTGAGGGCATTCTGAACCAAGACCCATTTGTAGTGTTGTATAACACATACTATGGGTGGAAGTCGCTCTTTGACTAACACTTCTCTAGTGTCAAGCCGGGGACATTAAACCAAGTGCTTCTTGGGAGGAAACCCAAGTTTCAAAATAATACAGTGTAAGGATGCAAGCTATGGAAGAAATCCCTACACCAGTCACCTTACCTAGAGCATCATCGCCGACTGAACTAGGAGGTGACATTGTCTCGCCTCCCCGGTACATATTATTATTCCCTTGTACTTAATTTGAATACATTTTTTACTTCGAGTATGGGGGTGGGGCACATGTTGGTTTATGTTCGTTGGGTTTTGATAGGTGTAAATTACCTATCTATTTCCAATCCAAACGTTGTTAGCTTTCAAGTATGTTTAGTATATTTTAATATGTTTTTATGTGTTTTTATCTAAATTAGGTGTTTGAGGTGAAAAGGTATGTAAACGAATAAAAAACAATCAAATCGGATCAAGAACGGTGGAAAAATGGTGAAAATATGCAAAGTCGGTATAGGTGTTGTAACTTCAAGGCTATTTGTGACTATGATACAATTCTATTTTGGAAAAACTCAAAATTTTTAAGTTGTATATATTTATCTTAGCTTTCCATTAATTTTTGAATCACCTCAATCGGGGTTCAGACGAAGAAGTTACAGCCAAAATAAGAAAGTGTGTCACCGCCTAGGCAGAAATTACAACGCCTAGGCGGTAAAAGTGCAAAATCAAGCATAAACTCACTGTTGTTCCACCACTTAGGCAGAAATTACAACGCCTAGGCGGTAAAAGTGCAAAATCAAGCATAAACTCACTGTTGTTCCACCACCTAGGCAGAAATTCCACCGCCTAGGCAGTCACCCTACACTTGTAAAGTATTTTTTAGATATTTTAGGATATTTGTTGGCCCTTATCCCTCATCCCCTCTCCATTTTCGGCTAGAACACTTAGGAAAGCCATTTTGGGCATATTTTTTAGTGTTTTGGAGGGAGTGCCCACAATCCGAAGGAGGAGACGTTGAAGAAGGAAGCGATCATTCTATGGTGTAATCTTTACATATAGGCTAAGTCTTTCATTTCTTCTTTTATTTATTTAACTTTGGTAGTTGTGAGCATGTTTAGCTTGTTCTTTATTGTAAATACGATTATGGACGTTAGCTAAATGTGGATTGTTTAGGGATTAACAATATATTTATGAATATGTGATTATTTTGATTTCTGTGTTTCGTTAATGGTTGTTCTTCGACGTTTGATTGTGTTTGCCATGTTTCTATGCATATATGCTTGTTTAGATATATTGAGAATACGGAGTTTGACACTCGGGAGAGGTAACCCCGAATTTGGACTCAAGTTTAAACACAACGTGACGATCTAACGACCTGAGAGGGCGTTAGAAAGTGTGCAATCCATGACGTTGGGGTGAGATGCATGTGATTATGCGTTAGAAAAGGCATTCGAGGGGGACTTTGGCGTCAACGCGAAATCACATATTCGCTCACTTTACACTTGGGAGTGGGAGCGAGCAAGTTTACGATACAGAGATTGTCAAATAGGTTGAACACCGTAAATGTAAGTCAAACGAAGATCGAACACGAATTTAATCCCTAGACAATTCTTTTCCCGAAAACATCTCATTTTATTAGTATAGATTAAATTAGGTTATATTAGTTTAGTAGATATTAATTTTACACATTTTTTTTTTGCCTAGATAAAATTAGGTTATGATAATTGTGGTATTCGATAATGACAACAACCAATCCCTGTGGACACGATACCCCTACTCTCCCAATCTATACTAAAACTTGACCCCGTACACTTGTGAGTGAAAGTAGCGACGTATTCACGCGCTACCAAGTGTTTGGCATCGTTGTCAGGGATGGGTGGGTTTGGTTGTTATTGATATTGTGAGTAAATGACCGAATTTTACTTTAGGCATTTATTTTGTTTATAACATTTTTGTTTGGTAGTTTTTGTTTTTCTTTTCCTGCAGGGTGCTTGAAGATGCTAGATCAACAAGTGCTTTTGCGATTCTTTCAACGGGATTCTGAACCGTTTTATAGTGCTTGGAATCGATACAAGGATTTGCTACTCCAGTTTCCAAATCACGGATTCCCGAGGGAGTGTCAACTACTGAACTTCCTTGATAGGTTACAAGCCGCAACCAGAATGTGGGTTGAAAGAAGAAACGATACCACCTCTTTCGACCAACTAACCGCGGACGAAGCCCATTGGATGTTAGAAGACATGGAGGCCTTTGATTATCAGAGATTTAATTCTACGGCACCATGGATTGACACCCCGGACCAATACGTTGAGTCTTCCCCCGGCCTAGAGGAAATACTCGCTAATTTTATTGGGGAAACTCAAACTTTTTGGAGGGAGACGAATGATCGGCTAAATGAGTATGTGGATCGTCTCGACAACATTAAGATGATTTGCACTGAAATTGATGTGACCGTAACGTCTCTTCAGATGTAAATCGTTAAGCTAATTTGCTTGATTGAGGCCGATTCAAACGTGGTGGAACCCGAAGATTCACAAGCCACATTCAGTGAAAGCCACCATAAGGAGCTGGAGACAAGCGGGAGGAGCTTGGGAGCGTTCAACTATACCTATCCGAATGAGGCGGGTACCCAAGCCTAGATCGACGATTGTGATTCGTCACCATTTGAGATCAAATTAGTGATACCGCCATCGAACTCAGACGATCATATTTACGAGGATCTGATGTGGCTCACTTGTACCTCGCCGCCATTAGCAACATTCTTATGTGCCACCAAGTACATGAGCCCGTGGAGCATCCTGTTTGAAGATCGAGCCGAATTGAGCCTTATCTCGCCAAGCTTGAGGGCGTTGATAACTAATACCCATTTGTAGTGTTATTTGACACGTACTACAGGCGAAAGCCACTCTTTGAGCACTTCAACGTGTCAGGCTGACGACCATAAACCAAGAGCTTCTTGGGAGGCAACCCAAGGAAAAGAATAAGTTAGATCCGTCATAACCGATTTGATTCGGAGGCGAGAGTCTCTCGCCTCCCAGGTACGTGTTCTAAACCCTAGTCTTTATTATAATGCTTTATTATGTCATTGGGATCGCTGACTAGGTTATTATGGGCATTTCCTGGTTAAGTCGGGTGTAATGTGTAGTATGTTTTTACTATATGTTTTATTGTTTCTACGTGTACATGTCTGTTTAGGATAGTTGTTGTGTTATGTGCTGAGTTTTGACGTCATCTGGGCCATTACCCGATGATGAGTATGTTCGTTGGTTGTTTATTGACATCAAGCGTAAAACTCATGCATGTATGTTCTGTGTGCTCAACGTTATGTTTTAGTAATAATTATTATAGATCTTACTTGCACGAGCACGAAAACTCATTATATAACCGTTTAATTGATTTGAAAACGATTATATGTCACCTAAATTCATGACATTAGGGTTTCCAGAACTTGATTTGGGAGAAATTCGAGGCGAAATCCTAGGTGAGGTAGTTCGGAAGATATGATTTAGGAATTCATTTTATCGCTTGAGCTTTTTAAGCTTACCCTGATCTATTATTATCCCTCGTTACCCTGTCGAAACCTAAATACTATTTCAATTATGAACACTTAACAAATACCATTTGACCGATAAATTTTTTTTCCAAACCTACATCGCTAAACTGAAGGCATAATCTAAGAGAATCAAGGCAGTAGATTGCAAATGCTACTTGATGTGAGTGGTTGAGTTTTGGGCGAACTATTAATTGGTTCGGTATTCGAGTACTCACTTGTCATTTTTCGTTTGAATTTCACACACCCTTTCAATTGTAAAAATCAAATAAGTTTGGGGGTGTGTTAGTTGAAAAAAAAAATAGAAAAGAAAAAAAAAATCAAATGTAAATATGGTTTTTATTTTTGTTTCTTTTTGACAAGTGAGTACGTTGTTCTTAATATATGTTCAGGGTTGTTTCAAATTTATCTATGTGGTTTTGAGTGTGAGAGTGTCAAGCGATGTGCTTTGGGTAACGTCAAGTTAACAACGTTAACCCGTTTTCTATTTCAAAATTACCCTTGGCCATTTGTAATCGAACCAAGACCTATTGATATTTTTGAACTTCCAAGCCTACATTAGTTGAGAAGAGATCCCGGGTCAAGCCTATGGATTTCCTATACCTTCGGGTTTTTTCTATCATGCGCTTATATGGTGGATAATCTAATCCGATTAACGGACAGTTATATATTTGAGTTTTAAACACACACACACTTTAGTAGGATCTATAATGACACTTCCTATTATAAACATTGAAATTCTAGAACACTACATGGTGTGTTTTCTGCCTGAACTCGATAGGATTGGGAGCCGATGAGGGATATTTCGTTTGGCCGGTAGATGATACTCAAAACTTGCACATATTTGTTTTTCATGTTTTTTATTTTTAGTTTTAAGTTGTTATATTTTCTTTTATTGCATGGGTGTTTTGCTCGAGAACTAGCAAAATTCTAATTTTGGGGGTATTTGATAGGTGTAAATTACCTATCTATTTCCAATCCGAACATTGTTAGTTTTCGAGTATGTTTAGTACGTTTTAATATGTTTTTATTTGTTTTTGTCTAAATTAGGTGTTTGAGGTAAAAAGGTATGTAAACGGATCAAAAACGATAAAATCGAATCAAGAACGGTGAAAAAATGGTGAAAATGTGCAAAGTCGGTACAAGTGTTGTAACGTCAAGGCTATTGTTGACTACGATGCAATACGATTTTAGAAAAACTCAAAACTTGTAAGTTGTATATATTTCTCTTAGATTTCCATTGGTTTTTGAATCACCTCAATTGAAGTTCGGACGAAGAGGTTACAGCCAAAAAAAGAAAGTGTGTCACCGCCTAGGCGGAAATTCCACTGCTTAGGCGGTAAAAGTGCAGAATCAAGGATAAACTCACTGTTGTTTCACCGCCTAAGCGGTCACCCTATACTTGTAAAGTGTGTTTTTAGATATTTTAGGATATTTGTTGGCCCTTATCCTTCTTCCCCTCTCTATTTTGGGCTAGAACACTTAGGAAAGCCATTTTGGGCATATTTTTAAGTGTTTTGGAGAGAGAGCTCACAATCCGAAGGAGGAGACGTTAAAGAAGGAAGCAATCATTCTACGGTGTAATCTTTGGATATAGGCTAAGTCTTTCATTTCTTCTTTTATTTCTTTAACTTTGGTAGTTGTGAGCATGTTTAGCTTATTCTTTATTGTAAATACGGTTATGGCCGTTAGCTAAACGTGGATTGTTTAGGGATTAATAATATATTTATGAATATGTGATTATTTTGATTTTGGTATTTTGTTAATGGTTGTTCTTCGACATTTGATTGTGTTTTCCATGTTTCTATGCATATATGCTTGTTTAGATATATTGAGAATACGGGGTTTGACACTCAGGAGAGGTAACCCCGAATTCATATTAGGGTTTAAACACAACGTGACGATCTAACGACCGGGGAGGGCGTTAGAAAATGTGCAATCAATGACGTTGGGGTGAGACGCATGTGATTATGTGTTAGAAAAGGTGTTCGAGGGGGACTTCGGCATCAACGCGAAATCACATATTCGCTCTTTTTACACTCGGGAGAGGGCACGAGCAAGTTTACAATACAGATATTGTCAAATAGGTTGAACACCGTAAACGTAAGTCAAACACGATCGAACACGTATTTGTAAACAAAGTTAATCCCTAGACAATTCTTTTCCCAAAAATATCTTATTTTATTAGTATATATTAAATTAGGTTATATTAGTTTAGTTTATATTAATTTTACACATTCTTTTTCGCCTAGATAAAATTAGGTTATGATAATTACGGTATTTGATAATGACAACAACCAATCCCTGTAGACACGATACCCCTACTCTCCCAATCTATACTAAAACTTAACCTCGTACACTTGCGAGTGAAAGTAGCGACGTATTCACTCGCTACCTGGTTTAGGAAAGGCTTGTGTGACTTTTCATTCTATAACTTGTGTTCTTTTGGCCATGTTTTTAGTTTTTGTTTTCTTAGTATGTTTGAATAAAGTGTGAGTTTGTTGAGATGAAATGACTTAAAATCGATGAATAGTTTAGACACGTGATATTCTCTTAAGTCTTTTGAAATTCATTGCATTGAGCTTTCTATGTGCTTGACTCATATATTGAAATTCACTCTTAACTCGTTACACTTAAGCACCATGAATCACGATCACTTAGCCTTTTAAGTACTTAGAGACCATTTATGTGCTTTAGGTAGACTTTGACATCTAGTGAACATTAAAACCCATTTGAGTGAAACTTGAGGAAAAATACTGGGTTATGTGTTGTTAGAGAAATGACTTTAGCATTCTTTTTGAATCGAGCTAACTAGAAAAATTGTTTACCCCTCTTTACCCCCGTTGAGCCTCATTGCCTAATTCTTTTATTACCCACATTTGTGCATCCAACCCACTACATATTTTTTCACTTCCTAAAACCGTCACTAATTGGCATATATGCATGGAGCGTAAGGACTAGAGCAGGCTATGTTTGGAAAGTCGTTTGTGGATTGGGATGCGTGTTTCTTTATTTTATCTATGTTGTTAAAAAAATTAAAAAAAATCATCATTGTAATATTGTGGTGAGTATCCCGTCAGTCCCTCTGTTTTTTCCCTGTAACATTGGGGACAATGTTGATTTTGAGTTTAGGGGTATGGTTCTCACCTAGAAAAAACCCATATTTTTTGGTGTGTTTTGTGAATAATACATTGTGGGATTGATTAAAAGTTAACATTTGATGAAAGAGGGAGTCGGTAAAACGTTTTCTTGGAAATAGTGCAAGATCCATGAGTTGTAATACATGCCTAGGGTGATTTGAGCCTAAAAATGATATTTCCATCTACCTTTTACCCTATCCATACATTACAACTCTCGAAGTCCTTTTGATCTCCAATGACATATATACATACGCAATTAGTGGAGAGTGACACGAAAAATGGGCTTATGGTTATTTTTACATTTACTATCTAGAGATTGTTCATTGTCTCTTTGGTACATAAATAAATCTGAGGCTTGTTTGGTAGGGTGAGAGTGATTGTGCACGCACTAACACGTCTAGAGTCTTGAGTGGGTTGAAATTTATACTTAAAGTTGAAATTCTAGATAATCTCAATGTGTACATTTCCTTTGAGCTTGGAGCATTTTGTACCATCGGATATTCTTGCATGGTCATTGATTCGATATACAACTCACATTCTTATCGTTAGCACTTTTAGTACTTGATTTGTTTTCTTCTATTTTCTTTTATTTTTGCTGGAAGATAAGTAAATGTCTGAGTTTTGGAGTATTTGATAAGTCGTTTATTTACCAACAAATCAAGTACTTTTAGATTCAAATATTTGTGTGTTTTCAAGTATTTTTATTAATTTAATGTATTTTTGTGTTGTTTTATAGGAATATAAATAAATGGGAGAAAAGGTACAAAATGAGTGTAGATGCTATAACTTTAAGGCCAATTTTGGCCATGATACAATCCGAATTTGGCAAAACTCAACATATGGAAGTTGTATATATACATCTTGGATTTTCAAATATTTTTAAATTACCTTAATCGGAATTTGGAAAATACGAATCAAGTGTCGGTGCTGCCCAAAGCGCGCTACAGCGCGCTCCCTTTAGTAGTATTGCCCATAGCGCACCGCAGTGCACAAAAACTTAGCCTGCAGTGCACTCCCATCGGCCTGCATCGTCTAGAAAACCAAAAACCCTAATTTGAAACCCCTATAAATACCACTTTAAGCCTCCATACCCAAGAGAGGTGATTTTAGGAGAGCAACCAATGATTTTGGGTGATTTTGGGTAAGAAAACACCCATGGTGACGATTTGATGCAAAATCAAAGAGGAAAACACCATTGGAGTCACTTAGAATTGAAGATTTGGAGCTCAAACCCACAATAAGCGTTTTCTCTTCCTTTTTTTCTCCCTAATCTTTTGTTTTAAATTTGTATTTCTAATATTGTGTTAAACATACTTACATTTATGAATTTATTGAGAAAAATAGTCATGGATCTATCTATGTTGTGTTTGTAATTTAATCTAGGGCTTGATGTATTCTTGTTTGAACCATGTTTAGACTATTTTATTAATTGTTAGTTTTAATTTCATTTTATTCATCTATTAGGTTTAATGTGTTTGATTCATGTGGCCAATGAATTAGATGAGTTTAGGTTACGAATTTTATACTCAGGAGAGGTTGAATTCATAATTTGGAATTGTGAGTGCATAATATAGGTTGTTGTGAGTCCGGGGAAGAAATCAGCATCTAAGTAATCTAGTTGGGAATTTAGGATTTTGTGAAATCGAGAGGTGATCAAGTTCTAGATTTACCAACTATATTTTTTGTTCAATTGTGTTTGCCTTCTTAATGCTTTCAATTTATGCTCGCATACGGTATTTTGGTTGAATTGAGAACTTGGAATTTGATAATTGGGGGAGGTAATCTTAGGTTTGGACTTAGGTTAAACACAACGTAAACTTTAATAGATCGGGAGATATTTAGAGCTTGTGTAATCTATAAGGTCGGGTTTAACGAATGTTTTTACCTAAATACTATATAGGGATATCAATATTGAAGTGTTTACATATTCTCTCACTTGACGCTCGAGAGAGGTAGTGAGAGAGCAATAGCACTGGGACCTTGATTATTGAATGAACGGAATTAACTAATAATTACTTAATAGGATGACATGGAAATAGCGAGAAGAAATCAAGCCCCTATAACATTTGTGCATAAAAAATCCATATTTTATTTTGTTTTTGTATTTATATTTATTTTAGTTATTTTAGTTTTAAAAACCCAAAATTTGATTGCCTAAATAAAGTTAGGATATAATAATCGCGGTACTTAACGACAATTTAAACCAATCCCTGTGGATACGACACCCCTTACTCTTCTTATACTATTAAAACTTAACCCGTACACTTGCAGTCTCGTAGCGACAAATAAATTTTGCTACCAACAATGCTCGATATGGGCACATCATAAAAACATGTTAATATACTTTAACTAAATGTGATTCTCAGAAGCACCATGCAATGTTTTTAAGACAACAAGTAAACATATCACTTAATATAGGCCTTAGAAACCACTACCAACTTACCTAATTAGAAAGTCGGACACCTTCCTCTCTAATAAATTTAATAAATTTAAACAGCGAAGGGTTAGGAGTACCTCTAACATCCTTGGTGACGACTTTGTTTGTTACCTCATTATTATTGTCAACGTCATTCCTATTATCCTTTGAAACAACTTATTGAGTTGGCTTGTCATTGCTGGGGGGTAACCAGTTGATTTATCTCAACAACATCTTTGTCCATCTTGGACACTACTGGTTGATTTATTTTATTGTGATCTGTAATAATTATGTAAACCAGTTTCTACTATTTTTTAGGTTGCATTCTTTCCTAATGATAATTATTTCACGAAACTTGTGGTATTTTGATAGTATTTGTTTTATGCCTTTGTATGTTTTGATTCATCCTTGTTGGTGCATTGAATCTGGAATCTTTTCTCGGTATGTAATATTCATTGTACATTCTTGATTGAGAGAATCTACCATTTGTATCTGCATAAAAAATTTATTTCTTTAGTTTCTAGTTATTTCTGGATCCAACCGAGTGACCATGCAACAAATAACATATTTTCTTAAAATGAATATGCTTCCCACAATAATAACATCTAGCATTGTTAGCACATTCCCGAGGATAATCATTATTCCATACGGGAGCACGATATTGATGGTGATATTGAGGAGCTGCTTTAGCAACTATTGATTTTTCAACAAGTTTAGCTCTCTCAATATCCTTAAATTTATCTATTGATTCGTTAAGCTCTTTTTGAGTCGTTTCAAGTGATCGCTCCAACGAACTAACGTTTACCTTGGACCAAAATTCTTCTTATGCATAAATTCAAGATCATTCTTAAGAATTGGACAATCTTTTTCAATAGAATAAATTTTCAAATGAGCTCTATTAAACTTACACCTTGTATTATCTAACTCAATGTTCAAGGCCTCATTTAAAGTTTCAAGATTTCAAAATTTCATTCTCGTCTTTAATAGAATCTATTTTTTCAAGCAACTTACCAATTTCAAATAAAACATTTAAAAATTCAGGAGTTTCAAAATGCTTGTCTAAATTCTTCTTCTTAAGAAATTTAGTGGTACTAAACTTTTTATTTGCAAGAATCGCAATCTTTTGTCTGAGTTTCAAATTCTTTTTTCTAAAAATATAAGTAAGGTAAATCAACATCTCATAGCCTTATCTGCAGCCTCATTATCACAATTTTTATCATTCTCACCAGCGGAACCCTAATTATTAGAGTAAGTAAGAGATTCACTAATAACATCAAGACATGAAAAACATTCACATATAATATTATTATTAGTGCAATCCATGTGATCGTGTTTAGTTAGGATGTTAAGCCTAATCAAGCTAAAACTAGCTCTGATGCTAATTGTTGACCCAAAGAGCTACCCAAGATGGGAGACAAATTCGGTAGTTACTAAAATTTAAATAATTAATTCCTTTAAATACAAATAATCAATTTCTCTAAATCGATTATTATCTCCATACGTAGTGGAAATGTGTTTACTTCTAAATGCATTACCAAACACAATATATGAAATAATTAATGTAACATACAACGATATTTCTTGGTTCGGTAAACTACTCTTACCTACATCCAGTCCCCCGAGCTCCATGGAGATTCGAAATCCACTAAACCCTAATTTATTTACCAGGTAGGAACTAAACCCCTTACAATCTCGATTCATTTTACAGGCTCAGAATCATCCTTTACAATTATTATTTTCACAGGATCAGAAAGAACCCTATCTTTTTATCAGGTTCAAGACTAAACAAATTCTATTACAGGAAGAATCAAAACATAATCTTTTTAACAGGTTAAAGATCACACCTACCACTCCACTCCCTCACACTTTTACATTGATCATTTTCTCAGGTTTAGGAATAACCTTTATAATCATTCAATTCTATTACAGGGAGAATCAAAACCTAATTTCTTTCAAGAGAAAAGAATAACCTAATTTTTTTGCAGGACAAATATCAAATCCTATTTTTTTTTCACAAGAAAATGATCGAAACCTAGCTACCTAACTAGACAATCAAACCCTAATTTTCACAGGAAAAAAATCGAAACCTAGCTATCCTAAATAGACACCGTCCCAAATGTGTCAAATCCACTCAAACTCAAACTCACAAATACAAATATATATATATGAGTTTCTTCCTACAAGGAGCTTCTACCATATCGATACAAATATACTCGATTAATGTCTTAAATAATTACTATGTGATAAATACAATGTGAGGCAAAAAAATATCTGATTAATAAATAAAGTGGGTAGCACAAATTTAACACGTAATTAGATAATTAGGCAAAATTTGTTTAAAAAAGATTTTCAGCCTTTTAACTTTAAAACGATTTTGTAGCAATCCTAAACCAAGCAATCAATATAAATATAACTTTAAAGCAAATAATAAAATTTGAAAAGATCTCATTGGGAAATAACCAAAGACAGTGATGGAATACCAATTAGAACCCAAATTGGTGATACAAAACAACAAGCCCTTTAAATTAAGAACTTATAGCAAATCATTCGTAAAAATATCAGCATAAATCTTACTCTTATAAAAGTTCAAACTGATGTTCATGATGTACCGAACTTAATTCCCGTAGGTTTATATTAATACATAAATAACTAGCCCTCCAACAGCTAGTTTTTCAATGATATGCCATAAAATAATATTTTAATACCCCATATATCATTACCATTCATTTCAAGTGTATTTCACTTAAAAATAACTTTCAATTCTCTCATTTAAGTCTATAACTATTCTCATTTTAAAACCACAGAAATCAGAAGTATTAAATCATTTAAATTTGGACCATATCAATAGGGATCACATAATAGGTTGTTAATATCTCAATTATATTAAAATCCCTCAAATCTTTCTCTTAGAATCATAAAAAAACGGATAGTTTTTTCCCAATAGACCAAATCAGCCAAAATCCCAATTGAATCAATCGGTTGACTGAATCCTACCAGTCAATTGATTGACCTGTGCCTATTTCCAAATAGTCGTTGGCATAATACCAATTGGTTGACCGACTACACCCAATCGGTTGATCAATTGGATTAGTGTTTTCTATTTTTCCACCATTTCATCTACATACTCAAACAGTTGACTGACCCTCTTCATTCAGTTGACAAATTGGATCAATGTGCTCACTTCCTAATGAGTGGTTTATTTACCAACAAATCAAGTTCTATTAGATTCAAATATTTGTGAGTTTTCAAGCATTTTTGTTAGTTTAATATATTTTTGTATTGTTTTGTGGAAATATAAATAAATGAGAGAAAATATGAAAATATGGCAATTTGATCAGAAAATTTAGGTTTTGGTCAGAACGTTGGGACTACAGTGTAAAAAAGGTGCTGCAACAACGCCTTTTGGCGCTACAGTGCCAAATAAATGGAGCTGGAGCACAAGTTCAATTAGCGCCGCTCGACAAACTTCAACCCCATTTTTTACCACGATGTAGTTTTAAAAAAACTCAAAACATAAAAGTTGTAAATATTTTTCTTATCTTTCCAAATCATTTTGAATCACTGCAATCAAAGTTTGAACGAGAAAGTTATAGTCAAATTTAAGAAGGTTCACGCTGCAGCAAGAAAGACCCGTGCTGCAGCGCGAAAACTAGCGTTGCAGCGCTAATTCGCAGATCTAAACCCGAATGTTGAGCCTATATCTTCCACCTTAATCCCCAAACACAAGTGGTGGTGAGATTTGCTAGAAAAACACAAAGAGAGGCTTTATTTTGGAGAGAAAATAACTACTAGAGGCCTAAGAGGCTAGATAGGGAGATTGGAGTGAAGATCATCGAAGATTTGAAAACTTGAACCTCATCTCTACAAAGAGTTTTCTCTTTCCTTCTCTTACCCTAATCTTTTTATTGTTTTTTGTATTTTTGGGTATTGTGTTGAACATATTTGCATCTATGAATTTCTTGAAAAGATTAGTCATGGATTCCTCTATGTTGTGTTAAAATTCATATTTAGAACTTGATATAGTCTCGTTTGAATCATGTTTTGAATATTTTTTTAATTGTTAGTTTTAATTTCATTTTATGCCTCTCTATATTTAATGCGTTTGATTTATGTGGTTGATGAATTAGATGATTTTAGGTTGTGAATTTCATGTTCAAGAAAGATTGAGTTTGTGACCATAGTTAAGAGTGCATAGTTTTTGGTTGTTGTGAGACCTGGAAGAGATCAACACCTAAAATTTCTACTCAATTATGTTTGTCTTCTTAATGGTCCCAATTTATGCTCCTATATGATATTTTGGTTGATTTGAGAACTTAGGATTTGATACTCGGGAGAGGTAACCTCGGGTTGAAAATATTAATGAGCTAACCTCGGATGAAGCATGTTTGTCATTGGAAGACATGGCCAATTTTGACTATCAGAGTTGGAATTATTCAACAAGTTACCAAAACTTGTGGGATAGTTCCAACATTTCGGCGTCGTGGTTTGACACCCCACACCAACTTGAGGAGTCTCCTCCCAACCTAGAAGACATGTTCAATGCATTCATGATAGAAACTCAAAACATCATGAGGGAAATGAGAGGCACACAAGCCTCATTCATATATAAAAACGACCATAAGGAACCGAATACAAGGGAGAGGACATTGGAGCTATCTTATAAAGATGATTCAAAAGAGGAAGAGACTCAATAATTGTTCGTTGATGATAAATCACAAGATGATTTTGAGTCCTCGCCTCTTGGAATCTAATTGGTGTTTCCACCGCCGATCATTGAAAGCCACCGTGAGAAATCACGCATAAGTAGAAGGAACTTGGGTTTGTTTGATGATGATGATTTTAATGAGCATGAGACCTAAGAGTTGATCGATGATGAAGAATCATAGGACAACATTTGTGATTATTCACCTTTTGAGATCCTTGTTGTGATACCAACACCGATCAAAGATGAATACTTCTATGAGAATCTGATGTGGCTCACTTGTACCCCACCACTTCCAACTCCGTTCATTCATGCCCACCAAGCACATATACCAGAGCCGAGTTAATTTGAGAGTACGTGCCAATCATTACCACATCTAGCCAAGTTTGAGGGCGTTCAAAACAAAGACACATTTGTTATGTTGTATGACACATACTATGGGAAGAAGCCGCTCTTTGAAGAGCAGTTATCCATTGGAAAGACGAGGATGTTAAACCAAGTTCTTCTTAGGAGGCAACCCAAGTTTTCAAATAATTGAGCCTAAGGATGTGAGCTATAGAAGAAAGCCCCACACTAGGAGGCGAGATTGTCTCGCCTCCTCGGTACATGTTCTTATTCCCTTGTGAATACTTTGAATACATGTTTGACTTTTAGGAAATGCTTGTGTGTGTGACTTTTCGTCCTACAACTTGTGTTCTTTTAACCATGTTTTTTTTTTTTAAGTTTGTTTAAATAAATTGTGAGTTCTGTTGAGATGAAATGACTTAAAATCGATGATGAGTATAAACACTTGATGTTGTCTTAGGTATTTTGAAATGTATTTCATTGAGATTTTTGTGTGCTTGACTTGTATTGATTGAAGCTCACTTTTGACTCTTTACATTGAGTACCATAAATCATGATCACTTGGCCTTTTGAGTACTTGGAGAACATTTATGTGCTTTAGGTAGGTTTTGACATCTCATGAACACTAGAAACCATTTGAGTGAAATTTGAGGTGAAATATTAGGTTATGTGTTGTTGGAGAGATGATTTATGCATTCTTTGGATCATTTGGGCCTTTGAAGTTAATCCTTGAAAATTGTTTATCATTTGTTACTCCCGTTGAGCCTTATTGCCTAATTCTTTCATTACTCACATTTGTGCATCCAACCCACTACATGTCTTTCTACTTCCTAAACCCATCACTAATTGGCATGTTTGTATGGATTCATTGAGCGTAAGGACTAGGTGGGTTGTGTTTGGAAAGTCAATGGTGGAATAGGTGGTGTCTTTCTTTTTGTTTTTAAGTTGTTTATGTTGTCTAAAAAAATGGCAATTGGGTGATGAGTTGAGTCACTTCCTTGTATTGTCCTGCAATATTGAGAACAATGTTCATTTTGAGTTTAGAGTTGTGGTTTCTATTTCTTACCTATTTGTTATTTTTGTAAAAAAAAAAAAATGTGTGTGTTTTAGTTTGTTTTGTGAATAATACCTTGTGGGATCGACTGAAAGAAGATATTTGATGAAAGAGAGAGCTGGTGAATTTTTTTTTTTTCTTGGAAATCTTGCAAGATCCATGAGTTGTGATACATGTCTAGGGTAATTTGAGCCTAAAAATGACATTTTCACCTACCTTTTACCTTAACCATATATTACAACCCTCAAAATCCTTTCGATCTCCAATGACATATGTACCTACACAATTAGTGGAGAGTGACACGAAAAATGGGCTTATGGTTGTTTTTAACTTCACAATCTAGAGATCATTCATTGTCTCCTTAGCACATAAATTTTTTCAAGACTCGTTTGGTTGGGTAAGAGTAATTGTGCACACACTTACATATCGAAAGTCTTGAGTGAATGATATTGATGCTTGATGTTGAAATTCTAGAAAGTCTCAATGGTTACATTTCTTTTGAGCTTGGAGTATTTTGTGCCTTCGGAGATTCTTGCAAGGTTGTTGATTCGATATGAAATTTACACTTTTATCGTTGGCATCTTAGCACTTGATTTGTATTTTCTATTATATTTTCTTTCTCTTGAGGACAAACAAATGTTTGAGTTTGGGGATATTTGATGAGTGGTTTATTTACCAATAAATCAAATACTTTTAGATTCAAATATTTGTGGGTTTTCAAGAATTTTTGTTAGTTTAATATATTATTGTGTTGTATTGTAGGAATATAAATAAATGGGAAAAAATCAGAAAACATGGTAATTTGACCAGAAATTCCGAATTTTGGTCAGAACGTTGGGGCTGCAGTGCGAAAATAGGGCTACAGTGCGGAAGCAAAAGGAAAAACTGAAGCAAACTAAATAGAGAGTTGGAATTGCAGTGCCAAATAAATGGCGTTGTAGTACGAAACAACATCTTTTGGCACTGGAGCGCGAGTTCAATTCGCACTGCAGAGCCGCTCAACAAACTTCAAAATCGTTTTTTACCACGATACAGTTTTGAAAACACTCAAAACATAAAAATTGTAGATATTTTTCTTATCTTCCCAAATCATTTTTAATCACCACAATCAAAGTTCGGACAAGAAAGTTATGGTCAAATTTCAGAAGGTTCGCATAACAGCAGGAAAGACCCGCGCTACAGCGCGAAAACTCATGTTGCAGCGCCAATTCGCGGATATAAACCCTAATGTTGAGCCTATATCTTCCACCTTAAGCCCTAAACACAAGTGGTGGCGAGATTTTGGAGAAAAATGCAAATGAAGGCTAGATTTTGGAGAGAAAATCACTATTAGAGGCCTAAAATGCTAGAGATGGAGCTTGGAGTGAAGATCATTGAAGATTTGAAGACTTGAAGCTCATCTCCACAAAGAGTTTTCTCTTCCCTTCTCTCACCCTAATCTTTTCATTGATTTTGGTATTTGTGGATATTGTGTTGAACATGTTTGCATCTACGGATTTCATGAAAAGATTAGTCATTGATTCTTCTATGTTGTGTTAAAATTCATATCTAGGGCTTGATGTAGTCTTTTTAAACCATGTGTTGAATATTTTTTTTAATTTTTAGTTTTAATTCAATTTTATTTCTCTCTATGTTTAATACGTTTGATTCATGGGGCCGATGAATTAGATTATTTTAGGTTGTGAATTTCATGCTCGAGAGGGATTGAGTTTGTGACCGGAGTTGAGAGTGCATAGTTTTAGATTGTTGTGAGACCGGGAGGAGATCAACACCTAGAATTTCTATTCAATTGAGTTTGCCTTCTTAATGCTTCAAATTTATGCTCCTATATGGTATCTTGGTTGATTTTAGAACTTGGGATTTGACACTCGAGAGAGATAATCTCAAGTTTAGACTTAGGTTAAGCAAAACGTGAGTTTTAATAGATTGAGAGATTATTAAAGCTTGGGTAATCAATAAGGTTGGGGTGTAATAAATGTTCTAACTTAAATACTGGATAGGGATATCAGTATTGAAGTGTTTGTATATTCTCTCACTTGGTACTCAGGAGAGGTGGTGAGGGAGCATGAGTAACTTGATTATTGAATTAATGAAATTGACTAATAATTTCTTAATAGGATGACATAGGAATAACAAAATGAAATCAAGCCCCTAGAATAATTGTGCATAGGAAATCCATATTTTATTTTACTTTTGATTTTATATTTGTTTTAGTTTTATTTTTGTAAACACTAAATTTGGTTGCCTAGATAAAGTGTGGTTACAATAATCGTGGAACTTAGCAATTATTTAAACCAATCATTGTGGATACTTTACTCTACGCTCCCTATACGATTAAAACTTGACCCGTACACTTGCAGTGTGTAGCAACAAAATAAATCGTTACCACTTCCTTACCAATTTCAGTTACTGCTTCAAACGATTAACCAACCATCTTTATTTAGTTAACCGACTGGATCCGTAGCACCTCATTTTAACTCTAAAATTCACTATTTTATTCAGTTGACCGATTGCTTTTCTCAGTTGACCAAATTAACCCAAAAAACTCAACTTTTTATACTTTAAAAATTATTTTTCAATTAAGTCAATTATGAAATTCATTTCACATATGGAGCATATATAATATATTATTTTAGAATCTTAAACTTATCACTTCTTATCATGACACATACGAAATTAACTCATTTTAATTGTCGTGTGTGATCTTAATTTGGATAGCATTAAGAGTATATAAGTGAAGAATTATTTTCACCTATTTTTCTTCAAAGTCTTCAAAACTCTTAACATGTTTATTACGTCCATCTTGCACACTTTATCTTTTGTTCATCAAGTCTTCTTCATAATCACATGTATGAAACTATAAATCTAAAATACTCAATAAAACCATTAGTTCCACCAAAAACATTCATACGTAATTGTTCATCAAAACCTTGGATTCAACACTTACTCTTTTTTTATACGAGTCTCCAACTTCTGTGACAGATGGGTGCAAAGTCCCCATTCTGTGTAAGTGTACTAAGAAATCTAACTAGTGCTTTGTAATTTTCACCAACTGGTCGTCCCAATTCATTGAGCTTATAGTTAATCCCTTTTTTTCTCATGTAAGTTCCACGCATTAGTTTCATGTGGTAAGTTGATTTTCAGAAGAAGATATAATACATTTAACAATAATATAATTTACCATGTTCAAGATAATAAAATTAAAAGTTCAGCAAATGTTCTATAGATTATTTAAAATATAGAGAAGCGAATTTACCATTTTCAGAGTTATTCAAACTCTCATCATCTGATGTTGGCAATGAGTCATTTGGGATATCATTAACATGTCATCTACTTTCATCTTCATAGCGCTCCATATTTAAATATGTTTCTATATCAAGAACAAGAAGAAATATGACAACAGTTTAATATAAAATGTAACATTAATAGAGTTTAAGTTGGGAAATCAATTTTTATACCTGGAATTAGAATCAAAACTAAAAAGGAAAAAATAGTTTTTACATACCTCAAATCTTCAGACTTCGTAATAAATTGAATAAAGTGAAATATGCTCAAAACAAACAGGATTAATAGGGTAAAACCTAAAATTTATTAAAAGGACTTGGGACTCTTCTCTAAGTCAAAACTAAAACAAATTAATGTACTAATTTATATATATATATATATATATATATATATATATATATATATATATATATTCTAGGAAAGAATTAGACATCATGTCATATTCAGTCGAATCATCTTCAGAATCATCTATAAAAGGATTTCTATCTCAGAGTCAATCATATATTCTATGGCCCATCTCAATACATTACTATCATCCCCTATATCACTCATAGCTTCATTGTTGTATGCTTCAATTTGTCAAATAGGGTCCATCTCCTTATCAAGTTGTTCATCGCCCATATCAAGCAAATCACTAGGAGTTGTCTTTATTAAAATGTGCCAGTATTTATCCAATGGGTCTTGCATGTGGAATTCTTATTGAACTTGTGATGCTAAAGTGAACGGTCCATCTCTCAGTCAATCATCGTACCCTAATAACTTATAGAGATTCACAAAAATAAACCCAAGTTTGTCCTATTTTATTCCTCTACCCTAGAGAACGTCAACCCAATTACACTTAAACAGTACCACTTTTAATTCCTCATATTAGTTCAACTCAATGATGTTTTTTTGCTACCACGTAATAAGTGGCATCTCCATTCACAGGATTAATATCTCTTGCACTTGCAAAACTAAGCATCTTAGTAGTTAAAACAACGCCACTATTTTGAGTTATTCTCTTTTTTTCCCTATCTCTCATGTGGAATATAAACCCATTTACAAGAATCCATTTGTACTTCATAGCCATATTAAGTGGATGACGAGAAAGCCATTTAATTTCTTTACTTATTTGATCATTTCTCTCCCAGTCCAACATAGGAACCTACTCATATAAAATACTTTAAAACTAATAAATTTACAAATATTAAAATTATGTAGGGAAGTGTAAATCATTGCAAATTTAATACGTACGTGAGATTTAGAACAATCATGAAAACTTTCATTTCGAATCCGCTCATTTCTCTTTCTCGTAGTCTTGAATTTTGATTATTTCTCTTAATAACCATATGGTGTTCCCTGCATAAGCAATTTTCTCATAACTTATTTGCGAAGCATAAACTAATCTAATTATTGAAATATTACTTACTCAAGAAATGGGGCAACAAGATCAAAGTTGAAAAGCACATATCTATATGCTTGTTTCTTCGTTATCGCATCCAATACAAGTATTTCTAACTTTCCTAATGGTCGACCTACTTGCGAAAAATAGATTGCACTTATTTCATTTCACTATCATTTTCTTCATCATTTCTTATAGTTTGACTTAATTTTGACTCCACAGCATTGAAATATCTTGAACAACAAATCAAACATTTTTCTACCAAATACCTTTCCGCAATAGAGCCCTTCAGATAAGCCCTATTCTGCACATATGATTTTAGGGTAAAAGAAACCTGGAGATCCACAAAAATTCATTGCATATTAGATATTAAAATATTAAATATAATGAAAAAAAAAAAAAAAAACTAAAACAATGTAACTTTATTTAACATATCTCTCAACTCCATACATCTATCCATAATGTACAGGTCCAACAACTTTTGCCTCTAATGGTAAATTAACAGCCAAATGAACTATTACATCAAAAAAAAGATAGGGAAAAAATACTTTCCCAATTTTATAAAATCAATTCAATCTTGTGTTCTAGATGTTCCATCTTGGGTACTCTTATCATTTACAACATAATATTTTGAAAAAATCATAAAATTCTATCAAAACAGAACTCACTTCTTTTGGTAGCGCTCTACACAAAGTTAGAGAAAGTAGTTATTCCATCAAAATATGATTGTCATGACTCTTAAGCCCAACTATTTTATGTTGTTTGTTTTGTACACATATTGATATATTTTTCGAATATCCATCTGGAACCTTGACATTTTTCAACACTTTACAGAATGTATCTTTCTCACTTGGTGTTATCGAGAAACAAGCAGGCGGCAATTAAATTTTATTTCCTCTTTGTTATGGCAAAGATCATCTCTAATTTTCATATCCACTATGTTAAGACGAGCCTTTATATCATCCTTTGTTTTTCCTTCAATATTGAGAAGCGTCCCCAAGATCTTATCACATATGTTATTCTCTATAACCATCACATCCAAATTATGACACAATAAGTTATTCTTCCACTATGGTAATTCAAAAAATATACTTGTTTTTTCCCAATTGTAAGGTGGACTCCTATCTGTGTTTGTTTCGATCTCTCCTCTTTTCTTTTTACTTTTCTTTGGAATAAAATGTATTTTTCCAAGAGTATAAACAAAATCCTACAAGTGAGCTAATATCTCGGACCCACATGGAGGAACAAGAGCTAAACTTTGTTCATGTTTTCCATCAAAATACCTCGTCATATCTATACTTATGCTTGATTGTTGATCCCCAGGTTTTGATGAACAATTAATTGTTGATGTTTTTTGTGGAACTAATGTATTTGTTGAGTGTTTCGGAAAAGCGTTCCATATAAGTTGTTTAAAGTTGAAGACATCATGAAGAAAATGTAAAGGGTGCAAAGATTGACACAATGAAGAATTGAAGAGTGTTGAAGGCCTTGAAGAAATTATGTGAAAACAACTCTATAATAATATACTCTTAATGCAACCTGAATTAGGATCACACACGACACTTTAAATGAGTTATATTTTATGTGTGTTTTGATATTGAAATGATAGAATTTAGGATCCTAATTAAATATTTGATATGTGCTCCTTATGTGAATTGCAAATAATAATTGACCTCTTAGAAAATAAAGTTTAAAATATAAAAAGTTGAATTTTAGGGACAATTCAGTCAATCGAGAAAAGCAATCGATTAATTGAACCAAACAATGTGTTTTGGAGTAGAATTGGTGAAGAAAATGACCAACCTGAACCAATCAATCAACTGATTGGGAAAAATCAGTCAACTGATTGAGTCAGTGAGTTTATAAAAGTAGAAACAATGAGTTTAGGAAAGTAGAGATGGACCACCATAAAGCAAACGGTCAACCGAATGGAGGAATTCGATTAACCAACTAGGCTTAAGATTTTGGCAGGGTGAAGCTCTATAGCATTTGGTCAACCGAATGGGTATTTTTTGGTCAACTAATTGGATTTTGGATTTAGCATAGTTTTGATGCTGTTTTGATTGGTCAACCAAATTGGGCATTTCAATCAACTGATTGGTGTTTAAGGTTTGACTTGGTTTCGGTGCTCATTCATTCAGTCAACCGACAGTTTTGGTTATAATTTCGAGGGACTTGATCTCTTGGTAAAAAACTATCTATTTTTTATGATTCCAAGGGAAAGATTTGGGGGATTTAAACTTATTAAAGATATGGTACATCTATTTGTTTGTCCCTATTGGTTTGGTCCACAAAATTTATGATTCTCTTAATTTAAGTAGATAATTACTTCTTATCTTTGTGATTGTAAATTGAGAAATATCTCATGGAATTATTTAAGACATTTAGAAAATTATTTTAATGTGAAATACCCCTAAAATGGAAGATTATATTATATGGGGTCTAAGAGTGCCTTTTAGCGGCATATTTTTAAAAAGTAGCCATTGGAGGGCTTGTTATCAGTCTATAAATATACACCTGCGGGATTGACAGTAATCACATCAAGAACATCGGTTCAAAGATTTTCTGAGAGATATATTTTCGCTGAGATTTTCGCGGGAAATTCATTCTAAGTTTTTTATCTAAAGCGGTGTTGATTTGGCATCACCGACTTATGCTATATTGCAATTCTATTTCAATCTTCGGTGTTTTCCCAATAAGACCTTTCCAAGTTATTGTTCTTTATTTTGATTTCATATTATTATTGATTGTTTGGGTATAAGATTTTTAGAAAATCGTTTTCAAACATAAAATCCTGAAAAATCTTTTTAAAATGATTTTGTTTGATTATTTGATTACGTGCTCTAAACTGTGTTACCCATGTTGTTTACATAATCAGATATTGTTTGTCTCACACTGTATCTATCATATAGTAATTTTTAGGACATTAATTGAGTATATCTGTATTGAGCTGGTAGAAGCGCCTTGTGGGAAGAAACTTATTTTTATTTTTATTTTATTTGTGAGTTTGAGCGGATTTGACACAGTTGGGATGGTGTCTAAACAGGGTAGCTAGGTTTTGATCTTTTTCTTGTGAAAACAATTAAGATTAGATCTTTGTCCTGGTAAAAAGATTAGGTTATTCTTTTCCCTTGAAAAGAACTAGGTTTTGGTTCTCTCAGTAATTTAATTGTGATTTTTGAGTGAATTGTAAAAGTTCAATCCTTACCTGTGAAAATGAAACTTGAGAGAGTAGTAAGGTTAGTCTTTAGATTGGTAAAAAGATTAGGTTGTGATTCTTCTTGTAATAAAATTATATTAGTCTTAAGCCTAGTAAAAAGATAAGGTTCTTCCTAAGCCTGGGAAAAGGGTATTTGTAAAAGTATTTCTTGAGCCTGGAAAAAGTATAATTATAAAGGTTGATTCTGAACCTGGGAAAAAAATTGTGAGTGTAAAGGTTTGGTTCCTACCTAGTAAAGGAATCAGGGGTTTAGAGGTTGCGAATCTCCTTTGAGCTCGGTGGACTAGATTAGGCATGGCTAGCTTGCTGAAATATATCTTGGTGTACTGCATTCTTTTTGTTGATCCCAAAATTTTGATGGACAATTAAGTGTTGATATTTTTTGTGGAACTAATGATTTTATTGAGTGTTTCTGTTTAAAGAGTTCCAATCAGGATAACATCATGAAGAAATTGTGAAGTATACAGAGACAGACATTAAGAGATTGAAGATTCTGAAGAATCTAGGTGAAAACAACTCAAATTCATTTTTACTCTTAATGTATCCCAATTAGGATCACACATGACACAAATTAGGTGATTGATATTTATGTGAGTTTATAATAGGATCCTAATTAAGTTCAATTATTTGCTCCAATGTAAAATTGAAAAAGAAAAATTAACCTAAGTAAGATTAGTGTTTAAGATTGATTAATAGTGTCTATTTAGTTAACCGAGAAAAAAATCGGTTAAAGGGTCGAAAACATTGAAGTTTTGGAGTTAAAATAATTTGAGAAAATGAGTTCCAACAATGATTGGTCAACCGACCATAAAGGATCAGTCAACCAATGGGCAAGGGCTGGAGAATTGGAAAGTCTCTGAATCGATCGATCAACTGATCAAGGAAGATCGGTCAACCAATGGTCGATAGCTGAACTCTCGATATTGATCGGTCAACTAACCGTTGCTGACTAGTCAACTGACCAAGGTCAAAATTTGGCCTATGTTCGCATTCTATATCGATCGATCAACCGACCCGTGCAGATCGATCAACTAACCTTTGATTAAGAATTTCCTTAGGCTACAACCTGAAATGATCGGTCGACTGATGGCCTATGATCGGTCAAACGACTGTATTGTTTCAAATTTTGAGGAATTCAAGGAACTATTCAAAAACTAGTTGTTAACTAGCCATTTTTGGGATATCTGAGTGAGATATTGTAGGGATTTGGATATATTAATGATGTAATACACTTATTTTAATATCCCTATAGATATGGTACACATTTTTTAAGTGTTACTCAATTAAGTAAATTTAATACTTCTTATCTAATTGATTTGTGATTGAGAATTAATTTGGGGACTTAATAGAATATTTTAAAATCCATATTTATGTGAATTGGACCAGAATTAAATGATATTGATATATAGAGTCTATATGTGCATTTACTTAGCATATCATAAGGGAACTAACCGTTAGAGGGCTTGTTTCAAATCAGCTTAAATAGACCAGCGTTTTTTACATATCAATATGATATATCTATCAAGAACTTTCAATTCGTGAGATTTCTAAGAGTGATTATTCTGAGATTATGTCGAGAGATCAATTGTGAGTTCAATTATTTGAGAAGTTCTTGAGTTAAAGCGCTAAGTGTTTTAGAGTCACTGATCAAAACTGTCGAGCGATTCAATTTTTATTCTTTCGGTAGTATCCTAGTGAGATATTTTCAAGTTTTTCTTCTTAATTGTGAAGTTAAATTATTATTGATTGCTTGGTTGAAAGATCTTTTGTGAAATCATTTTTGAACTTCAAAGGCATAAAAAATTCTTTTACAACGATTTTTATTATAATTTGATTACGTGCTCAATTTTATTCTACCCACACTTAATATAATCAGCTATTGTATTCCTCACGTAAATTCTATCACTAGTAATTATCGGGACATTAACTGAGTTTAAATCGATTTGAGGTGGTAGAAGCTCCGAGCGGGAAGAAACTTATCAAATTTTGTAATTGGTGAGGTTGTGCGGATTAGATATTGTTGGAAGTATCGAGTCAAGGTTAGCAAAGGTTTCAATCTTTTCCAATAAAGAGATTGAGGTTTAATCTTTACCTAAGGTACCAAAAGATTAGGTTATTCTTTTCCCTTGAAAAACATTAGGCGTGATTCTTCCTGATTAGAATTAAAATTGTGTAAATTGTAACTATTCCATCCTTACTGGTGAAAAGGATACTTGGAGTATTTTTGGTTCAGGTTTGATTCTTTTCCTAAGGTATAAAAGAATTAGGTTAGTCTTTAGCCTGTTAAAAAGATAGAGGTTATTCCTTAGCCTATGAAAAAAAAATTGCAAAGGTTCCTTCTGAGCCTATAAAAGAATTATTGTATAAAGGCTTAGTTCCTACCTGTTAAAGGAATCTAATGGTTTAGTGGGTGCGAATCTCCGTAGGGCTCATAAGACTTGATTAGGCAAGATTAACTTGGTGAACTAGGATATATCGTGGTGTATTGCATTGTTGATTTTCTTTATTTCTTATTGTTCGTGTGTGCACCTAGATTGATACACGTATCCATTGCTATATAAAGATAATAATTAATTTAGGATTAAATTAATTGTTTGAATATTTAAATGTTGAAATCTAAGAATTTACTTTAATTTTTATAATTATCCAATTCACCCCCCTCTTGGGTAGATAACTAGGCCAACACTTTATTTTCATTATATTGTGTTTGAGTGTGTACTTATAAATAATCACTTATTCGTTGCATAACGAATATAATAATTAATTTAGGAAAATTAAGTATTTGGTAATTAAGTATTAAAATATTTATTTGTTTAAATTTTGTAACTACCTAATTCACCATCTTCTTGGATAGCTCTTTGGGCTGACAATTAAACCAGAGCTGGTTTTAGCTTGATTAGGCTTAACATCCTAGCTAAACCGATCACGTGGCACACACCATGGACAATGTTTTTTAGGTATCCTCTCTTGAAGGTGATAGATCCGTATATGATAATGTTAATTATGATATTTTTGAAATTAGTGGTAGTGATGGAGATGATGCAAATGAAAATGTCTATATTGTCATGAAAAAATTACTTTTTCTCACACTTCTTTTTGCTAAAGAAATCTTGAGTTTGAAAAGAAAAATTGTTTTTGTTGAAAATAGAGGAAAAGTGTTTGAAAATCTACAATACATCTGGATGACTATTGTGGTACAAAAGAGTTTTCAAATATTGTTTTTTAAATAAATAATTTGATCTCTAAAGTAGATTTTCTTGAAACTGAAACAAAAAATTTGAAAAATGATTTTGATGTGGTTTTCAGGCAAATGTCAAATCTTGAATTAAATATCAATTTACTTAAGAAAAATTTTGCAAAATCAAAATCCAACCTCACGCCTATTTTAAGTGATTCTGAGAATGTTTCTTTATCCTTCAAAATAATCTCTAAAAGTAGATATTTTTCATCGTCTTATCCTTCATCACAAGCCAATAATTATAATGTCGTTATTGTTAGAAATTATTTAATCTTTACTTCTCGTGCTATCTATAATAATCAATCAAAATTGAGATGTTATTATTACAATAGGGTTGAAAATTTTAAAGTATCATGTTCGTTCAGGAACCCTAAGTTTATGTCTAAGAAGAATGGATCCAAAATGAAATGGATACCAAATAGAGCTATGAAAATGTCATGTGCAGAGTTACATAATGTCGGGACTAGACCGAAAGGAACAAACAAAAAGGTTATTTCAAAGCCAAGACGGGAAGTCACCAAAAATCCACAAGCGACATGTACAAAGTGAAAGAATGTATCAAAGCCAAGATGTGAAGTTACAACGGAGCCACAAGTGACATGTGCAAATGGAAATATCATTAAATCAATTGGAAACAATCAAAGGCTTAGAGGATAGGGACAGACTAAGTGAAATTGTGCATCCAAATCAATCATTGATATAAATGAGGTAAAAAACAAAGTCATCCCGAAAGATATAAGAGGTACTCCTAACCCTCCGCAATTTAAAATCATTAAACTTGTTAAAGAGTGAGGTGTCTAACTTTCCAAATAGATAAGTTAGCAATGATTTCTAACACTTATACTAAATGATGCGCTTATTTATTGTCTTAAAAACATTACATGGTAATTCAAAGAATCACATTTACTTAAAGTGTCATAATATGTTTTTTTTTAAATTGCTTATATTACTCATATCATGTATCTATTGATTTTTTTTTTAAATCGATAATATGATTATAAAAAATATGTTACTTTAAGATGATTTAATGTGAATTAATTAGTTTATAGGATTAAAATTGTTTGAAATTGATTGATGATCATACATGATGTTGAGAATAATTGATAAATATATGTTCACTTTATCTCTACTAATGATTTTATTCTAAGTATGTTTCAAAGAGTTTCAGGTTATAAGATTATTCAATGAAAAATAAATATTCATACCGAAATTCAAAATTTAGTCAAGAATAAGATTGAGGTTGATTCAAAGAGATAATTAATTAGAGTTGAATCTTCACTCAACTCAGTGGTAAAATAATCTAATCCTTGCATGATTATGTAAGAAATTTATGAGATGTGAAATTATCATTTAATTTATAGAAATTGACTCACATCTCTATGAATATCATGTGTTTATTATATGCCTAGGTAGAATTCTATTGTTAGCTAGTACTGGTTTATTGATAAAATATTTATTGCTAAGAAATATTTAATAAAATTAATATTAATCATGATCTTACCTGTTGGCATATCGTACATATTTAAGCTTACATGGTTGGTATCACTTTATGAAATCGCGTTAATCTATTTTTGATAGCATACATACAATTGTTTAAATATACATAACATATTAATCTGTGCTTAGTGTTTTAAGTTGATACCGTTGCAAATGGATATTCTTATAGGCATTAAGTGTCTAGCATTCATCTAATGTCTTCTATTTTTAAATGATTTTTATTCTATCTAAAGGGAAGATATTAATTGGTATCATTAAATAGAGCATGTTAACTTCATTAAAATTATATGATTTTATGCTACATTGTTGAAATGTTTTTATTGCCTCAAGTTTATTCTCCTAAGTATGAATTAACTTATTTGCAATTATATAAGAGGAGAAGGTTTTTATAAGTGGGGCAATAATATGTTATGCTTAATTTGAAAAAGGGGATATTGAATATTTTGATACATCCGTTAGCTTGTTAATATTTTCACTAAACGTATAGCGGAAGATCAAAGTTATTAAAAATTATTCGAGGTTTAGATATGAATAGGTATAACGATGTATGCCTTTTTGAGATTACAAAGGGGGATAAGTTGATATTTAAGGAGAAGTTATAAAGAAATTGGGATTTATGTTGAATATCGTTAAATTGGTTTTTGGGCTTATATTGAATATCTTTTGAATTGATTGATTATGTATTCATGTTTATGCCTAAATGAGTTTAAATACACGTCCTCAAATTTAGGGAGAGCATGGTTACATTCTTATTGAAGAAAATATTAAAATCAATTGTCATTATCAAAAATGGGAAAATTGTTGATCCCTACGTTTTGATGAACAATTAAGTGTTGATATTTGTTATGGAACTAATGTGTTTGTTGAGTGTTTCATAAAAGAGTTTCATATAAGTTGTTTACAGTTGAAGACATCATAAAGAAATTGTAAAGGGTACAAAGATAGATGCAATGAAGAAATGAAGAGTGTTAAAGACCTTGAAGAAATTAGGTAAAAATAATTCTCTACTAATATACTCTTAATGAAACCCAAATTAAGATCTCACGACACTTTAAATGAGTTATCTTAATATGTGTTTCGATTTTGAAATGATATAATTTAGGATCATAATTAAAGATTTGATATGTCCTCCTTATGCGAATTGAAAATAATAATTAACCTAATTAAATAAAAAGTTTAAAGTATAAAAAGTTAAATTTTAGGGTCGATTCAATCAACCGAGAAAAGAAATCAGTTAACTGAATCAAATAGTGTGTTTTGGAGCAGAATTGGTGAAGGAAATTACAAACTAGAACCAATCGATCAACTGATTAGGAAAAATCAGTCAAATGATTGAGTCAGTGCATTTGGAAAAGCAAAAACGAACCACCATGAAGCAATCGGTTAATCGAATGAAGGAATTCGGTTAACTGACTGGGCTTAAGGTTTTGGTAGGGTGAGGCTCTATAGCATTTCGTCAACCGAATGGGGATTTTTTGGTTAACCGACTGGCTTTTGGATTTGGCCTAGTTTTGATGTTGTTTCGATCGATCAACCGAATTGGGTATTTCGGTCAACCGATTAGTGTTTAAGGTTTGGCTTGGTTTTGGTGCTGATTCATTCAGTCAACCAAATCATATGGGTCAGTCAACCGACTGTTTCGGTTATAATTTTGAGGGACTTGATCTCTCGATAAAAAATTATCATTTTTTTATGATTCCAAGGGAGAAATTTGGGAGATTTGAACTTATTAAAAATATGGTACATCTATTTATTTATCCCTATTGATTTGGTCCGTATAATTTATGATTCTCTTAATTTAAGTAGATAATTACTTCCTATCTTTATGATTGTAAATTGAGAAATATCTCATGGAATTATTTGAGACATTTAGAAAGTTATTTCAATGTGAAATACCCCTAAAATAAAAGATTATATTATATGGGGTCCAAGAGTGTCTTTTAGATGCATATCTTTTGAAAAGTAGCCGTTGGAGGGCTTGTTATCAATCTATAAAAATAGACCTATGGGATTGAGAGTAATCACATCAAGAACATCAGTTTAAATCGTTTCTAAGAGATATATTTTTGTTGAGATTTTCATGAGAGATTCATTCTAAGTTCGTAATCTAAAGCGTTGTTGATTTGGCGTCACCGACTTGTACTATATTGCGATTATATTTCAATCTTTGGTGTTTTCCAAGTAAAACTTTTCCAAGTTATTGTTCTTTATTTTGTTTTCAAATATAAAAGCCTGAAAAATCTTTTTAAAATGATTTTGCTTGATTATCTAATTACGAGCTCTAAATTGTATTACCCACATTGTTTATTTAATCAGATATTGTTTGCCTCATATTTTATCTATCACATAGTAATTTTTTTAACATTAATTGAGTATATCTGTGTTGAGGTGGTAGAAGCTTCTTGTGGAAAAAAAATATTTTTTTTTTTGTATTTGTGAGTTTGAGCAGATGAGATACGGTTGGGATGGTGTCTAGTTAGGGTACCTAGGTTTTGATCTTTTTCCTGTGAAAAAAATAGGATTTGATCTTTATCCTGATAAAAAGGTTAGGTTATTCTTTTCCCCTGAAAAGAACTAGATTTTGATTCTCCTTGCAATTGAATTGTGATTTTTGAGTAAATGGTAAAGGTTCAATTCTTACCTGTGAAAAGGATACTTGAGAGAGTGGAGAGGTTAGTCTTTAGCATGGTAAAAAGATTAGGTTGTGATTTTTCCAGTAATAGAATTAAGTTAGTCTTAAACCTGGTAAAAAGATAAGGTTCTTCTTGAGCTTGGGAAAATGATATTTGTAAAGGTTCTTCCTCAGCTTGGGAAAAAGATAATTGCAAAGGTTGATTGTAAGTCTGGGAAAAGAATCGTAAGTTGTAAGGATTTGGTTTCTACCTGGTAAATGAATCAGGGGTGTAGAGGTTGCGAATATCCGTAGAGCTCGGGGGATTAGATTAGGCAAGGCTAGTTTGCTGAACCAGGATATATCTTGGTATGCTGTATTCTTTATTTTTATTATATTATGTTTGGGTGTGTACTTATAATTAATCATTTATCCACTGCGTAACGAAGATAATAATTTATTTAGAAAAAATTATTATTTGGTAATTAAGTGTTAAATGATTTATTTGTTTAAATTTTGTAACTACCAAATTCAACCCCCCCCCCCCTCTTTGATAGCTCTTTGGGCCAACATTGATATCTAGAAAATGACGATGACCTGTGTAATATTGTTTCTTGCTATTGTATGTAACACCTCGAGAATTTATATTTTTGAAAATATTATTTTATATAAAAAAAAATAATATTTTTGGGACTGTTTTGCGAATTTATGGTATAAATAATATTTGATAATTTTTAGAAGTTAAATGTTTATTTTAAATTGATTTTAGAAGTTTTGGTACCAATGTGCTATTTAAAATATATTTTTAAGAGTTTTAAGATATAATTAATATTTTCTTAATCTTAAGGGGATGTTTATGTAAATAATATATAAATATAAATAAATAAATAAATAAATATATATATATATATATATATATATATATATATATATATATATATATATATATATATATATATATATATATATATATATATTAATTATCACATCAGAGAGGAGAAACCGCGTGGCGGCCCTGGGAAACCAGGTCGTTACAGGTGGTATCAAAGCAAGTTTGCGACCACCCTAAGCTAAGGTTATGGTACCCATGGCCAATTATTCATAATAGGTAAAGTAATATTTTAAATTAATAATTTTTGTAAACTTATTAATTATATATATATATGAGAAGTGATTCAGAGCACTTTGGCCGTTCACACGCTATATTGAGTTTCATAGGTGAAGCATTTTTTTTTCCTGTCAATTTTGGGGATATTGGCTTACTATTATGTTTGGCATCCAACATTTTATGAGTAAAAATCTTTTGCATCAAAACTTGGGTGGGAGAAGTTTAAGTTTATATAACTATCCATAACTAATTATAAGTTTCATATTTAGATGAGGCCCAGCAAGAGTTGCTATTGAGAAGACGCGGTAGACATAGACTATTAAGTCCATTGATTTCTTTACCAATACCAATTTAGGACATTATCATATTACAATATCAAAAGTTGGTTCTAAACAAGGACAGAGGCAATAAATATTTGACAGTTTAATGCGCAACCATACTTTAAATAATCACTCTATATATAATGCCTAGTCTTTTGGTAGAGAAATTATGTGAGTAAACTTAACTACATAAATATGCATGCGCGATAACCCCTAAAAATTCCAATAATGTTTTTTAAATAGTTGAGATTAATTTAAGGAGAACCAAGAGTTGGGAATAAAAATATAAAAAAAAAAATTAGAAGACAAATTTTTGACAAAAAAACGGGGGAGGGGGGTTGGATGAGGTTCATATATCTTACGATGAATATTTATAATTACTCTTATTAGTTGATTATGAGTGTTGAATTTTACTGGGAATAATTTAAAATATAATATGTTAATTAGTGTATACATAAATTCTCATATAAATTAGTGTATGATTATATGATTCTCAAATGAATTATTATTTGTAATAATAATGTGGTAAGACAAGACCACATTTGCATGTGAACCGTCAATTCGTAAAATCGAAGAATAGATATTGAAAATCCATTAGCATATAACAGGGTCGAAATTATCCATTAATCGTTGAGGGTTTTTGTTAATGGGTCAATATTTACATATATTGACGTCTCCGTTATGTTTTGGTAGTTTGACACTTTGCACCTATGTGTTGTTACCATTATTTCACTTTAGTCTCTACAGTTTCAATTTGAACATATTAACATTTAGAGTGGCGTTTAATTAATGTAACTTACCTATAGTAAGTAAAGTGAGACTAAGTTAGTGTCGTGTTAGTCGTGGACCATAGGATATGTTGTTAAATTGAAAAGATTGACTTAAAGGTGTTTACTGTCTTCTATATAAATCATGAAATTATATTTTCGTATTAAATTTAGAAAAAAAAAAAAGTTGTCAAAAATGGACAATTTTATAATGTTCAATGGATCAAGTAAAATTTTAAAGGTGAAAAATTATTTTTATTTTCCTATTATGCTATAGTTGTCTTCACGTCAGGAGGGTCAGTCTTATGAGATGTGGATATATTTTGTTACCTGTCAGGCAAGTCCTGCAGAGTGGATATATTATATATATTATATATGTTGTTATCTGTCAAGCAAATCCTACATGGTAGATATATTATATATTATTACATGTCATGAAAGTCCTGTAGGATGAATATATTATATATGTTGTTACCTGTCAGGCAAATCCTATAGGATGGATATGATAATAACTTCCGATCATGAGGTAAAACGATCATATGGCTGGCAAGGAAGTATGTTATGTTATTATATACAAGTGAATTGACCAGTTGATTTAAATTTGATTGTTCTATTATGATGATATTTTGTTAGGGTTTGGATACTGCCCAGTGTGGCTATATTTTATTGTAAAGTGGATTTTGATTAAAAAAATACTTGATTCATAAAATACTTTTACACTACGAAGACAGTACACCGATAAAAATAATTCAGATAGATATTTGTCCATTACTAATGATTGGTAGAGGCAGAACGTGGGGTCATTGTGAAACTATCGGAAGCCAATTATTATTTTAAAACGTTAATTTGAATTTTGAGTTTAATTGGCACTATAAAAATGCAATTGGAGGCATTATATAATTTACGTGAGTATTGAATTTAGTATTGAACTTGTTATGTTACGTAACTTCGGAGACATAATTATGTGATTTGAGATGTATTTAGTTTTTATAGTTTGACACGTACTTAGGTATTTGAAACGTATTTGTGTGGTTGAGACATGATTACGTGCTGGTAACATGTTTACGTGTTTCTATATAATTATGTGGCTTGGAATATAATTATGTATTTCGAGATGTATTTACGGGATTCACACGTATTTATGTGATTCATATGTATTCATGTGTTTCGATACATATTTGTGTGGTGGAGACGTGTTTATGTAATTTTATACATATTTATGTGGTTCGGTGATATTTATGTGTTTTGAGGGGTATTTATATGATTTTAACGTATTTAGGTATTTTGAGACGTATTTATGTGCTTGAAGAATATTTATGTGTTTTTTACCATATTGCGAAAAAATCTATTACTTGAAATTTGAATTGTTTGATTTTATGAAAAAATTTACGGGATTATTGGAAGTTTAATGTGAATATTAGAGATAGTCATTTTTAGTCTCACGGGACAGTCCATTAGGAATTTGGGCTATCTGCTGGCTATACTATTGATTGCGAATATGTTGGCATGGAATGTTGGATGGAATTGGTAAATGTTGGTTATGGGATATGGTAGTAGACTTGAAAAGTCATTCTAAGTGGGAAATTATTGAAGTCGTAGACCTGTTGGAATTGAGATAGAGTCCAATCCAGTGAGAATACTAGTAGCGAAATATTTTTTCACCACTTTCACCGCAAGTGTACGAGTTAAGTTTTATAGAATAGGGAGAGCAGGGTTGTCGTGTCCACAGTGATTGGTTTAGAATTGTCGTTGAGTATCGCGATTGTCATAACCTAATTTTATCTCGGCAATTGAATGTTGGTTTTTGAAATAAATAAACTACTAAACTAATTAAACTATAATATTAATGATGACATTTTTGGGAGAATAAATTATTTAGGGATTGAATTCGTTCACTTAAACGTGTTCGTTTTAGTCTAGTTTACATTAACGGCGTTCAAATTATCCGACAATCTAGGTATTGAAAACTCGCTCACTTTCTTTCCCGAGTGTAAAGTGAGTGAATATGTGACCTCGCGTCAACGCCGAAGTCCCCCTCTAGCGTTTATACAACACATGGTCACATGAGTCTCGCCCCAACCTCACGGATTGCACACTTTCTAATGCTCTCCCAAGTCGTTAAATCGTTGCTTTGTATTTACCCTAGTCCGAATTTGAGATTACCTCTCTCGAGCGTCAAACCCCATATTCTCAAATCAACCAATATATCTAACAAGCATATAATGGCGCTAAAAGAGCGGTAAACACAATCGAATCAAGACGAACAACCGATAATGAAACAACGATTTCAAACAAACAACATTTTTATAAACTAATCAACCCCTAAACAATAAATGTTTAGCTATACATGATCATAACCACATATAAAACAATAGAAGAGAAAAAAAAAATCAATTCATATACAAACTTTAAGAACAAAGAGAGAAATAAAGAAAGGAGAACAAATCTTAAGAGTGGAGTGTTCCACTTCCGCCGAAAACATTTTGATCTTTTTGTTCTTCTCAAATTTGTGTTCTTCCTCTTTGATCTTGATCAAGAAATCTCTCAAAATCTCCCCCAAATTCGTCATCATTAATATTATAGTTTAATTAGTTTAGTAGTTTATTTATTTCAAAAACCAACATTCAATCGTCGAGATAAAATTAGGTTATGACAATCGCGGTACTCAACAACAATTCTAAACCAATCCCTGTGGACACGACAACCCTACTCTCTCTATTCTATAAAACGTGACCCCTACACTTGTGGTAAAAGTGGCGACGAAATATTCTGCCACCAAGTTTTTGGCGCCATTGTCGGGGATTGGTTTTAGTTTATTATCAATATTGTGAGTAAATGACCCGATTTTACTTTAAGAATTTCTTTTGTGTATAATTTTTGTTTGTAATTTTGTTTTTATTTCTTATGCAGGGGACTTGGAGATGTTAGATCGACAGTTATTGATGCATTTCTTTCAACGGGATTCTGAGTCGTTTTATAGTACTTGGGATCGATACAAGGAAATGCTGCACCGGTTTCCGAATCACGGATTCCCAAGGGAATGTCAACTCCTGAATTTCCTCAACGGGTTACATGCTACAACTAGAATGTAGGTAGAAGGATGCAATGCTAGTACCTCTTTCTATGACCAAACTGCGGGCGAAGCCAATTGGTCGTTGGAGGAAATGGGGCTATTGATTTTCAGATTTGGAATTATTCACCAAGTCACCAATACTTGGGGGATAATTTCATTGCGACGGCACCATGGATTGACATACCAAACCAAAACGTAGAGTCTTCCCCCATCCTAGAGGAAATATTCGCTGATTTTATTGGGGAAACTCAAGCGTTTTGGAGGGAGATGAATGACCGGATCAACAAGCACGAGGAACATATTAATTTTATTGAGACAGTCTGTGCTGACATTGATGCGACCATAACATCTTTCCAGACACAAATCGGTCATCTTCTTTGCTTGATTGAGGCCAAGCCAGACGCGGTGACCCCGGGAGATACAAATGTCGTATGGTATGAAAACTACCGTGAGGAACCGGAGCCAAGCGGGAGGAGCTTGGGAGAATATGTTGAAGATTCAAATGAAGAGGATACACAAGTGTGGTTCGGCGATGAAAATTCACATTTTAATCGTTGTTAATTTTCACCGTTTGAATTACAACTGGTAATACCGCACTGGATTCAAGATGCTCACATCTATGAGGATCCGATATAGCTCACTTGTCCTTCGCCGTCAATAGCAACATCCTTTTATGCCCACCAAGTACATGAAACAATGAGGTGTGACGTTGAAAGACCGAGCCAAACAGAGTCTAATCTCATCAAGCTTGAGGGCATACACAACCAAGACCCGTACATGGTGTCATTTGACACGTACTATGGGCGGACGATGCTCTTTGAAGAGCCATTCTCCGTGTCAAGCCGACGACATTAAATCAAGCGCTTCTTGGGATGCACCCCAGGGAAAAAAATAAGTTAAATCCGTCGCAATCAACTTGATTCAGAGGCGAGATTCTCTCGCCTCCCAGGTACATGTTCTAAACCCTAGTCTTCATTATAATGCTTTATCATATCATTGGGATCGCTAACTAGGTTATTATAGGCATTTCCTGTTTGAGTCGGTTGTGATGTGTAGTATGTTTATTTATGTTTTAGTTAATATGTTTTATTGTTTTTATATGTGTGCATGTTTGTTTAGGATAGTTATTTTCATGTGCTAAGTTTTGACTTCATCTGGGCCATTACTCGATGATGAGTATGTCCCATGATTGTTTATTGAGATAGAGCGCAAAGCTCATGCATGTATGTTCTGTGTGCTCAATATTACGTTTTAGTAATAGGTATTATAGATCCTACTTGCAAGAGCACATAAACTCATTATATAACTGTCTAATTGATTTGAAAACGATTATCTGTCACTCAAATTCATGACATTAGGGTTTCTAGAACTTGATTTGGGGAAAATTCAAGGTGAAATCCTAGGCGAGGTAGTTCGGAAGACATGATTTAGGCATTCATTTTCTCGCTTGAGCCTTTTTAAGCTTACCTTGATATATTATTATCCCTCGTTACCCTATCGACGCCTAAACACTATTTCAATTCTGAACACTTAACAAATACCACTTGACCGATGAAACTTTTTTCCAAACCTACATCGCTAAACTGAAGGCACAATCTGAGAGAATCAAGCTAGTAGATTGCAAATGCTACTTGATGTGAGCGATTGGGTTTAGGGCGAACTTTTGATTGGTTCGGTATTTGAGTACTCACTTGTCGTTTTTGTTCGTTTTTCACACAACCCTTAAATTGTAACAATCGAATAAGTTTGGGGGGGTGTTCGTTGAAAAGAAAAGAAAAAAAATAGAAAAGAAAAAAAAATCAAATGTAAATATGGTTTTTATCTCCATTTCTTTTGACAAGTGAGTACAACATTCTTAAATGATTGTTCGGGGGGTTTTCCATCTTTATCTATGGGGTTTTGAGTGTGAGAGAGCCAAGCATATGCCTCGGGTATCATCACGTTAACGACGATTAACCTGTTTTGTATTTCCAATATACTCGTGGCCATTTTTTCAAAACTGAACCAAGCCCTAATGATCTTCTTGAACTTCCAAGCCTACATTAGTGGAGAATAGAACCCAGTCAAGCCTATGGATTTAGTATACCCTCAGTTTTTTTTGTTTTTTTTTTTTTTTTGTCATCCGCTTATATGGTGGATAATCCAATCCGATCAACGGATAGTTATATATTTGAGTTTTCAACAAACACACTTTGATAGGATCTAGAATGGTGCTTACTATTATAAAATGTTGAAATTCTAGAACACTACATGGTGTGTTTTTATGTTTGAACTTGATAGGATTGGGGGCCGATGAGGGGCGATCGTTTGACCGTTAGACGAAAATCTAAACTTGCACATTTTGGTTTTTAGTATTTTTCATTTTTTTAGTTTTTAATTTTGTAATTAGTTGTTATTTTATTTTATTTTCTTTTATTGTATGGGTGTTTTGCTTGAGGACAAGCAAACGTTTGAGTTTGAGGATATTTCATAAGTGAATTATTTATCAACAAATCAAGTACTTTCAGATTCAAATATTTGTGTGTTTTCAAGCACTTTTGTTGTTTTAATAAGTTTTTGTATTGTTTGGTAGGTTTTTGAATAAAAGGGTTAAAATGTGCAAAGTCGATACAGGTGTTGTAACTTCAAGACCATTTTTTACTACTATGCAATCCGATTTTGTAACAACTCAAAACGTGGAAGTTGTAGATATTTCTCTTATCTTTCTCCGAGCTTTGATTGAGGTGATTCAAAAAATCTATGGTAAAATAAGAGAAAGATCTACAACTCCCACATTTTGAGTTGTTCCAAAATCCGATTGCATAGTAGTCAAAAATGGTCTTGAAGTTACAACACCTGTATCGGCTTTGCACATTTTCACCCTTTTATTCAAAAACCTACCAAACAACACAAAAACTTATTAAAACAACAAAAGTGCTTGAAAACACACAAATATTTGAATCTGAAAGTACTTGATTTGTTAATAAATAAATCACTTATCAACTACCGTAATATTCTAAAGACATATTGTTATTTATTGTTATTTTTATCAAAGTAGCACAGCGGAAGTGTTTAGAAACATAAGATTCTCTGGCAATTGGTTATCTGTGCTAAGTGTTACCGACTAAAGTGCACCCAGTTCGTAAGTTATTGGATATAATGTGGGCTACTGCGAATGGGAATGTCGCGATATGTGGAAGGAATGTTGACGAATATGAATTATGGATGACTTTCGGTTATGGGACCCTACATAGAAAATAATTGTTCTAGAATCGAGTGTGACTAAAATGACCGTGCGGTACGTTCTGAATTATTATTGTTTTGAACGAAATCTCAAGGACGAAATTTATTTAAGGGTAGATTGTAATACCCCGAGAATTTATATTTTTGAAAATATTATTTTATATAAAAGTTTAATATTTTGGGACTGTTTTGCAAATTTATGGTATAAATAATATTTAATAATTTTTGGAAGTTAAATGTTTATTTTAAATTGATTTTAGAAGTTTTGGGACCAATGTGCTATTTAAAATATATTTTTAAGAGTTTTGGGATATAATTAATATTTTCTTAATCTTAATGGAATGTTTATGTAAATAATATATATATATATATATATATATATATATATATATATATATATATATATATATATATATATATATATATATATATATGTTAACACGTGTAATGTTAACAACAACAACAACAACAATAATAATAATAATTAAAAAAAAAAAAAAAAAGATCTCATTATCATATCAAATGGGAAAGACTGTGTGGCGACCCTGGAAAACCGGGCCGTTACATTGTATATCACTTTGGACCAAGTATGTTTGTTACAAGTAGGACATGTCATTTCACCCTTTATGCTCAACCCAGATAAATTTTCATAAGCTAAAAAATCATTTATTGTCCATAATAATGTTGTCCGCATCTGAAAATTTTGCTTAATTGAGATGTCATAAGGGTGAAATCCACATTCCCACAACTAGTTAAGCTCATCGATCAAGGGTTTTAAATACAAATCAATCATATTTTCAGGAGCAGTAGGAACATGTATAAGTAGATATAATACGAATGAAGGTTGTTTCATGCACAACTAAGGTAGCAAGTTATAAGGCATAAAAGTAATAGGCTAAGTATTGTGCTTTATACTCATTGTTCTAGAGAGATTAAATCTATTACTTGCCAACCCAAGTCCACATTACGGGGGTTAGAGGAGAATGACGAATATCTTGAATCAAAATATTCCACGTTGTTGAATCTACAAGATGCCTTAAAAGCCTATTTTTTGTACGTTGTTCATCATGCCATCTCATTAACGAAGCCGTCTTTGATGACAAAAAGAGCCTTTGCAGCCTAAGCTTTAACGGGAAGTATCGCAATACTTTAGAAGGAACAAGATGAATTTTTACAGTAGAAGCAATTAAACTATCTTGATCTTCATTTCTATCTGACTTCTATATGGATGCACCACATTCAGTGCACTTTCGAAGCTTCTCATTTTTTTTTCAATACAACATACAATATGAGGGCATACATAATTTTTTTCATAATTTAGTCCTAATTCTTTGATAATTTTTTTGGTATCATAAAAGGTTTTCAACAACTTTTCTCTTTCTAGTAGGGCATCTTTAAACAATTCAAGTGTCATAGTAAATGACTTGTTGCTCCAACCACTTAGACATTTTATAAAAAATAGACGAATAATGAAAAAGAGTGTGGTATATTTTTTGCATCCTAGATATAGCTCCTCGTCTGCCTCTTAAAGCAATTTATAAATTTTCTTAGCTTCATCATTGGGCTTCTCTATAGTCTATGTTTGCTTCCTAATTGACTTATTTTCAACTTTACATTCATCTTGCTCAGTGTTTCCATACGCCTCAAATAATAAATCATGAATATCATAATTCCCATCAAAATACCTCGTCGAACGAGCATAATTTGACGATTCAAAATTTGTTTCAAGATTCTCCATTGAATGTAACATTTTCAAATTTTAGAAAATAGAATTATAAAGTTGTGAGAGCAATTAAGTAAAGGTTTTGATGCAATTAAAATTTTCTAATGAAAATCACAAAATTTAGGTGTCAAATTAATGGAATTAACTTAAAATTAAATTATCTAATGGTCCACTATGGTTTGTGTACATGATTATTGGCCCAAAGTGTACATTTGGACCACTTAAGACTATTTTTAAAAAATACCACAAATAAAATGTGCGAAAATTGATAAATTATAAACCCAATGTAAATGGTTAGAGCCCAAGTTGTATTAGAAAGGCCCAAAATTAGTTTTGAGATAACCCAATACCCAAGTCAAGATTCATACCCACTTCTCTAAGCGTTAGTATCCATACCCATATCATAACCCATGACCCAAGACCCTACCCATATCAAAAAAAAAAATAAAAAAAAAATAGTATAGAATTCACATGAGATGCCAAGGACCAAGACAAAACCCCATTTTTGCCTTCTCTTTCAACCTCCATCAGCATAAGTGAAGAAAATAAGAGAAGAAGATAGAGAAAGGCAGCGATTGAGAGAAGGAAATGGGAGAAGGAAGGTCTTGGGAGATTTGAAACAAGAAATTTGAGAAGATCCATAGGTGAAATCAAGTTTTGGTAGAGGATTAAACTCAAATTTGGTAAGTTCCTAAATCTAGAAATTTTTACTAAGAGTTCTAACATGCATTTTTATGATTCTAAATATTAAGATGTAAAGCATATTTGGATTAAACCTAGTAAAACTTAGATTTGGTCATGTATAAGTTTGTTAGGTCGAATTAAACATGAGATTTGGGTTAAATCACCAAGCGAAAAATCTGATTTTCTTTTTAAAATATGGCTTAGAACTTTAACTTTGTTATTTTCGATTTTGGGAGAGAAAATCTAAGAAAAACCATGATGTAAATGCACCTTCAATGAATTAGAAAGGTTGTATATTGGTTTGGGATGAATTCTAGGCCTAGAAAAGTCAAAAACATAGTTTAGGAGCATTGGGTATCAAAAAGCGTTGAAGAACCAAAATCTAAATGTTTGAAATTCTGCACTCAATTCATTTGAACAACCTATCTTCAAAAATTCATAACAATTTGTAGAAAAATCAAAAAAATATGAAAGTTATTGAAAATGAAACTAGACACAATGAGGATTATTTTGAGCTATTATATGTTGTGTTTCAAACCTGATATAGTACCTTTATAGACCCCGAAACATAACTAAAAATAATCCCGTAAAATCCTAATAGCTTTGTTTACTGAATTTCGAAAAATCATAATTAAATGTCGAAAAATCAAAATCTGGTGATTCAAAGTGACTTTGAAGCTTGAGATGTCTATTTTCATAGAAAAATATAAAAAGAACATAAAAAGATTTTTGACAGTGGTAAAATGAATGGGATTCCCGACTACTCACAGTAAATTGCTCTCACAACGCATTATACCCCCTTAAGAAATAATAGGATATTAAGGGTACACGCATAAAGTGATGGTGCTAATAAGAGGATTTTTAATTTTGCTTTTAGCAGTTGAGTGAGCTAATGTAGGGTGATTCGAGATTGCTAAGTGACCACCCGCATCTCGAGGTAGGGAATTATATCCATTCTCTTATGTGTTTTTTAGCATGCATTATATGTATATATGCTTGGGTGCTTATTTGAAAAATATGTTTTCAAATGAAATTGGATTTGCAGTTAAAAGTTGAAATTTGGGCAAATCTGGTATTATAAAAGAAATAGAGAAACTTTTTGAGAGGTCCCAAGCTTTCAAAAATCACTTTCTAAGTCTCATCTCATGTGTAAAAAAATTATTGTTACAGGATCCCATAAAGTGGTGTTTTTATGGGATGGAACCTTTGGAGGAATTTCCCAAAGAAATATGTACTTGTTTGTTAAATATATCTGGTTGGGTGGTATTGCGATGATATCATGTGAGAACCGAGAAAATTGGGTCACCGTGGAGCGGACCTTGGGTGAAAATCCCTAAACCCGCACAGGGGATACTCCAGGTTACATGAGTATCTCACTAGATGGTATAGATTCCCAATGGTACGGTTCGGTTACCAGGTATCACAGTAATACACTTGTTGTGTATGTATTTTAAAAAAATTCTGCTTGAATTTTATAAGTACATGTTTTATAACGATGTGATGGTGAATTACATATTGTTTTATTTATAAAGTTCCATTCAAAGTATTATGGTTTATAAATCACATATTTTCTATAAAACTTAGAAAAATGTAGGATTTTCCCTCCTGAGCATGTTCAGTTTACCCCCCCCCCCCCCCCTCCTTTCCTCCATTCCTCAGGTAGTGCACAGGATAGTGACTAGGAGTGAACTCCAGTCTGAGAGTACGATATATCAAGTTTCTAGCTTTTGTGTATTTGGATCATTTCAGTACTTTTTGTCGCTATGAACATTTTTATTTTAAGCATGGCATGTAATAATGGGCTATGTAAGGTCCAAATATTTGGACTATTGGTTCGTTTGTAACATTTATTAACTATGTGTCTATTGATGCTACTAAGAACTTTATAGATAATATAGAGACTCAATCCAATAATTTAGTTAGTTTTTATTGCAAAATTTCATCATGGTATTGTCAAGTATTTAATTAGAAAGTAACATTAGCTAGGCATATTTGGTAACTATAAAACAAATCAATGTTAGAAAGGAACACACCTAGTAAGATTAGGTAATTAAATAAAAGTAAGCATCAAGGAATAAGAAAAATCACAATAGGGTTATCAGTCGACTACTTAAGTTGGTTGTCCAGGGGCCAGATTCTTGACCCTAGGGTTTAGGGTGTGACATGGAATACCCACTCCATGTAACCTTTAGAGAAACTATCACATATGAAATAGTCTTTTACATCGTCTCTACTCTTTCTTAACACATTAACACATTAAATACATGGCCATAATATCTTCCCCTTATTCGATGATTTTTCAGGAGCACAATTAAGAAACTGATCTACTCTAATGATGTATTCATTGCTACACCTGGACTTGTATATCCAACTTTTATCCATTAATATTACTTACGAATCTAAATGTCTGATACAGTCTATATATTTATAAAAATAAATAAATAACTGAATATATCTATTAATAAATCAGGAAGAAAAAATATTTTAATGGTCCAGATCAAAAAATATTTTAAACTCTTATAATCTTTTGTCATATAATTTCTCTATAAAACTAACAATCTATCCCAAAAATATATTCTTTGTCAATTTGTTTGTATCTTTATAATTTTATGGTTTTAAAGTTTCTTCACATTTTCTCTCAAAATATGTGTTCCCTCTATCTTTTTAAAAGTTTCTTAACATTTTACACCACAAATGTAATACGTGTTCCCTCGATCAATATATATTAAGCACTCACAAGACAAAAAACATGATATGGAAAACAGGCTGACAGACGTATCAAGTGTACAGACATATTTTTCCTTTCCTGAATTTATGCAAAGATAAATTAATATAATTTTAATCAAAAGAGTTCATCATAGGATATAATGCAACTGTAAAACTCAATAAATACAACTATAAGAAAATATAAAAAAAAAATAAAAAAAATTGCAGTTCACTTCCAACCCTAGAAACATTTACTTCAATCAAATTTCTATTAAATAAATATAAAAACTAATCTTTTTAATGGTCCAATATTTTTTGTCATAACCAATTTCCTTTGATAATGGTGATTAGTTTCTTTAAAAAAAAAAAAAAAGGATTCCAGTGGATTAAGAAAACATAAAATGCGTATTTTCAAGAATAAAATAACGCATGAATATATGCCTATTTTCACCATCCTTTCCGAAGTTCCTGACCTAAATTTAACCAGCTATACTAACTTGACATTTAAAAGTTTGCGGACCAAAGAAATCCATCAACACGATGTCACATTATTGTCTATTATTGACTACTTATTAGATAAAAAACTAAATTTGGAATTTTGTAAATGAAATGCAGAACATGAAGCAATTTGTTAAGTTAATGAATTATAGCAGATTAATGGATTACTATAAGCTACATGGTCCTGCTTTCAAATGTCACGGCCCATATTCACAAGGGATCTCCAAGGACCCCCCGGAGCTCACATCGTGGCAAAGCTATCCAAAAATACCTCAACGATAACGAAAAAGTCACAAATCCTTTAAGCCGTACAATTTCCATGCCATAGCAGTAGCTTGAGGCATAAAATCCCATAGTGCTTTTACCTACTCTGTTTATATGCTTCTGGAATACGGTGAAAAGGGGATTACTATTAAACCATACTATATTTGGGTACATGGGAAAAGATATTTTCCTACAAAAGAGAGTTAATATCGTATCCAGAGTTCTTTACCGAATAATTAGAAAAAAAAAATCTGAAAAATGATGTTTAGCAACTTATTTACCAAACTCTCATAAAACGCAGGAGGAATCTGTGTTTTTGTGAAAAACGCAAATTCCTTTTATGTTTTTCACAAAAAAAAAAAAAAAAAAAAAAAAAAAAAAACGCAGAAACAATCTGCATTTATACGGTTTATAATTTTATTTTTTTTGAAAACGCAAAAAAAAAAAAATTGCTTTGTCGTTCGTTTTTTTCTTTTTTGAAAACGCAAAACACTTCTGCGTTTCTTTCTTGGATTATTTTATTTTATTTTATTTTTGAAAATGCAAAAAGAAATTGAAAACGATTTATGTTTTTATTTTGTTCCTTGTTAATATAGCTAGAATTCATTTCAATTTACGAGTTAGCTCTATTTAAAAATAAAAAAATATATATTTCTAAAATTTTTGTTTATCATTTGATGATAAAATAATTTTTTATTGTTATTTTGTTTTTCAATTAAAATATTCAAATACTAATTAGAATGCAAATTCCTCGCAGTCTACATTAGCGAACATCGATGACTTAGATTTCGACTCACATCTAATGACATTTTCTGGACTGTCAAAAAGTGACCTAAAAATGATGTTGGATTTGGATGGGGAACAAAAAGAAACTGATAACAAATCTCGTCGAAAGCAATACAAGAGATTATGCAACAGGGCTTCAAAACTTTGTTGTTCTAACTAAGATAGACATCAATTTAAAATTAAAAGCGATAAGAAATACAAGTAGTAATCATAAAAAGACAAAAAATTTAACATTACATAAATTAGAAAATACTACCCATCATTGAACTTTTCTAGCATTGATAACTACTTAGTTTTATCAAACCATTTGTAGTGAATCTCTCTGTCTTCGTAATCGGATAGTTTTGGGTGGGTCACTGGTGTGTTTGGGGTCAGTAAAGTACTTCAGTGTCTACTCGTTTACATTTGGAGCATTGGTCTTCCAAATCTCGTAAAATCTCTGTTTGATATGAATCCATTTTTCCATTTGTTTTATTTCTCGTTTTAATGTGTGGCAAATTTTACCGATGTTATCTGGTTCGTTATTCAAAAGTTCAAAATACCATAATTTTGGAATCTTAAGGTGGTACATATGAGACCTTGCCTCATAAATGTTCTTTTTTGCCATTAGCATTGGCCATTGTAAATTCTTTGTCTATTTACTATCCTTACCCCCATTCGGTATAGTTATAACTCTCGTGGTAACGACGATTGACCTATCAAACAGTTTGTTTGAAAGGATCATCGTGTACTAAAAAAGTTTGTTTCCTCGTAATGGGATTCAGCCATGCACCAAAGAGATTTAGTTATCGCTGAACACCAATGATATCTATAATAACATTTCACGGACCGCACACTTGTGGGTAACACAATCTCTCTCGAGCGTCATACCATAGTCATGGGCAACACAGTTCATCTTCGCTCCAATGTATGACTTTTGATCGACGTATTTGGATTCCATACCACGAACGTATCTCATATTGGTACTTGGCATGGTCCATTGTCCTTGAACCCTTACTGGTATAATGGATCTTCATTTTTTCCTTGTCATTGCCCTTACCCTTATCATTTGCTGACTCGCTTGCCATTTGAACTGATTTTCTGGGTAATGAAAATAGGGAATAGGAATGAATGTGTGTGAATGATAATTCTGAAAATATAGATGTATATATAGGCAATTTTTTGCACCTTCCTCATTTCTCGCCAACAAAATTCCCGCCAAAAGAATTCCTGCCAAAAACATTCCCCTATTTTTTTCTTTATTTTTTTCCCGCCAAAATATTTCTCACCATTTTGTTCCCCAATTTCCCGCCAATTTGTTGTTGATTTCCCGCCTTAGTTTTTTCTATAAATAGGAACAATCTCAGTTCCTAATAAGCAATGTGTATTGTTGAAATCAATCTTTATTTCGTTTTATTCCAAAAAACATTAAATAGAATTTACGAAGAAGATCACGGTGAATGTTTTTGGATATATATTGTTTTTTTTTTTTTTACAATTGGATGAAATCAATCTTTGTTTTTGACAATTGGTTGTTTTGTAGGGAAGTATTTGGTGAATGTCAGTGACAACATAATTGGTCAGCATGTCGCCGCATTAGGGGGGCTAATTAGAACGAGAATAGATAACTGGTATAGTGGTTTTTGTAGGGACAGAGTTGGTATGCGGTGATACTTTACCCAAGCGTCAAAAAAATGCTGGCATATAAAGTATTCGGCAAGACCTTTTAATGTTGAATCAAACAATGTTCACAAACTGCGTAATTTATGTGACTATAAGGCTTCAATTGAGGATGTGATAAACATTAGTAGGTTTGAACGACTCTTAAATGAGACAGGTAGCATGGTGAAGTACTTATCGAAAACAATGAACAACTTGGCAGTTAGGATGGCGTCAAGGGGTTGGGACTATTTATTTGAATTGAATGAGTTTGTAGAATTTCCTAATGGTCTATTCATGGAATATATGACTTCCCTTGAAGATATTCGAGCACAAAGGTTTGCTGATCCGTCTATCTAACAATACTCGGTTCCAAACTCGTATTTTATAATAGATGTGTTTGTAATGGACTATGTAGTTCTTTCTATGTATTGTCGTAGTATTGTAAATATTTTTTATCGTATGAGTGTTTTTGAAATTTAAATGAAGAGAAAACGTATGTTGTTCAGTAGAAGTAGCGTTATTATAATTTAACGTAGATACAATACATTAGATTTAAAAAGAAATACATAGTTAAACTGCAATTGACCAATTCCAAAATATTAAACATTATTCTCATCATCGACTAATCTGTACCAAATTTTCCTCTCCAGCTATTCAAATTCAATTCCTTGTACGTGTCACTTAGCTGTGGAATCTCTTGGCGAAATCCCAACTGTCGTAACGTACAATGAGGATAATGGTACTCCACGATTTCGTAGCAAATTAGGGACACGGACACCATCCATATGGCTTGGCCATCTCTACAGCATTGCCAGCGTAATACTGCCCTAGCTATACGTATGTGACCCAGACAAATCGCGCAGCAATACTAAGTAGCCTAACTTGACCAAATTATTTTTCGAGCATCAACACTATGCCAATCAATATCAGGCAATACGCACAGGCATAACATTGCATAATGCGCTCGTCAACGTTGTTGGGTACACGATCGAAAGTGGATTGTGGCCATTTCAGTTTCAGGCAGTCGTACTTTATTTTGTCCTCTGAAGGTGTGTGGCCGAGGAGGTCGTGGAAAAGTTCCTGCCAGTGTGAGACTAGTAACGTATCCTTAGGCCCGGTAACTGCTTGTCCGTTCATGTGCAGCCCGAATAACACTGCTATGTCTTGTAGTGTCATCGTCATCTCGCCAGTAGGAAGATGAAACATATGCGTCTCCTAACGCCATCTCTCGACCAACACGGTAATCAATGCGTAGTCTAACTGTTTCTTCCTTAACCAAAAATCTCTATACTACCCGGCGGCTTGTATCAACTATACCACTCAACTGGGTACATGTTGCGTCCATTGGCCCAGAAATCGTCCCGCTCTGGAACAGTCAAGCTGAGAAAAATGCTGAAACACGATCAATTTAAAAAATACGAAAAAAATCAATAATTGAATACAATGCTGAAATATTTATTTAGTACAACTTGCACTCAACGTTCTTCCCAAACTGCTACATCTCTGTGGTCTCTCTGTAAATAAAGCAACGACTGATCTACGGTCTCAAACTCAGCCATAACTGCAAGAATCTGTAAAAAAAAATTAGGGCATCTACAAATTGTCCAAATTTAAATTAGATTTTCAGTATTAAAAATATTAGATTTTTGACAAAATTTAAATTAGATTTTCAGTGTCAAAAATATTAAATTTAAATTAGATTTTCAATGTCCAACATTTAATTCTCATTTTCTTAGTTTTTTTTTTCCGTTTACATTTCCAATAACAAATCTAAAACTAGTGTAAAAAATATTAATCCAAAATTGAAATTTCATGAACTAGTACTATACGAAATAAATATTATGTTTATCAACTAAATGACAATAGAATACAACACAATACTAATGTTATTACAATCATAAACTGAATTAAAAATAAAAATTGTTGTCTCCATTACAATGAAACAAACTAATTAATTAAGAATACTCATTGAGGTCGGGATGGACATGTCTGCCTATTATGGCCAGTTTGAGAACACAACCCACACTGATTTGTCATTATCCGCTGCCACATATGTATCTCATTTCGAAGGCGAGTGGATTTTGGTAGCCCGCGCTTCACAACTTGAAGTCTATTATTGTTAGGAAGAAGGATCGAAAAATTAACCACCGGCCAATAGTCCTCGTGAACAATCGGTTCAAACGATGACTCTCAAACTTTCAGCAAGTTCGCCATTGTGTACTCGGGAGTGATGTAGCGAAATGAATCTATGCCACAATACTCGGTCGCCGCAAGCATGTGTGAACATAGATATCTGAAAGCCTTATATTTCCCACAAGTACAATCAGAGTTATCACCTAAAGTAACTTTGTGTGTAACAATACCACCAGCCAAAGTCCTTCTCATTTTCACGTGATAATGTGCATTCTCCCTATTATTGAATATATTTATACATCAAATTAGATGATAAATTAAATCATTTGTACTATAAATATTTAAACAAATAAGTAATTAATAAATTGCAAGTTAAAAAACCTTACTGATTGAATATTTGGACATCATATGTTTTAGACTTGGCTTGAGATTTCTGAATTTTCTCAACGACACGTTTACGTACCCCAAACCCTTGGCCATGTCCTTTAGAGCTTCATGTTGACCGAGATCAAAGTATTTCACCAATCTATAGAAAGTTATCAAAATGGCTACTGTAATTGGAACAATCCTTGCACCTTTCAAACAGTCGTTGAATACTTCGGCAAAGTTGGTCGTCAACACGCCCCAACGTTTACCATCATTGTGTGACCTGATCCATTTCTCTTTGGTTACGCTATCCAACCACGTATACGCCTCTGCTTTTATTTTATTTTTATCTCTTCCATGATGGCGTTGTACTTTCGAACTTATATTGTAGCACCCACGTTCGAAGCAAGATATTTTAGTTGTTGATTTTTAAACATGTTATTAAAATTGCAACAAAGGTGCCACAGAAAAAATCAATGATACCGAGTGGGCTCGTTCGGTTGGTTAAGCCATAAAGTTCTGACCGTACTCATAATACATGTGTGTCTGTCAGATATTAACGTAACCACCAGACAATCTTAAGAATATGGCGCTTCTGCATCGAAATAAACCAGGACTAACAACGTTGATCCTCCATCAGTACGACCGCGAATTCCAAAGGATAACACTTATTGGATGATGTCATCCCAATGGCGATCAAGATCTTCCCCTCATACTTACCGTATAGATGGGTCCCGTCAATCATGAGGATAGGCCGACAATATCTCTATCCAACCACAGAAAGTTGGAATGTCCAAAAGACCATGTCGAACATCGAATAGCCAAGTTGAGCGGTTGGAACGATACTTCATTCAATAATCGTCCCCGGATTAAAGTGTTGCAATGCTGACGTGAACTTCGGTAACTTCCGATACAATTCGTTCTAGTCGCTGAATAAGGTCTCGATGGCTTTAGATCTAGCCAACCAAGCCTTTCGGTAGGAGATGGTGAATCCCCGAGACTCTTTCACAGAGGTAACGATAACCCCCATCTTCACTTCCAGATCATCTTCGACCTGTCTAAGCATCATGTCAGAAATGACACCTGAATCCAAGTTTATGTAATCCAAGGTCGTATAATTGTAGAAACACATATGTGGCCCATTGTACTGCGTAATCTGGAACATTCTGTAACTCTTTTTCAGAGTTGCCCGCATCCTCCACCCGCAACCATGCTTGTATTTAATTGACCAAACTTTAGGATGCGTCTCCACCACACAAAACTCTTTATTTTCCATAACATGGTAATACTTTATAGTATTTTTGGACATGTTTCTTGTCCTTAAAGACCATGCCGCTACAAAATTCGTCCATTTCCGGGTTCCAGAAACTCTTTCTCAACTTTGGCTCATACTTTGCCATGCCATCGTCATCACCCCATTCTAATTCATTATAGATTGAAGGAACCATGTACAATGGCAACTGTTCACTCCCTTGTCTACTCAGATCGACATCCATATCTTCATATCCATCTCCACCATTCTCTTCTTCCTCCAATGCAACAACATCTTCTCAATTTGCATGTTCGTCGTTGTGGAAACTATCGACTGTAACTAGCCCACCCTCCATGTTTCCATCATACCGACCACAATTGTTGTCGTGCAGTGGACTAATTAGCGAATGATAGTGATGTGGAGCGACAGAATTGGTGCTTGCGTCATGGTCAAATACTGTATAGGGATTATATTCTTTGGGAATGTAGGGTGATCAGTGAGTATAACTGGATTGAAAAATTTGGGGATTGAACATGAGAATGTTATACGAAGAAAATTATCCAGATAACGCGGTAACATGAGGATTGAAACTCTAACTTAAAAATTGGGTAAAATGAGTAGGTTGGGAAGAAAATATTGGAGAGTGATCGAAAGCTCGCTCTAGCTCGACAGATACCTCAACACCAAGCAGCAAGGGCACCTTACGAGGTAACTGAAGCACATGGTCTACAGTAGCTATCGGCAACCTACACTTTAACTTCAAAGTTCCATCAACTCCATCCTCAAGAATATAAGGTCGTAACATTGCAATCAATTCGTTTAACGTAATCTCCCGACAAATATCCAATGATTTGATCGCAAACATACTATACGACACCCCAAACTCAATTCTTTCCAATATCCTACCACCCCAATACAAATATACTGTAACGGACCCTATTTCAAATAACTACAATCTCACAAATCAAAACAAAATAAAGACAATATTATCATCATTATCATTAAAAAAAAAATTGTCCATTTTTTTCTCGATAAATACTGTTGAAATTAATTGTCATTCATTAAATCTTAAGTTATATATAGACAAGTTATCGACACGAAGAGAAACGAAATCACGAGTCAATTATTATCACCAAATACTAACGTAGTTAAATTCAACTCGTGATATCAACAGCTAACTATAGGGTTGAATTCAACTACAAAATTCAATAACTTAAACACACAGTTTTGGGTTGAAAACAACTAACTTTAATGAAACACGTGTCGAAATCAAATCTGAATAGCAACAACAATTTCCTCACAACTAAAAAAAAAGAAAAAAAATTAACTGAAATCTATAATCTTGATTATTTAAAAAAAAAAAAATTAAAACTTGTATCCTAAACTTTTCTACATAAAACCTAGATGTTCAAACTATTCTACATAAAACAAGATCTAAAACCTAGATCTACAAAAATAAAAAATAAAATCTAACTACGAATTCCCAATGTGTGTCCAAACCAAAAATCCAAAATAGTAAAAACGAGATCTAAAACCGATCTACACAAATAATAAAAATCAAAATCTATCCAACATTTTTAATTAATAAAATCCTATACCCTAAATACAGGCACAAACACAAATCAATACACAAACACAAACCTAAATAACTAGTATTTAAAGGTGGCATTTGTTCTTGAGTTTTTTAATCAAAACCGAAGGGAAACAATTGCTAATAAGCACACAAAATGCACAACATTATAACACAAATATAAAATTGAGACCAAACAATTGCTAATGAGCAAATAATACTCCATTTTTCATCACATCCTTTACTTGAGAACAAAATGCACAACATTATAACAAAAATAGAAGAAATTAAAAGCAAACAAACGCACAAAAAAATAATATTCGAAAAAAAAAACTCTCACCTCAACGACGGTGGCTGAAGCAGATAGCGTTTGGTGGCAATGCAAAGGAGGAGAAGACAGAAAAAGAGGCGGTGACGAAGAAAAAGAGAAAAAAAGGCGACGGCGACGGCGATGCACAACGACAAAGTCAGAGACAAAAAGGAACTGCTGCAGCCAAAGAAATTAAATGAAAGAAAAATGGGGTCAGTGGCCTAGGGTTTGTCGGACAAAAAATACAATTCCATATTGCGTTGCTCAAAGAAAAAACGCAAGTCCAAAATGCATTTTCCTTAACGGCCAAATTTTGAAAATTAAAAAGGTGGGAAATGCAATCACGTTTTGTGTTTCTTTAAGAAACGCAATTGTGATTTGCATTTCTCCTAAGAAACACAAATCGTGATTGTGTTTTTAGAAGAAAAAAAATATCTGAGCGTAGAAACGCACAAGTGATCTACGATTTTTTTTTCATGAAAAACGTAGAAGGAATCTGCGTTTTTCATAAAAATGCAGATTCCTCCTACGTATTATGAGGGTTTGGTAAATAAGTTGTTACACGTCATTTTTCAGAATTTTTTTTTTAATTTCTAATTATTCTGTAAAGAACTCATCATATCCATATGCGCAATGGAAGTCAAAAAATGAGCAAATGTCATACCAAAAGCGAAACACACCTAGAATCCTGAAAGAATGAATGATAAAGGCAAAGGATAAGTACTTGATAAAAAATATTTGTCGCCTCCAACAAAGAAAGGTAAATCCATGCTTTCACAAGATGTAGGTACGTCCAACCCTTAACTCCCAAATTTTATCAAAATTTTTAAGGTTCGTACATCTGACTTGCCAATTAGGCGAGTCTATATGTGGCTCTTAGACATCTATTGAAAATGGGCTTAATCCAAAAAGTCTAAGAATCATATTGTGAGTGATTTCCTTCGAATTACAACGTACGATAGAAAATTTAAACTTTCTTGTTTATGTGATTATATACGCTTAAATTCACCTTAGTTGATTATCATATTTTATTTTGTTCTAAATGATTAATCATATATTACTCCTTCATGAATAATGTAACTCATATAACTGAGTGTGTTACCAAATTATAGCTTGTCAATAATATATCTTGCAGTTGAAGTTGGCATGCTCATACATAAAGCACACCAAGCAAACCTCAGAGAGAAATTTCAATTCTTAACCAATCAGAATGTTCAGGAGACCAAGTTGTTAATTGAACAACCACTCTGAGGATCAACCATAATATTTATAGTCCGTGACCAATATCAAAGAAGCACATAATTTGAAACATAAAAATCATGAAAATCGCATTTAGCCTTGGTTTAAAATGTGTGAGCAGTGGTTGAGGAGTGAAGTTTGGAACAAAATATTTGTTCTCATATTCCTACACAATTTCAAAGAACAAATCAAAATTGTTCAAAAATTCCTATTTATATTTCAACTATTATGGAAATAGAAAACTAAACAAATGCCACCTTATTTTTTTCCCCATAAAATACAGGAATGAAAACAAAAATATGGGAACAAATGCAATCCACTTATCTTTTGTTTCCAGAAATTTGTTCTAAAATTTGAAAACAGAACAAAAACATCTTTTTTTCCCTCATTTTTCTTCTTGAAAGAAAAAAAAAACCCAATAAGACAGGGAACCACCAGGACAGAGATAGGAACATACGATTATGTTCTTTTCCCAGAAACACAGCGAACAAAAATAGAAGTATGGGAACAAATCTTTTTTTCTATTAAAAATTTGTTTTTAAGATATGGGAGTTGAACAAAAATAAGTCTCTAAATTGGGAACTGTAACAGAAATTTGGGAACAATAAACAAAACGAGCTAAACTGGGAACATGAACATTAAACAAATAAGGCCCTAATATAGAATCCAATGAAATAATTAAGAATTAATAAAAAATAAAAAGGAAGTCAATTAAATAATTTTTGAAATCAACCAACAGAACATACCGATCAAACAGGTGCGCGATTGAGAGAGCAATGTCTTTTGCAACTGAGAGAACAGAGATTAAGATAGTAGTAATTGAGAGATCATTGGTCGGCATGGTGGGTAGACAATGACAACTGTTGGCCCAATGAGCTACCCAAGAGGGGGGATGAATTGGGTAGTTATAAAAAATTTAAACAAATAAATATTTAACACTTAATTATCAAATAATAAATTTTCCTAAATTAATTATTATCTTCGTTACGCAGCGGATAAGTGTTTATAACTAGGTGCACACTCAAACACAATATAATAAAAATAAAGAATGCAGCACACCAAGATATATCTCGGTTTATCAAGTTAGCCTTGGCTAATCTAATCTGCCGAGCTCCACGGAGATTTGCAACCTCTAAACCCCTAATTCCTTTAACAGTAGGAACTAAACTCTTACAATGATTCTTTTCCCAGACTCAGAATCAACCTTTACAATTTTCATTTTGCTAGGCTAAGGAAGAACTTTATCTTTTTACTAGGCTAAAGACTAACCTAATTCTATTACAAGAAAAATCAAAACCTCACCACACTCACAAATATCATTTTCATAAGTAAGGATTGAACATTTACAATTTACTCAAAATTATTTCAATTGTAGGGAGAATCAAGGCCTAATTATTTTCAAGGGAAAATAATAATCTAACATTTTTATACTTAAGACAAATATCAAACCTCAATCTTTTTCACAGAAAAAAGATCGAAACCTAGCTACCCTGACTAAACACTAGCCCAACCATGTTTAATCCACTCTAACTCACAAACACAAATACAGAAAAATATAAGTTTCTTCCCATAAGGAGTTTCTACCACCTCCATACAGTTATACTTAATTAATGTCCCAAAATTTACTACGTGATAGATACAATGTAAGACAAATTAATATCTGAGTAATAACAACGTGTGTGTAGCACAAATTAAAGCACGTAATCAGATAATCACATAAAATCGTTTTAAAAATATTTTTAGGCTCTTATGTTTGAAAATGATTTTCTAATGATCTTAAAACCAAGAAAATAATAATAATATAAAATCAAAATTAAGAACAATGGCTTAAAAAGATCTCACTCAGACAAAGAATAAAATCAGAATCTCAAAATAGCACAAGTTAGTGACGCCAAATCAATCAGCGCTTTAGATCAAGAACTTAGCACAAAATTTCTCTCAAAAATCTTAGTGGAATAATAACTCTTAGAAAAGCGTAGGAATTGATGTTCTTGATATCTCTCATCTAAATTTCGTAGGTCTATATATATAGACTGATAACAAGCCCTCCAATAGCTACTTTCATAAGATATGCCTTTAAAAGATACTTTTAGACCTCATATAATAATATATTTCAATTCTAAGATAATCCACTTAAAACTAACTCTTAAATCTCTCAAATAGGTCCAATAAATATTTCTCAATTAACAATCATAAAGATATGAAGTATTAAACCATTAAAATTGAGAGAATCTTAAATTATGTGGACCAAATCAATAGGGATAATTAAATACATGTACCATATCTTCAATAGGTTCAAATCCCTTAAATCTCTCCTTGGAATCATAAAAAATAGCTAGTTTTTAACCAAGAGATCAAGTCCCTCGAAATCATAACTGAAACGGTCAGTTAACCAATCCCTAGGATTCGATTGACTGATTGGTTGCAAGTTCAGTAACTTCAAGCCTAATTTTGACCATGTTACAATCTGATTTTGGAAAACCTCAAAATATAAAAGTTGTAGCACTCTTTCAAGGCTTTCCAGATCATCTTAAATCACCTCAATCAGAGTTTATAAGAAAATGTTATGGCCAAAATACATTTAGGTGCACAAGCCCAATCGGTTGACCGAATTTCTCATTCGGTTGACCGATCGAAATAGCCCCAAAACCAAGACAAAACTCAATTCCAATCGATTAACTGATTACTTCAGAGACTCACCCTACCAAAATCTCAAACCGAATGAGTTAACCGATTTCTTTCCAATCGGCTGACCAACTATTATAGGGTAGTCCAACTTAACTCCAAAAAACTCACTAATTCAAACGGTTAACCAATTTCTTCTAATAAGTTAACCGATTGCATCAGGGTGACTTTTTCCTTCATTGATTATGCTCCAAAACCTATTCACATAACCGATTGCTTTTTTCGGTTGACTGTATTGACCCAAAAATTCAATTTTTTTATACTTTAAACCTTATTTTCAATTAGGTCAATTATCATTTTCAATTTCACATAAAGAGCACATATCAAATCATTAACTAGAATCCTAAATTCTATCTTGTCAATATCGAAATAAACTTAAAAGATAACCCATTTAATAATATCGTGTGTGATTCTAATTTGGATTGCATTAAGAGTACAAAACTACATAGTTGTTTTCACCTAACTTCTTCAATGTTTGCAACAGTTTTCAATTATTTACTGCACAGATCTTTGCACCCTTAGCATTTTCTTCATGATATCTTCAACATAATCAGATATATGGAACTCGTTTTCGGAAATACTCAACAAACACATTAGTTTTACCAAAAATATTAATATTTAATTGTTCATCAAAACCTAGGGATCAACAACGGTGTTGTAGCAATTGAGAAAGAAGTCGAAGCGTATGAGAGTAGATTGGAAAAACACAATCAGACTTCAGCAGTATCATCTTCTTTGATTGAGTTAATAATGGGTGCGATTGAAGGGTGCCATTTTTGTCCCACACGTTTTTAAAATTTTGAAAAGTTTCGGGTCTAAAGTGTAAATTCGGACAAAATTGAAACCAAAGTTTAGAGAGATAAATTTCCAGTTTAGATTATGATTTAATATTAAAAAAATATATTAAAAAAAAAACAATAAAATCATGAAAAATCACCAATTCGATCGAATTTCAGTGTAAGCAAAAGTTTCGGGTCAAATTAAAAAAAATTAAAAGTCAATTGGGGACTAAAATAACAAAATTAAAAGTGTATTTTATATGGATATCACTTCTAATATGTTTAATTTTAGTTTCCACCCTTTAATTTGAGAAAATTTCACCAATGACACTTACTTTACGTTTTGACCCCCAAAACTTACATTTTCACCGGTTTTATCAAATTGATGACCAAAAATATTTTATTTTTCGAAATTGAACTTTTCAATAATATTTTTGATAGTTTAATTTCATGTTTAAATATTTTTTATGTTCTATTTTTTTGATAGGCTTAAATGTTTAATAAAACCTTAATTAGACAAATGGGTTTCCAAAACACTAAAATCACTGCGAACATACCCTCCAAGAATAGGACAAAGCATAGGATGCTTCTTGGGAGTGTACATATCCAATTTGGAGCATCCCAAGGTCGTTACTATAAATAGAGAGCATTAAATGTGATATTTTGGAAGATTCTTCAAGCAATACTATAAATAAGAGGGCTCAAAATGTCATCATTTCAACCTAAGGGGGTAGCACCCATCAATCAAATAATTTCTTTCCGGTTTTCCTGTGCATTCATGAATGCTCAAGCAACCAAATTTATATAAATACAGGTCACTTTTGTTAAGGATGGGGGATTGATTACTCTCTCTCTCTCCCTAAGTTCAAATATCTCTAGCGGGTTCGCTTAGTCCCTAAGCAATACACCTCTCAAACACCTTCAAAAAGATTCTAAAAATCTCCCAAAACATCATCTTGACATTCTTTCACAAAGAGTTCAAGAAACTACGCAAGAAAACCAAAAAAAAAAAAAAAAAAAGTAGAAAAAAAATAAGGTAAAACACGTAGGCAAAAACCACTCCCTTGAGGTAGATAAGTCTTTTTCAACCTCTTCTTTTGTGTACATGTCATTTTGTTGTCTTTTTTCAAGAAAAAAAAGAAACTTTTGGTGTGCATATCAGTTTTGTCTTCGTCAAGAAATACAAGAAACCAAACTCAAATATCCTAAAATAAACTGATTAACTACTGACTATTCACTTTTCTTGCTCTACACCTTTCTGCGCTTTTCTTTTCCTTTTGTTTTTTTTTAAGCCTAGGCCTTTGAATGGAATTAAGTCTCCGAGTTTGGCCGGACACCCTTTTTCATTTTTCAGCCTAGGCCCTTCATTGACATTAAGTCCCAGACTCTGGCCTGACACCTCTTTTTATTCTTTTTAGACTAGGCCTTTGACTGACTTTAAATCTCAGACTCTGGCCTAGTACCTTTTATTCATTTATTTTTTGTCTAGATCATGGATTGGCACTAAGTCTCAGATCATAGACTGCCACCCTAATCGATAGGCAGTCTAAAAGGGGGACATTTGTTCTGTATTTATTTTTTTTCTTTATCGGTTGTTTTTTTTTTTTTTAAAAAAATTGTTCTTTCTTATTTTCTTACATAAAAAAAATATCAAATAATAAAAATGGGAATTAGTGTGTTAACAAAAATTGAAGAAAATTACTCGGACTCGTTTGAATTTAAAGATTTATTTAAACATAGGTACCATCTTCAGATGGGTGTTTTGGGGTGCCTAACACTTTCCCTGCGCATAACCAACCCCCGAACTTTAAAGATATCTTTGGTTAAGACCAAAAATTTTTTCAAGTCAAAACTTGGGCCATTTCGAAAAATAAAATTATTTTTCAAAATCCTAGTGACCTAGCATACTATTTAACTTAATTCTAGGTGGTGACTCTATTTTTCAAATAAATCTTGGCCTAAAGAACGTTTTCAAAATCGACGCCTAGAAAAGCCCCTGAAATTGTTTTTTCTACAATGAACGGATTCTGAAAGGGAGAAAACCAAATCACGCCTTCCTCTTCTCCCATTGTTTTTTCAACTCGCGGTGCGTTAGTTGGCAACTCTACTAGGGACTTTTGAAGGTCAAGCCTAGTCGGAATTTAAATCTATATTTGAGACCAAACAAAGTCCAAGAAATACGTCTTTGGTTTTAAACCTGATAATTCCTTTTAATCTAAAAATAATAAAACAAAAATGCATTGTGCATATTTAATTTAGCCTGCATATGTGTGTATCAGTGCATTTATTTCCTTCCTTACTTCCTGTATGTTTCCGACTTTATACCCTGTATTTTTCCTATATTTTTTTCCCGTCTTTACTTTTCTATATTTATTTTACCGTCTTTATATTTCTGCATTTTATTTTCTATAAACTCTCTCCAAAGCAAGAGCACCACATTTCATTTGCATATTATGAGAAACCTAAAGTCGGAGACCTCATTAGGAGGCTAGTAATAGGGGCTGAAATCGTGTGATTTCATCACGCCAATCTAAGTCTCAAAATCCTGTAGGATTAGAAAGAGAAGTTAGTAGAAGCTAGGCCACACAGTTTACCCTATGGGACTAGTTTCGAAACTCGCCTCACTCGGATCACCAACCGACGATAGATGTTCTCCTAGAAAGTACGCCGGAGGTTTGAAGATTTGGGAACCGAACCTTTCTAGGATGCATTAGAAGAAAAGTTGTGAAGCTCATATAGTGAACCTAGGATAGAATGATACCCAAAACGCTTTCAGTATTAGGACACCATTTTGGAGAGATACATTTTTCTTTACTTTATGTACATTCTTTTCATATATATTTTTCCTTGAAACCATACAAAGGGAATCCCTAAGACTAGTAAGGAACGAAATAGACAACATAGAAATTTTGATTTTCCCTCACTTTTATGAGCTTGTTCAAGGTCAAAAATCTTTTCCAAATGTGACTTTTGAGAAAAAATGTAAATTTTTGTCTTGACTAAAAAATGCTTTATTAGACTCAAAGGTTTTATTTTCTCCAGATTCAAGCTTTCCTTTAGTTTGAGATTAATAGTGGCAAAGAATTAAGATGAGATTTCTATTAATCTTAAAACAGAAGTGTTATTGAGTCTATAAATTCAAGAAAGGGTTCCCTGCCTGTGGGGTAGTCATGTCAAAATTCAAATATGACTGTAGTCTATAAAATTTCGAAAAAAATGGAAATCTCATTTCAACTGAGTCATGATCAAAATCAAACGCTTTTTCAAACTATGATACTAACACGATTTTGTGAGCTAAATATTTCAAAGGAAAATTGGTCGATGAAAAGTGATTTTTGTTTCCCCACCACAAATTCCGATCATTACTCGCAGTCAGACTCAAAACGTCCCTAAAATGTCTTCTAAGAAAAATGTCAAGTGTTACCAAGTCAACGAAATGGCCCAAATATAAGAAACATTAATCACCTGAAGGAAGCATTTAAAATCCTCTCCCAACAGGTCCGAGAGTTACCTGTCCTTTTGCCTAATGGGACTCCTATAGCTCTGCAAACTCTTGAAAATCTAAATAGGAATCTATCCCCTAGCTTCAGGATGGTACATCAACCAAGTCAGAATCTTAATGCTTCGAGTCACTTTGTACCCGGTTGCCATGGACCTTAGATGTCAATCCCCACTCAAATAGGTACTCAGCCATATTCGTGTGGTATACCGCCATTGCAGGTCATACCTAGAGACCAAGTTGGCCTGACACATCAAATATTAGTCCACCTTGAAAGGGTCACCAAACCCTCAAGAAACCAAATTATTAACCAACTAACCTCGGAGACATAATCTAGGGCCAAAGAATAAGAGAAGAAACCATCACCAACTTGGGTCCTTGAGATGGAAGCACTGGTGGAAAAAATTGAAGAAATAAAAAAATAAAAACTCTTGAGAAGTGTGACATACAAAGAACTATTAGCACCTCCTCAAATGGTCTACCGAGAGACTTTGTAGTCCCTGAGTTTACCAAGTACAACGATACCGGTCCCTCAGAATGGTATATTAGCATTTATAAGGAAAAGGTAGGGGTCCACTCCCGTGATGAAAACTTGTGTTTGAAAATATTTAAAGGTCACTAAAAGGGTTTGCACTGAGTTGGTACATGACGCTAGACATGTCTGAAATAAAAACTTTTGAGGACTTAGTGGAGGCATTATGTGAATGGTATGTGTATAATAGGGACATCGCTCCTAATCGCAACGCCCTATATCAAATTCTTAAAAAGAATGATGAAAGTTTCAGGAAGAACGTAGCCTGATGGAGGGAATAAGCTTTAAAGAATGTCCCTAGTCTTAGTGAAGACACCCAACTCGAAATCTTCGAAGTGATCCAGGGACAGCATTTCTTTCATAGCCAGTTAAGTATATTAGTAAAGAACTTCAACGATGCAATTAAGCTGGCTGAGTTGATAGAAGGAGGCGTGAGGAGTGAAAAAATTGAGGAATCTCCATCTGACTCAACAAAGAAAATGGCTCTACTTAAAATAAAATAAAATAAAAAGAGGTCACCATCATTGTGGTCAATCAACAAACCTCTTTCTAAAACAACACCCAAAACTACCCCAATCCTACCTAAAACTATCCCTCACAAAATTGCCAAAACCCAAACTATTCGTACTTTCCTAAGAACCGCCCATACTACCCTCCTACCCCAGTTACCTACAAGAACACTCCTCCAATTTACCAAAGTTATCCTCTCCAGAATTCACAAAATTACTCTCGTTATCCGACTCTTTCCTACTAATCACCCTCATACCAACCAAACCCGAATCCCGCACCTTATCCCAGGCAAAATAACTCACTTCAAAACCTAAAACATGATGGCTAGTACCATCTTGATTACTTTCCTCGAGTTGCTGAGGGGTAATTCCAAGTTAGGGAAAAAGAGTTGTTTAATCTCTCAGTCTCTCTCACTGAAATATTCTGTCAATGTTTGAAACAAATTATACTAATGCCATTACCATTTTTTGAGCCAAAACTTGGAACCAAGGCTACTTCCTCAAATGAAACTTGTGAGTACTACTCAGGGGAGAGAGGTTATGACATTGAGAAGTGCTATCATCTGAGAGACAAGATCAAAGAATTCATATGCTCTAAGCCATTACCATCCCAAAAGGACCTGAAGCTGCAGCACTAAACTGCTAAAAAAATCCCCTATCAGAGCATACACTTTCAGGAAGTGGTGAAGTTGATATTTTCCAAAGCAATGAGAAAGGTGGAAGCAAGTCATGTGCCTAAGACTTGAGTTAAAGAACCCTAGAAGCCGCAAAAGCTAGGATTCTCGTTTGCTCCCAGTCCGCCAGGTATTTCGGTTAAATTGGGACGTCTTTTTGCTCACATTTTCATCCACCTAGCCTTCTGGTTGGAAAAGCACTTGTTCATATGGCTTTATCTATGAATGCAATATTGTTTTATCTAATCAATGGTCTAAATATTTAAATGTTTACTCTTTCAAGTTTCAAAAAATGTTTGCGTATAATGTATGCGATTTGACTGAGTGAGAATGTGATGGATATGATTTCAATACAAGAGCTAGACTATTTTTCAATGAAAATAGAAGCAAATGAAGATTTTTTTTCAGCCAAATGATCGTGAGATCCAAAGGATCTAAAAACAAATTGTGCAAAGCCTATGATTAAAGTACAAAGCTAGGCGACAATTCTATGGGAATAGAAGCAAAACAATTCTATTTCACTAGACGATGTTGAAGATTTGGAAGTCCTTTCCCAAACCTAAGAGTAGCTTATTGATTAGATAAATCAGTTGTCTCAAGAACCTCAAAGGATCTAGAAAAGTTAAGACTGGCATCCACTGAGCTGAATAAATTTCTATTGTTGACAAGTTTATCAAGTTATCTCTTGTTGATCTAACAAACCTGAATGGGAACATCACAACTCGCAAATTTCCTCTAGAACCTGAGTTTATCTATATAGGTAAGATGAAAAAAAAATAATAAGAAAAAAAAATAAAAGTTAATTAGGAAAAAAAAATAGAAATAAATGGTTGTCCGGCCTACTGTCAGACCCAGGTTCAAAAGGGCAATTTGCAGGGTAAACATCCATTGAGATCAGCAAGCACAACAAAGGCCCCCCTGAATGTAACATCGGTGCCTAATATTTTAATGAAGAACAAAGCCAACATGGATTATCTTGATCTCAGTCAAGCAAATAAAATTGAAGATTTGCCATCGAATGTTCATGTCCCAATTAACAAACATTGCTAGATGCTAGATTTTCATAATTATTGAGAGATGCTCGAGTTGTAAGGAATTAATGATCGATAAAGAATATCAAAATGTCTACTAGGCTCGACCACTTCAAAATCAGGTCTCGATTAAAAAAAAAAGTTGTCTACTAAGTTCGTCCACTTTAGAATCAGGTCTTGACTGACAAAGAAGACCAATATTGGTCTCGATTGACCAAGAAGACCAAGCCACCTACTATGCTCATCTACTTATGGAATCATTGTAAGCATAAGCATCTATTTTCCAAAAAAAAATAATAATAATAATCCCAAACTCTAAACCACAAGGTGACGAGGAAAAATAAGATAAGTACGGCCCGACCATAGTGAAAACTCAAAAGAGCGTCATGAAAAGATTATAGGGATCGTAACCAACGACCTGGTGAACACCCAGGGCGCTGAGGTGCAAAAATATGGGAGCCGATCTTGGTGAAAACCTGAAATGGCACTGAGGCCAAAAAAAAAAAAGCAAAGTCGACTTTCATTATCTCGCTCTTAGTTGACTCTCATCAGCAACAAACGGTTCTCCAGATTAGAACTTGATGGATTTGGGTGGAGTTGAAATTTGTGAAAAGGACTATTGGGAATGGTCTAGAACGGTATTGAAATCATATTCTTCAACAATCAAATTCAAAAATCTCGTAAAAGTCATACCAGGCAATGAAGGTACTTGTTTTAGTAACATTTTCAACATTTTTGCCTATTTGCTAGACCAGCTTTACAGGACTTGAAAAATATAAAGCATGCAGGAGTATATAACCCCAAGCATCGAAATTTTGGGTAACTAGGAGAAACGAGGGTTTAATAGAACGAGCTAAAAAAAATTGGATTGAGACATTTCAGTATCGGACCTTGTCCCCGACCTTAAAGGAAAATTTCCAAACTAAAGCTAATTACCTTCAAGGTTCTATAAAATGCATTAAAGAGGTCTCATCGATGTTACTCCCAAATCAATCCACATGTTATCAATCAACCAAGTGGAAAATATCGTTTTCACCCCAAGTCAAATTCAAGCATCGTCAATCAGCCAAGTGAAGGAAATTCTCATCGTCCCAAGTAGCAACTCGAGTGGTTTCGACAAAAGAGATGGGGAACACCATCACTCAGTGGTGACCAATTTGCATTTATTCTAATTTTATATTTTGGAAGTATTGTGTTGTCCATTTGCAAGAAAACTAAAAAACTAGGACTCAAAGACCATTGCCATTCGCCTTAATGGCCTAAAAAACAAGATTTTTTTTTCTTTTTTTCTTTTTTTTTTTTTTTGTGACAGTCGCTCACCTAGTAGGTTCCCCCCTCTAAAGGGATCCCTCTTATTGTGTGTTGCTTTGTTCACGTTGGGTGAACTACGCTTGACTTGATTCTCGGTATAATGTTGAGGTACGTAGGCAACCTGTTAAGGTTTGGTCATCCAAGTGTCAGCTCCTACCGTAGGCTAGGGTATATTTTATACTTTTTATCCCTCGTTGGCCCCAACCACAGGCTGGGGCGCATTATGTGATTTCCAGCCATTTTTGGGTTGTGAAGATTTGAGCTTTACTTTGCATTTTCATTCGCTCTCCAGCCTCAGACTGGGGCACATTATGTGATGTCTGCCTATTGTTAAGAATCCAAATCCGTTATTTTCTCATCCCTAGGCTAGGCACGTTTATAGGTAGTCCTATCATTCTCACCCCAGCCATAAGCTGGGGCACATTATAAAAATTACTTCATCGTTGCGATGTGCTTACCTTTCAATTCTCCTTTGCCACAGGATGGGAGGTATACTTTATCTTCCGATATCTCTTCAAGAGTGTTCCCTATTTCATTATCTCTCCATGAGTATTTCGTATTTCGTTATCTCTCTATGAGTGTTCCTTATTTCATCATTATCTTTATATAAATGTTCCCTATTTTGTTAACCTTCTACGAATGTTCCCTACTTCACCATTATATTTCCATGAGTGTCCCTATTTCACATTATCTCTCCATGATTATTTCCTATTTCATGTTAACTTTCCATGAGAGTTCCCTATTTCACATTATTTCTCCATGAGTGTTTCCTATTTCGTTAACTCTCCATAAGTGTTTCCTATTTCACATTATCTCTCCATGAGTGTTCTCCATAATTGTTTCCTATTTCACATTATCTCTTCATGAGTGTTCTCTATTTCATTATCTCTCGATGAGTGTTCCTTATTTCGTTATCTTTCCACGAGTACTCGTTACTTCAGTATTATCTCTCCACAAGTGTTTCCTACTTAATTATCTCTCCATGAGTGTTCTCTATTTCATTTTCTCTCCATGAGTGTTCCCTATTTTGTTATATCTCTATGAGTGTTCCTTACTTCACTATTATCTCTCCACAAGTGTTTCCTACTTAATTATCTCTCCATAAGAGTTCCCTATTTTGTTAACTCTCCATGAATGTTTCGTATTTCGTTATCTCTCTATCAATGTTCCTTATCTCACCATAATATCTCCATGAGTATTTCCTATTGCACGTTAGCTCTCCATAAGTGTTGCCTATTTCATTATCTCTCTATGAATGTTCCCTATTTTGTTATCTCTCCATTAGTGTTTCCTATTTCGTTATCTCTCCTTGAGTGTTCCCCGCTTTACATTAAATCTCCATGAGTGTTCCTTGTTGTACTACTTCCCAGTGAGTAGCCTTCATATTACTTCCTAGTGAGTAAATTTCATTATTTCCCAGTGAGTAACCCTATGTTACTTCTCAATGAGTAATCTCCATTACTTCCCATTTGAAGTATCTTTCCTTCTTCTAAACAACCCTATTCGTCATGAGTTATTATTCTTTCATCTAAACAAATCTTTTTCATCATGAGTTATTGTTCTATCCTCTAAACGAACTTTTTTCGTCATGAGTTATCGTTCTTCCCTCTAAATGAACTTTATTTGTCATGAATTATAGTTTTTTTCTCCTCTAAACGAACTTTGTTCGTCATGGGTTGTCGTTCTTTCCTCTAAACGAATGTTGTTCATCATGAGTAACCATCTTTTTCCTCTAAATGAACCTTGTTCGTCATGAGTTATTGCTCTAAACGAATCTTGCTCATCCTGAGTTATTTAATAAACCTTGTTCGTCATGAGTTACCCCCTCAAAGTGAACCTTGTTCGCCATGATTGACCATCTTTTTCCTCTAAACGAACCTTGTTCATCTTGAGTCCTCCCTTTGCTATTGAGTTGTCTTTCAATGAACACGGTTCATCATGGCTTTCCTGCCCAGAAAATGGCATCCTCAAATTACGTTTGACCTGATCTTTGGCTTCCCCAAGGTATGTAGACGACCCACAAGGGTTTGGTCACATCTTCGCCCAAATTTTCAAGATTATAACAAGACAGGTTCATTCCCAAGTAAGCGCTCCTTTTGAGCATTCATTCTAGTGGCGGCACAAAATGGTGTGTCTCCTATCTTTGACACTACGAATAAACTCACATGACAAAGAGGGACCGCTATAGACACTACACTTTTTCCCTCTCGTTTTTAAAATTTTAAAATGTTTTAGGTCTAAAGTGCAAATTCAGACAAACTTTAAACTAAGATTTAGGTAGAAGAATTTATGCCTTAGATTGCGCTATAAAAAAAAAAAAAAAAAAAAAAAAAAAAAAAAGGCGCCAATTCAATCGAATTTCAGTATAAGCAAAAGTTTCAAGTCAAATAGAAAGGTTTCTTCACAAAATGGGACTTTTGTGTTTTACTCTAAAAAATAGACTTTAATTTTTTTAAATGAATGATTTTTTTAAGTTTATTGTTAAAAAAGAGAGAATGTCTTTAAAAAATATTTTTCTAAACGTAATAATTTCTAAAAACAATTTGCTACACTTGATGTCTTTAAAAAATATTTTTCTAAATTTAAAGTCTTTTAAAATACTTTTCCGAATTTATTTTTCCTAAATTATTTTACATGTTTTCTTTAAAAAAATGTTTTTTCCAAAAATGATTTTTTTCAAAAAATTATTATGTTTTTTCCTAACCATATCTTTAACAAGTTTTTCTTACAAAAAACCATGTTTACTTGTTTTATAAAATATATATTTTACTTGTTCATATTTTTCCAAAAACAAATTCTAATTGTTCTTAAAAAGGAAGGTGTTTTCTTTTAAATTGGTTTTTCGAGGTTTCATTAAACAAAATTTTTTTAAGAAGATTGTTGTTTTCCAAGAACCTTTTTCAAATCATTTAAAAAAAAAAATCCTTTCTCAAGTTTTTGATAAAAAATTGTTTTGATTTCCAGGAAGTTTTTTCTAAAAAATATCCTTCCAAGAATGTCTCTTCAAAAACCTTTTACTTTTTTTTAAACTTTGTTTTTTTAATTAGTCAAAAATTAAAATTTGTAACTCATTTCTTAACAAAAAAATATTTTTAAAGATTTTTCCGAAAGAAAATTCTTGATTTTTGTTTTCTAAATTATTTTTCATCAATAAATGCTTTTTATATACTTTGTTTTCATAGACTAAAGCTTTTTGTTCTTGTTTTTATTTTATTTTCTTTACTTAAATCACATAGTTTTCCACAACCTAATAAAATAATATTTTTACTTAAAATTATTTTACCCTTTTTCTTCTCCTTAAAAAATGCATACTAATTTTGTCAGAATATCCTTAACTAAGAAATTAAAAAAAAAATTAGGGTCAAACTTATTGATTCTTCCATAAACGATAGGCGGTCTAAAAGCGCAACAATTGTTCATTATTTATTTTCTCCTTTATTTGTTGGTGTTATTTTTTAAAAAATATTTTTTCTTATTTTTTTACAAAAAATAAACATAAAAAATATAAATTAATAAAAATAGGAATTAGTGTGTTAACAAAAATCGAAGAAAATTACTTGGACTCGTTTGAATTTAAAGATTTATTTAAACTTAGTTACTGTCTTCGGATGGGTGTCTTGGGGTACCTAACACCTTCCCCGAGTATAATCGACTCCCAAACTTTAAAAAAATCTCTAGTTAAGACAAACTATTTTTTTCGAGTCAAAACTTGGGTGGCAACTCTATTTTTCAAACAAATCTTCGTCCAATGTACATTTTCAAAACTGGTGCCTAGAAAATCCCTAGAAACTGTTTTTTTCTAAAATGAACGGATTTTGAGAGGGAGGAAACCAAATCACGTCTTTCTCTTTTCCAATCTTTTTTTTTAAATCTGAGGTATGTCACTGTTGATTAGGTATCACTATGCCCACACACGTTTTCTCTTTTTTTCTTCCAAACAAGCTTACTCCTTAAGAATTCAACATTCCTATGAGTCTTAAATTTCTTATCAAGGGAATGAATGAAAGATGAACTCCAATCACTGGAAATAGGGTTAGGATTTCTATCGTTCAAGCCAAAATTTGAAAATTTTACTTTAGTTCGATTACCACATAAAACAAACCCATTAAGATTTTTAATATCCACCCTAGCCTTATTAATCATGCCAAATCTAACGAACCAAAACAAAAAATTCATACCCTTTCTTATTTTCTAGGAACAAACATATCCAAAATATCCCCAAATTCTTGAAACATAACACGGAGCAGATGATTGTGCATAGAGAAAGAGAGATAATCTACAAGGAAAGTAAACACCTTGCCTGTGAACCCATTGTGAAAATGCTTCCTAAATTGGTATTGCCACCAACCAAATGACCCTCATATAGCCATAAATTCTTTGGGGTTGACTAGGTAATGAAAAATAGGGGAGGAAGCCGTTGAAATTACCACCAGAGGTTTCTAGGAAAGCTTAGCCACAGAACCCATTAGATCGAACTGTGTACATGCTCAGTTGATGGTAGACATTAGTGTACCAAGCAACGTCAAAAACAGAACCCACCTTGAGATGGAAATTTTGAAATTCCTAGCACGACTCCTAAGAGATATTTTTCCTCTCTATTTGCTTATATTAGAAACCCTTTGAGCAACAACTTCAATACCAATTTGTGAAATTGCAGACTTTGATGGTGTCTAGTGCTTGAAGAAAGAAATTTAGTTGCCTCTGAATGATTCTATTACATCACCAGTTAAGATAGTCACCGACCAAGAGAGGGAAGAGAGAAGGCGCCTCTACCTCTCCAATATGCAACAGGATGAACACAGCTTCGGGGTGCCAAACCAATACTCGCCACCAAATTCTCAATCTTAGATCTGGTGTTTAAATAGAAACAATACTTTACCCAAGCAAGTTGGTTAATTCAACCCCTAAATTGTTAGGAATATGCAAATTCTCTATTAACCAGATTTACTAGGAAGCAGCAAAATAAAAATTACATATGCAATTTACATGGTTTGGCACAAACTTACCTATGTCTATGGGCTGCTGCAGATATTTCACTAAAGGGAGAAAAATTTACAAAGTATTTACAAACACTCACAACTCAAAATCCACACCCAAGCATACCCAAGATTTTTTCTCATAAAAAAGCTCTCAAGAACACTCTATATGCTCTCTCTATCTCTCTCAATTGGGATTTTCTCTCTTAGAATTGGGTTCAATGAATAAAGAAAGAGATGGCCCTTTTATTAGCCAATTGTACAATTTTTGCAAGCAAGCCAATTTGCAATTGCCTTACCTTCTTTTTGCAAGCCAATTTGCAATTTACTTCCCTTCTTTTTGTGCAAGTCAATTGTTTTAACTTTTACTTTTGGGTGGTGCCCAGTTGAAAATCTCCCACTTGAATATTTATTTAAATATTTCTTCACACCTTGATCAATGCAGTAGCTCTTTCTTTCTCTTGTTATTCTTGCAGGTCAACTAAAGATTCAGTTTGTTGATAGTCAGTGTCTTTATCAACATATCCATTGGATTCTTGCTTCCTTGGATCTTTTTCAGAATTAACACCTCATCCTCCAATAGTGATTTTATGAAGCGATAACGAAGTCTAATATTCTTGATTCTGGATTGAAATGTTGAATTCTTCGCTAAATGTATCACATTCTAACTATCACTGTACATAACATTCTTCTCCTGTTTGAATCCAAGTTTAGTTAACAAACCTTGAAACCATTATACCTAGCTTGGGATTCACTTGATTTCTTCTTCACTTTGATCTTAAAATAATTTCTTCAAGGTTTAAGAGGAAAATAGTCAAAGAGTGTAAGAGAACGAAGTTTCTACAACTCAAAATGAGTACTTTTAGGATCCCTTGCACAGAAACCCCAAGTGGTTATTTATAGCCCCTGGGAGATAGGTCCTCACCACCAAGTTCTTCCCTAGGATTGGGACACATCATCAAGTGCGGCCTAGGCTACCAAGTGGCAACCTCCAACTTGCTGGGCTTGTGTCACACTTTTTGGATTGAAATTTTGGTCGCCATGTGTGACATATGCTGATTTCAAGATTCATCTTATTATATTCACTACAGATACTTTAAAAAATATTAAAATGAATATTCTAGGAATAAATTGGATTTGAAAATAAGCGCCACGTGTCATGACCTCATTGGGGACAAAAGCTAAAGGGGTCATTCAGACGATGCAGGATGATCCAATCGAAATCAATTTTTAATGAGACCGATTCAGAGTTAAATAATTGATGGAATTACCGACTAAGTCTTTAATCAAATTATAATCAAATCCGAATTTTTCCCATTGAAGAATTAGTTCAAATCCGAGAATTTGACTAGTTTTCAGTCAAGAAAAAATTGGTTTTAAAAAATCAATTATTTTTCTATATATGATTTAGTTAACCTTTCTGAAGATTAATTACGCTTCAAATTTTTCAAATTTTAATTTCAAAAAGGAAAGTATTTTGAGAAATAACCATCTGTTTTTCAAAATTCAGAATTGGCTTTTTAAAGCGCCTCTTTATAACTAGGAATGTTTCTCAACAAAACCTTTCTCGATATTTGGGCCTTATCTAATATTCATATCTTCTCAAATTAAAGTTCAAATATTCTGCAAATTACGATTTATAACCAAATCTTTGAAAACTTCTCCAAAAATCTTGATTTTCAACAAAATGTTTATCCCAAATTTCACAGTAATTTCTATGTAATGTTCTTCCTTTTTTATGTTTTCTATTTTTTGAATTTTTATCTTTTCTGTAAGACCCGAAATTCTGCGAACGCATAATGATTAGTTATATTTTAGAATATTTAGAAAATAATGGGGTAGAATGTGTCATTTTTAATTTAATTTAAAATTTTAGGGATCAATTAGCAATTTTTAAAAAATATCAATTTTTTATTTGGGTTTAAATAAAAGCTTAAAGATAATTTAGGGGGAGATTTATGTAATTAAAACTAAAATAATAATAAAAATAATATATATATATATACACACACTTTATACTATACATCTCAAAAAGCCCAAAGAAAGAAAACAGAGAGGAAAGAGAGAGTGCTCGGTCGGCGGGGTTGGGGATCGTCGAGCGGTGGGTGTTCCTCCGACGAGAGTAGGTGTGGTGTAGGTGTTTGGTGTGTGAGTGGGCGAGTGCCAGCAACTTCGTGGGTGCATGTCCTGTTCAACGTGGGTGCATGGTGTGTGGGTGATCGCCAGTGAGGGTAGTGTGAGTTTGGTCCGACGGTGGTTGTTCGGTATGGTGTTGTCCTCCAGTGTGTGTGTGTTATTTGTGTGTGCTGTTGTTCAGTCATTGTTGGGTGTGTGTGTGTGTGTATTTTGTTCGTCAATTATGTATGTGTGTATGTGTGTTCTGTTTTTGCCGACCGTGTGTGTGTGTGTGTGTGTGTGTGTGTGTGCATGGGTGTCCAGTCGATCAACTTGAGGAAGTGCGTGTGTATCATGTGTGTGGATGTGAGTTGATCGTTGAGGGTGGTCGGACGATGAGAGTGGTGAGAGTGGCGTCAGTTGAAACCAAAACAAAAACAGGAGAGAGAGAGAGAGAGAGAGAGAGAGAGAGACGGCTAAAACCAGAAACCCAGAATAGACAGGAAAAAAAAAAAAACATCCGTCGCGACAGTGAGATCCGTTGCCGTGGCGGTGAAGATCCAGCAAGCAGAAACAGAACGGCTATAGAGTTGCCACAGCGATGGCATATCGCCGCAGCGGTGAGTCCAGGCGTAGAAAACAGAAGAAAAAATCAAATCAAAATCAAAATCCAAAAATTCAACTTCTCGGTCTGCGAGCGATTCGAAAACGGGGAAAATTTGAATCAGGTATTAATTTCGTTAAATTAAATTGTTAGTATTAAAAGTTTCACAATCGTGATAGTAAATTTCGTAATTGTAATAATATTTTATTACTCGCTAATCTAAATAAATTGGTACAGTAAATATTATCGTAACGAAATGGATGAAATAATAAATTTTTCATAATGAAATTTGGGGAATGGAAAATTATAAAATTTAGGGTCTGCATTGCATGTTAGGTCATTTTAAATAAAATATTAATTTAGGCCTATCGCTATTAGGTTCGTAGGAGGCAGCGTCCCGGTAGGTTTTGGACGATGCTAGTTTTGCAGTGCGAAAATCGAGGTGAGTGTACTATCTTCTATATAAATTTATAAATTTTCTTTTCATATAAATCGTGGAAAATGTGTTTATTTAAAATGGATGATTTTGCGATGTATTTGGTTCAAGTTGGTTTTAAAAGTGGAAAATAATTTTTGGATCAAGTTGGTTTTAAAAGTAGAAAATGATTTTTGGATCAAGTTGGTTTTAAGGGTGGAAAATGATTCTTTTTGTCCAACTATGCCATAGTTTTGATCCTGTCAGGAGGGCATGTCCTACGGGATGGTTTTGACCTGTTAGGAGAATTAGTCCTACAGGTGGTTGATTATTATGACCTGTCAGGAGGGGCATGTCCTGCAGGTGGTTGATGATATTATGACCCGTCAAGAGGATTAGTCCTGCAAGTGGTTGATTACATTATGACCTGTCAAGAGGGTAATCCTGCGGGTGGTTGATTATTATGACATGTTAGAAGGGTAGTCCTGCAGGTGGTTGATTATTATGACATGTCCGAAAGATTAGTCTGGCAAGTGGTTTGATTAACCCATGGGAGTGCAAATCCTGCAGGTGGTACCCCTACCATTGGGGATAATAAATGATACTAGCATTGTTAGTCGCTATAGATGTCATAATTGTACAGGTTACGGTACCGTTGTAACTCCCGATCGTAAGGTAAAAACGATCTTATGGCTAGTAGGAGAGGAGGTGTGGTGTATTTTATTATACATTAAAATATTTGGTCTGATTGATTTAAAACATTTAGACTGGTTGGTTTAAAATATTTCAATTGGTGGATTTAAAATACTTGGGTGTGGTTGATTTAAAATGTTTGGAGGGGTTGACTTAAAATATTTGAGTTGGGAGTTAATTATATTTCTTCATTTCATAGTGATAGTGGAACTGGATTTTCAACATAGTATGTGATTATATTATATTTTGAAACGTGGTGTTTAACACTTCTGCTTGTTTTAAATATATTAGTTCGTTACATTGGTGACAGTGGGACTGAATTTTCAACCTGGTATGTGATTATAAAATATTATATTTTGAAAGTTGGTATTTAACAATTGTATTTGATCAATTAAGTGTTTTTATTATAAAGATAGTACACCAATAAAAATATTTTATTTCAGGTACCGTGACTAGGAGTTGGTCCACTACTGGCACTAGGTAGAGTCCGGAGGTAATGTCATTTGGAAGTGGGTCGATCAAAGGCAAACTGTGAAATGTATTATTTTTTGGAAAAAAAAATATTGATAGCGGTGCACTTGCGTTTGAATATGTATATATGTATGTATTTGGTTGATTGGTCAGATAGCGTCATGTCGACGTCACGCCCGGCCTCGGTTGACGGGTGCCCGGGGTGGGATGTGATATTTCTATATTTTTGTATTGTAATACGAATGCTGAAACTATATGCCGAAATTGGGACCGAGTGACAGAAAAAAATGTGGTGCCTACAGTAGTGGTTTTAGAAACACAAGAATGGGATCAAATTGAACGAGTGGTTTAATTTGGTTTCAAAACTTTGAACAACGAAAGTGAGTATGAAGCGGTCTTAAACGGACTAAATCTCACGAAGTCTCTAGGAGTGCAAGACATCCTTATTCGATTCGTAGTTGGTAGTGAATCAAAAAAGTAAGAGTTTTTCCGTCAACAAGGAACGCTTGGAAGTCTACGCACGAAAGGTGAAAGAATTGATATCTTTAATCAGTTGATGCGATTTAAAGGCTGTTTCAAGGATAGAAAATGATCAAGCTAATGCCCTATTCATCCTAGAATCATTAGTGGGCACCATCCCTAGTTGGGTCTCGCAGGGTTCCAAGAATTCCCCTCCAATTCTTCATCAACAAACATTTGTAAGAGTATAGGACAGTTGGGGGAAATCAAATTGGAGAACTCCTTTCGTGTAATACCTGACTGAAGGTTTTTTGCCTGATGACAAGGATTCATCACTTTATAAAATGGCGAAGTAATGAATCCTTAATGGAGAGTTGAACCAAGCATGCTTACCCCTTAGTGAAAGGAACATAAATTCAGGGAAATAGGAGGGACTGTGGTCTCCCTGGAAGGTGAAGTTTCAGATGAGGAAGCAATTTCAACATGGCTAGGGGTCTTAGGGATTGAAGTTTGGGATGTACTAATGGCAACAATATTACCATCAAAACTCGTAATTGGAACAATTTCCATGATTAAATTCTAAATATAGGGAAGCATGGGCTTTCATAAAAATTTAGATCCAAAGCAAGAATTGTAGGCCAGAAGTGAAGTAAATATACACGAGAGAAAGGAAAAGACTTAGGCCATATTTGATAACCGAAATAAGTGTTGAAAAAACTAAACAAATTAAGTACTTTTTGGATTACGTTTCTTGATAACTTTAATTCATATTACTTAACTAATGAAGTGCTACTTCAAATTTTTAACTTTGTGGGTCTAAATTTTTCAGTCAATTGGATTTTACTTATTTTTTTCCACTTAATGTGCTTAGCTTGTGTCCCTTTTTTTTTTTTTCTTTTTTTTTTTTTTTTTTTGAGACCATTTTACCCTTACAACAATGGCTCTCTTTTTATTTCCATTTTACGTTCTCTGTTTCATATCTCTCCCTTAGCAAAAAACTTGATTTTAGTAAAAATCAAAGATTTTTTACTTTCAGATCTCACCTTTTGATTTTGATTTTCATTTGAATTTGATCCCCTATTATCTTGATTTTAGTAAAAATTTAAATTTAAAGATAGTAATCTAAATTAAATGATTTCCGGTCTTCAAAATTTGTACTTATGAAACAGATAAAAAGAATTCAGCACTTAAAAATCAACACTTAGAATTTTAATTTTATCAAATAAACTTCTAATATTTTTAGTACTTAAAATTTAGGAAAAAGTACAATTTAGACTCTCTAACTATTGACACATTTCTAAGTGGTCCCTTTAAGTTTAAACGTTTCATTTCAAACCCTCTACGTATCATAACGTTTCAAATTGGTCCTTCCGTTAGAAAATCAGTTAAAACTGACGGAATTTAGGGGCAAAATAATCTTTTCACGTTTTTAAAATTTTTTAATCATTTTTAATTATTTTTTTTTATTTATTTATTTTTTATCTCTCTCTCTCTCTTCCTCCCATTCTTCTCTCTCTCTCTCTCTCCCGCCACCTCCCTCTTCCTCCTTCCCTCTTCCCACCACCTCCCTCTCCCTCTCTCTCTCCCTCTTCCTCCCCTTCCCCTCTCTCCCTCCCACCCCACCCCTGCAACAGGGGGTGGCACCACCCCTTGTTTCAGGGGGTGATTCCACCCCCTGCAATAGGGGGTGAACTCACCCCCTGTTACGGGGGTGATTTCACCCCCCGTTTCAGGGGGTGGTCCCACCCCCTGTTGCAAGGGGTGGGAGGGAGAGAGGGAAAGAGAGGTGGCAGGGAGAGGAAATGAGGGAGAGGAAGGTGGCGGGAGAGAGAGAGAGAGAGAGGAATAGGAGGAAGAGGGAGAGAAAGATAAAAAAAAAAAAATAATAATAATAATGATTAAAAAATGTGAAAATGCCATTTTGCCTCTGAAATTCTGTTAGTCTTAATGGAATCTCTAACGAAATGACCATTTTGAAACGTTATGATACATAGAGGGTTTAAAATGAAACGTTTAAATTTAAAGGGACCACTTAAAAATGTGTCAATAGTTAGAGGGTCTAAATTGTACTTTTCCCTAAAATTTAAGCGGTTATCAAATATGTCCTTACAGATGATTTTTTTTCAGGAGTTTTGATTTTTGACTACTTTCCTTCTTCTTTCAAAATCAGTCAAGAAGTCATGAGGACAAATGATAGGAGTAAAATTCCACGCCATGAGACCTCAGAATATAATAAAGCATGGAGTTGGGCCCAGTAGTGGCCCGAAGTCTTCAATAGGCAAGACAACCCATCATGTTGTGATTGGCTGGCCCACTAGACTTTGTTAAGAATTGTCAATCCCAAGGGCATAGGCCCGGCAAGGGAGCAACCTAATATTCCCAACTTGCAGACGAGCCTGGGAAGTTAAAGGCCCGTAAGATGCCTTACATATTGCCAACAATAACGAACGTGGATCAAATAAGCCTACATGTTATGGACTTAGTGGGAGGTTCATTGTGCAAACGTTGCCAGGCCATTTCACACATGAAAGAAAAAAAGACAAGGTACGATATAAGTATAGAAATAAATATTTTTCATAAGTTTGATTCGGATTTTTACTACCAATCTTACACATATCGGAACATATAACTGCTAGTGATACCTAGTAGCAAAAGCCACTCAAAATTAATTAATTATAATAGTTTCTCACATTTATACACCAATTAGCTTTGAATTGCCAATTAAAAATACAAATAAATAAATAAGTATAGTAATTTTCAGTTACTTGAACATTAAAATTACAAATTTTAAAGGTGATCTCACATGTCCAAAAGGTGATCAATTTTTTTAATTTATTTTTCTCAAATGAAATTCAACCTTTAACAAAAAAAAAAAAAAAAAATATCTTAATTTAATAATAGTTGACATATATTCAATCCAGTTGATTTTAACGAAAAAAATAAAAAAAAAATGAACAAAATATTACAGACTACTTTTGTATCTTTTTATCCTTTAATGTAGTATATCTCTATTTTATTCTCTTATAATCTCGACAAAACAAAACTAACAATTTCTATGATAAAAGGTATTAAAACTCTCATAGTGTAAACAGATTTGGGCACAAGTGTAATATTTATAAAATGATCTCTTGGCCTGGGCGAGAAACAGGGGATGAACGGAATACCAAACGCCTCCAGAGTCCAGCCCCTTCCGCCGCCACCTCTTCCTTCGCCTCCCCAACTGTTCAGACAACGTCGCGCTGTCCATCACCGCCCTCAAATCTCTCTCCACTCTCCAGGACACATGCACCGTCTCCAACTGCCCCGTCTCCGCCTCTCCAACTGCCCTGTCTCGACCGTTTGATTTCTGCCGGACACACGTTGAAGGTGATGGTCGTGACCGCCGAATCTCTTGCTTGAGGCGGGCTGCAACTAAAACGGGGCGTACCCTCATCGTGAAACAACAACAGGGGCAACAACAACGAACAATTATGAAATCCTGAGCTCGATTCAAGCAAAATTCAACCGTGAATCGATTGAATTTTTAGAGAGAGAGAGGGGGGGGAGATAGAAAGTAACTCATATGGGTAAGGAAGAGAGAGTGACTCAAAATTCAACTGATACCATTGTCTTCACCGCCCAAAATTCAACTGATACCATTGTACTCCAAATCCTCTGCTCGTTAGAGAGAGAGAGAGAGAGAGAGAGACGGCCACTCGACGACTGGCGAAGGGAGACGGCCGACAAATGTACCTGCGTGGCTGGGAACATGAGCAAGTGAAGAGCGGCCATGGATGCGGCTAGGGCTACGGTGTACGCAGGAAGATGGGGAAATGGGTTTGGGGTTTTGTTTAAGTGTATCCGCAGACATGGTGCGGGTAGTGGGTGGTTTTCCTTTTTATTTTATTTTTATTTTTTGTATATACTGCAGAGTGAGGGGGGTTTGTCTTAGTGGTGGAGTAGTGGGCAAAAGTGGAAACAAAATAGAATTTGAACGGAATTTTTTTAATTGAAATATTTCATTACTTAATCTCAACCATTCATTTTTCCTCCCAATTGATCTACACCGCTGAAATATCTACAATCCTAATTTATTAAAAGATTCTCACACCGGAAAATCTTTAGCTAAACACAGCACTAGTGTCACCTTAAACTTTTCAGTTGTTGCAGGCACTAGCTTCAGACCAATTGGTTTTTAGATTTATGGAGTGAGATTTTTATCTACACTAGCCATTACCGCCATAGATAGGCACAATCACCATTCCATCATCAAACCCGCCATTGCAACCACCACCACCAACATACAAATCAATTGGGGATCTCCACAAAATTCATGTCGGAATAGATTTTTAGTTTAGGAATCAAAATCGCAAGTTCAATCATCAAAACAAAATCTATGCATTCTTCGATCGAGCTGTAACTGCTAGAGCGTGACTCTTTCTTCACCTTCGTGAAACACTAACGGAAAAAAAAAAAAATTGTCCTCCAAACCATTTAGCAGATGCCATCGCACCTTCACTATGAAGCAGGTTAGCCTACCACTTACAAAAAACAACCTTTCACCATTAAAGCAGTACTCCACTTCCATTTAACAAAAAAGCAAGAGGGCCAAATGTAAATAAATTCCACTCACAAATGTAAGCGTATTGATACAACGTACAATCTTCCCTAAAACAAGTTCAAACCCTACAAGTTCACAAACTAATACGACACATCCACCTAACAAATAATAATCAGCAATAGACAGATACAAGAAAACACGACATTGTCCCTCAACTTTTACCACCTACCGCAACCACATTCAAAGCATCCGGGCTGAAAATATGAACCGATTTAAAAAAAAAAAAAAAAAAAAAAAAAAAAAAAGGCCCACCATTTGCCCGCCTGTTAGCATTAGCAACCGGAACTGTAAAAAAAACTCAATTTCATACATCAGTTTGGATGCATTTTGACGGTGGAGTTTGCCCATGCCATATTCGTATACATGGGCACATTCTGGAGAGACGGTTGTTGGCTAGCGTTGTTATAGGGGGGTCCACCGGATCCACGATGAAGAGGAGGAGGACTACCATCCTCCTCGTCCGATGATTCGCTTGACCCTCCTCCGCCTTGGGAGGGAGGGCTGGCCGCCGCAACTGGGGCACCAAAATTCAACATATTCGAAATTGGTGATGAAGAAGACGGCCCTGATTTTGACTTCTTTCCATCTGCAATGAAGCTGCCTACGATAACCTGGCAAAACATTAAAAGTTATTCAGCACCCCCGCTCTCTCTAAAGAAAAACACAACCATCTCCCTCTTACTCTCTCTCACCATTGTTTTCTCTCCTCTTTCTCAATCAAGAGACTAAAGACAACCATCTCTCTCTGTATGTGTGTGTGTGTGTGTGTGTGTGTGTGTGTGTGAGAGAGAGAGAGAGATTAGTAGAATAAATGCACAACTCAAAAAAAAAAAAAAAAAATTTGCAGAACACAAGATATTCAATCTTTCACATTAATTACTTTTAATATTATACTTTTATTATCTTACAAATTTAATTTAATTTCGTTTTTATTTCTCTATCACACGTTCAATCAATTACATCATTTATACAATTTAGTTTCCTATTTTTTAAACACAACAATAATAGATATTTTATTTTTCAAAACTAAACCAAACAAGTTCCCACAATTTTCAAAAACTGCTTCGAAAAACTGTTTTCAGAATTTCTTAAAACTATTTTCGAAAACAAAAGCGAACAGTCACTCCCTCCCTCCCTCCCTCTCCCTATGAGATTAGTAGAATAAGAACACACAGAGATTAATATTACCTGTACGGGAGTAGCTGCAACTAACATTCCTGCCACTCCGCCACCTAAAACGCGACCATCAGACCCAGCCAATGACACACTCAGACCACCTGTTCTGCTACGGTTACCATTACTCTCTGACAGCAAAAAAGAGCCTGTCAAAGAGATCACCTCAAATCGCCCCTGCAAAATAAAATTTATTAACATCATGAAAAGTTTGAAAGGGGAAAATTGTAGGATAATTAGGCAGCTGGTCTTTTCGAGGGCAACCAAGTTACTAGTAGCTAGTCCAAATGATATTTTATATATCAGACAATTTTTTCCATTACTTCCAATGTGGGATCTCACAATATCCCCCACTCAAAAACATGACGTACACATAACGTTGGTCCAATTCATCCCCTGACTGAAAGTGCAGATAGCAGCCCATTAGAGACATACAATACTTACCCTGGGGCCTCTACTCCTCTCTGAACACTACCATTGTTACATCTCCTGGCTGGCCTAGTAATGCCCACTGATACACTATCCTAGCAACTTTTAAACCGAGTCCACGTGGCCCAAAATGATTAAATCAAGTTAGTAGTTTTAGCCACATGTTACTTTATATATTGGGCTATTTGTTTCTTTGACTTCCGATGTAGGATCTCACAATAACTAACAAATAACTTTGTTGCAATTCATTAACCTTACAGTGCATATGGTAAAGTAGTAAGTTTCCATGCCGAAAGGCACACCTTCAATATATTATACAAGAAAATATTGAATGTTCAAGTGACTTTACGCTATAGAGAAGTAAAAATAATGTACTTTCATCAATTTAAAAATTAAGTTAAAATTATATGATTTAAAAAAGTAAAGGAAATTAATTACGAGAAATAAAAAATATACAAATTCATCAATATAAGAATTACTTTAAGAAATAAATATTTAAGAAAATAATGCCAATTAATTACTATTAACTTAATAGATACATTAACTTAAAATAATTCAAAAATTAGATTTAAGTTGACTTTTGAGCTAAGGAGTAGGGATACTTCTCCTAGGTTAGCCGTACTCGTATCTAATAAGAGACGCAACATTATGTGGATATGTACTGGACATGTACTTTCCAAGTGCTTAACATTGCCAGATACGTATTGGACATGTGCTTTCTATGTTCATTCAAAATGTGCTAAGTTTAAACAAATAAAAATAAACTAATAGACAACACTTGCTCTGCCCCAAAAATATTGTCTCATTTGACTTCCACAGTATTAGATAATTTTTTAATATAGTTTAGTTTAATATATTGCCCTTGTTGGAAAAAGTGTGTGTTGAAACTTTCTTAAATTTGAAGGAATGGTTGAGAAAGGAATTACGAGAAAGTGACAGTGTGTTTGTTAAGGAAAATGGAAAATCATTTCTGGAAAGGAAAGCACGACCATTATTTCTAAGTGGCTGCTACCGCATCAATTGAGAATTGGAGAGCGGAGGAGAATAAAACCTAATAATAGAATTAGGGGTATATAAAGGAAATTAGAGTGCAATGGAATTGAGGTTTCCTAAAAGGTTGTCTTTAGTTAGGACTTGAGACTGTTTTCACCAAAAAGCAGTAACGGGATTAAATGCATCTTTTCTGTCTTTTTATGTTTGGCCTAAATATGTTTAACACTTGGGCCAAACAAACTAAATCCTAGTCATTCTATTCACTTCTGAACGAAATCCAATTCCCAACCAGAACGGGAGTTTTTTGGAGAGCAAGACCATGTTCACTTGGGCTAAGAATTATGTGCATAAAGGCATCCACTAATAAAGTGACAAAAAAATGTGACTAATATACTTAATTCATAAAACATTGTTTATTAAGAATTTTAATTAAAAAGTATATAAATCATAAAAACAAATGACATGAATAATTACTCGATTTAAAAAAATAAACTTGATTCAAGTAATTCATAGTTTGCATTTCGATTTTATTGGACTCTTAGTAAAATTAATAACTCTGACAACGCAAGTGCTAGGTTTATCAGAACTTGAATTTACATTGGTAAAGCTATTAGTGAGAAGAATCTTCTCTTTTGGCTTCTGTTAAAACACAGCAACCACATAAGTAGGTACCCATGGCTGCGCTACTAAAAGCCCCAACAGAATACTGTGGGGGCTGCTGCGTAATTGCATAATAGAGCTCCAAAAAACCAGTCATAAACAAGTCTTTAAATATGATAAACAATAAAGATACAAAAGATTAAAATCACAAGAATGATGCATAAGATACACAATGGTATGGATACGGTGTTCATACAATAAATAAGGGAAACAGATATGGAAAGACATGGATATGGCGTATAAATTCCCAAGTAGGATATGGATATGGCTTGGATACAAGAAATATAATATTTTTATATTTATATGATTATACAAATTAAATTGATTTACTTTTACACGAACTATAAAAAACACAAAAAGAAAAAATAAATGATAAATGAAGTGAGCACTGCTAGAACCAAACGACACTGTTATAGGGTTAATGCCACTACATCCCACGTCATTTTACCAATAACCACCGAACACCCTGAAATTATGCAAATACCACGGGACTCCCTTACCTTAGCATAATTGACTGGTCACCTGTGAATACCCTTGTAAGCTGAAAATTACGGCCACAATTTTTGTAATGGAAGATTTACCCTTAAATTGATAAGGCTTTATTTTACTAGATTAATTTACCCTTACAATTAAACAAGAAAGAGTGCCTACTTGTCCCATATTTAATTTTTTTCTCAGGGTTCATCTCTTTTTCCCTTTCATTAATTTTTGGTCATTTCCGGTTATATTTTGGCCATTCGTAGCCATCCCACTTTTGCAATTTGTGCAAAATTAGTCACATTAATTTTAAGACATAATTTCCAGTCCTATAACTTCATAATACAACAAACACTATATTAAAATATAATAACACACTAAAACAAACCTCCACCACTATCTCCAACCAAATCTGAGACATTAATCCTTTAGAGCTTGAGAAAATAACTTCAAATTGAGCCAAATCAACCCTAAACTTCTCATGGAGAAAAGACAAAGAAGACGGCGTGCTCAAAAGTTTAGATCTGTGGGAGGCTCTAATCCAGTGTTGGCTGCAGCAATTTCATGTTCAATCTCCAACCCATCAAATCTCAGCTTTTCAATTTGAAAAGAGGAAGAAAAGAGACCGAATTTAGGTCTACCTTTCATCTGAACTTATCAGAACTAATGAATTTTGGCTGAATTTGTTTGCAGTTCAGGATCAGGAAAAAAAAAAAAACTCTTCTCTTAGATCCCATCTCGCTCTATAAAAAACTTGGTCTTAAAAACTATGTTTGAAGGACTCATTTGGGTTAAATTTAAAGTTTATTTTATTTAATTTTGCAAGAAAAATTGCTTTTGGTGTCTAATTTAGTGATATCAATGAATTTTAGTAGCTAAAATTTCATTCGCTGGTTTTAGTATCAAATTGCAAAATTGTTTTCTGAGCTTTTGCCAGTTTGCAATTTTGTTTTAGTTTTGGTTTTGCAATGTTGTATTTTGGTTTGCTGGATTTGTGATGTGTAATTTTTGTTTCTTTTGCTTTGAGAATCAACTACAATGGATGTTGGGCGAGGGGAAGGTGCAGGTGCTGATTTTGCAACGTTCTTATGCCGGCTAGCAGAGGAGGATGGTGTCCATTAGAGGGAGAAAGGTGGGGAAGAAGGAATAAAATAATAGAAAAAAATGCTGGCATTGGTGGTAATAGTGGTGGCAAGTAGTAGAGGATGAGCCGAGGACAATGAGCTCACTTGGGTTCCATAAAAGAGGAGAAGAAAGGAAAAATAATCTAAATGGAAAAAATAGAAGGAAAGAAAGATGCATTATATTATAGAGTAAAAGATGAAGGGGTAAATTAGTAATCTATTATGTTTGATTTTTTGCTAGTCTTTCATGTTTTTGAGTTGACAGCAAAACAGACAGTAACCAAGAAAAACAAGGGAGGCTCACAATATTTGTAAACCGAGAAGAGATGTATGTGGTAATCTACCAAATGATAGAGGAGGTAAATAGCATAGACCATTATGTTATAAATATAATACCCAATAGTTCAATAGTTTCAATTACAATTAAGAGAGAAACTACAGAATTTCAAATATCTTGTCAATTGGCAAAATTGGCACATTTCACTATCTTGATTCCTAACAATTACTAAAATACCCTCCCTCAACGTGTCGCGCATGTCCTCTGCTGTCCAAAAAGTGTCCAAGTAATGAATTAAATATAATGCATAGGACACAGATTTAGGCAGGTTGGATATGTATCCAGGCATGTCCACAGTGTATGTGTTGTGTTTCACGCAGATTCTTTAGCCTCCTGAAGTGCCAGAGCTTACTAGGATATTTCAAATGAAACCCCTAATTTGAAAAACACCAGAAATTCATATACCTCATCAATGCCCCATTGATTCAGATCCCAAGAAATCAAATTTATCAGGACAATGCTAAGATAATTGCAAGTACGTGTACGAGCTGAAAAAATCTCAAATAAGGTCCCGTTTGGTTATTGTTTTTGTTCCCAAATTCCTGTTCCCACCCCCAAAATTTTGGGATTAATGTATAGAAACATGTTTGGTAAACACGTTTTTGTTCACAAAATTTTGAAAGTAATTGGGGACTATATTCTGAATTTCTTAAGAATCTGAGAAATAGAAAAACGTTGATTCCTATTCACTCCCACAAAACTATTCCCACCATTAGCACCATCCCCTGGTCACCACCACCCATTCGGCCACCCCCGCCGCCACCACCTGGCAGCAACCACCTCCCCGCCAGCCACCCCCGTCCACCGCCAGCAACCACCGCCACCCCGCCAGCCACCCCCCGTCCACCGCCACCCCGCCAGCCACTATACATTTAAAGTAAATAAATGAACAAATATTACAACCAAACGTGTTTCTTGTTTCTCTTTTAAAAAAATAAAAAATAAAAAAATAAACAATGGTCGTTACCAAATATGTTTCTATTTCCGGAATACTCCAGAGCGGAAACAGAATTCCAAACTCATCCCATCCAAGTTTATTGGAAGTAGAAACATAAAAATTGAAACACTAACCAAACGCCACCTAAGTAACTCGTCACTCCATTTAGACATATCAAAACCAACTCAATTCTTCTCAGAACTCCAGCACTTTGAGTAACGTTGATGATTATATTATTGCATTGTTGACAAATGGGGCTCCCAAGAAACTACATATTTTATAAAGAAATGAAGATTACTTATACTAAAATAATTATGAACCTTAAAATTTCCCAGTTTATTTTATAATCTCAACTAGTTGCTGTTAGTAAATTGTGCATTGCATTAAAACAAAGTCTCAAGAAAGATCTCTCAAGCTAAAGGTGACTTTTAACTACCGACCTTCCCCTTCCAATCAAATTAATATGCATCGACAACAACAGAACTGAGAGGTGTGTTCCTTAAAAAGTCCGTTATAGGAAAATAAACAGCTTCTTTCAGGAATCCAAGAAGCAATCCATCCAAGAACCCCATGGTTGGAAAAACAGAATTTCGGAATGGTCTATAGATGAATATGATTCCATGCTAGTAAATTATCAATAAATCAGGTCTGGAAAAAACAAGAAATTCTTGACACAAGCAACTCAAATGGTTTTCTCCACTCTTATAGAAGTATTGTTCAAATTACTAGGGTCCATTATCATGCTTGCCCTCAACAATCTTCTAACAAATGATTTTAGAGATACCAATAGAAAGCTGAGATCAAGACACTTCTGTGAAATTCTTCTTAATACTTCAGCATGTGTGCATATATTGAAGTCAGGAATAGCAAGAATATGAGCATGATGGACGAATATAGAGCAGAGCTAACAGTGATATCATGAAGTAAATTAAAGTCATCTAATGCAGACAGACCTCATATGTCACAGTGCCCCCAGACATTGCTGGTTGGCGAAGGGTGACATTGGATATGGCACCATTTGCAGAAAGAATACACACAGTGCGTGGTCCTTGCTGTGAGAAGGCCATAATCTTTGACGCTATATCCTGCAAGCAAATAGAGGAGCAACTAAATGAGAAGCAGACAAGTTACTTCAAGTCAAAGTTGAATGCGGAAATAAAGTGTCATATACAAGTACAAAGGGGGGTTGGAGGGTTATCCTATAACACATTACAAATATCATAGGGCACAGAAAAATCAATAAGTTTAAAGTTGTCAAATGGATCCGCATCTGACCAGGTCCGTCACCCCTTCGAGGTGGGAATAACTCACCGGTATTTACTAAATGACAGTGATATTGGAACTTCTTCAGATTTTTAATTAATAATACTTTCTTGCATGATTCTTATAACAACGTATTATTGTAATTTATACCAAATAATAAAAATAAATACACAACGAAATTTTCATGTTTTCTATGCATATAATGTGCCTCCCACCTAACTTCAACCTTTCCGCACCTTGTGTCTAAGCTACAAACACCAACCCATGCTCTATCAACAACTCTAGCATTCCCAGCAATACTTGATGTTTCATTCCTAAAATTCACCTTCCTCCCAAGGTTCCAAACTTTAACACCTTGAACTATGTTCAAAGTTCAAACCTTGAGAAAGATTGCCATCCGCCACTAATAATTATACTGTGCAGATATGAGGTTTACTTGGTCAAATATATTTTAAACATGTGATGTGTAGAATTCATCGAGTCCAGAGCAATATATCAGTTAACACAAGGAAATAAAACTGTTACCTCAATACATGAATTTCCAAAAAGTGATAAACTAATGCCTATTTGGTTGTCCTTCAAATCGTAAATTATACTATTTTTTAATTAGTCAATTTATGAATTGTTATCGTTTTGTGTTTGCCTATACAATTTAAAAATTGGCTAGCAAACGATTTTAGTTTAAGTTTTATGCTATTTTATCATGTAATTGGTTAAAATATAGCTAAAAATAACTAAACTAAAACAATTGCACATTTCTTCATCCAAACAAATCATGATATATTTGATTAAATAGGTCTTTGTTTGGTAGAAAATATATTTGATTAAATAGGTAAAATGGAGAAATATCCAATTGACCACCAAGTGCTCTAAGAAGTTGCACACATTGATCCAAAATTTTGGTAGAATAATCACCATTTAGTTCCTAGATCGCATAGTAGATTTTCTTTGTTCTTTTTCATTTCCTTTTTTTTACCAAGTAAATGGGAAAGCAGATTTTACCTTTCCAAAAAATTGAACACACTAGGTACCTTTTCGAACCCTAAAACCTTCCCACTAAACATGGAACCCCTAAAACCTCTTATGGCAATAAATATTTACTGCATCAATTTTTATTTTCGTATTGTTAGTAAATTTATATTCTCAACTAAACCCTCGCTGCCACACATGCAAGCAAGTGCTTAGCTATAGTATTGTGGAACATGCTCTGTTTTGTCCCCTCTCAGATGAAGGGTGGTGGTCCTCGCATTGCATTCTTCTAAGATTATGCAAGGACATCAGCGTTGTACGAATTGGTGTTTCAAGTTTTGGCATTGATAGAAATATTTACAAGGCTAAGGTCAACAAACAGATACGTACAAAATTGTCAAATAAGAATAAATATATATAAAAAGAAATGAGATAAGAGAAAATCATTTAACATGGCGCAGACATGTACATATAAAAATCTATAAATGGTCCATGAGAAAGAGATTTATGATTTGGCGTTCCAACTGAAGGTACCACAAGAAGAGAGAGAGCTCAAGAAAACATGGGAAACATGACTAGATAAAACCTGATCATATCCAATCTAACAAAGGAATTTTACATTGAGAACAGTTGTGTATGTTTTATTCAACTTGGTTGGAAAGAGAACTTTTTGCTCTGGTAATTCTTGTTTGTTGTGTGTTATTTTTGTTATTGCTAGTGGAAGGGGTATTGATATATGCTTGGTTGTAAGAAAATTGATATTTTGATGGAAGCATTCTGTTGCAGAATTTTCTTTTTTTCTGTGCCAGCGCTACATATGGATCAGAGAATGGTGATCCATAGTTATTCTATATGACAAAACAATGGATGGAATCTTCTTCAAGCCACAAAAAGGAAATAATTATCAGTTCATTTAATTTATAAGTTTTAACCACCATCTAACCTTCAAATCAAATCTTAACTGACAGGAAAATAATCTTTGGAACACTGGTTTCAAAAATTTCACCAATTAAAAATCAGAATTTTGGTGAATACTGAAATGGAGCAAGCATTCAAATGCCTTGTTTGGGGAGGAAGGATGGAGTGACAGAATAACATCTATAGAATACCAGGAATTCAGATGTCTCCATGTCGTAATCAAATTGAGATCTGTAAGTTAATCCAAAACCTACCTTTGCTTTTAAAAAAAAGAAAAAAAAAATAGAACTTGAATAACATTTCTTCAAATGATCGCACAGTCTAGATAGAAAAGCAATAGACTTTCTGGTATAGATGAGAGTTAACTACAAAATATTTGCATCAGAAGGAATTCGAGGTTCATTCTCAATACTGATAATTAAAGTGTTAAATCCTCAAATCCTAATACAGAACTGAACTAGATAAAAGCATCCAAGCTCCATTGAAGTTCCAATTTAACTTGTGTATAACATCTTAGCATTAGTAAAATCCTCAATTATAAAATCCCAGCTAATTAGATATAAACAGTTCATTTTAAAGGTTAGATACAAAACCTGACCGAGCAGCTATTTAATTTTTTACCTTATGTGACATATCATTTACAAATCATAGATACACTCTTTTAGATGACCATAATTTTGAACTTTTCAAATTTAAAAAAGAAAAGGATAAATAGCTATAAATACCTTCCTTTTTAATCAGAAGCGAATTTAGTCTCAAAAAATGGGAGATTAGAGACTCAAAAAATAAATTGAGTATAGCAGAACCTCAAATTTCTTGAGCCACATTTATTAGAAGCCTGAAAACCTTAAAGTGCTGTGGGCCTCCAGGAGAAAAAGGAAAAAGTGTGACGGCGAAAAAGAAGATTGGAAACATTTATGCAAGACTAACCCATACAGTTCATGAATAAGGGAATTATATGCAGCCATTTCTGTCAGACTAACCCCCAACTTCTTGACAGTGAAGACTAAAATTGGCTGCTAAACCCTGTTAACCTTTTAAGATTCACTCGCCTAATAAACTTAGTATTTTATGTGATCTTCACTAAATAGTAAAAATTATGTGTCAAAACAACGAAGAATGAAAAATATAGGGTGTTAAAATATATAGAAGGATGAACTTTATAAAAAACAAATGCGTAATTAGAAGATGGCCATCCGTTAAAACAAATAAAGGCTATAAAGCGCAGTATTGTATGACAAATCAAACTACTTTTTTTGAATCAATCATGCTTATGAATTCCTTAAATTGCCTGAAACATAATTGAAGTTTTTACAACCATTATGATTGTTTGATTGCATTCTTATGCTATACTAAGAATGTGACATCAATCTTAAAAAGTCACGGCCAAACATAATTGGAAGTATCCTAGAAGGCTTGGGTACATGTATGGAATCAGAGAGAGATTCCAATCATGGGATAAATGTAGGAAGTAGCAAATAGACACATTCCACGATTTTGTAGGGAAATAATTATTCAACATGCATGCAAATGACTAGCGCATAGGATTCGCAATCTTGATTGTATTCCAATGCATCTCATGTTGTCCCATGTCTTGTCATATTAAATTACAGATCCAATAATCCAAAATAAGACCAACAGATACTCGCTCTTTTTTCTAAGGTGAGTGAATCTAGATTAAGTTAGCATGAATTTACCCTAAACAACCTTACCCTAATAAGCACCGACACGGATACTGAAATCCAATATGGTGAAGCGCGAATACTGAGATATGGGGAATCCCGAATGGATAGGATATAATAAATAATAAATATTTATTTATATATAGATGATCATATACAACAAACTTATTCATCTTTAATAGCACAGTCATACAAAAATATGCATAACTTAAAAAAAAAAAAAAAAAAAAAAAAAAAAAAAAAAGCACTACTGGTACTGATTGACGCCATATGTCCACAAAAAATAATTAAATATAAAATTATAAATATTAGGAAAAGGATTACGGTGCTTCAGTTACATACTAGGAAGCACCAACACGCGGCCGACATGTGTCAGGGCTTGTACAATTTTTATTTTTATTTTTATTTTTATTTCGATACGGCACCGACACACGAAATGAACATGTCGGACACTTCGAGAGCCCATGTCGTGAATTTTTTGGAGGTCAATTTTGTAATTTTTTTATTAACGTACTGTAATTACATTATTATTTAAGGGATGTATCTTGTAATTCGATATTAAATAACCCTAATTAATTGGGTCTTTAACAATTGGAGAAATGAGAAAGGCAAAAAGCCAACCGTCTTCCTAACTGATGAATGGTGTGAAGATGATAATCAACCAATCAACATCGAGCAAATTTTTTATTTTATTTTTATTTTTTTTTGTCTTTCTTGCTTTTGTTTATGGGAATTTTTTAAATGTGAATGTTGGTTTGAATTTTGAAGATTTATAATTATTAGGTTAATGGTTTTTGTTGAATGAATTTACTTAATTGCACATGTCTTTCATTAATTAGGTTAACATATATAAAAATATATATTTATTTATTGACGTGTCCTTGCCATGTCCATGTCAAGATGTTTGAGAAATTGTGGTGTTCGTGTCGTGTCCATGTCGCATATCCGTGCTTCATGGGTTACATATACAAGCATGTCCCAACATTTTTTATACAATTAGTTTGTCCTCCCCAATCGTGAGTGTGCTTCCTAGACCTTATCTAGACAAACTATACCCCACCTAGGTGATTAATGCATTTACAATCGTAAGAAAACAAATAACATTAAAATGCTCATTTCTGTTCGCCCATTTTGCACTTGGAACCTAAAGCACAGCCAAAAGTTGGGCCAAACATAACCTCATTAGGTGTTTCCATGCCAAAAACATAGTTGATGATTTTGGCCGCCTATGTTATCCTTATTAAGTAAACATATTAAAATTGTAAAGTAACCGTGAACTCTTGCTAATCAGAAAAATAATTCAAAATTCATCATAAACAATAAATTAATCAAAAAAAATTAAATTACCAATTTAGACTTATTAATTTATGAGACTACTCATAAAGTTTTATAAATTACCAAAATTCAAATAAAAGTAGTAAAAACAACAAAAAATTGTTTTCAAAAGATCACAAAATCAAATATAAAAAAAACAGTCCAATGCACAAAGATTCTTGCCATTGCCGGGTTTGGAAAGGGTCAGATTTACATAGCCTACCCCTGCATACAAAGATGTTGTTTTCAAGACTTGAACCCACGACCTCCATAATCAAATATTTAAAAAAAAAAAAAAAAAAGGGAAACAAATTCAGCACAATAAACTATAATATCTAGAACAATTTATTAAACATAATAAAATGATTGTGTTATTGGACGGAAAATATAATAAATATGATTGTGTCAATGGAAGGAACTTTAAGCTTCCTTCCAAGGTGGCAATACAATCCTCCTTCGAAGTAAATCAAAATTACTCAATAGGAGCACTTCTTCATTAAAAAAGCAAGGAGAAATATGAGCCATATTTTGAAAGAAAACAAAAGTTTGCTAATCGGTGTCTTTCCATGCCCTTGGGAAAATGATGTACGCATTTCCACCCCAACTTCTGCGATATTTTTGTGTCATTGCTATCTAGACTTCAATATCCCTAACGTTGACCTTCTTCGTTCCCCCATTTTAACTTCAAAAGTAATGAATCTAAAAGATAAAACTCAACTCCTTGCCAAAGCTCATGGGCTAATACTGAATACTGATGAGTCTTTCCATAGCTAAAATTGCTAAGCTCCCATATGGCTATGCCTATTCTTCACAAAACCATGCATTTCACAAGCTAGATATCTTGGAATCTAGATTCCCATTTAGGATTTTAGCCATAATAGTTCGACAAGATTCACAACACTTGAGCTTATCGATCTATAACCAACTGAGTTCCCGTGAAACTTGGCTTACTGATATATAAGCAACTAAGTTTCTATGAAACCCATGCTGAAAAGGAATATTAGGATATAATAGATGAACATAGAAAAATCATAAATTCTCATAGAAGATTAGCACATTGATACAGGGAAATAAAGACATGGAATAATTGCTTGAAGTAGCTCAAGAGCAATTTCGCAAATATTAAATAGATTGGAGGACTCAGATAGGACAAGCACTAATTAAAATACTCCAGAAAAAAAAAAAAAAAAAAAAAAGGAAAAAGGCGTCAAAAATAACACAATTATGTACCGTCACATTTATCATTTCTGAATAAAAAACAATAACCCCAATTTAGGTAATTTGTGAAAATAAGGCATTTGTATCAACTTAAATGCCCGGATCTACAATTCAGTAGTTTAGGGGAAGAGTGAGACAAGAATTGCATGCCGAGAGTCTCGCTACATCACCTACATACGGAATACTGCAACCCTCTTCAGCAACAAAAACGTGAAAATGCATTAGTTAATAGCATTTACCAAAAGCCCACATCTTTATTGATACAAGCAATTTTTACTATCCAATAAAAAGCTATACGCAGCTTGATGAATATAAAATAACTGTTCTGCATAAATGTGCCATACCTCCCCAGGATTGACGATGATAACATGAGGGGTAAAACCAACTCCAGGAGCTCCTGTTCATTACGACACCCAACCAAATTAAAGTCAATAACCATTAGAATTTCAAACTTGCTTCGGAATAGGAAAAAAAAAAAAAAAACAGAAGCCATGATAATAACCTAACGCATCCAACTGCTTCTTTCCTGAACCAGGAGGTCTCCCTCTCCGCTTGCCCAGAGGCTCCGAAGATGGTGCACCACCACCACCAGAATCTCCAACGGCTACAGAAGAAATGGAGTTAACAGGAGTAGGAGCCAAACCCAAAGCAATACCACCGTCAGGCGAGTACTTTCTGGGCCGCCCTCTTTTTTTCTTCGACGCTTCCATGCTAAACCCTCCCGGAGATGATGATCCGTCGCCGTAGTTCATGGAATCCATCGGGTTCGACGGTCCGGAACTAAAAGCAAAGCGAGGGTTTTGCACAGCGGGAGCGGAATTGGGCGTGATCATGGACGAAGTGGTATTGTTGTTGTTACCGCCGGTGAGAACAGAGGGATTGTACGAGTTGTGGTGCTGGTGCGATGTAGGGCCAACCATCATGCCCGGCGGTGGCTGTTGCTGCTGGGATTGTTGTGGCGGTGCTGGGGATTCCCGTGAATCCATTTCACATAGAAAACCTGAGGAAGATCTCCTTTGGGTTCGATTTTGGTGGCGAAATGCAGGTAGATTTTCGGTTCTAGTACCACTACGAACTAGCTACTCAAAACCTAACACTAATTACTGAGGGGAGAGAGAGAAAGAGAGAGAGAGTACCAATGTGAAATGATCACAGATATGAAAAGCGGAGCCGAAAGATGGTACAACGGGAAGAGAGGGGGTTTTAGAATTTAGGGTTTTTATATTTTTTTCTTTTTTTTTTTTTTTTTTCCTCTTTTGGATGTGAAGTAGCAAACTAGGTATGATGGGCTTTATGGTCTTGGTTTATGGGCATTCGATTACATGTCAATGGGCCAAACCATGATTAGGAATGAGATATCACTATATTACTAGTTTTACATCCCCATATTGATTTTTGAATAATCTATGTTTATATTTTTTTTTACTATTTAAATTTATTCTTATATTTATTTGTGTAGAAAAAAAATTTATTTCTTTAGTTTTTTAAAAAAAAATATAGTTGAACTATGTATTATTGTGAGTGTTGAAAAATCGTTTTTGAACATAATTTCTGAAAATCGTTTAAAAGATTTTTGATTGATTATCTGTTTGCGTGCTACTTGTGTGCTACCCACATATCTTTTTATAATCATATTTATTTATCTCATATTATATCTATCACGTAATTTTTATTTGGTCCATTAATTGAGTATATCTGTATTAAGGTGATAGAATCTCCTCGTGGAAAGAAACTAGTTATTTTTTATATTTTTTTAGTTTGAATGGATTACACACGTTTGGATCGGTGTCTAATCAGGATAGCTAGGGTTTCAATCTTTTTCCTATTAAAAAAATTAGGGTTTGATATTTGGCATGTAAAAATATTAGGTTAGTCTTTTCCCTTAAAAATATTAAGTTGTAATTCTTCCTTTAATAGAATTAGAGAGAGAAAATGTTATTCCTAAGCATGTGAAAAAGATAAGTGTAATAGTGGTAGGTTGATTCTTAGCCTGTAAAAGAATTAGGTGTGTAAAGATTGATTCTGAGACTACGAAGAGAATCAAGATTGTTTGGCTTTGATTCTGAGTCTGAGAAAAAAATTAGATTAGTCTTCAGCCTATAAAAATATTGTAAGAGTTTAGTTCTTACCTGTGAAAGGAATCAAGAATTTAGTGGATTGTAAATCTCCATGGAGCTAAGGGGACTGAATATAGATAAGAGTAGTTTACCAAATCAGAATATATTATTATGTGTTAAATTATTTTATTTTTCGTTTGTTTGGGTGTGCATTCAGTTAAACAAATTTTTGCTACTTAACAAGATAAAATATCATTTAGAAAAACTAATTATTTGAATTAAGTGTTTAATTGTTTAAATTTTGTAACTAACGCAATTCAACCATCTTTTTAGATAGCTCTTTGGGCCACAATTAGTAGCAGAGCTAATTTTATCTCGATAGGTTTAACATCCTAACTAAACATGATCACGTGGATTGCATTGATGATAACATTTTATGTGAATCTTCTGCGTATCTTGATGCTATTAGTGAATCTTTTACTTACGCTGATAATCAGGATTCTGTTGGGGATAATGATAAAAATTGTGATAAAGAGGCTATTGATAAGGCTATTGAGATACTAAATGCCCTTAGTTATGTTTATGGTAAAGAAAATTTGAAACTCGGGGAGAAAATTGCGATTCTTGAAAATAAAAATTTTAGTACTACTAAATCTCTTTAAAAAAAGAATTTAGCCAATTATTTTGAAACTACTGAATTTTCAAATGCTCTATCTAAAATTGGTGAGTTGCTTGAAAAAATCAATTTTCTTGAAGAAGAGAACAAGGTTTTGAAAAATAATATTTCAGATTTTTAGCACAGTGGTTTTAAAAGGAAAAATCCTGAAACTTTAAATGAGGTTTTGAACATTGAGTTGGATAATGTAAGGTGTGAACTTAATAGAGTTCATTTAAAATTCATTATGTTAAAAATGATTGTTAGATTCTTAATAATGATCTTGAATTTATGCATAAGAAGATTTTTGATCTTCAAGTGAACGTTAGTTCATTGGAATGGTCACTTGAAAACTCAAAAGGAGCTTATGAGGTAGTGGATAAATTCAAGGATATTGAGAAAACTAAACTTGTTGAAAAATCAATAGTCTCTAAAGCAACTCCTCAATATCATTATCAATATCGTGCTCCCATATGGAAAAATTATTATCCTAAAAAACGTGCTAAAAATACTAGATGTTTTAATTTTGGAAATTAGTTTGGTCATTTTGAGAAAAAGTGTTACCTATTGCATAGTTACTCTGTTAGATCCAGAAATAACTGGATACCTAGGAAAGAAAAATTTTATGCAGGTATGGATGATAGATTTGCTCAACCAAGAACATACAATGGATATTATATGCCAAGAAGAAATTCCAAATTCATTGAACCAAAAAGGATGAATAAAAATTATATATAAAGAATCAACGAGAATTTTAGAAAGCAGTAAATTCAGTATAGATGCTTATCCTCAAAGAATGGCAAGGAATCAATATCAGAAAAATATGACGTATAAGATGGTGGCGGATCACAACAAGACAAAACAAACCCCGAGCATCTTATAAAGGCAAAGAGATCATCACCGAAACATTTTAGAAGAAAGTCGTTGTGTGTAAGGAAGACATTATATAAAGGTGAATCAAGCAAAAGAGAATTTGGTTGATTCAAAGGATAACAAGCTCGAAATTGAAAATCAATCAAAGGTATACACACGAACTGCTCCCAAGGATGAACGAGGTATGTCAAATTTTCTGAAATTTAAATATGTTAATTTTGTTACAGAGACCAATGCTTCGCATTTTTCAAATTAATTTATTTGTGTTAAGTGTGTGTGTGTGTGTGTGTGTGTGTGTGTGTGTGTATGTGTGAAAACGAATATTCAAAAAATTTCATAGGTTAAAACATTTAAGTGGTATAAAAGGTTTTTTGAACTAATTATTTGTGTGGATAAAAATAAAGAATAAATGTGGAATAAATAGGACAAAAAGAGACATGTCGATCAACTGATAGATTTAGAGTCTGTAGAAGGCAGATTTTGAACTGGTCAGTTAACCGACCAGCAATGGTCGGTCAACCGACCGTTACGGGGTTAAAACCCCTTGGACCTTCTTTCTCTTTCCCATTTTGATTTTTCTCCTTTTCTTTCTAGAAACCATCCTAGATCTAGAAAGTCTTCATAAAAAAACTCTAAGGGATCTTCATATTTGGCTTGGATTTGAAGATTTTGGGAATAGATCTACCATTCTCAACAAATCGTGGGTATTTCTACGTCAAGTAAGGTTGGTTCACTTTCTTTCTTCTGGGGTTTCATTAGATTTACTACCTAGGCTTGTTCTTCTCTTGATTTTAAGGTTAAAGATCTCTTGGTGAACATTTTTTAAAGAAGAAAATGGTAAAGGCTAGAGTAAAGCAAACATGCCCCGGAAAATTCGATTTTAATGCCATAAATTTCTTGTCTAAAGAAGATAAGAAGAAATATGTTAATGAAACCGAGAATCGTAAAGTTGTTTGTTCTAAACCCGTCAATTTTGCTAATATTAAGAAGAAGAATATTGATATTGAGAAAATGGTTAAGAAGATGGGGTGGTAACATTTTCTTTCTTAAAGTAACCCATAGATGTGGCATTGGGCGAAAATGTTTTATTGCAATCTTTCTTTTGGTGAGAGAAAATTGGAATAATTTGTTAATGGAGTTCATATTAAGTAAGATATTGATAAGTTTGGAAAAATTTTGAAATTCAAAAAGGGAGAGGTGTTTCCATATAACAGTACGCTTTAGCTTGTTAGTAATCTTAAGGCAAGTGAAGTCCGTACTAATTTTATATGATTGGGAATGAAGTGGGGTCGTTGAGTCTTGAAAATCGTCTTCTTCACTCTATAATTACCTACTGTATCGTTCAGAGGGGAGATAATCATGCTACGGTTAATGATTTTGATCTATATTTGATTAATGAAATAGTAGAATACAAACATCTTGATTTGGCACATATTATGTTTGAGCATATGAAATATTAGTTGAGTGCACCCTCAAGGGTATTAACTAATAGTGATGCTCTTCAAAGAATTTTTTTATCATTGTGGGGGTTGAAAAGGACGCTGATGATGAGGCATTTGTTATGCCTAGTCCAAAATGATTAAACATAACGAGTATAATTTTGATGGGATATGAATATGTTGGAAATAGATAGGTGAAGAAAAAAGGTGAGAAAAGAGAGAATGGTTGAAGAAGATGAAGAAATTGAGGAATTAAGCACTAATCAGAAAATTGATCAACTTCTAAGTCAATTTGATAACTTTCAACAATATACTAAAGTGCTTGATTCAAGAGTATCTGGAATAACGGATAAGATAAGAGATATGAGAATGTTAATGGAAGGAGGATTTGGAAAAATTTCAAATAATATGAGATGGTTAAGCGTATTGATGGAAACTGGGTTTCGGAAAATTACAAGCAATATGAACAAATGTTTATGATGATGTAAAACCAGCAACATATCGGAAGGCAGTAGCAGTTTGGCGGGCAGCCATCATATGGAAGACGACAGTCTTTTGGAGGCCACATAAGGGCAGAACTGTCCACTTTACACTATTAGTCGATGCCTCCTAGCTCCAGCGGAAAACCTAGAGGGCAATATCCGCAGGCGCCATCCACTAGTCCTCTTGATCCATATTACCTATTTATGGGTCAAGGTCCCCATTAGATTTCTTGCATTCTTCTATTTATGTTATTTATTTAAACAAGTCCTATCTTAATATCTTGGTCTGTAATAGTTAATCTAAGATTTGCAATACTTGCTAGAACTACATAGGCCTAAGTAGTGTTAGCCTAGCATGGTGGATTTTAATTCTTATTGGATTAAATGGCCATTCATGCGTTATCGTTTATATCTTATAATGATCCACATAAATTTGGTATATGTCTTAAAATTTTAAAATGTGATTTTGTGTGAAAAGATTTTTCAAACTTATGTTGTTGAATTCAACCTTCAAACGTTTATGTGTTTAAAAAGGTGTGTTTTTATGAAATGAATTTTTTACGAAAGAAAATATTTGAAAGTGAATGAAAGAACTTCATTTCCGTCCCCATTTTTGAGATGATAAAGGGGGAGAAGTTGATATTTAAGGTATTTGTTCACCTAAGCATTGCATATAGAAAGGGGGAGAAATTATTTGGAGATTATTGTGAAATTCAATTTTTATGTTATGTTTTTACTAACGGTGTTTAAATAAGTTTAGATACCCGTACTCGGATTTAGGAGGAGCGTGGTTACATTATATTTGTGAGAAAACATCAAAATTAATTGTTATCATTAAAATTAAGATATTGTTGAATATAAGGTTTTGATGAATAATTAATTGTTGATATTTTTATGGAACTAATGGTTTACTAAGTGTTTCAGATTTAAAGTTCCATTTATTTGATTAAGAAGAGAAATTGTCGAAGAATATGTAATGGATGCACAATGAAAATAATGAAGACGTGAAAAGTTTTGAAATAATGTTTTATGCTTAAATTGAAAATCTTTTTGATTAATGTTTATGTTTCTCATTAATGGTATTTAAATGAGTTGAAAAACTCGTCCTCAGATTTAGGGGAAGCGTGGTTACACTATTTTTTTTTAGAAAATATCAAAGTTAATTGTCATCATAAAAAATAAAGAGATTGTTGAACCTAATGTTTTAATGAACAATTAAACATTGATGTTTTATAGAACTAAAGGTTTTATTGAGTGGTTTCAGATTAAAAGTTCCATAGGTTGAAATGAGAAAAAACTTTGATTAAGAAAAGGAATCGTTGAAGAGAAATTGTCAAGTAAAATGTAACGGGTGCAAAATGGAAATGATGAAGACGTGAAGAATTTTGAAGACATTGAAGATAACTAGGTGAAAACAACTCTTTACATATATACTCTTAATGCAACTCGAATTAGGATCACGCACAACACTCTAAAACGAATTAATCTTATGCATGTTATGATTAAATTGGGAGTTTAAAATGTGTTTTTCAATGTGCTATATATGTGAAATAGTTTTGGTTAAGGACCTAATTGAAAATTTAGTTTTAACACTTGAAATAATAGGTTTCGGGTCAATACGGTCAATAGACAAAAGGGGCAAGTCGATTAACCAAAACAATAGCTTTAGGAAGTGAAATGGACGACCTATTAACCAATTCAGTCGACTTACCATTATGGTCAGTCAACTAACACAAGGGTCGATCAATCGAGACATAGGGTCGGTCAACCGTCAAATTTGACTGTTTCGGTTTTTGGGTCAAATCTCCTTGTTTTTAACGATTTCAAGTGAGGTTTTCAAGAGAATCAAATATATATATATATATATATATATATATACATACACTATATGTTTCCTATTTATTTGGTTTATATATTTAATTATTCTTTCAATTAAATTGATAAACTACTTTTTATTCTTAAGAATTTTGATTTGAAAAAGTTTTAAGGACAAAATTGATCTCTTTCAAGAGCATTTTTCAATGGAACATACTTATTTTGAATATATATGATATATGGGGTCTTGGGGTGTGATTTAATAACATAACATTTGAAAACTAGCTGTTATAGGCAAAATTATAGGTTTAATAATATAGACCTACGGGATTTAGAAATGTGCATCAAGAACAATCAGATTTGTGATTTATAAAAGAGATTTTGTTACTGAAAATTATAATTGAGATTTTTCATTGAGTTTTTGATCTAAGACACTCATCATTTGTGTCACCGATCTGCGTTTTGCTATCGAGTTGTTCTAATCATTTCCGAAGAATCCCGATGAGATTGATCCAAGTTATTAGTTTTATTTTCTTATATTATTTTGATTAATTGCTTGGATAAGATATTTGAGAAAAATCATTTTCGAACTTAATTCTTGGAAATCTTTTAAATGATTTTTAAATTGATAAATCTAATTACGTGCTACTTGTGTGCTACCCGTTGTTTTTTTTTTTTAATCAAATTTATTTGCTTCACATTATGTTTATCACGTAGTTATTATTCGAGATATTAATTGAGTATATATGTACTGGGGTGGTAGAAGTTCTTTGTAGGAAAAAACTATTTTTTGTATTTGCAAGTTTGAGCGGATTAGATATGTTTGGGTCAGTGTTTAATCAAGGTAGCTAGGGCTTCGATCTTTTTCCTGTGAAAAAGATTAGGGTTTGATCTTTGTCCTGTAAAAAGATTATGTTAGTCTTTTTCCTTGAAAAGATTAGGTTTTACTTCTTCTTATAATTGAATTAAGTGTAATTGTAAAGGTTCTTCTGAAGCCTGTGAAAATGATAAGTGAGAGAGTGATAGGTTGATTCTGAGCTTGTGAAAAAAATCAGGGTTATAAAGGTTGATTTTGAGCTTATAAAAAGAATCAAGATAGTTAGGGTTTGATTATGAGTCGGGGAAAAGAATTAAGGTTACTCTTAACCCTATAAAAAGATTATAAGGGTTTTGTTCCTACATGTGAAAAGAATCAAGGGTTTAGTGGATTGCTAATCTTCTTGGAGCTTAGGAGTCTGGATTTAGGTAAGAGTAACTTACCGAACTAGGATATATTGCTGAGTATTGCATTGTTATCTTTTAGTTTGTTTAGGTGTGCATCTAGATAAACACATTTCCGCTGCGTAATAAGATATAATCAATTTAGGAAAATTGATTATTTGTGTTTGAATGAATTGTTTAGAGTTTTGTATCTAGCCAATTCACCCCCTTTCCCTCTTGGGTAACTATTTGGGCCAACATCGTTGTTCGGAACTATGTTATGATCTTATCATTGGTAACTCGCCAAGGTACGTAAGAAATCTAAGCAAGTCTGGTCGAATCAATGGAATGACGACTTCACGATATTCTCTCAGTCCTGTTTTAGGGTGCATCTCTGAAGAAGTCCGTCGACTTTTTAGAGAAGTCGTTTTCACTCTCTTTATTATTCAAACAACAAGGGATGTCTGTGCAAGAATTACGCTTGACTTTATCCTTGGCAACGTGCCAAGGTACGTAGGAAATCTATTAAGGTTTGGTCATCCAACTATAGAAACCCTATCCATGGGCTAGGGCATATTCTCATAGTTTCAATCATTGTGCATGGATTTGACCTAATAAACTCCAGTGTACACCTCTTGGAACAAAAGAGCAAAGGTCTAAATTCATATCTTCACTCCATATTAAAGGATGTTAGGGGTAAAAATGACAAACAAACAAAAATTAAAATAAAGAAAAGGGAAAAGAAATGAGGTATTTCTTTTTGATCGCTTTGTCGCCACCCGGGGAAGCTTATAGGTTCTTCTAAAAGCAATAATTCCATAATTGGGCTGAGAAATCGGAGGACTCCACAGGTAATTTAGAATGCTTTTGGTTTTGAAGGAAGAAAGGTCAGAAACTTCTAGAAATCTAGAAATCTCCGATAAATGACAAAGTCCGAGATTGTACTCCGAAGAAGAAAGTGTTTCAAAAAAATAGAAACATACTATGGTTATGCAAGTACTTACGTAGTAATTTTAACTTTCAGTTGTCTACATGCTGTTTTTATGTTATGACTAATATTTCAATACAGACAATGGAAAGAACGAACAACAAAAAACATTAACCACGAGAAGGTTAGAATATCACTCTTCGAGTTCATTTTACCGTATTTGAAAAGAAAAAGTTGAATGATGCTGCTAAGTCAGCGATAAACAAGAATCAAAGGTCGAAACCACCATTAAAGCCTCGATCCTCGATTCCGACACTAGACGTCAATGGATAGTTGTAGACTAGGAAGTTATCATACATTCGTGGTAACTCATGATCTCAAGAGTCGATTTTGGAACAAGCTTGGTACTTGATAGGTGTAATTTATCTATTTATTCCCAAACCGATTTTGGTAGTTTTTGAGTACTTTTATAGCGTTTTAATATGTTTTAATACGTTTTTATGTGTTTTTGTATAAATCAGGTGTTTGGGGTGAAAATGAGTTAAAACGGTTGAAAATCAAGTTAATAAGTGGAACGGCGGTGAAAGAACGGTGAAAATCAAGTAAAAAGAGCAAATCCTGCAACTGCAGCCCACCGCTGCAGCGGTGAAACTACTGGGAGTGCAGAAAGTTCACCGCCGCAACAGTCAGGCCACCACTACAGCGGTAAAACAACAAGATGCCACTGATGAACCACCGCTGCAGCGATCAAGCCATCGCTACAGCGGTGACCACTGCCAGCATACCCACTGCTGCAGTGGTGAACCAACCACTATAGCGGTGACCCCTGCACTTGTAACGTGCATTTTTTAGATATTTTTAGATATTTTGGTTCTCGTATATTCTCTCCCTCTCATTTCTTCGATGATTAGCCCTTATGAGAGGATAAGATAGAGTTGAGAGGTTTTTGGGGAGAGCTCATCCAAACCCGAAGAAGAAAATCACGTTGCCAAGAAGGATAAACGCTCTCGGAGTGGTTTTAACGTCGGATTTTCAGATAATGGCTAAGTTCCTTCGTTTCTTTCTTCATTTTTTAACTTTGGTTTATTATTTGAGCATGTTTAGCTCGTTTATCATTGCATATACGGTTATTCCCATTGGCTAAACATGGATTATCTATGGAATTAATATAGTTTATGAAAATGTTGTTTGTTTGAATTGTGTTTCTTTAACGGTTGTTCTTCGCTATTCGATTGTATTTATCGTTCTTGTATTTCCATTATATGCTTATTTAGATATATTGAGAAATCGGGATTTGACATTCGGGAGAGGTAACCCCAGATTCGGACTAGGGTTAAACACAACGCGACGATATAATAACCCGGGAAGGAGTTAGAAAGTGTGCAATCCATGACGTTGAGGCAAGACTCATGTGACTATGTGTTCTAAAAAACAATAGAGAGGGAGTTCGACGTTAACGAGAAATCACATATTCATTCACTATACACTTGCGAGAGGGAGTGAATGAGTTTACGATACAAATATTATCGAATAGGTCGAATACCGTTATTGTTAACTAAACGAAACTAAACACGTTTAAGTAAATGAAGTCAATCCCTAGATAATCTATTCCCCTAAACGTCTCAATATCAGTATTATAGTATAATTAGTTTAATTAGTATTTTAGATTAGTACTTATATTATAAACAAAACATATTTTTATCGCCTAAATAAAGTTAGGTTATGATAATTGTGGTATTCAACGGTAATTTCAACCAATCTTTGTGTATATGACAACCATAACTCTTCCAAACTATAATAAAACTTGACCCGTACACTTGCGGTAAAAGTAGCGAAGTATCACACGCGCCTACCAAGTTTTTGGCACCGTTGTTGGGGAATGGTTTTTAGATTATTGTTGATATTGTGAGTAAATAACTTAATTTTAATTTAGGCATTTTTTTTGTTTATAATTTTTTCTTTGTAGTTTTGTTTTTGTTTTTTCTGTAGGGTACTTGAAGATGTTAGATCAACAGGTATTCTTATATTTCTTTCAATGGGATTCCGAGCCTTTTATAATGCTTGAGATCAGTACAAGGAATTGTTGTTCCGGTTTCCAAATCATCATTTCCTGAGGAAGTGTCAACTGCTGAACCTTCTCGACGGGTTATTAGCCGCGACTAGAAATTGGGTTGAAAGAGGAAACGGTACCACCTCTTTCGACCAAGTAACTGCGGATAAAGCCTATTGGTTGTTGGAAGACATGGTTGATTATGATTATCACTATTGGAATTATTCAACAAACTACCAAAGCTTGGGGGATAGTTTCACCACCACGGCGCCATGGATTGACACTCCAATTTAAGATGTGGAGTCTTCCCTCTGGAAATCATGTTCCCTGAATTTATGGGGGAGACTCAAGCTTTCTGGAGAAAAATGAATGACAGGATCAATGAGCATGAGAATCGTCTCGACAATATTAAGACGGTCTGCACCAAAATCGATATGACCGTAATGTCTCTTCAGACGCAACTCGGTCAACTAATCTGTTTTATTAAGGCTAAGTCAGAAGTGGTGGCACTAAGAAATACAAACGCCACATTCAATGCAAGCCACCACGAGAAACTGAAAATGAGCGGAAAGAGTTTGTGAGCATTCACAGATGTTTATTCGAATTAGACGGGAACCCAAACATGGATCGACGATTGTGATTCTTCACCATTGGAGATCCAAATTGTGATGCCACCATTCCACCATTGATCCCAGACGATCACATCTACGAGGATCCGATGTGGCTCAATTGTCCTTTGCCGCCAAAAACAACGTTCTTTCATGCCCACCAAGTACATGAGCTGGTGGAGAGTCTTGTTCAAAGTTCGAGCCGAATAAGGCCAAATCTCACCAGCCTTGAGGGCGTTCTGAACCAAGACCCATACATAGTGTTGTACGACATTTACTATGGGCGGAAGCCGCTCTTTGACGAGCACTTCTCTATGTCGGGCCGAGGACAATAAACCACGCACGTTTTAGGAGACAACCCAAGTAAAAAATGAATTAGATCCATCACCACCGAATACATTTGGAGGCAAGCTTATCTCACCTCCCAGGTACGTGTTCTAAACCCCATTCGTTAGCATGATTTATTTTAAATATTGAGATTGATGATTGGGTCGCTGAGGACACTGACCGTTTTAAGCTTGGGGGTGATATGTAGTATGTTAGTATGCGTTCTTTTTATTTTATTGTGTTAGTTTAGTTTATTGTTTGCATGTTTGTTTAGTGTAGGATGTGTTTATGTTTGTTGTTGTTGTTGCATGCTGAGTTTTGCGTTTATCTGGGTTATTATCAGATGATAATATTACCCCCTGGTTGTTTTCGAGGTCAAGAGTAATGCTCATTCATGTGTGTTCTGTATGCTTGACAATATGTTTTGGAAAAAGTTATTGTAGATCCTAATTTGCATGAGCACGTAGACTCAATGTATAGCTATTCAATTGATTTGAGGCCAATTATCGATTAACCAAACTCATGACATTTTAAGGATTCTAGAACCTAATTGAGGAGAAACTTGAGACGAAATCCTAGGTGAGGTAGTTCAGGAGACATGATTTAGGCATTTATTTTGATTCGCTTGAGCCTTTGAAGCTTACCTTGTTATATGTTTATCCCTTATTACCCTGTCGAAGCCTATAATGCTGTTTTAATTCTGAACACATAACAAATACCTTGCCCAATTGATCTTTTTCCAAACCTATATCACTGAACTGAAGGCACAATTTGAGTAAATCAAGTTAGCATTTGTGTATGCTACTTGAAGTGAGCGGTTAGGTTTAGGGAGAACTTTTGATTGGTTCAGTATTCGAGTATTCCCTTGTCATTTTTCTTTCATTTTAACCACGCCCATTAAATTAAAATAATCAAATAAGTTTAGGGGTGTGGTTGTTGTTAAAAAACAAAAACAAAAAAACATATGTAAATATCATTCTATTTTTGTTTCTTTTGACAAGTAAGTATGAAGTTCTTAAATGTATGTTCAGAGTTGTTTCGACTTGATCTTTGGGGGTTCGAGAGTGATTGAGTGTCAAACATGTGCCTCGGGTATCGTTAAGTTAATAACGTTAACTTGTTTTCTATTCTTGATATACCCTTGGCCAAATGTTCCAAAAATCGAACCAAGTCCTATTGATCTTTTTGAATTTCTTAGCCTACATTAGTGGAGAATGGAACCTTATCAGGCATATGGATTTTCTATACCTTATTGGTTTTAGTCATGAGCTTTATTAGTGGATAATCTAATCCGATCGGTGGATAATTATATAATTGAGTTTTCGTACACACACTTTAAAAGGATCTAGAATGGCGCTTACTATTATTGAATGTTGAAATTCTAGAACACCACATGGTGTGTTTTATTCCTGAACTTGATAGGATTGGGAGTCGACGAGGGAAAACCGTTTGGCCAGTTAGATGAAATTCAAAACTTGCACATTATTGTATCTTCATGTTTTTCATTTTTAGTATTTAAATTTCATAATTAGTTGTTGTAGTTTCTTTTATTGTATGGGTGTTTTACTTCATGAGTCATCAAGTTGCCTATGAGATCATCAATTTCATATTTGCCAATATCTTTATCTTCCTTAATTGTCGTCACCTTTAACTCTCATACTTTTGTTAAAGATCTTAGGACCTTTCGAACTCTATCCTCCTTGGAGTATGCCTTTCCAAGTTGACTCAAGTGATTGCAAATGTTGTTGAAACGAGTATATATCTCTTGAATCGATTCAATTTCTTCCATTCTAAACAATTCAAATTTTCTCATAAAAGCGTTGATTTTCGATTGCTTTACTTGACTTGTCCCTTCGCGGGTAACTTGTAACTTGCCCCACATCTCATTTGCATATTTACAACCTGAAATCCTAGAATATTCATTAGCATCTAATGAGCAAAATAGAATGTTAATAGCCTGAGAGTTTATAGAGAGTTTCTGCTTATCAGAAGCAGTTAGCTGTTTCTTCTTCTTCTCGACTCCATTTTCTATTGGAATAAATGAACCATCCACAATCACTAGCCACACATCATAATTTGTGGTATGAAGAAAGACAATCATTCTGTCTTTCCAGAATGAATAGTTTTTACCTACAAATAACGGTAGTCAGTGCATGGACTGCCCCTCAGCTAGTGTGCCCATTATGTACGCCATGTGATCTTTATTAGCTAAGAGTGTCGAGCTAAATCAGCTCTAATACCAATTGTTGGCCCAGTGAGCTACCCAAGAGATGGGTAAATTGGGTAGATAAAAAATTATCAAAGAAAATACTTAAAAAATTCAAATAATTAATTTTAATCCTAAATTAATTATTATCTTTATATAACGTTGAAAATATAATATTAACTAGGTGCACACCAAACAACAAAAATAAATAATGAAAAATAGCACCATACTAGAAATTTATACTAGTTCACCAAGCTGAGTGTCGCACCCACTAAACTTAAGATTCATTTAAAGGTAGGAACCAAACCCTCACAATGATTCTTTTCGCAGGTTCATAATCAACATTTACAAATTCTTTTTTCCAAATTCAGGAATAAACTCTACTTTTTACAGGTTTAAGAATAATCCAATTCTTTTTGTACCTTAGGCTAAAAAATCAAAACTTCACAAACACTTCAAATATCCTTTTACCTGGTAATGATTGAATCGTTATAAAATTGCTCACAAATCAATTCAATCAAGGAAGAATTACTATCTCAATTTCTTTACAAGAAGAGACTGAAACTAGCTACCTTTTGATTAAATACTCTCAATAGTATTTAATCCGTCACTCAACTCATCAATTACAAATTGACAAACGATTTTTCTCACTCAGAGCTTCTACCACCCCAGATAAATTATAACTCAATTAATAGCCCAAAACTAATTATAGAAAAGTGAGATATTCAAAATCTGATTTTAAACAAAAAGTAGGTAGCACGTAATTGAGCACGTAATCAAATTTCTTTAAGAAATTGTTTCAAAAAATATTTTTTCAATAAAAAATCGAAAAACAATTTTGAAGATCAAATTCCAAGTAAATAATAATTTTAGCAAGTAAATAATAATTTTAGCAAATAAATAAATAATTTGAAACAATTTCACCAGAAATCCACCGAAATAATAATGATTAGAATGACAATGACACTTCAGATCTGTAGTAGCAATAATCTACAACAAATATTTCTCAAGAACAAATCTGAAGAAAGATCTCACAATATACTTAGTATGATAACTCTTAGAAATCTCAAAAGTTGAATAGCTCAAAATAATTCTCTAGATGTGTCTCACTCCAATGTGAAAAAAACGCAGGTCTATTTAAAAAGGAATAAAACAAGTCTTCCAACGGCCAGTTCCTATGAATCATGACGTTTAATTGCACCAATAGACCCTCTATATCCTAATGATTCATTTATGATATAATTCACTCAAAAATATCTTTTAAAACTTTCAATTAAGTCCCTCAAAGTTTTTTCTTAAAACACAGCTGAATTGGATTGAAAGAATTATACGTACCAAATTGAGAAACATAAAAAATGCTTGAACCATATCGATAGGAACACTTAGATATCATTTAAATAACTAAAAATACTTTAGATTCCTAAGATATCTCAGAGATCCTAACAAAAAAAGGGCTAGTAACGGCTACTTTTAGAATAAAATTCAGAATTCCACAAAATCCTGAAACAGTCCCATAAGTCGATTGACCAAAGGTTACCTGTCGACCGATCAATTCAGGATGTAGCTAAGCCAAAAAGTCTTCGCTCATCGGTCGATCACTCATACTTCAATTGTCGACCTGACGATTTAGAGAGTTTCATGAGTTGACTTATCTAATGGCCTAGAGATTCAGAGAATTCACCATCTAAAGCTCAGGTCGACCTACCTGTCGATCGAGAGATTCAACAACTTCACCTTCTATGCTCCGGTTGACTTACCTATCGACTGGTCAATGTTGGGAATCTCTTTTAAATTTGTTTTTAATCCATTTTCTTCAACGTTTTCACCCCTTTAACCGATTTCTTTTCTCGGTTAACTCCACTAAATTCCTAAATTCAATTTTAATTAATTATCAGTTTTTCTTTTTCAATTACACATAGGAGAAAATAATTTAACTAATTAGGATCCTTTAAAAAACACACATATTTATAAAAATTATTTTGTGTCGTGTGTGATCCTGATTGGGATATTAAGAGTTAGAATTTAACCTGAGTTGTTTTCCCTAGGTTCTTCAATTTCTTCAAACTCTTAAACTTCCACCATCTTTGTCATCATCTTTAGTATTGCCACAATATCTTCATGATTATTTTCATCACTGGAACTAATAAACTGAAACACTCAATAAAATTGTTAGTTCCATTAAAAATATCAACATTTAATTGTCCATCAAAATCTTAGGATCAACACATAGGTTTTTGAACCAACTCAATTAGAGTTCGGACGAGAACATTATGGCGAAAATACAAATCAGGTGCTAGCTACTGTCCCTGTATTGCTGCAGCGATAATTTCCATTACTGCAGCGCTGGTTTGATCGCTGTAGTGCCATTCCGACAGTGAGTTTTCTTTCTTCCATCGTTGCAGTGCCTAGACACCAGCTAACATTGATATTTTTAGATATTTTTGAAATAGTTTGCATTTCTTTTGATTCCCACTCATTCCCACAAGACCAAGAACATTTTTTGGGAGTTTTTTTAGAGCTCAAGATCATATCAAGCAAGAGAGTTCATCAATTGGAGAAGATGAAATAAGATTGGAGCAAATTTTACAGACTTGGAACCATTCATTCTTCATATATCGACTATTCTCCCTTGTTTCTCTCTTTATTTCTAAACTCTTGTTTGTTGTTTGATCATGTATATATCGTTTTTAGTTGAATATTTGGTTATGGCCATGAACTACACGTTTATTGTCTAGGGATTGATGTAGTTCACTAATATACATGTTTGAGTAAATTGTTGTTTCGTTATCGATTGTTCATCCCTATTCGATTATGTTTATTGTTCTTTTACTTCTATTATATGATTTTTATGATATTTTGGTTGATTTGAGAATACGGGATTTGACACTCAGAAGAGGTAACCCTGGATTTAGACTAGGGTTTAAACAAATCACAACGTTCTAATGTTTCGGAAGATTATTAGAATGTGTGCAATCAATGAGGTTGGGGCGAGACTCATGTAATCGTTTAGATGCTAGATAGGGATATCGGTGTTGACACGAATTGCATATTCATTCACTTTACACTAGAGAGAGGTAGTGAGTGAGTTTTAGACACCTAGATTGTCGGATAGATTAATGACCGTTAATATAAACTAGACTAAATCAAACATGTTTAAGTGAACGAGGTTAATCCCTAGATAATTTATTCCTATAGACGTTATTCTTAGTATTTTAGTTTAATTAGTTTACTTTAGTTTTATATTTCTATAACAAAAAACCTAAAATTGGATTACCTAGATAAAGTTAAGTTACGACAATTATGGTACTTAACGATGATTTAAACCAATCCCTGTGGATATTATAACCTTACTCATCACTATTCTATTAAAACTTGGCCTCGTGCACTTGCGAGTAATTCAAAGCGATTAAAATATCGTCAACACAATACTTAGACGAACAAATTCCTAAATATTATCTAACTCGTTGCAAACAAATTCCTAAACATTATCTAACTTGTTGATCCTAATATTTTGATGAAAAATTAAATGTAGATGTTTTTTGTAGAACTAACGGATTTTTTTGAGTGTTTTAGTTTATAAGTTCCATTAAAGATATTATCATGAAGAAATTGAGATGAATGCTAAATAGATGCTAAAGAGACTGACAAAGATGATGGACATTAAGAGACCAAAGACTTTGAAGAACCTAGGGAAAAATAACTCAGGTTACATTTTTACTCTTCATGTATCTTGATTAGGATCACACACGACACAAAATATTTTTCTAATTATGTGTATTTTTAATAGGATTCTAATTAGTTAACATACTTTCTCCTATGTGAAATTGAAGACGAAATATTGATTTAAGAAAGATTAGATTAAAATTGAATTTAAGTGTTAGTGGAGTTAACCAAAAAAAAAAATCGGTTAAAGGAGAAAAAATATAAAATAAATTGAATTAAAAAATAAATTAAGAAAGGAGTATAGTAGGATCGGTTGACCTACCTAGAAGGATCGGTTAACTGATGAGAAGGTGCTGGAATTATGTAGTTTCTGAATCGACAAGTCGACTTATGGCGTTTTATCGGTCGACCAATGGGAATTAGTTGAACTCTCTAAATCATTTGGTCAACAACTAGGTCAACCTATGGCCAAAAGAGAAACTCTTTGAATCGTTAGGTCGATAGACTAATGAGAGATGTCGACCTTTGAAACTCACTGAATCGTTCAATCGACAGACGAATAATTAGAGGTCGACCTATGGGCAAAGAATTTTTAGCTTGGGCTACATCCTTACTCGAGCGGTCGACCTATGCGTTCTGGTAGATCAACAGATGGTTTTGTTTCAAGTTTGAAGGATTTCATGAATTTGATCCTTAATTAACCGTTTTTTGGCTTACTTGATTGAGATATTCTAGGAATCTGAACTTAATTGAGATATGATTTATCTATTCTATTATTCCTATTAATTTGGTCTATTTAATTAAATGTTCTTTTAATTAAAGTGCTTTAATACTTTCTATTTTAATGAATTTCCATTTAAAAAATCTTTAAGAACCAAAATGAGATTTCCCAAGAATATTTTTAAATAAAAAATATATATTTGAACATATATGATGTATGGGGTCTTGGGGTGTAATTTAATGACATAGTATTTGAAAAATAGTTGTTATAAGATATCTTTAAAATTCTTATCTTTAAACCTACAAATTTTGAGTTTAAATATTGTTATTTTGGTGGAGAATATTTTGGGATAGATTTAAAGAATTTTATTTTGACTTTACGATTTAGTCCATATACTTCAATATAATTATTTCTATACTTTCATTGACTAAGATCAAATTATTTTGGGGACTAAATTGAGAGCTTTAAAAGTTATATTGTTGGTTAAATATAGTTTGAGGATAACATTTGAAAACTAGCCATTGAAAATCTAGTTTGAGGACTATTAAAAGAAACATGCGGGATTGTATTACATACATCAAGAACAATTAGTTCATAAGCTATTCTGAGAGTTATCATTCTGATATTATATTGAGATATTATCTTGAGATTATTTTGTTCTTGAAATTCTTGTGTTAAAGCACTATTTGAGTTAGCGTCACCGATCTAAGTTGTCTTGCGATACTACGTGCAATCTATTCGGTGTTTTCCTAGTGAGATCGTTCCAAGCTTATTCTTTAATTGAGTATTTTATTATTACTACTTGTTTGGTGAATTGATTTTTTAGAAATCGTTTTTGAATTTTAAAAGTATAAAAATCTTTTAAAACGATTTGTGTGTAAATCTGATTATGTGCTAAATTGTGTGCTATCTGTTTTCTTTAAAAATCAGATTTTGAAATTTTTACTTTATTTCTATCACTAGTTTCGAAACATTAATTGAGTTCAAATTAATCTGGGGTAGTAGAAGCTCCGAGTGGAAAAAAGTTTATCAATTTTGTAAATGATGAGTTGTGTGCGGATTAGATACTATTAGGAATATCTAATCAGGGGTAGCTGGTTTCAATCTCTTCCGGTAAAGAGATTGAGGTTTGATAGTTGCCAAGAGTACAAAATGATTTTGTTACTCTTTTCCCGTGAAAAAGAGATAGAGGTAATTCTTCCTGACTAGAATTATTTTGAGTCAATTGTAAGGGTTAAATCCTTACCGGTGAAAAAGATACTTAAAGTGATTGTGATGTTTAATTCTTGAGCCTCAGGTATAAAAAGAATTAAGTTTGATTCTTAGCTTATGAAAGGATTAGGTTAGTCTTAAGCCTGAAAAAAGATAAGGTTATTCATGAGCCTGTGAAAAAGGATTGTAAAGGTTATTCCTCAGATTAGGAAAAGGAAATTGTAAAGGTTGATTCTGAGTCTGTGAAAAGAATCATTGTGTAAAAGTTTGGTTCCTACCTATTTAAAGGAATCTTAGTGGTTTAGTGGGTGCGACTCTCCGTGGGGCTCGGAGGACTGGATTAGCCAAGAATAGCTTGGTGAACCAATATAAATCTTGGTGTATTGTGATTTTACTTTATTTATTTTCAGTTGTTTGGGTGTGCACCTAATTTATTTAATACTTATCCACTGCTATAAAGCTAATAATTAATTTAGGATAAAATTAATTATTTGATTTTTGAAGTGTTATTATTTGATTAATTTTTTATTACTACCCAATTCACCCCCCTCTTGGGTAGCTCACTGGGCCAACATAACTTGTTTAAACATTGAACCATTTCTCCAATTTTGTTATCTCAAAAAGTGGGGATGGAGACCCAAAATCATCATTCTAGGTAAACATCGTTATGTCTAGCCATAGCTAAACCTCGAATAATTTTCATAAATTGATCTTCTGCTAAATGTTTAGTAAAGATATTGGCAAGCTAATCGGAGGTATCGATATACTCAATAGTAACATCTATTTTTTTAAGGGGCGGTGACCAAGCAATCCTAAAAGGCGCTGAAAATTACAGATTGAACCCACTATTCTTTCCATGCACCAAGCAGCCATTTTCCTATTTTTGTGACGAAAATACCCCTCATATGTAACTTTCAATGCAAAGATCAAAACACATGGATTTTTTCATAGTTCCTGATATCGTAAAATTAATATTTTTACACTGTATTGATCAGTAAAATGTCATATTTTTTATGATATGTTAATCATGTTTTTTGGACGTGTGGATCGTATTATGCATGGATGTTACATATAACATCAAATGTAATAATATGATATTGTCTAATATTGACAAATTTCAAACAAATATTTTCAATAGATATTACATGTAACATCTATAATCAATGATTATTTTAAAAACATATTTTTAATGGATGTTACATGTAACATCTATATCAAAAACATATTTCAGAGTTACATCTATATCAAAACATATTTTTCAGTTGATGTTACATGTAAAAACATATTTTTATATAGATGTTACATGTAACATTGATATTTTAGAGGATATTACATATAACATTAATGTGATTTCCAATATCAAAACATATTTTTCAGTTGATGTTACATGCAAAAATATATTTTTATATAGATGTTACATGTAACATCTATATTTTAGAAGATGTTACATGTAACATTAATGCGATTTCCAATTCTCTCACTAACACACATGTAACATCTATATTTTAGAGGGTGTTACATGTAATATTAACCCAATTTCTAATTTTTCTCACTAACACAGACCAACATTATCACGTACCCACATTTCCCTCACTATATTTCAAGAGGATGTTACATGTAACATTGCAGGGTGCAATGTGTAAATAGTTAAAAAAGAATTCTAAAGGTTTTAATACCCACTTCAATATTACATGTAACATTAATGCGATTTCCAATTCTCTCACTAACACGCATGTAACATCTATATTTTAGAGGATGTTATATGTAACATTAATGCGATTTCCAATTCTCTCACTAACACACATGTAACATCTATATTTTAGAGGGTGTTACATGTAATATTAATCTAATTTTCAATTTTTCTCACTAACACACACCAACATTATCACGTACCCACATTTTTCTCACTATATTTCAAGGGAATATTACATGTAACATTGCAGGGTGCAATGTGTAAATAGTCAAAAGAGAACTCCAAATATTTCAAGGGGATGTTACATGTAACATTGCAGGGTGCAATATGTTAATAGTTAAAAAGGACTCCAAAGGTTTTAATACCCACTTCAATGTTACATGTAACATTAATGCGATTCTAATTTCTCTCACTAACACAAACTCATATTATCATACACCCACATTTCTCTCACTACATTTCAAGGGGATGTTACATGTAACATTGCAAGGTTGGTCAAAAAAGGAACTTCAAATACACATGTAACATCTATATTTCAGAAAATGTTATATGTAATATTAGTGTGATTTCCAATTTCTTTCATTACCATAGACCTACATTATCACACACTCACATTTCTCTCACTATATTTCAATGGGATGTTACATGTAATATTGCGAGGTGCAATGTGTTGATAGTAAAAAAGGATCCAATTTCTCTCACTACCATAGACCCATATTTTCACATACCCACATTTTCTTTCGCTATATTTCAAGAGGATGTTACATGTAACATTGCGGGGTGCAATGTGTAAATAATCAAAAAAGAACCCCAAATGCTTTAATACCCACTTTACCATTTCTTTCTCTCTCTAAAAAAAAAACTCACCAGATTGAAACAGAGCATAAATAAAGGTGATGGCATCTATTGAAAACCTTGGATTTGAGTTGTGAGATGGTGGAAAAGTCAGATCTGGACAACGACAGTGGGGAAGGCGTCGGCGGTGATGAGAAAGACATCGGATCTGGACAGCGATGACGGAAGTGAATCGAATATCGATAGTGATAGCGACAAATCTAAGTTGCAAAGGCATTGGCATAACGGCAAGGCGATGCTCGACAATTCAAGAATGAAATCTCGTTGTGCGTATAACGGAGGGGCAAATCGGTCACCGAAAAATATACGGATGACGAATTTAGGACTGATCGGTGCAAGAAATCAGCGGCATAGGAGTTCTCAGTGCAAGAAAATGGATGTGTGTTTTATCGGTAGTTTTACGGTAATGGTGGGATTACCTTGTAATTTTCCCTTTTTTTAATGTGATCACATATGAAATGATATCTAATCTCTATGTGCATAGTTCGTGAGTGCTATGTCGGATTCTTACTTAAGTATATAACACTTTTATTATCACAATAAATAGGGACTTCCTCCATACATATTTCAAAATCATTTAATTATTGCTTAATATATAGAATTTGAGCACAACAATTACTAGCTACCATATACTCAGCCTCAGTAGTGGATAGGGCAATTAAATTCTGTTTCTTGCTAGACCAAGAACCCAAGGCATGTCTTAAAAAGTGATATGACTTGCTTGTGCTTTTACGCTCAACCTTGCATTCGGCAAAATCAACTTCGGAGTAACTAGTTAACTTGAAGTCACTCCCCATGAGATACCATAATTCTAGGTCACTTGTCCATTTTAAATATTGAAATATCTACTTAACTACAGTTAAATGCGCTTTTTTAGGATAAGACTGAAATATAGCACACAAGCAAACACTAAACATAATATCAGGTCTACTAGCAGTAAGATACAACAAGCTACTAATCATACCTCGATACATTTTCTCATTTACGTTTTTCCCGTATCGTCTTTGTCTATTTTCGTAATTGTTGCCACTGGAGTTTTACACTCTTTAGAGCCATCCAAGCTATATTTGTTTAACAATTCTTTAGTGTATTTGGTTTGATTAATAAATATCCCTTCTTTGATTTGCTTGATTTGCAACCCAAGAAAGAAAGTAAACTCTCTTATCATACTCATTTCAAATTCAACTTGCATTATATTTGCAAACTCTTGACAAAACTTTTTATTAGTAGAACCGAAAATAATATCATCAACATAAATTTTCAAATAGCTCACTATTTTACGATATCATTTGCCAACATCCCTTTGGATTGAATCAAAATCATATAATTGTTAACGCACAAGGACATGGATCATATTTCAATAATAACATGCATATTAAAGATGTTATCTCATAACATTTGGATACCTTTTAGAATAATAATCATTTAAAAACCAGGAGACATGAAATCTATGAGAAAAACATATTATCATGCATATAGCTAGATACTTCATGCTTATAAATATATCTATGTGCAAAAAGTATCAACTTAAAACACTAAGCTCAAATTGATATGTCATGTATATTCAGAGGATTGTATGTATGGTATCAAAAATAGATTAACTCAATTTCATAAAGAGATACCAACCATGATCTTCTTAAATTCATACGATATGCCGGTAAAATAAAGTCATACTAAAAACTGATTTCATCAATTATTTCTTAATAACATATGGTACAAGAAATAAACATCACATAACTCAGTTTGAATTAATAAATCAATATTAGCTAACAATAAAATTTCATGTAAGCATACAATCAAGGTTATGAACAATTGAAATCAAATAAATGTATCAATCAAATCATTTTTTATTATTTAATTATCCTTAATATTTCAAATAAATCAAGATATCATGCATTTTAATAAATCACCTTAATTCAATTATGAATGAATCATAGATAACACGTTTCACATATTTTCAAACATAGCTTTTAGAAAATCTCACACACACATACAAACTTATCTAATTATCATGCAATAATTCTAAGACAACTAAAGAACACATAATTTAGCACATGTCTTAGAAACCATTATTGACTTACCTAATCGGCATGCTGAACATCTCCCTCTTTAACAAATTTAATGAACTTAAACTGCGAAGGTTTATGAGTACCTCTTATACCCTTGGGGACGACTTTATTTTTTTATCTCATTTGTACAAATGATTGATTTGGATGCACAATTTCTCTTGACCTGTCTGTATTCTCTAAGCTTTTGATTGTTTCCATTTGATTCAATGATATTTCTATTTGCACGTATCACTTGTGGTTTCCTAGTGATATCACATCTTGGCTTTGGTAAATATTTTCTGTTTGCACGTGTCACTTGTGGTTTCATTGTAACTTCACATCTTGGTTTTGATACATCTTTTCACTTTCTATGTGTCACTGGTAGATTCTTGGTGACTTCCCATTTTGCCTTTGATATAACTTCTTTATTTGTTCCTTCCGATCCTGTCCTGACATTATGTAACTCTCTGCACAAGACATTTGCATAGCTCTCTTTGGTATTCATTTCATTTTGGATCCATTCTTATTAAACATAAACTTAGGGTTCTTAAATGGACATGATACTTTAAAATGTCCAATCCCATTGCAATAATAACATCTCAACTTTGATTGATTATCATAGATAGCATGAGAAGTAAAACATGAATCATTTCCAATAATAGAAAAATTACAATCATTGTCTTGTGATGAAGAATGAGACGATGAAACATATCAATTTCCATAGATTATTTTGAAGGATGAAGAAACATTATCAGAATATTTTAAAATAGACTTGAGGTCGGATTTTGATTTTTTAAAATTTTTCTTAAGTAAATCGATATTTAATTCAAGATCCGACCTTTGCCTAGAAACCATATCAAAATCATTTTTTTTAAACTCTGTTTTCATTTTCAAGAAAATCCACTTTGGAGAGCAAATTATTTATTTCGAAAATAACATCCGAAAAACTCTTTTGATCCACAATAGTCATCCAAATGTATTTTAGATTTCTGAACACTTTTTCTCCCATTTTTAAAAGAATCAATTTTTCTTTTTAAACTCAAGTTTTCTTTAGCAAAAAGAAGTGTGAGAGAAAGTAATGTTTCCATGACAATGTGGATATTTTCATTATAATCATTTCTATTATTACCACTAATTCTACAAGAATCATAAATAACATTATCATATACGGATCTATCACCATCAAGAGGGGACATACAAAAAACAATATCCATGGTGTGTGGACGTGATCGATTTAGCTAAGATGTTTAGCCTAATTGAGATAAAACCTGCTCTGATGCTAATTGTTGCCTTAGTGATCTACCCAAGAGGGGGGTGAATTGAGTAGTTATAAAAAATTTAAACAAATAAATCTTTCAACACTTAATTATCGAATAATCAATTTTTCTTAAATCAATTATTATCTTCGTTATACAGCGGATAAGTGTTTAATTCTAGGCGCACACCCAAACAAAATATAAAAAAGTAAATAATGCAGCACACTAAGATAATCATGGTTCAGCAAGCTACCCTGCCTAAGCTAGTTCCCCGAGCTCCACGGAGATTCACGACCTCTAAACCCCAAATTCTTTTAACGATAGGAACCAAACCTTTATAACGATTCTTTTCCTAGGCTCAGAATCAATCTTTACAATTTTCTTTTTTCAAGGATAAGGAAAAATCTTATCTTTTTACCAAGTTAAAGACTAATCTAATTCTACTACAGGAAGAGTCACAACCTCACAACTCTCACAAGTACTATTTTCCTAAGTAAGGATTAAACTTATACAATTCACTGAAAAAATTAATTCAATGCAAGAAGAATCAAAACCTAGTTCTTTTCAAGAAAAAGAATAACCTAACCTTTTTATACTTTAGGATAAAGATCAAACCCCAACTTTTATCACCAGAAAAGATTGAAATCTAACTACCATGACTAGACACTGACCCAATCGTGTCTAATCCGTTCAAGTTCACAAATACAAAAAAAATAATGAGTTTCTTCCCACAAGAAGCTTCTTCTGCCTGAATACAGTTATACTTAATTAATGTCCCAAAATTTACTACGTGATAGATTCAATGTGAGGCAAATCAATGTCTGATTAATAATCAAGTGTGGGTAGCAGAAATTATAGCACGCAATTAAATAAACACACAAAATCGTTTTAAATTTTTTTTTTAGGCTTAGATTTGAAAATGATTTTCTTACAATCTTAACAACCAAGCAAATGTAATAATATGAAATCACAATTATATATCCATCCATACATATATACCTACATACTCGAGCTACTGTAAAAAAATTTCCCAAAAATATATATATAAATACCCATTTCAAAATTTGGGAATATACCGGTCCCAAATATTCACAACCAAAAATACAAAAATACCTTAACCTTCCACGATTCACATCCGACCGGCACACCTCCAAAATGATACTACCTTCGGACTCTATCTAGTGCTAGTAGTGGACCAACTCCTAGCCGCGGTACCTGAAACCAAATATTTTTTTATCGGTGTACTGTCTTCAGAATAAAAAAAACATTAAATGGATCGAGTATAGTTGTTAATTATCACCTTTCAAAATATAATATTTTATACTCACATACCAGGTTGAGAATCCAATTCTACCGCCACTAATGAAATGATACCAATATGTTTAAAACAAGTAGAAGCATTAAACACTAGATTTCAAAATATAATAATATAACCGCATACTATGTTAAAAACCTAGTTCCACTATCACTAATGAAATGAAGTAATATAATTAACACCCAACTCAAATATTTTAAGTCAACCACTCTAAACATTTTAAACCAGTCAATTCAAATATTTTAAATCAACCAATTCAAATATTTTAAATCCACCAATCCAAATATTTTAAAAATATAATAAAGTACACCACACCTCTTTTCTAACTAGCCATAGGATCGTTTTTACCTCACGATCCGGAGTTGCAACGGTACCGTACCACCCTCAGGATTTGCACTCCTGATGGGTCAAACTACCCTGCAAGATTTGCCTAGCAGTTAATCCACATCTTGCAGGTCATATCCTCTTGATGAGAAGAAAGTTCACATCTCGTAGGTCATACCCGCCTAACGAGAAGAAAATTCACATTTTGTAGGTCATACCCGCCTTACGAGAAGAAAATTCACATCTCGTAGGTCATACCCGCCTAACGAGAAGAAAATCTACATCTCGTAGGTCAAACTCGCCTAACGAGAAGAAAACAATAGTATAATTGGACAAAAATCACCTTTAAAACCCACTTGATCCAAAAATCATTTTCCACCTTTAAAATCGAAACCAACTTAATCCATGTAAGTTGTGAAATCGTCAATTTTAAGTAAACACATTTTTCACAATTTATACAAAAATAAGATTTGCAAATTTATATAGAAGACAGTACACTTACCTCGATTCCTGTACTACGGAAAAACTGTCGTCAACTACTACAGGGACGCTGGCGCCTGTGAACCTAATAATGACAGGCCTAAATTAACATTTTATTTAAAACAACCCTAATATGCAATACAGGCCCTAAATTTCATAATTCCCCATTCCCCAAATTTCATTATGAAAAATTATTATTTCGTTCGTTCTGCTACGTTAATATTTACTGTACAAAATTATTAAGATTAACGGTTACAAAATTATTATCACGATTACGAAAATTTTACTGCTAATAATTTAATTTAATGAAAATAATAATCAATTAAAATTTTACCTATTCCGGATTCGCTCGCCGGCCGAGAGGTTGATTTTATTTGAATTTTGGTTTGTTTTTATTTATTTATTTATTTATTTATTTTCTCTGTTTTTCTGTTCTGCCGACTACCCTCTCTCACCGCCATCACCTGCACACCGCCGACAGCCCTCCTCGGCGATCAGAACACACATACCGAGACCCACATACATGCAATCATTGGAGAATAACACCACACGAACCTCTTACCCCCTCTTTGACGACCAACGATCTGCTCCTACACACACACACACATTTCGGCGACGAACACACACACACAACAGCACCGGACTGAGCAGCAACACACACACACATGCTCGTCGGCGACCCACCGTCGAACTGCACCACACCCACGCCGGACTGATCAGTACTGCTCACCACCGAAACACACACCCATACTGGACAACAAACACCCACAGCGACATACTAACGACGAACAGAGCATGCCACCTAAACCACTGATCAAAAACACACCTACAACGGACGAATGACAACGATCCCACACCACCGGAGCAACGAGCACACTGCCACACCCACTCACACTTACCACCCCGTCTGTACGACCGGATTGCATACCCCACTGCCGACCGACAGAATGGACACCGCCGTCGACCGACTTCACCTCACCACCGGCACACATACACACACAATCACTGGACTGTGGTTACCATCAATAACACACCGCTGACCCACATTCTTGTGTTCTGGGTTTTCTTTTTTTGAGGCCTGTGAAATGTGTGAATGGATGTACATATATATATATATATATATATGGATGGTAGATGGATCATGAGATTATTCATCCATTTATTTATTACTATTATTTTATTTGTCTTAAATTACATAAATCCCCCCTAAATTTTCTAAAGTTATGATATAAGCCCAACTCCAAAATTTAATATTCTTAAAATTATAAATTTACCCCTAAATTTTTTAAAATAAATATTATTTAACACAATTGACCCCGTTATTTTTTAAATGTTCTAAAATACAGTTAATGATTATGCACGCGCGCAAATTAGGGTCTTACAATCCTTCCATCCTAAAAGAAATTTCGTCCTGAAATTTTAGTTACCTTAACCGAACAAGTGTGGATATTTCTCCCTCATCTCATCTTCTCGCTCCCACGTTGCTTCCTCTACGAAATGACTGAGCCATACCACTTCTACTAAGAGAATTGTTTTCGTCCATAACACTTGATCTTTACGACTCAAAATCTGGACTGACTCCTCAACGTACGTCAAATTCTCTTCTAATTCGATTGGTTAAGAAGTCAACACATTCGAAGGATCTGACACATATTTCCTAAGCATCGACACGTGGAAAACGTTGTGTAATCTGAATAATTCTAGGGGTAAGGCAAGTCAATAAGTTGTTGTGCCGACCTATTTTAAAATCCCGTATGCCCCGATATATCTCGGACTTAACTTCCATTTCTTCCTGAACCTCATTATGCCCTTCCACGGAGATATATGCAAAAACACATGATCACTCACTTCAAATTCCAACTCCCGCCTACGCTTATCAGCATAACTCTTTTATTGATTCTGAGCAATCTTCAATCTTTCTTGGATCACCTTTACTTTGTTTGCTATCACTTGGGCTATATCCGGTATCAATAATTTTCTTTCTCCCACTTCAGTCTAACAGACTAGGGTTCTGCATCTTCTGCCATATAAGGCTTCATACGGTGCCATCTCGATTGCCGAATGGTAGCTATTATTGTAGGTAAATTCCATCAACGTCAAATGATCATCCCAACTACCAGGAAATTCTAGAACACAACCCCTCAACATATCCTCCAACGTCTAAATCGTACGTTCTGAATGGTCATCTGCGGATGAAAGACGGTACTGAATTTCAGCTTGGTACCTAAAGCAGTTTGGAGACTCGACCAGAACTTCGAAGTAAATTTTGGATCTCTATCCGACACTATGGAAATCGATGCACCATGCAGTCTAACAATCTTATCAATATGCAATTAGGCATATTTATTCAGAGAATATGTAGTCTTTACGGCCAGAAAATGAGCAGATTTAGTAAGTCTATCAACAAACACTCAGGTATAATTATGCCCCTTTTAAGTGCGAGGCAATCCCAAAACAAAAACCATTGTGATATATTCTCATTTCCACTCTGAAATAGGTAAAGACTGCAATAACCCACCCGAATGCTGGTGCTCAATCTTGACTTGGTGACAAACAAGACACCTGACAACAAATTCGACAATTTTCCGTTTCATTTCATTCCACCAATAGGGTTCTCGCGGATCTCGATACATTTTGGTACTGCCTGGGTGCATTGTGTATACTGAACTATGCGCTTTCTCCAAGATATCCTTATTCAAATTAACATCATCAGGCACACACAGCCTATTTCCAACCATCAAGGCTTCATCATTATCCATGACACGTTAGTCAGCTCTGTGACCATTCTTTACTTCATCTTGGATTTTCTTTAATTTGACATTCGACTTCTGCACTTCAATGATACGGTCAATCAATGTCGGTCTCAAAGTCAAAATCGTAAGCAACGCTGCCGTCTGACCGACCACCAATTGGACTCGCAAAGATCTAAGCTCCGCATACAGATTAGTATAAACAACTTGAATGTGTGCAACCGAACCCTGTCGATTTCTGACTCAACGCATTTGCTACAATATTGGCCTTTCCAGGATGGTAATTGATAGTACAATCATAGTTCTCGATCAACTCTATCCAACGTCTCGGCCTAAGATTTTGTTCCTTCTAAGTAACAAGTACTTCAAACTCTGGTGGTCGGTGTATATCTTACAAATCTCGCCATACAGGTAATGTTTCCAAATCTTCAAGGCAAACACAATCGCCGCCAATTCCAAATCATGCGTTGGGTAATTACGCTCATGATTCCTTAATTGTCGGGAGGCATATGCAGTTACGTGACCATGTTACATCAATACACAACCTACCCCTTGGTGTGAAGCATCACTGTAGATCACAAAGCCACCGCCTTCAGTCGGAAGGAAAAGTATTGGCGCAGATATCAGTCTGCTCTTCAGCTCTTGGAAACTCAATTCATATTTGTCAGTCCACTCGAATTTGGATTTCTTGCGGGTCAATCGGGTCAACGGGGCAGCTATAACAGAAAATCCCTGTACAAACCGACGATAATAACTCACCAATCCGAAAAAACTTTGAATTTCGGTCACACTTTTTGGTATTTCCCAGTGAACCACAACTTCGATTTTCTTTGGATCCACTTGAACACCATCTCCCGAGATAACATGCCCCAAGAATACAACTCGATCCAATAAAAATTCACATTTATTGAATTTGGCATACAACTGCTTTTTTCGCAAAGTCTGCAACACAATCTTGAGATGCTTTGTATGCTCTTCTTTATTTTGGAAATAGATCAATATATCATCAATGAACACAATAATAAACTGATCTAGATAAAATTGAAAGATCTGTTTCATCAAATCCATATAAGCAATAGGGGAATTTGTCAACCCGAATGGCATAACTAAGGATTCACAGTGCCCATACCTTGTCCAGAACGCCGTCTTCGCCACGTCACTGTCTTTGACTTTCAGCTGGTGATATCCTGATCGAAGATCTATTTTGGAAAACACTTTAGCCTTTTGTAGTTGGTCGAACAAATCATCAACTTTAGGCAACGAGTATTTATTACGAACCGTCACCTTATTCAACTGTCTGTAGTCAATACATATCCTCAGCATGCCATCTTTCTTCTTTACGAACAACATCGGGGCTCCATGGGGAGAAACACTAGGTCTGATAAAACCCGCGGTCTAACAGATCTTGCAACTGAATTTTCAATTCTTTCAGCTCGGTAGGCGCCATACAATAGGGTGGAATTGATATAGGAGCGGTTCCTGGAAGTAACTCAATGGTGAATTCCATTTCCCTATCCATTGGCAAACCTAGCAATTCTTCTGGAAACACACTGGGAAAAATCCCTAAAATCCCTTCCTTAATAACTTCCTAGCCTACAGAACTGAAATAAAACTGATTGGGGGTAACGATTACATCTCCCAAAAATACAAACTTTGGCTTGCCTGCGACCCGAAAGATAACTTCATTTTTAAAACAATCCACCGTGGCATGATAACTGGATAGCAAATCCATAGCCAGTATCACATCAAAATCGTGAATACTCAGGGGTAATAGATCCACCAATAATTCTCTATTACCTATTCGAAGCAAACTGTCTGTATACGCGCTATCTATCAACACTGACTCACAATTCTCGGTTACTTCCCGCACATCATCCCCTATTAATTTTGTTGTATTTTCTAATTCTGCATAACTTTTTATCTGCTTGCCCGTCAACCTGAAACATATTTATAAATCAACTCCTTTCTGGGATCGTCTACATCTCGTCTTTTCCGTTTTTACCAAATTAGGAACAAATCGGGACATGGTATTAAATTTGGTTTCATACTACAGAGCGGTCATCTTCCCCTGTTTCAATGATATGAACTCTTTCTCTAATAAAATTACAAACTTTCCTTAGTATTGTCTAGAAAGCAGTTTTATGCATACCTTTGGATGTTGTACGCTAGGATAAAATCCCTGTATATCAAATAGTAGCGCAATGTGTTGTGTAGTCCCATAATATAAATAAGGTGTTGTCTAATAATCCAACTTAAGTGTGCTCTGTCACACTATTGGTTTAACAACTAAAACGTTAAGTGCTACCTATAGTGAATCCCAATGTCAAGTAATACGAATATGATTACTTATCAGTTATAATTTAATATTTAAAGCCACTAGCACCCCCACAATCATAATCCATCCATCACTACTATCGATAGCACTACCCAATCCACCAACTAGTAGTATCACAATTTCGTTGCACCCACTAATTGCCAACAAGACAAATAACAATGCACGACACCAATGTACTATCTAATGCAATGCAATAACTATCACTTACACACCGAACCCACCTATCGACACCTTATTTCATAGTCCACCACTGGCTTGACAAACTGATATGTTTACAGAACTTATAACCTAAGCTTTGATACCACAAATGTCACACCCCACCTCGGGCACCCGTCACCCATGGCCAGGGGTGACGTTACCTGACTCATCCACGAATATTTATCCATCCATATATACCTATATATTCGTGCTACTGTAAATTTTTTTCCCAAATATATATATATATATACCCATTTTAAAATTTGGGAATATATCGGTCCCAAATATTCACAACAAAAACACAAAAATACCTGAACCTTCCACGGTTCACATTCGACCGGCTCACCTCCAAAACGACACTACCTCCGGACTCTACCTAGTGCCAATAGTGGACCAACTCTTAGCCGTAGTACTTGAAACCAAATGTTTTTTTATCGGTGTATTATCTTTATAATAAAAAAAAATTAAATGGATCAAGTACAATTGTTAAATATCACATTTCAAAATACAATATTTTATACTCACATACCAGGTTGAGAATCAAGTTCCACCGCCACCAATATAATGATACCAATATGTTTAAAATAAGCAGAAGTATTAAACACCAGGTTTCAAAATAAAATAATATAACTGCATACTATGTTAAAAATCTAGTTCCATTACCACCAATGAAATGGAGTAATATAATTAACACCCAACTCAAATATTTTAAATCAACCACTCCAAACATTTTAAACCAGACAATTCAAATATTTTAAATCAACCAATTCAAATATTTTAAATCCACCAATCCAAATATTTTAAACGTATAATAAAGTACACCATACCTCCTCTCCGACTAGCCATATGATCGTTTTTACCTCACGATCGGGAGTTGCAACAGTATTGTACCACCCGCAGGATTTGCACTCCTGACGGGTCAAACCACCTTGCAGGACTTGCCTAGTAGGTAATCCACATCTCGTAGGTCATATCCTCCTGACGAGAAGAAAGTCCATATCTCATAGGTCATACCCGCCTAACGAGAAAAAAATCCACATCCCGTAGGTCATACTCGCCTAACGAGAAGAAAATCCACATCTCATAGGTCATACTCATCTAACGAGAAGAAAATTCACATCTCGTAGGTCATACTCGCCTAACGAGAAGAAAACTATGACATAGTTGGACAAAAATCATCTTTAAAACCCATTTGATCCAAAAATTATTTTTCACCTTTAAAATCGAAACCAACTTGATCCATATAAGTTGCAAAAGTAAACACATTTTCCACAATTTATACGAAAATAAGATTTGCAAATTTATATAGAAGATAATACACTCACCTCGCTACGAAAATACTGTCGTCAACCACTACCGGGACGCTGACGCCTATGAACCTAATAGTGACAGGCCTAAATTAACATTTTATTTAAAACAACCCTAATATGCAATGCAGGCCCTAAATTTCATAATTCCCCATTCCCCAAATTTCATTATGAAAAATTATTATTTCATTCGTTCCGCTACGTTAATATTTACTATACAAAATTATTAAGATTAACGGTTACAAAAATTATTATCACGATTACGAAAATTTTAATACTAATAATTTAATTTAACGAAAATAATAATCAATTAAATTTTTACCTGTTCCGGATTCGCAAGCCGGTTGAGAGGTTGATTTTATTTGATTTTTTTTTCTCTGTTTTTCTGTTCTGCAGACCGCCCTCTCTCACCACCATCACCTGTACACCGCCGGCATCCTCATCGATCAGAACAAATACACACACATCGAGACCCACATACATACAATCGCGCAGTGAATAACACCACACCAACCACTCACCCCCCCACCTCCGGCGACCAACGATCTGCTCCCACATACCCACACGATACACACACACATTCCGGTAATGAATACATACACACACAACAACACCAGACTGATCAGCAACACACACACACACACACTCGTCGGCGACCCACCGCCAAACTGCACCACACCCACGCCGAACTGATCAGCACTGCTTACCACCGAAACACACACTCATACCGGACAACAAACACCCACAACGACAGACCAACGACAAACAAAGCACACCACCTATACCGCCGATCATAAACACGCCTACAACGGACGAACGATGATGATCCCACACCACCGGAACAACGAGCACACCGCCACACCCATTCACATTCACCGCCCCGTCTGCACGACCGGACTGCACACCCCACTGCCGACCGACCGAATGGACACCACCGCCGATCGACTTCACCTCACCGTCAGCACACATACACACACAATCACTGGACTGTGGTTACCGTTAATAACATACCGCCGACCCATTTTCTTGTGTTCTGGGTTTTCTTCTTTTGAGGCCCGTGAAATGTGTGAATGGATGTACATATATATATACATGAATAGTAGGTGGATCATGAGATCATTCATCCATTTATTTATTATTATTATTATTTTATTTGTCTTAAATTACATAAATTCCCCCTAAATTTTCTTAGGTTATGATTTAAGCCCAACTCAAAAATTTAATATTCTTAAAATTATAAATTTATCCCTAAAATTTTTAAAATAAATATTATTTAACATAATTGACCCCGTTATTTTTTAAATGTTCTAAAATGCAGTTAAGGATTATGCACGCGTACAAATTAGGGTCTTACATCCTAGACGCCGACGAACAACCAAATCGATCTACCGATGATTCCATTCGGGTGCGATTTAGATCTAAGATCGATGGTTTCGATTTAGATCAGATCGGTGGTATAATTTAGGTCAAATCCAAAGTCGATTATTGCGATTCAGATCAGAGACCAATGGTTGGTGCAGTTCAGGTTAGATCTGAGTTGCAGTTCAAGTCAGATCTGAGGTGCGCTTTAGGCCGGACCACATCCATTTCTAGTTTGTCGATTGTTTATTCATTGATTGTATTTCGATTTTGTTTTTTATTGAAATCTTCAATTGAAATAGTCGATTTACTACGATTACCTGGTTTTTGTTCATCGATTGGTATTTTGATTAAATGATTGTTTTTCATCGTCGTCCCCTTAGGGTCGACGACTATCTTCGTTGCTTCGTCTTCTTCCTCTTCATCGATTATCGACGACTGATTCGCCATAACGTATATCCATTAGCTTCATCATTTGATTTGCAGTTTCGATTCAAAGATCTATCTACATCTGATCATTGGACTTCGATTATTGAATTATTGTTAAGGCCGACAACAATCGTAGAACTCGCTAATGGTCCATGGTTGTCATGATACGGGCAACCATGTCTTTTTGCTACGTTTTTTATAGATGGCGCCAACTAATGTTGCCAAAAATTACCCAGTACGTGTTTTAGGGCCTCACGTGTTGGAAACCTCCGCAACTTGCGACCCGACCTGCAAAACCAGTTAGTTCTATAGGGGGGGACACCAGAGTAGTGTCAATTAAAGAACTTCCAGCGTGAGAATAAATTCAAATTGTTCTGAAGAGAGAATAAACGCTTAACAGCATATTGAGTGTAATATTAAGAGAGATGTCATTGTAAAAAGTGATACCTCTTCCTTATTTATAGACTTGTCACCTCCCAACCATTACACCTTTTTGGGCTCTCCATTATGTCGTTATTAATGGGGAGTTACACCCCAATTAATGTGACTATTTAGTGGGGGAGATACACCTTTCCCTCCGGGCATGGTGGGGGTAAGAGATGTTATTTGTTAAATTTTTTTTAAAAAAAATAAATAAATAAAAAAAAAAACGTCGTATGGGTGTCAGTGGTAATTGTCCATTTTCCTACCATCGTAAATCCCTTGAGATAAAAAAAATCGAGGCCTGAGGAGATAATTTTTTAGTGCAAATAAAATCGTTTTTCTCAATCCATCGGACTATGTAGGACATCTTCACTGCTTATCAGCTATGTCGATTATTCGTCTATTTCTGATGTATCGCCGGCGGTGACCACTCCAGCGCACTGCAGAAAACTACCTAATATTGTACTATTCACATACACACAATTCTTCTCTATCTGCGTTGTAATCAATCATGAGGTTTTTGAGAAGGATCGCGGGGTTTCTAGGGTTTGTGAAGGATGAACCACATGAAGTAAAAGAGGAAGAGGAAGAAGACGATACCGGTGTGAATAGTGTTCCGACCCATCTTCCTCGGAAAGGCTTTAGTGTTCCCGTTCAAGTTGCCGTCGAAAGATCTCCAGTGGGCCCAGGTCTAGTTGCCTGTAATGCTGGTGACGGAGGTGTTCAGGTAATTGTATGCAAATATTTTGTCGTTTATTTGTGTTTTGTTTGTTAGGCAATTTGTCATTCTTATTTTATTTTGTTTATTTGTTTGTTTTGGTGTTATAATTTTTCTTCAAGAGTACCCTCTAAAGTGCGTTTTGCTAGTAGTAGGAAATACAATATAGCTGAAACCCCGAAAGAATGGACTACAATGCTGACCGTTATTTCACTTGGATCAAGTTTTTACCTGTAAATTTTGATGCCTCTATGCTGTGCATAGAAGTTTTTTTCGCCTGTTACTGGTTTTATGCATCTAGCTGCTTAAAGGGTCTTCATGTGTTTGATGATTTTAAATGGGTCTATGCGTACGCTTGACTTTGGGATCAATTCCTTATTTTATTCCCTGTGGTGGCTATCATTTTGACTTCAGGTTTGATGTAATTTTTAGGTTTTATTCTATAGAAGTCAATGAGTGAAAGAGTTTTTTAAGTAATTACATGGTGAATGTGGTTTCACAACTTCTAGGACCATCGCCTGGTTTTTCATGACAGTTGTAACCTACGGAAGATTCATATTTCTCACTGAAGATTGTTGGTGGACAAGTACCAGATTGGTTGGGTTTTACAAATTTTGTTCGGGTGAGAGCATAAAGCGACTAGATGCAGCGTCAAATTGAGATTCCTTTGCTATTGTCTTCGCTCTTTTTGCTTTTTTGGTTGAGGTGGCAGGCCGTCATGGTGACTGGAGATGAGACGGAGAGTAGGACACACCAAGGCAAAGCAAAACCTATGAATGGTAAGTGTGATATTAAAGTTGGCTGAAGGCAAAGCAGAACCTATGAATGATAAGTGTGATATTAAGGTAGGCTGAATTTGATTGGATGCCTGAATTGCCGTACTTAAACTATGTTGCGAGCTCTCATCTTGTCCATTTTCTATCATATCTGGTGGGGAAGTAAAGCTATGTATCTTTACCTTGGCATCTTCCATTTACAATTGTCTCTAATAGTGATTTGCACTTGGTATAAGACCTATAGCTGACGAAGGATCATCTTTCCTTCTAAAGGTATGATCAAAGAACGAAATGTTCCTTTCCCTTAGTAGGGTTTATTGCGTTCATGTATTAGCTTTCTTGCATTTCCCCTATAAGAAAAACATTTCATTAGTGCTCTTCTGTTGAACTATGATTTTGGGATTATCCACTGCAACCATTTCTTATACACTAAGAATAATTTTTATTACTAGGACTTAGACATAGTGAAAATGTGAATTGTAGGGCCACATTGGGCCCCCTGTTTTTTTTTTTTTTTTTTCCTTTCCTTATTTTTCAAAAGCATTGCTTTGTCAAAATAACAATGTGAATGAAAACCAAAGCATTAAAGAGCTGCTGATGTTGCTATTGGTTGGTAACAAATATATATTAGTGCTTTGCATGTTGACTTCTGGCTTTTAGAAGTTTCTTAACTTTCTAACTTGTCATTAGCCAACCCTCCTTACGGTGTATTCTAATAAATTTTAAATTGTTTAGTGAAACATGTTGTCTTCTGTAAAGCAGTATTATTGATTTGATGGCATTCAGTTTACAAGGAATGCGAATTTATGGTTGTAAAGGTGGGACATTGAAAGTGATGTAGTTGGAGAGAAAATTGCTTAGAAGTGGGTTACTATTGAACTTCGTTGGTTGGAATCTTAAATTACAAACATAAGCTGCGTTGGTATACGGGATTCAAGATGGGATTGGAATGGCCATGGGAATGGTCATTTCATTCCCATATTTAGTACATGGAATTAAATCTCATTCCCATTACCAAAGATTTCTTAGAACAACAACAACAACTAAATCTTTGTCTCACTTAAGTAGAGTCGGCTACATGAATCCGTTTAGGCCATAATGAACGATGAAGAGCCACTCCCTCAATCAGGTTCAATATCATCAAATCAATTCTAATAGTCTCGTCTCAAGTCTTTTTAGGTAGGCCTCTCCCTCTAGTAATCCCCCGCACTTGAACTAGATTGCATTTTTTCACTGGTGCTTCTATGGGTCTTATATGCACATGTCCAAACCACCGTAAACAATTTTCTTTCATCTTCTCTTCGATGGGTGTTATTTCGAAATTCTCTCTAATAATTTCACTCTTACTTTTATCTATTCTCGTCTTTCCACTCATCCACCATAGTATCCTCATTTATGTCACACGAATTTTCTAGACATATTCTGTTTTTACTGTCCAATATTCTGAATCATATAGAAGCGTTGGCCTTATTGCAGTTTTGTAGAATTTTTCTTTTAGTTTTAATGGTATCCTACGATCCCATATTCTCTAACTACACTTCTTCACTTCAACCATCTTGCCTTTACTCTATGAGTAATATTCTCCTCGATTTCTTCATTGCTCTGAATCATTGAACCTAAATATTTAAAATGATCATTTTTGGAACCTCCTTATCTCTAAATATTTGTATTGGAGTGAAATTTAATTAAATTAATTATTATATCGTTTGAAAATTTATTTAAATTACTATTTTATCTTTTGATGCCGTTCCAATACCACATGTAATCCCTTTTGTCACCAAATATAGGAATGGTAATGACCATTCAATTCCATTAACATACTAATTTCAATCTTATTTTCATTCCATTTCATTTCATTCCAGCGTACCAAACGCAACGTTATATGTTTAGGCATTGAATTGAAGGCCAAAAGAAGGGTATATGGTTTGGTGGATTGGGTAGAGGTTAGAGATGCTAGAACAACTAAGTGTAACTCACCCTTGAAAGTTGAAAACATCCATTTGCACGAGGAGGCCTAGGAGCTTATATGGATGTATCTAAGACTCTTAGTCGATAAGGGACATTAGGCAACAGGCACAAAAGAATCACACTCCAAGGCTCATGCCCGCAACAACTCATCATCCCTACTTGGATGACATTGTGGGTTCGGCGTTCAGTAGGGTTCCTCCCTAGGATTTGGTTGGCCTTCTAGTTATCAGATATTATAACACAATTTCACTAAGAATATGTACATAGTTGGATAAGAGTATGACACCAATGAAATCAGAGGGGAAGGAACATATGCTGGCAGTGTGAGTGGTGTAAGCTTTGCAGTCCAAAATGTCTGTTCCACAGGAGATTTGTGGCATTTTTTGTTTGATTGGAAGAAAGGCATTGGAGTTGGTTTGCACTTCAATGGCAAGAAAGTGCAGGATCGTAGGACCTAAATTTTCCTGAAAGTAAAGTAGCAACTTGTTTACTGGATTGAATATGATGGGATAGAGGCTTGTTGCGAGTAGAGGTTTATTAAAGAAACATTGGACTGTTGGGCTGGTGCTGAATCCTTGAGTGGGTAGGAAACTGGACTGCAATTAAGCTTTTTGAGCTTGTTTGAGGCCACAAATGGATTGTCCCAGGGCTTGAATTATTGGGATGAGTAGAATGCTCAATAAGATAAGACAGAAGGCTTATGTGCAGTCTAGACCATGTTCCAGGTGGAGACAGTTGCTACTAATCTAGCCTTTTAGAATGCAACTGAACCATCTGCTTACCTTTATTATGAGTTTTTTTATAATGAAAAAGTCTGTTTGGAGCCGATGCAGTGCCTGTTAGAAGGAGGAACCAAAATCTCCGTCCTTGATTGCATAGAGGACTTCAAGATTCCTTATTGTGTCTTGCATCTTTTTAAATATCTTATTACCCAACTTCTTTAAAAAAAATAATAATAAATAAATAAATAAATTGGTGCACATGGCTTCTTGACTATGAGGATTACACAAGTTCATTGCGATTTGACGTTTAGCATGTTAAGCCGCCAAAGATCGCTGATTAGTAGAATGGGATAAGCACTTGGTATTAGATCAAGTGATACCAAGTTTGGATAGGAAGCATGGGATGGTTGGGAAGGAGATGAAGGAGTGAGGATGGAACAGTTTGTGATGGAGAAGGGCCTAATATTGGGGGGAGAGAGAGAGAGAGGCGGGGGGGGAGGGGGGGAGGCTGGACATGGGTTCTTGATGATGTGGGTGGTTAGAGCAGATACCGAGGGGGATGGTTAGAGCTCAGAAGAAAGATAGGAAGAAGAGAAAATGTTGAATAAAATGAGGAAATTGAGAATTTGCAGGCGCAAAACCGACTTTAAAAGGAAATATGTGCTAAAACATTTGTACATGCCCAGATATGCAGAGCTTCCTGAAAATGACGCACTTTCAGAAGACCTGAAGTGAATAAGGCCTTAACCAAGGAAACAATGGTTTCGGTGTTGAAATGAGCAAATAATGGTGCAAGGCACTGACATGGGAACTTGGTGAAGAAGCTCTTTGGGAAGCTTATCAATGAGGTAATTAGCTGTGAGAAGAGCTTCAACAGAAAGGTAGCATGGAGATTGATTTGGCAAAAGGAAAGATTGACTTGGCTAAAGTGGCTTCTATTAGTAGTGTATTTTCTCTTTACAATCTGTTCTGAACAGGGGTGTGGATGAATGGTTTTGATGATTGTTATACCATGATTGCAAATATTGAGCAAAATGAGAGTTGATGTATTTTGCCTCATTATCATTTCCGAAGAATTTTCCGACTTGCATTGAGTAGCAGTCAAAGATGGAAGTTGTAGATACTTGTCATATGATTCTCTGTTGTATGTTAAGGGGAATAACCTACAAAATTGGCTGAATTCATGTGTGAAAACGAAAGTCTCTTTGAATCCTTTTAAAGAAATAATTGGGGAAGAACCCAAAAATCAGAGGGAACCAATTTGAAGGGCTGTTGTACTTTAGCTACGGAAGAAGAGAAGGATAACTAATGAGATTTAGTCAGGAGTCTTAATTTATACAATAAGGTCCTTCAATTTGAGACATTGTATCAAATTGGTCATTTATATTCAACTTTACCTACTTCTTTCTCATCATTTTGATTTTACCCATCACTTTGCCCCACCTCCACCATCACTTCCAAGCCCACGGATCAACTCCATGGATGTAGCCCAAACACAAAAATTTTGTATCTCATGTTTGGTTTGATCTTTGTGTTTTATTTTAATTTCTTGTTTATTTCGTCTTACTGATTTAAGATTTTAGTTGTTCCCAACAGGTTGGTGGTGTTTTGGGTGCTATTATGTTTAGTGGTTCATTGAATAGTGAGGGTGGGCCGGTGGAAGGTGTGTTTCAATTGGGTGGAGAGAGAAAGGGATAGGAGGTAGAATAAGAAAAAATAATCAGTTTGAAAAAATATCTAAATATAGGGACTTAATTGGAATAAAATAGATCTTAAGGGACCATTTTACTCCCTCTCTCTCTTTGATGACCAATAGATTTTTTTACCAATTAAGAAATGAGCTGAGGAGAAGGGATCTTGGTACAAGTGGAAGTCACAAATCACTTGAATCTGATGTTTTGCATCTTGTATGGTGAAGGGAAAATAGTAATGAACTAGGGCTTTTGTGCTAGGCTAAATCACTTCCATATCGCATAATTTTCTTCTTTGAACACCCATCACATGGTGAAGAGGAGAGAAAGGTAAAGAGTAGAAAAACGTCTCCACCATAAAATAGAAAAAAAGTAATCCCCTCGCCGTGAGCTTAACTCATGATTCAGAAGTTTAAACAGTCCAATCTCGCTCTATATATAATTACACACACACACACACACACACATATTACTCCATTATTTTAAAAAATAAAAATCTGGTATCCTATGATGTACTCTTTTATTGGGTTAATTGCTTTTTAGTCCCTTGTACTTTAGTCTTGTTTCATTTTGTCTTCTCTACTTTAAAAATCTACACTTTATCTCCTTCTATTTATAATAGATTGGAAATTTAACTTTTTTCTTTGTTTAAACCTAACAGAATATGCTAAAAAACATTGGATAAAATTAAAATTTCCATCTAAATTTTACATGAAAGGGACAAAATTACCCTTTATTTTAATTTTTATTTTATTCTGTCACTACTAAAAAAAGAAAACAGAATTAGAAGTAGAGGGAAAATGGTAATTTTTCTCATTTCTTGACTTTGATATTAAATTTACATTTAATAATAAAGCAATTAAGTCATTGTATGTTTTATCGAATAAAATGTGAGTTTCTCCTTTTATTCAAGAGTGAAAACCGATGATGTGTAGGTTATGGTTTCTAAAGTGGAGGGGTTAAATTGAAAAAGACCGAAGTGCGATGGTGTAAAGGCCATTTGCTCTCTTTTATTTCATCTTAAAAGCAGTTTGCCTTTTTATTACAGCCTGTAATATTGTAAAATTATTCTGATTTTTGTGCATTTAGGGTTTGAGATGGTATGCAAAATGTCTCAGAATGGACGAAGATGGAGATGTTGCCGATGAGTTTCTTCAAGAAGTGCCACATGTGTCTTCTTTGCAAATGGAGAATCATCATGATAATAGAGGATTACCCAAGTTTGAAGTGAAGTACAGCACTAGGCCGGCTAAGGTGAGAAACCAGGCACTATCAGCAGATGGTAAATTACAACATATTGTTGAATATCAAGGTAGGCTTCAGTTTGCATGAAGATAAACAGAAGTGTTCGATGGAGAGTTGGGTTTGATTCGTGTGACTGGTAATAGTTGAGGCCTATCACGATTCTTTTTCAGTCTTATGTTAGCATTTTGATATTGCTAAAGATTGCCTAGGAGCTCACAGTGGGAGTTTATATGTACGAACTATATGATTGTGTACTAATTTTCTGGAAATCTATGTATACGTGACTTCTGATTGTCTAGAAAATAACAGTTTCCTCTGTTATGTGTAACCCTAAACCGATTGAAGATGAACTATTGAAGTTTGTGTGCGTGCGAGAGAGAGAGAGAGAGAGAGAGAGAGAGATGCAGAGATCCCTGGAATCACTTTTGTCACTTGAGACCAATTGACATTTTGGTTAATTTCATGTTTGATTTTGAGTATTCAAAGTTATCAATTTCTGTCAATTAAAACCAACTTAGAAAGTTTGATTAACCTCTCTCTCTCTCTCTCTTTTATTTTTTTATTTATTTTTATTTATTGAATAATGGAATTTGATCATTTTTAGTGAATTTTGGCTATCCCTAGTTGATTTCTGGAAATGCTTAATCGAATTTGATTTAACAAATCAACAGCTTTTAGGTGGATGCGTTATATGAAACAATCAAAGCATGTGGGAGTTCAAAAGATGAACTTCAAAGATGGAAATTGTGATTAAGCTTTTCATTTGCCTGTTGTTTAGTGGATTGCTGTGTTTATCCAGTAGTCAACACTCTTAACAAGTTACCCAAAATGTTCACACCACACCGGTATCAAAGTTTTAGGCTTTGATTTGCTTGTAACCGAAATACAAAAATTTAGAGTTTCTTCTACACTGTAACGCAAATTCAACAGAGCCGTCGACATTAAAACCCAATTTGTTTCCTGAAGATCATATGCTCTTAATATTGAAATCGTTGTGTCGAAGGTCAAATTTTTAAAGCGAAGAAAATTATAATTCGCTTATATTCACTACTCTTGCTCTTTCAATTCAAAACTTGATAGCGAATTATATGAAATCAACAAACTTACAATACAACATAGCTATCAAATGCAAAAAATGACTTGACTCGTGTCAATGCTCACTTTGGTGAAAACTAGGATGAGAATTTTGGTTTCCAATGGCAACAACCGTAGAATCAAATTTTATGACGGCTCAAAAAAGATCCCTAAAAGAAATAGAAAATAGCTTAAAAAACAAATCGAGAAATGGTTGGGGGCATAATCTTCTCCTAAGCAGCAACAGGTACGTTTTCCACTTTTAGATCTGCCTTCACTTGTTTTTCAGGTGTAGTAATTTCAGGCTTCTCAATACCTTGTATGTCAGTTATCCTCAGCTTAGTCAATTCCTACATAAAGAATCAAATGTTTAGGCATTTCAACTTTCTTTTTTCAATTCCTCCATTCTAGGGTCTTCTCTTTCTTGTTTGGGTGCGGGGAGGGGTAGAGGAACAAAAATAATGAATCAAAAGCCTACCTGTCGATGCCCTTTCTTACGGCGATAGTTCTTTCTTCTCTTTTTCTTGAATATGATCACTTTTGCATCTAATGCCTGTAATAAGAAGACAGAGATGGCCAACATGAATACTCATTCGCCAATAAAATAAAAAATAATATCAGAATCTCAAACACAGCTTTCAGTTTTTTTACAACTCAAAACTGTTTCAGAACATAACCAAACAAATTTCCTCTTACAAAAATGAGCAATATTCAGAACTTCTATTTTGAAAAAAAAGAAAAAAGAAAAAGAAAAACAATTCCAGGTTGCAGAGTGCAAACCAAAAATGCCTTAAATATGCAAGTAAAAGAAACTTAGCCCCCGTTTGGTAACCGTTCCCATCCCAGAAATTCCCATACCATTCCTAGATTTTTGAGATTTCTGTTTCGAAATAGTGTTTGGTAATTTTTGTTTCCGTTTTCATTCTATTCCCAAATGAGAATTGTAACCACTTTTTTCTTTAGGAATGAGAAACAAAAAAAAATTGTTTCTCATTATTCCCATTCTATTTCCATCCCATTTTCTTCTCATTTCATTCTCAAATCCAATCGATCAAGAACAAGGAAATTCATTCACTCCTTCCCAACCAAAAATCATCCTCATCTTCGTCCAAAAACCATCCTCGTATGTGCTCCGATTTCATCCTCCATCGCCGACGTCGTCTTCGCCGGGTTCTTCGCTCGTCGTCTTCGCCTGGTTCTTCATTCGTTGTCATCTGGTTCTTCGCTCGTCGTCGTCGTCTAGTTCTTTGTTCGTCGTCGTCCGCGTCGTCTTCATTGCTTTCGATTTCGAAATCGAAATCATGTTTCAATTTCGAAATAGGGATTTCAAAATTGATTTTGATTTCCTCCCTCCATGTCAATTTTAAAATCGAAATAGGGTTTTAAAATTGATTTCCTCCCTCGCGAGTTGTCATTCGCTGCTCATCATCTAGTACTTCGTTCAAGTTCGCTGCTCGTCGTCTTCGTTGGTTTCGATTTTAATTTCGAAATCGAAACCCTATTTCGATTTTGATTTCGAATTCGAAATCGAAACCCTAATTGAACGGCGAACGAAATAGTATTTCGATTTGGGTTTCTTGAACGGCAATTTGGGTTTCTTAAATTTCTTGAACGGCGATTTGGGTTTCTTGAACGGCAAACGGCCAACGAATTTCTTCGAGTTTGTTCTTGGATTTCTTCTTGAATTTGTGATTTATGGTTCGTTCTTGATTTCTTGTATTAAATCGTTACCAAACGTGATTTTGTTCTCAGATCCACCTAACCATACCCATAACCTAGATATGAAATTATGGGTGCCAATTTCAAAACTCCAATCATAAATCTGAAGCCTAACTCCCTAGTCCAAAACCAAACCCTGAATCCATTTGTGCAGATCTAATTAACATGTCCATGGTCAGTGTTGCAAAAGGTGTTTCCTAAGCGAACCCCGGGCGAGCCCAGAGGAGGGGCATAGTAGAAATGCCCGTGGCCTATGGCTAGGGTGAAATGCTCCTTCGGCGTACGTCCTAGACTTCTAGGCGGAGCCTTGGGCGTAAAAATTGGGCGAAGCCCAAGGTTCACGGCGTAAGCCCAATATGCTTTTTCAGTTTTTTTTATTTCAAAAAGTTAAATGTTAATTAAAATTAAGTTATTTTATGGTTTTAACTATGGTTAACATTTAACATAACTCAAGTTACTATTAGAAAATAACCCTAAAATAGAATTAAAAGTGTTCGTCTTCCCTTATAACTTATTGGGTGATTAAATAAATATTTCTAACAAGAAACTTGCATCTTTGCTTATTTACAATCCATTATCCTATAGAACTTATCATTGTTTTACTATGTTAATAATTTAACATAATTTTCTTATATATGTTGTCCATTATTTTTCCTTTACCATCTTGTATTTTTTCCTACTATTATTTGTAGGTATTTTTTAATTCTTATATATCTTAAAAATATTAAAAATTCATATTTCATGAGGCTTATGCCCACGCCTCGGGGCTTATGCCCCGCCCAAGACAAGTTAAAACGCCCCACCTTGCGCCCGCGACTTTTACAACACTGTCCATGGTACAGAACTAATTTGAATCGAAATTGGGCGCACATGTTTGCTTTTTACTAAACATTCTGCTTCCTGTAATTGATCCATTTTTTTAACTTGATACTTTTTGTTTCAGACCAATTGATTTGGGGTGCGAAATTTGACCATTTTAGTAATTTTTTCAATAGTTAGACGAACCAGATTTTTGAATTGATTCAGCTATAGGGACTGAATTCGCATACAGAATTACAGATTCCACAATGATGATGATGAAGCCCGCAAATACGCCAATTCTTGAATCATCAGAATTCAGATATTTTTTAAGCTTATACTGTACCCGATGAGAGCATAGTTAATCAACATAGAGTGATGTCAGTGACTTCAGGATTAAGGGGTGGCAGTGGGAACTTAAGGTAAATAAAAGCAACCAAGATAAGATGGACACATCTGAAAGGAGAAGATGCAGTTATTGTGGACATAGCAACAAAGAGTTGTGGGAAAGACGTGACAAAATGAACAAATGTGGGATGATTTGGCTATAGTTGTATTAGAAGTATATAGAGGAGGGGAACAACAATATAAGGAAAGTGGGTGGTGGAACGAAGAGGTCCAAAAAGCAATTCGAGACAGATAACATCTTATAAGGAGTGGCAAAGTACAGGAGTAGTGAGAGTTTGAAAAAAAAAACGAGAAAAGAAAGATGCAAGAAAAGCTATCAAGGAATCTAAGTTAGGGATTATGATGATTTATATCCGAAATTGGAAACAAAAAATGGAGGGGTAGATCTACATGCTTGCTAATAGATGTGAAAGAAACAATAGAGATTTAGGAGGTGTAAAATGCATCAAAGACATGGACCAAAAGTGAAGGATGAATATATTATGTAAGATAGAGGTTATTTTTATAGCTTAGGATAATTGCACTTTACCCCCTTATAGTTAGATTCATTTTCACTAATCCCCCTATACCTTCAAATAAGCATTTACCCCTCTTGTACTTTTGACCAAATTGAAAATTGAACAGTTTCCGTTCTATATAAGGGAACTTGGGCAAACAGAATGAAAATGAATTAAATGATATTTTTTTTTTTAATTTCCAAATTTGCCCTTGATTACTTATGATGTCAAAAAATTAAAGTATAAGGGAAGTCAAGGGTAATTTTTCTTTTTCCATTTTTTTTTTATTTCACTTTCCTTCCTAGATAAAAAAAAAAAATTAAAAATCACAAAAGTACATAAAATTTAACATAAAAACACAAAAAAGAAAAAGATTTTTTTTTTTTTAAAAGACGATGACATGTGCGCCATGTGCTCAATCATACTATCTGAATCTCAACCGTTGATCCCCTTCTCATGCTTAGGTGCCACCATCGATGCCATCTCTGACACCTCCAAGGCCCTAGACTCCAATGTGGTGTATGCTCTCTCTCGTCGTTCTTGGACATGATGCTCCCGCTCGTTCCGGACAAGTCAACTTCCCCGGACAAGGTGACTGAGGCTGTGGGTGTAAAAATTGAGCTTGTGGAGATGCTGAACGAGGAGGCGAATGTGAGGGCTATGGTGAATTTTTTGGGGGTTTTGATAAGGTTATACCATAGTTGACACAAGCATTCCTAGGCGCGCGTACCAGGCACTAGGCGCAACCTTTGCATCTTGGCCAGGGTTAGGCCCAAGCCTTGCCTTAGGCGTGCTTAAGCAAGAGTTGCCGTAGGTCTCATTTAATTAAAAAAAAAAACATTTGTTCAGCCTCCCTCCCACACCGCTGTTCAAATTCCATATGCAGTGAGCATCGCAAAGCATTCCAAACTCCATAGCACTGTTTGGACTTCGAATTCTAGAGCAGACATCGCAGGTTCACATCTTCTTCTTCTATTCCAGAGGCCATCACAGGTGAGTCCTTTTTCTTCTTCGAATTTTCTTTTCCTTCTCCTTCGAATCTTCTTCTTCCTCTTCTAGTCTTCTTCGAAAGCAGCTGCTTCTTCATCTTCTAGTCTTCTTCTTCTTCTTCTAGCTGCTGCAGTGTCCTTCCCCTGTTCTGCTACTTCCCCTCTTCTTCTTCTTCTTCTAGCTGCTGCCCTGTTTTCTGTTTTTTTTTTTTTTGTTATTGTTTATGTTAAAGGGTATTTATGTCTTTTCTGTATAACTTAGGGTTTCCTATACGGTTTAGGATTTGTTGAATAGTTTCTTAATTTCTATTATAAATAGAATAGAGAGGCTAACACAATGTTAACCTTTCTCATTCATTTTTCTCTTTAACATGGTGTGAGAGCAGGTTATGGGACACTAATCCCGTAGTCCTGTTCATCCATCATTTTTTTTACTCTTCCCTCCATTGAAAAAAACAAACAAACAGGGAAAGAAATTGCCGCACCTAGCACTCAGATCCGACCTTTACCGGCCCAATCCGACCCTCGCCATCGTCAATCGACCTTCGCCATCACTAATCGGACCAATCAGCGACCTTCGCCATTGATTGTTCGACCCTAATCGCCATTGTTCAGGCCAAATTCACCTTCACCAGTGTTCCCCAGACTACATCAACGCTCGTCGCCGCTGTTTCGAGCTTTGCCGCCATCGAACCAATGCTTCATCTCACGTCACAACTTCGATTCTCCACTAATTCGAAGTTTGCTGCCATATGTGCGATTCCAAGCTTTGTCGCAGCTGCCTCTGTTTCGAAACAATTGCTAGGGTTTCGAAACCCTAGATTTCTCTAGACACAGCTCCCTCTGTCCAGATCCGACGGTGCTCCTTTGGCCAAACGATAGTAAGTTTATGGTTGAGCTATTTCTAATGATTTAAGCTCTGCACTTGTTTGTGTTATACTGCTGTTGGTTTGTTTTCCTTGTCAAGGTTTTTGTTTGGTTGTATTGGCGGACTAATGTCGACGGCTACACTTCAACCGTTAACAACCCGCAAGTTAAACGGGACCAATTATTTACATTGGTCTAAGGCTGCGAAAATAGCCCTTACTGAACAAGAGAAACACCGTCATCTCACGGAAACTGCCATAGCAGAAGATGATAAGAAGTATGATGAATGGATTCAAGCTTATGCGCAGATTGTAGAGTCATTGTGGAATTCAATGGAACCTCAAGTTGCTGATCTCGGTACTCATCTAGATACTTGTAAAACAATATGGGAATATCTTCGTATGTTATATTCTAATAATCTTACCAGGATATATGATTTATCGGTCGAGTACTTCCAACTTCAGCAAGGCACGCAATTCGTTACAGATTATTTTGCCACATTCAATAGTCTTTATGAGGAGTTAAATATTGTTCTACCAATGACTATTGATCTGAAAGAAATGCAAAAGAAATTTTAACAAATGGCTGTCATGAAATTCTCAGTTGGATTACGCCCAGAATTTGAACCAGTCCGATCTCAGACCCTTTCCAGTGCTACTCTCCCCACTATCAGTGAAACTTATTCCCGTGTCTCTCTCATAACACAATCAAGGACAATGTTTCTGGCTCAAGTTCGTCTGCGCCATTTGAGCATTCGACCCTTGTTACTCAGCTTCCTACACGCGATCGCGGTGATCAATCTCGTGGCGGCCCTCGGGGTGGACGTAGTGGCCGTGGTAGTAGCTCACATCGTCAATGCTCCTTTTGTCGAAAGGAGAATCATACCAGAGAAACATATTGGGATTTAGTTGGTCGTCCTCCCAAATTCGCCAATGCAGTGACATCTGATCCAAATAATCCTACTATTCCAGAATCTTAGACAGCCAAGAACATCTCTGATGAGGAATATGCTCAATTCCTTCAGTATAAGGCATCCCAGTGGGCATCTCTTCCCATTGCTTCTTTAGCCCAACGAGATATTTCTACTGCTTGTCTTTCAATTCGCCTTTCCCTTCCCTCACCCTGGGTCATCGATTCTGCTGCCACTGGATCACATGTTAGGTACATCTTCCTTATTTACACATATTCAATCATCTTCTTCGTTGTCTCCTGTTACAGTTGCTGATGGTTCCACTATCCCTATCCGTGGCATGGGCACAGTGAAACCCTCATCCTCTTTATCTCTACCATCTGTCTTGTATATTTATTCGTTTTCTTTTAATTTGATGTCAATCAGTAAACTTACTAAACATCTTAATTGTTCTGTCTCATTTTTTCCTGATTTTGTCAATCTCCAGGATTTAAGGACATGGAAGACGATTGGCACAGAGCGTGAGGAAAATGGCCTTTATTACTTTGATGATCATGACGAAAGTCCTGCTATCCCACCTACAGTCTGCCCTGCTGTTGCATCAGCTCACCAGATCCATTGTCGCCTCGGTCATCTCTACCTTGGCAATCTCAAGTTACTTGTTCCTAATTTAAGTCATTTGTCTTTGTTAGAATGTGAGTCTTGTCAATTGGGTAAATATCATCGTATTTCATTTGCTTCCCCAGCTCATGTTTGAGCATCGAGTTCTTTTAGTTTAGTTCATTCAGATTTTTGGGGTCCTTCTCGTGTTACTTCTACATTAGGTTTTCATTATTTTGTCACATTTGTAAATAATTTTTCCAGAGTTACTTGGCTTTATTTAATGAAAGATCGTTCAGAATTGTTTTCTATTTTTCGCGCGTTTCGTGCTGAAATTAAAACTCAATTTAATGTACCGGTGCAAATTCTTCGAAGTGATAATGCTCGAGAACACTTTTCTCAGCCATTTACTTCTTTTATGTCACATTCTAGTATCTTACATCAGTCTTCATGTCCTCATACATTGCAACAAAATGGAATTGCTGAGCGTAAAAATCAGCATCTCTTAGAAGTGACTTGTACTCTTCTTTTTTAGATGAACGTTCCCAAACACTTATGAGGTGATGCGATTCTTACAGCTTGCTTCTTAATCAATAGGATACCGTCCTCCACCCTAAAAGGCAAGGTTCCCCATTCCATTCTTTTTCCTCGTTCCCTCTTGTTTAGTTTACCTCGAATATTTGGGTGTGTTTGTTTTGTTCGTCAGTTGACTCCCGGCAGGGACAAGTTAGATCCCCGTGCTTTAAAATATGTTTTCCTCGACTATTCTCACACACAAAAGGGTTATCGTTGTTATAGTTCATCATTACGTCACTCATTTATGTGTGTCGATGTTACATTCTTTGAGTCTACCCCTTATTATTCTGCCCCATCCTCTAGGGATGATTTGGATGTTATACTCCCTTTGCCAAGTGTGCCAGACCCTACACTATCTTCCTCTACTCCAGCTTCTATCCTGCCTAGTCATTCTTCAACTTCTTTGCAGGTATACTTTCGTCGCCTGAAGGTTGCCTCTGTTGTTGTGCCCATCGACTCTTTGTCCTTAGATTCTTCTCCAACTGACCCATTGATGTCTGACCTGGATATGCCCATTGTCATCTGGAAGGGTAAGCGCACCTATAATAATCATCCTATTTCTAATTTTGTCTCGTATGCCCACCTATCTCCTACATACTACTCTTTTGTTACTTCTCTGTCCTTTATTTCTATTCTTAAGTCTGTTTCAAAGGCTCTCACTCACCCTGGTTGGGCAAAAGCAATGGAAGAAGAAATGCTTGCCTTACATCAGAATGACACTTAGGATCTCGTTTCGCTTCCGCCTGACAAAACAATAGTTGGATGTAAATGGGTGTACACTGTCAAAGTTCACTCAGATGGCATCGTTGATCGACTCAAGGCTCGCTTAGTTGCCAAATGCTATACTCAGGTAGACGGTCTTGATTATTATGAGATTTTTTCTCCCGTTGCCAAGCTTGCTTCTATTCGTTTGTTCATCTCTCTGGCTGCCACATTTCGTTAGCCATTACATCAGCTCAATATCAAGAATGTTTTCTTAATGGTGATCTGAATGAGGAGGTATATATGGAGCAACCTCCTGGGTTTATTGCTCAAGGGGAGTCTGATATGGTATGTCGCTTGAAGAAATCTATTTATGGCCTAAAACAGTCTCCTAGAGCATGGTTTGGAAGATTTAGTGAAGTGATCACTGAATTTGGTCTTTGGTGTTGCGAAGTCGATCATTCCGTCTTCTACCAACATAGTAAAGTCGGAAGAATATTATTGATTGTGTATGTGGATGACATCGTGATTACTGAGGATGACCACGGGGGTATTCAAGAACTCAAAAGGTTTTTGCATAGTAAGTTTCAAACCAAAGATTTAGGTCACCTAAAGTATTTCTTGGGGATTGAAGTTGCTCGATCAACTCAAGGCATTTACTTGTCTCAGAGAAGATATGTGTTTGACCTATTGAGCGAAACAAGAATTCTAGGAGCTAAATCGATTGATTCGCCTATGGATCCAAACACCAAATTGTTGCCAGATTAGGATGTACCACTGACAGATGTAGCGCAATACAGACAATTAGTTAGGGAAATTGAACTACCTGACGGTTACCAGGCCAGATATCTCCTTTGCTGTTAGTGTTATAAGTCAGTTCTTGGATCGTCCAATGACTTGTCACTGGGATTCAGTGATTCGTATTCTCTGATATCTGAAAGGTGCTCTTGGTTGCGGTTTGTTATATCAAAATTTCGGTCATACTCAAATAAAGGGCTACACAAATGCATATTGAGTCGGATCACCCTTAGATAGGAAGTCTACTACTGAGTATTGTGTGTTTGTTGGTGGTAACCTTATCTATTGGAAGAGTAAAAAACAGAGGGTGGTGGCGCGTTCAAGTGCAGAATCGGAATACAAGGCAATGACCCATACCACTTGTGAGTTAACTTGGTTGAAACATTTGCTGGAAGAACTTGGATTTGAATACTCTTCACCGATGGACCTGGTATGTGATAATCAAGCAGCACTTCATATTGCATCCAACCCAATCTTCCATGAAAGAATAAAACACATTAAAGTTGATTGTCACTTTATTCAAGAAAAATTGTTACAAAAGCAGATTGAGACTAAACATGTGAATTCAGTTGATCAGTTAATTGATATATTTACCAAACCGTTGGGGAGTTCAAGGATAAAGTACATTTGTAACAAGTTAAGAGCATACAATATATATACTTTAGCTTGAAAGGGAGTGTTAAAATGTATTTATGTCTTTTCTGTATAACTTAGAATTTCCTATACGATTTAGGGTTTGTTGTATGGTTTCTTAATTTCTATTATAAATAGAACAGAGAGGCTAACACAATGTTAATCTTTCTCATTCATTTTTCTCTTTTTACAGTTTACTTGTTTAATTGTTTATTTAACAAAATTTAGTTATTGTTAGGATTTTAGATTTTAATAAAATTCTCTTTTTCCGCTATGTTGTTTATTAGGACTAATTAAATGGCTAGTGAAGGATCAAAAGACCCCGTGTGGAACTATGTACATTTGGCTAATTTGCAAGACAAAAATTCCATCACATGCAATTTTTGTTCCAAAGTGACGAAAGATAGTATATTTCGGGCAAAACAACACATTGTTGGTGGATATAGAAATGTTACTGCTTGCAAAAAATGTCCATCTCATGTGAAAATCGAAGAATACATGTCCAAGAAAAAGAAAAAGAGTTAATTTAGTGTTGTATTTTGATGACTTCGAAGCCGGAGGTGACGATGGGGATGATGGTCGAGAGGTGACATCCTTGATAAACAAGCACCTTAAGCAAAGGTTCGCATACATTTACTCCAAAAAGGCCAAAGCAAAAAAAGCCTTTGGATTTGTATTTCACTCTTCATCCAGAAATGGTTGTGGAAACCCGAAAGGGGAAGGGTAAGTAAAGTAAATTGGATGATAATGATCTGACAAAAAAAGAGCTAAGATCCCGAGCATGTACACTTATTGAGATATGGATGTATGATGCGTGGATTCCAATCAATGATTGAGGGCATTGAAAAATATGGTACAAGTATGAAAGCGCTATCATACCACGAGGTTAAGGTTCCTTTACTAAAGAAGGTGCAACACACAAATGAAAAGCTTGAAAAACACAAGGAGGAACATGAAACTAATGGATGCTCGATTATTGCGGATAGAAAAAAAAAAAACAAGCGAAAGAGGACTCTAGTTAATTCGGGAAGCAAAACAAGTATGGTTATGCTTACCCAGCTAGCAGGACTCACTGTATAGGCACTCCAAATGATGCAAATTAGGAACAAGCAACTTGCGACGAGAGATAGATGATCGAGACTATAATGGATTTGGTGGACAGAAGCAATGGTTGGACAAGCAATGTAGTATAGTCCATTTTTTACACTCTCGACGCCAATTGTCTTCTACGTTCTCAAATCCAAAATAAGAATAGAATCAGGAAAAAAAAGAAACACAACAATTAAAGTATTTAGTAAGTTTACTGACATATATCAAATTAAAAGAAAATGAAAGAATATATAAAATATGCGGCAAAGATAAAGAACATGAGGGCTGCAAAGTGCCCACACCACTAATCGGGATCGTGGAACCATCAGGAGCAACAACTGGGTGCATATGCATGTAAAGAGAATTGGGGTGCCTAACATGTGGTTAGTGGCAACGGAGTCTATAACCCATGGAATGGTAGAAGAATGGCAAAATGAAAGACATGCAATAGAGGTACCTCGCTAAGCTAGAGAAGCAATGGCGGTGGAAGCCTACTAAGATGCATTAAATTGAAGGAACTGAGTATACTCGTCATTGGAAATCTCCCTAATAGCTAGAGAGTAAGACAGTGGAACAAGATCGGCCTGAACAGATGTCACCGCATAAGCATAATTAGGAGGACGGCCAACTAAATCACAAGTATCTCTAGTATGACTTTCCTTACCACAGAAGGAAAACTGACGATATTGGCCACGACCAGGACCATCTTGGCCACCCCGAGAGCCCCTACTACGACCACCTCGAGAGTGACCATGGCAACCACCACTAGATTGGTCACCATTCAATTTTCGAGCGATTAACACTAGAGGTATAGTCGAAGACATAACTAAACAAAAACTAACAAGAGCAACAAACAAACTACGAAATTGTAATGGGAGATATATTTAACTAAATTAAACCATGTGACGACAAAAAACCAACAAAAAAAAACTAAAATTTAAGACACTGAAGACATGTTTTTTGTTTTTTTCTTTTGTGTTTTTTTTTTTTAATTATTATTATTATTATTATTATTATTATTATTATTATTATTATTATTATTATTATTATTATTATTATTATTATGTGTATTACAAACAATTAAAAAGGGAAAAAAATAATAATATAAAGGCCAAGAAGAAAACAAGAACAAGGGAGAACTGTTTGGAATGGATTCGGCGGATTTGGAGGAGGCCGAAGGAGGGCCAGTGAGGATCTGAACAGTGGCGACAAGGTCGGAGGATGGCCCACGAAGGATGGAACAGGGGTAGCGAATGTCAAAACAGCAGCGGCAATTTCAGATATGGTCAACGACGGTGAGGTACACTTAGAGTCTAGGCGCACCTTTGACATTTATGAAATGGCGCCTTCCCAATTGTTCTTCCTCCATCCAGATTGAGACTTAAGCCTTGAGAATACTTTGGCTATATTTATACCCTCACATATGCCTCTCCCTCACCAATCACTTTTTTCAGGCATAGGCTTATGGCAAAAAGGTTGGCTTCAATTTATCTTTGACAACTACTCACTAAGTGCCAAATATTTCAGTATCAAAAGCCATAACCAATAGGCATAACATTTCGAAATATATACTAACATCCCAAACATATCGAGTCCGAGTTGAATTTTCATCTTAGAAATTTCAAAACAGTGTACTCCGTGCTCTAAGAACATTTTTTAAAAGAGAAATGAACAAGAGTCAGAAGCTGGCATCAAACTCATCAAGCTAGAACATTAGCATAATTCATGTGCTTGGAAGTGAAACAAAATAAGCATAACTTACAGTTAGCGGATAACAACTACAAGGTATATAGAGAGAGATAGCAAGGTGTCACACTTACATGCTCTTCCACTACAGCATGAACCGCTGCATCACGCAATATAGGACGACCAATGATTGTTTGAGTTGTCGACCCCAGCATGAGAACCCTGTTTAAAATTAACTGTGAAAGTGCGTGTCATATAAACATGGAGAGTGATCGATTCATTGTTCATCAAAGTTAAAACAAAATACTGTACACTGAGGGAAAGATAACTACAAATATAAGAACCAATGAAATATCATAAGCATATAAATCTTGGGACAAAGCCATAATTGTTCATAGTGGAAGCGCCAAAGATTAAATATAAGAGTAGATGGAACATAAGACTTATATTACTAATCAACTTAGTCACAAAAATCAAGTTTCCCACAATACCTTTGCAATCTCAAAGCATTGAATGGTAGATAGTATCAAATTAGCATTATTATTATTTTTTAAGGTATATGCCATTTACCTTCCCTATCATTTTGCACTATACCAGATACCTCTCCTGTCATTTTATAAATACCAGAGACCTCTCATGTCGTTTTGCTCAAACACCACTTATCACTCTTATTGATTAAAAATTAATAAATTTTTTATTATAATACCAATTTTACCCTTAACTATTTAAAAAATAATTAAATAATCAAAAACTAAAATACATAAATAACTTTTTAATTTATATATATAATATATTTATCGTCACCTCCTACCACCGCCACCCACCACCCGCTGCCACCTCCCACCGCCGCCACCCACCCAACACCACCTCCCACCGCTGCCGCCGCCGCCACCACCCCCATCTCCCACCGCCACTACCCACCCCCATTTTAAAAAATACATATTTTTTTAACCATTTCATTAAAAAAAAAAAAAAATTAACCCTTTCATTAACCCTTTTCTCTCTTCGGTGGTGGCGGTGGCGGTGGCGGTGGCGGTGGCGGGGGAGTTGGGCGGTGGCCGTGGCGGTGGGAGGTGGAGTTGGGTGGCGGTGGAGAGTGGTGGGTGGTAGGAGGTGATAGTGGCGGTGGGCGGTAGTAAGAGGTAAATATAATTATTTAAAAAGTTAAGGGTAAAAAATATAATTTTAAAAATATTGGGATGCAGGTGCTAATGAATTTTAAAAAAAATAACCTAAAGGCAATTTTGTCCAAAGGGAGGTAAGTGGTGTTTGAGCAAAAAGACAGGGGAGGTCTCTGGTATTTGCAAAATGACAAGGGAGGTATCTAATATAGTGCAAAATGATAGAGGAAGTCAATGGCATATACCCTATTTTTTATATAAGTTGCCTTTCCGTTTCCCGTAGATTACTATTTATGTTTTCCATAGTACAATCTTTACTTTAAATTTTTAGTTCGGCAGTGGTTTTCATCACAACTCGTATGGAGGAAAGAAGAGTAACTGAGCAAGAAACTGGCAGATCAAAGGGTGAGGAAAATGAGCTGCAAGACTGAGCTGCTAGACTTTGGAATCAATTAAAAACAATTGGGCAAAAAACATCTAATGTAACTTGAGGTACATTCATAAATTTGTGCAGGGACCGACAAATGTAACTTCTAAATTAACATTGTTGAAAATTACAACAGGAAGCAACCCACCCACCACCCCACCCCCACTGCCGAAATGCTCAGGTGTCGTCAGCATCAGTAAGACAAAATATTACAAAAAATACGTATGATACAGCAGCCTATGTCAAAATCAACTTAGACAAGGAACAAAAATAAGAACAACCTGCACCAAGACTATCTGCTTCCTCAGATTAGCAATTATTTAATAGTAATACTAAAAGAATGTAATGCCTAAGTTCTCTTCAAACGTAGTTCTAATTGATGTTCTCAAGTGAAAAGTACCTGGGGACCCTAAACGCAAAACCAACAATTTTGAACAACAGTAGCTTTAGGCAAGCGCATATCATGGAAAATGATTATTATTATAGAACTCAAGGTTTAAATGTTTCAAGAAGAAAATTTGTTCAGCATCGGATAATTAACAATTCTACACTTCAAACCTTTTTTATTTAGAAAATCCTCTAATCTATAACTCTATCAAACAAAAAGTCTCATGTGTCACATCCCACATGGGAAACGGTATACGCTCCCCTACATTTATCCATCCCACAAGAAAAATTTATACCCTGTTGACACAATTCGCTCCCTTAACTACCAAGAATTTTGTTTTATGTTTCCACTTTTAATCTGACTTGACCTAACAATCTAATCTGAGAACTCCACACTGAATTTCCATGTCAACCAATCAAGCATTGGTATCATCATTCACCAACATGCAGGACGCAGGTTACAGTTTCATATTCCATTTCACTCCTCAAAGGGGGTATTTTCATCATTCCTGAAACGGATTTAGTTGTATTAATCATGCCATAATCTAGCCAAAATACCTGAAGACTAGTAAGAGAAATATTAAAGTTCAGTTCGAACAGAAACAGGTTTTCTTTTTCTTGTCACCGAGGAGCTGTTGGAGAGGAGACCTCACATCCATCTACAAGACCAAAAGTTGGTGTATAATTCTAAGTTTTACCAAAGACCATCCACTAATGTCTCATATCCTTGTTAAAATACTAAAAAGAAATCTTATTTACCAATGTTTCTCCGTAAATTCTAATCCTTATCATTGTGATAGACTTCAAGGCTTATAAAAGGAAAACAATCACAAAAGATATAAGGAACCATACGAAGAACAAAGTGCACTTATAAACTAAACAAGATATCTCCTATAATACTGTCTGCATCAGTGAGACAAGGAATGCCATACTACAACCCAAAATAAGTAAATTGGAGGACACAGAAAGTTATTTCACATGTCGATACAAGGAGGACTGACCTTGTCATTCACTTCGCAGAATTTCAGTCTTTCCGTGTAAATGCAATCGCCATTGCTCACCTTAAACTGATGCGAACCAATCTAAACAAAAAAAAAAGAAAAAATTGATAACACAACGCGAAGTAAATTCGAAGCTAATTATACGCGAAAACAGTCATTTCTATATAATTACAGACAAAACTACAGTTCGATTCTCATAACGGAACTTCTAAACAAACTAACCCTTCAATCGAAAACCCGAACCTGAACAACAGCGAAAACAGGTTCGTACGGCTTGAATACCCGTTCCGATTTCTGAAGTGGCCCAATCACCTTATACCCGATATCCGCCGCCTCTTTTTCTTTCTCTTCTAACGAATACTCTCTCATCAAAACAGAGTTCGACGCCGAAACAACCTCGTCATCGTCACTCTCTTCTTCGCTTTCATCGTCTGCGCTCTCGTTTCGTTGATTTGAACAGAAGTTTCGAGAGAAAACAGGGAGTTGGGAATGGCTGCAATCGGTGGAAATGCGGTACAATTTGGAAGGTAAGGTCTCGACGGAAATGACCTGCGTGACATATTGTTGTTGGAGGTGAGGATTTATGGTTTTGATGGATTGGAGAGATGAGTTTGAGGAGAGAATGGAAACGTACTGACGGGTTAAGGCGTGAAGGCAACGTCTACTCGCCATTGTTGAGTTCCGACTCCTCCGACTTTCTTACTTTTTTGAGGTTGGTTTGAGCTCAGTCGGAAACTAGGGTTTAGTGGGCTTGATTTACACAGACTAGTGCTCGTTTAAAAAAATAAATTAAATTTATATTAATAGATATATAATATTTGACTATTATATATAAAATATTTAGTATTATTTTTTTAATTTAATATTGAATAATATTTTTTAAAAAATAAAAAAATAATACATTTAAAAAAATATTTTTTTTTTATCACTCTAATTTATTTTTACACTTCAAAATAATAAGTAAAAGAGTAACATAAATTTAAGTATCAAATTCTAAAAGGATATATATAATTTTTAAAATTGTTAATGTGTTTTTGAATAGAAATTTTATTTATTTATTTATAATTTTTTTAATTTTATTTTTTAGATTAACTTTTAAACAAAATAATAGTTTTCACTGTTGTTTAGTAATTATTATTATTAGAAATTTTAATAGTGATTATTAATAAAAAATTACAATAAAAGAAAAAAAAATTATTTTGTTCAATTTAATATGTCATATTTATTAAAAAAAATAGATATTTATTTTGAATTAAAATCATTAAATTATTTGAGTAATTAATTAGGATGAAAAAATTAATTTAAGTATGAAGGATTCCATTAATTTATATTAAAATATTATTAAAATTACACTATCTTTAAAAATAAAAAATATGAAAAATCATAATATTATTATGGGGAGTTAGTATCATGAGGGTTAAATAAATCTTAACTATTTATTCATCTAAATGAATAGAAATTGAGAGATGAATAATATTTAAATATGAAGACATGTCTTCCGTTTTTATATATAACATATAGATTAGCAGTTTCTGTAGAACCCAAGAATCTCTTCCCCATTTTGTGCTATTTTTATTGTTTAAACCATTTTTAAAAATTATTGTAGGGAAAAAAATCCTTTTAAATAATTTTGTTATGATTTAGATCATTTTCGAATTTTTTTTTAGTAAATCATCCTCGATGATTAACAAAAAATAGTGGATGATCTTACCCTTCTCTATATCATTGAGATAATTCTAAAACGGCTCACTGTTTCCACCGACTCACAAAGTATACACGACGAAGTCGCAGCGGAGAAACGTAACACGAAGAAAACCGTTGCAAACCAAATTTCAGATCCGATGAACAAGTGTGAACAACGAGGAAGAAGAGGTGAACGGCGAAGAAAACGATGACGAGGTGAACAACGGCAAAGGAGGAGGTCAATTTTCAGACCAATCGTCGTCGCCTTCGTCTGTCTATCTAGGGATTTAGATCTGAACGAAAACGCAACGACGAAGGAGGCGTTGCCAATGGTTTCTCCTATTCGTCATTGTTTGTCTGTTCATCGCCGTCTGTTCATGTGCGTCTGTTCGTTCATCACCGTTTGTTCATGTTCATCGTCGTCTGTTCATTCATCGCCACATTATGTCTGTTCATCACCTATGTCTCACGATTTCATATCTGAGATGGACCGATGAGGATGGTCAGATCTTTGCTATTCTTCTTGGATTGTGGTTCGCCGTTCATCTTCGCCATATCAATGAAGACGGCGAATTGAACTAAAAGACGACGGCGATCTATTCTGGGAAAGGGAGGGCAACGGCGAGGAGGGTTTTCTGGCAATAGGCTTATTAATTACATTTTTACTCCCTGTTTTGTTTTAATTTGAACTTTTTTATTTTTTTACATGAACATTCACAACTATTTAAATAGTAGTGTGAATGATCATACCACTAATCGCTATTAAATTGGTTGTTTTTATTTAGTTTGAAATATTATGAACATTCATATCAATTCACAGAAGTGTGAATGTACACACTGACAACTCTATTTAATCTAGTACATTTCAAGGTTCTATTTCATAATTTTATAAACATTCACAGTAATTCACTCAGTTATCGTGCAATAAAATATAATAAGAGGACGTAAACGTTCATATAAACATTGTGAATATTCATAGTTATACAATTAATTTTCATTAATATGTATTAAATGTTTAAAAATAACAAAATAAAAATGTACATGTTCACATGTTTCTATTTTTTATAGAATGACATTTTATGTAATTTAAGGAAAAACAATAATAAAAAGAATGAGGACTATTTTCTAAAAAATCTTTAGGACCAAAAAATTAATTCAAGTAATTGGAGGACTTTTTAATAGATTTCATATCTTTAAAAGACTAAATAATAAATTTTTCCTCTAGAGCAAATTATACTTTTTTCACCTCTAAATTTAACCATGTTTCTGAGGTGCTATTTTACTTTAAACTTTATAAAATTTAATTACATTTAAAAATACATTTTGTTAGATCTGTAGACACTATATTTTGTCCCACTCGTTTTCGCATTTTGTAAAAAGTTGGGTCTAAAGTGTAAATTTAGACAAACTTTAAATCACGTTTAAAGTGACAAAATTTCACCTTAGATTCATGTGTTTAAATTCCATTTAATATTTTGAAAAGAAAAGAAATAAAAAAAAATCAACAATTTGATTGAATTAGGCAAAAAATAAAGTTTCGGACTAAAATTAATTTTTTTAAAAATTAATTGGGGACTAAATTGGTTAAATTGAAAGTGTATTTTCATAGAATATCACTTTGGTTATAATTAATTTTGTTTCTCACTCCTTAATTTTAAGAAATTTCACCAATTTCAACTATTTTTCATTTTGGCCCAAAAATTATATTTTTTCGCCCGTTTTATCATATTAACGATCAAAAACATTTTATTTTTCCAAAGTTGAACATTTTATTTTTCCAAAGTCATTTGCTAAAAAGGTATGAGTAGGAGAGATCTCATCAAGAATATTTTACTCACAATACCTAATATAGGAGCTAAAGTGTAAAATACACGAAATAGCAGGGTAGGGGCATAAAGAAGGTAACATGGGCAAAATTCAGGCCATATGTGCATTCCCTAGGGTGCGCACCCTAGGGAATGCACAGACGACCTCCCCTATAAATAGGGGAGGCCACCTTCCCATTTTGGTTGCTAATTCACCATTCCTCTCTTGCATAATCTCGCTCTATAACTCAAGAGTCATTTCTCTCTCTAAAAAAATACTTCTCGAATTTAGTTTTCGTTTTTAGAGATCTTAGATTCTCTACACGAAGAAATCTAAGAAAGAAGAAGAAAAATAAGCAAATAAAGGAAAAGAAGAACCATCCTTACAAAAGGCAAAGTAAGTTTGCAAGCCTCCATATATTTTAGGTATTTGTCTAAAAGAAAGACAAACAAAGAAAAACAAATACAAAGAAAGGTCAAAACCCAACAACGAACATAAGTTGTTCTCCAAGAATGCACTTTACTTTTCTTGCATTTTACTTTACTGTTATTTACTTTCCCTCACTTTACTCTTCCGCATTTACTTTACCGATCTATGTCTTTCCGCGCTTTACATTTTTGCATTTTTTTGTTTTTAGCCTAGGCCTTAGACCGACACTAAGTCACTGTCCTTGGCCTAGCACATTTTTTTTTAGTTAAGTTCTCGGATTGGCGGTATATATATATATCATTGTAATTGCACAAATATCATGAAAAAATTAAAAAAAAAATGAAAATAAAGTTTTACTTAAGGAGATAATGACATTTTTTATCCCTGACAAATAACTCAGGTACTCAATTGGAACCTCGTATTTAAATATAGACACATTTGGTTCTTCACATTTCATTTTTCGTTCCAATTTAGCCCTTCTGTTAGGTCAACGTTAACGGTCAACTTGAAAATAAGGGTATTTTGGTAATTTTATGTTAAAAAATGGATAATTTCGTCTTTTTACTCTAACTAATTTAATGAGGATCTATTTGAATATTTGGCTAAACATAAAGGGTCAAAAATCAATTCTCTGCAACTCTCACCAAGTCTCTGTAACTCTCTCTGCAATCTCCCCCCTCTCTCTAAATCTCTAACTCTCTTTCTACAACTCTCTCTCTAAATCTATAACTCTCTGCAGCTTTCACGAGATTAAACGTCAGCGATGAATAAGCAACCGCTGCGGCGTTCTGGAAACTGACCTACCTCCCAGAATCAGTGGTGGACGCGCGGACTCGTTGTATTCAGGAATTGTGGCAAGCTTAAACTTGCGGCAACGGGTGGGGCTCGTCGGAGCCAAGGCGACAATGGCGATAACCTCAACAAACTAGTGGTGAAATGGGTTTATCAAACCGGAGCCGCCACTGAGATATTGAGGACATAGGACTTAGTTAGATTGATGAAGATGTGTTGATATTGTTTATTGAAGCTCCACGTATATCCTTCAATGGGTGGTCGATTACATCCTTGTGCAAAGAATGAAGATCATCAATGAAGTAAACATCAAATTCGGAAACTACAATCTCGGTTGTGCATAGAAAATGGTGAATCTAACCGAAAACGAAGGAGTTTAAGAGTTAATTTCTGTGATTCAACACAAAATCTGTATTTATCAGACATTAAGTTTCAGATTTTCAGATAATCATAATAGAAAACTAGAAATTAGACTTTTGAATCTCGTGACAAACTGGATCTAGATCTGTGATGTGAAGTGAACACAAACTAAGATCGCAAAAAGAAATTCACAATTTAGATCGTTCTAAATTATAAAAATAGAAATAACCCTAAAATCAATAATCAAGCAGAAGAAATTAACTCAAATCAACGAATCTTCATATGAATCAAAAAGAGGAGACAAAAAATGGAGAAATCAACAGAGGAAATTGATGGTGGAGATCGACGAACCTTGCAATAAGTGGTGCCATCTTTTTCGACGATCAAGTCGGCTTCACGGGTTGAGGGCCTTGAGGACCTCATTGTTGTCATAGTGTTTGGGAAGCTTGTAGTTTCCCTAAGCTAGAAGACTTGCGTATATCTTCGCGGTTATGGCTCTCCTCATCCGTTCTCTCTTCTTCTTGTTCTCTCTTCCCTTCCAAGCTTGGGAAAAAGAGTAGATTAGATAAGAGATATAACTTGTGATTTTGGTGGTGGAGCATGTTACTATTGATGGTCGCCTAAGAAGTAGTAGACGAAAAAGGTGGAGGTCAACGTGGTGGATGGTGGCAAACGGGAAGAAGGCTAGAGGAAGAAGAATAGTTTTCAAAATACACATTTGACCCTTACGTTTTAGATGAAAAATAAAATTATCCCGTTAGAATTTTTTGAAGGGTATAAATGTAATTTAACAACAATTAACATAAAAACTCAGTAGAAGGGCCAAATTGGAATGAAAATAAAATGTGAAGAATCAAATGTGTCTATATTCAAATATGATAGGTCAATTGAGTACTGGAGCCATTTGTTATGAACCAAAAAGATCATTATCCCTTACTTAAGTTGAAATTTTTTCTCAAAAAGTGATTTTGCTAAAGTTATAATGACAAAATTTTGTTTTTTCCATTCCGATTAAAAATAAATAAATAAATAAACCAAAAAAATCCAAGTCTCATTGTTTTCTTCCAAAACAAATAATACTTCAATTTTTTTTTTTTAAAAAATAAAATAAAATGTTTCTCCATCTAACAAACTAAAAAAAAAAAAGTTTTTTTTTTCTAAAAATTTTCTTTAAATATTTATTTTTTCCTAAAAGGAAAAAATATTTTTGTAAAAATAATTTTCTTCTTTTAAATATATAATTTTTTTTCTTTCCTTAAAATTTTGTTTTATTTTTTCAAAAACTAAGATTTTTAATATTTTTCTAAAGGAAAAAATAAATTATGATTACCTTTGAAAATGTTATTTCATAAAAAGACAAAAAAACCCTGATAAATGCATCATTCACTAAAAGACAAAAATTACATTGAAAATGTATCTTTTTTCTAAAATAGTTTTCTTCACTACAAGACGAAACATTTCCCAAAATATTTTTTTTCATTAAAAATATATATTCTTAAATGATTTCATTTAAAAAAAATACGATTTTTATTTTTTTTTTTAAAAATATTTTTTATCTTAAAAAATGTCTTTCTCACAAGAAAAAATGTTTATTTTCAGATTATTTTCTTAAATTTTTCAATTTTTTTTTTTTCAAATTGTTTTTTTTTTTCCTAAAGTTTTTCCAAAACTTTTGCTTTACATTTAAAAGTAAAAATATTTGTTTTAAAATTATATTTTTCTTAATCATTTTTTTTATAAATAAAAAATCAGTTTTCTTCTCAAAAACATTTTTTTCAAAAATATTTATTTTTTAAGATCATTTTTCCATCATAAAATAAAAACAACCATATATTTTCTTAGTCTTTAATTTTTTCTTTTCATTAAAGGGATTTTTTTTTTCTTTCAAAAAATCTTTTAACTTCATTTCTTCAATTCTTTTCCTCCCATTTTAAAACATATAGTATGCCGTCATAACTTAAACTAAAATTTTAAAAAAATAATAATAAAAAGAGAAAATAATAATAAAAGAAAAAGAAAAAGAATCGCCTCCCCCCAAGGACCAAAGCTTATCGATTCTTCCATAATCAATATGTGGTTTTAAAAGGGGACATTTATACATTTTATTATTTGCTTTATTTTATATGTTTCATTTTATCTTGCATGCTTAGTATCCTTACTTTAATGAACACGTTATAATAAACTAAATTAAGGGAAAAAGATCATGTTAACCAACTGAATCAAACAAACTTGGACTTAATTTAATTTAAAATGCATAGACAGTGATGTACATTTTTCGAACGGGTGTCTTGGAATGCCTAACACATTCCCCGAGTATAACTAACCTTCGAACCTAATGAATAATCTAGTTAAGATTGTTTTGAGTCAAGTTTGAGCATTTTTCAAAAAACACTCATTTTCTTCAAAATCCGGCGACCTAGCACACAAAATCAATACTAGGTGGTGACTCCAAAGTTTATAAAATTTTGGCCTAAGTAATTTTGTTCAAAACTAACACCTAGAAAAACCATTGAACTTGTTTTTCTATAATTTATTTTAAAAGAATAAAGCTTATCCAAAGGTATTTTCTAAAAGATAAGTTGTTTTAAAAAATGAAAGGGATTTCGAATTATAACATCATTCGGTCGAAGTTGTGATTCGCAGGCGAAATCTGGGGCGCGTAAGTCGGCGACTCCACTGGGAACAATTTAAGCAGGTCAATTCTAGTGGTGTCTAAATTATTTCAAATAAAATTCAAGTCCAAAATTGTGTTTTATTTTGTTGGTTAAAGATAATGCATTTTCCCTTACCAAGAAAAACGAGAAACATAATAATAATAATAATAATAATAATAATAATAATAATAATAATAATAATAATAATAATAATAATAATAATAATAATAATAATAATAATAATAAATAATGAAAAAATTATTACAAAATAAATAAAAAATAAAAAAATATAATAATTTTTTTCTTTATTTCCTTTTTTGTATAAGTACATAAGCATGTTTATTTTCTTTAAATTATTTCATTATATCCTTGCTAAATCCATGCTTTAAATTTCTATCATTTAAATTCTACATTTTACTTTATTTACCGCTTTTTGTGCATATATTATTGTCATGATTCTCTTCAAGGCACGAACACCTCATCTTATCTGCATATATCATGACAAACTCAAAGTCGTGGACCTCATTAAGAGGCCAGTAGTAGGGGCTGAAATCGTGAGATTTCATCATATCGATCTAAGCCTCAAAACGCGATAGGACTAGAAAGAGGAGTCAGTAGCGGCTAGGCAATGCAGTTTATCCGCTGGGATCTGGCCACAAAACTCACCTCGCTTGGATCACCAACCAACGATGGATGTTCCCCTAGAGAAGATGCTGGAGGTTTGAAGATTTGAGAGCTGAACCTTTTTAGGATGCGTTAGTAGAAAAACCGTGAACCTCATATAGTAATCCTAGGATAGAATGTTGTCCAAACCCAAAAATTTTAAGACACTATATATATAGGATTGGAGATACATGTTTAACACTGCTTTATTTTTGTAGCTTGAAACTATACTATTGAATTCAGAGTTTTGATGAACAATTGAGTGGTGATGTTTTTGTGTAACTAATGGTTTTATTGATTGTTTTATATTTAAAATTCCATATATTTTTTTTTTTTATTAAGAAGAAGAATCGATGTAGAAAATATAAAGGGTGCGTTATGGAAATGATGTAGATGTAAAGAGTTTTGAAGATGTTGAAGAAAACTAGGTGAAAATAACTTTTTACCTATATACTCTTAATGTAACCTGAAATTAGAATCACGCACGACATGTAAAATGAATCAATCTTATGCGTGTCTTGATAAGAAGTGATAAGTTTAATATTCTAAAATATGATTTTTTATGTGCTCTTTATGTAAAATGGTTTTGATAAATGACTTAAATGAAAAATGTGTTTTAAAGTTAGAAAGTTATATTGAGGGCAGAAGGTAGACCTTAGCGGAGGCAACCTTCGCCTAATCCTCGCCTAAGCCCAACATCTATAGCTCAAGTGCAAAAACTTTGCCTCACCGTTATCGCATACGTCTGTCTATCTTCATTAAATAAAGGGCATTTCTCGTATTATAGTAAGAATCCGTAAAATGTTAAGTTTTTGGGTTAATTCAGTCAATCGGTAAAAAGGGTCAATTGACTCATTAAAATAGTGTGTTTTAGAAGTAGAAATAGAGACATATTGATCCACTTGGTCAACTGAGCAAAGAAATCGGTCAATTGATTGAAACAGTAGCTAAAATAAGTAAAAGAATGAGGTCTCTGATCAATTTGGTCAACCAACGGGTTTGGGTCAGTCAACTGAATGAAACAGTAGCAAATTTGGAAGATTGGGGAAATGCTACTGACCGTATTAGCCAATCGACCAAGTGGGTTGATCAATCAATAAATGTTAAGGCCAATGGCTAAATAAGCCATTGGCATTAGGCAGTCGACTGAAGTTAGAAGTCGGTCAACCGATAGGATCAGTCAACAAATTGATTGTTTTGATCTCTTAGTCAAATCTATCCTTTTTTTATGATATCAATGGATGTTTTTAAGGGATTTTGAATTAATTTCGTGAACTACAATGTATTATGTGATCCCTAATTATTTGGTTCACATATTTTAATATTCTGTTAATTAAAATGATTTAGTTCTTCCTATCCTTATGAATTGCTAATTTAAAAAGTTTTTGGGACTAAAATGAACATATCAAAGAGTATTTTTGAATGAAACATACCTATTTTTATGGGCTATGATATATGGAGTCGTAAGATGTTATTTTATGACATATCTTCTGAAAACTTGCCGTTGGAGGCCTAGTTATAGGTCTATTTAATTAGACCTGTGGGATTGAGTATTGACACATCAAGAATACTCAGATTTGAGCTTTTTAAGATTAATATTATCACTGAGATTTCTACTAGAGATTATTATTCAAGTTTGTATTGCTTATCGTGAAATCGTTCTTACTTTTGGTGAATCCAAGTGAGATCCTTCCAAGTATTTTTATTTGTTTTCTAAGATTTATATATTGATTGCTTGGTTAAGGATTGTTTAGAAAATCGTTTTGAACTTAAAGTCCTAAAAATCTTTTAAACGATTTTTGTTTAATTATCTGATTACATGCTTACTTTGTGCTACCCACTTCATTATTTAATCGGATTTAATTTTCCTTACATTGTATCTATCACGTAATAATTATTCAAACCATTAATTGAGTATATCTTTATTGAGGTGGTAAAAGCTCCTTGTGGGAAGAAACTTACAATTGTTTGTATTTGTGAGTTTGAGAGGATTAGACACGTTTGGGACGGTGTTTAGTCAGGGTAGCTAGGGTTTTGATCTTTTTTTTGTGAAAAAGATTAGAGTTTGATCTTTATCTTGCAAAAATGTTTAGCTATTCTTTTTCCCGAAAAAGAACTAATTTTGTATTCTTCCGATAATAGAATTAAGTAATTGTAAACATCCTTCCTAAGCCTGTGAAAATGATAAGTATAAAAGTGTGAGGGAGTGGTATGTTTGATCTTTATCTTGTTAAAAGGATTAGGTTTTGATTCTTCTTGTAATAAAATTATGTTAGTCTTGAGTCCGGTAAAAAGATATGGTTCTTCCTGAGTCTGTGAAAAGGATAATTATAAAGGTTGATTTTGAGCCTGTGAAAAGAATCAAAATTGTAAGGGTTTGGTTCCTATCCGGGAAGGAATAAGGGGTTTAGTGGATTGAGAATCTCCGTGGAGCTCGGCAGATTGGATGTACGTAAGAGTAGCTTACTGAACTAGGATATATTGTTGTATACTGCATTGATTACTTCTTTATATTTTGTTTGGGTGTGCATTTAGAATTAAATATATTTTTGCTGCGTAACAAGATAATAATTGATTTAGGGAAGAACATAGATATTCTTACAATTTCTCTACACCAAGGACGCTACAACAAAATGGTGTTATGAAAAGAAAGAACATAACGCTTTAAAAAATGCCCAGGACTATGCTAAATGAGAACAATCTTCCTAAATACTTCTGGGCTGAAGCAATAGGTATTGTATATCATGTTGTTAATAAAGTATCTACTCGAAGAGGTGTTAGTAAAACCCCTTATAAGATTTGGAATGGAAAAACTCCAAATCTATAATATTTTAAAATTTTCGGATGTAAATACTTTAAGGATAATTTGGGTAAGTTTGATGCTAAGTCATATCATGGTATTTTTCTTGGATATACTTTGGCTAGTAAGGCATATAGACTCTATAATAAGCGATCATTAGTTGTAAAAAAAATTATGCATGTGGTATTTGAAGAATCTAATCCATTTATGTCGAGAAAGGATTTGGACGATGATGGTGCAGGTATAATGACAAAGCAAAAAACCAAAAAGCTGGAACATGAAAAGAACCTTCAAATTCTAAGGATAAAGAGCCACAAAATGAAGGGATGACTTTACCACGAGTTATAAAGACAATTCCGGAACATTCGGTAAAAGAAATTATAGGTTATTTCGAAAAAAGTGTAAGTACTATGTCCTCCCTTAGAGATATTGTTAATCTTGCATTTATATCTCAAATGAACCTAAAATTGTTAACAAAACTTTAACTGATAGATTTTGGATCTCTACTATGCAAGAAGAATTACTTCAATTTGAGATAAATAAAGTTTGATCTCTAATCCCTAGACCTGATTTTCATCCTGTTATTGGTACTAAATGGGTTTATCGTAATAAAAATGATGAAACAAGTATGGTAATTAAAAATAAAACAAGATTAGTAGCGCAAGGCTATAATCAAGAAGAAATAATTAATTATGACGAGACATATGCACTAATTGCTAGATTAGAATCCATTAGAATGCTATTAGTTTTTGCATGTTCACATAATTTTGAATTGTTTCAAATTGATGTCAAGAGTGCCTTCTTAAACGAATTTTTAACTAAGGAAGTTTATGTGTAACAATAACTTGATTTTGAAAATGATAAATTATCTAATTATGATTTTAATCTACTAAGACTTTGTATGAACTCAAACAAACTCCTCAGCTTGGTATAAGAGACTTAGCTGGTACTTAATTGAGAATGGTTTTCGACGTGGTCTAAGTGATATAACTCTTTTTGTTAAGCAAAATGAATCTGACATCCTATTGGTATAAATATATGTGGATGATATTATTTTTAGTTCTGCTAATGAAGATTTTTTTTTCCCTAAGAGTTTACCAAAATTATGCAAGTAGAATTTCAAATGAGTATGATGGGAGAATTAATATTCTTTCTCGGACTACAAATTAAACAAACTCATGAAGCAATTTTTATCAATCAAGTCAGGTACACAAATGAGTTATTGAAAAAGTATGGCTTTAATGGTAATAAAGAATACAAAATTACCATGGTAACAGCTACAAAAATAAAAAAAGATGATATGGGCAAAAAGGTCAATGAAAGATGTATCGAGGTATGATCGGTAATTTGTTGTATATTACTGCTAGTAGACTTGATATTATGTTTAGTGTATGTTTGTGTGCGTGATTTTAGTCTTACCCGAAAGAATCGCATTTAATCGTTGTCAACTGAATCTTTCGATATTTAAAGGGAAATTATGATATAGGATTATGGTATCCTAGAGGGAGTGATTTTATATTAACAAGTTATTCCGACACTGATTTTGCTAGATGTAAAGTTGAGCATAAAAGCACAAGTGATTCATGTCATTTCTTAGGATATGCTTTAGTTTCTTGGTCAAGCAAAAACTATAATTCTATTGTCTTATTTACGATTGAGATAAAATATATAGCAGTTGGTAATTATTATTCATAAATTCTGTATATTAAATAAAAATTACATAATTTTGGGGTTTACATGGAGAAAGTACCTATGTTTTGTGATAATAAAAGTGTTATATGTTCAAGTAAGAATCCAACACAGTACTCACGAACTACATAGAGATACTTCATCATTTTATTCATGATCACATTCAGAAAGGAGATGTTGCTATTGAATATGTTAATACTTCCGACCAACTTGCAGATATTTTTACTAAACCTCTAATCGAATATCAATTTATGAAAATTATTCGGGGTTTAGGTATGACTAGGCCTAATGATGTGTGCCTAGAATAAATGTTTTCATCATTTGTCTCCATTTTTTGAGATGACAATGTATGATATTTTAGTATTTGTTCTCCTAAGAATTGCAATTATATAGGGGAATTTTTTTCAAAAGGAGAGCAACAATCATGTGTTATGCTTAAATTGAAAATATTTTTGATAAATATTTTTTATTCTCATAATGGTGCTTACACGAGTTGAAAAAATCCATCCTCAGATTTAGAGGGAGCGTGGTTACATTTTCTATTGAGAAAATATCAAAATTAATTATCATCATAAAAAATGGAGAGATTGTTGAACCTAATGTTTTGATGGATAATTGAACATTAATTTTTTATGGAACTAATGGTTTTATTGAGTGATTTAAGATTAAAAGTTTCATATGTTGAAATAAGAAAAAGAATGAGTCAAAAATATTAATCGTTAAAGATTTACAAGTAGAAGAATTTACGGAATGATGATTGAAGACTCAAAGGAATTTATGAAGAAATTCAAGGCAGGTGCAAGATGAAAATAATAAATATTTTTAGAGCATTGAGGCATGGAAGATATTTAGGTAAAAACAACAACTCATTAGTTTTATGCTCTTAATGCAACTGAAATGAGGATTACGCATGACACTTTAAAAATGAATAAACTTATATGCATCATGGTTAGAAGTGATTAGTTTAAGATTCTAAATGGTTTTTATAAAGTGTTAAATCATAAAAATATTTTTGATAAAGTGTTTAAGTGAAGAAATGATTTAACACATAAAATAATGGGTTTTCTGGTCAATCGACGAAATAGGTCGATCAACTAATGAAAACAGTAGCTTGAGGAGTTGAAACGGTAAACCTACTGACCAATTTAGTCAATTGACGAGATAGGTCGATCAACTAACTAATCCAGCAATTGAAATGAAGACATATAGGAAAGCCCTCTAAGCAATTCAGTCAATTGACGGTGAGGTCAGTAAATCGATGAGAGTCGGTGCAACGGTCTGAAAACTGACCATTGTAGGGGTAGTCGACTGAACTGAGGCTGGTTGACTAATGAGGCATATAATCAAAGTTTGACTATTTTAGTTTTTTTATCCAAATCTTATTGTTTTCAATGTTTTAATGAGAGATTTTTAAGGGATTTTTGTTTTTCACTATTATATCATATATTACTAAAATCCTATCTATTTGGTCCATATATTAAATTATTCTTTGAATTGAATTGGTAACACTACTCCATTTCTTTAAGAGTTTTGAATTTAAAAAGATTTGGGAGACCGAATTGAGTTTTTTTTTTTTTTTTAAATATTTTTAAATGGAATACATCTCTTTTGATAGGATATGATATATAGGTTCTTAAATTGATATATTAGGCCTTATTTGAAAACTAATCGTTATAGTTGTAGTAAAAAGTCTATATATGGAGACCTGCGTTTTTCAACTTGAGTAATCTTGAACAATTAGCCTTTGTTATTAAATGATAGTGATTTACGCTGAGAAATTTATAAGAGATTGCTATTGAAAGAGTTCTTGATTGAGGCATGAAAACATTTTCATCACTGCTCTTTATTCTACACTGACCTATCGTAATTGTTATGAAGAAATTCCGATGAGATATTTCCAAGTTAGTTAAAGCGCTTTCTTTGATTATTTATTTGATTACTTGCATTAAGTGTTTTAGAAAAATTATTTTTAAATCTAATATCTTAACAATCTTTTAAAATGATTTTATTTGTGAAATCTAATTATTTATTATTTGTGCTTTAAATCGATTAAATCATATTCTTCCTCACGTAGATTCTATCACATAGTTTTTGGGACATTAATTGAGTATAATTATTTTGAAGTGGTAAAATCTCATGCGGGAAGAAACTTGTGAATTTTTTGTATTTGCGAGTTTGAGTGGATTAGACATATTTGGGATAGTGTCTAATCAGGGTAGTTAAGGTTAATTTATAGACTAAAAAAAGAATAGGGTTTTATCTTTAGCCTGTGAAAAAGATTAGGTTAATCTTTAACCATTTAAAAGATTAAGTTTTGATTATTCCTGTAATAGAATTAGGTTTGTCTTTAGCTGGAAAAAGATAAAGTTTTTCCTACGCTTGTGAAAAAGATAAGTGTAATAGTGTGAGAGTCTAAAGATACATTTTGAGCTTGCAAAAAGAATTAGGTTAATCTTGAACTTGTAAAAAAAATCGTAAGGGTTTGGTTCCTACCCGACAAAGGAATTAGGGTTAGTGGATTGCAAAATTCCTATGAAGCTCGGGGGACTGAACGTAGGTAAGAATAACTTATCGAATCAGGATAAATTGTTGTGTACTGCATTGTTATATTTCTGTTATTTGGGTATGCACTTAGTTAAATACATTTCCGCTGCTTAACCAGATAATAATCAGTTAAGGAAATTGATAACTTGTGTTTGATTTAATTATTTAATTTTTTGTCACTACCTAATTCACACTCCTCTTGGGTAGATCTTTGGGTCAACACCTGTTATAACCCAAAACCGATTCCCACGTGAACATTGAAAACATATTTATTTTATTGCATTTACTTTACCATCATTTAATCATACTGTCGTTTACTTTTGGCTTTGCGCCTTTCTGCGCTTTTGTTTTCTTGCATTTACTTTACTCTCATTTACTTTCACCTTCTTTGCCTTTTCGCGCTTTTACTTTTTTGCATTTTACTTTACTATTCTACGCCTTTCCGTGCTTTAAATTTCTTACAGTGTTTTCTTTTTTAAGTCGAGTCCTCCCTAGCTAAAGTCGAATAAGGGAGGACCCCCTATTCCCCGCTTCAGTTTTGCGATCTTGTGAAACAAAAATGGTGGGATAAAGGTTGTCCTTTCCCAAAATGTTTCGCCTTTCTTAGCCATGGTTAGAACTAACAACATATATATATATATATATATATATCACACACAAAAATTATGTTTTTATATAGTAACCAAAACATTTTTTTTTTTTGCCTAAACTAAAAACTATAAAGAGAGGATTATCTATACCTTGCTTGTAGGTTTCCCGATCATGTGAGAAATTTTAAATGAGGGTTAAGGAAAATCCTTTCCCCAAGTGGTTTTAATTAAGGTTATTATGACAAATAACACGTATTTTTTTTTTTTTCACTTTACTGAAAAATAAGAAAAACTAAGTCTATTTGTTTTCTTCCAAAAACAAAGAATCTTTAAAAAAATGTGTTCCTTTTTATTCTAAAAAGTGATTTCCATGAAACAATTTTTTTTTCTTCATAAATGTCTTCTTTTTTTTTTCCTAAAAAATTCTTACAAAACTTTAATGTTTCTTTTATTTTAGCAAAAAAAAAAAGTATTTTCTAAAAAATATATTTTTAAAAAGTTAAGACCAAAATGGTTTTATCCAAAAATGTTAAAAATATTTTCTTTACTTAAAAATATTTTTTTTCTTAAAATATTTTTCTTCGTAAGAAGTCCAAAAGTTTTCATAAAGGTTTTTTTTTTCTAACAAAACTAAAACATGTAACTTTAAAAATGTGTTTTTCACAACATAACTAAAACTTTTTTTTTTTTTTTTTTCATTTGTTTTAAAACATGTTTTTCATAAAAAAAAAATTCTTTTTGTTTTTTATTTAAAAATATTTTTATTCATAAAGAAAGTTTAAAATAAAGTTTTTTTTAAACATTTTTTTTTATAAGAAACCAAACCCTATGTTTCTTAATTTTTATTTTATTTTATTTTTTTATAAAAAACAAAAAAAAATGTTAATTAATTTTTAAAAAAAATATTTTTTTGAAGAAAAACAAGAAAAAATATTTTTCTTAGTCTTTAAATTGTTTTCTTAAAGGAACATCTCTTTTTAATCTTGTCATGATGGAAAAGACTTTTCATTTTCAAAGTTTCATTTTTTCTTTTTCATACATAAGTTTTTGCCAACACAACTAAAGCTAAAGTCAAATAAAAAACCCCTTCAGGACCAAGCTTGTTGATTCTTATATAATTGATCGGTGGTTTAAAATGGGAACATTTTTTTTTCCTATTTTATTTTACTTTTTTATTTAATTACTTGGTTTTATGTGTTTATTTGCTTTACTTCATTTGCATGACATAATAAAAAAGGGTAAGGGGAAAAAGATTATGTTAGCCAACCAAATTAAAATAAAACTTGGACTTAGTTTAATTTAAAATACTTAGACTAGGTACAATTTCCGAACGAGTGTTTTGGGGTGCCAAACACATTTTCGAGTATAATCGACCCCCAAACTTAAAATAATACTCTGGTTAGGACCTATATTTTGATTCAAAATTTGGGACATTTCAAAAGTTTTGTTTTTCTTTTATTTTCTTCAAAACCAAGTTACCTAGCACACATTTTCAAAACTCATGCTAGGTGGCGACTCCAAAATTTCATAAAATTCGGTTCAAGTAAATTTGTTCAAAATCGATGCTTAGAAAATTTTTTAACATGTTTTTTTTTAAAGATTTTCAAAAGTAAAGTTTATCCAAAAGCATTTCAAAAAGGATAAGTTTGTTTTAAAAAATGAACGAGATTTGAATAACACGACATATGAGGTGTTGTTTCTTGAAATTCGGGGTGCATCAAGTAGGATCAAGTAAGGGAACACGATTTGATTTGATCAACCTTTTACCCACAGCAGGAATTTTACAAGATTTGCAATCAGTTATTTGAAATTTGTGAAGAAGATCATTGCTCTATTTTTTGATGAAGAAAGGGCCTTGTGAAGTGGAAATAAATTCTAAACTAAGAACATAACGCAAAAAACCAAGATCCTTCATATAAAATTCTTGACGTAATTGAGAGATGAGAGAATCAACGTATGTAGAGTCATTACTAGTTATGATAATATCATCCACTTATAGAACAAGTTTAACAGAACAGGATTTATTGGTTTTGAGAAATAATGATGTATCAACAGAGAAATATTGAAAATAAAAGACTAGAAGATTGAAAACCAGGAGGTGCTTGTTCTAGGCTATAAATGGACTTGTGAAGCTTGTAATCATATGAAGGACAAGAGAGATCGACAAACCCATACGGTTCAGTCATATAAACCTCCTATTTGAAAATCCCATGAAGAATGCATTCTGGACATCCAGTTCTCTTAGACTCCAATGGTAAGAACAAGATAAAAAAATAGTATGCTTAACATCTGGACTAAAAGTCTCACCATAATCAATTCCATGTTCTTAATAAGAACCCTTGACAACCAACCTTGCCTTATGTAAAAAAATATTACCATCAGAATTGTATTTGTTGTTGTACACCCATCAACAATCGATCACAGTTTTATCAAAAAGAGGAGGAACTAAGGAAAAAAATACCTTGTTTTTGAACAATAAAAAAATTTTCATCGATAGAAAATATCCATTTAGATGTTTTAGCAACAATGGTATAACAGAAGGTTCAACGTTTGGACAAGCGGTAGCAACAAATCATACTTTCATCGTAGAAATTACTGATTTTCCTCTAGTTTGCGTTGGATGATGATTTAAAGTTGAAACAAAATTTAATGATTTGGAACATAAGTTATATTAGGAGGATCAAATTAATGAGATGCCATTGGTTGAGGTGAGGTTTTCCTGTAAGAGGATGGTGCAGGAGGGTTAATAGGATTGGAGTATAGATTTGGAATGGATGAACAAATAGTAATTTTAGTGTGAGACAAAAGTGGATCAAAGGCAGGCTTGGGTATATGACCAAGAAGAGAAGGGGTAGAAGGGGGTAGAAGGGGGTAGATGGGGGTAAAGTGAGAATAGGTTGATTGTGATCAACAACAGAAAAAATACGTTCATTAAAGATTACATATCTACTAATGTAAAACTGAAGGGAGGGAATATGAAAGCACATCTACCTTTTGTAGTCTAGCATAATCCAAAACACATTGTGTGGTTTTGGATTGAAACTTGTTAGAATTATAGGGTATAAGAAGAGTATAACAAGCATAACAAAAAACTTTAAGAATGGAGTAATCTGGAGAAGTACTGAACAATAATTCCTATGGAAACCTGTAACACGTATGAACACTAGGCATGCGACTTACAGGAAAAACAACAACTGTGAAAGTATGTACCTTAAATTGAAGAGGAATGAAAGCTTTAGACATTAGGGTAGTTGTTGTTTCAATAATATATCTACGCTTCCTTTAGGTAATGCCAATTTATTGAGGAGTATAAGGACAAGATTTTTTATGACATGTGCCATTAGATCGCAGTAATGTTTGAAAAATAATACTCATATATTCACATCACCATTTGTTCTCAAAATTTTAATAGTGCAAATAAGAAATTTTTAATGTATGCTTTGAAGTCTAAGAAAACAGAGTACACATCATATTTATTATTACAAAGGAATAGTTATGTGTATCTTGTATGATGATCAATGAAAATAACATAGAATCTAAATCATTGTTAGGATTTATGTTGGGGCAATACCCCAAACATTACTGGTGAACAAGATGAAAAGGAAAAGGAGAAATAAAATATGAAGAAGAAAAATGAAGTTTGGTCATCTTTCCATAAAGACAAGGTTGACAAATATAGCCATTTTCTTAATTTGATTCAACAAAATTCAAAAGAGTATATGAAGATAAACATAGCCTAATATAGCCTAATATAGCATGCCACAAAGAATGAGAAACACATTTGCCAATAAATGAAATAGGGAAGAAACCAGTAGTAGTGATTTGAGAAGGCATGCCTTGTACGGTATAAGCCATTTATATTGTTGCTTTGGTAGAGAATTCTCATGATGGAATTGTGTTGATTTTGAAAGATGAGGCATAAAAATAAAAACAATTATTATCTTGACAAAATTTGATAACAGGCAGTAAGTTGGTGGCAATAGTAGGGACTCTTAGGATTAGATGAAGTTTGGAATCGTGAAAGGAAATTTTGAGATTAGAAATACCTATATGACTAATAGGTAGATCATGCCTATTACCCACAACAACTTTATATAATCTTCAGGAAAATACAGATTGTTCATAGAAGAAGTGATGTGATTTGTTGTCCCTGTATCAAAAAGCCACATGTTCTGGTTGCCAATACTTTGGAGCTGAACGAGGTTGCCATTACAGTGAGATGAGAAAAAGAATGACTACTTTGATAGGCATAATTCATTATTTTGTAATAATCTAAAGTAAACTAATTAGGTTAAGAGAAAATTTGGCAAAGTATAAAGGGAGATTTGTTATTACATTTGAAAAAAATTGGAGGATTGAGCAGTATGAGATTCGTTGCCGATGGAGCGGTAACCAGAACCACTGGCTCTGCTTCCTTGATTATAATATTTGACTGGATTGTTATACTACCACCTCATCTCTATTGTCACAAATTCATCGCATTTGTAGCAATCGAGAGCTAATCGTTGATGAATTATTTTGATTCTTTAATCGATTGTTCTTCAGTTTTGAGAAAAACATGAAGCTGCTCAAGAGTAATCATTTTGCATTTGGTACAAGTGGTAGTTTTAAATCCATCAAACTGCAGAGGAAGACCTCATAGAGTATAAACGAGAATATCTTTGTCCACGATAAGAACATAAACCGTAACATTAATCATGAATCTTCTTGGTTTTGTGAAGATAGACATCAACCGATTTTTTATTTTTTTATGTCTTAAAGATCAGATTTGTAATTGGAGGATATTAGATTGAAAGAGAAAGATGTGAGTTGATTTTTAAGAGTGAGCCATACCTAACGAGCATTGAGTTTAACAACAACATATGCAATAGAGTTTTCAGATAGAGTTGCATTAATTAGTATAATGAGGACTTGATCTTGTATGATCCAGACTTGATATTCTAGATTAATTGTTTTAGTCAATCCAGAGGAGTAAATGGATTTAGGAGGACAGGGAAGAGATGCATCAACACATCCAAGAAGCGAGGAAGTGAGAAAAATCATAGAAATATCAAAATTCGTAACTTCAAGTTTGAATGGAATCAAATTGGTAATATTATGAAGTATTTGAAGAGGATTTACAAAACAAGAGGAGGAGAAGGAAGATGAGAAATAAGTGTCTAGAGATGAAGAAGAAGATGGACCTTGTTGGCCCAGTAGAATACCCAAGAGGGGGGGTGAATTGGGTAATTAAAAAATATTATCAGAATATACTTGAATAAATCAAATAATTAATTTTATGCCTAAATTATTATTATCTTTATACTACAGCGGAATTAAAATAAATCTAAGTGCAGACCCAAACAACAAAAATACACAAATTAAGAAAGTAGCACACCAGAGATTTATACTGGTTCACCAAGCTACTCTTGGTTAATATAGTCCCCCAAGATCCATAGAGGTCGCACCCACTAAAATCAAGATTCCTTTAAAGGTAGGAACCAAACCCGCACACCAATTCTTTTACAGGCTCAGAATTAACCTTTACAATTTCCTTTTCTCAGGCTAAGGAAGAACATTTACTTTTTACAGGCTAAAGAATAACCTAATTCTTTTTAACACAAAGGCTCAAGAATCAAAACCTCACCAAAACACTCCAAATATCCTTTTACCCGGTAAGGATTGAACCATTACAAAATCACTCAAAAACACAATTTTTATCTAGGAAGAATCACTATCTCAATTTCTTTACAGGAAGAGACTAAAACCATGCTATACTTGATTAAATATCCCCAATGATATTTAATCCGTCACAACTCACCAATACAAAAATTGACAAGTAAATCTCACTCGGAACTTCTACCACCCCAGACAAATAAAAACTCAATTAATATCCCAACTAGTGATAGAAATACGTGAGATACAAAAATCTGATTTTAACAAGAATATGAGTAGCAAATTGGAGCACATAATCAGATTCAAGAAATTGTTTTAAAGAATATTTTCTTCAAAAATCAAAAACAATTTTTAAGATCAATTTCCAAAATAAAATAATAAATAATAAATAATATGGAAAGATCTCATCCGGAATCCACAAAAATAATGATTAGAACAGTATAACTTCAAATCCGATATCAGTTAGAATAGATCTTAGTTGATTATCAGAATCACTCTTAGAATAGTCACAGTATCGTAGAATAATAACTCTTATAAAAGCTCTCTCAAAATGATATAAACTAATTTTCTCTCTTAGAATGATTATTTTCTAATAAAATTCGTAGGTCTATTTAAAGGAATATGTAATCAACCTTCTAACGACTAGTTTACAAGTGTCATGACAATAAAAATATCTTATAGATCCCTTAAACATAAGGACTTCTTTTAGGTTCAATTTCACTTAAAAAAATCTTTCGAATCTTCCAATTAAACCCCCCAAAGTTTTTCTCAATCAAAATAAATAAGTACAGAATCTATTTCAAGTACCAAATTGAGAAACATTAACATTTAATTAACCATATTGAAAGGATTTAATTAGTATATGAACCATATCTTAAATATAGAGAATATCCCTTAAATCTCTCTCAAATCCTAACAAAAAAAAGGGCTACTTTTGGATTTAAACTCGGATCAAACTATATCTTGAAACAGCACATTCGGTCGACTGCCCAGTCGACTGCCCAACTCAGCTTGCAGCCAAACCATCAGCGCAACGAGCATAGGTCGACCACCCTGTCGACTCACAGATTCGGAGAGTTTGTCATACTTCCACCGGTCGACCGCTTGGTAGAATCGCAAATTCAGAGAGTTCAGATGTTTTCACAGGTCGACCGGTTGGTTGACTCTTCAATTCAGGATGTTTCATCTTCTTTCTTCGGTCGACTCCTCAGTCGACTGCCTCCTTCTGAAATATTTCTCTGATCTCGTTTTTAACCTACTTTCTTTTACGATTTTGCCCCTTTATCCATTTATATATTTAAATAAGCTCTACTAGTAATCTTATAATTCATTTTAGTCATTCAAAAATATTTATTTTTAATTCACATAGGAGCAAATAAATATACTTAACAAAAACACACATAAAAGATAAGATTCATTTTGTGTCATGTGTGTGTTCTTAAATGGGATATTAAGAGTTAATATTTACCTGAGTTGTTTTTCCTAATTTCTTTAAACTCTTAATACTTCTTCATTATCTTGATATCTTCAGTAAGCATCCATTCAATTTCACATCTTCATTACTAGAACTTTAAATCACTGAAACACTTGATCAAACATTAGTTCCACCAAAACATCAATACTTAATTGTTCATCAAAATCTTGGGATCAACAGATCTTGATGAAACCATCTGATACCGTAAAAAATCAAAGATAAATGAAGAGAGTAAAAGGGAAAGTGAGATGAATTTTATTCATATCAGAAGAGGAAGAAAAGTTTTTTTATTTTTTATTTTTTTTCAAAATACAAAGTACAGTGTCACGGACTAAAAGTTTTCCCCAATAATCTGTGCGGCCTTAGCGTTATTCCACCCTATTGGAAGCGCTAAGTAAGCCTAACACACTCTATCACTAGAGGAAGACTTTAAATAGAGAGGGAATGAATTAAGGAAAGGCAAAAAATTAGGAGAAAAAATCTCTTTATATCTCTAGAGAGGAAATACAAGAATGTTAAGCTGTAAGAGTTGAGGGATGGTTTAGAGCAAATAAGGTAATCTCCTTATATAGGCCTTGGCCTTGAGGATGGATGGTTAAGATCGTTTTGATTCGATGATCAAGATTCAAGGTCTAGAACTTTCCTAATAAATATCCTTCTAAATAATTCTGTAGAATCCTCTATATACATCTAGGACTCTACAAGGCAATCTAATATATACTACCCTAGAGTTCTCTGGAACCTTCCAGAAACTGGAAAGCCTTATTGGGTTGGGCCTCTCCTTGTATTAGGACGAGATCAAAATTAGACTTATCAAGGCTTAAAGACTTAGGCCATGACATTCTCCCCTACTTAATTTAGCGACGCCCTCATCGTGACTCTTTCTCAGCATTGGAAATGTCCTTTTATTCGTCACTAGTTCTTGGGTTCTTGACAGTCCTCAGTTCCTTTGGCTTGCCATGTCAATTCTTCTTACTCCCACAAGGACGCCTACTCTAGTTGCCTTGGTGTGGCTCCATACACCAGCTCGTTGCGTTACTACTTGAAACCTCCCCATCCTAAGCATGTATCTTGGACGCTCTCATCTTTTGAGACTTCTACCTTACTTGAGGTTTGTGTTGTGTTACATTGTCTTGCAATGCCTCTTTCGGCAACAATGCCTTTTTGGCGCGCCCACTGCCATGATGATTTCTGAACTGGGATGGCATCCTTTTTTGATGCTGACTTTTGCAAGTCGTGCTGCTTAAGTTGCATAGAGCCTAGGAGCTGTATCGTCCTATGCGCGTTTCTCCTCATTGCGCTTGTTGATCTTGCTGTTGTCTCTCAAACTTCGTCGTCAAGGCATTAAGGTTCTTTCTTATTGGATAGTCTCATATCCAATATTGACCATCACAGATAAGGCAACCTACCCATGGCTTGGAACGACTTATCCTTGCGTCCTGTTTAGTTTCTTGATTTTTTTTTTCCGGAGGCTTTGGTCGATCATCCTTACTTCTATGATGCTGGATTCTCCTTAAGTTGGCCAAAGTACCATCATCTTCATTGGTACTACTTGATCCCTCGATACCATCATTGTCTCTTTTGCTATCACTTGGGATTGGTGAGTAGGGTTGCATGTTGAAATCTTCTAATAACTCAGCCTTGACGATTGCAGATATCAAGTCTTGCATTCTTCATTGCCTTAGTTTTGATTTTGCCCACGACTGTAGACTATCAAGAAAGTAGAACAATGAATTCTTGTATAATATGTCTGGGATCTCCGGGATCAATGTCATGAACTTCTTCATGTAATCTGAAATCCTATCTATCCTTCATGAATTGATCAAATGACTCTATTAGGCACGTACCTTTCTCAATCTCCCCGTGTCGTCTTCGCCATCACAAAGTAGCGGTGTCGGTGAGGTATAGTGTAGTTGTGTGTACTCAAGCGAATTTGTCCCTTGTATTCGTGGCCTATAGAAATATCGCTCAAGACTCAATGGAAGTTCTCGAGCTCACGGCATCCCCTGCTCCAGCATAACTTGGTGACTTGGGTACGTGACGAGAATCAACGAGTAACTTCAAAGAATCTATCACATGTTCCAGTTTATCCTATTACTAGGGCAAGATCCAAGAAGATCAAAGTAAGATTTAATGGGCTAATTCAAGAGAGTTGGCCCAAGTCGACAACGGTGAAGCCCAAATTAGGCCCATTGGACAATCAAGGCCTAATCCATCTTATCAAGGCAAGCTAATGGGCCTAGGTATGAACTGAAATGGGACAAGGCATGCGAACCACGAAAATTCAGCATATTTATTTTATTATTGGTTTTTTAATTTTAATTTAGGTCTTTTAGTTGATGATTTGTAAGGCATGATTACCAATTAGACATTTATTTTTTAAACTAGGAGTCTTTTCCTTGTTAGATTAGGAGTGAAAGGCAAGATAGGAAGTTTCTTTTTCTTTTGTTTCTTTTCCTTGTTAGATTAGGTTTTCTTTGCTTGTTAGATTAGGTATTCTTGTATTCTTTTGGCTGCCTATTTAAAGAGAGTGTGTCCATGAGAAAAGACACATTACTTTTTTATTCATATAATTGTCAGAGTTTTCTCTTAAGTTCTTCAACGAACTTTTCTTGAATTTATCAAGAGTTTTCTTGTGGTGTTCAAACTATATACTTTCGGTTTGTGATTCACTTATAATCATTGGGTCAAGGTTTGTTCTGTTTATATCTTCGGTTCACGTTTCATTCATAAATGTTGGGTCAAGGTAATCTATCCAAATTCTGTATTTCTGTATTCTTCCTTTTTCATTTATAAATCTTAATTTAGATCGATTCTAGCGAATAAACCCTAAATTGGTTTCGGGTCTCACTAGTTCTTGGTGAGGTTCGCATCATTTGGTAATCAAAGCAAAGTTCTAAATCAGGTTATCTTTCATTTTCATCTTTGTTCATTGATATTTATTCATTCCTACTTTAATTTTTTTTCTTTGCCAAACTTTATCATCCAATTTGGTCCAATTTCGTTTTGAAATGGTTATACGTTTAGATCTCCATAAAGTTACTGTGCATTTTAGATCTCGACCAGTTGCTGTTTAAAAAAAATAGAAAGAGAAAAAAAAGGAAAAAAAAAAAAGCCAAAAAAAGTAGGAAAAAAAAGTAGCCCCCCTTAAAAAATTGCGATCTACCTTATTTTTGTTCTATTCCATAGGTTATCCTTATTGTTCATCTAGTTCGCTTTATTTTCTTCCCTTAATCTCATTCTTAGTGGAGGTATTGTTGAGGTTGGATTATTGAAAAAAACCTTGGTTGAGATTGGTTAAGTTTAATAAAGAACTAAAAGATGAAGCTATAAGTAGAAAAAGAGAAGAGAGTGTAAGACTAATATTGAGAAGAAAAAACTAATTAAGAGTGATACATGAGTGGAGTGACATAGTTTGAGTACAAACATGTGAGGGAGTGTTTGTGAGGTTTGCTAACTTTATTTTTCAAGTTATTAAACATGTCTCAAGAATCAAACAAAGGCTCATCCGATGAAGCATTGGAAATGATGGATGTAATGGACGTCAAACCTTTTTACAAGGCCTTGGAGAAAAAGTTTGAATGATTAAACTCGCGGTTTGATGAAGTGCATAATCGATTAGATAAAGTTGAGTCTAGTTCACAAAAGGGGTAGTCACCTAAAGCTCCTAATGTGCAATGATAAGAGAGGAATTCGCCTCGGTATGAATATGAAAATGATAATGGGGATAACCTAGATAAAGAGGATCGTGTCTCTAATACGAGCTTGGGCAGATTTGGGCATGGGTATAAGAATACAAGAGATAGGTATGGGGAGCAGATTAGTAATAACGTGGGAATCATCAAGGTGAAGATACCGTCATTCCAGGGAAAAAACAACCCTAAAGTATACTTGGAGTGAGAGAAGAATGTGGAGTTGATCTTTGAGAGCCACAACTACTCTAAGGAGAAAAAGGTAAAACTTGTTGCAATTGAGTTTATTGACTATGCTATAATATAGTAGGGTCAACTTGTGAAAAATAAAGGGAGAAACCACGAGAGGCATATCGAGATATGGGCGGAAATGAAGGCTATCATGAGGAGGCGATTTGTCCCTAGTCACTACTATAGGTACTTGTATCAAACATTACAAAGCCTTACACAAAGCTATCAGAACATGAATGATTACTACAAGGAGATAGAGATTTCCATGATCTGGGCTAATGTCGAAGAAGATAGAGAAGCTACGATGGCAAGGTTCTTGAATGGGCTGAATCGAGAAATTGCCAACGTGGTGGAGTTGCAACATTACGTAGAGTTGGTGGACATGGTTCACATGGCCATAAAGGTGGAAGATAACTTAAAAGGAAAGAAACTCGGTCATTTCAATATTCGAGCTCCTTTACTTCATGGAGGCCGAACGAGAGGAAAGACGAAGGAGTTGTTTCAAAGTCCAAAATCGAACCACAAAAAATAAGAGATCATGTGTCCAATGCTAACAAAGGTTAAACTGAAAACCAAACTCGTAACCGTGATATTAAATGTTTTTGTTGTTTGGGAATAGGTCATATAGCTTCACAATGCTTAAATAAAAGGACCATGATAACACATGTTGATGAAGAGATGGAAACCAAAAGTAAGAGTGATGATGACCAGATGTTGTCGAATGGGGATACTTGTGACGGTGATGTGGAGTACTTGGTGGAGGGTGAGTCACTTATGGCTAGGTGTGCTCTAAGTACTCAAGTCATCGAGGATGACATGGAACAGTAAAGGGATAACATTTTTCATACTAGATTCCATGTCAACAATAAGGAATATGATGATGTGTTTCCTAATGATGTGCCTAGTAGATTACCACCTATTAGAGTGATCGGGCATCAATTCGATTTTGTGACCGACGCAACAATTCCTAACCAAACAGCCTACAAGAGTAATTCAGAGGAGATAAAGGAACTTCAAAATCAAGTTGAGGAGTTGAGGGCCAAAGGACACGTAAGAGAACGCATGAGTTCGTATGCGGTACAAGTGCTACTTGTGCCTAAGAAGAATGAAACTTGGCAAATGTGTGTTGATTGCTGAGATATTAACAACATTATGGTGAAGATTCGAGGATGAATCCTTCTAAAGAAATGGACAATAATGAGAATTAACGAGCACCATCAAAGAATTCACTACATGTTCCAGTTTGGCCTATTACTAGGGAAAGATCCAAACAGTACTTAATGGGATAATTTAAGAGAGTTGGCCCAATTCTACAATGGTGAAGTCCAAATTAGACCCATCGGACAATCAAGGCCTAATGCATCTTATCAGAGCAAGCTAATGGGCCTAGGCATGAACTTAAATGGGCCAAGACATGAGGACCACAAAAATTTAGCATATTTATTTTATTATTAGTCTTTTGATTTTAATTTAGGTCTTTTAGTTGATGATTTGTAAGGCATGATTGCCAATTAGACTTTTCATTTTTAGATTATGAGTCTTTTCCTTGTTAGATTAGGAGTGAAAGGCAAGATGAGAAGTTTCCTTTTTCTTTTCTTTTGTTTTATTTCCTTGTTAGATTAGGTTTCCTTTCCTTGTTAGATTAGGTTTTCTTATATTCATTCGGCTGCCTATTTAAAGAGGGTGTATCCATGAGAAAAGACACATTACTTTTTCATTAATACAATTGTGAGAGTTTTTTCTTAAGTTTTTAAACAAACTTTTCCTGAACTTATCAAGAATTTTATTATGGCATTCAAACTATATACCTTTGGTTCGTGATTCACTTATAATCATTGGGTCGAGATTTTTTCTCTATATACCTTCGGTTTGCGTTTCATTCATAAATATTGGGTCAAGGTAATCTATCCAAATTCTATATTTTTGTATTCTTCATTTTTCGTTTATAAATCTGAATTTAGATCAATCCTAGTGAAGAAACCCTAAATTGGTTTCGAGTCTCACTAGTTCTTGGTGAGATTCACATCATTTTCAACCCTTAGAGCAGCTTGGGACGTGCTAGTCCCAATCGCAATCACACGCTTACACAAGAACACGTTTGAGCAAATTTTCTCCACGTCGCCTTGAATTTTGTTGAACTCCATTTCAACATGACCTCAAAGCTTAGCCATCTCGCCCGTGAGCTCCTCACCAAAAGCTCAAAGCTCTGGCACCAATGAACCACCCAGTTCGTTCAAGGCACATCGTCATCGTTGATAGCGACAACCTCTGACTCCAATCCGTCCAATCACTCGTGGATGTCCTCAAGCTGAGAGTGAGTGTTACTTATCGTGATCTTATCCTCCATTAGCCTAGATCCATGCTGGACACTTGGTCCCTCGATTTGCTTCGATGCCTCATCTTGTACTGCTCCTCGGGTACTCAATCTTGGGCACTCTTCTCAATATGAGATTAAACCATTTTTCCCATTCCTTCTGATAACCTTCAACCTTCAATGTTATGGCTTGTACACCAATGAACGAACCCTTCAACTATCCCTACTAGTTGTTGGGCTTTGATGCCAACTGTCATGGACTAAAAGTTTTTCCCAATAATCTATGCGGCCTTAGCATTATTCCACCCTATTGGAAGTGCTAAATAAGCATAATCAACTCTAGTACTAGCAGAAGAATTTAAATAGAGAGAAAATAAATCGGGGAAAAGCAAGAAATTGGGAGATAGAATCTCTTTATATCTTAGAGATAAAATACAAAGATGTTAAACTCTAAGAGTTAGAGCAAATGAGCTCCTATTCTTATATAGGCTTTGGATTTGAGGATGGATGGTCGCGATCGTTTTGATCTGACGATCAAGATTCAAGACCTAAAACCTTCCTACAAAAATATCCTCCTAAATAATTTTTTTATACATCTAGGAATATACAAGTCAATCTACTCTAGGATACCCTAAAGTTCTCTGGAACCTTCTGAAAACTAGAAAGCCTACTTGGGTTGGGCCTCCCCTTACACTATGACAAGATCAAACTTGGACTTGTCAGGACTCAAGGACTTGGGTCATTACAACAGGTTCTCCATCACTATTTGTACATAAAACTAACAAAAACTATATAAGAGAATCTCAATGTAAAAGCTACCTAACTAACCAAACAAACTAATATAACTGAACACTATAAAAAAACAATAAAAAAAACATAAGAACCAACATAGTATAGCTCAAGTGGTAAGGTTCGCTTGAGCTAAAGCAGTTGAGGTACCTCTGTAAGGTTAGGAGTTCAAGCTTGCGGAAAAACACTTGTTGGGAGGGGTAGCTATGCACATCGAACTAGATTAGTCTCACACCCAGTGTGGGTGTGGGAACATTCATGGGTATGCCAAAGAAAAAAAAACACATAACAATCTAATGCTTATCTCAAAGACCCATGAGTAGATGAATTAATATATACAACGAACATTGACCCATTATGGTGTGTGCATGTATATATATATATATCTTCTATTATTGTTAATCAATCACTGCAATATAATTTACAAATTAATAAATACAAAAAATATTAACCCATATTATGGTGTCTGCATGTGTGTGTGTGTGTATATATATATATATCCTATATTGTTGATAATCAAACTCTGCTATATAATTTACAAATTTCCTACAAGGAGCCATTTATTGCTTCTTCACAGTCTACTCAAATTCTCGACTTTAAGCTGTTGTATTCTCTGGCGTAGCTTTCGCCAGTGATCATGAATCTTGAGCAGTCCATGTCTGAAGATCACGACAGAGTATATTCGATGCTTGATTATTAGAGCGAGAATATTACTTGTTTGTTAAAAATTTCATAGGATAATTAATATTTATTCAATTTTTTTAAAAAAAAATTGTTGAGATCTGCAAAAATGAAGGGATTATTGGTAAGTTTTAGTTACTTGAATCCATTTGAATCCAAGGTAAAGGGATAGAAATGCTTCCAAGAGAGAAGAGTATATTTTTTTCATTTGCTTTTTCTCGTACCAAGTTGTAGCACATTCAACATAATAAGATTGTAAGTTTAACTTGAAAAAAGGTCGTACTTTTCGTTTCCTTGGTGTTAGTTTATTTTGTTCCCCTAGAAACTTGGTACAAAAGCACAAATATCTTGGAACATTTCTTTCTCATTCCCAAAATATTTGTTCAATAAATCTAGAGCAGAACAGAAACGTGTTTTTGTCCTTCTAATATTTCTGCTTCTATTCCTTGTTTTGCAGGGACAATTTTTTTTTTACATTCTGATTGTAGAAACTTAATCTTAAAAAAATGGGGATCAGGAGCAAAAACAAAATGAAAGACAAACTTAAAGGAACCTTAATAGAAACACAACCAATGAAATAAAATGGTCCATTTTTATTTTTATTTTTTCAAAATATCGTTTTCTTTTTTTCGTCTTTACTTTGGGTTTGGGTTGGGTGAGGAAATGTTGTTTCCAAATGCAAATCACCCAAATAAGAAGATAAAGCAAATCCCCACTTGAAAATAAAATGACAAGAGAAAAACAAGTTTTGAATAAAATAAGAAGAGATACAGACATAATATCAAGAAAGAGGTAATCATTTTAATATGTAAAGAGTTGGAGTTTAAATTCATATTCATAGTTTCATAGCATCCAAAGATTATGGCTTTGATTTCAAGCATAAATAATTCCCTATCAATAATAATAATATCATTTCATATATATATATATATATATATATATATATATATATATATATATATATATATATATATATATATATATCAACATGCATGCATATTTATTGTCTTTGTTTACTGCATTTACATTACTGTCTTTAAATACCACATTTAAATACTGTCTTTACATTCCTGCATTTACATTAGTGTATACTCTCTCCAACGCACAAACACTCACTTTGCATTGCATATCATTGATGAAAAACCCAAGTCGTAACCCTCTTAGGGATAGATAGGCCGATAGTAGGGGCTGAAGTAGGCGAGGTTATAATGATGATCTAAGCTCTAAAAACCCTTAAGTTAGAAAGAGAAGTTAGTAGAAATAAGGCTGGGTGGGTTGCTCTTCTGGGATTCGGCTGCAAACCTCTTCTCGCTCGGACCACCAACCAAAGATGGATATTCCCCTGGGGAGGACGCCAGAGGTTTGAAGGTCTGGGAACTGAGTTATTTTAGGACACGCTAGAAGAAAAGCCAAAACCACATATAGTGAGCTTACGATAGAGTATAACGAAAACTCTGTTCTACTTAGGACACTTATCTTGGAGAGATATTTCATTTTTAATTTATGTACAGTTATTTACATCACTATTGTACTAGGTATATAGAATAACCCTCTAGGATAAGTAGGGGCATAATAATCAATATAAGAGTTCTTGTTCTATCCCACGCATTGCAAGCTTGCTCAACATTGAAAAGTGTTTTCAAAACATTTTCAATACGGATCAAGCTGCAGGAAAAAACAAGAATCCTTATTTTACTTAATCCAATAAACTATCAAACTTAAACATCAAATTAATAATACTCGTTTCATCCGTAATAATACACTTAAAACTTACTTTAATAAAGTCACAATTACATTTGCCTTTAAATAATTATAAAAAAAATCCACCTCAAATAAACAAATAATCATATCCTTTGCTAAACAAAGTTGTCTAAGGTTCGCCCACTAGTTCAACATGAAGTAATCTACTTCGATCATGCGAAATCACAATAAACTACCAAAATATAAGAAAATGTTGTCACACAGTTGAATTAGGACTGTGTGATACAAATAGTAAGCATATCTCGGGTCACCGTTCCCTAGGAAATACATGTCACATCCTAAGCATAGTGTCCTTTCTCATAAATCCTATACAGTAAAAATTATAACCATTAAGAAAGATATTTAGGTTTGGTTCAAAATGCCCTAAGCAGGTCAAAACCTTTTCAAATAGGAAGCCAATTAAAGTTCACTGGTCAAATTGTCAAATTCACCCTCAGTAGAAATCATAAACTCAAAGGTGACTTAGACTCTTCCTCAAGTTGTAAGAATGATGATCCATCTTTTAAGAAAGAAAAAAAAATAGTTCTACCTTTAGGTACTAGGGAAACAATAATCCATTTCTGAGGAAGAAATAAGTGTCAGTCATCAAGTCCTAGGAACAATTATCCTTATTTTGAAAAGAAAAAAGAGAGGATAACTTTGTCATTAGGTCCTAGGAAAAAATGATCCATGTTTGAGGAGAAGATATGACAATCCTATCATCAAGCCTTATGAGAAAATGGGACAATCCCGTAATTAAGTCCTAAGAAAAATGATAATTTTGTCATTAGGTCATAAGAACAGTAATCTATTTCTAAGGAATAAAATAGACGAGTTTGTCATCAAGTTGTAAGAGCAATTATCCCTACTTTGAAAATAAAAAAGCGGGGAATAATTTTGTTGAGTCATGATCTATGTCTTGGGGAAGAAAGTGATGATTATGCCTTAGAATTCTAGGAAGAATTATCTCTGTCTTGAGGATAAAAGGTAATCATGCCATAGTCCTAAGATGACTGTAACTTTTAAACTTAAGGATGAACCAACGTTATAAGTTACCTTGGTCTTATGAAAGCCAAGTCCAAACCAAGGTTTGTCCAAAACATTGCCTGCTAGAGCTACGTCTTCCTAGAATTGTATACATACAGCACAAACATTATCATCTATATAGGCATACTCACGTATAGTCCATAATATAACCACATATAAAGATAGGATAATTCTCATCCGTAAAAGTTCATAAGTAGAGGTCCAAATTGTTAATCACTTAATACATCTAGAAAAATCTACTTTAGGTAACTTTTGCTAAAATCCATCCGAGATCCGTTCGCAAAGAATTATAAGATGGACCAGGTCCCTCTCTATTTTAAGTATTCAGAATGACTCCAAACCTAACGATGCCAAAAAACATTTCCTCCCTAACACAAATGCTGAGCCAGATGAACCTAGCCTCGCTATTCCAAGAAGAGAGAAAATAGGACCAATTACCATCACTAGGAGATACCCTTAGCATGATAAAATGTTGGGATGAAATAAGAATCTAAAAGTTCCCTTACGAAAAATTGATCGCTATAGAAAACTACGTCTGCCTTAGTAGACAAGAGGACGACATTCTTGCCATCATCACAAGACAAGACCTGCCTAGTGATGAGAAGGTTATTTACCAACAAATAAAGTATTTTTGAGTTCAAATATTTGTGAGTTTTCAAACATTTTTGTTAGTTTAATGTATTTTTGTGTTGTTTTGTAGGAATATAAATGAATAGGAGAAGCGGTGTAAAATGAGTGTAGGTGTAGAAACTTCAAGCCCAATTTTGACCATGATTCAATTCGATTTTGGAAAAATTCAAAACATGGAAGTTATAGATATCTTTCTTAAATTTTCGTATCATTTTCGTTCACCTCAATCGAATTTTGAACTAGAAAGTCCATATTTCAGAAGCCTCGCGCTACAACGTGAAAAACTCGCGCTGCCGCACCAAAAAGCGTTGCTGCAGCGCAAACTTTTCCCTCTTTTTGAGCCCTATTTATACAATTTTATGCCTCAAACCCTAGGGGGATGAGATTGGGGAAATAAAACAACATTGGAGGCTAGATTTTGAAGACAAAAAACACCATTGGAGGCCTCAAATTCCAAGAGAGAGAGCTTAGAGTTGAAGATTGTTGAAGATTTGAAGGCTTGAAGCTCATCTCCACAAAGATTTTTTCTTCCCTTCTTCCACCCTAATATTTTTATTGATTTCTGTATTTGTGGATATTGTGTTGAACATGTTTGCATCTATGTATTTCTTAAAAAGATTAGTCATGGATTCTTGTATGTTGTGTTAAAATTCATATCTAGGGCTTGATGTAGTCTCGTTTGAACCATGTTTGGAATATTTTATTAATTGTTAGTTTTAATTCCATTTTATACCTCTCCTATGTTTAATGCGTTTAGTTCATGTGGCCGATGAATTAGATGATTTTAGGTTATGAATTTTATACTTGAGAGAGATTGAGTTTGTAACCGAAATTGAGAGTGCATAATTTAGGTTGTTATGAGACCGGGAGGAGATCAACACCTAGGTAATTGAGTAGGGAATTTTAGGATCTTGTGAGATCGGGAGATGATCAAGTTCAAAATTTATCAACTTGAATTTTTATTCAATTGTGTTTGCCTTATTAATGCTTCCAATTTATGCTTCCACGTGATATCTTGGTTGATTTAGGAACTTGGGATTTGACACTTGGGAGAGGTAATTCCGGGTTCGGACTTAGGTTAAACACAATGTAAGTTTTAATAGATGGGGAGATATTTAAGGCTTGGGTAATCTATAAGGTCGGGTATAACAAATGTTTTCACCTAAATACTAGATAGGGATATCAGTATCGAAGTGTTTATATATTCTCTCACTTGACACTCGGGAGAGGTAGTGAGGGAGCACGAGTGACTTTGATTATTGAATGAATGAAATTGATTAATAATTGTTTAATAGGATAGCATGAGAATTATGAGATGAAATCAAGCCCCCAGAACAATTGTGCAAAGGAAATCCATATTTTATTTTGTTTATTGATTTTATATTTGATTTTATTTGATTTTTAACCACATTTAAATTTGGTCGCCTAGATAAAGTTAAGCTACGATAATCGCGGTATTTAGTGATAATTTAAACCAATCTCTGGGATACGACACTCTACTCACCCTTTACTAATAAAACTTGACCTGTACACTTGCGGTGTGTAACAAAATAAAATCGCTACCACCTAACTGGGAGAAGAACCTTGAACCTAAAGAAGACTTAATCCATAAAGAAATTTCCAAGATATGGAAGCAGATGGACTACATGAAGCAATCTATTAAAGAAGATCAAACAGGTCATCTGGACCTTTATCCACCCAGAACACCAACCTTTTATCTCATCTTCATTGCCTCACCAAATCTTCAAGCCTACCCAAGCACCTAAAGAGAGGGGATGGCTTACCTCATTCCCTGTTCCACTCTCTCAAATCTACCGCTACTGTTTCAAGAATAAGTCGATAGCACCTATTCTCCCAACCTAGGAAACCCTCAGGATCTGAGGTTTAACCATCACACTTTCTACCAGTATCACTCCAGAATGATTGGTCACCACCCCAATCAGTGCCAGGACCTCAAGAAACGGGTCGAGAATCTAATTCAGATAGGGATCATAAGTATCTTAGGAGAAACTCTGACCATCAAAGAATAGGGGGATAAACGTCTATATCTTCGTTTCCCTTAGTTTTTTAATTACTTTATAATAAACTAGGTATTATTCTATAAGCCTATGCACTAGATTTACAAATCACTAAATAAAAGCTTATTTTATCTAAGGTCGACTTAGGTCCTCATACTCTAACTTTCATAAATTAAGTTGTTTGTCATAATCAACACATCGCGAATAATCAAAATAATGATAATATAATTTTAATATTAAATTAAACCATTATCCAAAGGAAAATTTTAAAAGAAGACGTCTTGTTTCAACCAAAAAAAAATCTAAGAATGTTAGAAAACCTAAGAGCCTTGATGAGGAATTGTTACATATGTTCCGACCTAGGAATGTCCGAAGAACCATAGAAGATTACAAAAGACCTCCTCAACTAGAATAAAAGAAAGAAATGTTCAGAAGATTTATAATGCGAATAATGATAGATAAAGTCTCAGAATCTGACCCCGCCTAAGAAACGTTCTTCAAAGGTCGGGCAGATTTATGAAAGAGGATAGTCTAACATAGACTAGGGTTTTACCCAAGAAATAGCTAATCCGGAAGAATGTTAAACCTAATTAAAATAAAAGTAGGAGGAACCTGGTAGAATTAAAGACAAGCAAGACTGGAAGAAGACAATAAGCCTTTATCAAGATAATACCTAATAATGGGAAAAATAACCGGGAAGGGGGCGAAATCAACGAAGACCTCGAGACTGACTCAAAATTCCATAATTCTCTAAATGTAAAAATCATGAAAGTAGGTGTTAAGAGAAACAATAAAATAAAGACCGGTCTTAGAAAGTTTCTAAACACGGAGTGGTCACAGGAAAGCGGTTGGGTGAATCACGCTCTCTGTATAATCTGAGTATTAAGTCGTAGGGGTGTCTCAACACCTAGTGACTTGGGCAAAGTGGACCGGGATCATTACCCAAAGCTCGCTACATGGATCATATGGAAAGTATGACTTTCGACTTGATGGAGTGAGTAAAATAAAAAGAAGACTCTCTTAACACTACCAGGATAAAACAACATTTGTTCGTCGTCATTAACTAACACTTGTTTCTCAATCACTTATTTTCTCCTTCCTTTGAGTCATCTTAAGAAAGCCCATTCTGTCTGCCCTCAGTCCTAGACAAAAGAAGTAAAGCAAAGTCATCGATAAAGCCTCGGGTAGCATACAGGGCCTAGGTAATCTCAATAACAATCTTAGATAATATAATTATCAGAACTTGATGGAATTGAACTAGAAAGCCTTGTTAACTAATAAATATGGATATTTGATCTAAATTACTATTGAACTTATCCTCATCATAATTTAGAATAATCTGATACAAAAATTGTGACAATCATTTACAGGATTGAACGAATGAATTATGATTACCTGAGTATAGTCTAAACAAAATAATCTTGCATAAAGTGAAAAGGGAAATATATATGGCGCATACAGGTTAATGCCTAAAGCATTAGAAATGAACTTTGGTAAGGGAAAAAAGTAGAAAAGAAGCCTTATTAAATAATTCATTTATTTGAAGCCTTTACCAAAACTCATGAAAAGTCATTTTAACCCTGAGTCAAATCAACAGTAACCTTTCTTCCGAACCAGATGTTCCTATTCTGGGAAATCCCAATTTCATCCAAGCAAGACATAAGATAACCCTTTACTATTCCTTTCCAAACCTTTTCATCTTGTAACCAAAACCCAGAGAATGTTCGAAAAGAAATCCCGATCAGAATTCCAGATGCAACGTAAGAAGGAGAAAAGGAGCAGGAAGCTTCTCAGAAGGACCGGTCAACCTTCTGTATTAGAAATGACATAAAAATAACCATGGGAGATGGCTAATAACAAAAGGTACTTAGTGCAAACATTCTAGGAAACATCTAGGAGAAAACTAGCATCTCTAGATAGATGATGTATTCCATACGAAAATATTCTAGAATTGGGTATTATAAAATCATACAATATATAACTCAGTATCAAAGCACTACATAGGCACTATGCATCATGTATTTCTCAGGTGTACATAACTTGCATACACATGAGAAAACTTAGTTATCGTACTTCAATCTAGAGCCTATGACATTATGTATATAATTTAGCATCAATAAGCTATCATTAACATGACACTTGCACCTATACATCTTATTTGGAAGCTCTAGTATGCTAGCAGGCAATCATCGAATACGTAATATGGTCAAGTAAGCTCACCATGTCACCATACCATCGACCATCCGTGATAGTGGTTTTCAACCAAATTAGAGTTAGACAAGAAATCTACCTCACATAAGGTGTGTCTTGATAATAAACCTTACTCATTCCTAAGAAGCGTCAATGTATAGTAGAGTGTCATTAGAAAAATCGGCCTCACCAGGATCTAGCACGATCTTCTTAAAATTGAGAAAATCCTAGAGTCGTACTAAGCCTTCAGTCGACCAAAATGAAACAGCATGATTTAAGGACTTAAAATACACTAACCAATCAAAGTTAATGATCGATTTTACATAGCAAAGGCTTAGACAAAAATTCTAGCAAAACGAATCGATTTAGTTTCATAATTCTGTAGCTAATCAATCTCTTCCCTAGCCCACAGGTTGGGGCATATTTTACACTATTAATAATCATGAATTGTACAATAGGAAGTGTCGGATTAGATTCCTTAATGAAACTTATCCAGTCGCTACCCTAGTCTATGATTGGGGCACATTTCATCCTATCTATGTTTTCTTGATGGAAACCGCGTTCATTTCATCTCACGACATGAAATGGAATGCCTGAATCATAATGAAGTTAATTGATTTCATTAAAGCAAAAGATGTAGGAACTACATGTCAGCCTGATTTCCAACAAAGCCGGAGATACGTAGAAAACCCTCAAAGGTTTGGTTGACAAACTTAAATCCAACCATGTGCGTTGAACTACGTGCCAACCTAATTCTCAATTATCTGAGATACGTAGGCAACCCATATACGGGTTCAGTGACCCTTTAAAATAAAAACCATTCGTGCGCATTGAACTAGGCGTTAACCAAATTCTTTGTGAAAAACAAGGACACATTTACAAGGTTCATTTGACAATTAGGAATACCCAGTAATGTTAAACTAGATCCTTCGTAGATCACCAAGGTATGTAAGAAACCAAGTGGGTTCGGTTGAAATAAAAAAAAGGAGAAGGGTATCATCTTTATAACATTCTCTCAGTTCTAGACCAGGGCGCATCTCTAGGAATAGTCCTTTGAATCTCTTGAGAAAATCCATATGCACTCTCCTTGTTTACCAAACAATAGAAGACGCTTAACCAGAAACTACGCGTCAACCTGACTCCCAGCAAAGCCCAAGATACGTAGGAAACCTTTTTTGGTTTCCATTAGCAAAATCCCATGCCAATTGGCATTGAATTATGACAAACAAATAAAATCCCCACAGAGTTGCTCAATAATAAATTCCCCCAATTAATCAGGATTAAACCATATTAAATATAATGATCACCCATTAATCAAAATTTAACCACGTCAACTTTAATCAACCAAGGAAGAATTAGGTGTCGACTTGAGTCTTGGTAAATACCAGGATACGTGAAACTTTTATAGGTTAGATCCTCACCTTAAACAAAATTCCTCATTCCCTAATAGACTACGCTTCAATCTATCCTTGGTATATCACCAAGGTACATAGAAGACCCAAATGGGTTTGGTCGAAGTTAGAGAGATGTCAGTCTTATAATATTCTCTCAGCCCTATATCAGGGCGCATCTCCAACAAAGGATACCTATGCTCGAACTAGGCATCGACCTGATTCTTGGTAGATTACCAAGGTACATAGGAAGCCCTTATGGGTATGCTTGATATTCTGAGATAGCACAGTAAGGGACAAACTACATTTCGACTAGATTCCTAACCTAGGAAATCAGTGTATGTAGATAAGCCAGGTGGGTTTCGGTCATCCAACGAGAATTAATCCAGAATAGCTATATCAATATACTTAAACAACCCAATGCGGTTTCCAGACTAAAACAAATTTTCAATTACGTGCTCAGTTTAGGATATAAGGGTAACCCATGTGGGCTCTGTTGCATCCTTTGAGTGCCTAGGAAATAGTTTTGCACTCCAGCTAGAGTTGGGGCATATTGTATCAGATCTTCTCTATAGATAGTTTCTTGATATAAGACTTGTACTAATCACCAACTAAAAAGTATAATCCCAGATAATGAACAAGCATCACAAAGCCCCAGTCTATGATTGGGGCATATTTTATTCAAGGTTAAACTTCCCCTGGAAAGTTTTCTAGTCCTTTTTAGGTAGTCTTTGGTGGGATGTGGCCAAGAAACTCCACCAGGTATTGCGTTTCCCCTAGGGTCTTCGCCTGTGTGAATTATCTCAGTCATTTTCAATCATGTATTGATATGACGATACAAGAATCAATTTCTCTAACCAAGAACCTGTTCCACCAAATATTAATGTACTTCACAAGTCCGAACTATATTTGACCTAATTCTCAGTTAAGTTTGAGATATGTAGGCACCTTGATGGGGTTCGGTCAAGCTAGCTCACAAAGATCAACGTCGACCACAGTCTCAGATAGACTAGACACCCTAGATTTGGTTTCTCTAACCCAAAACCATTCCACCCAATCTTGATTTACTTTACATGTTAGAACTACATGTGGCCTGATTCTCATTATTTGAGATATAAAGGAAAACCATTTGGGTAGTATCACAACCAAGAGTCAATTGACAGAGTGTCATCCTCCCCACAACCAAGAGCTGATTGACCAAGCATTCTCCCTATATACAAGAGCCGATTGCTAGAGTGTCATCCTCCCCACAACCAATAGCCGATTGAAAGAGTGTCATCCTTTCCATAACCAGGAGCCGATTAACCGAATGTCATCATCCCCACGTCCTATAAGATAGATTGCGTGTCATATTTTAGGAATATGGTAGCGTAGTATATTTTCGGGAGGGCTTGTACTAGACTATCGTCCACACCAAGACCTTTAGAACCAAGTATGATGCCGTTTTAAGGTATAGTAGTATAGTATATCATCGGGGGGCTTTTACTAGACCTTCGTCCTCACAAAGACCTTTAGAACTAGGTATAACACTGTTATAAGGTATAATATAGTAGTATAATTATCGGGATAGCTAGAACAGAGTGTCATCCTTACCAAAAAACCTTTCATGGTGTTCTTCGCTATCTTTAGAACACTGCGTTTGATAAGGAGGTTATTTACCAACAAATCAAGTACTTTTGAGTTCAAATATTTTATGAGTTTTCAAGTATTTTTGTTAGATTAATTTATTCTTGTGTTATTTTGTAGGAATCATAAATAATTGGGAGAAAATGTGAAAATATGGCAAAATAAGTGCAAGTACAACAACTTCAATCTCGATTTTGACCGTGATTTAATCTAATTCAGAAAAAAATACAAAACATAAAAGTTGTAGATCTATTTCGGATCTTTCCATAGCATCTTGAATCACGTCAATTGGAATTTGGACGAGAACGTTATGGCTAAAATACGAATTCAACATGTTCCCATCCTAGGAGGTGTGCTGCAGTGCGAATTTGTCAGGGTCCACGACTAAAGGGAGTGCCACAATATGCCTAAGGTGTGTTGTAGTGCGCCCCTTCTTGCTGATGGCCGAAAAACCCTAATTTTGAAGCTCTATTTATACAATCTTATGCCTCAAACCCTAGGGTGGTGATTTTGGGAGAGAAAACCCAATGGTTTGGAGATTTTTTGGACAAGAGAACACCATTGGAGACACAAAATCGCTAGAGATGGAGCTTGGAGTTGAAGTTTATTCAAGATTTAAAGATTTGAAGTTCATTTCCACAAAAAAGAGAGTTTTCCCTTCATTTTTCTCACCCTAATCTTTATTAGATTTTGTATTTGTCATATTATTGAACATGTTTGCATTTAACAATTTCTTTAAAAGATTAGCAATGAATTCTACTATGTTGAGCTAAAATTTCTATGTGGGGGGGGACTTGAATAGCTTTGTTTGAACTATGTTTTGAGACTTTGAGATTTTATTAATTGAATTTCATGTTTCAATCATTTGTGTTTCTTTATGCTTGATAGCTAATTTATACAAAAGTTAAATTGGATATCATAGATGTGTGGGATTAGGCACTTGACAGAGGTAATTTTGCACATTGAGACCGGAGAAACAAAACTCTGAGTATATTAGTGCGAAAGGCTAGTCTAGTTTGGGTAGCCATTTGATGGGTAAGACTGAATGATTGGATTATTAGTTAATTGAATAGACATATTAATTCAAGTAATTATACAAATTACCTTACTCGGCACTCGAGAGAGGGAGTGGGGTTATTTTAGAGACACATGATTAATGATTGAGCATGAATTTAATTAACAAACTTGAATTGGATTGGCATTGTTTAGCAAAATGATGTCAAACCCCCCTATAACAATTGTGCATAGGAAATCCATATTTTATTTTGTTGTTGTATTTATATTTGTGTTTATTTTATTTTAAGTCTCAACTAATTTGGATGCCTAAATAAAGTTAGGTTACGAGAATCGCGATAGTTAGCGACGATTTAAACAAATCCCTATGTATATGATACTCTACTCACCCTATATTATTAAAATTTGACCCGTACACTTGCGGTATAGCAATGAATTGCTACCAATTTTTTGGCACAATTGCTAGGATTGCCGTTTTAGATTGTTGTTAATATTGTAAGTAAATAACTTGATTTTAATTTAGTCATTTATTTTCAGTTCTAATTTTTATTTTTGAGTCTTGTTTGTTTTGTGAGGCACTTAAAGATGTTTAATAGACAAGTCCTCTTGCTATTTTTTCAACGAGAATCTAAGCCATTCTATTGTGCTTGAGAAAGATACATGGAGTTGCTTATTTTGTTCCCTGATCATGGTTTCCTGAAGGAGTGTCAACTACTAAACTTTCTCGACGGGTTACAAGCAGCAACAAGAACTTGGGTGGAAGAAGAAAGTGGTACTACCTCTTTTTACCAACTAACCACGGACGAAACCTATTGTTTGTTGGAAGATATGGACAATTCTGACTATTTGAGTTGGAATTATTCGACCTGGGCATTCATATGTGAAAGCCACCATGAGGAACCAAATACAAGTGGGAGGAACTTGCGCTTGTTCAATGACAATTATTCTAATGAGGAGGAGAGCCAAGAATTGATTGTCGATAAAGAATCACAAGACGATACTCATGAGTCTCCACCTTTTGAGATCCATGTTGTGATGCCACCATCGATCAAATATGACTACATCTCTAAGGATCTGATGCGGCTCACTTGTCTTTCGACCCTTAGCACCGTTCATTCAAGCTCACCAACCACATAAGTTGATGTCGAGTCACGTTGAGCACGTGCCAATCATTTCTACATCTCGCCAAGCTTGAGGGTATTCAAAGTCAAAACCCATTTATGGTGTTGTACGACATATACTATGGGTAGAAGCTGCTCTTCGATAGTACTTCTCCCTTGTTAAGCCGATGACGTTAAACCAAGTGCTTCTTAGGAGGTAACTCAAGTTTTCAAATAATTGAGCTCAAGGATGCAAGCAATGGAAGAAAGCCCCACATCAGTCACCATGCTCAGAGCATCATTGCCAATCACACTAGGAGGCGAGATTATCGCGCCTCCCTGATACATGTTCTTAATCCCTTATACTTCATTTTAATACATGTTTGACTTTGATTTTAGGGGTGAGACACATATTGGATTATGTTTGTTGGGTTTAGGAAAGGCTTGTGTGACTTTTCATCTTATAACTTGTGTTCTTTTGGTCATGTTTTTAGTTTCTTTTCTTTAGATTTGTTTGAATAAATAGTGAGTTTTATTGAGAATCAATGACTTGATATTGATGATGAGTATAAACACTTGATGTTCTCTTACGTCTTTTGAAATGTATGTCATTAAGATTTCTGTGTGCTTGACTCATGTTGATTGAAGTTCACTCTTGATTCTTTACCTTTTGAGCACCAAAAATCATGATCACTGGGTCTTTTGAGTATTTGGAGAATATTTATGTGCTTTAGGTAGGTTTTGACATCTCATGAACATTAGAACCCATTTGAGGGAAACTTGAGGCGAAATTCTAAGTTATGCGTTGTTGGAGAGATGATTTGAGCATTTCTTTGGATCGTTTGGGTCTTTAAAGCTATCCCTTGAAAATTGTTCATCATTAGCTACCCCCTTGAGCCTTATTGCCTAATTCTTTCACCGCCCTCATATTTACATCCAACCCACTAAATGAATTCCTACTTCCTAAACCCATCACTAATTAGTATTTTTGCATAGATCATTGATTATAACGACTAGCATGGTGGTAGCGATTATTTTGCTACACCGCAAGTGTATGGATCAAGTTTTAATAGTATAAAGTGAGTAGAGTGTCGTATCTATAGAGATTAGTTTAAATCGTTGCTAAGTACCGCGATTATCGTATCCTAACTTTTTTTAGGCCTCCAAATGCAAGGTTTATGAAAATAAAACTAAAACAAATATAAAATTAAAAGCAAAATAAAATATGGACTTCGTATGCACAATTGTTCTAGGGGGGTTTGACATCACTTTGCTAAACTATGCTAATCCAATTCACGTTTGTTAATTAAATTCATGCTGAATCATTAACCATGGGTCTCTATAGTAACCTCGCTCCCTCTGTTGAGTGCCGAGTAAGATAGTTTGGTTAATCACTTGAACTAATATATCTATTCAATTCAACTAATTATCTAATCATTAAGTTTTGTCCATCTAATGGCTAACCAAACTATACATCCTTTTGCGCTCATATACTCAGTGTTGTGTTCCACCAGTCTCAACGTGCAAAATAACCTTTGTTGAGGCCTAATCCCACACATCTATGATATCGAATTTATCTTTTGCATAAATAAGAGAATAAGCATAAAGAAAACACAAATGATTGAAACATGGAATTCAATTAACAAAATCTTAAAGTCTCAAGGCATAGTTCGTGCAAGGTATTTAAATCCCCCTAGATAGAAATTTTAACTTAACATAGTGGAATATATGACTAATATTTTTAAATAATTCATAAATACAAACATGTTCAACCCAATATTACAAATAAAAAATTCAATAAAAAGATTAAGGTGAGAGAAAAGAAGAGAAAACTCTTTGTGGAGATGAGTTTTAAGGCTTCAAATCTTCAATAATCTTCAACTCTAAGCTCTCTCTCTAGGGATTTTTGTGCCTTCAATGGTGTTTTTATTCCCAAAATCTAGCCACCAATAGGGGTGGTCATGGGCCCGAGGGCCTGCCTAGCCCAAATAGCCTGACCCAATTTTTTTAGGGCTTGGGCTTAGGTTTTGAGCCCATGGGCAGGGCCTGGGCCTAGGTGTTAGGGCCCGATTAATTTTAGGTTCAGGCTTGGGCAAGGCTAAAAATTTTTAGGGCCAGCCCGACCCGAAGAATAATTAATATATATATATACACATACACACACACATTATACACACAAGACAACCCTAATTTTAATATTTCTTGTGGGTATAGTATTGTAATTTTTATATTTATTTTTTTTAATTAAAAAAGAAAATTATAGGGTCGAGGGCCCTTGGTTTTTTATAGGGCTGAGGGCCCTAGGGTCGGGCTTTGGGCTTAGTTTTTTTTTATAGGGTCAGGCTTGGGCATGAAATTAAGGCCCGACCATAAGGCTGGGCCGGGCTCGACTAGTAATTGTTTGTAATACCCTAGTCTAAGCTCGGCTCATGACCACCCCTAGCTACCAATATATATATATATATATTTTTTTTTGAATTTCACCACCGCTTGGGTTTGAGGCATAAGGTGGTATAACTAGGGCTCAAAGTAGGTTTTTTTTTGCATTTTCACGCTACAGAAAGGCACTGAAGTGGGTTTTAGGTACGCTGGAGCACGCCTTTTACTATGGAACACTGACGAAAATGCACTGGAGTGCGCTTCTAGAGTGCTGGAGTGCGCTTTTGGCAGTGGTTCGGGCGGTTCTAACACTTGTTCGTAGTTTATCCATAACTTTCTCGTTTGAACTCCGATTGAGGTGATTCAAAATGATATGGAAAGATAAGAAATAGTTATACAACTTTCATGATTTCATGTTTTCTAGAATTGGATTGCATCATGGCTACAATCGGTCTTGATGTTACTACACCTACACTACTAACGAACCATTACAACCCAATTCACCTCATTTTACCACTTTTTTACCTTTTCACCCAATTATTTATGATTCCTACAAAATAACCCAAAAATATATTAAACTAACAACAATGCTTGAAAATTCACAAATATTTGAACTAAAAAGTACTTGATTTGTTGGTAAATAACCTCCACATCAAATATCCCTAAACTCAAACATTTGTTTGTCCTCAAGCCAAAGAAAAAAAAAATAGACGACAACACAAATCAAGTACTAAGCAATGAACGAGAAAATGTGAGTTTCATATTAATTCAACAACTCTACAGAACACTCCAAGAACAATGAAAACATTGAAACTTTCTAGAATTTCAACATCAAGCATCAATATCAACCCACTCAAGACTCTTAATGTGTAAGTGTGTGCATAATCACTATCACCCAACCAAATGAGACTTGAATAAATTTATGTGCTAAGGAAACAATGAATGATCTCTAGATAGTAAATTTAAGAACAACTATATGCCCATTTTTTATGTCACTCTCCACTAATTATGCATAGGTTCATATGTCATTAGAGATCAAAAGGACTTTGAGGGTTGTAATGTATGACTAGGATAAAAGGTAGATGAGAATGTTATTAACCATAGGTCTCTATAGTAACCTCGTTCCCTCCATCGAGTGCCGAGTAAGGTGGTTTGTATAATCAATTGAGCTAATATGTCTATTCAATTCAACTAATTATCCAATCGTTAAGTTCTACCCATCTATTGGCTACCCAAACTATACAGCTTTTTGCACTCGTATACTCAGGGTTGTGTTTATCCGGTCTCAATATGCAAAATTACCTCTGTCGAGGCCTAAAATCGTCTCTAAGTACTACAATTATCGTAGCTTAACTTTATTTAGGCGTCCAAATTCAAGGTTTATGAAAATAAAACTAAAACAAATATAAAATTAAAAGCAAAATAAGATATAAACTTCCTATGCACCATTGGTTTTTTTTTTTCTCAATTTTTCCACCCCTATGGGTTTGAGGCATAAGGTGGTATAAATAAGACTCAAAGCAGGGTTTTACGCATTTTCACACTATAGAGGGGCGCTAGAACAAGCTTGAGGCGAGCTGGAGTTCACTTTTGGCAGTGGTTCAGGAGGTTTTGACACCTATTCATATTTTGGCCATAACTTTCTCGTCTGAACTCCGATTGAGGTGATTTAAAATGATATAGAAAGATACGAAAGATATATACAACGTTCATGTTTTAAGTTTGTCTAGAATCGAATTGAAACATGGCTAAAATGGATCTTAAAGTTACTGCACTTGCACTACTGACGAACCATTACAACCCAATTCACTTCATTTTACCAATTTTTCACATTTTCACCCAATTATTTATGATTCTTACAAAATAACACAAAAATACATTAAATTAACAAAAATGCTTGAAAACTCGCAAATATTTTAACTAGAAAGTACTTGATTTGTTGGTAAATAATCTCCTTATCACATGGGTGGTGTTTAGAAAATCATTGATGGATTGGGCTTTATTTAAAAAAAAAATTAATTGGGTGATGAGTTGAGTTACTTCCTTGTAATTTCCTGCAACATTGAGGACAATGTCAATTTTGAGTTTGAGGATGTGGTTTGTATTTCTTACCCAATTTGAAAAAAAAAATGTGTGTGTTTTAGTTTGTTTTGTGAATAATATCTGGTGTGATCGATTGAAAGAAGACATATAATGAAAATAGAAGTTGGTGAAAACAAATTCTTGGAAATCTTGCAAGATCCTTTAGTTGTGATACATGCTTTAGAGTGATTTGAGCCTAAATATGACATTCTCATCTACTTTTTACCCTAACCATACATTACAACCCCCAAAGTCCTTTTGATCTCCAGTGACATATGAACCTATACATAATTGGTGGAGAGTAACACGAAAAATGGGCTTATGTTTGTTCTTAACTTCACAATATAGAGATCATTCATTGTCTCTTTAGCACATAAATTTATTCATGGCTTGTTTAGTTGGGTTAGAGTGATTGTGAACACACTTACACATCGAGAGTCTTGAGTGGGTTGAAATTGATGTTTGAAGTTGAAATTCTAGATAATCTCAATATTTACATTACTCTTGAGCTTATAGCATTTAGTGGCTTCAGAGATAATTGCACAAGTTGTTGAATCAATATGAAACTCACACTTTCTCGTTCATTGCTTAATACTTGATTTGTGTTTTCTTCTATTTTCTTTTGTTTTGCTAGAGGATAAGCAAATGCTTAGTTTGAGGGTATTTGATGAGGAGGTTATTAACTAACAAATCAAGTATTTTTGAGTTCAAATATATATGAGTTTTCAAGCATTTTTATTAGTTTAATGCATTATTCTGTTGTTTTGTAAGAATCATAAATAATTGGGATAAAAGGTGAAAATATGGCAAAATAAGTGTAGGTGACACATCAAGACTAGGTTCAATGCATTTGGAAAGCATTAATGGCAACTAAACTGAAATAGTGAAACTAACTAGTACTTAGCCTCTAAACCGAATCGAATGTGTCACATCAAGCCATTAATGCACCCATATTCAAGCAATATGATTGGAGGAAAGGTAATGATTGCCACTCATTACTAAATCTTTGAAAAGACTTGGTAATTATTACCAAATCTTTGAAGATATTTCATTCCACCAAAAATTCATTCAACACAAAACTAGATCAAATCAAGAGACCAAGTTCCCTAGGCCAAATACTGCCAAAGGAGCAGGCTGAATAAGCCTACCCATTAATTAATGCACATGCATCCCAGGCCTATAAATAAGGGACTTGTTTTTTTAAATTTCAAGTCTTGAATGCGTAGCTTCTCTCTCTAAAACTCGAGCCAAGTCCCGGGTGCTAGATTTTTCAAGCAAAATCTCTCGAATAAAACGTCATTATTCAGCTAAAATCCAATCCTAGAGGTTGATCTTGATGTTCTTGGAGTAAGAACTCGAGAGAAAGACGACCACTGATCAACGTTAAGCCAAGATGATCAAGGAGAAAAGGGAAAATGAGATAACTACTTAAGTAAGACCACTTCCCCTAAGTAGGGTGTTCTTCAGATTCTTGGAGCAAGAACTCAAGAGATCGACGGTCATCGATCAAGGATCAACCAAGAAAATCAAGGAGAAAAATGAGGTAATCACTTAGGGAAGATTGCATCCCTTAAATAGGTATGTTTTCTTCAAAGCCCCATTTGTTCTTGGTTTAATCTTGTGTCTGTTGTTTGTACATAGAATAATCATGTAGTGTATACACTTTAATTTCATGTACATAACACATAAATCCCATAACAAACAATTAATTATTGCTATAATAACAAAATTATGTCCAAATCATACAAAACTATTTCAAGAATAACAAGAACGTCCAAGAACATGTTAAGAACATATGAGGGCCCAAATCATTCAGAGAACATGTTAAGAACATGTGAGCTTTCAAACAAAACTACAATCACACCATGAGTTGTGCATACTCTCAACAATTCTCTGAAGAACTTTACTCTATACTAACTGTTAATAATAAATAAATAATGTTGTGATTCAGGTTGTTCACAACTTAAAAAACAATTAATAATAGCTAACTAACATTGTGATTCAGGTTGTTCACAACTAAAACCAACTAATAAGCAAACCAGTCTATAACTAAAACTAGACCAGTTTTCAATTAAACCAACTAAGCCTGCTAGTTTTCAACTTAATAAGAATGAACTACGTTTGACCTGATCTTTGGTAACTACCTAAACTATGTAGGCAGCCCATGATACGGGTTCGGTCACCTTAAATAATAAAAAAAATAGTTTTTACCTTAAGCATAATTGGTGGCCACAATTAATGCGCTGCCACTTTCACTGCAAGCGTACGAATTAAGTTTTAGTATAATGAACCTTTCGGTCGGAAATCGTATCCATAGGGATTAGTTGAGATTACTATCGAGTACCGCGATTGTCATAACCCAACTTTATCTAGGCGACAAAAATAGAATATAATTTAATATTAATACTAAAATACTAATTGAACTATACTAATTACTAATACGAGATAGTTATGAGATGGATTATCTAGGGATTAACTGTATTTACTTGAACGCGTTTGATATTGTTTAGTTTACAATAATGGTGTTCGACCTATTTGATAATCTCGGTATCTAAAACTCCTTTGCCACCTCTCCCGAGTGTAAGACGGGGGATATAACGTCACTTCGTGTTAACGAAGAAGTCCCCCTCAATGTCTTAACAACCCTAGGTTGCATGAGTCTTGCTCCAACCTCATTGATTGCACACAAAACCTCAGTTCGTAAACTCCCTCGCTACATCTCCCGAGTGTAAGATGAGGGATATAACGTGACTTCGTGTCAACGAAGAAGTTCCCTTCAACGTCTTAACGACTCTAGGTCACGTGAGTCTCGCCCCAACGTCAATGGCTTCATGCGTTATGTTTACCTTATCGACAATCTCAGTTCTAAAACTTCCTCACCACCTCTCCCGAGTGTAAGACGAGGGAATACATGACTTCGAGTCAATGAAGAAGTCCCCCTCAACGTCTTAACGACCCTAGGTCGCGTGAGTCTTTCCCCAACGTCATAAATTGTCCACAATCCTAACCCCGACCGGGTTATTGGATTGTGGCGTTTGTTTATTCTATTTCGAATTCGGGATTTGTCAAACCCCGTATTCTTGATATGTAAATCTAAGCACAATAAACAAACAATATGATAAACACACTCAAACATTGAAGAACAATCATCAAAGAAACGCAATTAAACCAGAACTACGTTTTTATAAACGATATTAATCTCATACATAATCCACGTTTAACCTATGGCCATAGCCGTTTATACAATTGAAACTAGGATAAACATGCTCAAACATACATAGAAGATAAGAAATAAAAGGAAAAATGGGTGAACTTAGCCGATATTCGAAGATTAACCGCTAAAACCGTCCACCGAACGATTTTCTTTCTCCGCGTGTTGATCTTCTCCTTCGGATATGTTTGAGCACTCCTCATACTCTCTCTATATCCTAACCTAAGCTAATGGCCGGAGGGGAGCAAAAGAGGAAGGGGGAAAGGGGTATAAATAGATAAAATATCTAAATAAATATCTAACACTGCATAGAGGCTGACCGCCGCGGCGGTGAAGTATGTCGGTTAAGGTTTGCCTAGGCGGTGGAGTCAGCGGTGGCTGTGGGAAACAATCTGCTGGATTCTCCACCTAGGCAGTAGTCCTCTAGCAACAATTGTGTTTTCTCAGCATCTTCACTGCTGCGGCGGTGGGCTTGTTTGCAGAATCTTTCCGCCTTGCTAATTTTTTCACCATTCTCCGAGCGTTCTCAATACGATTTGATCGTTTATGCTCCGATTTCATACCTATTCACCCCAGGCACGTGTTTTAATACAAAAAAATAAAAACATATTAAAACATATAAAAATAACTATAAAACTACTCTAAAATTAACAAAACCAGTTTAAAGTACTTAGGTAGATCACACCTATCAATAATGAAGTACGTTTGACCTGATCTTTGGTAACCACCTAAAGTATGTAGGTAACCTACATAAGGGTTTGATCACACCTTTAATAACATAAACCATATCATTTTACCTAATAGAAACGAACTACGTAAAGACTTAATTCTCCTTAATCCGAGATACGTAGACAACCCACAAGCGGGTTTGATCGCATATCCAAATAAATTAGTCTTAGTCTGCATTTCATATAATTTGCATATTTACATTTCTGTCTATATAAACTATTATTGGATGTCGTTGACTAGTATTAGTTGTTGTATTTACTTGCCTATCATTGTATCATGTAAAAAATACATAAAAAGAGAAAAAGTTTTAAAAAGGAGAATTATTATTGTTTAAGTAATCAAAGAAAACTACTTGGATATGTTTAAATATCTATTTAAACCAGGGTACCGTTTACGGATGGGTGTCTTGGGGTGCGTAAAACCTTCCCCAAGCATAACCAACTTCTGAACTTGAAGAATATCTCTAGTACACAGACATTTGGAAGTCAAAACACAGGCCATTTCAAAGGAAAAATGAATTTTTAAAATCCTCGTGACCTAGCACACCATTTAACCCTATGTTAGGTGTGACTCCATTTTCAACATAAAATCCCGGCCCATGAAGTTTTTCACAACAGACGCCTAGAAAAGCCCTTGAAAAATTATTTTCAAAATAAACAGATTTGGACAACTTAGAGAGAAAATAATGAAATTTGTTTTCATCATCTTCCCGATTCTCTACTTCTTCTTCTATCAAAATCTGGGGTGCGTCAACAATCCTCCGTTTCTTCGGCTTGCCATGTCAATTCTTCTTTCTCCCACGACAACGCCTACTCTAGTTGCCTTGGTGTGGCTCCGTTCACCCGCCCGTTGCGTTTCTACTTGAAACCTCCCCGTCCCGAGCATGTATCTTGGACGCTCTTGTCTTTCGAGACTTCTACCTTGATCGAGGTTTGTGTTGCATTCCATTGTCTTCCGTCACTGCTTTCGACAATAATGCCCTTTTGGTGCCCCCACTACCCCAATGATTTCTCAAATAGAATGGCATCCCCCTTTGATGCCAACTTTTGCGACTCATGTTGTTTAAGTCGCATAGAGCCTAGGAGCTGCATCGTCCCCACGTGCGCTTCTCCCCGTGGTCTTTGTTGATCCTGTTGTTGTGCCTCGAACTTCACCGTCAAGACATCAAGGATCTTTCTTTTTGGACAATCTCGTACCCAATGTTGACCATCACAGATAAGACAACCTACCCATGGCTTAGAACGACTTATCCTTGCATTTCGTTTGGTTCCTTGCTCCTTCTTCGGAGGCTTTGGTCGACTATCCTTGTGGCCATGATGCTAGCTTCCCCTTAAGTTGGCCAAAGTACCATCATCCTCGTTGGTACTACTTGATCCCTCGGTACCATCATCGTTGCTTTCACTATCACTTGGGCTTGGTGAGCAGGGTTGCATGTTGAAATTCTCTAACGACTCAGCCTCGGCGATTATAAATGTCAAGTCATGCACTCCTCAGCGCCTTAGTTCTGATTTTGCCCACGACTATAGATCATCGAGAAAGTAGAATAAGGAATCATTGTTCAAGATGTCCGGGATCTCTAGGATCAATGTCGTGAACTCCATCACGTAATCCGAAATCCTGCCCGTCTGCTTGAGTCGACGAAGTTTCATTTGTGCTTCATCTTCCGTATTCGTCAGACAAAACTGCCGCTTAATCTCCTTCTTGAATTGATCAAATGACTCTATTCGGTATGTATTTTTCTCAATGTCCCCATGTCATCTTCGCCATGACAAAGTAGCGGTATTGGTGAGGTATTGTGTAGCCGTACGTACTTGAGTGAATTCTTTGTTTACACCTGTGGCCTCAAAATATCGCTCAAGACTCCATTGGAAGTTCTCGAGATCGCAAGCATCCCGTGCTCCAGTATAACTCGATGGCTTGGGTATGTCAACCCTTAGAATGTCTTGGGACGTGCTAGTCCTTGCCACAATTGCACGCTTGCACAAGGCCACGTCCAAGCGAATTTCCTCCACGTCGACTCGAACTTTGTTGAACTCCATTTAAACATGGCCTCAAAGCTTAGCTATCTCGCTCGTGAGCTCCTCACCAACAGCTTGAAGCTCTACCACCAAGGAATCACCTAGCTCGTTCAAGGCACCCTGCCATCGTTGATAGCAACAACTTCTGACTCCAACCCGTCCAATCGCTCGTGGACGTCCTCAAGCTGAGAGTGAGTGTCACTTACCGCGATCTCTACCTCCATTAGCTTGGCCTCTATGCTGGACACTTGGTCGCTCGATTTGCTTTAACGTCTTCTCTCGCTTGGCTCTTGAGGTACTCTATCTTGGGCACTCTCCTCAATCCAACATGAAATTATTTTTGTCATTCATTCCTATAACCTTCAACCTTTAAGGTTACGAGTTGTGCAAACGAACCCTTTAACTATCCTTGATAGTCGTTGGGCTCTGATACCAACTGTCATGAACTAAAAGCTTTCACCAATAATCAGTGCGGCCTTAGCGTTATTTCACCTTGTCGGAAGCTCTAAATAAGCACAAGCAACTATATTGCTAGCGGAAGACTTTAAATAGAGAGGAAAGGAATTGGGGAGAGACAAGAAATTGGGAGAAAAAATCTCTTTATATCTTTAGAGAGGAAATACAAAGATGTTAAGCTCTAAGAGTTGAGGGATGGTTTTGAGCAAATGAACTTCTCTTCTTATATAGGCCTTGACCTTGAGAATGGTCAATATAATTTTGATCCGATAATCAAGATTCAAGACCTAAAACCTTCCTACAAATACCTACAAATTATCCTCCTCAAGAATTTTCTAGAATCCTTTATATACATCTAGGAATATACAAGACAATTTACTCTAAACTACCGTAGAGTTCTCTGGAACCTTCCGGAAACTAGAAAACCTGCTTGTGTTGGGCCTCCCCTTGTACTAGGACTTGATCAAAATTGGACTTGTCAAGACTCAAGGACTTGGACCGTGACGACAGGCTCTCCATCACTATTTGTACGCAAAACTAACAGAAACTATATAAGAAAATCTCAACATAAAAGCTACCTAACCCACCCAACTAATATAATTGAACACCATAAATTAACAATAAAAAACATAACCACCAACATAGTGTAACTCATGTGGTAAGACTCACTTGAGTTAAAACAGTTGAAAGACCTCTATAAGGTCAGAGATTTGAGCCTGCAAAAAAATACTTATTGGAAGGGATAACTACGCATCCTAAACTAAATCAAACTCACACCCTGTGTAGGTGTGGGAACATTCATGGATATACAAAAAAAAAATAAAAAAATCCAATGCTCATCTCAAAGACCCATGAGTAGATGAATTAATATATACAACAAACATTGACCCATATTATGGTGTGTGCATGTATATATATATATCCTCTATTGTTGATAATCAAACTCTGCTATATAATTTACAAATTTCCCTCAAGGCGCCATTTATTGCTTCTTCACAGTCCACTCGAATTCTCCCCTTCAACTTTAAGCTGTTGTATTCTCTGGCGTAGCCTTCGCCGATGATCATGAATCTTGAACAGTCCGTGTCCCAAGATCACGGCAGAGTATATTCCGTGCGTGATTATTGGAGCGAGAATATTACTTGTCTGTTAAAATTTTCATTAGGATAATTAATATTTATTCAAATTTGTTTTTAAAATTTTTGTTTAGATCTGCAAAAATGAAGGAATTATTGGTAAGTTTCAGTTACCTGAATCCATTCGAATCCAAGGTAAAGGGCTAGAACTGCTTCCAAGAGAGGAGAGTATATCTTTTTCATTTGCCTTTTCTCATACCAAGCTGTAGCACATTCAACATAATAAGATTATAAGTTTAACTTGAAAAATGTGTCATACTTTTCGTTTCCTTGGTGTTAGTTTATTCTGTTCCCCCAGAAACTTGGAACAGAAGCACAAATATTTTGGAAAATTTCTTTCTTATTCCCAAAAAGATTTGTTCAATAAATCTAGAGCAAAGCAGAAACATGTTTTTTTCCTTCTAATATTTCTGTTTCTATTCCCTGTTTTGCAGGGATAGAAACCAAAATCTGGGAACACAAACACTAAACCAATGGGGCCTAGTGTTTCTGTTTCTCTGTTTTTGCTTCTGTTACAAAAATACATGAAACAGACTAAACAAAAGCAAAGAAAATTTGTTTACATTTTGATCACATAAACTTAATCTAAAAAAAGGGAACAGGAGCAAAAACAAAATGAAAGACAAACTTACGGAACCTTAACAGAAACAAAATCAATGAAATAAAAAGGTCTAGATTTTCTTTTTTATATTTTTCAGAATATCGCTTTCTTTTTTCCGTCTTTACTTTGGGTTTGGGTTGGGTGAGCAAAATGGTGTTTCCAAATGCAAATCACCCAAATAAGAAGACGGAGCAAATCCCCGCTAGAAAATAAAATGACTAAATGACAAGAGGAAAAAAAGTCTCAAATAAAATAAGAAGAGATACAAACATAATATCAAGAAAGGGCTATCGTTTTAACCTGCAAAGAGTTTTTTCAGATCTTCACGACAAGAATGGGATTTCAGAACTGGTGCAACTACATAGGTAGGATCTGCCAGAAGCAATAGCAATTTCTTCTTTAAATATGCTAATAAATATATATATATATATATATATATTCAAAAAACCTAAAAGAAGAGAGAAAAAAAAAAAGCCAACCTTTTGGTGAGGCAGCCACATAGTAAAGGGAACCAGTAAGGGCAGCTGTGATCACAGCTGCAAATGCTTGAGCAAATGGAACAAATGGAGGCAGTATGCCCGTCTACAATTTAAACAAGGAATCCATCATTTACGCTGGGTGTAGGATAAAAACAAACACATTTAGGAGTTTATAGAAGAGAATATTTATAGAGGTCATACCAATGATGCCATCCCCCGAGCATCTATCACCAAATCACCGCTCCTTAGAAACATGTCCGCTAATGCACCCTAGAGTGTTGTAGAATAGAAGAAAAACGCAAACGATCATTTCCAGAAGGAAAATGAATGTACTAATAAAGTAAATCTTTGTCATGCTTACCTAAAATATGAGGGACAGGGAGAGAAAGGGTGGAAAACGGAGATTGTCGTGAATTAGTTCCTATGTAAATGCGAGTTCATTATCGAAAGCCTACAAGATTATAATGGACAAAGAAAATAAACTTTTCATCAAGTGTGCTTCAGTTTGTGGTAAAGAACAATCTATCACAAGTGTCAGATGGACTTCGGAATTTGTTTTATGGCATGTTCTATATCCTGAACCCTATTTTGCTCCTTTTTTGAAATATTAGTCTAGTTTAGATAATTACCCAATTAGGGAAACCTTTAAATTTTCTCTTTTTTCTCCACCCCTTTTTCTTTATCTTCGACCCTAACCTCCGCACCCGCACCAAATTTTTTGCCTCTCCAGCCCACGGAGGAAGGTCGCTGGTTGTGGATGAATTTCCACTTATCCAAAAATCTCTATCGGTCGGTTTGGGTAAGGTATTTGAATTTGAAATTTGATTGAAAAAGAGATTTGTAAAGATTTTTTCACAAGAATTCAATAACAGAATTTTACAATCCCTTTTCCAAATTAAATACCTTAGTCAAATAACTCACCAAAAGGATCCTCAAGTTCTTAAAGAGAATTTATGAAAAGGAAGTGATTATTTAGGGGAAAAAACAGCAATGAACAAGGGAAAGAAAATTTTGGGGAATGTATAAAGTCCTAATAGAACATATAGTAGTATTAATTAGTAACATATCCGTAATACCTAAGCGGGTTAGTCCGGTTGGTGAGGGGAGGTATCATTTTCCTTGTTAACCAGGATTTGATCATCTGGCAGAGCACTTTAGAAATAAAATTCTGAATGCACCACTCCAATATGGGGTAGTGCACCATTAAGATCGCCGAAAAAGAGATTAGTCCAGGTACGTGTAAAGTTAGTTGGCCTGGACACACTTTACCGTCTAATACACATGCGCACACATAAAAAAATCTAACAAAGTCGTAATTGCAATTGACCCTGAAAAGAATCCAACATAAATGGTCCAAAACCCCATTTCTGTCATCTCAAAACACCAGACGTCAGCTTAATAGCTAAGAAACTGACCTGAACAGCAGCGCGGTAGAAGAGCTCCTCACCGACAGAGCTCGCGGCAACAATGAGTATAAACTGCAAATTTAACCAAAACAAATCAATCTTCTCCTTTCAATTTCGACATTATTCAAGAAAAGGTATCAATTAACTATGAAAAAATCGGATATTACCTGCCATGGTGACATTCCATAAAAGAAGCTTCGTAACTCCTCATCCTCCACATCCCTGATAGCTCGAGCATGAGGAGAAAACTTGACCACCTCATCCTGTAAGCACATAAATTTATACAATAAATAAATAAATATATGCACCGTTTGGTAAATTTTTTTTTTCTTAAAGTACTTTTATTGTCAAAAAAAAAAATTATTTTAACAAAAAAGTAAGGATGATATTATCCATATAAATGATCTCTAAAAATTGCCGATGGTTGAGAAAATTGAAGTAGAGAGGCTTTAGTTCATCAATATTTTAAAATTAACAAACGTAAAAACAATTTTTTTTTTTTTTTTGCTTTTCAAAAAGGTATTCTTACTCTCTTGATTTTTAAAAGTACTTTATTTAAATGCCAAAAAAAAAAAAAAGCGCTATTTTCATTTTAAGCATTTTAGCTTGAAAAAAAATTAATTAAAAATAATGCCCGTGTGAAAATCAAGAAATGAAAATTGCATGAGTTGAAATAATATGTATTATAAGGAAATTCAGTGCACAAGAACCACACATGGTATGTGTGCGTGTGTTATCCGTCCAACTTCTTTTGATTTTGGTTTGGCAGAAGAAACAACGAACATACATCTAATATAAAGAGGAGGGCCATTATTGGAGGAGCTGCATATCCCAGTCCTTCTACAATTGCATCTAATGATGGATAGAATCCACCGGTGAAATCAGTTCCCGTCATGGAGCATATGAACTTTCCGGCTAAAGTCATTGCACCGTATATCCCTATATTTCACATTAGAAAGAGCATCAGCATCTATAAATGATAACTCCTTTTCCACCATTAAAGCGTATACTTTTGATCGGAATAATTCTCTTTTATTTTTATTTTATTTTTCAGTTAAGAAAGAAAAAAGTAGTACTTAAAAGCTTGGCGCAGTAATTGAAACAATTTTTCATTCATTATCAGAAAAGTAAGGCCAATTGATAGATTTCGAACCAAAAAAACGTCCTCAGAGAAATTAAACCAGTTTATTCGTTTCCCCTGCATTTTCTCAGCAACAAAACAAGATGAAACAGTGTTTATAGCACCAAACTTACCGATTCCATAACTGAGCCGAACAACGGCTCCAATCTTCTCCCAAACCGGAAAATCAGCATCGCTGAAGCTCTGATTGAATGTAGTCACCTCCATGGCCGAAGTCGTGTACACCGCACGACCCTCTCTCTCCGCTCCGTCGATTCTCTCGTTACCCCTCTCCGCCGTAGCCTTCGCGCGCACCACCGTTAGTCTAACTCCGCCACACCTCCTATTCCTTTTCAAATTCAACGCCAAGTCACAGAGACCGACCTTGCACGAGGAAATCGACGTTGTCGGAAGAGTCGGAGCTCGAGAAATCAACGGAAACCCCATTTTCCTGCCGCCGAATTTGAAAAAATTCAAGCCGAAAGCTTCGCAATCAGTGTCCGAAATGGAACAAAACAAAGTCGATTAGTCTTCTTCACCTCTTCGCCGGCGTCGTCTTCGTCTCCGGGCTTGTGCATAATGTTGATGAGGTTTCGGAGCTTCGGAAGGGCACGAATGTATATGGTCCGTTGGTTTTGTAGTTCAGTGGGGCCTGAGAAAGTCAGCGGCATCTTCTCATCGGATCTGTTTGGATGTGTCGAATGAACGGATGAGATGTGATGGACTGCGTGGCCACTGGGGGCCTATGTAGCCGGCTTATGTATTTTTCTTTTTTATTTATTTTTCTTGTTCGGAAATCTTCAGGACTTGGAATTGAGATTTTTTGAAGGAATATCTAGCTAACCAACGAGCAATCGCCAAGTGGAGATAAATCCCTCTAAAGGAGTTGTTTAGCTAAAGGGGCCTTACAGGTGAGAAATTTCCAAATGGTTCCCTTTTTTATAAATTATATAAATGGGTGTAACTCACCTTGAGACGGCCAATTTTAACCTTCAATTTTTTATTTCTGTGAAACTGGCTTTGTCAAGTCCGGTTTCACAAGTTTGGGGCCCCCATCCCCCATCCCCATTCTTATATATATATATAATTTAAAAGTTTATTTTTTATTTCAAAACTAAAAATATATTATAAATTATAATTATTTTGTAACATATAATTAATTTTAAAAAATAATAATAAAAATGACCATACTGAAATTAAACGCGTTAACCAATACAATTAATCATTTAAAAAATTAGATAAACGCGTTTGTGATTTTAGCTCTTTACAGTTTACTTATTTATTTTTAAAAATAAATTTTGAAAATGGTATACATAAACTTCTACACCAAAAAATTATAAAACGTAGAAATGAATAACGTTTCTCATAAAAACGCATTTCCTTTGTACGTTTCTTAAAAAAAAACACTTATAACACAGAAAATAAATCGTTTATACGATTTCTTTCAAATGTGTTTTTAGAGAAACACAAAATAGTATACATAAACTTAACTATTAAGGATACAATTTTTTTTAGGGTATTTTATTTTTAAGTCATCTGTTAGAGGCTACTTTACAATTTAGACCCTGGTACAATGTATATTAAGTTTTCAGACCACCTCAATTCTTTAGGAAAAAATCCTTCTATTTTGCCCTTCCTTTTACAGTTTATTTACGGAACATGCCATTATGAGGATACAAACCACTACAACATGAACAGGGCACTAAATAAAACCCCCCAATACGTAATCCGCTTCTATATACTTGATTTCTAAATCAAATCATATAAAAATGTGATCAAATTAAAGAGCTCGCCGATATCTTTGCAATGGTATATTTTTTTTTTCTATTAACAGTAGCGGATTGCGTTAACGTTAACGCACTGTTAGCAGTCGGCGTTGTTACTGCGTCCGTTCTGATTCCAATATGTCCTACTACACGTTCCACTATCTGCACGATCGTATACAAAAGACCACCAAAACGCTCTCTATTCTCTCCACACTATCTATTCTCTCCATGCTTAAAAACTTCGAAACCCTAAAACCCTTAAACTAATAATCCAAAATCGCCCAGCCGTCTTCAGATAATGGAGAATTTTAAACGCGCCCCCTCGTCTTCCACACAGAAACGAGGAACCATTAGTCCCGACGGTATGTGAAACCCTAAAATCGATACACTTTTGTTCGGCGATGGCGTTTTAGAAATCAAAATCACAAAACGAGACGATGATGTTCGTCTATTTTACTCGACTCTGACATGCTCTGTTCCCCTGTTTTGATTTTACGTTTTTTTTGAAATCGTACGTCGTGTTTTGTTTCGTGGTTTTGCGATGTTGACCCACATGTTGTTTTGCCTCCGAAAAGAAGGAATTTAAAAAGAATGCTTGCGTTAACGTTAACGTTAACGTTAATGTGAGTTGTATGTTTAGATTTAGGTTTGTTTGTTTGTCTGGTATACCACTATGTACTGCGATTGCGTTAACATTAACGCGTTGATGTAATTGCGTTAATATTAACGCAAATAGACATTTGCCTGTAAAAAGGGGAGGGACCCTTTTGTGTTACTCGTCGGTATTTTTCTCAAATCTGGTACGACGTTTTGGTTTTTGAGAAAAATGCGTAAACGTTAACGCATATATTGTGGTGCGTTAATGTTGAAGCAAAATAGTTGCCTGTTTTTGTTACGTACCGAGTGATATGGATGACTGCTTTAACGTTAACATTAAAGTGAGTCGTGTGTTTAGATTTAGGTTTGTTTGTTTGTCTGTCTGGTACACCACTATGTGTTGCGTCTTGCGTTAACGTTAACGCGTGGATGTAATTGCATTAATGTTAACGCACATAGACGTTTGCCTGTAAAAAGGGAGGGGACCATTTGGCGTTACTCGTCGGTATTTTTCTCAAATTTGGTACGATATTTTGGGTTTTTGAAAAAAATGCGTTAACGTTAACGCATTTATTGTTGTGCGTTAACGTTAACGCAAAATAGTTGCCTGTTTTTGTTACGTAACGAGGGATATGGATGACTGCTTTAACGTTAACGTGTGGCTTGTAATGTGCATTAATTGTGTTTCCCTGTCGTTCTTGCAGTAAAACTCCTTAAGAAACCAAAAAAGGAAAGCTCGAGCCAGCGGACATTCCTTTATCGCTCCAACCTTAAGCAGACGTATGAATTGCTGAAAGAGTGCAAACTCAGAGATCAGCATAAGACGCTGCTGGCCAGGACCCCATTCGCAAAAATATTCGAGACATTATATGAACAACGAGTGACGCTCGAAAACGTCTACAAAAATGATGATCTCATTGAAATGATCATCCGATGCTACAATCCTGCACGGGGGGGGTTTAGGATAGAAGGCAGGCTCATCCGGATAACCCCGCTTGACATCCAGATTATATTCGGGATAGCAACGGGCGAAGAACCCATTGTTTTGAGTTGCTACACAAAATCCGACTCTCCCTTCATGTCCAAGCTGACATTCGCAGACCGCGGATTTAGTGTTGCATATTTGAGATCACAAGTGCAAGCGAATGTGAACGCCACGGATAATGAAATAGTACAGGATGTTGTGCGCATAGTTATTCTACACCTGATGACCACGTGCTTCTTTGCAACAACTGGGCAACAAGTCCAGAAATCGTTGGTTCGCTATGTTGAAACGATTGAAGACATGGAAAATTACAACTGGACAGCTGCGATATTCACAAATCTCGAAACCAGTCTCAAGAAATCGTACATGGAACCCCGATCGGTCACGGGATGCGTGCTTGCTCTCCTGGTATACACATACTCATTGTGAAAACGTTTTTCAAAAATTTATAAGCGTTGTTTGTGGACCCTACTTGACATATTACAACTTTTACTTACAGTATTGTTTGTGCGAGCACACAACGTTGGTTGACCACACCGAGGGTAGGGAGTATAGTGTGCCGCGTTTGGAGCGGTGGTGCCTCACCACTTTTTCTTCCAACTTGGGAGGTATTCCCCTCGGGCTACTGCCAGCTGATAAGGTAAACAAAAAAAACATATTGTGCTTTTAACGTTGATGCAAGTACGTAAAACATGATATGTGGTATTTTGCATTTTGGTTAACGCAATTAGTTGTTGTGTTAACGTTAAAGCAAAATAAGTTATGTATGGCTAGATTGTTATTGCGTTAGCGTTAACGTTAATGCACTTATTATTTGCGTTAACGGTAACGTGATTATTGTTGTGCGTTAACGTTAAAGCATATAAATAATTGCGTTAACGTTAACGCAAATAATAAGTGCGTTAACGTTAACGCAATAAACAAAAAAACAGATGTTTATGGCTGGATTGTTATTTGCATTAGCGTTAGCGAACTTAGTTGTTGGTTTTTGTGCTTATGTTTAACGTTAACGCAAGCAATTTAACTTTAATGTTAATGCAATCAGTTAGTTGCTTTTGGGTGTGTGTATGTGTGTGTGTGGCTGGGTTAACGTTAATGCTTGCACATATCTCAGGTGAAAGATCAGCCCGCTGATGAGACTTTAGCAGAGCTTCAAATGGGGATTGCTTTGAAAGAGGATAGTAATGACTCAATTAACGATAGCCCGGGCAATGAGCGCGGAGATACAGACGCTGCTGCTGCTGATGGCTATGATGCAATAGTTGACGACATCATAGGGCGGTATCTCACACCCCTCATATATCATCCTTCTCCCGTCCCAACTTAAGCCGCAACCAATTTGGGTGATGATTCTGCCCCCGTTGAGAGTTCATTTTGCACACCTTCAGCGGGTGCCTTGGGGCCACCGTCTATGTCCGCAGGTACAGTTGATGACATCCGCAGACAGATCGAACAAATACAGGGTGAGTTCGCTGCGAATAAGATGAAAAAAGATTAGACCATTGCAGCGTTGCATAGGGTGATTGCAATAATAACCGCTGCCAACGTCGAGCAGAAAAAGGAGATTGATCATCTGAAAGTATCGTCGTTGCAAGAAAAAGAAAGTTATGAGCGTTCTGTCTCTAATCTCTCTGCGAGATTAGCGAAATCAATTGGGGAGAAGAGAGACATCCTAATGGAAATGAGCGTGCATGACGTGACTTAGAAGTATAAAGAGGCCGCCGTCGATACAGAAAAAGATGACCTTAGGCGAAGATGTTACGAGCTCGCCCAGGAGGTGGAAACATTGAAAAACACAGTTGAAACGTTGAATCAGCAACATGCTGATGCTGCTGGCGAAATGAAGAAAAAATATAATGATCTTGCTCTTGACTTGAAAGCAGAACAAGAAATCAACAAACTGCTGAGGTAAGAGAAGAAGGAGATAGCCAAATCAGACGTTAAAATGTGTGTGGCGCTAAATAAACAAATACAGGACCTACAGACGAAATTGAACGCCCACATGCAAATGGGGGGTAGGGGTACCCCTACCACTCTCGCAGTCCGCGAACCTCAAGAACCTCAACCGCTGTCTATGGTCATGCCGACTAACACCCCCGATGCTTCGTCGCTAGTCCCTATGCCTACGTCGCATAGGGAGGCAACGCAAAAGTTAGCTCCATGGTTGGTCGAGTAAAGAAAAATGAGAGGCAATCGAAGAAACAAGGCAGCGATTTTGTCTACCCCAAAGCAAAAGGGAAAGGGAAGTAGAAAGAGAGATCTGATATAGTTAATGTCGATAAGCTCCCCCCCGACAACAATGTATGAAGACAATGCAGTACTCCCAGCTCGTAATTCGACGATCGTTGGTGCGATGCTTGTTGACAACGATTGGGAGAAGTTAACTGTGATTTCCAAAGAGGGACCAGGGTAAAAAATAAAAAATTACTCAAAGTGCCTGTTTACTTTTGAAATTCCTTTTTCCATAAAATGTTTGTTGATTATGTGATATGTTGTTTTTGATAATGTCCCAGTACATTTGTGTTTAGAGGTGGGAAACCCATGGCCACGGTTTCATGTGGCGACATCATTTGCATGATTATGGAGCGACGTGTGTCGGATAACGTATGAAACCGACTGCATACTGTTTGTGATTGACCTGATTAACTGATTACATCAACTTGTTTCGTAAAAATGCGCTTGTGTTGACAAAATTTGCGTTAACGTTAACGTTAACGTGTGTGTCTTTCTCCCTCCCTTTACTCATAGGTTATTGATTCGTATGGAGAGTGTTTGGAAGATCAAATTAGATCAATCAATCGTGTGCGGATGTCCACGTCAATCATGCTGCTGCACGAAACGCGGTTCGCGCTATCATGCATTTGGGTAAGACACTTTAGCACATGTTAGCTTTTTTTTCCTTTTCATCCAAACTTGCTAACACGTAAAAAAAAATCATAGAATCTTAAAAGGAAGGACAACAATGTGCTGCTAAAAGAACTGTACTACACAATCTCCATCGCGTTCAGCAAAGAAACCCGTTATATTGTGTTCCCGATGAACACTAACGGTCGCCATGCGTCACCCAATCATTGGACTGTAATGGTGCTGGATATACCCGATAAAAAATGGACGTTCTACAATTCCATCCGACCTAGGAAGAATACGACCGATCATTATTATAATGATGCGCTTACGGTGGTATGTGATTTAACATGTGACTACTTTGATTGTCTCTAACTACACTCTGTTTTGTTTGACTAACCTAAATTCTGAACAGAAAAGGTTTGTGCAACGACATATCAACATGAAAATACGTCCAGATTGGGGTGACACACATATAGAACAATGTCTCGATTCGCCACAACAACGCAGGGTGTAAGTTCACCCGTCCGAAACATGTGTACTAAAAATCGTATGTATTTGCAAATTTATCATTCTCATCTGTTTACCTTCCCCCCCCCCCCCCCCCCCCCCGTTTTGCAGGACTGATTGCAGCATTTTTGTTATGTACATCATGAAACAATATGCTGCAAATATGCCCGTCGCGAAAAAACTGTCGGTGGCGGATGTACGGGGTGTCCGGAGAGACGTAATACACGCTCTGCTCAACCATCCGCACTACAGTTGGGTCCCCGTGGTGGGCGCCGATGTTGAAACAACCCAACCAGATCAGGGCACACCTTGACCTATGGGGGGAGTTTATCAATGATACAAAACAAAAATATGAGAAAATGTATATATCCCTCTGATTTATTTATTTTTTGCGATTGTGGGTGCGTGTGTTTTATCAGTGCTTTAATGTGCAAATGCGTTATTGTTGACTCGAAAAAAAATGTAATTAACTCTTATTTCATCCGTTGATTTATTGCATTGAATGTTTTGCCTTTTGAATTTGCTGTTGGGTTTGTAATTGTGTTAATTGTTAACGCAATTTGTAATTTTACATGTGCTGGCTGTAACCCAACGCATTAACATTAATGGGCTTAGTTAATGTTTAGATTTGGTTTAGTTTGTTGGTTTGGTTGAACAATTTTTACTTGTTGCAAGTTAACGTTAACGCAATTTTTTTTTGTTTTATTCTGGTCTTTGAAAAATTGCGTTAACGTTAATGCAAATTACCTTAAATGTGTTGCTTGTCTTGTTGCTGGGTTGTAGTTGTGTTTAACGTTAACGCAAATGTGTTAAAATGGGCTGGTTTGTTAATCCGTTAACTTTAATGCAATTTGTACTTTCGTTCACGTTAACGTTAACGCAAAAACAATGTAGTTGTTTTGTTTCTGGACTTTAAAAAATTGCGTTAACGTTAACTAGATTAGTTAATGTTCAGATTTGGTTAGTTTGTTGCGTTTGACTTTGTTACTGGGTTGTATTTGCCGTGACGTTAACGCAATAAAGTTACGTGTGATGGTTTCCTTATTGCGTTAACGTTAACGCAATTAGTTACTTCCCTGCCTGTAATTTTTGTTCACGTTAACTTTAACGTAGTTGTATCTTAATTGCGTTAACGTTAACGCAAATTACCTTAGTTGTGTTTAACGTTAACGCAAATATGTTAAAATGGGTTGGTTTGTTAATCCGTTAACTTTAATGCAATTTGTACTTTCGTTCACGTTAACGTTAACGCAAAACAAATGCAGTTGTTTTGTTTCTGGACTTTAAAGAACTGCGTTAACGTTAACTAGATTAGTTAATGTTCAGATTTGGTTAGTTTGTTGGTTGCGTTTGACTTTGTTACAGGGTTGTATTTGCCGTGACGATAACGCAATAAAGTTACATGTGACGGTTTTCTTACTGCGTTAACGTTAACGCAATTAGTTGATTATAATATTCATTCACGTTAACGTTAACGTAGTTGTATCTTTCTTATACTGGTTTGTAATAAAAAAGCGTTATTGTTTACGGGATTAGTTATTTGAGGTTTTTGGTTGTAAAATGCATTCGCGTTAACGTTAACGCAAACTGTGATTGCTCTTAACTGGTTGGTTAAAAAAATACATTTAACGACGGACAATTAGTTATTGAGGTGGGTCTTGTAAATGCGTTAACGTTAACGCAATTAATTATATACAAAAAAATTATGAAAGCGTTAAACATTAAAATGTGCGAATCGTACTTACGTTGACGTTAACACGAAAAAAAGTTTATGTGTGTTTGTTACCTATTTACGCAAAACAAAAACACCATATGAAAAAAACGAGATTCCACCCCCCTGACATTAAACACATAAAGTGTTGCTATGTCAAAACTACATAAAAGGAAATATTTGATTACTCTGTGCTTTAAATTGAAGCAGTGCATGTCTTCCTGTTGTGGTGCCCATTCTTTTTGCATCTATCACATCTTATTTCTGGGATCTCACCCCTTGATGGGATGCGTTTCTTCCGCGGTCGACCTGGTTGTTTTTTTGTGATCGGCGGGATAATTACAGCTTCCGATGCATTCCATTCCGGTTTCTCGAATGTGGGTACACCATATATACCTTCCGAGTAGGTCATTCGGTAATATTCCACCAAGAAAAATGACTCAATGGATGAATGTATATTCTGGTCGCTTTTTTGTATCGCCGCACAAGCATGAACACACGGGAACCCGTTTCCCTGCCACCCGAAGCAGGAGCACTTTTTTTTTTATCCACATCAACCAAAACAGATAGGATCGAGTGCACTTCGTATACGCTGTTGCCGCACTCAACAACATTCCACGTCCGCCCGTCACTTATCATCAGTGACAGCATTTTATCACGTACTGGGCATAGGAAACCCGTCATCAGGAGTGATTCGGCGCGTCTCACTGACAACTGGTTCATTACCTTGCACCTAATCTTGTCGACCATTAATATGATCGGCAGGTGCCGGTAATTACAAATCCATGCGTTGAATAACTCCGCTAGGTTAGACGACATCTCCCCATATCTTTTGCCTTTGAAAAACATATTGCAGAAGTTGTCTGGCGGCACATCCTCTAGGAAATTCTCTACTCGTCCCATACCTTCTATTCTTAATTCTTCCCTCAGTTGGTAGTATTTGTCAAGCGTTGTTGCATATGCCATCATCGAATATTTGTGCACGAGCTTCTCATTCCACGCTTGTTTCAAACCCGGTAATTTGTCCCTCATATTGTTCTTCAGGTGGTTCAAGCAATAAGAATGAAAACAATCCGGGAACATCTTCCGGACCCCTTCAAGAATGCCACTATGTCGATTAGAAATGAAGGTTAGCACATGTTCTTTCACCACAATTTTTTCTAAATTGGTCATGAACCAATACCAGTTGTCATCGTTCTCCGCATCAACAACAGCGAATGCAACCGGGAAAAGACCTGTCCATTTACGAAAAACACAAAACAGATCATCACGCTATGAAAAAAACATTGTATACATAGCTGTTTAAATGCGTTAATGTTAACGCATTAACGTCAACGTTACAAAAAATTTCCATGTCTCATCCCCCAACATGATCAGCTTGTCTCATCAGAAAGACACACACCCCCCTCACACAGACTGTTCAAAAAAAATGTTAAAAAAAAAAAAAAAAGCGTTAATTGCATCTAATGTGTTAACGATAAGTGTTATTGCGTTTATATAATAAGTAATCAACCAATTTACCATTGTTTCCATCCTTTGCGCTGCCCGCCAACAAACACCCCTTGTACCTACCCCCCAGAAATGTCCCGTCTAGAAACAGCACCGGCCTGCAGTATTTGAACCCGTGCGCAATCGCATAGAACGATACAAACAGTCTCTTGAAATGCCCAGTTTCTTTATCATAATCCGACGCCAGGTGGTTGTCTGGATTCGTCTGCTTGCATGCATCTAAGGACCAGCGCAATTGATCATAAGACGATTCGTGGTCGCCGTACAAATCATCCCGAGCTTTTTCCACGCCATTCCATGCAGTGTGATATGGGATCTCAATCTCATAGTCGTTCTTGAACGTGTGAACAACATCAATTGGGCGAGTTGACGGGGTATTCCGAACTAAGTCTAAAAGATATGACTTCACAACACTATAGTTCATCTTCTCATTCCTCGCTGTCCTATAAGCAGCACCGCAACTATGATTTCTCTGGAACTCCCAAATATAAAAAAACCCATTCATTTCGTCTAGCCTGCTATGCACTCTCCATTTGTAATCCCTCTCCTCCTTGAGTGAACATTCAGCTGTCACCCTCTTCTTGTCGTTCTTTATGTACTGAAATGTGAAACCCATTTGTACAGCATATTTCCTTAGTGATTCTCTAAATTCCGTTATTCCACCCTTAAAAATCTGCTCGGCTTCTTTAAGACCTTCAGCCCAATGATCGGACAATAATGCCTTTTTAGGCAATGGGCAGAAAACGGACAACAGGTCGTCCTCCCCGTCCATGCCATCCCGCCCCCCTGTCCTGTTGGATATTCAAATAACATTCTGTCCCGACTGCTACTTGGTCCGCTACCGCTGCCGCACACCTTTATCTCCACCCCCACATATTCAAGCTTCATTGCTCGTGCAAGGCTAACCATTACCTCTACGTCGTCCTGACACGATATTAGGCACCTGTCATGCCCTGGTATGGAATAAAACATCTCGAACGAAACATCTCTCAACACGTCCCACCGCGATAACACATTTTGAATAAGCACCACTTGCGTGAAATCATCATCCACCTTGACGCCCAACAAGTAACCATCAAACTTGCACATAAAAAATATGCGCGTAGCCATTGACCCCCCCCAGTAAATCTGCAAGATCAAAAAGATGCAAACCCATTGTGCAAGAAAAAAATAGTAGATAAACATTAATAGGCATCGGGGGAATTTAGATTTCAATATGCTTATTGGTCTGTAACCGCGCTTACTACTAATTGCGTAAATGTTAACGCAATCAAATTGACTTGTAAAAACAGGGGTTACATTAACGTTAACACTGCGTCACTCTGATCCAGCACTTCGATTAATTGCGTAACCGTTAATGCATAAACTTAAAATACGTAAATGTTAAACGCAGCTAAGCTGCTTTGACCTCCCCCCCTCCCCCCCCAAAATAAATGTGCGAAATAAAAAAAAATGCATCCCCAAAATTGTGCAGAAAAAAACAGTCTAGATAAAACACTAATGTGCGTCCGAAAGTTTAGATTTCGTTATGCTTATTGTTCTAGTTGAGCGCTTATACTTATTGCGTAAACATTAACGAAATGGGCTTGACTGCGTTAACGTTAACGCAGTCAGGTTTCGTGGTTTGACCATTGTAAACCGTCACCGTTGATGCATTAACTTAATGCGTCACCGTTAAATGCATTAATTAATGCGTTAACGTTAACGCAATTCAACACTATACTGATTGCATAAACGTTAATGCATTACTTAATGCGTTAACGTTAACGTTAACGCAAAATAGCAGCTTGTTAAACACATGTTAACGTTATCCGTTTTATTGAATACAAAACGAGTGCCTCTGTAGTTTGTAGCATCTTACTTTTCGGAAAAAAATTGAAAAAACTGTGAGTTAACTAACTTTACCGTGTACAATCATTACGTTAATGTTAACGCAAAAAAAAATAGTTACAGTTAAAACATGTTAACGCTGAAAGCGTTTCGTTGAATACACCCCGAGAACCGCTGTATCTTGGAGCATCTTACTTTTCAGAAAAAAGCTGAAAAACTGTGAGTTAGTTAACTTTACCATGTACACCCATTTCCTGACTGTGTTTGCTTGTATCCACATTGTTCTTACGTTGTCGTACACACAATAACCACAAAGTACGTTAACGTTAACGCATTGCTCACGTTATCTCGTAGCGTATATTCCTCACGAATGGGCATTTATTCATCGCCACCCCTCGAACATCCAACTTCGAAAAACGTTGTAATAACGCCGAAAAATCCAAAAAACGATATTAAACACCCTGACTGTGTTTGCTTATATTGACATTGTTATTACGTCATGATGTACAAAATAAACCCCCAGTGCATTAATGTTAACGTGCTGCTCACGTTTCCTCAAGAGCGTACATCCTTCACAAATGGGCATTCATTCATCGCCAAACTCGAACATCCAACTTCGAAAACGTTGTAACAACTCCGAAAAACCCAAAAAACGATATTAAACGCGACTATATAACTTTTCAATGAATACAATCGAGTAACTGACATGTTTCGCCTTTAGACACAGTCCAAATGCCGTCTCGTGATATAGTCGCCATCGCCGCCATTTCAAAATCTTCACCTCGTACCAGTTCTGCAACGCCTACAATTTTGAATCGAATGTTTTTGAAAATCCGCGCCTATGTAAGGGATGTCGTACATGTATTTGAATCAGCGTGTGAAAATCTCTATTTTGTCGCTTACCATAACCGAATTAATTCGTCCATTTGGCTCGTCGGTGTGAACAGGGGTATTATCGTCTATCGCCATTCGCCTTGTCTTCGTCGGAGGACTGAAATCTAAACCCATCGTAAGGGATGGTCTGAGCCCTAAACGGTCTTGTGAAAAGGGTTTTAGTCTAAGTGATCTCTCTATAAGGGACTATTTAATAAAAAACTCTTTTTTTAATCTTATTTTAAAAATTGTAAAAAATAAAACAATTAAAAATAAAATAAAAAACAATTACATGCATGCAATTGCAGGATGTGGAATCCAGCCTTGCTTGGGTCGAAATTGGCCGGAATCATTTGATTCCAGTCCCACTATTTTTTCTTTTTCTTTAATTGTTTTTTTAATTTTTACAATTTAATTTATATACAATTTTTTTATAGTTTAATTAATTGATTCCGGCCAACTTTTACGATTTTTACAGTTTAATTTATATATATATATATTATTTGTGTATATAAAAATTATATATAAAATATAATTTGGGGATTGTTATATATATATATATATATACAAAGATAATTTTTAAAATATTATCATATATATATTTTAGGATGAGTTGTTTCGATGAAGATAATTTTTTTGAAGTTGACAATATTAAAAAAATGGAATACTTAATATATATTCAACACTTATAATTTCAGCGTTTATAATTTTTGGCACGTAGAATTTAAGCGTTATCAAACATGCACTAAGTGGCACAGGTTTAATTTCGACTTGAAATTTTTTGCGCCTGTGATAGCTTGATTGCACACCAATTAGTCAGCGGCATTACTGTTCTTAGAAAAATTGTAAAAAAAAAAAAAAAAAAAAAAAATTAAAGAAAATTTAAAAAACAATTAAATGCATGCAATTGCATGCATGTGGAATCCGGCCTTGGCAGGGCCGAAATTAACTGAAATCAATTGATTCTGGCCCACGGGTTTTTCTTTAATTGTTTTTTCAATTTTTCAAAATTATTTTTTTTACAATTTTTCTAAGAACAGTAATACCGCTAACTGATTGGTGTGCAATTAAGCCATCACAGGCGCAAAAAATTTCAAGTCGAAATTAAACCTATGCCACTTAGTGCATGTTTGATAACACTTAAATTCTAAGCGCTAAAAATTCTAAACACTGAAATTATAAGTGTTGAATATATATTAAGTATTCAATTTTTTAATATTGTCAACTTCAAAAAAATTATCTTTGTACAATTTTTTGTTCCTAAAATAATGTAAAAAAAAACTGCATCGTGGGGCCGGCGTGACGTCGACATGGCAGCACTTGACTAACCAACTTAATACGACAATATACAAACTTTTATCTACACGTCATAAATATATATATATATATATATATATATATAATAAGTTCATACTATAGGGATACATCTGCCCCAAAATAAGAACAACAAAACAAATCTCATGAACCTCTCTTAGGTTCATCCTTTGATAGCTCATTTCAAATTACTTTCGTATGACTCCAACGCCTGACCCGCAAAACTCTAACTAGTGCTAGTAGGGGACTGACCAACTCCTATTTACTCCATCTGCGAGTGTTCTGTCTTCTTAGTAAAAATATTTTATAATAAGAATTTATATCTATAACATCTAAATGGATCAAGCGTAAGTATATAAACACCACATAGCTCGTAAAATCTCAAGTATATAAGCAGTGAAAATAAAGCGATATAGCTAAGTTTCATCCAAATCCATCTAGTATAAAATCATACCAATCACCATAATAAATAATAAATCACCCAATATAAGTAAAATACCACATCTCAAACACACATCTCAAACTATCACTCCACCACAACACACACTGGCTAGCCATAATGATCGTTTTAACCTCATGATCGGGAGTTGCAACGGTACCGTAACATCCGTAGGAATGCCTTCCTACGAAATATCCACACCCCTTTTTGGGGAGAAATATATCCACACCCCTTACGGGGAGAAATATAATCCATACCCCTTACGGGGAGAACAACTATGACATCGTCAAAATCATCAGTATACTTAAAAATCCACATCCCTTACGGGAAGAAATACATTTTCACATTATATCGTCAAAAATCCACACCCCTTATGGGGAGAATATAAACCACACCCATTTCGGGGAGAATGTTCAAATTCACGTTTTTCACTCTCCTTTTTAACAGTACCACCAATTTCAGAAAAAAAAAAAAAACCAGTTTTCCACCTTTGTACCACCGATTTTAGTAAAAATTGTTTTTCCACCTTTGTTTTTAGAAAACCCAGCATTTTTAGAAAACCATATATTTTTCACTCGCTTTTAAAGCACCAAAGCCAACGAATCATTTTTCAACTTTCTTTTAAAACCAACATAATTTACCGAAAATCCATTTTTTCCCAACTTACCCAAAAACCTGCTTGATCCATATCATTTATAAAATCGTCATGTTTTAAGTCACATATTTCATCATATATATATGAAAATAGATTTTTGCAAAAAGACAGTATACTCACCTCGATATCCGTTTTGCAAAACTGACACTGACCACACTCTATCTGGACGCCGGTGCCTGCGAACCTAATAGTGACAAAGTCTAAATTAATATCTTATCTAAAACATCCAAATCATGCACTGCAGACCCTATATTTCGAATCGTTACTATTTTATGTACCATGTAATTAAAATTAATTAATAGTCACGAAATTATTATAATTTTAGGATTTGTAACACTAAATAAAATTTAATTTAACGAAAATTAATAATCAATTGAAATTTCACTTGTTTCCGAATCGTTTGGCGACCACGAGATGGGTTTTGGATTTTCCTGGGGTGGTTTCTACAATTTTTCTTTTTTTTTTTTCCTTTTTTTTTTTTTTTTTTTTTTTTTTTTTTTCTTTCTTTCTTCTTTTTCTTCTTCTTGTCGTCCTGTTTGCGATTACTGTTTTTGTTTCAGTTTAACCCCCACTAGCCACCTTCTCTCTTTCTACTATTACCGTCCACTAGAGGCCTCTCACGCCTCGTCGCCCTCACCACCGGCCCTACACCATCCCCCACCGGAACACTCATATCCACTCCGTCACGGATGAACGACGACATATACACATACACCCACGGTCGGTAAAACAGATCACATATACCCACATACACACATGACAACAGAATACACACTCACACACCCCTACGCCGGTCGCATGACGGTGACAATCCCACACATACCCACACGACGAACTCGATGGCTCACATACATGTACCCGAAACACACACACTTCAACGTCCCTACCCATATACATCATCGAACCGAACAACTCACCTCCACACGATTGCCGGTGAATCGTAACACCGCCATTGGTGAGTCCCCCCACCGATCACTACTCCGATCACGCCCACACACCCACGAGGGAACTCTCACTACCGGACGACTCCTATATCTTCGATGACGAGGAATGGAAAACCGAACACACACATGTCATACACTGATCGGTCGACCCAATTACTCCCACTCACCGGTCGAACGACGATGCACACCGGAGACGACAACACGCACATGCAATTCGTCGGACGAACACTTCCACATCGCCAGTGATCACAAGAGAGCACCGACGCTCCGCTCCTCTGATTCTCTCTCTCTCTCTCTCTAGATTTCTGAATTTATGGGTTGTTCTTCAGTGGTGCGATTGACATGGTATGCATGTGTATATATATGCATGGAAATGGTGGTGTAAAATTGATCAATTGCTCGCCACGTTGATCTCCACTCTTCTCGATCTCCCTGCCGGCCAGCTGAGCTCTCAAACGCACACATATATATATTTTTATAAAAAAAAAAAAATCTTTGTTTAAATTGCACTTTTCTCCCCCTATCTTCTATTAAGTCTTTATTTTAATCTAATTCATCTTTTAGAATTTTCTTAAATTGCATTTTGATCCCTAAAATTTTTATTCTAGAATTCGACTACAATTTTTGCATCTCAAATTTAGAATAAGTTCCCAAATTTGCAATTTGACCCAATTATTATTATTATTTTTATTTTTATTTAATTTTTTTTAACTCAATTTTTTTCCGAAATTTTGTAAATGCTCTAAATTGAAATTAAAATGACGTACGTGCCAAATCAGGGTCTTACAATGGGGGATAGGGGGGTTGCTACAGTGGCAGCCCCAAAATTGTGAAACCGGCCTTGGCAAGGCCAGTTTCCCAAAAATAAAAAATTGAAGGTTGAAACCGGCCATCTCAAGGCCAGTTAGACCCATTTATGTAATTTATCAAAAAGGGGACCCATTTAAAAATTTCCCATCTTTTAAGGCCTGTTTAGGAAAACAACTTCCCAGTAAAGGTTGCTTAGTTGGTGTTTGTTAACATACTACTATACTAGCGCTTGTCCCAAACAAATAAATAAATAAAGGAAAAAAAAGACCATGTACCACTGTACCAGTGGATCACCCGTAGCAAATACTTTCAACCTCCGTTAACTAAATACTTATTTATCATTTTATAAATTTCGATCTAACTCTTATTATTTTGATAAAAGAATACTTATTTTTCTTATAGCTAGAAAATTATTAAAAAAAAATTATTCTAACGACAATTTTATCTTTAATCATTTAAAAATAATTAAAAATTAAAATACATAAATAACAACTTATTTTTTTTATTATATTTTTTTCTTTTACTTATTTACATTGCCACACTTATTCAAAAAAAAAAACATTATCCTCAAACTCTTTCTTCTTAACCAAATAAATTTAAAAAAAAAAAAAAAAATGTAATTAATTTTTTAGTACTCCGAAGATGGTGTATCTATAGAATAAACTTTCAATTCAAATAATTAAGTTTTTAGTCCACATAGAATCTTTAGATAAAAGTCCCTAATATTACTCTTAATTGTTCACTCATATTTACAATTATATTATTTTATTTTATGCAACAAGACAATTATATCATTTTGTCATATGCAACAAGACAAAAGTACACAATAGGGCGTTAACGTTAACGTAAATGTTCAAATAATACTCCTTACCTATATTACAAAACTACGATTTGAATTTCACGTTAATGTTAATGCATTTTCATGTTCTTTTTGTGTGTGTTCACGTTAACGCATCTTCCATATCTGTTTGTGTGGGTTAGCGTTAACGTATCTTTATTTTTTAGGGTTTGTGAGTTGACGTTAACATGATCGTACTATATCTACTATTTGCGTATTTGGGTTCGGTGTGCGTTAACGTTAACGCTAACGCATTTTCACCATTGGATTGTGTGTTTTAACGTTAACGTATTTCACTTTTTGGGGGTTCTGTACGTTAACGGTAAGACAACTATATTTTTTAACCCCTCATGTGTTTGTATTAATATTAACTCACCGTATGTGAAGTTTTGTCTTTTTTAGCTGGGTGTGCGTTAACGTTAATACATATTTTTTTGGTTTCTCTGTGTTAAAGTCAACGTATTTTCATATTCTTTTTGTTTGTGTATAGTGATAGCATTAACGTATCTTTATTTTTTAGGATTTTATGTATTAACGTTAATGTGATCGTGCCGTATTTGTTATTTGTGTATTTGGGCTAGGTGTGCGTTAACATTACATTGTTTGGGCTTCTCCGTGTTAATGTTAACGTATTTTCATATATATATATATATATATATATATATATATATATATTTGTGTGTGTGTGTTAATGTTAATGAGAGAGAGAGAATGAGAGACGAGGAATAGGTCTGCACGAAAATGAATAGACGGCCAAGACGATAGCAGACAGGTGCTAAATTTTTCTGGTCGAACAACTTGTAAGACGAACTCGTCGACATCGTTGCATCACAACACATGTTTCTTCCATTTCCATTGCTTGTTACACCACAAATATCTTTTGAATCATCCATCAAAACTTCTACTCCAGTATCCAAACACAAAACACAACCAAGCCAGTTCTAAATTCCAGAACAACAAAAAAAAAGTTAAATTCACATAATAAAATACAAAATCGACTTTGAAATGTAAGTTGTAACCCTAGAAAACAAAGAAAAAACACGGATATGAAAATCGGGATTTCCAGATAGAAAAATCTGGACAACAACCACAACAACTATGTAATAATCATGATTAAAACTAAAAAAATCTAGAAACGAGAGAGAGAGAGAAATTTGGCTAGGCCAGGCCAAGTCAGATCCGAAGAGATCGTGACCAGATCTAGTTAGGTCAAGCCAAGTCATCTTGTTTGGAGATGATGATGACGATCTTCTTTTGGTCAAATCTAGACAAATGACGATGAACTACTGATGACTGTCGATTTAGGATCTGTTGTTCGTCTACATTCGCCACCATTGAAATTAAGGTAGAGAGAGAGAGAGAGAGAGGGTTAAGGGTTTGGAGATGACGATGACGATGACGATGTCGACCTCTTTTTGGCCAGATCTGGACAAATGACAATGAACTACCTATGACTGTCGGTTTCAGATCCGCCATTCGTCTGCATTCGCCGCCACTGAGATTAGGGTAGAGAAAGAGGGGTTAGGGTTTGGAGATGACGATGACGACCTCCTTTTGGCAATATTTGGACAGATGATGATGAACTACCGATAACTATCAATTTCAGATCCGCCGTTCGTCTGCATCCACCACCGTTGAGATCAGGGTAGAGAGAGAGAGATGGGTTGGGGTTTGGAGAGAAGTTAAAGGGGATAAAGAGAAAGAATGAGGATTGTGAAGTGAGAGTGGTCAGGGATAGAGTGAGAGGGATAGAGTGAGAGAGATAATGTTTGTTTTAGAGGTATATTTGTTTTTTTATGATTCTTTTTTGTCTGCCAAAAACTAAAAATTTAATTGGCTGTACGGAAAGGTTCAAAGGCTGAGTGAATTGTTTAAAATGATTTTTCTCCACATGATCTCTTTAATAAGGACTACAAAATAAAAATCTCAAAAAATAAAATAAAAAAAATGCTCTCAAACAAAATCAAATCCTCTCCCAAACACATCCTTAAATCAACCCTCCCTTCTCATTATCACCATCGAAATCCTTTTCCAAGATTTCAGTATCATTCAATTCAACACCCAAACTAGGGGTCGATCACCTCCACGGTCGCCGACGCCCTATTAGCGTCGAAACGATTCAGAGACAACCACGTGAGCTTGTGGAGCTACAACCATTGATCGGCAAAGAGGATCGAATTCGACGAGAGTGATTGCCAATGCGTCAAGAAACTGTGTCCGGTTGATGTGATTTGATTTCCCTGCAGAGGGGATAATCTGAAGCGGCCGTTGGAGGCCTATTGTTTATACTCTGATCTTCTTCGTCTTCTTGCCATCGGCCAATGGCACAAACCTTCCTCTCTCTCTCACTCTCTACTCCGACGCACAGCGGCGTCGATCTGTATGCCCTGTCACAGATCCGGTGAAATAGGTTGGACGGCGGCAAGGGGGCGGTGGTTGGGGAGGGAGATGAGGAGTGACTCCTAAAGAAGAAATAGAAAAAAATTAAATAAAGGAAAAAAAAAAAAGAATGAAATTGTCAAAAAGAAAAGGGTTTGAAAATATAATTTAAAGTAAGGTGGTGTTAGTGGATTTTTTTAATAATAAAAGAATATATATATATATATATATATATATATATATATATATATATATATATATATATATATTTTAAATAAAAGAAAGATATTAATGTCCTTTTAAAAATTAGTCAAATGGATGACTGATATTTGTACAATAATAAAAAATGTATTTGATTAATGACAAAAAAACAAGTAAGAAAACCATATTTATAATCAATATTTCTTTGATTCTTCGTTTTTCCTCTTATTTATAAAAAACTACTGCTAGAATCTAGGTGTGGAGTCAATTACATCTCGTGAGGCTTAAATTTTCCTCAATTTTTAATTCTTTTCAATTATACACGTATATATATTTTTTTTATTTATGTTTTCTTAAATTTCTAGTTATTTTTCATTTATCTTATCGGCCCTTTTACTCATTATTATTCTTTTATTTGGTACTTTATTAAATTATATTAAATATATTTTTATTTATCATAATTTAATAATTTTTTAATATAATTAATAAAATATATTTATTACCCTTTAACGCTTAACCGCTAACTTTATAATCATTAAATAACCACCCCCAGTCACCTAGGGTAAACAGACAAAACAAAAATCAGTTAATAATAAATGTAATTTCAATCTTATAAAAATATAAGCTCTTATCCTAAAAAAAAAACCATATAAATTTCTTTTCCTTTACTCACAGTTCACAAAATCCTTTAGCCTATGTTATATCCCTCCATTAATTTCTTTTCTCAAGTTCTGAGTGATGGTGGGTCTCCTGGGTCTCTACTATTTCTTTTATCTCTCGTCTTCAATTTCTCATTGTCAAATTCCACTCAAGAATACGACAACAGACGCTAACGGCAACGAAGTTAAAAATAATAATTTTACTAACTTTGAGAAATTTTTAATTAGTTTAGAATTTTGCTTTCTTTCTTTTAATTCTATTTTATTTTGAATTAATGTTCTATAAATTGAGGGTCTCTAGAATTAGTAATGACATTTAGTAATTTAAAATTTATTTGATATGCAAGTGTTTGTATTTGATGTTGGGATTTAATCCTAATAGATTTGAATCTATAACACCTAACGCAATATGTCAAATCATAAAGATTTCTGATATATATGTAAATCGTGTACCTGAATTCATTATGAACAATCGACTACCGATGCGAAAATCTGCGATGATCGATCACGAGTAGGGCACCGATCAAGCGGATACGTAATTTTCCTCAACTAAATTGCCTGAGTTTCTCAACTAAATTGCCTGAGTTCCTCAATGAGACTGTCGTTTCTCTTCCAAATGGGGAGATGGGAGCCGTCATTTAATTTGGCGTATTGGAGACCATAACCCTAAAATTTTATTTATATATGGTGTGATTATGATTCCCATAATCCCCTAATCACCCCATAATAATCTGGTATCTATACATTTAACCCACATTCTTTTTGAGTAGTCTACGGGCTTACCCAAATTAATAAGATCACTTAATTTTAGCCTATTAAATTTAAATAACAAATATAATTGAGTTAATAATATGTTGTCCAAAATAGATTAGAAAATAAAATTTCATAATAATCTCCCATTTGGGCTGCATATTATTTCAAAAATAATTATATCACAAAATTCTTTAGGCGCGCATCCGTATGCTATTTATTTTTAGATTTCTCCTTAAATAATCTAGTCCATGTCATATACTAGCAATGAAATTACCGCAACTTTTATCATAATACAGTTGTGACTAAACCACGATGATCACCATACTAATACACTCAATGATATAGATCAAATGTGGATGAGTAGTATGAAAATTACAAGCAATGTGATATCATATATGCCTATTTTCCATTGGTCCTACTTTAGTATTTAGTGAGATCAATCCAAAATCCTTAATACAACACAAACATTGCAAACAAAAAAAAAAATCATAAATCATCAACTTTATTCTGCTAACAACTTAAACAATCCAATGTCTTAAGTAAAACATATAGAACAAAAATGACTCCTACAAAACTAAGGTATTACCAAAAATAACATCCATGTGAGCGGTGTGCTCATGGAAAACTTTAGGGGTTAAGCCCTTGGCTAATGGGTCCACTAGCATAGAATATATTCCTATATGTTCTATAGAAATCTGTTCATCCTAAATTCTCTCCTTAACAACTAGAAACTTGATGTCGATAAATTTCAACTTCGTCAAGCTCCTGTTGTTGTTGGAGTAAAGCATCGCTGAATTATTATCACAATAAATCTTCAATGGCCTTCCAATGCCATCTACCACACGCAGCCCAGTGACAAAGTTTCGCAACCATATTCCGTGATTGGAGACCTCATAACAAGTAATAAACTTTACTGCCATGGTTGAAGAAGCATTGAGAGTCTTATTAGCAGACTTCCATGAGATAGCTCATCCAACCAACATAAAAATATAGCTTGATGTGGAGTGCCTACTATCTTGGCATTCTACAAAATCGGAGTCAAAGAACTCGATGATCTCTAAATTGCATGATCTCCGATAAGTGAGCATATAGTCTTTTATTCTCCTCAAATAATGTATCACGCGTTTAGCTATATTCCAATGTTGTATACCTGGATCACTCAAGTATCTGCCCAAAACTTTCACTATAAATACTACGTTGGGACGAGTACAGACTTGAGCGTACATTAGACTCCCTATTGCCGACACATAAAGAATATTTTGCATCTCTTTCCTCTCAAGATCATTATTGGGGCACTGATTGAGACTAAATTTGTCTCCTTTAGTCACGGGCGTATATTCTAGTTTACCATCTTTCATGCCGAATCTACTCAGAACCTTATCGATATAGCTCTTTTGTGATAACCCAAGGATACCTTGAGAACGATCTTTCAATATCTGAATACCTAATACAAAAGAGGGGTTATCAAGATATTTCATCTCGAATTTCTTTGTCAGAAATTTCTTGATTTAGTGCAATAAGCCTATATCGCTGCTAGCGAGTAGAATATCATTGACATATAATATCACGAAGATATATTTACTCCCACTAAACTTGTGATATACACAGTCATCAATGACATTTACCTCAAAACCGTAGGAGGTGATGACTTGATGAAACTTGTGATGCCATTGACGGGAAGTCTATTTGAGACCATAGATGAATTTCTTCAATTTACAGACCATAGACTTTGGATCTCCCGATACAAAGTTTTCTAGTTGTACCATATAAATTGTCTCTTCAATGTCTCCATTGAAAAACACAATCTTGACATCCATCTGATGTAGCTCTAGATCAAAATGAGCCACCAGTGCCATTATAGTTCTAAATGAGTCTTTCGAAGATATCGAAGATAAAGTCTCTTTGTCATCTATGCCTTCATTTTGAGTGAAGCCTTTGGTGACTAGATGAGCTTTATATCTCTTGATGTTACCCTTCGAATTCCTCTTGGTTTTAAATATCCATTTACAATCAATGGACTTCACATCTTCAGGTAACTCCACGAGATCCCAAACGTCATTGTCTTTCATAGACTTCAACTCATCCTTCATAGCATCAATACACTTCTGAGAGTTAGAATTGCGCATGGCTTGATAGAAGTTGATTTGGTCATCTTCTGTTAAATCAACACCATCTTTATATTCTTGAAGAAAGACGATATATTCGTCCAAAATTGCACTTCTCCTCTCCCTAGTAGATCTCTTTAATGGCACTTCCTAAGGCTGTTAAGTTTGTTCTATAGGTTGTGTTTGAGGAAGAATCTCATTGTTGTCTTGTTCTAGAACAATGTCAAGAATAGGAGTCTGAGCCTAAACATTATTATCTGGAGCCGGAACTGTGTCTTGAACAACAATAGGTATAAAGACCTGATCATCGTCAATAATAGGTTCCCCTTCGAAGAAAACTGCATCTTGAACAACAATAGGTACAGAGACTTGATCACTGTCAATAACAGATTCTTCTTCAAAGACAACATTCCTTATGTTTCCTTCCCTCTCAAACTCAACACCTTCAAGGAATCTCGCATTTTTCATTTCAAAGAAGGATCTTGATATGAGATCATAAAACTTGTAGCCCGAAGGGTGTTCAGCGTAAACAACAAAATATCAGCTTACTGTCCTTAAGTCCATTTTCTTTTATGTGGCCTACATGGCCGTGCCTTAGCTGGACAACCTCAAATGTACAAATGCCTAATGCTAGGCTTCTTGCCTGTCCAAAGCTCATATGGGGTTTTGGAAACTACTTTATTGGGTACCCTGTTAAGGATGTATATTGCGGTATTTAAAGCCTCTCTCCAAAGTGACTCTGGCAGGGAGGAATGACTAATCATACTTCTTACCATATCCTTAATAGTTCAGTTTCATTACTCTGTAATACTATTTAAGCTGAGTTTGCCCGACATGGTGTATTGCGGAACAATTCCACACTCATTGAGGAAAATTGTGAAGGGTCCTAGATGTTGTTCTCCTGATCTGTCATTTCTCCCGTAGTATTTGCCACCACGGATTGAGACTTCTCATAAATCAAATATAGGTACCAATAACGAGAGTAGTTATCTATGAACGTAATAAAATACTATTGTACATTCCATGAAGTCGTAGGGAATGGACCACAAATATTCGTAAGTATTAGTTCTAAGCTATCTGTAGCTCTCTCGACACCTAATTTTTTATTGTTTGTTTGTTTCCCTTTGATGCACTCGATACATACTTGAAAGTCTGTTAAATCTAGGGTTTCAAGAATTTCATCCAACACAAGCCTCTGAATTCTCTGTTTGGAGATATGACCTAAGTGCTTGTGCTAGAAGATGGTGAAATTCTCATTTAATTTTTGCTTTTTACCACGTGAACTTATTTGTAGTATTTCATTATAGGAACTAATGTCAAACATATATAGATTATCAATCAAAGAATCAGAACCAATAAAATTTGAACTTTGATAGAGTCTAACTTTATTATTTCTGAAAGAACAAGTAAAACCTGATTTGTCCAAACTATAAATAGAAATTAAATTCCATCTAAAAGACGGTGCAACAAATGTCTCATACAAATCAAAATAAAATTTGGTTTTCAACCGTAATCTAAAAGTCTCTATAGCTTCCACCGCAACTTTATTGCAGTCACCCATAAAAATGAATATTTCAGCATCACTTGGCAGTTGGCTCCATAGATAACCCTATATAGTCATACTTATGTGAGTAGTAGCACCAGAATCTACCCCACCAAGTATCCATAGGTATAGAAACTAAATTAACCTCATAACAAATCATAGTTAGAAGCATACCCTTCTTTGCACGTCAGGCGGCGTACTTGGAACACTCCTTCTTCATATGTCCCGTCTTTTTGCAGAAGTAGCAAGTAAAATCCTCTTCCAACTTCTTTTGTTTCCTCTACTGAGAATATCTTTCTGTAGCAACCTTAACTCTCTTATTTTTCTTGCTCTGAGAGGTCGAGGCTAAGTGAACACTTTAAGTCTTATCTCGCTGCTGTCTCTCTTCATCTTGCACACAGTGAGATGTAAGCTCGTTGAGGGACCATTTGTCCTTCTAAGTATCACTTTGAATTGCCTAAAGTGCAGAGGAAGAAAGATTAAAACTAAGTGCACGAGTAGGTCATTAGACAGCTCTAACTTTAGTGTCTTTAATTTTGATGCAAGATTTGACATCTCCATGATGTACTCCCTTATGTTCCCTTTACCTTTATACTTCATGGCAACAAGTTTACCCAAAAGAATAATCGCCTTCGACTTTTCAATTTTAGCAAAATATTGCTCAATTTCTTCCGGGAACTTCTTGGCACTTTTACTCTCAGTAATAGAGCCCCAAAATGCTTTCAGAATGGAGCACTTCATGATCATTAAACACATCTAGCTAGACCGATCCCACTTTTATATTTTAACCTCATTGAGGTTTTTCAGAGTAGAAGTAGGTCGATCCTCCTGTAGTGCATGATCCAAATCCATACAACTGAGGACAATTTTCATGATTTCTTTCCAGATTTTGAAGTTTGTCCCGCTCAGTGTTGGGATTTGCTAACTTGGGCAGAAATATTCATGGCAGTAGTAACAGAAACTGTATATAGAACAAAATAAATAAGCACACATACAAGCATGTCATAAAATAATACAACTAGACATGAACAATTAATCCAAATTTGGGGACCCATATCAAGATAACTAGGACAACATTAATTCTTAGTCTTTAGACATAGAAATTAACTGTAATTGGTACTCTCAGTGTAGGAATCAAATGCCGATAATAAATTCTGTCAAACAATAAGCCTTTCTTTAGACCGACTTATTGTTCACATGAAAACTTGATAATCATCGCACATTTATTTCCGTAGGTACGTTTATTATTTGGCCAAATGATAATCTTCCTTTGGACCAATCATTATTCACATTAATAACAAACATACACATCTTAAATCCCAAAATAAATAAATCTACGTAATAGAAGTTACTTGGGCAACATATTGCTTCAATTAATTTGTTTAAGGATATAAGAAAATTTGTACAATAATATTTTTTTTTTACCAATTTCCACTTGAGTCTAATTTTAAGTTGAACAGAAATTAGAACATGCTAGCCTTATGATGTTTTAGGCATACCCCTTTGACATAGAACAAGTTTTATATAAAGTAATGAATAGAAAACTTGAAGCCTATATAATTGTCAATTTTTGAAAGGAAAAAAAAAAAGTAGCAGGGAATAAAAAGGTTTGCAAATGCCCTTTATTTTAGTTCTCTGGACTAGCAATTCATCATCAAATTGTTCATGCTTATATTCAACCTTAATATTAATATCCATATTAATATTAATATTAGTTTGCTTCAAGATTTCAACTGGTCAATGTCCATTGGCATCCTTAATATTTGGATCAACACCAACTGATTCAAGGCAGTTTCATAAACAATTAAAAGATCCATCTGAGACAGCACAACGAAGAGTAGTGCACCTATCGAGGCCACATAAGCGGTACTTCAGCCAGGGCACTTAGCAATTTTGTAATACTAACACTTTCGCATGAGGCAGCAACCATTAGAGGAATTCTTAATCCATAACCATGAACATGGAAAGTTTCAAAATAAAAAACCCTAATAATTTAACATGAAGCAAGATCTGATATCACTTGTTGGAATTTAATCCCTATAGATCTAAATCTATAACACCTAATGCAACATGTCAAATCATCAAGAATTATTATATATACGTAATCACGTACCTGGATCCATTATAAACAATTGACTACCGATGCGGAAATCTACCACGATCGATCACGAGTAGGGAACCGATTGAGCGGGTATGTGATATTCCTCAACCAAATTGCCTGAGTTTATTGATGGGACTGTCGTTCATCTTCCATATGGGGAGAAGGGAGCCGTCGTTTGATTTGATGTATTGGGGACCATAACCCTAATGTTTTCTTTATATATGGTGTGATTAGGGTTCTTATAATCCTCTAATCACCTCATAATAATCTGGTATCTACATATTTAACCCACATTCTTTTTTAGTAGTCTACGAGTTTACCCAAATTAATCAGATCACTTAATTTTAGCTCATTAAATTTAAATAGAAAATATAATTGAGTTAATAATATGTTGCCCAAAATATATTAGGAAATAAAATTTTCTAACATTTGAAACTTTGAATTACAATTAACTTTTAGGGACCAAATTAGGTTTGAAATCACTAAAATAAGACTGAATTTTAGTAATATTTTCTTTTCTTTCTTAACAATTATAGAAAAAGTTTTTTAAAAGAAAATCACCTCTAATACGAAATGATGAGTCTACCCCCTATAAATACATTCATTAAGAAAAATAGCGTAATCGATTTTGAGAGTATATATATGAAAGAACTGGATATTAAAATTACTAGATTTACATAGCCAAATAAAAAAAAAATTAAATCACATTTAGTATCATGTTCCTTAATGTCTGATCTATCCATATCAACATAGAATAGATAAAACAGTGAAAGATTAAATCTAATTTAATCAGTATATCTGTTCTGATTCTTTAACCTCAAAGCTGATAGTTCCCGATGTATTATTTGAGTAGACTCTTGCATGAGCGGCTAGATCTGTTTTCATTTTGGTAGCAAAGAATAGATCTCTTAGAAGTAACATGAATGTATTTTCTCTAACAATATCCACAAAGAAAACTCCATAGGGATAATGTTCTTGAGATCTCGAAGAATCTAAATCCTATATCAAGAACATAGAAGTTAAGCATATTATATTATCACACACCTATCACCTTTGGCCATCAAGGCGAGCATAACGATCTCCTTCTCACTGCATGACCTCTCTAAGATGCTGCTCTCAGTGTTATCCATAGTGGCCCTCATGACCTTCTACTTACCTGTCATATAATATCGTTTTTATCTTCATTTGTGTTCTTTATTGAGATTTTCTAGTCGGATTGGAAATTACTCGTCTTGTGGCATGTGAAACATTCGACTTTTAATGTGTCAAATTGTTTCAATCCTTGAAAACTTCCTTTGGAAAACCATCAAAAGTTTCTAGTCACAAGGGCCAAACTTTTCTCTTTGTCACTGTGTAGGATTTCTTCATTATCTTAATTTTCTTCCTCACATAGATCTTTGAGTGCTAGTGTATTTTTCCATATTGAGATTGATTGCTCCTAATAGTTTTTAATTGACAGTTATATGTAGTGAGGGTCTCGATTAATGCTTCTATGGTGTAGCTGGGTCTTTTACTTCCTGAATCTCCATAACCTATGTTTCCTATGCCTTGGAATTGACCAAAGTATCTTTCTTAGTCTGTCTATCATGGACTAAGGTTTCCCTAATGTGTTTGTATTTGTTGAACCTTGTATACATCTATTGAATTCTTTTAGTTGCACCAATCTTGAACAACTAGTATTGATATAAGAGTGAATTTATTTTTCATTTTTTAACTTCATTCGTCCCCTTATGAGTTACTTCAAGCATATCCCATATTTGGTTTGCGAATTGGCATCCTGAAATCCTATTGTACTCATTCCAATCTAATGCACAAAAAATAAGATTAGTAGCTTGGGCATTTAAAGACAACAATTTAATATCAAACTCATTATATTCAAACTTAGACTTTTTTTTTTAATCTCACTTGAATCTTCAATTTTCCAGGGATATAGGGTCATTTCTTAATGATCCGCCATGCTTCATAATTTTTGTCTTGTGAAAAGGCTATCATTTTGGCTTTCCAGACTACTTATCTTTGATTAAAAAGGGTGGCTTATGCAAAGATTGCCCTTTGGGTAAGCTGAATCCATAGTTATTAGCCATGGCTCAGGTTTTATGGGGTTTAGTTCTAAAGGCAACCAAACTTTGGTACCAATTTTTGGCTATGTCTACCCAAGGATAATGGCTTAGGTAGTGCAAATGACTTATACCATTTTTATTTATTTTAGTTCTTTCTAATTCTCCCACTTTATATGATTCAAAAAATAAATACAATTGTAAAAGTAGTGGAGAAGAATAATCAAACGAGCGATATAAGTGCAAACACACAAATGGAGATAGGGATAAAGAGTGTGACACAGTGTTTTTATAGTATTTTGACCAAGGTCCTTCCTTGTCTAGGTATACTCCCCGAGATCCTTGAAGGATTTGTAATCTACTATTGATCGCTCAAATATAATACACTTTTAATGGTACCGCGATACTGATGTAATACAAGTTCAAGTAGGGTGTCAAACCATAGAGATCGGTCTTATAACTATTAATTTCAATTAATTTTCTTTCTTTGATAACAAATTAGTTTTGATTTTTATAGTTTTGGTTTCTTTAAGTGTAAGCATATGAAATAATAAATCTAGACAGTGAGAATACTGAACCGGGATAGGGATTGTGGGTTTAGTATTTTGAAATTATTATTTTATTTTTAATTTAGATTTGTGTATACAAGTGTTTCTAACTATAAGCCAAAACTACTAAAAAAAAAATTAAATTTATTATTTTTCAGTGTGGTTTATCTTCAGTATGTAATTCCTACGTTTCTCTAATCTAGGATGAATTACAATCTAGGCATAAATCATCCAAACCAACAATTAAATTCTAAGAATACGATTATATGATCGTTAAGTCTAGACCATAGGTACTAGATCTAACGTTCTAGTAACAATTGAATCTAAAATCGAAATCTCTATAAGAACATTTTGAGATTAAATTCAATCGCAATTAAACTATACTTAAGAATAATAGTCATCATCATATAATTATTTACACATAATCAAGAATTAATCCAAAAATAAAATATTACGTAAATAGAAATACATACCACAATCATAACCAAGTTGAAAGAAGATTAATTATGGATCGAATTGTTTTTCATTTGATTTTTACTTTGAGTTCCGAAATTTCAGTGGAATTTGTAAACAAAAGAAAACTAGGAACAAAAATACATGAACACTACGCTCTCCCTCACTACAGATTGACCAGAAGAAAAGCAAAAAAAATAAAAATTTCTACTCTCCCTTTCTCTGTCATCTAACCCCCCAAGAAAAGAACTAAAAGAAATGAAAAGAAAACCGACTCCCCAACTCTCTGCCCAAGCCACAAAATATGGAGCAAAATAATCAAAAAAATAAAAAAAGTCCCTAGATCTCCTCTGACCTCCTTCCTAAAATTGCTTTTTCGAAATCCCCTTTTAATGGCCAATTAATGGCCATTAATTGGCCGAAATAAACACTATTACCTTGGTTACACGAGAAAGGCTGATGGTCGTTACTTGGGCTGAAGAAACAATAAGTAGAGCAAGAAAGTTAGGCCTTGGGAAATAAAACAAGTTAAAAGGTGTTGGGCCTTAGATGAAGAAACTAAAATAAAACTGAAACATAAGCAAAAGTGAAGCTGGGCCTTGGGCAAAGAAAGAAAAAATCTATGCCTAAGCCCAGCGCATGGGCCTGCGGTGTACAAAGGAGGGCGCGTTATTGCGCGCCACTTTTGACAGGCAAACACGACCAACTTCGAACGTTTGTATGTTTTTCATATGAACTCTGATTTTTCTATATAACCAGTAGTTGGAAAGCATAGATAGTCTAGTTTCATTGGAAACTTGTTTAACCCAAAATTCTAACTGTGCAATTAGTTATGGCAAAAAATGTGGACATATTCTTTTATTCTAGTGCAGGGAACCATGACTTTTATCCGGTTGATCATTTTATTGAACATTTTGCTTCCGAAAAGTGTATTTTTGTCCAATTATTCAAATCTACAAAAATAAATAAAATAAATCAATTATACTAATTTAATTTAATTTAAAATGAAAACAAAATTTAGATTAGCGGTATTAGATCGTGTAAATTGTGGGGCGATCACACTTTCGAACCTAAATTTTGCTATTCCTCGAGCAAAATTAAATATATTAATTAAATGAAAAACCACTTTCGTAGGGAGCACGATTGCATTTTGCATATGCGATAAGCCATTGAACTCTGTCACCCCTAGTGAACGAGTATAATCTCGTGAGGGGTTACAGTGATGCTAACCACAAATATCCCAAGTTCCTTATTGTGAATTTTATTCCTCACAAATGATTTATCAGTCCTATCCAATGCTAACATATCAAGTCAAGATTATACAAGAGTTATTGATATAGTCATTGGTCTCGTAACACGTGATTCCTAACAATATTTATTTTTTGCACCCACAACATACATGCAACTCTTATTTATAATGAATTTATCACAAATAGCAAGCCAACTAGTTTTAAACAATCAAACAGTCATTTCCCTGAAATAAAAATGTATATGTCTATATTTTTTATTTATTTATTATTATTAAACAATTTTCTTTAAATAAGTTACTTATGCAATGCTAATCCCACTGGTCTTTCTAAGGCGTCCGTGTAGCGAGTGTTGGGCCAATGATCGCAATCCAGTTGGCTCGGGACATTAAATGTTAAGGCACTATTCAGTCTTAATAACTTGAACATCTTAGGCTTTAAGGTTAACGAGATTGTATTATCAAATCGCTTTTTCTTTTTTATGCAAACACTCAAAGCTTACTGAGGCAAGAAGTCCGGTTACTCAGCGAAATTTCATCATTAAGACGGAGAATCATTATTATTAACACACTTTTTTTTTTTTTTTTTTTATAAATTTCAATTCTAAGGTTAAGTTGTTCTTATGCCAAAACTTAGCAAACCAGCTCATATACTACATTTATAATAAAAAAAAAGTTAGCATGCATCTAACAGTTGAAAAATGAAATATGGTTAAAAATCAGTGCTATAAGCTCCAATGACTATCTAGCAAACTCAAGTTTGAACTCGACAAACATGCTATCAAGGAATAGATTGAAAAAATTGAGTGTGAAATAACATATTAGATGGAATACAAATATCAGAAAGAATACAAACATTTACCCCCCCAAGCCTAAATCTAACATTTTCCTCAATGATAAATACACGAAAGAACTTTGGCAAAGAAGGATACTACCTATCATGTCCATAGGTATGGCATGACTGAGTAGGTGTAGAATGCCTACAAACCTATCTACCAATGCACTCAAGGAAAATCATCAAAATAAATTATAATAATAGTAAAACTAATTAACTAAAATAAAATAAATTCAATACTCTAAAACAACAATTGGTTGCCTCCCACTTAGCGCTAAGTTTAATGTCTTCAGCCAGACGTAATGGGACATCATTAATTAATCGGGTTAACCAAGTTGACCGCATCGATGACACCCCGCTACTCAAAGCCTACCATATGCTTCAACTTTTGGCCGTTATCCTTAAGTGTTCGGTCATCTCTTAAGTCGATTATCTCCAGTACCCCATTGGAGTGCGCTCTTTCAACCATAAATGGTCCATCCCATTTGGATCAAAGTTTGCCTGAAAAAAGTCTCAACTTTGAGTTGAACAACCACACATTCTTATTAGAATGGAAAGACTTCCTATTAATAATGTTATCATGAAACATTCTTGTTCTATCCTTATAAATTTTTGAATTCTCAAAGGCTTTATTCTATAACTCGTCCCACTCCGAGAGTTGAAGTTTGTGTTCATCCCCTGCTCATTTCATCTCCAAATTCAATGCTCTTGTAGCTCAATAAGCATGATGCTCTAACTCGACAGGTAAATGACACGATTTTCCATACACCAATCGATAAGGTGATATACCGATAAGAGTTTTGTAGGATGTATGGTATGCCCATAAGGCATCAACCAAACATTTCGACCAATCTTTACGGTCCGGACGTACCGGTTTCTCCTAAATCCATTTCACTTCTTTATTGGAGCCCTTCGCTTGACCATTTATGTAAGGGTGATAAGGTGGAGACATCTTATAAGTCATGGAGTACTTGCATACTAATGCCTCAAATGGACTGTTACAAAAATATGATCCCTCGTCACTAATGATCGCTTGGGGCCTTCTAATTCTACTGAAAATATGTTCTCTCAAAAAGCAGAGCAGCACCCGATGGTTATTCATTCTAGTAGCTATGGCCTCAACCCATTTCGACACATAGTGTACAATTAGCAAGGTATACTCGTGCCCAAAGAATGTTTGGAACGGTCCCATGAAATTGATACCCCTAACATCGAAAATCTCGACTACCAGGATAGGTTGGAAGGGTATCATATCGAGGCGGAATATTGATCCCGTGTGCTGAAACCTATCACAAGCCTGACAGAATTGGTGCGTATCTTTGAATAAGGACGACGAATAAAATCCACGTTGTAGTATTTTTGCTACCTTCTTTTTTCTACCAAATTGTGCTCCGCATGCCTGAGAGTGACAAAAATTTAGAATACTGTCAAACTCCCACTTTGCACACATATCTTTATCACTTGATTCGTATAATGCTTGAATAATTGAAGATCCTCCCAGTAAAAATGTTTGACTTTTGAGAGAAAACGGTCTCTATTTTGTTTTGTCCACTGGGAATGAATTTCACCAATAGCGAGGTAGTTTGCGATATGCTCAAAACAAGGGGGGGACACTTGGGCTATAGAGAAGAGTTGTTCATCGGGAAATGAATCCCCAATGGCCTCTTCTTTCTTGTTCTCATTGATAAAAACCCGAGATAAGTGGTCGACCACGTTATTGTCTACTCCATTTTTAAACTTTGATTTCAATATCAAATTCTTGAAGTAAGAAAATCTACCTAATTAGTCAAGATTTTATTTCTTTATTTGAAAATAGGTACCTCAAAGTTGCATGGGAAGGGGAATATGATAATTTTTATCCCTTGGATATAAGATCAAAATTTATCCAATGCAAAAACGATGGCTAACAGCTCTTTCTCTGTAGTAGTATAATTCACTTGTGCTTTCACAAGTGTCTTACTTGCATAATATATCACGTGAGGTACCTTATCCACACTCTCTGTCCCAAAACATTGCTGACAGCATAGTCGGAGGCATCACACATAATCTCAAAAGGTCTAGAGTAGTCTAGGGACTGGATGATAAGGCAAAGACTAGTGTGACTGGTAGCGGAATATTATGTCACTACTTTTACCGCAGCCTTGTAAAAAGCCACCCCAATAGGTTATAAGAGCACTATATAGTGCCTTTTTGTTTGAACTTGTTAAGGCAATAGTAAGCGTCCTACAATATAATTATTAGGACACCATATATCTCCTCTATAGCATTTTATATTTTTTAAATTATATATATTAGGGCACGAAAAAGTATTGTGAAAAACATCTATTAGGACATAAGAATGTGTTGCAAAATTATCAAAGAGAACCAACATATAAGGGCACTATTTAGCGTCCCTAAAAGTATCTAATTTTTTTTTTTTTTTTTTTTGTAATTTAAAATTATTTTAAATTATCAAAATACTTTAAATCCAAACAATAAAAATAAAAAATTACTCACAATACAAAATACATAAAGAACTCAATTTTTTTAATTAAAAATTGATAATTAAAAACCCCAGAGATATACAAAATTAATCTCGTTATGGGTCACTACTTCCTTTCAACATTTAAGCCACCATTCGTAAATAAAAATAAAGTTTAACTACAAAAGTAATATACATACTAAATATGTGTTCAATGTATTTTTCATGCAATACTCCACCTCCTTCCTCGACTGATCCAACATAAAGTAAGTCAGTCCCATAATTTCCTGTAAAACAAAACAAAAAAGTGCAAGATCATAGTGGAAAATACATCAAACAGGGCTGAAAATGCAATTAAAGGGGTAGGAAATGATAAACATTATTCAATCAAATGGATCATTCGTCTCCATTTGTGATCCTTGCAATGAAAATGACATAAGCACCTTCCATGACCTTGAAATAGTCGAGCAAATGTAAGGATCTTAAACACGCTGAGAAATCCTTAATACTAATTTGCTAGCATATAAACAAGAATAGAATTTAACCACCACGTACAATATCAAAATGGACAATGAATTGTAGGAGTCTCTAACAAATAAAGGTTCTAAAAATCAGTAACTTAAAAAATAGCAGCCCAAAAAATAAAAAAATAGTACAGAAAAAGTATAGAAACAATAGACGTTTTAAACAGCATTGGTTGAAAAAAAAAAAAAAACAGCAACTTAAAAAAATTGGTTTGTTTGCAGGGAACATAAACTTGCTTTATAAAAAGTAGCGGCTCAAAATAGCAATGGCTCATTTTAAACAGCAACGTCTCAAAACAACATATGTTTTAAATATCAATGGCTTAAAAAAATAGCAGCTAAAAAGAAGATATAGAACATTTGAATAGCCAATCTAACAATCTGGGAACCCACAGACCTTACCTAATGAAAGCTTAAGTGTTCACCAGTATGTAATATTGCAATACATGAATAATTAAGCAGATACCTAATACAAGACCATGATAATAAATCATATCAGTCGTGTATTGGATGATTTGCATGGAAAGTACAAAGATGTGGTAGTATAGTGTTCCCATTCTCACAATATTGCAACAGTAACGTAGGGTCCTTATTTTTTCATGTTTTTCCCTCTCTAATCTACACGCTATAGCAACATGTTAGCTCTAGTTTATTGATAATGCAAATTTTGAAATATGGCGTCCTTTTTAGGATAAAGTGATTATCATACAACTAGAAAAACAATTAGCTTTTCATGCATGAAGACTAACATCTATCTCTATAATGTAAATGAACTCGCATTTCAATTTATCCATAAATTTTCAGGCTATGATTCCTTTTGCGAAACGAATAGTTCAAATTCAATCTTAGAATGGCTCTTTTTTACCCTTTACTCGGTCTCATACATGAATCTACCTAAGGTAAACTCTCTCTAATGAGGTACAGATTTACGGTGTCGATTGTTTGCATTCATTTCTCATCAAAGCATCAAGTTTACTAATTTTTCGAATTTTCATTTAAGTATGATGAAATAAAAATTTAGAAGTAAAATTGCTTTTTACCCACTCTAATTTAGACTTGTTCCCCTACACTGTCAAATTAGATACATAACCCCCTCCAACATGTCGTCCAATTTCGTGTCCCTTTTCACCCCTAAGAGCATGCACAAATAAAATATTCAAGTTTCCAAACATTTTTTTTTCTAATACATCAACTTGGTCATGATTTTGGGACTTTGGAGTTCAAACAGATGCATATGGAGATTGCAAACAATACATGTTTCACATCTCTTGAAGAACCAATGTTGCATCCTGACCATCAAAACCCGCAGATAACACCCTATTATGGCCAGGAATCGCAGCCAGAGCGTTTACATCGCCCTTGTGATAGGTATGTGCTTGCAAAAGGGTTCCATGTTTGCCATCCCAAAACTATACAGAACCGGTACTATCTGCACTAACAAGGGTCCCACACCTGAAACAAACAGAACCAGCTATAAGCAACACAATGCACACTAACAAACAAAGTGAACCTCAAGCGAGATGACAACATCACTGAATCAAAATTCAAATGGTAGCATCATATGAATGAATTTTACCTCAGAGAGAGCAATGACCATACACAAAGTTCCATTCCACTACCCAAACCTCTAAGTCCAACTATTATCCTGTAGATTTCTTGACCCAATTTAGCATCCCAGCATCTTATGAACCTGGTGAACAAAGTGTAATATTACCTCATGATATATCACAAGAACAAAGGAAATATCCTTCAAAATTCACATTGACACATGCGCTACAATTCAGTACAAACATACATACCCATCACTATTTCCTGAATATATCGTGTTTGCATCTTGACTCCAAGTCACATCTTGGTTTGTAAAATTTATACACTTTAAGCATTTTATGAACCAAACAAGTGATGAATTTGAGCTAAAAAAAATAAAAGTACTTTTGAGACATTTCTATAGTAACATAAGCTATACATCACAAATCATCTGGACACCCCAGTTTCATTGCCATTGAATAATACAGATTTCTCTTTTTCGAATTCTATTGAAGATAAAAAAAGAAAAACATAACATACTTTACGATTATACCAAAGAAATAAAGATGAAGCAGCAAACCAAAAACAAAAGAACTGAAAATCGTTTACTCATTGTAGACAATACGAAAAGTTCTAAAGGGAAAAAAAGCAAAAATTACCTTATTCGCGTATGTAATGATCTGGGTTTGTGTTATAAGATTTCCATAGATGGGCTAATCTCCTTTGGAGTTGTCGATTATAGATAGAAAGTGGAGCATCAGTGACAGGAGGAGAGAGGATATTCTTTATATCCGCAACCTTCTACTCCAAAATCACACTTTTATTTGAAACAAAGAGAACATGAAGAACATAATGGTAGAAGACTGCAAAAACAAAAGCACTAAACAAAAACAGGAACCCAAATGAAGAACACAATGTAAACAGAAACACTAATTAGGGGAAATTAGGTGAAGTGATAGCTGAAATTTCTGACTACAAACAGAAACACTAATGTAAACAGAAACACTAATTAGGGGAAATGGTAGAAGAAATTTCTATTCGGACACTAAGTTCGAAAATTAGGAGAAATTAGGGTTGAACATCAAAATGATACTTGAAATTTCTGAACCAAATCGTTGGAAAACCTGAAATACATAATCGACAACGATGGATTAATCAAAGAGAACATGGAAGTAGAACAAAATAAGAAATAGAAACACTAAACAAACGAAAAATAATCAAGATCTACGAAAAATATTCAAAATCTACAAAAAATAACCAAACCTCGCCAAATCAGTTGTATTTGTTTAACCTATATATTCTTGTGTTGGACTCATTCATCGTTGAAAACGGTGAGCCTTCAACGGTGAACCTACAAGAAGAGAGTAAAAAAAAAGATAAAAGAGTCAGAAAAAGAGAGGGGAGAAGTCTTACCTTCGGCCAGATCGATGGCAATGGTCAGACGATGGTGGTCGGACCACGACGTAGGGTAGCGGCAGCGATGGTGAAGGCGACCAGATCTGGGCAGCCGAGTGACGGTGAGGGCCGATGGATCTTATCATTAGGGTTCGCGAGAGGAACATAGAGACAGAGAGAGCGTTCGACGATGGAAGATCGACTGAGAGAGTGAGGATGAAATAAGGGAGAATCGGTGGGCAGGGAAGGCATCGTCTAGGGTTTTTTTTTAGAGGGAGAGGCTCTCAATGGAAGAGAGAGAACCAAAAAAAGGCATGAAGACGATTTTGACGGGGAGCGGGAACACCAAATTTCCAACGCCTTTTTTTTTATGGGTTAAGGATTAATGCAATTTTACTTTTATGCGACACTAGTAATTTTGTGCCTCGAAAAACACCTTTATAGGGCACAATACCTAACAGTGTCCTAACAGGAGTGCCCTTATAGGCAATTTTTGTTGTAGTGATCATAACCGAATTTTATCTAGGCGATTGAATTTAGAGTTTTTGTTTTTAGATATATACTAAACTAAATAAATTAACTAATTAAATTACAATACTAAGTATACTATATGGGAATAGATTATCTAGGGACTAACTTTGTTTACTTATACGTGTTTGATCTAATCTAGTTTACATTAATGATATTCAAACTATTCGACAATCTAGGTATCAAAAACTCACTCATTGCCTCTCCAGAGTATAAAGTGAATGAATATGCGAATCACGTCTGTTGGCCCAGTGAGCTACCCAAGAGGGGGGGTGAATTGGGTAGTATTAAAAATATCAGAGTTTATAACACTTCAAATTTCAAACAATTAATTTTATCCTAAAATTAATTATTATCTTTATAGTAGCGGATATGTATTATCAACTAGGTGCACACCAAACAACAATATAAGTAAAATAAATAAAGCAACACACCACGATATATCCTGGTTCACCAAACTACTCTTGGCTAATCCAGTCCTTCGAGCCCCAAGGAGATTCGCACCCACTAAACTCAAGATTCATTTAAAGGTAGAAACCAAACCCTCACAAATATTTTTTTCACAGGCTTAGAATCAACCTTTACAATTTTTTTAATAACCTCTACTTTTTACAGGCTCAAAAATAACATAATTCTTTTTTTACCTTAGACTAAAGAATCAAAACCTCACAAACACACCAAATATCCTTTTACTCGGTAAGGATTGAACCATTACAAAATTGCTCACAAATTCAATCAATGAAGAATTAACACCTAATCTTTTTATATCTTAGGCACAGATCAAAACCTTATTCTCTTTACTGGAAGAAATTGAAACCAGCTACCCTTGATTAGACACTCCAAGTATTATCTAATCCGACACTCAACTCACTAATTACAAATAATTGATAAGTGATTTTTCCACTCGGAAATTCTACCACCTCAAAATCAATTTAAACTCAATTAATGTTCTGATAATTACTAGTGATAAAATTAAGTGAGGAAACAAAAATCTAATTACAAAAATAATACGGGTAGCACAAAATTGAGCACGTAATCAAATTATCATACAAATCGTTTTAAAAGATTTTTATGCTTTTAAAGTTCAAAAACAATTCCATCAAGATCTTATCAATTAAGCAAATATAGAAAAATAAATATGCAGTAAAGATTAATAGCTTGGAAAGATCTCACCCGGATAACACCGAAGAATTATAGATTAGAATGCTAGACAACTCAACTCGGTGACGCTTACACAATCAGCGCTTTAACTCAAGAACTACTCAATAATTAATCTCATAATTTGATCTCTAAAAAAATATCAGAATAATTACTCTTATAAAAGCTTACGAACTAAATAGTTCTTGATATGATATATTTATTATGTAAAATCCGCAGGTTTATATATAAGGAATTGAAACAAGCCCTCTAACGGCTAGTTTTTAAATGATAAGTGTCTAAAAAGCACCTATAGACCCCATATATCATTATCTTTCATTTTAGGTATATTTGACTTAATTATAACTTTTAAAACATTCAAATTAGTCCCTCAAATATTTCTCAAACTTAAATTGATAGGATAGAAAAAATTATATGAACCAATTTGAGAAATAACCAAAATATATGAACCATATCTATAGGGATGACAAAATATCAATGATATATCTCCAATACTATCATATCCCTAAAATTTCTCTCATATCTCAACCATAAACGGCTAGTAACAGCTATTGTTTGATCAAAATTCTCAAAATTCTCTAATCCTGAAACAGACTCATCAGTCGACTGACCAACGCTCATAAGTCGACCGCTCTATTCAGGATACTAGCCAAGCCAAAAATCCATTACCTATCGATTGACCTATCTGTCGATCTAGAGATACAGAGAGTTTATCTTTTAAGCATAGGTCGACCTACCTGTCGATCGGGAGATTCAGAGACTTCTTCTTTTAAGTACAAGTCGACTTACTTGTCGACTGCCTATGCTGGAACTCTTCTCCTTAATTATTTTCTTTGACATTTTCATCCCTTCAACCGATTTCTTTTCTCAGTTAGCTCTACTAAAATCTTAGAATCAATTTTAATTAATTATCTTTATTTATTTTTCAATTACACATAGGAGCAAATGATTTCACTAATTATGATCTTATCAAAATACACATAAACATAAAATCATTTTCGTGTCGTGTGTGATTCTAATCAGGATACATTAAGAGTAAAAATAAATTCGAGTTGTTTTCACCTAGATTCTTGAGAATCTTCAATCTTTTAATATCCGTCTCTGCATCCTTCACAATTTCTTCATGATGTTTTCTTCTCTGCATTGTCTCTACATTCTTTACAATTACTTTATGATGTAGTCTGGAATTCTTTAAACTGAAATACTTAATAAACATATTAGTTCCACTAAAAACATCAACATTTAATTATTCATTAAAATCTTAGGATCAACAGCGTCAATGCGGATGTCCCTATCTAACGTCTAAACAACACTAATCACACAAGTCTTGCCCCAACCTCATGGATTGCACACTTTCTAATACTCTCCCGAGTCATTAAATTGTCCCATTGTGTTTAAACCCTAGTCCGAATCCGGGGTTGCCTCTTGGTAGCACGTGAATATGTCGCTACTTTCACCGCAAGTATATGAGTCAAATTTTAGTATAGATTGGAATAGTAGGGGTTGTCGTTTCTACAGAGATTAATTGGGATTATTATCGAGTACAGTAATTATCATAACCTAACTTTATTTATGCGATAAAAAATGGTTTATAATTAATTAATACTAATACTAAGTTAATTAATCTAATTATACTAATATAGTCGTATGACGTTATGGGAAATTATTACCTAGGGATTAATTTTGTCCACTTAAACATGTTCGTTTTAATCTAGTTTACATTAACAACGTTCATCCTATCCGACAATCTCTGTATAAAAATCTCATTCACTGCTTCCCCCGAGTGTAAAGTGAATGAATATGTGATTTCGTGTCAACGAAGAAGTCCCCTTCAATGTCTTAATGACACTAGGTCACATTAGTCTTTCCCCAACGTCATGGATTGTATATTCTCTAACTTCCTCCCGGGTTATTAGATCGTCGCGTTGTATTTAAACCCTAGTCCGAATCTGAAGTTACCTCTCCCGAGTGTCAAATCCCATATTCTCAATATATCATAACAAGTATAATAAATAAGAAAAAAAAGGCAAAAACACAATCGGATAAATATGAACAACCATTAACGAAACATAGATTTTATATAAACGACGTTTACATGAAGTTAATCAACCCCTAGACAATATATGTTTAGCTACACATGGTTATAGCCTTAAATACAACTAAATACATGCTAAACATATTAAAACAAACAATCAATCGAAAAGAGAAAGAGAGAAACGAGGAGACTAGCCGTTATCCGTAGATTCGCCGCTAAAACAACTTCGAGAACACTTCATCCTTCTTCACATAGTGATCTTCTATTGGTCGAATGGCCTTGGAGCTCTCAAGACTCTTGAAAATGTCAACCTCTCAAAACTATCCTCCTTAAGTGTATGGAGAGTTCTTTCTTCGAAAATGAGGAGGCGGAAGAAGATAAAGGGAAAAATATCTAAAATAACACTTTATAGTTGCAAGGGTCACCGCCGCGGCGGTGGGTATGTCAGCAGTGTCACCGCTGCGGCGGTGGTTGCAGCGATGGAAGTAGAGAGTTTCTATTGTTTCACCGTCATCGTGGTGAATTTGCAAAGAGTTTATGCCCTTCTTTGTATTTTGACCGCCGCAACGGTGGGCTGCAAGTTTTGAAATTTAGTCTCTTTGCTCTTTTTCCACCGTTGTTGCACTGCTTTTAATCCGATTTGATTGTTGATGATCTGTTTTCCTCAGTTTTCATCCCAAACACCTGATTTATTACAAAAAAAATAAAAATATATTAAAATACTATAATAATACTCGAAAACTAACAAGTTCGATTTGAAAATAGATAGGTAAATTACACCTATCACCTCTTCCCCGTGTCAAATCCCGATTTCTCAATATATCTTAACAAGCATATAAATGAAGTGAAAGAACGCTAAACACAATCAAATAGGTAAGAACAACCGTTAACGAAACACGATTTACTCAAACAACGTTTTCATAAACTATATCAATCCCTAGAAAATGGATATTTAGCTACTCATGATCTTAACCGAATATTCATTAAAATAAGAGATTAACATCATCATTCAATATACAAAACTTAAGAACAAAAAGAGAAACAAAGAACAGATAGAAAACCTGTGAATTGAAGTGTTCCACTTCCGCGAAATTGACTTCGATCTTGTTTCCTCTTATCCTCTTGATGATCTCCTCTTCTTGGTTTTTGATATTGAGCTCTCAAATATCCTAAAATTTTCCAACAAATCGTGCCTATTGTGTTGGGGAAGAAGGGGATGTTGGCCTAGTGAGCTACCCAAGAAGGGGGTGAATTGGGTAGATAAAAATTAATCCAAATAATAATACTTCAAAAATCAAATAATTAATTTTATCATAAATTAATTATTATCTCTTTATAGCAGCGGATAAGTGTTAAAATCTCTAGATGCACACCCAAACAACACAAAATAAAGTAAAGGAAATAAACAATGCAGTACACACCGATATATCTCGATTCACCAAGCTAATCTTGGCAAATCTAGTCCTCTAAGCCATACAAAGATTCGCACCCACTAATCACTATGATTCCTTTAAACAGGTAGGAACCAAACATTTACAAAAATGATTATTTCATAGACTCATAATCAACCTTTACAATTTCTTTTTCCCAGACTCAGGAATAACGTCTTCTTTTTCCTAGGCTCAAGAATAACCTTATCTTTTTATAGGCTAAAGATTTACCTAATTCTATTATAGGGAGAATCACAACCTAATTCTTTTTATACCTTAGACTTCATAATTAAAACCTTACAGAAACACTCCAACTATCATTTTCCCAAGTAAGGATGTAACCTTTACAAATCACTCATAATTAATTCTATAAAGGCATAATTAAAATCTAATCTTTTTATAGTCTAGGTAAAGATCAAAATCTCAATCTCTTTACCAGAAGAGATTGAAATTAGCTACCCAAGATTAAACACTCGCAATAGTATCTAATCCGACATTCAACTCACAAATTACAAAATTAATAAGTGATTTTTTCACTCAGAGCTTCTACCACCCCAGATAAATTTAAACTCGATTAATGTCCCGATACTAGTGATAGAAAAAGTGAGAATTTCAAAATCTGATTTCAAACAAAGATGGGTAGCACGTAATCAGATTTCTTCAAGAAATTGTTTCAAAAATAAATTTCAATTAAAAAATCCGGAAAACAATTTCAAAGATCAAATTCCAAATAATAGATAATAAGATCAAGCAACAATTAATTGCAAATAATTTGGAATGATCTCACCAGGAATTCACTGAATGAATATAATAATAATGAAACTTCAGATCGGGAGTAGCAATAATCCATAACAAACTTTCTCAAGATCAAATCTCAAGAATGATCTCACAATGCACTCAATATGATTTTAGAATGATGACTTTTAGAAAGCTCAGAAACTGAATAGCTCTTGAAATTTGATCAATTGGGATCTCTTTAATCTTAAAAACGTAGGTCTATTTATAGGGAAATAAAACAAATCTTCTAATGCTAGTTCCCATTTCTCATGATAACTAATTGCACCTATAGACCCAATATTTCATTATGACTTAATCCTGGTTTATTTTACTTAATAATATTTTTTTAAATATTCAATTTAATCCCTTAAACTCAATTAAATAAGATAAAAAGAATTTCATGTACCAAATTGAGAAATATAAAAAATATATGAACCATATCTATAGGGATGATAAAATATCAATGATATATCTTTAATACTATCATATCCCTAAAATTTCTCTCATATATTAACCATAAACGACTAGTAACATCTATTATTTGATCAGAATCCTCGAAATCCTCTAAACCTGAAACAGACTCATCAGGCGACCGACCAACGCCCATAAGTCGATTGCCCAAATCAGGTTGTAGCCCAAGCCAAACATTTCTCGCTCATTGGTTGACTGGTAATTCATGATCTGTCGACCGAACGATACAGAGAGCTTCTCAAGCCAAAATCTATTCGCCCATCGATCGACTGCCCATTCTCCATCTGTCGACCGGATGATTCAACAAGTTTTATAAGTCGAACTATCTGTTAACCTAACGATTTAGAGACTTCATGTATTTAGCATAGGTCGACCGATCACACTCCACAAGTCGATCTATCCTGCTGGAACTTCTTCCTTAATTTATTTCAATTCAATTCTATAACATTTTTGCCCCTTTAATCAATCTCTTTTCTCGGTTAGCTCCATTAAATTTTTAAATTCAATTTTAATCAATTATCAATGTTTATTTTTCAATTATACATAGGATCAAATAATTTAACTAATTAGAATCCTATAAAAAAAAACACATAATTATAAAAAGCATTTTTGTGTCGTTTGTGATCCTAATCAGATATATTAAGAGTCAAAATTTAACCTGAGTTGTTTTCCCTAAGTTCTTCAGAATTTTTCAATCTCTTAGTATCTATCTCTGCATCCTTTACAATTTCTTTATGATGTTATCGTCGCTGTATCCTTTATAATTACTTCATGATATTGTCTGGAACTCTTTAAACTAAAACACTCAATAAAACTGTTAGTTCCACCAAAAACATCAACACTTAATTGTCCATCAAAATCTTAGGATCAACAGGGGATATTAAGGGATCCAAAATATCTAAGAAAATATCCCAAAATAACTAAGCCACTTAGTGTCGGACCGTGGCAGTGGTGGGAAGTCAGTAGATTTCTGCTAGTTGACCGCTGCAGCAGTAGTCAAGCAAAATGTTTTTGTTTGATTGATCGCTGCAGCAGTGGTTTTCACCACTGCAGCGGTGAGCTGCATTTGTTTTCTTTAATATTTTCAACCATTTCTCCACCGACGCCCCGCCAATTTACTCGATTTTCAGCCATTTTCAGCCCTTTTTGTCCCAAACACTTGATTTATACCAAAACAAATAAAAACGAATTAAAATATACTAAAACATTACAATAACACTCGAAAATTACCAAAATTAGCTTGAGAATATATAGATAAAATCCACCTACCAAATACTCCCAAACTTAGAATTTTGCTAGTCCTCAAACAAAACACTCACACTAAAATAAACAAACATAACTACAAAACGAACACAAATACGAAACAAGGAATAAAAACACAAACAAACTAAACACAAGGATGTGTGAGTTTTGAATTCAACTATTTGACCAAAATATTTTCCCTCAACGCCCCCCAATCAAATCGATTTCAAGAGTAAAACACACCATGTGGTAATCTAGAATTCCAACATTTAATAGCAGTAAGCACCATTCTAGATCCTGTTCAAGTGTGTGCGCGAAAACTCAATCATACAACCATCCACAAACTGGATTAGATTATCCACCAACAAAGTTTATGACTTATAACCGATAGGGTATAGGAAATTCATATGCCAGACTAGGTTCCACTCTCTAGTAATGTAGGCTTGGAAATTCAAAAAGATCAATAGGACTTGGCTGGGTTTTTGTCAAATGGCCAAGGGTATATCAGGAATATAAAACAGGTTAATGTTATTAACTTAACGATATCCGAGGCACAACGCTTGGCTCAATCACACTTGTAACCCCAAACAGATCAATTCGAAACAACCCTGAACTTATATTGAAAATGTAGTACCTACTTGTCAAAAGAAACAAAAATAAAACTATATTTACATATGTTTTTTTTAACCAACAACTACACCCCGAAACGTATTATATTTATACAATTAAAGGGGTTTGAGAATACGATAGAAAAATGAAAAGTGAGTACTCGAATACCGAACTAATCAATAGTTCGCCCAAAACCCAACCGCTCACTTCAAGTAATATAACAAACGCTAACTTGATTTCACTCAAATTGTTCCTTAAGTTTAATGATAATGGTTTGGAAAAACTTTAATTGGCTAGGGTATTTGTTACGTGTTCAAAATTGAAACGACTAATAGGCTTCGACAGGGTAACGAGGGATAAAACATATAGCATGGTAGGCTTCAAAGGCTCAAGCAATCAAAATGAATGCCTAAATCATGTCTCCTTAACTACCTTGCCTAGGATTTTGCCTCGAGTTTCCCCCAAATCAGGTTCAAGAATTCCTATTGTCATGAACTTGGCTAACGGATAATCGGTGTCAAATCAATTGGATAGCTAGTACGTTGAGTTTACGTGCTCATGCAAAATTAGTATCTGGTGGCTACTAATTTAAGCGTTGCCACTTTCACCGCAAGCGTACGGATCAAGTTTTAGTATATGGACCTTTCGGTCGGGTATCGTATCCATAGGGATTGGTTGAGATTATTATTGAGTACAACGATTGTCATAACTTAACTTTATCTAGGCACTAAAAATGGAATATAATTTAAATACTAATACTAAAATACTAATTTAACTATAATAATTACTAATACGAGATAGTTTAGGGGATGGATTATCTAGGGATTAACTTTATTTACTAAAACGTGTTTGATTTCGTTTAGTTTACAATAATGGTGTTCGACCTATTTGACAATATCGGTATCTAAAACTCCTCCGCCACCTTTCCCGAGTGTAAGACGGGGGAATATGCAACTTCGTGTCAACGAAGAAGTCCACCTCAACGTCTTAACGACCCTAGGTTGTGTGAGTCTTGCCCCAACGTCATTGATTGCACACAAAATCTCAGTTCGTAAATTCCCCCGTCACCTCTCCAGAGTGTAAGACGAGGGATATAACGCGATTTCGTGTCAACGAAGAAGTCTCCATCAACGTCTTAACGACTCTAGGTCACGTGAGTCTCGTCCCAACGTCATTGATTTCATACGTTGTGTTTACCCTAGTTCGAATCCGGGTTTACCTCTTCCGAGCGTCAAACCTCGTATTCTCGATATATCTAAACTAGCATATAATCATGAAAATACAATAAACACACTCAAGCATTAAAGAACAATCATTAAAGAAACACAACTCAACCAAAATGACATTTTTATAAATAATATTCATCCCTAAGATAATCCAAATTTAGCCTATGGCCATAGTCATTTATACAATTGAAACTAGGCTAAACATACTTAAACAAATATCGAAGTTAAGAAATAAAAGGAAAAACGGATGAACTTATCCGATATCCAAAGATTAGCCGCTAAAACCGTCCACCGAGCGATTCTCCTTCTCCGCGTGGTAATCTTCTCCTTTAGATATGTTTGAGCACTTCCTATACTCTCTCTATCTTCTAAACTAAGCCCTAAGGGCTCTAATGGCCGGGGAGAGGCAAGAGGAGAGGACAGAAGAGGATATTTATAGGGAAAATATCTAAACAAAATATCCAAACTGTGCAGAGGTGACCGCCACGACGGTGGGTAGGTCGGTTCACTGTTCGCCTAGGTAGTAGACTTGGTGACATCCTGCATTGTCATCGCTGCGGCGGTGTATTTCAGTACCGCGGTGGTGGATGTTCAGCAAAAATTGGTGCACTCTGCATTTTCACCGCCTAGGCGGTGGTCTGGACGCCTAGGTAGTGGGCTGCTATTTTCAGAATCTTGCCTCCTTGTTTGTTTTTCCACCGTTCTCTGACCATTTTTATTTGAATTGATCGTTTTCTCTCCGATTTCATACCTTTTCACCCATGCACCTGTTTTAATACAAAAGAATAAAAACATATTAAAACGTATTAAAAACGTAATAAACGTACTAAAAAAACTAACAATTTTTAGTTTGAAAATAGATAGGTAGATCACACCTATTAGTATCCACAATAACTTTTACCATAACGAGATGTCAAGCACATAGAACACACATGAATAGGCATTACGCTCAACCTCGATAAACAATTAGGGGATAGATTCATCATCGGGTAATGGCCCAGATGAACTACAAAACACAACACACAACAATAACAACTACAAACATAAGCGTACTAACAATAATACTAAACAAACATGCATACAATTAAACAATAAAATATTTAAACGTAAACTATATAACTAACAAAAAGAAAACATACTAGCATACTACACATCACCCCCAAACTTAAAACGGTCAGTGTCCACAATGACCCAACATCGATCTCAACAATTAAAATAAAACATGACGACGAATGGGGTTTAGAACACGTACCTGGGAGGCAAGACAATATCGCGTCCAAATAAAGTCGGCAGTGATGGATTAATTTATTTGAAAACTTTGGTTGCCTCCCAAGAAACGCTTAGTTTAATGTATTCAGCTAGACATGAAGAAGGGCTCATCAAAGAGTGGCTTTCACCCGTAGTATATGTCATACAACACAATATATGGGTCTTGGTTCATAACGCCCTCAAGATTGGCGAGATTTAGCAATAATTAGCCAGTACTCTCAACGTGACTCGTTGTCAGCTCATGTGCTTGGTTGCCCTAAATGAATGAAGTTGGAAGTGGGGTGGACAAGTGAGCCACATCGAATCCTCATAGATGTAATCGTCTTAGATCGGGGATGGAATCACAACATGGATCTCAAGAGGTGAGTACTCAAAATCATCTTCTTATTTATCATCTACGAACAACTCTTGAGCCTTGTCCTCTTTCGAATCATCTTTAATATACGAACCCAAGTTCCTCCCGCTTGTATCTGGTTCCTTGTGGTGGATTTCGATGAATGTGGCATGTGTGTCTCTCAGTTCCACCACTTCTAACTCGATCTCAGTAAAGTAGATAAGCTGATTGATTTGCGTCCGAAGAGACATTACGGTCTAATTAATTTCAGCGCAGGTCGTCTCAATATTGTCAAGATGATCCTTATGCTGGTTGATTCGGTCATTCGTTTCCCTCCATAATGCCTGAGTCTCCCCCATACATTCAGCGAACAATTCCTCCAGGGTAGGAGAAGACTCCAAATGTTGGTTTGAGGTGTCAATCCATGACGTCGAAATGGTAGAATTACCCCCCAAGCTTTGGTAGCTTGTTGAATAATTCCAACTATGAAAATCAAACTCCGTCATGTCTTCCAGCAACCAATAGGCTTCATCTGCAGTTAGTTGGTCGAATGAGATAGTACCATTTCCTCGTTCTACCCAATTTCTTATTGCGGCTTGTAACCCATCGATGAAGTTCAGTAGTTGATACTCCCTCGGGAAACGATGATATAGAAACCGAATAAGCAATTCCTTGTATCTATCCCAAGCACAATAAAACGATTCGGAATCTCGTTGAAAGAAATGCAATAGCACTTGTTGTTGATCTGACATCTTCAAGTACCTCGCAAGACAAAATGAACTAAAAAAAAAAATTATAAATAAAATAAATGCCTAAATTAAAATCAAGTTACTTACTCATAATATTAACAACAATCTAAAAACTAATCCCCGACAACGGCACCAAAAACTTGGTAGCGAAATATTACGTTGCTACTTTCACCGCAAGTGTACGGGTCAAGTTTTATAGAATAGTGAATGAGAAGGGTTGTCGTATCTATAGGGATTGAATTAAATTGTCATTAAGTACCGCGATTATCATAACCGAATTTTATCTAGGCGATTGAATTTAGGGTTTTTATTTTTAGATATATAATAAACTAAATAAATTAACTAATTAAATTACAATACTAAGTATACTATATGGGAATAGATTATCTAGGGATTAACTTCATTTACTTATACGTGTTTGATCCAATCCAGTTTACATTAACGGTATTCAAACTATCCGACAATCTAGGTATCGAAAACTCACTCACTACTTCTCCCGAGTGTAAAGTGAATGAATATGCGATTTCGCGTCAACAACGATGTCCCCATCTAGTATTTAAATGACACTAATCACATGAGTCTTGCCCCAACCTCACGGATTGCACACTTTCTAATACTCTCTTGAGTCATTAGATCGTCGCGTTGTGTTTAAACCCTAGTTTGAATCTGGGGTTAACTCTCCCGAGTGTCAAACCTTAATTTCTCAATATATCTTAACAAGCATATAAATGAAGTGAAATAATTATAAACACAATCGAATAGGCAAGAACAACCGTTAATGAAACACGATTTACTTAAACAACGTTTTCATAAACTATATCAATCCCTAGACAATAGATATTTAGCTACTCATGATCTTAACCGAATATTCATTAAAATAAGAGATTAAAATCATCATTTAATATACAAAACTTAAGAACAAAGAGAGAAACAAAGAACCAATAGCAAATTTGTGAAGTGAAGTGTTCCACTTCCGCAAAATCGGCTTCGATCTTGTTTCCTCTTCTCCTCTTGATGATATCCTCTTCTTGGTTCTTGATCTTGAGCTCTCAAATATCCCAAAATTATCCCAAAAACCGTGCCTATTGTGTTGGGGAAGAAGGGTATATTAAGGGATCCAAAATATCTAAGAAAATATCCCAAAATATCTATGCTACCTGGTGTCGGACCACTGCAGCGGTGGGAAGTCAGTAGGTTTTTTCCAGTTGACCACTACAGTGGTGGTCAAGAAGAATATTTTTGTTTGATTGATCGCTGCAGTGGTGAGCTGCATTTCCTTTCTTTAATCTTTTCAACCATTTCTCCACCGACGTCCCACCGATTTGCTTGATTTTCAACCTTTTTCATCCATTTTTGTCCCCAATACCTAATTTATTCCAAAACAAATAAAAAAAATTAAAACATATTAAAATATTATAATAACACTTGAAAACTACCAAAATTAGCTTGAGAATATATAGATAAATTTCACCTATCAGTGGCCTTAAGTGTCCCAAATGCCTTTCGGCATGACTCATAAAAAACGAAGGGCACATTTATAGCGAGCAAATTGCAGAGGGGACATACAATCTTGCTAAATTCCTTGATGAATCGTCAGTAGAACCTCATGTGCCCCAAGAAGGATCGAATTTGCTTCACCGTTGTGGGCGGTAGCAAATTTGTGGTGACATCAACTTTAGCACGATCCACCTCAATCCCTTTCTTTGAGATAACATGCCCCAACACAATGCCTTATTGAACCATAAAATGACATTTCTCCCAGCTCAACACCAAATTAGGTTCCTCTCACCTCTGTAGAACCTTCTCAAGCTTATTAAGACATCCTTCAAATTATGCCCCAAAAACTGAAAAGTCATCCATGAAAGCTTCTAGGAAGTTGTCGATCGTATCAGAGAAAATTGCTAACATGTACATTTGAAAAGTTGCCGATGCATTGCATAGTCCAAAAGGCATTATTCAGTATACAAAGGTACCAAAGGGACACATGAATGTGGTTTTATCTTGATCTTTGAGAAACACCGGGACTTGGTTATATCCCAAGTATCGGTCAAGGAAACAATAGTAAGGAAATTCTGCTAACTTCTCCACAATTTGATCAATATATGGTAGCGGGAAGTGATCATTTCTCGTCATGGCATTGATTGTTTGATAATCAATACAAACACGTCATCATGTGGTTTCTCTGATAGTGACCAACTCTTCCCCAGAATTCTTTACCACTATCATCCTCGATGTTTTCGGCACCACCTATACTAGACTCGCATACTTGCTATTAGAAATTGGGTAAATGATACCTGTATCCAATAACTACAGTTTTTTATTCTTTACTACCTTTCTCATGTTTGGGTTCAAGTTTTGTTGAAACTCTCTCGTTGATTTTGCATCATCTTCGAGGTGGATTTTATACATACACACCGAAGGGTCGATCCCCTTTAGATATGCCACTCCCCATCCTATAGCCCTTTTATATAAGGACATTGACCAACTTTTCTTCTTGCTCACCTATGAGTTCGGCCAAAATAATCACAGGTAGTGTATCATCGTGGCCAATGAAAGTTTACTTGAGTGAATCCAAAAGAGGTTTCAGCTCAAGTATTGGTGGGGATTCAATTGATGGTTTAAGTGGCTCACTTGCTAGCGGCGGTAACAGTTCAGATTTCTTAAACCATGGGATTTCATCATGGTGTATCCTTAACACGTCATGGACTTCCTAACATAACTCATCAGGTCGTAACCCCTTATCCTCCATGTACATGATGGTTGCTTCAAGGGAATCCCGGAACAACATAAAAAGTAAAGACTCTTCCACTAATTCATCGATTTGGTTAACCCAAAAACACTTCGATGAGTTCTTATCCAGGTGTTGGTTAATCTTCTTAAAAACATTGAGTTGTACCTTCATGTTCTCGAATGACACATCCATGACTCTCGACCTATAGTTAGTACAAGCATTGGTTGTAGCTAGGAATGGACATCCCAATATAACCGGGATTTGATAGCTCAAATATAATACCCTTTTAATGGTATTGCGATACTGATGTAGTACAGGTTCAAGTAGGGTGTCGAAAAATAGAGATCAGTTCTGTAACTTTTAATTTCAATTAGTTTTTTTCTTTGATAACAAATGAGTTTTGATTTTTATAGTTTTGGTTTCTTTAGAAAAGAAGTAAAAAAAAAATGAAAAGAAAACCCACTTCTCAACTCTCTGCCCAAGCCACATTATATGGAACAAAAGAATTAAAAAAATGAAAAAAAGTCCTCAGGTCTCCACTGGCCTCCTTCCTAAAATGCTGAAGTCAACACTGCATACTTGGTCACACAGGAAAGGCTGATGGGCTTTGCGTGGGCCGAAGAAACAATAAGTAGAGAAAGAAAGTTGGGCCTTGGGGAACAAAACAAGTTAAAAGGTGTTGAGCCTTGGATGAAGAAACCAAAATGAAACTGAAACATAAACAAAAGTGAAACTAAGCCTTGGGGAAAGAAAGAAAAATTTGGGCCCGTAGTGCATAAAGGAGGGCGCGTTATCGCGCACTAGTTTTGACAAACAAACACAACCAATTTCGAACGTCTGTATCTTTTTTATATGAACTCTGATTTTGCCATATGACCTGTCTTTAGAAATCTTAGAGAGTCTAGTTTCATTTAAAACATGTTTCAACCCAAAATTCTAACTGTGCAATTAGTTATGACCAAAATAGTGGACATATATTTTTATTCTAGTGCAAGGTACCACGTCTTTTATTCAGTTGAACATTTTATTCCGCATTTTACTTCCAAAAAGTGTATTTTTTTTTTGTCCAATTCTTCAAATATATAAAAACAAATAAAATAAATCAATTATAATAATTGAATTTATTCCAAATGATAACGAAACTTAGATTAGCGGTATTAGATCGTGTAAATTGTGGCGTGATCAACTATTCCCTAATCTTCTTCCCTGATGAAGAACAAATCGATACAACCCAGGTAAAGTTTCTCCTTGTATTTTTCATCTTTCACAATTCTCTCACTTAAGACAAAATCCTGGTTAAGTTACAGGTTTTCACCCTCACAAGTTCACTTTTACTTTTGTCAAATTAACGAGATATATAACACTTGGAGCATCTATAAATTACCTATAAATCAATACACCTATACTCACTCACTAGATGTTTATAGAATCATGCACAATAAAGATATACAATGAACTGTGAGTACAGCAATAATTATGTCAAGGATATGTTTGAATAAGTACACAGGATGGATGAAATCAATTTATCAACATATCACATGTTTCAAATTCATTTTGATTCTCAACATTTCAAGCACAGGTTGTTTTCAATAAAGTGATAATATACTTGAATTTAGGTGAAAACACCTAACTTGCTTACCTCTTGTTATAACGGTACGCGGGCGATTCAAGATGTTGTAGAGTCATTTAATTTCGCCGGTGGAATTAGTTATTCCCATCTCCAAATACCTTTACTGTTGAATTTCGTAATTCTTAGGAAAGTCTTTTTGATTCTTTAATAAAATTCTTTTGGTTTTACAAAAACGATGAATTTCAATATATGAGTAAATTCAAACTTTTTAGCACAAGTCATAGTGGACGGTGAGGTTCTAACCTTCAAATATCTTGCCTATCGAACCCAATTATGCAATTTTAAACACCAAACCTGATTTAAACTTCATTAAGTTCCATTTTGTTTTTCATAAAACCTAAGCCGCTTCACAAATTATATATTTTTATCCTACAATTTTTAATGATAGAGGACAAACTACTTTTTTTTTTTTGTCCCATTTGACCATGTTTGATCATTTTCGATCTTTGACTCGGTTTCAATCCCTAATTTAAATACAATTAATTCATAAACCTTTAAAACTAAGTATGTACAACATTAACAGTAATAACTAAATAAAAAATCATAACTAAATAATACACCACAAACAAAATTTGTTAAACCTAAATTTGAAAGTAGGTCCTAAATTGTGTGCAATTAAACTGTAAATTCAAAAGATCCTAAATTAAGTGCAATTACACTCTTAAGCGTTGTGCGGTTGTGTAAGTAACTCCATGTTTCGCGGTAGTGCAAGGATCTAGCTAAAGGAACGTTATGCGCCTAGCCGTATGCTAGCTAAAACATTGTGCAGTAGGTTATGCGGTAGGGGCGCCTGCAAGTCCTTCTGATTCATTTGAGAATACAAATTATTGTTGTGCCCCCAAAATAATTAAATAATTCTGCTGGTACATTCAAGGAATTGAACGTCTCACAATTCACATATTACAAAATCATATGTATTAGAGTAAAATTAAATCCCCGAATATATTTACAACACTAATTAACTACATTAAGACAACAATGACTCCAATATTGCACAAAATAGTTATCTAATTTTATAAATTCCTAATGATCAATTACCATTGAATTAGAAAATACAATTATAGCGATAGAGAGGAAAAGCAACAATGATGTCCAAGGAATATAAATTACTGCAACAGAGAAAAAAATATTATATAGTAAATAAGAGATATATAAATAAGAAAATAGACCCCAACTAACATAATAAAGTTTTTAGTCTTCAGAGATGTTTTAGAAAATAATTTATGTAAAAAACAAATATAATAATAAAATAAAATAAAAAATCAAGATAAGTACATTCACATTTTCATTTTGTTTTTTTTTAAATATTTTAATACATTTAACACTAATTGTGCTATTGTGAATATTCATTGTTCTTTATATGAACAAAATTTCATTTTTATTATGTTCACACGTTCTTCTATTCTACGTCTTTTTGTTATGTTCACAAAATCTACGGAAAAAAAGGTTCACATTCTTTGTGTTTTTCCTTTCATGTTATCATTGAGTGTCGTTGTTAGATCATTTTTTTCCATTTTATTTCGTACATCTTTCTAAAATAACTATCAAAATAGTGCAAAAGCATATTGCTAAGAAAAGAACGCGTCACAGGTCAAAATATAAGGAAAAGATGCCCAAAGCACTCGATTTTAACAGTATTAAGATTTTAAGTAAGGAAAATTAAAGAAATTTGAGCTCGATCTTAAAAAACATAGAGTTGTTTGCGGTAGACCAATAGGATTCGAAGAGTTGGGGTCTAAGGGTATCGATATTACTTTAGTCATTGGGTAAAAATGTTTTACAGTAACTTTTATCATATGGAGGATAGTTTTTGTTCTTATGTTAATGGGGTTTGCATGATTTTTCATTGGATGATCTTGCAAATCCTCACAGGGTTCCCAGGGGTACTATTTTTACGCCAAACAGTAGCAACTGGATTTTGAACAATTTTAATCTTCTAAGAGCCTGAGAAGAATTGAGATTCATAGATGCTAGGACAAGACATCTTGATCTCATTCACTATATTTATCATTTCATTATCACATACTCTCTTGCATCTCATAGTTGTAACCGTGCCATGGTAACAGATTTTGCCTTCTTCACTTAATTATTCAGGTCACTAAAACAAACATTCTCACTCTTTTGGCGGAACACATGAGATATCAATTAAATGTTTCTTCTCATGTTCTGTTTTATGGTGATATTGTGTGTCGTCTTCTCGAGAACTACGAAGTTCCTCTTGATGATGATTGTGCATCATGTCTTGTTCAAAATAATTCTATCTTAAATTCTGATACAATCATCATGATGGGATACATTGGAAATTGATGGGTTCAAAGAGGAACAAAAGCCGAAGAAGAAGATGCAGAAAAGAAAGATACTAGTGATGATGGAGGAAGAATGAGCTTTGAGGATCAAGTTTTGCAAAAGTTTAATCATCTTCAAGAGCAATTTGATAACTTCAGACAATATATTAAAGTGGTTGGTGAACGTCTCGATGGCATGTATTATCATATGGGAATGATGTTTACATCGATGAAGCAGGTCCATGGGATGGTGCGAAATTTTAATTCTTACTATTCATATTCGGCTTTGGTTCCTCTGGTTCATCTATATCTTACTATCCTTCGCCACCTCCTTTTCCTTCTGGTCACCCTGGCTCTTATTACTGATGCCCTAGTCCCAGTCCTTTCTGATAATTTTTATATATTATGTAATTTCAAACATGATTCACCCCTGGATATTATCTTATCGTAATAGTTAATTCTAGGCTTTGGATGTTTGGATTGAATATTTAATATTTTTGATAGATTATTGTGGACTAAAAATGTTATTTTTCATCCAAGTTATTCCTAATTATTCATCATATTGTTATTGTGTTGTTATCACAATCTTATTCATTATATTGTTCTAAGTTATGTTATATCAAATAATCCAACATTTCAAAAAATTTAAAATGCCTACCCCTATTTTTAAAATGACAATGGGGGAGAGATTGGTGATGTTTTCTTAAAATGGGTTGGTACATGTTCACCCAAGGTATTCATTGTTATTCATGTATTCATTTACATGGGTTGAAATTTTAAAACAATTGGTTATCTTGAAAATGTTTTGGACTTAAAATTGATTAACAAACCCCTTTCTCATATTCAGGGGGATTGTGGTTGATATTATGTTTGAGAAAACATCAAGTTAATTGTCATCATAAAAAAAGATAGATCGTTAACCCTAAGTATTATTCGGTGATTTTGATGACACAGTTAACTTGGTGATTTTGTTGGACTAGTGGTTTTATTGAAGATATGATTACAAAGATTAGTCTGAATGTTCAAAGTGATTGGAGAGAAAAATTGACAAATCAATGGAAGAGTTTCAAGATGATACCAATGGAAGATGATGAAGAATGATTCATGAAATATTTTTTGTAATCCTAGGTAAAACAATGCTAACTTTAATAAACTCTTAATACAACCCAATTAGGTTCACCACAACATATGATAATGATCTTAAACTTTTTATATGTGATTGGTTCTGTGGTTGTGGTTAGAAGTGTTAAGAAATGTTTTTAAAAGAGGTTTTAAGGAAAATATAGTTAGAATCAGTCAATTGATTTGAAAAATAGGTCAACTAATTATAAACGAATTTTAAAATGTAGTTAAAAACTCAAAATAGATTAAATGGTCAACTGAAATGGGATTTGATCGACCAGCAGATTCATGTTCCATAAATTTGAGAAAAAAAGAAGAAGATTCGGTCAACTATTCGATTTGATTGCAAATACATACTTGAAATCGATCGACTAACAAGGAATACCGATCAATTGAAACATCCTAAAAAAAGTGAAATTTTTATAACGTTGGCTGTAAACGGTCGTTGACTATGGAACCGGTTAACCGATTGGTTGAGATTTTTCTAAATATTCTAAACATTCTTACAATATGTTCTTACCTCAATTTTTGCGTTTAAATAATTCTAAATCATTTTTAATTGATTAAAATGTTTTTAAATGATTAGAAATATTTTTATAAAGATTTTATTGAAAACACTTTTTAGTCCTCTATTTTTCGGATATTACATATTTTGAGAGCCATTATCCATATATTGTTTAGGCTGAATTTGGACTTTATAAAGGCTTAATACATGGTCAAAGTAGCCATTATAGGTTGGACTAAATACTAGGGGTCTAAGGGAAAGAATTTAGGGAAGATTTTTTAAATATAGCCATTGGAGCACATCTTTGAAATCTCTATATATATACCTGCATTTTTCTCATTAAATACCTCTATAAATTCAAATTTTTGAGTGAGATAAAACTATATTTTCTGAAGAATCAATTGATGCAAATATACTTGTGAAATTCTAGATCATGAAAGTGCTTATTTGATCAAAATAATTCTCTTGGAGGCACTCTGATTTTTTTCTGAGAAATTGAGAAGCATTACTCTCATTTTCAAATCATTCGTTAAGGAATTATCAGTGATTTGATTAGTACTTGTGTGCAAAAAATTGCGCTCAATTGTTATTTGTTTCTATACTGTTTTTGAGCTTGTGAAAGTTATTAAAATATCTGCGAAATTGTTTTTTAAAATCTTTGAATCCCTTCCTTGAAAAATATTCTTTCAAAAGATTAAAACGATTTGAAATATCTAGTTTGCTTGATTTTGTGCTTAAATTGATAAAAACTCAGATTATGGATTCTCACCTACTTTAACTAATAAAACACTTCTATCACTTAGATTGGGACATAAATATAGTTTATATTGATTTTTGTTGGTAGAAACTCTTGTTAGAAGAAACTTGAATTTAATAATTTTTTTTAGCTTTTTTTTATAAGTTTGTAACTTATATCCAAAAGTGCAATTCATATGGGAGAGAGTGTGATTAGGTATAAAGGGAACTTAACTAATCAAAATTTGTAAATGTTTTATTCTTACCTGTGAAAAGAGTTAATGTAGGGTTTGAATTTTACATGGGAAAAAAATTAGGTGTAGTTTAGTGGATTAAATTCATTGCTAGAGCTCAGGGGAGTAAATGTAAGTAAGAAACCTTGTAACGACCCGGTTACCCAAGACTGTTACTTGGTTTCTTCTCTTGGAGAATTAACATTAAAACCGATTGACATGATTTTTTATTCTATAAAATCTAGTAAATTTTATAATGCGACAGCGATAAGAAATTAGTAATTCATTTTATAAAAATCTTTTAATTTATAATGCGGCAGCGATAATTATAATTATCGAATTTATAATTTATCAATATATCGAAACAATTTAACAACGGTGAATAATAAATACAACTATTGCAATTTTAAATAAAAATTCAACTAAAATTCCTGTCTCCGGTTCTCTCTTGCCGGCCCTGCAATCAAAACTGTGGGGTTGTGAGCTAACGCTCAGTAGAACTGCAACCCTTCTAATACGTACATTTAATTAATATAACAAATAAAATACATAAGCATGATTTTCACATAATTTTCACATAATCAGAATTGTTTCATAAAATTTAACAATTAAAATTCAAAAAACAATAATGACATAAATCACAAAATAGAAAAATTAAATACATATATTAAAAGAGTTAAAAATTCTACCTAAAATCTGAAGCAGAAATCTGAACCAAAGACATATATATATTTCTTTGTCACCGTCCTTTTCCTCGCCTCAAATTCTCAAGTGTGTGTATATATATATATATATATATATATAGCAATCAACTAGTATTATTTACTTATTCTTCCTTATGATTCCTATTCCCCCCCCCCCCCTATATCCATGATATGTAGATATAAATATATATTATATATATAATATATAACATTTAAAGAGATGAGGTTTGATCAATGACCACTCGTCACCTAGGTAATTTAGTATGAATTCATGGCCAACAATTAATTACTTAATTGTTAAGATATAAGGAATTATGTTTAGCTCCCCATAATTATAAAATAATTTATATTAAACCAATAATTACATTTATCTCCAAAAAATTATCAAATATTATTTATACTATAAATTTACAAAATGATACCCAAAAATATTAAACTTATATAAAATAATATTTTCAAAATATAAATTTTCGGGATATTACAAACCTTGTCAAACTATTATAAAACTTTGTGTGCTCTATCCCTTAGTCTTTGTGTATGCGTCACTTTTTCACATATTAATCAAGATAAAATGAATCAGAAATAATTAATTGGATTCAATTATTAAACTACCCTATTTACTCCCCTACCTCCCAATGAGTAGATATTTGAGCAAACATTTCTAAGAATATGGAGGCAAAACTAAGTAAAAATAATTTCCATTAATACTAAACTTACTTCTTGTGATTTCCTTAAAATATGGAGACAAAACAAAAATTGAAGACCAAAACTAATTTCCATTAACACTAACTTGTAGTGATTTTCTAAAATTATTGTTTAAAATATAGAGCCAAAACTTAGATTTAAGAGTAAACATAATTTTCATTAACAATAAATTTATTTGCTATTTTGCAAAAATTATTCCTTAAAATAAGGAGGCAATATATATATATATATATATATATATATATATATATATATATATATAAAGAAATATACCATGAGCTCTTTTAGAATATAGATTAACAAAGTAGAGTTTATAACCAAGATATCCCCAGTTATTTTGACAAATACGTAGGAAATCCACTGTCATTTAATATTCCTTATCTTTTTGTTTCTGTTACTACCTATTTCTCCCTCCATCATATTTTTCTAATAAAAGTACTCTCACAATGTAATATCTTTTCGTTCTTTATTTTATATTTTCTACTCTCTCTCTCTCCCAATCTTGTTTTCTATTTTTATTTTTTATATTATTATTTTTATTATATATTTTTTATTTCATTTGCTTTTTTGTTTGTGGCATTTGAAGAAAATAAAAAAGCGAAAGTAAGAAAGTAAAAATAAATAAAAATATGACTTGAAAAATAAAAAATGAATCTGAAAAACAAAAACAAAATATATATATATATATATATATATATTTGTTTTATTTCAATTTTTTTTTTGTTTTCTAATTTCTTACTTTTGATTTTTTTTTTTTCTATAAATAACATATACAAAAAATTAAAAATACAAATAAATAAAAACACAAAATAAAATAAAAAATAAAAAATAAAAAAATAGAAAACAAAATAGGAAGACGGAGAATATAAAATAGAAAATAAAAAATAAGAGATTGAAGGGTATTTTTGTCAATAAAATGTGATGATTAATTTAATTTGGAGGCTTCATTTATTTTTTCTCAATTTCTTCTAGTCCAAATATATATATATTTTTTTCAATAATACATGGTAAAACTATGGATTAAAAAATTGACAATCCAATCCCCAACCTTCAATCCCATGCTTCGTCAATTCCCATCCATGAAGGGAAGCATGAATCTGGAAGCCAATTGCAGCTGGAAGCATGGTATTTGGTGCCATGAAGCGACATACATACATCTTTGAGCCTTTTAAATGTGGGAAAAGTAGAGGAATGGTAGCTATACCATGATCTTGACATGTCCTACTTAATAAAATACATGCATTCAAATTACACTTGTTGCATTTATTCATTAAGTTTAGTACTCACACTAACATTAGGTGTCATTAATGTGATTCGTTATATGCAAGATCTTTCTATACACTTTTAATTTGAGTAAATGGAAAATTGCATCAATGAAAATCAGCAAATTGCATAAAAACTACTTTACTTGGTGGCGTTACATATATCTGGAAGCCAATTGCGATCATCCCAGAAATGACTCCATGAAGAAAAAACATTAATAATGAAAATCACCTGCTTGGTTTGGTGGAGGGTCTAAACCATAATTTTTTGAAGGCTGGAAGTGAACATCGAAACATAAAGACGACTTAATTTCAATTGAATTTAATTTCCACCTTGCGGGTTTAAGTGTCTGTTTGATAATCAAATTAAGTACTTAAAATTTATTATATTAAGTACTTAATTAATTAAGTTTGTTTTATAAATACAATTAAAATCACTTAATTAATTAAGCTAACTTAAAAATTAAGTAAAAATTTAAGTGAAGACCCCTCAACTTAATTCATTTTACTTAATTCATTTTGCTTTTATATAAGGTAAATAATTATAAATAATATCTCATATTTGTTTTGAATTTATCTTTTTTTTTTTAACTGTTATTTATTTTTTGTAAAATTTGACTTTCTCTATTTTTTTAATTTTTTTCAGTTTAATTTTTTTTTTGTTTGATTTATTTTATTTATTATTTTTATATTTTATATTTCACTTAGTTATTTATTATTTAATTTTATCTACGTACTGTTCTAAAAAGAGCAATGACATTTGCGGCGATTCTTCTTATGATGTACTATTTCTTCTTTATTTTCTTCCGATTGATCTGTGTTATGTGTAATTTCGTAGCAATTTTTTCGAATTTCTGTTGACATTGCTGAAATATGTTGATGGTTAATTGCTTATATGTTCTACATGTTTTATCGATTTAGTTGATTGAGAAGTAAATTCCAGGTTCATATTTTTTTTTTTTAATCTTGATTCAAGAGTAGTTATGTAAATTAAATAACTTTCAACATTCAAATTGTGTAATTATCAAACAAACAAAAAAAATTCAGCACTCAAATTTTTAGCATTTAAAATTTAATGTTATCAAACAATTTTCTTAAATTTTTAGCACTTAAAATTTAAACACTTAATTTTCAATACTTAAATTTTTAGCACTTAAAAATTATCAAACATTTAAACACTTAATTTTCAACACTTAAAAATTATCAAACATGTCCTAAGAAAATTTCATCGTACCTTCCAGGACTGAGGACTTAAGCCAGCAGGAAACCTATTGCAACTACACCATGAAACTTTTGCTTTAAAGGCAAGGTCCAGTGGTCCACCACCATTAGAGTCATGCGTACATTAATCTTCTTCTAGAACAAAACCCACTACCTGGAATAAGTTCAATAACAAATTTCCTCACAGAAAATAAGGAACATTTATGGAGTTCCAGTTTTTAAGAGCACGTATCAGGAAATAAATTAAAAGTAAACAAAAAGGCAAAAGGAACAGTATGTAAAGATAAGCCAACATGTTTCCACTTTCTCATTTCATTGGGATGGGATGGGATGATAATTCTGTTTTCTTCTAAGAATAGAATTGTATTTGGTAACGATAAAATTCTATGTCATTCTAGAATTATTTCCTCAACGATTGTTATTTTATTCATCTATTTTTTTTTTTAAATGTATGATAATAAACATCAAATTACATCTAATTCAAAAAAAAAAAAAAAAAAACATTAATTAAAAATAAATGTCTAAAAATATTGACATATTAAATATAAACATCATACATATTTTAAATAAATGTCCAATTTGATTAAATATAATTTTTGGCGACAAATATACAATTGTATAGCAAAATCTTTTTTGTCGAAGGTGACAAATAGCGTTTCGAAGCCAATAATTTATTGTTCAATAGCAAAAAAAAAAAAAAAAAATTGAAAAAAAATACATATTCTTTCTATATACTAATAATTATTACCTGATATATTTGTGCATATTTAAAAAAATAAAAGCATAAACAACCAATATGCAATAAACAAATAAACAACATAAATAATTCATTTATCAAATTATACAACTATACTAAAAACAATCATGATAGGGGAAAGGATAAAAAAAACTTCTTACCAATTTTTTTTTAATTCCTACCTTGTCTTTTTTTTCGTATGAGTTTTTTGGGAATGAAAAAAATCAAAGGTTTTTTTGTTTCTCATAACATTAAGAATCAATTCTTACATTTCGGGATGAAATGAGAATAGAAATGGGTCTGCCAAATGCGTTCCCACACATCAATTTCAAAAATTTTAAGGTGGGAAAGAATGAAATGGGATGAGATGGGCACGCGTACCACACGACAATGCCTCCTTCGAGCCCCTACCACTTTGGAACAGAATCATAAATTAGAGAATAAAGACATTTATATTTCTGTTGTATTCTCAGATTCTTAGAACAAAATTTCTCCCAAATTCCAAAATGAAACATTTACTCTTTTTTTTCCCCAGATTTATACGAAAAAAATTTAAGAAACAGAAGAACACCAAGGACAAACACCATGAAACACGCTGAGAAAGAGAAAGAGAGACTTGTGGCGACGGCGTGGGTGTAGTACCGGCGGCAAAAGAAGCTTGGTTGCTGAGGGCAAAATAAAATGAAGAAATCATGCTGAAATCGAAGAAAGCAACAAAATTGATCATGAATTGAATCAAATTCATTAACAACTAACCAAAAATTCAACTCAAAAGGTGTCCAATTGAAGAAAACCCTAGAAATTAATTTGACCTGTTGCTCTCTGATCTAGCCCAAAACTCGTTGCTTCCATGTCGTTGATCTAGAAATTAATTCAACTCGCTGCTTCCATGTCCCGAAACTCCGCCCCTTCAACCAACACCAGAGATCGCCATCATCGGATCGCTGACGTCCTTTGCCATTGCGACTGCCATCGTCGAGCGTTAGAGTGGAGTGAAATTGGTAGAGATTGTTTTTTTCTTGGGTATTTGCAGACGGGAGTGAACAACGAACGTGGAGGTAGGGGTGAACGTCGATCGTGGGAGCGTGGGAGGTGGGTACGGCTCAAATCTCGGCCATCCATCTTGTGGGATGAATCTAGACCGTCAAAATGTCAATGATTTATTGATAGATATCTCTGTCCGCTAATATCAGTACTTATCACCATGACAATATTCTAAGATCGGATAATATCATAGCGGAAACATTATTCCAATTTCTGCATGATCTCTGTATATACCTAGAGAACTTCTTGTTGCCTGGTGAATTTTAAGAAAGCATTATGTCATAATTTGCCTATACTTAAGGATTGACGGGTACGAGGCAATGATGGAGATTCCAGGTGAAGAAGATACGGAATTGGATAAACCACACATAACATCATTTCAGGTATATAATTAATTTGTTAACGTTTTCTTTTTGCCAGTTTTTGGAAGAAAAATAAAATTTCACATCTTTTAAAAAAAAAAAATAAGGGACTGCAAACCTATCAAATTATTCCACAACTTTTTAATTGAACCAATTAATCCTCACTTTTAAAATTATATTACCGGTTAATCCCAAATTCAAATCCCAAAAAAAGAAGAAGATATGGATGATATCATCCTTCCGCATTTCACTTATTGACTTGTATTTATGGAACCTATTTATAGGATTAGGAACAATTACAAAATTAAAATTAAATCACATTAATTTTTTCATATATCATTTGCTTATTTTTATTATGGATTTATGATAGAAGAGTCACTGGTTTCAAAACAACATCAATTGTATATATTTTTCTTTATGATTTTATCAACGTGTTGAATTCAACACGTTGATAAATTTTGTATTGAATGTAACACGAATGTTAAATTTGTGTTCAATGTAACAGGAATGTAGATTTTTTATGAAAAAATAATGAATATAATATCATTTTGAACATCTTATTTAAATAAATTTGAATATATAATTAGATTATGAAAAAAAATTAAATGTTGAATTTAACATAATGTGAAAAACTACGGAAGTTCCGAAGTAGCATGTTGAATATCATGCTAAATGTGAAAATTTAATGAAAAAATAGTGAACGTGATATGATTGACATCAAGGTAAATATACATTTAAAATACCACGTTGAGCTCAACATGAAATTAAAAATCTGAAAATTCTGGAAGACCTATGTTGAATGTAACATTAATCTAAAATTTTGATAACGTGATATCATTTTGATCTTATTCATACAAATTTGAATATATAATTAAATCATGAAAAAAAAATGTCATATTAAATTTAACACGATGTGAAAAACTACGAAGGTTTCAAAATAATATATTGAATATAATGTGAAAAATGAAAAAATCTGAAAATATCATATTGAATGTAACACGAATCTAAAAATTAATAAAAAAAATAGTGAATGTGATATTATTTTAAAAAATTTATTTAGACGAATCCGAATATATAATAGGATCGTGCAAAAATATGTAAAATAATAGTTATTTTCATTTTGAATCCTCATGTTTTTAGGAAGTTATATATCAAGTAGTTTTAAGGACAAATTTGACCGAACGCTATTTGGTACCGCTTAAAAAAAATATTTGGTAATTTTACCCTCTTATAATAACCCACAGGTGTCGGTCAAAAAATTAAATTGAGAAAACAAGAATCATAAGTCCCCTCTCTCCATCTCATTCTATTTATCTATCTAGTTAATATTCTTTAAGTAATTTTCTGAATATATTTATATATTTTTAGACAGAGGAAGGTGACATTATTGATTGTGTGGACATCCATAAACAGCCAGCATTGAATCATCCGTCTCTCAAGAATCACAAAATTCAGGTACTCAACAATTGCTTCCGGGGTCATTCTAAATGTCGTGTTGTTTTTGCTAGTCCTATGCCTGTTAAAAAATATAAATAAAATTTGTTTAATTCAATTATTATTGTACACTTTAAGTTATTAACACATATATCCTTTTGACTCTTTTATTTTTACACTTTCATCCATTTTTTTTTTCCTTCCCTCCTACTCCTTCTCCGACGAGTAACACCATTGGTCGATGTTGGCCATTCGCGCCGGCTATCGTCGACAGTGATAGTTTTTTTCCTTCTCCCCCCTCCCCCCGCTTCTTCTCTCCTCCACCTCCTCATCTCATTCTCTAACTTTCTCCCTCTCTCTATATGTACACACACACAGAAGAAGAAGAAGAGGGACTGAGGAAGATGGACGTGGACAGGGGGTTAAGGGGACTGGCGATGGGGTGGGGTTAATGAAAGTTTTTGAAAATAAAAGTGTAAAAAAAATTATTGTAAAAAGGATAATTTCAAATTTATTTACATTAAAAAAAAAAAAAAAAAAAAAAAAAACATGTACATTTGGAAAAATGGATATACATATAAAATTATCCTTTCTTTTAAAACCAAAAGTAAATTACACTTTTAGCACTAATAAGTGTAGGGGTGTGCAGCGGGCGGATTAACCCGTTAAACCAACCCAAACCGTTAAAAAATCGTCCGAAATTAGACCAGCCCGAACAGACCCGCGAGTTGCGCGGGCTGAACTGACCCAGCCCGTTACTGTTCGGGTCGGCTCGCGGGTTTGGGGGTTTCTTTGGCGGGTTGACCCGCCCGCCCGAAAACAGGCCTAAATGACGTCGTTTAGGCCTGGATCTATACACCCCCCCTTTTTCAGACTTCTCTTCATCCGTTCATCGTTTCTTCCCGTTCCACCGTCGACGGCTAGGGCTCCCAATCTCCCCTTTCCTTTTTCATCCCCAAATCGAAGACCGGATTGTGTAATACTTTCCAAAAGTTTTCGATTTCCTAATTCGATTATGGAAAATATGTTTTGAAACTTTCAATTTCTCCATCTATATAATACAATGGTGAAGACGAAGACGAAAGTGATTTTGAGTTGGATTTCCAATCTCGATTTCGATTTCAAAGACGGAGAGGCTGATTTACTCCGATTTGGACTTCGAATCGTGTACACACTGTACTCCGATTTGGCGTTTTCCATTCCGATTCCGATTTGGCGATTTCGCTCTCGATTTTGCATAGGTATGTATAATTTTCCCTCTTATGATTTTCATGTTTCTGAACCTATTAGTTTCATATTTTTGTTTCATGTTTCTGTTTCTGTTTCGTGTTTCTATTTCGTGTTTCTGTTTCTGTTTCGTGTTTCTGTTTCATGTTTCTGTTTCTGTTTCATGTTTAATTTTAAGGTGTCTAAGGTAATTTAATGATTAAAAGACAAGTTTTAGTCAATTCCTATCAGTTTCATGTTCATGTTCATGTTTATGTTTCTGTTTCTGTTTCTGTTTCGTGTTTCTGTTTCATGTTTCTGTTTCTGTTTCGTGTTTCTGTTTCATGTTTCTGTTTCTGTTTCATGTTTAATTTTAAGGTGTCTAAGGTAATTTAATGATTAAAAGACAAGTTTTAGTCAATTCCTATCAGTTTCATGTTCATGTTTCTGTTTCTGTTTCTGTTCGGTGTTTCTGTTTCATGTTTCTATTTCTGTTTCGTGTTTCTGTTTCATGTTTCTGTTTCTGTTTCGTGTTTAATTTTAAGGTGTCTAAGGTAATTTAATGATTAAAAGACAAATTTTAGTCAATTCCTATCAGTTTCATGTTCATGTTTCTGTTTCTGTTTCGTGTTTCTGTTTCATGTTTCTGTTTCTGTTTCGTGTTTCTGTTTCATGTTTCTGTTTCTGTTTCGTGTTTAATTTTAAGGTGTCTAAGGTAATTTAATGATTAAAAGACAAGTTTTAGTCAATTCCTATCAGTTTCATGTTCATGTTTCTGTTTCGTGTTTTTGTTTCATGTTTCATGTTTCTGTTTCGTGTTTCTATTTTTATTTGTTATTTTACTTATCATGGTTTATATATTCTTTTAGTGATGGATACTGCGGTAACGAATGAAGTGAAAGTGAACAATCTGAATGGGAATATTGCTTCGACTGGACAGCTTCCCCCTAAAAGTACGGTATGTAAAAGAAAAAAATCTGATGTGTGGGAGCATTTTGAAGAATTTCAAATAGAGGGTGAACCGAAAGCATCATGTTTATATTGTAAAAAAATTTATCGTGCTAATTCAAAGCGTCACGGTACAAGTACTTTAAGAAATCATTTGCATAGTTGTCCTAAATATCCGTATAAAGAACAACTTAAGGGGCAAGCAACATTGGGTTTTAAACCTAAAAAAATTGGAGAAGAGGGTGGTCAACTTGTTACATTAAGTTTTAATCAAGAAGACGCTAGAAAGGCTCTTGCAGAGATGATCATAATTGATGAATTGCCTTTTAGATTTGTGGAAAATTATGGGTTTATGAGGTTTTGTATTGCTTTGCAACCGAAATGGTTAAATATTTCTCGATACACAATTGCTCGTGATATAATGAAGATTTTTGATGTAGAAAGAGAAAATTTGAGAAAACTTTTGAAAGGTCGTAGGATATGTTTGACTACAGACACATGGACGTCCATTCAGAATTTAAATTATATGTGTTTGACATGTCATTTCGTAAATGATGATTGGAAACTTGAAAAAAGAATATTGAATTTTTGCATTGTTAACGATCATAAAGGGGAGACTATTGGTAAGAAGATTGAACAATGTTTGCTTGAATGGGGAATTGAGGGGTTTTTCACTTTAACGGTGGATAATGCTAGTTCAAATAATCTTACCATTAAATTTTTACAAAAGGTGACAAAAAATTGGAAAGGCACAATTTTAGGTCATGAGCTTTTACATATGAGATGTTGTGCTCACATCTTAAATTTGATAGTTGTGGAAGGGTTAAAAGACTTAGATGATTCTATTCAAAGGGTTCGTGGAGCAGTAAGATATGTAAAATCTTCGCCTAGTCGATTTCAATCTTTTTTGAAATGCGTTAATATGTTGAAAATTGAGTCTAAGAGTCGTTTGTGCCTTGATGTGCCAACAAGGTGGAATTCCACCTACAAAATGTTAGATTCTGCTGGAAAGTTTGAAAAAGCATTTGAAAGATTAGACGTTGAGGATCCTAGATTTCGTGCTTATTTTCTTGAAAAAGACATGAGTGATATAACTGGATCTCCTCCGAATGATGAAGATTGGGTAAGATGTCGTGCGTTTGTTAAATTTTTGAAACTGTTTTATGAGGCGACGAAACGTTTCTCTGGTACCTTGTATGTTACTTCGAACTCATTTTTCGATGAAATTTTTATAATTCGAAGCGCAATTGATCATTTGATCTTGGTTCAAGATAATGGGGTGGCTAAAATGGCGATGAATATGAAATCAAAATTTGACAAGTACTGGGGAAATGGGGACAAGATTAATGTTATTTTGTATGTAGCTGTTTTGTTAGATCCAAGGAAGAAGCTTTCATATCTCCAATTTTGTTTTTCGAAAATGTATACTACTGAGATTGCAAATTTATTGATTGACAATGTGATGTTTGCTATAAATCGATTGTATGAATGCTATTCTTCTATGGAGTTAATGAGTACGCATGTTGAAACTAGGGGTGGGAGTGGCCCAAATGAGAGTGGGAGTGGGGATGTGACTTCTACGTCAATTATGGATTTAGATATTATGGATGAAAATCCACATATGTTGATTGCTTCCCAATTTGAGAGTTTTATGGAAGGAAAAATAGATATGGGGGGTGGGTCTGAAGTAGAAAAATATTTAAGCGAATTACCTGAAAGGACTAAGGATGAAAACTTTGATATTTTGGATTGGTGGAAGGTTAACTGTAGTAGATATAAAGTGTTGGCTTTGGTTGCTCGTGATGTATTGGTTGTTCCTGTGTCAACTGTGGCGTCAGAGTCTGCATTTAGTACGGGGGGGGCGAATACTGGATCCATTTCGTAGTTCATTGTCCCCTCAAATGGTTGAGCGTCTTGTTTGTGCACAAAATTGGTTGTTATCTTCAGTGCCAATATCTCTTCGCAATATAATGGATGAGGTCGAGGAATTTGAAAAAGATATCGAACCAGGTTTGTATTATTTAAGTTTTTTATTTTATATAATTTAATTTTTTATTATTCATAATATTGAAATGGGATTTACTAATTATTTGATTTAATTTTTGACAAGTTCTCGATCAATCGGCTTCAAGTTCAACAAGTGGACGATCAAGCACTATTACTATTTGTTGATGATGCAGACCACGTGGTTAAGTTTGTCTTTGTATTTCATTTTTTTAATTCTTGTTTCGGTAGCTATATTTAGTTGTTTAGTTAATTATTAATTGGATTGTAATAGTAAGCTTACATTTTTAGATGTTATTTTTTACGTTTGTAATTTTTTTTTCTATGTTTTTTGTTATTGTAATTTTATGATTATTTTTTTTTGCAAGTTTTAGTAATGTGATGATTTGTTTGTCTTTTAATAATATTTATTAACCCAAACCATAATTAATCTCAAACCGCATACTATTGGGCGGTTTACGGTTTGAAGTCGTCAAACCGCACATTTCAACCCGCCCCAACCCGCACACTAGTGGGCGGTCAACGGTTTAAAGTAATGCAAACCGCATAGTAACGGTTTGGTCTGCGGTTTTAGCCCAAACCGCCCCAATCCGACCGCCGCACACCCCTAAATAAGTGTACCAAGATTGCCAATTGGATTTTTGCATTGTTAGTATTGGCAGTTTGTTCCTTAAGTCTATAACCGTTGTGTTTATAGAGTACAAAGTTTAAATTTAGGGTTAATTACACTTTACCCCTTGTGATTTGACCCATTTGTACTTTATCCCTGTAGCTTAAAGGTCGCCACTTACCCCCCTGTGGTTTGTGGAGCTAAGTGCAATGCTAACTCCGTTGACGGAAAACGTGGAATGTCGATTTTGCCCTTCTATAATTATTTACAATTATTGGGGTATAAAGTGTAATTAATCCTAAATTACTTTCAGCTCTCTTCCATTGAGAGCTTACATCCGCCGCCTCCTTAGCCTTTCTCTATTTCGCTCTCGCTCCCTCTCCGATCTCAAGCCGACGCTCCTCTGAGCCGTCGCAACGACGACAGCCCTCGCCGCCGATCTAGACATAGATCTCAGAATTAGGTTTCTTCGTCATTGACGACGCCGATCTTGTTCGATTTGTTCGACAAGGAATTAGGGTTTCACGGCTGGCCATTCCAAACTTCATGGTCACTGCCTTCTTCAAGCTTTGTGGTCACTCCGTTCTGCACCGTTGCTGACGTCTTCAATTTCTGCCTTTGCGATACATTTTGCGCTGACGTTACATTCAAGTGAAATTGAGATCGAGATTGGATCTAATTGGCTGTTCCTCTACTGTTCAGATTTGAAGTGGGCGTTCAGACCTAGGTGCTGATTTTCTGAGCACCTATTTGTCGTAGTGTCGTTGCACTATCTCGTGGATCTTCTCTGGCTTGTTCTATTATCGCTTTTTCCTTCTGCGATGGTTTGAAGTGAATTGGGGGTGGATTCCAAACTGCTGCGATTTGGAGTTCATTAGAGAATTAGGGGTAATCGTTTGACAAACTGGCGGTGGAGTGAGAAATTAATGTTTTTTGGAGTGAGAAATTAGGGTTAATCGAAACCGCCGGTGGTGATTAGTTGTTTTGGCTGTGGAAGAAAATAGTAGTGGTGGTCGCGGTGACGGTGGTGGTCATGTGTTCAGAAAATTTAGGAGAATAGGGGAAGACGAAATTCATCAATTTCTGTAATAGATTAGTGTTTGAATAATGGAAACAAGAACAAATGCAATGTAGCTCATGTCTTCTCTCTCTCTCTAAAATCAGGGTGGTCGACAAGGTTGACGATGGCCGGCGTAGGGAGGTGGACTGCTTGGGGAAGAAAATGATGACGAAAAAAATTCATTTTCTACTCTTAACGTTTGGATGATACTTTTAATTGACCTATTGAATTAGTTTTAGTAAAACGACAAAATTACCTTTAATTTCAAAATGAGACGACAAATTTGTTTCGTCTGCTTCTTCGTCGTGGATTTCGTCGTCTTCTTCTTCGTTCTTTGCCAATCTTCGAGTAATTTCGATATCGATTTCGTTTTCGAAATTGAAATCGAACAACACGTTACATTTCAAAAGCAAATTTGATTTCAAAATCAAAATAGGGTTCGAAATCGATTTCGATTTCGAATTCGAAATCGAAATAGGATTTCGATTTCTACTTCGATTTGGGTTTCGATTTCGAATTTGTTCTTGGATTTGTTTGAACTTGTTTTTTTATTTCTTCGAATGTCGTTTATGTTTGGCAGTGATGAGAATGCTTTGTATGTTCTTTTTTTTTTTTTTTAATAAGATTAATTTTAAATAAAAAATTTGATATAATAATGATTGAAATCTTGAAAATAAATAATAAATTAAGAATTATGTGGTGTAATAAATTTGAATTATTGTTGGTTCGGTGCAAAAAATAAGTGAGAAATCTTGCACTTATATACAGAAATGTGAGGGTAAATTGGGAACAAAGAAAAAAGATTTTGGAGGGAAAAAACATATAAAACAGGCTCAACCACATTATTGGATCGTGGGGCTCAATTCTGTTAATTTTGACAGAAACGGTTAGTTTTGCACTTAGGCCCAAGATCACAAGGGGAGATAAGTGGCGATGTTTGAACCATAGGGAATAAAATGCAAATGGGCCTAACCACATGGACTAAACTATAATTAACCCTTAAATTTATTGTAAATATTGGTGTTCCTTCATCTCCAATTTAGAAAACATAACAAAGATAGATTTTATTATTATTACTTTTTTTCGTAGTTTTATGTTTCTCTTCCCCACTCTCTAGGAGAAAGAAAGGGGAAAACAAAAACATGAAGGTAGCGATTTACGGCATATTTGATTGGATGGAATCGAGGGTGGAATGGAATCGCATTCTGTCCTCGATTCCTATTCCTTTGTTTAGTTCTCCAATGGAATCACTTTCGTGATTTCATTGGAATAAAATTTGATGCAATGGGATTTCATTTGAGATGGGGTGGAATGAGATTCCAACCCAATGGAATCAATTCCTTAAATTACATGATCACCCTTATAATTAAGCTATTGAAAATTGAGAATAAAAACAGAAATTAGAGAACATAAATTGAAATTAGAGAACAAAAAGTTGGGAATAGAAATAGAAAATTGAGAACAAAAAATTGAGAACAAAACTAAAAAATTGAGAATAGAAACTGAAAATTGAGAATAGAAACAGAAAATTGGGAACATAAATCGAAAATTGAGAACAAAAAAAAAAAAAATAGAGAACAGGAAATTGAGAACATAAACTAAAAATTAGAGAACGAAAAATTGAAAACGAAAACTGAAAATTGAGAACAAAAACATAAAATTAGATAATAGAAACAGAAAATTGAGAACAAAAACATAAAATTAGATAATAGAAAATTGAGAACAGAAACCGAATATTGAGAATAAAAACAAAAAATTGAGAACATAAGCTGAAAATTGAGAACAAAAAATAGAAAATTAGAGAACGGAAAATTGAAAAAGGAAACTGAAAATTGAAAACAAAAACAGAAATTAAAGAATAGAAACTGAAAATTGAGAACAAAAATAGAAATTGGAGAACAAAAACTTAAAATTGAGTTGAATAGTGAAATATAATAAAATGAAGAAATGATTAGAATAGTGAAATATAATAAAATTTTATTATAACCAAGAAAAGAATGGAATAATAATTTTATAAGGACAAAATAGAAATTTTACAATATTTCACTATTCCTTTCTTTCTTTCATTCCATACCAACCAAACAAAAGAATGGAATAGTGATTCCATTCACAATTCCATTCCATTCTTTCTATCATTCCATTACTTCTTTCATTCCATTCGACCCTCATTCTATTCCGTCCAACCAAATATGCCGTTAGTGTTTTTGTTACAAAAGACATGGAATAGAATCAGAAATACGAGGAATATATTGTTTTGTTCCCTTAAATTTATTGTAAATATTTTGGAGAAAAAAAGAGAGAATCAATTTTTTTTCTAATATTCGTGTTCCAATTTTTTTGATTGTGAAACACAAATGTAAGAAGAAAAAAAAACAATAACAAACGGGCCCTAGTCAACCTCCACACATCTTAATATATTTATTGCATCGTACAAATATTTAAAACATGCGTAGTTGTATCATATAATAACTTGAGGTCCATTTGGTTTTCATTCAATTCACAAATTGTACTATTTTCATTTAGTCCATTTATAAATTATAGCTTGTGTTTTATTGTTAGAATTAAAAATATTTTAATCAGCTACTTAATCATTTTAAGTCTCAATTTAGTACTATTTTCTCATGTAATTAAAGTAAAATATACGTTCAAAATTGAACAAAATTAAACAATTATATGTTTCTTTGCGTAAATTTGATTAAGTTATAGATAAATAAAAAATTATACAAATTGATTTTTGAAATATAAGATAATTAATAAATATCATAATTTAGACAACCAAATGGACCTCTAATATATTTAATCTCACATTTGATCCTCTTTGAATTCTCCCTGTATTATTATTGAGTTTGTTATATTTATTTGAGCAGAAAAGACCTACTTCATTCCCAGTTGACACGTCAAAAACATTATCGAGAAGAGCTAGGCATATCAAAATTACGTTGAGGAAAGCTTGCCCCATCGGAACAGTTCCCATTCAGCGGATTTTGAAAAAAGACATATTAGAAACTTCATCTGTTCTGGATTTCGGCATTATTCACAGGCCCAATTTTGATTCTACCGAACATGTAAGCGTTTTCTCCTTCTTCTTCCTTAAATTATTTGCTACAGAGACTTAAATGGAGTTTAATTTTGGATTTTATTACATACTCCTCAAAGTAGTAAAAACTATTAAAAAAATCCTCGGTTACTATAATTAAGTTTTCAGTTATCAAAGATAATTTATCAAAAAGACCTTCATTAACCTTGAAGGAATAACCTTGAATGTCTTCAAATTTACCAAATCATGCCGCTCTGTCACCCTAATGCCGTCGCACATCATTGTTGGCTTAGTGGGTTACCTAAGATGGGGGTGAATTGAGTAACTATAAAAATTTAAATAATTAAATCTTTCAACACTTAATTTATCAAATAATCAATTTATCCTAAATCAATTATTATCTTCATTATGCAGCGGATAAATATTTATATTCTAAGTGCATACCCAAACAAAATGTAAAGAATAATAATAATGCAGTACACAAAGATATATCCTGATTCGACAAGCTAGTCTTATCTAATCCAGTCCCCCGAATTTCATGGAGATTCGCAACCTCTAAACTCCTGATTCCTTTAATGGTAGGAACCAAACCCTTACAACGATTTTTTTTCTCAGGCTCAGAATCAATATTTACAATTTTTTTTTTCCAGATTAAGGAAGAACCTTATATTTTTACAAGGATAAAAACTAACATAATTCTATTATAAGAAGAATCATCACCTAATCCTTTTACAGGCTAAAGATAGAACCTAATCATTTTACAAGCTAAAGATCAAACTTCACAACTCTCACAAGTATCATTTTCACAGATAAGGATGGAACCTTCACAATTCACTCAATTTAATTCAGGAAGAATCACAACCTAGTTATTTTCAAGAAAAAATAATAACCTAACATTTTTATACGTTAGAAAAATATCAAACCCTAATCTTTTTACCAAAAAGATTGAAACCTTGTTGCCCTGACCAAATACCGACCCAACCGTGTCTAATCCGCTCGAACTCACAAATACAAAAAATTATGAGTTTCTTCCTATAAGGAGTTTCTATTATCTCAAAATAGATATACTTGATTAATGTCCCGAAATTTACTACGTAATAGATACAATGTGAGGCAAAATAATATCTGAATAATAACAAGTGTGGGTAGCACAAATTATAACACGTAATCAGATAATAACACAAAATCATTTTAAAAATATTTTTATACTTTTAAATTTGAAAATGATTTTTCAACGATCTTAAATCCAAGCAATCAAAAATAATATGAAAACTTAAATTAAGAACAATAATTTGAAAATATCTCACCAGGAAAACACCGAAGTATAGAAATAGGATTGCAAAATAGCACAAATCGGTGACGACAATTCAATAGCACTTTAGCTCAAGAACTTTTCACACAAATGATCTCACGAAATATCTCAACAAAATGATAACTCTGAGAAAATTTAGGAACTTAATAGTTCTTGATATTTTGAGTTCTAAATTCGCAGGTTTATTTAAACAGATTTGGAACAAACCCTCCAACGACTAGTTTTAAAATGATAGACCTCTAAAATGCACCTATAGACCCTATATATCACATCTTTTCAATTATGATATATTTAATTTAAAAATAACTTTTAAATATCTCAATTAAGTCCATAAAATATTTCTTAAACATCAATCACAAAAATAAGAAGTATTTAGTTGCTAAAATTGAGAGAATCTTTTATTATATGTATCAAATCAATAGGGATATCAAAAAATATATATCATATCCGTAGTAGTTTCAAATCCCTCGAAATACTCTTTTGGAATTGTAAAAAACGGCTAATTTTTTTATCAAAACCTTAAAATCCTTGAAATCTCAACTGTCGGTTGACCGAAACCTGCCCAGTCAGTTGATCGATTGATTCAGTGTGTAAGCAAGGCCAAACCTATACAGGCAGTTGGTTGACCGAACCTCCTACAGTCGGTTGACTGATTGATTTAGGATGTTTTCCAAGCCAAACTAGAACACAATTGGTTGACCGATCATTTCAGAGAGTTTCCACTTTCTAGCCCAAGATCAATCGATTGACCGAACCTCTCATGGTTGGTTGACCAATCAATGCAGGTTCTCTCAAATTTTCTTTGAAACTTCATCGTTTCAATCAGTTGACCCATTCTCCTCGGATCAGTTAATTGATTGATGTTGGTTGGTCATTTTCTTACTCATTTTAGCTCCAAAACTCAACCTTTAATCCCATTAACAAATTGCTTTTCTCGGTTAAGACAATTGATACTAAAATTCAACTATAAACATTATTCTTACTTAGGTCAATTTTCATTCTTCAATTTCACATAGGAGCATATATTTGAACACTGATTAGGATCATAAATTTCAACAAATCAAACACACAAAAATATAATTCATTAATTAATATCGTGTGTGATCCTAATTCGAGTTACATTAAGAGTATAAAAGTTTGGTGATTGTTCTTTGACTCCTATAGTGTGTATATTAAGGCGATGATATTTGCTTATTAGAATGAAATCCCACCGTAATTTGGATTATGTGTATGTTAACTCTAGATTTTTCGATTTTTAAACGAAATTAATATGGTTTGCGTGTATGTTAACTCCTTAGTGTTCGCTTTATCGAACAAATTACTCGTTACTCTATCTAGTGTGTATGTTAACGCATTATATTTGTTCCGTATTTAGTGTTAATCTATATTCTGGTTTGTGTGGATGTTAATGTATGATAGGTATCTGTATATCCATCGACATGTGCATTGTAGCGTGTATGTTCACGTGTTCTAATATATTTACAACATTCTCCTCGTGTATTAACACAATAATAAAAAAATTCCTACATAAACATACACGCTCAGAATATGCGTAAACTGGTTGATTAAGCTTTGGTTTTTTAATTAAATTATCATTGATGTAGCCCCGAGAGCCAGAAAAAAAAATGGGGGTAAGTCTCAGCTTCATCCGAGGCTTTTTTTGTATCGGAGCAACTTGAAGCAAACATATGAACTACTAAAAGAGTGCAAACTTAAACACTACCACAAAACGTTGTTGTCAAAAACACCGTTTGTAATTTTGTTCGAGACGCTCTACAATCAGCGGCTGTCCCTTGAAAATATACAAAAAAATGATAATTTAATAGAGAAGATCATCATAAGTTACAATCCTTCATGTTCAACATTCAAGGTCAGCCAAAAATTTGTGAAGAGAACTACCCTGGACATACAATTGATATTCGGGATGCCAGACTCACCCTTTCTACACAAGTAGCTACACAAAGACAGACTTGTAGCTACACAAAGACAGACTTACCCTTTCTTAACAAGCTCACCTACGGGCCGCGGGACTTTAGTGTGGCATTCTTGAGATCGTTGGTGGAGAAGGAAATAAACAATACAACTGAAGAATATGTGCAAAATGTTGTCCGCCTTCTATGTCTGCACTTGTTAACCACTTACTTCTTCACAATAAGTCCCCAAGTTTTTGGTGTGGTATGTTGAGGATATTGATAGCATGTCGAAGTATAATTGGCCAGATGCAATTTTTACAGACTTGGAAACCAGTCTTAAACGAACATACACTGAGCCAAGATTTGTAAAGGGTTGCATACTAGCACTGCATGTAATCTATTTTTTTTCATCAGTTTTACTGTTCGAGCTTTTCTGTTTACATATATTACTTTCAATGCCTTGATATGTGCTATTGGGTCATATTTTCATAGAACATGTTAACGTACACGTACACTGTACATCTCTTTACTTTGTCATCGTTTTTTTCCATATTTTGTTTGTTTTGTGTCAGTACTGGCTTTGCGAACATACTACGTTGACATCTCCAATAGAAGGCAAGGAATTTGTAATCTTGCGTATGTAGCGTTGGTGCTTGACTATGCATGCCTTTGCAATCGGTTCTACCCCATCAATCAAATCCTAAGCAGTCAAGTATTATTGAAATAGTAATACGATCCTGTTATTTTTGTCAAAAATATATCGTACCTGCATTCATGTGATGGTCTGATTGTTAGGTAAAAGAACACAAAATTGAATGGATGTTGTAAGAAATGCAATTAGGTGTCGTCGACAGCGATAACGCTGATGACGTGGAGGTTGTCAAGGAAACTCTAGCTGAGGAACTTGCGAGGGCGCAAGTCACGTCAGAGGGAGGTAGGCAAGACGATAAGGGAAAGCGGTCAGTTATCGATGACGATTCTGAAAATGACTCTATGATAAACGATATCATTGGCAGATATTTATCCCCATTTCTCAATCCACCATCAACTGAACACACATCTCTAACGTCTGACTTGGGTGTGGAGTTCACCCAACCAAATATGATAGCCCTCGGTTCGAGCACGAATGACGTCATTGTTGGTGACATCTATTGTGCTTTAGACGAAATACAAGAGGAATTCCATATGAAACGATCGCGATGTTTAGGAAGATCCTGGGCAACATTATAGCCAAAAATATCAACCTCCAAATAGAAATTTACGAGTGAAATATTGTATACACAATACAAAAGGGTCACTATGAAGATGTTGTGAGTGATCTCAATAAGAGATTGACAAATATTGAGAACGAAAATGAACAATTGTTGGTAGAGATGGGGTGCACGATATCACTCAGAAACACCGATATCCTCCATTTGATCAGGAGAATGAAGATTTGAAACAGAAATGCAATGATCTCATTAGTGAATTGGATGAGTCAAAAATAAAAAACCAAGTGTTACATAAGGAAAAAAAATGCTACTGACAATGCATATATGGGGGTTATCAATGGGTTGAAAATGGAAATCCAAAACTTGCGTACTAGAATGGAGGGTTACATGTGTGCTACATCCTATAAATCCAAAATATGCTACTGCCAATACATATAATGCTCGCGCGTGAATATGAGGACAACACTAAGATGCCAACCCGAAAGAAAAGTAAGGTTGCAATGATTCTGAGCGACGCTGACTGGGAAAAGCTGCAGCTAATATATTCTGAAAATGGAGTCGGGGCATACACATATAGCGGGAAAAAATCACTTGCCACAATAAGTTGCGGGGATGCTATATGCATCATGAAGGATCAGCAAATTATAGATAATGTAAGCATTATAAAACGCTACAAACTGTATTTTTTTAAGTTGAACAAGTGTGCACATAATTCTCGTTAGGCGATTATTGACTTTAATGGATTGTGACGAATAAACTTGAACTAATATTTTCGTATTTTGAAGGTCATCAATGCTTTTGGTGAATATCTTGAACGCAAGATGCAATCAGCCAATGATCACTGGAGCATGATGTCCGATGCTCTTTTGGATCAAGCAAAGTTTGTGATTGCGCAGATATGGGTATGTTATGTGCATTTATACGCTGTAAATTTATTTATAAAACTGACATCAACTTTCGTCTCTAACAGACCGTTATCAAGGGGGGACATGATTTATTAGACTTTTTATTGTTGTCCATGTATTGGTATCAACAAGATGTATTAGACTTTTTATTGTTGTCCAATGTTGCGAGAGCTCCTTCCACAAAGCAACAAACGAATTAAAACACTTACCATTATGCAACTCTTGTTCGAGTCCAGATACTGTCACAAAACTGGAATTGCTCCTTCGCGGTCGGTGTTTTCAGTTTCGAAGCTCTTCCTTGTTGCCGTCCTCTCAGTTTCAACCCAACATTACAAATGGAATAAATCGACTACGTGAATGGAAAAGGATTCATATCGAGTGATTCGTCTACCATATTGATTGAATACGTAAATGGTATCTTCCAAAAATAATCGATTCGCAGCTTACCATAAATAAAACTTCAAAATTCGTAGTTTACCATAACTGAGAAATCCAACCTTCAGCACCAATATGATTATCGCAAGGGAAATGTGAATATCACAAGGGTAGATCAGACCATTTAGCTCATTGTTTCAACAGTAAAGGACCAACAAATAACTCTCTTGTACGGCTTGGATGTTTTTACAACGTAACTGTTTGTTTGGGTAATCTGCGACAGCAATACTTAGAAATGGTCTAAACAATAAAAATCTCATTTTTATATATTTATTCCACGTGTCACTATAACAAAAATTACATATTAGGACAATATTTTGAAAGATAATTTATAAGTAATGTTCTTTTAAATTCTTATTGAGACATTCAATCATAATGTCCTAATAATATTTATTTAATAAGACATTTAAAAAATATGAAATAAAGAATGAAAAATTATCCTAATAAATATAAACTAATTCGACAAAATAATTGTCTTTATAAATTATTGGACAACCTTTTATAAGACAAGTTTAATTATTTAAAATTTAATACGTTTCAAAATTGTATATTATGACAGATTTAGTGTTGAATTTTGTGTAGCGTATGGATTTACCAATGCAAGGACAAAAACGTAAGAAAATTAAGGTGAAATTGAAACACAATGTTTAGCTATAGATATATACAATTAAAAACAAATTAATGTAATGTAGCGGGATATTCTAAGAATTTTACCATTTTTAAATGTTGCAACTTAAAATTGAATATTGAAAATCATGCAGTATAGTTAAAAAATTGGTTCAATTTCTTTAACATCGGTGACACCACAACTAATTTATACTGTTTTTGTACATATGTTGAAAATGACATGTGTCAGATAATATTTATTTATTTTTACATTTATCAGTTAAAGAAATCGTGTATTTATGGTCCTTTATTTTTCAAGGACGAGAAATGCAAAATATAGAAGATAAAATATGTAATGCAGTTGATTTTTCATTCCGAACTGAAGTAATATTATATTAAGGGAATTAAACTATGATTAAAGTAGGAAACTAATTAAAATGCTTCATTCTTAATTTGCTACTAAAATCTACGCTCTCAGGACTGTTTACTACACGTGTATGCAAGGTAATGACATTTTGAGTCAGTAAACTATAGATAATTTTCACTAATTTAGACATTTGTTGAATTTTTCTAAAGGAAAGAACACGTGAATCCCTTTTTCTTTTTCATTTTTAGATATGAAAATAGAATCTTTAATTTGGATCGTTTTTCAAACTTTAATAGATATGGATGATGCTTTTGTAAATGGACATAGTCAACTTTCCATGCAACACTAATATAATTGTTTTATTTTTTTGCAAAATTGTAGCATTTATGCCTAAAATTGTTGTCCAGTCTAGACTCCCCAAACAAATATATATTTTAACGCCCTAATTGTGGCTAATTTCTTCATTGTCTTATATACTAATTTTTTCCCAGAGATATTTATGTTGCTTTAAGAATTTGTGAATAAAGAAGGAACAACCATGGCTTTGAAATTCATGTGGGTTCATGGCTACCAGGCAAAGATGGATATTTCAAGAGAAGAAAATATAGAGTTGGACAGACAACTCCAAATTCTCAATAAGCCGTCCATAAAAACTATGAAGGTATGTATAATGATTCATTTTTTTTGTGCTTTTTCTTTTAAGGAATAATCAAAGATAATCCTATTTTTTCAAAAAGAAAATTAAAATGATCTACTTGGCCAATTCTTTTTTTTTTTTTTTTTTACACTATTTATTAAAAAAAATACAAAAATCCAAAAATAAATTTCAAATTCCAAAAAATAACCCTTTTAAAAAAATTATGTGTTTATTACTAATCATATTCCATTTACAAATTTACTAATCATATTCCATTTACAAATTCACATCTATCCACATTTTGTTCTCATCTCTATTTGGGCACCTCCATCACGCCTCTGACCATCTCCATCACGCTATCATTGTCTCCGGCCATCTCCATAATACCACCACCATCAAGCAATGTCGCCCAACCACCACCACCTAAGCCATCAATATTTTTTTTGCAGTCACGAAGACAACCATTGGAGTGGACCTCGTCGAAAAAACTGATTCTCTCCCATCTCTCTCTCTCTAACGAAAAATCGACCACCACCATCGGATTTGTGTTGGCCAACGACTATTTGGCTGTGGAAGGCCAAATGTAGTTGCCATCACCATATCTGCAAGTGGCAACCCAGATCTAGCCATCCACGGTGAAATTTGGTTTCGTTATTTAGCGATATGGCCATCCACAACCAAATTTGGTTTCTCCACGTGAAGATTTGGCGTGGACAGCCAGATTAGGTGCTTTCCGATCACCTTACTTCTAATTAATCCCTCCACCTAGAGATTCAAGATGTTACCGAAGCTCTTCTAACACGATCATCTATGAGAAACTCAATCACAGATGATTGTGATGGTAGCGACGCTGGAAAAGAAAATCTCCAATTTATTACTCGTGATATGGAGGTATATGTTTTGTGTAGATTCAGATGCTATTATTCCAAATCAAAAGGATACTGGAAAAAAAAATTAGGGCTCTTTTAACTTCATCATCGACTTTGCGTTTTTTGGCTTTTTGCTATTGATTGTTTAAAAAAGACAGTAAATTAGTTGTGTTTGATTTATTTATTTTTTTCTGTTAATATTTGTGTAATGAGTACAAATTTATTGAACAATTTATTAATTTTGACTTGAAATTTACTAAAACTAGTTTTAGACACGCATAATATACGGATCTAAAAAAATCATATCATTATATATTTTTTATTTGAATATTACACATATAACAATTGATAATTTAATTTTATATTTAATTCATCTTATGAAAGTCTGAAAAAAAAAAGTTAATGCTGAAAAGTAAAAATAAAATTATAAGCTAAGAAACAAATAATGTCAACTTCTGAAATAATTATTGTTCATCACTCACATTTATTTTTATGAAATAGTATATAATATGTAAATAATCTCCTAGAGGATTTTTAAAATTTTATATTTTCTTTAAATAACAATTTTAAAATAAGTTAATAGATATTTTTTTATATTGTTTAAAAGTTATATGTAACTAATTGATGGAGAGAGAGAGAGAGAGAGAATTTTATTTTATTAAATAGTTGGAGAGGGAGAGTGAGATAAAGAGATAAGGTCACGTATAATTAGTTATAATGAAAGCAATCTTCAATTAAAATATGGATAAATTTCAGTGAAAGTTTTAGTCATTATCATTGGAAAAACTTACAATGATATCCTGTGTCATTTGGAAAATATCTCCAATCCTCACTTCTTTTGATATTAAATATAAAATTACATATTTATCCTTGATACTATATTATTAAAAAATTAATTAAAACTATCTAATAAAAAATTACTTTTATAATCCTCTTAAAAAAAATTACAATTTTGGTTTTTAAATAAAATTTTATATTTTATTTAAATAACAATTTTAAAATAAGTTAATAGATATTTTTTTATATTGTTTAAAAGTTATATGTAACTAATTGATGGAGAGAGAGAGAGAGAATTTTATTTTATTAAATGATTGGAGAGGGAGAGTGAGATAAAGAGATAAGGTTACGTATAATTAGTTATAATGAAAGCAATTTTCAATTAAAATATGGATAAATTTCAGTGAAAGTTTTAGTCATTGTTATTGGAAAAACTTACAATGATATCCTGTGTCATTTGGAAAATATCTCCGACCCTCACTTCTTTTGATATTAAATATAAAATTACATATTTATCCTTGATACTATATTATTAAAAAATTAATTAAAACTATCTAATAAAAAATTACTCTTATAATCCTCTTAAAAAAATTACAATTTTGGTTTTTAAATTATGCTTATGTAAATATATTTATAATTTTTTTTAATACTTTTGAGATCAAATGATGGTTGCTACATTTTTTAAGTATTTAAAAAGTATTTCGTGCTGATTTTTTAGAATTTGAAATTATTATAAGAATTAAAAATTGTTGATTTATGTAATACATTTTCTATTCTATTTTTTTTTTTTTTTTGGGATCAAACGATAATTTTTTTTTGTTTTTTGAGTACTTAAAGAGTTCTTACTGCTGAAATTTTTAAATTTTAAATTACTCTAAAATTAAATATTTTTTTATCTATGAAATTTAATTACACTTTATATACAAGTTGTTTAATTCAGTTTGTTTGTTTTTTTGTTTTTTTTTTTTTAAATTACTTGGTGAAGTTTTCATATGAGATTTTATTTACTAATACTTTCAAGTGATAATAATTAAAGAAAAAAAAATAAAAACTCACCAAAAAGTTTGAAGGAGTCATTCTCAAACCTCATTGAAAGTTTCTCTCTCCTTCCACTTTTATATATTAGCATTAGATATTTGACAGTGAGGTGTTGAAATTTGTAGTTGATTTTTTTATTATTTGTTGTGGTTGTGGTTATGGCAATGGTAATAACGATTTGTCGTCGTGGTGATAGGGATATGAATATTTATTATAGCACTTGGTGATAGTTTGGTGCGGTGGTGGCAATTCTGATAGCAAATATTTTCTGTGGTGGTGGCGATAGTGATGAAAAATATTCTCAACAATGGTGGTGGTGATAAGAATATTTGTTATTGTGGTGGTAGTGATAATAAATTTTAACTTTTGTGGTGGAGATGGTAATAGTGAATATTTACTATGGTGATAGTGGCGGTGACGGTGATAGTAAATATTTGTTGTAGTGGTGAAAGCGGTGATAGCAAATAGTTGTTGCGGTTCTGGTGGGATAATAAATACCTTTTGTGGTGGTTAGTGTTTACTATTAGAAAATTAATTGAGGGTATTTTTGTCATAAAAAATAATATATTTTCTGAAGTGGGGTTTTCATAAAAAAAAAAAAAAAGAAAAAAAAGAAAAAAAAGAAAAGAAAGTGAGGATAAACATTTAAAACTATGGACTTCTCGGCCAAAGAAATCACCCTTTTAAAATGTTTAGTTAATTTTTCATAATCTTTTAATTTCTTTTATTTTATAATTTTGGTTGTTACTCTTGCCTTGATCGTCCATGCTACAATATTTATTTATTTATTTTAAGAAGAACAGTTTTTACATATTTTTATTATTTATTTATTTTTGTTTTTTGTTTTTTTAATCATTTTTACCCTTCGTTCAAGGACCTGCTTGACATAATCTTTAATTACTACTACCATTTGACAATTTTTAACTTTCAGACAAAGGAAGGTGATATTATCGACTGTGTCGACATCCATAAACAACCGACATTTGATCATCCATTGCTCAAGAATCACAAACTTCAGGTATTTCTTCTATGTTGCATATATCTGAACATTTTCTTACATCTTCCAAAAAAAAAAAAAGGAGAACTTTAATAAATTACACATGAAAAGCATAAACCTACTTGAATCCCTAAACTATTAGTCTCACTCGATTTCATCCATAAACCTGCAATGATTATATTGATTAATGATTTTTTGCCTAAATTAATAGAAAATTTAGTGAACACGGTTGTGCTTGTTTTAAATCCTTATATTCATTTTAACAGAGATGACCTCCGTCATTACCAACTAACATGAAAAAAACTTCAGGATGAGGATTAAAACAAGTTGTAGTTGCGCCAACAAGAAAACCATGCCCCATTGGAACGGTTCCGATTTGACGGACTAGGAAGGAAGACTTACTAAGAGTTAGACATTTTGCATAGGGTGTTCCTTATATTCCGAGTACCCCAGAAGTTACTTCCGTTCAACAGTTAAGTTCTTTTACTTCTCTTCGTTTTTTAGATTAATAAAAACGTTGATCTCCATAAAGTTATGAGAGAGAGTTAATTATCATTAACATTCCAATTTTTTCAATCAACTCCTTATAGTTTGTAATTTTTTTTCATTTGGTTGCCAAGATGTGCATACTTCTGTTAATGGAGTTAATTGAAGTTATGCTAATGTACTTAGATTTCAACAATTTCAAAACTTTGGGGATCTAGTTGAGAAAATGAAATTCTACGAATTAAATTGACATAAACCAAATTTTAGAGACGCAACTAACGTTTTTTTCTTTAATTTTACTTTTAAATCCAATAGTGATACAAATAATTTTTATGATAATCATATAGTTTTTCTTTTAAAATATTCGAGCTTTGCAGGTGGCATCCGTCAATATAAAAATAAATGAATATTCATAAAATGGTGGAAGTGCATATCTCTCCCTATATAACCCCAAAGTGATTGACGACCAATTTAGTTCATCTAGTATATGGGTTCAAAGAGGTTCAATGATACAGGGTAATATAATAGCAGCTGGATGGACGTTACAGTTCAAATTATTTTACTTGTTTTTTAAATATATTATTCACATTGTACAAATCTAGAATTATCCCTACAATTTTTTTTATTTATTTTTTCCTCTACTAGGTAAATCCTACATTGTACAACGATAATCTAACTCGGACATTCATATTTTGGACAGTGAGTATTTATATTTTTCCAATTATTCTAAATTAATTTCACCAAACGATTTTTTGTTATTAGAAATTTGATTTTTTTTTTTTTAATAGGGAGATGGATATAGAAAAACTGGATGCTACAACACACTTTCCTGTTGTTTTGTACAATGTGATAACAAAATGTCTCCTGATACTCCTCTTTCTCGAGTTTCAACTTATGGTGGTAGACAAATGGATATTAAATTCCTTATTTATAAGGTAACTGTCAAATGACTTTATTCCCTCATTCTTGTTTTTCTTATTTACTGCACTTGCTCCACTCCCCAGACAAACACTGATAAGTATTTTGTGAGAAAAGCACAGAGAAGCAACCAAAACAAAACGTATTCCTGTCATGTCTTCAAATTGGAATAAGTTAAAATCGGATGGTAGGCAGAATTTACAAAACAAATTCATAAGGGTGCATTTGGGTAATGTGCGTAATGAGTGCAAATCATTTGAGAAAAAAATTATTAATTTTCTCAACATTTTTTTTTTTTAAATAATAAATTCCTTCTTGAAATCAAATACCTCATTCAAACCTACCCTAATAGTTAAATAATTTTTTATGTAATTATAAAATGAATTTTTTTAACATGATACTATTAGAAATAATTTAAAATTTAAGATAAACGATAGCCCCAAGCGGCCACCATAGTCGCCTACTCTTAAGTCACCATAGTTGAACTGGCAATGAACTTTATTTTTTATTTATTTTTTATTTTTTTAGGAGGAAAATTTAGTTTGATAGATAACACAAATAGAAAAATTGAGGAGTCTATGTCTAATGTTTCTATCGACTACTTTTTGCTCATGTTCCAAGAGTGTTTTTATTTTAATTCTTTTCAAATAGGAAGGAATTACGTAATTAATAAACTACAAGAAAAAGATACTTAAACAAATTGTAGCAAGAAAAAAAAAATCCAGTAACTAACCCAGCCTTGACCTTGATAAAATACTAGAGAACGTTCCTAGGAGATCTAGAACTAAAAATAAAACGAATAAAATCGTTAATTATGAACCCACCAAAATGGTTGCAGAACCACCTAGACCATTGAGGGAATATTACGTTTCCTCAGTTTATACATCACCTTCAAGCATTAAGTTGACTGAATTAGGGGGTGCGACTTCATTTGAAATTAAGCCCTCGACTATCCAAATGCTTCCATCATTTCATGGGCTTAGTCTCGATCACCCCTATAGACATCTTAATGATTTTTTAGAAATTTGCACCACATTCAAATTACCCCACCTATCTGAAGATACTGTTTATCTTAGACTTTTCTCGTTCTCCCTAAAAGATCAGGCAAAGGAATGGCTCCACTCTTTATCCCCAGGATCTAACACTACCTGGGAAGGGCTTCAAAAAGCTTTCCTACAAGAATTATTCCCAATCGGGAAAACCAACCAAATTAGGAAGACAATAGCTTTATTCTCCCAACAACCGACTGAACAATTCCATCAATGTTGGGATTGAATGAAGGATCTCTTGAGGCAATGTCCACATCACGGGGTACCGAAATGGCAAATAGTGCAAAGTTTCTATGAGGGCCTAATTGAATGCAATCGCCATATGGTAGATGTGTCTTGCGGAGGAACGTTCCTCGCAAAAAGCGAGGATGAGGCTTGGACCATGTTACAGAATTTAAGTGAAAACTCTTTACAACATGTGTCCGTTAGTAGACAAGAGGGCCTTGGACAAACACAAGGAGGAGGGATGTACGAGATCAAACAAGTAGACCTCGCTACACAAGTTGATTTGATTTTCCAAAAGTTAGATCGAATCATTTTACAAAATCAACCACCTCCTTCTCCTTCTCTAGTTACGGCATGTTCATTTGCCTAAACCCATCTCATACTGTCCTTGAGTGTCTTGCGGGGGCACAATTTCCTGAATATGTTCAAGAACATATTAATGCTGCACAAACATATCCTCGACAGGACAACAACCTGTACTCCAACACTTATAATCCGGGGCGGCGAAAGCACCCTAATTTTTCATGGAAGACACTCACTCAGGGACAATCTTTTGTTCCACCCTCTAGGTCTCAGTACCATAACTCACCCCTCGATTTAACCAATCCCAAGGTCAAGCAAATTCACAGTTAACTAAACAATTTCTTAAACTTTATCAAAAGCAAAATCAAAAAGTGAGTTTGCATTCTCAGACCCTAGCTAAGCTAGAAGCCCAAATAGGGCATCTCGCTGATGCTTTGAATAAGAGGGACGAGGGAAAGTTGCCTAGCTAGCCAATAAATAATCCTAGGGGTCAACACTTTATTAGAGAAATGAGCAAGTCTCACGGGCACGTTCAATCGATTACGACCCTTAGAAGTGGCAAAAAGGTTGACAATCGGGTAGGTATTGAAGAGAGAAATCAAGAGGATGATAATGAAAATAAAGAGATGGTAGAAGAACCATAGCCAAGCAAGAAAGTTGAAGAGCCCAAAAGTTCAAACTCTGAACTTGATACACCTAAGGAAATACATTATGTTCCTCGGGCTTCATTTCCTCAATGCTTGACTCAACCTTCACCATTTAGTCGAGATAGAGCTAGAATAGAAGATGTTGATCCTAAGATTTTGATGAATAATTCAGTATTGATGTTTTAGTGGAACTAATGTTTTAATTGAGTGTTTCAGTTATTTAAAGTTCCAGTGATGAAGATGATGCAAATTAAATGGATGCTAAATCATGGAGTTGAAGATATTGAAGAATTAAGAGTTTGAAAAAATTAGGAAAAATAACTCAGGTAAATTTTAACTCTTAATATCCCATTTAGAAACACACACATGGTACAAAATGTATTTTATTAATTATGTGTGTTTTGATTAAGTGAAATTATTTGTTCCTATATATGGTTTGAAACGAAATATTTTTGATTGACTACAATGAAATACAAGAATATTAGTGGAGTTAATTTTAAAGAATAAATAGTTAAAGGGGCAAAAACGTAAAAGAAAATGAGTTAAAAACGTATTCAGAGAAGAGATTCAGAAGATGACAGTCAACTGGTGAGTCAACCGGACAAGGAAGTTGAAAGATCCTGTATCTCTAAGTCGACCAACAGATCGACCGACCAAGGAAGCTGAACTCTCTGAAATTACAAGTCAACCGATAAGTCGACCGGTGAAAGCAAGACAAACTCTCTGAATCAAGCAGTCGACCGACAGGTCGACCGATGAACTTCATTGGCTATAACCTGAATCTGGCAGTCGATTGGGCAGTGGACTTGAGGCGCTATGTTAGGATTCTGTTATATCCGAAATTATATTCAAAAGTAACCATTTTTTGTTGGGATTTGAGAGAGATTTCAGGGATATTCTCTATATTTAAGATATGATTCACTTACTAAGTAAATCCTATTAATATGGTACATTAAATATTAATGTTTCTCAATTTAGTACTTGAAATAGATTTTATTCTCATTAATTGAGATTGAGAAATACTTTGGGGGTTTAATTGAAAGATTTTAAAGTTATTTTTAAGTGAAATTGAACCTAAATGAAACCATTATGATATAAGGGGTTTATATGTACTATTAATTGTCTTGACATATGTAAACTAGTCGTTAGAAGGCTGATTTCATACTCTTATATATTGACTTGCGAATTTCATATATCATTAAGTATTAAACAAGAGGGAAATCATATCATATCATTTGTGAGCTATTATAAGAGTCCTCATTCTAAGATATTATGAGTTTTTCTCAGAGACGATCTTGAAGATCAACTGCTGTTAATTTTTGTTGCTACCGGATTTAAAATTACATTGTTCTAATAATTCTTTCTGTGGATTTCAGGTAAGATCTTTCCAATGATATTCTTTCATTGCATTATTTGATTATTATTTGGAAATTGATCTTAGAAATTATTTCTGATTTTTAAAGAAAATATTTTTACAAACAATTTCTTGAATCTGATTACGTGCTCCAATTTGCTACTCATATTCTTGTTAAAATTAGATTTTTGTATCTCACATTTTTCTATCACTAGTTGGGATATTAATTGAGTTATTATTTATCTGGAGTGGTAGAAGCGCCGAGTAAGATTTACTTCTTATCAATTTTTGTATTAGTGAGTTGTGACGGGTTAAATACCGTTGGGGGTATTTAATCAAGAGTAGCTGAGTTTCAGTCTCTTCCTGTAAGAGATTGAGGTAGTGATTCTTCCTGGATAGAATTGCGATTTGAGTGATTTGTAAAGGTTCCATCCTTATTTGGGAAAATGATAGTTGGAGTATTTTGTGAAGTTTCGATTCTTGAGCCTAAGGTATAAAAAGAATTAGGTTAGTCTTTAACCTGTAAAAAAATAGGTTATTTTTTAGCCTGTAAAAAGTAGAAGGTTTTTCCTTAATTTGGGAAAAGGATATTGTAAAGGTTAATTCTGAACCTGTGAAAGAATCGGTGTGCAGGTTTGGATTCTACCTTTAAAGGGATCTTGGTTTTAGTAGGTGCAACCTCCGTGGAGCTCGGGGGACTGGATTAGCCAAGAGTAGTTTGGTGAACCAGCATAAATTTTTTTGTGTGATGCTATAGTTACTTTGTTATTTTTGTTGTTTAGGTATGCACTTAGTTAATTATATTATTCCGCTATGTTATAAAGATAATAATTAATTTAGGCTTAAAATTAATTATTTGATTTATTAAATTTTATTCTGATAATTTTTAATTACCCAATTCACCCCCCCTCTTGAGTATTCTATTGGGCCAACAAAAGATATCCTATAAACATTTAAACAAGTAAATATTAAGCTTCCATTCTTGGATACTATTAAACAAGTCCCCATGTATGCAAAATTCCTAAAAGACCTTTGTACACGGAAAAGAAAATCTAGAACACTTGCGTCAAGAAAGGTCTTACTAACACAACAAGTGAGTTCTATCTTAGGATGTGAAACCCCACCAAAGTTTATAGACCTTGGAGTCCCGACTATAGCATGTGTGATAGGAGACCAGCCTATCGCAAGGGCTCTCCTAGATTTGGGTGCAAGTGTAAATTTGCTGTCATTTTTCGTGTATAAGTGTCTTAGTTTGGGGGATCTAAATCCTACATCATTGACACTCCAGTTAGCCAATAGGTCAGTTAGAAGACCGAGGGGCATAATTAAAGATGTGCTAGTAGGAGTAGAGAATTTTTTCTACCTTGTGGATTTTATAGTCCTAGACATGGAACCAGTCCCCAACCCTAGCCATCATATTCCGGTTATATTGGGACGTCCATTCTTAGCCATAGCCAATGCTTGCATTGACTGCAGGTCGGGAGTTATGGATGTGTCATTCGGAAACATGAAGGTGCGACTCAATGTTTTTAAGGCGATTAACCAACCCCCTGATGAGATCTCATCAGATTGCTTTGGGGTTGATCAGATTAATGAATTAGTGAAAGAGTCTTTACCTTCTATGTTGTCCTAGGATCCCTTGGAAGCAACCATCATGTACATGGATGATAAGGGGTTGGGACCTGAGGAGTTATGCGAAGAAGTCCATGACATGTTAGGGATACACCATGATGAAACCCCATCATTTAGGAAACTTGAACCGTTACCGCCGGTAGCAAGTGAGCCACCAAAACCATCAATTGAATCCCCATCGATACTTGAGTTGAAACCTCTTCCGTATTTACTCAAGTATGCCTTCCTTAGCCACGATGATACGCTACCTGTGATTATTTCGGCCGAACTAACAGGTGAGCAAGAAGAAAGTTTGGTTAACATCCTTAAACGATATAAAAGGGCTATAGGATGGGGAGTGGCAGATCTGAAGGAGATCAACCCTTCGACGTGTATGCATAAAATCCACCTCGAAGACGATGCAAAACCGACGAGAGAGTTTCAACGAAAATTGAACCCGAACATGAGAGAGGTGGTGAAGAAAGAAGTTTTGATGTTATTGGATGCAATTATCATTTATCCAATTTCTGATACCAAGTATGTGAGTCCCGTTCAGGTAGTGCCGAAAAAGTCAGAAATCACAGTGGTAAAGAATTCTGGGAGAGTGTTGGTCCCTACCAGAGAAACCACATGATGGGGAATTTGTATTGATTATCAAAAACTCAACACCATGAAGAGAAATGATTATTTCCTCTACCATATATTGATCAGATTATGGAGAAGTTAGCAGGATTTTCTTAGTACTTTTTCCTTGACGGATACTCGGGATATAACCAAGTCCCGGTGTTTTTCGAAGATCAAGAGAAAACCACATTCACGTGACCCTTCGGTACCTTTGCATACTGAAGGATGCCCTTCGGACTGTGCAACGCACCGGCAACCTTTCAAAGGTGCATGTTAGCAATTTTCTTTGATATGATCGACAACTTCCTAGAAGTCTTCATGGATGACTTTTCAATTTTTAGGACATCATTCGAAGGATGTCTTAACAATCTAGAAAAATTTCTAGAAAGGTGTGAGAAAACTAATTTGGTGTTGAGTTGGGAGAAAAGCCATTTTATGGTTCAGCAAGGCATTGTGTTGGGACATGTGGTCTCAAAGAAAGGGATTGAGGTGGATCATGAAATCTTGCTAAACTCCTTGATGAAGCGTTGATAAAATCCCGCGTGCCCCAGAAATGATCGATTTTGCTTCACTGTTGTGGGCAGTGGATCGCTAAAAAATAATACCCTTTTAATGGTATCGCGATACTGATGTAGTATTGTTTCAAGTAAGGTGTTGAACCACATGGATCGGTCTTGTAACTATTAAATTTAATTATTTTTCTTTATTTGATAAAAATGAGTTTTTTTTTTAGTTTTGGTTTTTAAATGCAAGAAAATAAAATAGTAAATCTAGACAATGAATATCGGGAACCGGGTTAGGAATTGTTGATTTAGTATTTTGGGATTATGTTTTTCTCATATTTTCTTTTTAATTTAGATTTGTGTAAATGAGCGTTCTCAACTACAAGCCGGAACTACTTAGAAAAATTAAATTTATTATTCTTCGGCGTGATTTATCTTCGGGATGTAATTCTTTTGTTACTCTAATCTAGGGTGAATTACAATCTAGGCATAAACCATCTAAACCAATAATTAAATCCTAAGAATACGGTTATATGATCGTTAGATCTAGACCATAGGTACAAGATTTAACTTTCTAGTAATAATTGAATTAAAAATCAAAATCTTTACAAGAACATTTCGAGATTAAATTCAATCACGAATTAAACTATATTTTAAGCACAAAATTCATCATCATATAATTGTTTACATATAAACTAAAATTAATCCAAAAATATTTTATTACACAAAACCAAAATACATACCACAATCCTAACCCGGTTAGGAGAAAATTAGTCGTTCATCGATTTGTTTTTCATTTGATCTTCAATATATTCAATAAGAATTCAAAACGATCAAGCTCCAAAAGAATTTGGAAACCCTAGAAAATGAAAGCAAAAGAAAAACTGAAATTATCAAAAGGGAAAAAATAAAATAAAACCTATTGTCGGCTCCATTCCCCAAAAAGAAAGAAAGAAAAAGTGAAAAAAAAGAAGAAGAAGATATATGGGCTCTCCCCCCTCCCGAAAACTTCTACTAAAAAGGATGAATAGGAAATTAATTCATCAAAATAGAAAAAACCCCAAAAAGGAAAAAAAATTGGAAATATTGGTATTGTCTTGCTCACTGCCATTTTTTTTTTTCCATTTTGCAAAGAATTGTTTACTTTTTTAACTAATGGCCTCAAATGGCTATTTAAGGTCATTGACCACTAGTGCAGGAACCGTTATACATGGCCGTGCGTAATGCGCCTATGGCCAGGCTAGATTCGGGTCGCGAGTTTGGGTTGGTTGGCGGGTCGTCTTCTTGTCATCCATTTTTTTTTTCTTTTTAGCTCCGTTTTGCTCCAAATTATAGCATTTTTGCTCCAATTTTTAAAACCTATAAAAACAAATAAAATAAATCAATTATACTTATTTAATTTATTATAAAGAATAACAAAATCTAGTTTAGTGGTATTAAATCGCGTAAAATGTGACGCGATCAGTTACGTTGACGAACAGATCTGAACAGTTCGGTTATTTAATCTTGACCCTTAAATGATTTGTTACCAAATATTTCTTTGACGAACTGATCTGAGCAACTTGGTTCTTTGATCTTAACAGTTGGTGATATTTATTATTCTAGTGTTTCATTAGCAGGGAGGCATCCTCAGGCCTCTCTTTTGCCGCCGGGGAGTTATCCTCATACCCGGGGAATTTGTAAGCGGGAAAGTATTCTCATACCCGTCTTTGTTATGTTTTTCTCTTCTCTTTGTCCTGTGATGTCTTTAAAGATGATCCTGATTTCATGCTCACTCCTCAAACGTTGAGTTCATCACATAACATAGCCTTCTTCGTAGATTTTCATCCGATTTAATAATTGATTCCCTTAGGAAGGGCTGTACTCTTCTCTTCTTTCTATATACTTTCGGTTACCCCTTTATTCATGGGATTTGACCGAGATATGTATCTTTTTAATTTTCTTTACAAGAGTTGCAGTTTCTTTGTATGCCACATAATAATTATTAACTAACAAATAACTGCATTTTTCAGGATGCAATACAAATTCATATTTTTTTGAATATTCATCAAATTATCTATTCATGCTAAGTGATGATTTTATCATTCATCGTACAACAAGTATTTTCTAACTAGAAGATTAGCTTTGAACAAATCTTGAATAACTCCTTTAAGCGCTTCCTCCTTCTTTAGTATTTTTGTATGGATCTTATCCAAATAATAAAAAGTAGGGGGTACAAATTGCAATTAAAAAGTTTTTCTTGTATTATCTTTAAGGCAAAGTAAAGTTTATTTTTAGCCACTAAATTTATATCTCACATGCAAAGTTTTGAGGGTACAAATTATATTTTTTTACAACCACCCAAGTCTTAAAGGATTTAATTCAATAGACACTAATTCCATAATAAAACCAAGTTTATCCAATCTTTTACACCGTTGAGCATACTTGAATATTTTGAATGCCAATAGTACTCTCATAACATGTAATTTGTCGGAATAAAAGTTATAAGGGCCAAAGTGTATTTTTTGCTAAGTCCAAGGATTTTGAATAATCCTTATAAAATTATGGGGCATGTTCCGCAATTATAATTAGATAATATAATCTCCAATTCTTGATTTATCAAGATGCCGTCAAAACTTAAAAATAAACTTGAGGGTATAATATAGATATTACCATAGGGGCTTTAGTGCATTTAGTGTTAGGTTATTTCCTATTCTTGGATGCAACCTAATAGCAGCAGTCGCACATCGATTTATCAAGATGCCATCAAAACATAAAAAATAAACTTGAAGGTGTAAACTGTAAGAAATTGCATTTTTTTTAGTAAAATGTTATTTTATATAAATTTAATATTTTTGGGATTATTTTGCAAATTTACCGTATAAATAATATTTAATAATTTTTTAAGTTAAATGTTAATTTTAAATTGATTTAAAAAAATTTGGGACTACTGTGTATTTAAAGTATATTTTTAAGAGTTTTGAGATATAATTAATATTTTTATATTTTAAGAGGGGTGTTTGTTTAATTAAATAATTAAATAAATATATGGTTTCCTTCCTAAGGAAGGAAACCAAATGAGCCACAAATGTTTGTATATATATATATATATAGGATGTTACACGTGAAAGAAGGTATTTATATTATAATAAAAACAACAATAATAATCACGTATGAGATATTATACAAAAAGGGGGGGGTCAGGATATATGATAGCAGACAACAAAGAATTGGAGGGAAAAAATGTAACTATGATGAATTTTGAATGATTTTGAGTATTCCGATTTCGGTTCGGATTTCGGATTTGGATTTCATATAGAATTTCTAATTCTTCTAATATATGTATTTAATCTCTCTATTATGCAATTTATGTAATTATTATTGTGGAATTTTACCTGTTAAATTTTATGAAATAACTATAACTATGTGAAAATCATGTCAATATATTTTATTTGTTGTGTTAATTAAATGCACGTATTAGAGGGGTTGAAATTTTACTGAGCGTTGACTTACAACTCCATAATTTTGATTGCAGGGTCGGTGAGAGCGAAACGGTGTTGGGGATTATATTAAAATTTTTGTTTTTAATAATTGTAGTTAATATTACAGCTGAAAAATTGATTCGATAAGTCGACAAATTTAATTATCGCCGTCATTGTCAAATTTTTATCAATTTTTTTTTATGAAATATAATTTTTGGGTCGTTCAGTTGTAGTATAAACGGTGATGGAAATTTTAATTTGTATTTAATTTGTAGTAGTCGGATTTATTATTTACTATTATAAAAATTAAATTGAGAAATATAATTGTCGCCGTAGTTGTATAATTTGTCGAATTTTTTTTCATTTAAAAAAAAAATCATTGCAAACCATGATTATTATCAACATATGTCAATTAATTAATTGTATAATGGACAGTTACTGTGGCAATTTGTAGTATATTGGAGTTTACTAGTCTCCAATTCCTAGCAGCCAAACGCTCACCACACTGGAAGAGGAAAAAATTATATGTTTTTGTTCCGTTCTGACACTATACAAGGAATAAAAAAATATATTTATGTGTATTTGATAGATTTTAAAATATCGTTGATAATTATAAATATCGCCATTGCATTATAAAATTTAATGGATTTATTAATAATAAATATTGGTCATTCGGTTTTAGCATTAAATTCTCCGAAGGGAGAAACCGAGTGACGGCTCTAGGAAATCGGGCCGTTACAGGTGGTATCAGAGCGGATTTTCGATCGCCCTGGGTTTGGGTTATGGTATTTATTGACCCATTATTCGTAATAAATTATGTGAAAAAAGAAGAAGAATGGGAAATAAAACTTGCGAAGGGAAATGAATGAATGAAAATTAGTAATTTAGGGCCACCATTAATCACTTCCAACTGTAATAAAATAGTTGAAAATTGCCCAGGGTCAGTTATAAACATGAACGATATTTTTAACTATACAAACCGAAACCGGGATAGACATGATTGGTATCCAATCTGAACTGGGGAACCTGGGTGATACACATTGCTGTTATAATTGTTACCATGTGAAATGAATAAATATTTCTCATCTTCTATATATGGCCATTACAATTATGATAACAGTAATTATAATATGCACATAGATATAATTAATATCTATAATTGTTATTGTTTGGGCTATAATTGTTACCATGTGAAGTGAATAAATATAATTAATATTTATTGTAATGATCAAATACAATTACATATATTAATGATAATAGTTTTATTATAATTACAGTTTATAATTTTTACCCCTTCGTTTATTATAAATATTTATGGGTTGGTACTCATTATCATAATAAGTGAAGTAATACTTGAAAATAATAATTTTCGTATAACACAAATATATATATATATATATATATATATATATATATTGACATTAAAAGTGGTATAAAAAAAATTATATTAGCATTAATATGTTGTTTTTAATGTATGTATCTGATAATATCTTCTCCAAATGTGTCCTATTGCTAAACATTATGTTAAATAAATATATGAAAATATGAAATCAGGTTGTAGGGATTAATCTTGCTTATTAGATTAATCTTAAAAAAAAAAAAAAAAAAAAAAAAAGAAAAGGATTTTGCATTAATATAAACTTGGCTATTTTATTTCTTAGTTTTATAATTTGTTGATTTTGTAGTTTGAATAGTGGATTTTCAATAGTTTGGATGTCATTTCGTAACTTGAATGCTAAAATTAAATGTCAATTTTTGTGCAATTCAAATTATGTTTGAAGTGAATAAAAATTCTATAACAATGAGTGAATTGAAAAAAAAAAATGTCATGATCCAAGAATGAAAAAGAAAAAAGAAAAAAAAGAAGTAAAGTGAGTATGGGTTAGTATCGTGTTAGTCGTGGACCATAGGATATGTTGTTGCATTCAAAAAATCGACTTAAAGATGTTTACTATTTTCTATATAAATCGTCAAATTATATTTTCGTATTAAATTATTAAGAAAAAATGTTGATGAAAATAGACAATTTTATGATGTTAAATGGATCGAGTAAAATTTTATAGGTGGAAAATGATTTTATTATCCTGCTACGCTATAGTTGTCTTCTCGTCAGGAGGGCATATCCTGCGAGATGTGGATATATATTATTACCTATCAGGTAAGTCCTGCAGGGTAGATATATTATTACTTGTTAGGTAAGTCTTATAGGGTGGATATATTATATATGTTATTACATATTAGGCAAGTCATGTAGGATGGATATGATAACTTTCGATCGTGAGGTAAAACGATCATATGACTAGCAATGAAGTATGTTATTTTATTATAGACAAGTGAGTTAACTAGTTGATTTAAATTCGGTTGTTCTGTTACGGTGATATTTTTGTTGACATTTGGATACTGCCCAATGTGGCTATATTTTATTGGAAAATGAATTTTGATAAAAATACTTTATCCATAAAATGCTTTTATTTTACAAAGACAGTACACCGATAAAATATTCAGATGGATATTGGTCAACTACTAGGAATTGGTAGAGTCTTAGTGTAGGAAAATTGTTAAAATTTTTGGTGGACTTTATGTAGTATTTTCATATACATATTTTACGTGAGTATTTAACTTTTGAGACGTATTAGTGTATTTCAATACGTATTGATGTGGTTGGTACGCATTTATGTGTTTTGAAATATATTTATATGATTGAGATGCATTTAAGTGTTTCGAGACATTTTTATGTGGTTGTCACGTATTCGTGTGATTGAAACGTATTTAGGCGGTTTGGAGCGTATTTATGTGTTTGAAACGTATTTATGTTTTTTGAGATATTTATACGATTAAGACGTATTCATGTCTTAGGACGTATTTCATAAAATCCGTTATTTCAGGTTTAGATTGTATTGATATTTTATGAAAAAGTTTACGACATTATTAAAATTTTAATGTGGATATTGAAAATGATTATTTTTAGTCTCACGGGATAGTCTATAAGAAATTGGGTTATCTGTTGGATAAGATATTGGTTGAGAATATGTTGGCTTGGAATGTGGATAGAATTGATAAAAGTTGGTTATGGGACATGGTAGCGCGTAGATACGTCGCTACTTTCACCGTAAGTGTACGGGTCAAGTTTTATAGAATAGGGAAGAGTAAGGGTTGTCGTATTCATGGGTATTGGATTAGATTATCGCTTAGTACCGCGTTTGTCATAACCGGATTTTATTTAGGAGACATAAATATATTTTATAATAATAATTATATTAAACTAAATTAACTAATTATACTAATATACTAATATAGACGTTTATGGAAGTTTATTGTCTAGGGATTAACTTCGTCCATTTAAATGTGTTCGTTTCAATCTAGTTTACATTAACGACGTTCATCCTATCCAACAATCTCTGTATCGAAATCTCACTCACTACCTCTCCCGAGCATAAAGTGAGTGAATATGTGACTTCGCATCAACGCCGAAGTCCCCCTCAACGTTTATACGACACTAGGTCACATAAATCTAGCCCCAACGTCACGGATTGCACACTTTCTAACGCCTTCCCGGGTCGTTAGATCGTCGTGTTGTGTTTAACCCTAGTCTGAATCCAGGGTTACTTCTCCTAAGTGTTAAACCCCGTATTCTTCATATATCATAATAAGCATATAAACATGACAAAACAGTAAACACAATCGGATAAACATGAACAACAATTAACAAAATATCAATTTATTCAAACAACGTTTTCGTGGAGTCAATCGTTCCCTAGACAATATATGTTTAGCTACACATGATCATGGCCTTATATACAATGAAATACAAGCTAAACATATACAAATACAAACAAGGGTTTAAGAATAAAAGAGATAAATAAGAGGGTTTAGCCTTTATCCGAAGATATGACGGTTCCACATCCGTGATTTCTACTCCAAGCTAGATTTTTCTTCTTGAATTTGTGATCTCTCTTTGTTGATATGCCCTTGGAGTACTCAAGGGACTCCCAAAACGTTCTCTTGTGTTGGGGTGAAGGGAAGATATATAAAGGGATCAAAATATCTAACAAAATATCCCAAAATATCTAAACAGTCTATAGAGAGACCGCCGCGGCGTTAGGCATGTCCGCTAACTTCACCGCTGTGGCGGTAGAATGACTGCTACAGCGATGAAGATTCAGCAAACTCTTTGTACTTTTAACGCCGTGGCGGTGGCCTGTGTAATATCCCGAAAATTTATATTTTTGAAAGAGAAATCACGTGGCAGCCCTAGAAAACCATATCATTACAGTCTAACCGCTGCGGCGGTGAGATTTCTGCACTCCCAACACTTTCACCGCCGCAACGGTGGCTTGACCGCTGTGACGGTGGGTCTACTGCTTTGAAATCTTGCATTTTTGCTCATTTTCCCACTGGGCTCACTTCTATATGATCGCTGAAGTACCATTTTCGTCTCTTTTCACCCCGAACACCTGATTCTTAACAAAATAAATAAAAATTTATTAAAACGCTATAAAAATACTCGAAAACTATCAAAACTGGCTTGGGAATAAATAGATAAATTACACCTATCAAATACATCCAAACTTAAAATTTTGCTAGTACTCGAGCAAAACACTTACACTAAAATAAAAAACACAACGAATTAAAAACACAAACAACCTAAAAATAAACAACCTAAACATAACGATATGTGAGTTTTGAATTCTTCTATTGACCAAAATATTTTTCCCTCAACAACCGCCAAATATTATCGAGTTTAGGAGTAAAACACACCATGTAATGTTCTAAAATTTCGATAGTCAATAATGGTAAATGCCATTCTAGATCCTTTCAACGTGTGGGTGCGAGATTTAATAATATAACTATCCAACAATTGGATTGGATTATCCACCAACGAAACTCACGACTTAAACCGTTAAGGATTAGGATTTTCATACACCTGATTGGGTTCCACTTTCCACTAATGTAGGCTTAGAAGTTCAAAAAGATCAATAGGTCTTGGTTCGGTTAGGAATAATGGCCAAGGGTATATCGTGAATATAAAACAGGTTAACGTTGTTAACTTAACGATATCCAAGGCACAACGCTTGACACAAAATCACTATCAAACCCCCATAGATAAATTGGAAACAACTCTAAACATACATTTAAGATCGACGTACTTACTTGTCAAAAGAAACGTAAATTTAACGATATTTACATGTTTTTTTTTTTTTTGTTTTTTAACAAATCACGAACCACACCCCCAAACTTATTTGATTTTTACAATTTCATGGGTGTGGTTAAAACAACAAAAAAAAAATGACAAGTGAATATTTGAATACCGAACCAATCATAAGTTTGCCCTAAACCCAACCGCTCACTTCAAGTAGCATACACGAATGCTAACTTGATTCACTCAAATTGTACCTTCAGTTTAGCAATATAGGTTTGGAAAGAATTAAATTGGACATGGTATTTGTTATGTGTTCATAATTGAAACAGATAATAGGCTTTGACAAGGTAACGAGGGATAAACATATAGCAATGTAGGCTTCGAAGGCTCAAGCGAATCAAATGAATGCCTAAATCACATCTCCTGAACAACCTCGCCTAGGATTTTGCCTCAAGTTTCCCCTCAATTAGGTTCTAGAATCCTTAAATTGTTATGATTTTGGCTAATGGATAATTGTCCTCAAATCATTTGAATAACTATACATTAAGTCTACGTACTCGTGCAAATTAAGATCCATAATAAATTTTACCAAAACGAAATGCCAAGAACATAGAACACACATGAATGGGCATTACCCTTGACCTTGAAAAACAGCCAGGGAGTAATATCATCATCGGGTAATGGCCTAGATGAATTCAAAACTCAGCATGCGACAACAACAACAAAAACATAAATACATTCTAACATAAACAAACATACACACAATAAACTAAACAACATTTAAACTTACTTAAATACTACACATCACCTCCAAACTTAAAATGAACAATGTCCACAACGACCCATCAACGATCCTGGTAGCGCGTAAATACAACGCTACTTTTATCGCAAGTGTACGGGGTCAAGTTTTAGTATAAGTAGGGAGAGTAAGGGTATCATGTTTACGGGGATTGGTTGAGGCTATTATCGAGTACTGCAATTATCATAACCTAATTTTATCTAGGCGATAAAATTGTATTTATAATTAATAAATACTAATACCAAGTTAATTAAATTAACTATACTAATATTGTTATAAGATGTTTTCGGGGAAAGAATTGTCTAGGGATTAACATTATTTACAAATACGTGTTCGATCTTGTTTGACTTATGTTAATGGTGTTCGCGTATCTGACAATCTCGGTTCGTAAACTCACTCGCCACTTCTCCCGAGTGTAAGATGAGTGAATATATGACTTCGCATCAACGAAGAAGTCCCCCTCAATGTCTTAACGACATTAGGTCACGTGAGTCTCGCCCCAACGTCATTGATTGCACACTTTGTAACGCCCTCACAGGTCGTTAGATTGTCGTGTAGTGTTTAAACCCTAGTTCGAATCCGGGGTTACCTCTCTCGAGTGTCAAACCCCATATTCTTTAATTATCTAAACAAGCATAATATTAAAGAATAACGGTAAACACAATCGAAATTATAAAGAACACACATTAACGAAACACCGAACTCAAAATAACCACATATTTATAAATGTATTGTTAATCCCTAAACAATCCATGTTTAGCTAATGAACATAACTGTATTTACAATAAAGAATGAGCTAAACATGCTTAACAAAGGCCTAAGTTAAAGAAATAAAAGAGAAAACGAAAGAACTTAGCCTAATCCGAAGATTATGCCATAGAACGATCGCTTCCTTCAACTTCTCTTTCTTCAGATTGTGAGCTTTCCTAAAAAACACTCTAATCTCCATCCTAAATATGTTCTAAGTGTTGTAGGGGTGTTGGATATCCAAGGGGCCGAAAATGGAGAGATGAGAGGGGATTAAATTGCAAAAATATCCTAAAAAATATCTAAATCTGTGCAGAGGTGACCGCCGCGGCGGTAGGGTACGTCGGTTTGATCTTCGCCGCAGAGGTGGAGAAGGCGGTCAATTCAGGACCTCTCTACAGTTTTACTACGGCAGTAGTGGATATCACTACTGCGGCGGTGAGTTTACAGCAACTTAAGCCTCTCTCTGCATTTTCACAGCCGTGACGATGGGTTACTATTGTGAATATTGTCTCCGTGCTTGTTTTCCCACCGTTCTTTTGTCGTTCTTGATATGATTTTATCGTTATTGATCCATTTTCATGTGTTTTCACCTCAAACACCTGATTTATACAAAAACATATAAAAACATATTAAAACGTAATAAAACGTAATAAACGTACTAAAAAATTAACAATTTCAGTTTGGAAATATATAGGTAGATCACACTTATCAAATACCCCCAAACTTAAAATTTTGCTAGTTCTCGAGTAAAACATTCACACAATACGAGAAAATATAACTAAATTAAATAACATGAACAACCTAAACACGAACAATTTAAACATAACGATATGCGAGTTTTGAATTCTTCAATCGACCAAGTCATTTTTCCCTCAACAACCTCCTGTCATATCAAGTTCAGACGGTAAAATGCACCATGTGGTGTTCTAGAATTTTGCCATTCAATAATGGTGAATGTCATTCTAGATCTTGTTAACGTGTTTGTGCGAGACTCAATAATATAACTATACAACGACCGGATTGGATTATCTACCAACTAAACTCATGACTTAGACTGTAAAGGACTAGGATATCCATATGCCTGATTGGAGTCTACTCTCCACTAATATAGGCTTGGAAGTTCATAAAGATCAGAAGGACTTGATTCGGTTTTGGAATATTTGGCTAAGGGTATTTCGGAATAGAAAATAGGTTAACGTTATTAACTTAACGTTACCTAAGGCTCAACGCTTGGCACATTCTCTCTTGAACCCCTATAGATAAATTGGAAATAATTCTAAACATGCATTTAAGACCGATGTACTCACTTGTCAAAAGAAACGTAAATTTAATGATATTTACATTTTTTTTAACAAATCACGAACCACACCCTCAAATTTATTCGATTATTATGATTTCACGGGTGTGGTTAAAATGAAAGAAAAGTGACAAGTGAGTACTCGAATACCGAACCAATCCGAAGTTTGCCCTAAACCTAACTGTTCATATCAAGAAGCATATAAAAATGCTAACTTAATTCACTCAAATGTGCCTTTAATTCAACGATTTGGGTTTGGAAAAAGATCAACTGGCTAGGGTATTTGTTTATGTGTTCAGAATTGAATTGGTATTTAGGCTTCGACAGGATAACGAGGGATAAACATATAACATGGTAGGCTTAAAAGACTCAAGCGACAAAAAGAATGCCTAAATCACGTCTCATGAACTACCTTGCCTAGGATTTCGCCTCAAGCTTCCCCTCAATCAAGTTCTAGAATCCTTAATTTGTCATGAGTTTGGCTAATCGATAATCGACGTCAAATCAATTGAATAGAAATACATTGAGTCTATGTGCTCGTGCAAATTAGGATCTACAATAATTTTCACCAAAATTCATTGTCAAGCACACAGAACACACATGCATGGGTATTACCCCTGACCTCGAAAACAACCAGGGGTAATATCATCATCGGGTAACAACCCAAATGAACGCAAAACTCAGTATGCAACAACAACACATAAACATTCTAAACTAAACAAACATGTAATACAGTAAAACAATAACACATACTAAAACATACTACACATCACCGCCAAACTTGAAACGGACAGTGTCCTCAGTGACGCAATCATCAATCTAAACATATGAAATTAAAGCATACCGACGAATGGGGTTTAGAACACGTACCTAGAAGGCGAGATTCCTGAGAGGCGAGAGAATCTCGCCTCCAAATCAAGTCGATGGAGATGGATCTAACTTATTTGTTTCCTTGGGTTGCCTCCCAAGAAACGTTTGGTTTATGGTCATCACCCTGTCACGTCGAAGTGCTCATCAAAGAGCGACTTCCGCCCATAGTAAGTATCAAATAACACTACATATGGGTCTTGATTCAGTACGCCCTCAAGCTTGTCAAAATTTGGCTCTGATTGGCCCAAGCTTTCAACAGGATGCTCCACCGGCTTATGTACTTGGTGGGCATGGAAGAACGTTGCTAATGGCGGCGAAGGATAAATGAGCCACATCGGATCCTCATAAATATGAGCGTCTGGGATCGATGGCGGCATCACCGGCTGGAATCCGAACGATGAAAATTCACAACTATTAATGTGTGAATCTCCATCGATCTCACCCAAGTACCTCTCGCTTGTCTCTGGTTCCTCCCGGTGGCTTTCACTGAATGTGGCTTATGAATCTCCGAATGCTACTACGTCTGACTCGGCCTCAATCAAGCATATTAGCTAATCGATTTGCGTCTACAAAGATGTTATGATCGCATCGATTTTAGTGTACATCGTCCCAATGTTGTCGAGACGATCCTCGTGCTCATTTAGTCGGTCATTCATCTCCCTCCAAAACGCTTGAGTCTCTCCAATAAAATCAGCGAATATTTTCTCCAGGCCGGGGAGAGACTTAATGTATTCGTCTGGGGTGTCAATCCATGGCGCCATAGTATTGAAACTCTGATAATCAAAGGCCGCCATGTCTTCCAACAACCAATGGGCTTCATCTGTGGTTAGTTGGTCAAAAGATGTGGTACTATTTTCTCTTTTAACCCATATTTTGGTTGCGCCCTATAACCCATCGAGGAAATTCAGTAGTTGACATTTCCTCGGGAAACGATGGTTTGAAAATTGGAGTAGAAAATCCTTGTATCGATCCCAAGCACAATAAAATGGCTTGGAATCCCGTTGAAAGAAACGAAAAAGTACCTGTCAATCTAACATCTTCAAGCACCCTGCAGGAAAACAGAAACAAGAACTACAAAGAAAAATTTGTACACAAAAGAAATGTCTAAAGTAAAATTTGTTCATTTACTCACAATATCTATAATAATAAAAAAAACACAATCCCCGGTAATGGCACCAAAAACTTGGTAGCGCGTAAATACGACACTACTTTCACCGCAAGTGTACGGGTCAAGTTTTAGTATAGGTAGGGAGAGTAAGGGTATCGTGTTCATGGGGATTGGTTGAGACTATTATCGAGTACTGCGATTATTATAACCTAATTTTATTTAGGCGGTAAAAATTGTATTTATGATTAATAAATACTAATACTAAATTAATTAAATTAACTATACTAATATTATTATGAGATGTTTTAGGGGAAAGAATTGTCTAGGGATTAATGTTGTTTACAAATGTGTGTTCAATCTCGTTTGACTTACGTTAATGGTGTTCGCGTATCCGACAATCTCGGTTCATAAAATCACTCACCACCTCTCTCGAGTATAAGACGAGTGAATACATGATTTCACATTAATGAAGAAATCCCCCTCAATGTCTTAACGACACTAGGTCACGTAAGTCTCACCCCAACGTCATTGATTTCATACTTTCTAATGCTCTCCTGAGTCGTTAGATTGTTATGTTGTGTTTAAACCCTAGTCCGAATTTGGAGTTTCCTCTCACGAGTGTCAAACCCCGTATTCTCTAATTATCTAAACAAGTATAATATAAAAAAATAATGGCAAACACAATCGAAATTATAAAGAACACATTAACGAAATACTGAAATCAAAATAACCACATATTTATAAATGTATTGTTAATCCCTAAACAATCCACGTTTAGCTAACGGCCATAATTGTATTTACAATAAAGAACGAGCTAAACATGCTCAACAAATGCCTAAGTTAAAGAAATAAAAGAGAAAACGAAAGAACTTAGCCTAGTCCAAAGATTATGCTGTAGAACGATCGCTTCCTTCAATTTCTCCTTCTTCGGATTGTGAGTTCTCCCTAAAAAACACTCTAAGGTCCACCCTAAATATGTTCTAAGTGTTGTAGGGGTGTTGGAGATCCAAGGGGCCGAAAATGGAGAGAGGAGAGGGGATTAAATAGAAAAAAATATCTTAAAAAATATCTAAATCTGTGCAGAGGTGATTGCCGTGGTGGTGGGGTATGTCGGTTTGATCTTCGCCACAGTGGTGGAGAAGGCGGTGGATTCAGGACCTTTCTGTAGTTTCACCGCTGCGGCGATGGCTATCACCATTGCGGCGGTGAATTTAAAGCAATTTAAGCCCCTCTCTGCATTTTCACCGCCGTGGCGGTGGGCTGCTGTTCTAAATATTGTCTCCATGCTTGTTTTCCTACCGTTCTTCCATCGTTCTTGATTCGATTTCATCGTTATTGATCCGTTTTCATGCGTTTTCATCTCAAACACCCGATTTATACAAAAACACATAAAAACATATTAAAATGTAATAAAACATAATAAATGTACTAAAAAACTAATAATTTTAGTTTGAAAATATATAGGTAGATCACACCTATCAGATCCCAATGAAAGCATAAAGTATTATAATGAAGATGGGGGTTTAGAACACGTACCTGGGAGGCGAGAGAATCTCGCCTCCGAATCAAGTTGGCGGTGATGGATTTAATTTATTTTTTACTTGGATTGCCTCCCAAGAAGTGCGTAGTTTATTGTCCTCGGCCCGACATAGAGAAGTAATCGTCAAAGAGCGACTTCTGCCCATAGTAAGTTTCGCACAATACTACGTATGGGTCTTGGTTCAGAACGCCCTCAAGATTGGCGAGATTTGGCATTATTCGACTCGAGCTTTTAACAATATTCTCCACCGGCTCATGTACTTGTAGGTATGAAAGAGCATTACTTTTGGCGACGAAAGACAAGTGAGCCACATCGGATCCTCGTAGATGTGATCGTCTTGGATCGGTAGTGGCATCACAATTTGGATCTCCAATAGTGAAGAATCACAATTCTTGATCCATGCTTGGGTTCCTGTTTCATTCGAATAATCATTATTAAACTCTCCCAAGCTCCTTCCGCTCGTTTCTAGTTTCTCACGATAGCTTTCACATGATATGGCTTTTGTATCTCCCAGTGCCACCGCGTCTGACTCGACCTCAATTAAGTAGATAAGCTGACTGATTTGCGTCTGAAGAGATGTTATGGTTGCATCGATTTTGGCGCAGACCATCCCGATATTATCAAGACGATCCTCGTGCTCATTTAGGCGATCATTTATTTCCGTCCAAAACGCCTGTCTCTCCCCTATAAATTCAGCGAACATTTCCTCTAGGGAGGGAGAAGACTCAACGTATTAGTCCGGGGTGTTAATCCATTGCGCTAAAACGGTGGAATTACTCCCCAAGCTTTGGTAGCTTGTTGAATAATTCCAACAGTGAAAATCATACTTGGCCATGGCTTCCAACAATCGATAGGTTTCGTCCATGGTTAGTTGGTCAAAAGAGGTGGTACCGTTTTCTCTTTTAACCCACGTTCTGGTTGTGGTTACTAACCCATCGAGGAAGTTTAGTAGTTGACACTCCCTGAGGAAACGATGGTTTGGAAACCAGAATAGCAATTCCTTGTATCGATCCCAAGTACAGTAAAACGGCTCAGAATCTCGTTGAAAGAAATGCAACAATACTTGTTGATCTAGCATCTTCAAGTATCCTACATGAGAAATAAAAAACAAAACTATAAACAAAAAAAAAGTTATAAACAAAAGAAATTTCTAAATTAAAATCAAGTTATTTACTCACAATATTAACAATAATCTAAAAATCGATCTCCGACAACGGCGCCAAAAACTTGATAGCGCGTGAATACGTCGCTACTTTCACCACAAGTGTACGAGTCAAATTTTAGTATAATTTGGAAGAGTTAGGGTTGTCGTATCTATAGGGATTGGATTAGACGGTCATTGAGTACCACAATTATCATAACATAACTTTATCTAGGAGATTAAAAATGTAATTTTTATAATTAAATATATTAATACTAAGTTAATTAATATAATTATACTAATATACTAATATAGACGTTTATGGGAGTTTATTGTCTAGGGATTAATTTCATCCATTTAAACGTTTTCATTTTAATCTAGTTTACATTAACAACGTTTATCCTATCCGACAATCTCTGTATCGAAATCTCACTCACTACCTCTCCCGAGTGTCAAGTGAGTGAATATATGACTTCATGTCAATGCCGAAGTCCCCCTCAACGTCTATACGATACTAGGTCACATGAATCTAGCCCCAACGTCATGGATTGCACACTTTCTAATGCCCTCCCGGGTCGTTAGATCATCACGTTGTGTTTAACTCTAGTCTGAATCCGGGGTTACCTTTTCTGAGTGTCAAACCCCGTATTTTCCATATATCATAATAAGCATATAAACGTGACAAAACGGTAAACACAATCGGATAAACATGATCAACCATTAACAAAACATCAATTTATTCAAACAACATTTTCGTGGAGTCAATCGCTTCTTAGACAATATATGTTTAACTACACATGGCCATGGCCCTATATACAATGAAATACAAGCTACACATATACAAATACAAACAAGGGTTTAAGAATAAAAGAGAGAAACAAGAGAGTTTAGCCTTTATCCGAAGATGTGACGGTTCCACGTCCATGATTTCCACTCCGAGCTAGATTTCTCTTCTTGAATTTGTGATATCTCCTTGTTGATATGCCCTTGGTCTTCTCAAGGGACTCCCAAAATGTTCTCTTGTGTTGGGGTGAAGGGAAGATATATAAAGGGATCAAAATATCTAACAAAATATCTAAACTGTCTGTTGCGGCAGTAGGTTCACCACTGCGGCAGTGGGCATGTCGGCTAACTTCACTGCTGCGGCGGTGGAATGACTGCTGCGACAATGAAGATTCAGCAAACTCTCTATACTTTTACCGTCGCGGTGATGGCCTGAGCGCTGCGGCGGTGAGATTTCTGCATTCCCAGTACTTTCACCGCCATGGCAGTGGCCTAACCGCTGTGATGGTGAGTCTGCTGCTTTGAAATCTTGTATTTTTGCTCGTTTTCCTACCGGGATTGCTCTGATATGATCATTTAAGTACCGTTTTCGTCCCTTTTTCACCTCAAACATCTGACTCATAACAAAATAAATAAAAACATATTAAAATGCTATAAAAATACTCAGAAACTACCAAAAATTGGCTTAGGAATAAATAGATAAATTACAGCTATCAGGACATTATATAAAAAAATAATTGTTCTAGAATCGAGTGTGACTAACATGACCGTTTGATGCGATTCTGAATTACTAGTTTGAACGAAATTTCGAGGACGAAATTTATTTAAGAGTGGTAGATTGTAATACCTTGAAAATTAGTATTTTTTCGAAAAATATTATTTTATATAAATTTAATATTTTTAGGATTATTTATTTTGCAAATTTACTGTATAAATAATTTTTAATATTTTTTTAAGTTAAATGTTAATTTTAAATTGATTTTAAAATTTTTGGGACAATTGTGTATTTAAAGTATACTTTTAAGAGTTTTGGGTTATAATTAATATTTTTATATTTTAAGAGAGGTGTTTGTATAATTAAATAAATAAATGACTCATATGGTTTCCTTCCTAAGGAAGGAAACCAAATGAGCCACAAATGTGTGAATATATATATATATATATATATATTTATATATATAGGATGTTACACGTATAAGGGGTATTTATATTATAATAAAAATATTAATAATAATCACATATGAGAGATTATACAAAAAAGGGGATCAGGATATATGAGAGCAGACAACAAAGAATTGGAGGGGAAAAAATGTAACTATAACGAATTTTGAATGATTTCGAGTATTCCGATTTCGGTTCGGATTTTGGCTTTGGATTTCACGTAAAATTTATAACTCTTCTAATATTATTTAATCTCTTTATTATGTGATTTATGTTATTATTATTGTGAAATTTTACCCGTCAAATTTTATGAAATAACTATGACTATGTGAAAATCATGTTAATGTATTTTATTTGTTGTGTTAATTAAATGTACATATTAGAAGGGTTGGAGTTATACTGAGCGTTGGCTCACAACCTCACAGTTTTGATTGTAGGGCCGGTGAGAGCGAAACGGCGCTAGAGATTATATTAGAATTTTTATTTGTAATAATTTTAGTTAATATTTACAACTGAAAATTTATTTGATAAGTTGACAAATTTAAGTATCGCAGTTGTTGTTAAATTTTTATCAGATTTTTTTATGAAATGTAATTTTTGGGTCTTTCGATTGTAGTATAAACGGCGACAGGAATTTTAATTTGTATTTAATTTGTAGTAGTCGAATTTATTATTTACTATTGTAAAAATTAAATCGATAAATCGCCCCGATAAATCGAGAAATATAATTGTCGCTGTAGTTGTATAATTTGTTGGATTTTTTTTCATTTAAAAAAAATCATTGCAAGCCAAGATTATCATCAACATATGTCAATTAATTAATTGTATAATAGACAGTTACTGTGGCAATTTGTAGTATATTGGAGTTTACTAGTCTCCAATTCCTAGTAGCCAAACGCTCACCACACTGGAAGAGGAAAAAATTATATGTTTTTGTTCCGTTCTGACACTATACAAGGAACAAAAAATATATTTCTGTGTATTTGATAGATTTTAAAATATCGTCGATAATTATAAATATTTCCGTCGCATTATAAAATTTAACGGATTTATCAATAATAAAATATTGGTCGTTCGGTTCTAATATTAAATTCTCTGAAGGGACAAACCGAGTAACGGCACTGGTAAACCGGGTCGTTACTGTAATTCTCCAAAAAATTATATTTTTTAAAATATTACTTTATGTAAAAGTTTAATATTTTGGAACTGTTTCGCGAATTTATAGTATAAATAATATTTGATAATTTTTTTTGGGTTAAATGTTTATTTTAAATTAACGTTCGAAAATTTTGGGATTAATGTGTTATTTAAAATATACTTTAAGAGTTTTGGATATAATTAATATTTTCTTATTTTAAGAGGCGACATTGTGTAAATAATAAAAATAATATTACCTGTTGTCTTCATATAACGAAGACAGCAAATACATTATCAGAGCTTATATATATAATGCATTAACACGTGTTATCTTATTAATATAATAATAATAATAATAATAATAATAATAATAACAATAACAAGAATAATAATAAAGATGATAACAAAAACTTGGATGGGATAAAGAGCTGGCAATGCTGATCGCATAACACACACACACACACACACACATATATATATTGATATATATTAATTAGAGATAGAAAATCTTTGGGGAGAAAAGCTTCTTCTAGAATGAAAATAATATTTCGATTCGGATTTCGACTTCAGATTTCAGGTAGAATTTCTAACTCTTTTAATATACGTATTTAATTTTCTCATTGTGAAATTTGTGTTATTATTGTCGGTGAATTATAGCTGTTCAATTTTATGAAATAATTATGACTATGTGAAAATTTTGTGGAAATGAGGCCTATGTGCTTTATTTGTTGTATTAATTAAATGCACGTATTAGATGGGTTGGAGTTCTACTGAGCATTGACTCACAACCCTACAGTTTTGATTGCAGGGCCGGTGAGGAAAAAACGACGACGAAAATTTTAGTTAAATTTCTATTTAAAATTTAATGATTGTATTTATTATTTACTATTGTAAAATTGACTTGATGATTCGATAATTAAAAATTATTTCAAAAATGCTTCTTAATGTGGATCAATAGATACTTCACATAATTATATTTATATTGTGTTTATATGCCTAATTATGAGGCATTATAGTTGTAAGACCCGGACTTTAGCATGTACGTCATTATTTTTAATTTTAGAGCATTTAGAAAAATTTCGGGGTAAAAAATTGAATTAAAAACCAAATTAAAAGTTTATGGGTCGAATTTGCAAAATTGTCAATTAAAATCTAAAAATTTAAAATGTGAAGGGTGAAATTATAATTCTAAAAACTCATAAATGTTGAATTGAACTAAAATGAAGATTTTAAGAAATTAGGGGAGAGGGAAGAGTATTTAAGCACATTGGTCTTTATATAAACTCATATATATATACATATATTCGTGCGTGTGTGTGCAGTGAGGGCCGAAGACATAGAGAGAAGAGAACCAATGACGTGGCTTGAAGAGATCAAACATCTATCCACTTAATTCATGCATATATATAGGATTCATTCACGCTAGAAGGATCGAGAAAGCTTAAGAAGAAGAAACTCAGAAAGCTAGGGAGAGGGGAAGAGAATTGGAGTGTGTCCTGTTCACCGGCAGTGTGTGGGTATCATCGTCATCAATCAACCGTTGATCAATAGTGTGTGTTTCAATGTGTGCATGTGATTGGACAAGTGTGTATTCTGTGTGCACTGTGAGTGTGTGTTGATTTCACTAAAAACCAAACAGGGCCGGTGGGCGTGTTTTAACCCTCGCCGTCGACGTTGCCGGAGTTTGTGTATGGGTTATGTCCTGATGGGCTGGCGATTGTGCGAATGTATGGGTGTGTGCATTCTGTTCGTCGTTGATGGTTGACAATGATCGTGTGTGTGTGTTCGTTCAAATATTGTGGGTGTGTATACATTTTATTCGTCGTCGATGGTCGTAAGTGATCGGTGTCGTCGCCGTCTGTGTGTATGTTGCTACTCTGTGTGTGTGTTCGGCCGTCTATGGTGTGGCTGTGTGTGTGTCGTCATGAGTGTGGGAGGTGAGACCAGCGTGTGTGTGTGTGTGTGTGTTTCGCCGCCGACATGTGTGTGTGTATGTAATTGGGGGTGTTGTGCGACTGTGGGTATTAGGGTGTGTGTGTTGTTTGGTTGGACGGGGGGTTGTGGGTACTGTTCGCGTGTCGTCGCTAGTGAAGAGTGTGAGAGTGTGTGTGTGGCTGGACAACAGGAAGCCAAAATAGAAACAGGAAACAGAACGAAAAAATGAAAATAAAGAAGAAGGCAAAAAGAAGAAAAAAGAAACTACACAAATGACCCCAACAAATTCAAAATCCGTCTCGTGACCCGTGAATGATTCGGAATGGGTAACGTTTTTCCGTTAAGTTTATTTTAGTTTTGTTAAATTAAATTCTAGCATAAAAATTTTGTAACCGGAATAATAAATTTGGGGACTGTTAAATGAAAAATTAACTGAATAATAATTTTACATAATAAAATGTGGGGACGGGAAAATAACGAAAATTAGGGCCTGCATTACATGATTAGGTGATTTTATATAAAATATTAATTTAGACCTTGTCACTATTAGGTTCGCAGGCACCGGAGTATCGGTAGAGGATAATCTGTAAAAGTTGTTCGGAGCGGGTAGCAAGGTGAGTGTACTGTCTTCTTGCCAAATCTATTTTCATATATATGATAGAAAAATGTGTTTATTAAAAAATGGGACGAATTTATAACTTATATGGATTAAGCAGATTTGAGTGTTTTGAAGATGTGAATTTCGTTGGTTTTTAAAGAAAAGTGGAAAGAAATGATTTATTGAAATCAATGAGTTTTTTAAAGCAAGTGAAAAACATGATTTTTGAAAAATCGGTTTTGGAGATAGAGGTCGATGTTATTGATTTGTAGTTTGACGATGTTGTTGTTGATTTGACGATGCTGTTAATTTTATCTAGTTCGACGGAGTGTTGATTATTTATTGAGTTGTAGTTTGATGATGATATTATTGATTTGATGATGTGTTTGAGTGTGAGCAGAGTTGTTGTGAGTGACGTGGAGATGAGTTGTTGTTGTTGAGTGAGGTGAGGTGGAGATTGGTATTGGATATTCACCCGCTTGGCATAGTCCAGCGGAGCGGTGTTTCACCTATCTGCTATAGTTCAACGGAGCGTTGTTCACCCGTCTGACATAGTCCAGCGAAGCGGTGTTTCACCCATTTGGTATAGTCCAACGGAGCGTTGTTCACCCGTCTGACATAGTCCAGCGGAGCGTTGTTCACCCGCTTGGCATAGTCTAGTAGGACGTTGTTATGTCTCGCTAGGAAAGCATATCTTATGGATTGTACGGTACCGTTGTAACTCCCGGTCGTGGGGTTAAAACGATCACAATGGCTGGCCAGTGTGTGTTGTGGTGGAGTGGTGGTTTGAGATGTGTGTTTGAGATATGGTGTTTTACTTATATTGGGTGATTTATTATTTATTATAGTGATTGGTATGATTTTATACTAGATGAATTTGGATGGAACTTATCTAAATCGCTTTATTTTCACTGCTTATATACTGGAGATTTTACGAGCTATGTGGTGTTTATATACTTACACTTGATCCATTTGGATGTTGTAGAATGATTTATTATAAAATATTTTTACTAAGAAGGCAATACACTCGTAGGTGGAGCAAATTTATGAGTCGGTCCCCTATTGGCACTAGTTAGAGTTATGCGTGTTATGCGATGGAGTCATATGAGAGTATTTTGAGACGGGCTGTCAGAGGTAAACTTAAGAGAGGTTCATGGGATTTATTTTGTTGTTCTTATTTTTGGGACGGGTGTGTCCCTATAGCACAAAATTTTGTATATGTTGTATAGATGATTTTATATTGTTTTATGTATATGGTCTTTTTATGAGTTGGTTTGACAGTCAAGTGATGTCATGTCGACGTCACGTCAGCCCCACGGTAACGGGTGTCTGGGGTGGGGTGTGACCATAGTATACACACACTATAATATTAGCGTGTGCTTATACTAAACATACATCACTAATATCACACACATTATAATATCACTATAGGATATTAGACATAAGTTTATAACTAATATCTATCAATATTATATAATGAGTTTATACTATGCGCTAATACTATAATAATATTATATTTCATATATCACTATTACGCAAGGAAAAACCTTATATAGCGGTAGGGAAATCATCATTTTTAAACAACTGATTCCAAATTATTGTTATTGTTAAATGGATCGATAATTAATTGATTAGTATTGTGAGTAATAGGAATTGATAAGTAGTATAACTAATATGAATTGGTCAGTACTATTAATATGAATTCATAATAAATTATTATGAATTGATAAATTGAATATAATCATCGTTGTGGTATTGCAAAATTTCCAGATTCTTAGGAAATGAGATATTGATCATTCAATTTAGCGTTAATTCTTTATTGGAAAAACCTAGTGGCGGAGCGAAACTAATTGTAATACTAATTTATTTATAAACGGTGCGATAAATCAATAAATTATAAATTCGATAATTATAATTATTGCCACTGAATTGTAAATTAAAAGATTTTTATAAAACGAATTATTAGTTACTTGCCGCCGTCGCATTATAAAATCTATCCGACTTTATGAATGAAAATTTGGTCAATCGGTTTTAGTTTTAATTCTCCGATGAGAGAATTTCTATTTGTAATAATTGTATTTATTATTTACTATTGAAAAATTGGTTCAATAAATCGACGAATTATAATTTTCACCATCGCAATGTAAATTTTTTCTGGATTTGTATAAAATAAATATTGACGATCCACATTTGGTTTTAATTCTCTAAGGGGAGAAACCGTGTGACGGCCCTAGGAAACCGGATCGTTATAATTACATTTAAGCCTAGGTTAACTATCCCATACCCATCTTGTTGATCCCAAGATTTTGATGTACAATTAAGTATTGATGTTTTGGTGGAACTAATGTTTGATCAAGTGTTTTAGTGATTTAAAGTTCCAATAATGAAGATGTCAAAGTGAATGGATGCTAAATGAAGATATCAAGAAGAAGTATTAAGAGTTTGAAGACATTAGGGAAAACAACCCAAGTAAATATAAACTCTTAATATCCCATTTAGGAATACACACACAGTACAAAATGAATTTAATCTTTTATGAGTGATTTAGTTGATTATATTTATTTGCTCCTATGTGAATTAAAAAGAAATATTTTTAAATAACTAAAATAAAATATAAGAGTATTAGTGGAATTCATTTGAATATAAATATGAATAAATGGACAAAATTGTAAAAGAAAGTAAGTTAAAAACGAGATTAGAGAAGAGATTCAGGAGAGGGCAGTCGACTGAGGAGTCGACCGGAGAAAGAAGATGAACTTTCTGAATTTGCGAGTTGAGAGAGAGGTCGACCAATGGAAGCTTGACAAATTCTCTGAATCTGCGAGTCGACTGAGGAGTCGACCGATAAAGTGCATGAGCTACATCCAGTATCCCTCAGTCGACTGAACGCGCAGTTTCTGAAAATTGGTTTATTCGATTTTAAATCCAAAAGTAGCCGTTTTTTTGTTAAGATTAGAGAGAGATTTCAGGGATATTCTTAACATTTGAGATATGGTTCATATACAAATTAAATCCTTTCAATATGGTTAATTAATTATTAAAGTTTCTCAATTTGGTACATAAAATAGATTTATACTTATTTGTTTTGATTGAGAAATACTTTGGGGATTTAATTGAGAGTTTTAAAAGTTGTTATTAAGTAAAATTGAACCTAAATGAAATCCTCATGTTATGAAGGGTCTATAAGAGTATTTTATTGTTATGACACTTGTAAATTAGCCGTTAGGAGGTTGATTACATGTGCCCTTATATAGACCTGCGAATTTTCTAAGAGAGCTAATCATTCTATTCATTCTAAGAGATAAAATCAGTCTATATTTTTGAGAGAGCGTTTATAAGAGTTATCATTCAACTATACTGTGAGCTGTTCTAAGAGTGATTCTTATAATCAACTGCGATCAATTTGTGCTAATACCAGAACTGAAGCTACATTGTTTTCATTATTAATTCTGTGGATTCCAGGTGAGATCTTTCCAAATTGATTATTACTTGTTTATTATTGTTTTTTGGAAATTGATCTTAGAAATTGTTTTTAATTTTTTGAAGAAAATGTTCTTTCAAATAATTTCTTGAATTTGATTACATGTTCCAATTTGCTACCCATATATTGTTAAAATCAGATTTCTGCATCTCACATAATTTTATCATTAGTTGGGATATTAATTGAGTTTATATATATTTGGAGTGACAGAAGTTCCGAGTGAGATTTACTTATCAATTTTTGTATTGATAAATTGTGATGGGGATATTTAATCAAGGGTAGTTGGGTTTCAGTCTCTTCATGTAAAGAGATTGAGGTAGTGATTCTTCTTGGATAAGAATTGCGTGTTTGTGAGTGATTTTGTAACGGTTCAATGTTTATCGAGTAAAAGGATATTTGGAGTGTTTTTGTGAAGTTTTGATTCTTGAGCCTGAGTGTTAAAAAGAATTAGGTTATTCTTTAACCTGTAAAAAGTAGAGGTTATTCCTTAGCTTTTGAAAAGAAAATTATAAATGTTGATTCTAAGCCTATAAAATAATCGGTGTGCGAATTTGGTTCCTACCTTTAAAGGAATCTTGATTTTAGTGGGTGCGACTTTCGTAGAGCTCGGGAGACTGGATTAGCCAAGAGTAGCTTGGTGAACCAGAATAAATCTCTGGTGTGCTGCTTTCTTAATTTGTATATTTTTGCTGTTTGTGTGTGCACCTAGTTGATTGATTAATTCCGCTGTGTTATAAAGATAATAATTAATTTAGGCTTAAAATTAATTATTTGATTTATTAATTTTTATTCTGATTATTTTTTAATTACCTAATTCACCCCCTCTTGAGTATTCTACTGGGCCAACACATCTTATTCACATTTTGCAGCCGCCGCATCATAGGACATTGATAATTTATAAGTTTATTAATAAAAATAAACTTAAAGGTAAAAACTGTAAATATATTTGTTAGGCTTTAGTGTAATTAACCCTAGGTTAACTTCTGTATACCCTTCTTCACATTGTAGCCGCAACTTCTTTGATAATCAAGAAGATTGTTGTTCAGTTCGTCAATTTAACATGACCTGTTTCGTTAATTCAAGACCAGCGAATTTCGACGACCAGTCTTCGGAGCATAGATCTGGTGAAACTTTTCAATTGTGATGGATTATTGCTCCTCCGTCGTCACCGTGCCTGCTTGGTTCACGCTCCGCCGGAATACTTCGCCGCCAACCTCGGTCGCCTTCATCCAACTGCTCCACCACTTTCGACTAAGCGACGACGGAGTCATCCGGAGGCTACGGATCTGATGTGATAATGGCGGCAGCGTCGTCTTCCAGGGCGAATCCATCGTCGTACAGTAGGTGTTAGGGATCGAACCCCTCTACCCCTCCGCCGTCTCTGCTCACTGATAGCCAGAAATTTTGACTCAGATCGGCAGTGGAGATGTCAGAAATGACCGATGGGAGCGGACTGCGGAGGTCTCAGATCTGGGCGGCGTCAGAGCTGACGATAATTTGGTGGAGGCACTGTAGATGAACGGCGACGCTTCCAATGGCGGCATCATGAGTTGGGGCCTTTTGATCCTTGACAACGGATTTTCCATCTCTCTTCTTTCTCCTTTTATTGGTGTGACAAATGAAGCTGCCGATGATAAGGATTTGTTCAAAACGGAGGTTGATGTTGCGATTCAGGTCAGATCGGCTTAGATTCAGATCATAAAGGTTTAGCTTAGATCGCCTTCTGCATCTTCCTCGCCGAGATCAATCCCAGTGAGTTCGTTTATCCATCCGCAACGTCGCCAATGGCGGCATCAGGATTATCGTCATTAGAGGCCCGGCGCCATGGTTTCCGTCGTATCTGCTCACTGGTAGCCAGCGATTCCGACTCTGATCGGTAGCGTATAATCAGATCAGCAGTGGTCATTTGCATTGACTTGGAGGAGGAGACCTCCCACAAGATTGCTGGTGTGGCACCATGAGTTCTGGCCTTCCATTCTTTACCGACGGATGTTCTCTCTCCTTTTGCGATTCGTGGTTTCGCCGATAGCAATCGTATAACTCGTCGGTGATTTATGATGGTCACGGCACTTGTGATCATGTCTTTTTGCTCTGATTTTCACAGACAGCGCCAAATGACGTTGCCAAAAAATCCCTCACACATGCAAAGGTTCCTCCACGTACCAAAAATCTCCGCAACCTGCAACTTTAACTTGCAAAACCGATTAACTTTAAGGGGACACCGGTATGGTGTCGGACAAAAAACCTCCGGTGTAAGAATAAGTCAGTCTTCTTCAAGATATTAGGCAAAAGACTTAATGTAATTATTAATGTGATACCTTCTCTTATTTAAAGATTTAGTCATCTCTCACTTCGTTACCATTTAGTTGGGAGTTATGTGTTTTTGGCTTCCCACTTTGTTGCTATTTAGTTGAGAGTTACGCTTTTTTGGCTTTCCATTTTGTTGTTTATTTAGTTGAGAGTTACACCTTTTAGTTCTCCACCTTGTGGATCTATGTAAAAATCACTAGTTTGGACTAACGTCCATGGGTTGGTTTTTTTTGAGTATTAGACCTCTTTATTGTGCTTGCCAGAATAATTTGTGGCTTGTTGTGATGAGTTTCTTTCGAGTTATGTGTTGGGCTAGACCTTTCCTCTTATTTTTGGGCTTAAAATATCAGCCCAATTTCTTTATCAAGTTCTTTTTTTAGAAAACTAAATATAGAAACGGGAATTTTTTCCGCATCATTAATCTACACCAGATGTAGATTCAAATTAACGCAATAATCAATATCGATAATTTTTTTATTCTTTAGTACTATAAATAAACAAAGTATGCAAGTTTTTTAGTCTTATGAGTTTTTAACCTCATTATTTTGATTTTTTAAATTATTTTATGCAATCTTATTCTCTTAAAATCACTTCAAGTTTACAAATTTATCCCTTGGCTTGTTACTCCTCTCTCCTCAATTGTTGCAATAGGAAGACAAATCGCTTCCTATTTTTCATTGCACAAAGTAGTCTTTTACTTTTTGTCAAGATTACTTGAAATTTCATTGCACATTTTTTTAGATTCACGATTGCCTTCAAAAAGTCAACGAATTGCATTCAAATCTATATATTTTAGATTTGTTGCGATTTACATTAGTTAAAATTTTATATTTAACTAAAACCTTTAGTAAATAATAGACTATCGGTTTTCCTGTGTATTCAGTAAATGAACTCAATTTGATTTACTATATAATGGTGTTCAACTAAGTAGTACTTGGTGAACCAATTATTTTTGCATTTGTTTTTGTTAAAATATTAAATAGTAAAGAGAGAGACAACAATAAGAGAGAGAGAGAGAAAGGTGCAAAACTAAAGTGCAAAAGGGTCACTTGGTTTTTCTCCATCCTAGTAATTGGACTAGAAAACTTAGTGGTTGGATGAAATGGAGGTAGAATGGAATCATAATTCCATTTTCGATTTCAATTCCTATGTTTGGTTATCCAATAGAATAAAAATCTTGATTCCCATTAGAATAAAAATCAATAGAATTAGATTCCATACTTCATGGGGCAAAATTGGATTTCATAGTTTATGATAGGTTTTTTTTCTTTCTAATATGTTGTTTCTGTTTCGGGAATTGAAATAGATTTGTTTTGTTTTCGATTTTTTTGGGAATAGAAACATATTTTTTGTTTCCAGATTTTTGTTTATACTTCCTAAACAAAAATATATTTTCTTGTTCATAAACTTGTATTTTGAACAAAAATAGAAATTAGAAAAAAAAAAAAAAAAATAGTTCATGTTTCTGAAATAGAAACATAAATTTGAGAATAAAAAATATGTTATTGTTCCTGGAATAGTAACACAAATTTGGGAACAAAAAATCTAATTGTTTTTCTGAATTATAAATAAAAATTTGAGAACCAAAAAAATATATAGGAAATGGAAATGAAAATCTGAGAACAAAAAATGTGTTTATATTCCTAAACAAAAATAAATATTTGAGAAAACCTGTTTTTTTTAACAGAATTATTTTGAGGTGGTAGAAGCTCTTATGGGAAGAAACTTGTGTTTTTTGTATTGGTAATTGTGAGTGAATTAGACATATTTGAGACGGTCTCTAATTAGGATAATTAGGTTTGATCTTTAACTTGTTAAAATGATGAGAATTTGATTATTCTTTTAATAGAATTAGTGTAGACACCGCTAGGGATGATCATGGGCATGGGGGCCCGCCCAGCCCAAACGGCCTGACCCTATTTTTTTAGGGCTTGGACTCAGGGTTTGAACCCACGGGCAGGGCTTGGGCTTAGGTATTAGGGCCCGATTAAAATTAGGGCCGGGCTTGGGCAAAGCTAAAAAATTTTAGGCCCGGCCCGAAGGATATTTAAAGAAATAAAAAATAAAATAATATATATATATATACATTACAATACAAACATAATATTTGGAATATTGGTTTCTTTTAGAAATTGTAATTTTAATATTTATTGTTGGTTTGGCTTGTTTAGAATATTGGTTTGCATTTAGAAATTGTAATTTTAATATTTTTTGTTGGTTTGGTGTTGAATGTTTTTTTATTTATTTTGAAATTTAAAAAAAAAAAAAAATAGGGCCGGGGGCCCGTGGGCTTAGATTTTTCTTATAGGACCGAGCTTGGGTATAGAATTAAGGCTCGATCATCGGGCCGGGCCGGGTTAGGGCCCAATGTTTTTTTGTAATACATTAGTCTAAGCCCGGCCCGGCCCGACCCACGACCATCCTTAGACATCGCATTTTGTCTCGCCTAGTTAGTATCAAATCAAAAGTACAAGTTTGGATAAATTTTAAACCGAGATTTAAAGGGAATGAATTTCTATCTTAGATCACATTGGATACTATGAAAAACAACAACAACAAAAAAAAAAAAAAAAAAAAAAATACAAAAAAACATAAAATTATCAAAATTGACTGAATATTGTTAAGTAAAAATTTCGGGTCAACCTCGAAATTCCTAAAGTTAAAAGGAGGCTAAGATGACATTATTAAAGGATGATTTTTATGAAATCATCTTTAATAAAAATAAAAATTAGTTACAAATCTTTAATTTAAGAACATTTTAACAATTACCCTTGTTATCCGTTTTGACCCCAGAAATATTTTCTATTACCGGTTTCGTCTATTTGACGCCAAAAATACTTTTTTAAATTTATGTTTAAAGTAATAATATCCATAAATCAATCCAAAATAACTTAATCAAGTTAAGAAATTGTCATGACAAGTTTAAGTTATCCAAAGTAACTAAGGCTTAAGACTTGGTTCGAAACCAACCAAACCGAAGTCATCAGGACTAACAATCAAAGCCCTTCACATCAAGGCCCCCATCAAGTATTTAATGACTCATTAATGAACATTAAATTTTCAAGATATTTTCACCAAAATATCTAGGGAAGAAACCAAGTTACTTAAAAAATAACTAACGGTTACCAATCTAACTAATCCGGTTTGCCATCATGACAAAGCATTAATGAGCCATTAAATCAAGATTCCCATCAAGAATTTAATTCTTGGGATGACCTAGGGAGACCACATTCAAGGTACCTAGATATTTCGAGGAAAATATCTCAAGGAAACCAAGATATTTGAAATGTGGCTACACGGTTACAAGACAAACCGAACTAGATCAATTCCATTAGAGAACATTTTATGCCCATCAAATCAAGTGTCATTATCAAGAATTTAAGGACAAATACCACATGGAGACTAAATACATTGAACCTCAAAAGAATTAAAGGCAATCTAAACGAAATAGTTCGAGTAGTCGATGCTTAGCCACCTAATCAAAACGAAAAGGATCACATCAAGCCATAAATACCCAATGTGCAATCCAATCATGGCTAATGATTTCTAAAGATGACCAATGATTTCCAATCATGAGTAATGATTGCGATCATTACGTAGGATATTTTTAGATTTGGTAATCATTACCAAATCTTACAAAATTTTCAAGATTCGTTCAAAACCATTAAACCACAAGGCATAAAAAGATGACCCCTAGACCAAACAAACCCTAAGGAATAACCTAAGATGGTCTATGCATTGGCCAATGCGCAGGCCTCTCGTGCCTATAAATAGGAGGTTTGTTTTCATTTGGAAAGGGGCTTGAACTACAACTTTCTTTCTCTAGTCCCAAATTCCTCTCTTGGGTCTAGGGAGTTCTCAACCTTTGATTCCAAAAATACCCATAAATTTTATTAAAATAGTTTTCTTAAGCAGTTCTTGAGGATCTTGGAGGAATATCTCAAGAAGTTGTAGGAGAATGATCGAGAACAACCGAGAAGATAAAAAAAGAAGAAGAAGGAAATCATTTAGGGAAAGACTACTCCCCTAAGTTAGGTAAGTCTTCTTAAACTCCATTCGACCTTTTCGTAAATATGGTTATATTGCTTGTATATTGCATGTTTGTGTAGTTCTTAGATTTATATTCCATGTACATAGTACATATATCAGGAAAACAAGTAAAAAAACGTCGAAAACATGTCAAAAAATCCAAAAATATGTCAAGAACATCAATAACATATCAAGAACATATGAAGAACATGACAAAAACATCAATCACACCACGAGTTGTGCATAACATCTTTGATTCTATCAAGAACACATGAAACCGAACTCCAGAAAACTCAAAACAAACCTTTAATTACTGATTGCTAAGTACTAACTACTAACAACTGACTTTATATTTTTGCAATAGCCTCGATCATAGCCTGGCACTAAGTCTTCAGGCTCATGGACTCTCTCTCTCTCTCTCTCTCTCTCTCTCTCTCTCTCTATATATATATATATATATATATATATATATATATATATATATATATATATATTATTTTGTTGAGACCCGTGTCGCTAAAAATTCGGAATAAATGGAGGACCTCTATTCATTTGGGGATTTGTGTGCACCTTCTTTAGAAACGTTTATGTTTTTCTTAGTTACGTGTAGGACTGACACATATACTATATATTTTCTTTTCTTTTTGAACTAATAACCTAAACCTAAACCTAAATACTAAACTTACCTAGGCAAGTGAGAACTTACCTAAGCAAGTGAGTTCAATTATAGTGTTCTTGACAAAATCAAAAGTTTATATCCACATATCATCGGAGCGATTCATGTACTCATCTCATAAAAATAAATAAAAAATAAAATAAAAAGTCATTTCGAGATGAATTAAGTGTTGACCTGATTCTCATCTACCTGAGATACATAGGTAACTCACGAACTGGTTTGGTTACCTATCTAAATAAAATTAGTTCATCTTGAACAGATAAACTACGTTCTGAACTGATTCCCCGTGAAAACCAGGATATGTACGAAACCTTTACAGGTTCAGCAGACATAAAAAAATACAAAAATAATTTTCATTTTAATCTGTTTTATCTGTTGTTGTTGATAGATAGTAAACTTTTCTTGTTTTCTTACATAAAAATGCATAAAAAAAAAATTAAAAAAAGGGAATTATTGCGTTAAACAAAACCAAAGGAAATTGCTTGGGATTTGTTTAAAGGTGAACATCTATTTAGACCGAGGTACCTTCTTCGGATGGGTATTTTGGGGTGCTTAACACCTTTCTCGAGCATAACCGACCCCCGAACTTAAAGAAATCTCTAGTAAAAGACCAAATATTTTACGAGTCAAAACTTGGCTATTTTAAAATAGAAATGAATTTCTAAAATCTCGGTGACCTAGCACACCATTTAACCGTAGGCTAGGTGGTGACTCATTTTTAACAAAATCCCGGCTCAAAGAACGTTTTCAAAACCGGCGCCTAGAAAAGTCCCTGAAAACTCATTTTCTAAAATGAAAAGATTTGGGGATTTCAAGAGGCAAGAATGAAATTTTGTTTTCCTTTTCTTCCCATTCTCTACTTCTTTTACTTTCAAAAAACAATTTCGGTGCGTTAACTGGTGACTACGTTGGGGACTTTTGAGCGTCAAGTCTAGTTGGAGTCTAAATTTATGTTGACATTTAAGTAAATGCCAAGAAATATGTCTTCGGTCTTTTGAACATTAATAATTCCCTAAAAAAACTAATAAAAATTTCTTTCAATATGTTTATATACTTGCATGCATTTATTTATTGTCATTTAATTTAATGTTTTTAAATATCTATATTTACATTATTGTCTTTGAATTTCATCATTTACTTTCTGCATACTCTCTCCAACGCACGAGCACTACTTTTCATTGCATATCATGAGAAAAAACCAAAAGCCGCAAACCTCGTAGGGATAGAGAAGATGGCAGTAGTGGCTGAAGTCATGCGATTTGATCCTATCGACCTAAGCTCCAAAACCCTATAGGACTAGAAAGAGTAGTCAATAGAAGCAAGGCCAAATGGTTTATCCCATGGGATCTGGCTTTGAAACTCGCCTCGCTTGGATCATCAACCAACGATGAATGTTCCTTTGGGGAGGATACTAGAGGTTTGAAGATCTGGGAACCGAAACGTTTCTAGTATGCGTTAGTAAAAAAATCGTGAATCATATATACTAAGCCTAGGATAGAATGGTACCCAAAACTTTGTTGTACTTAGGATATTATCTTGGAGAGAGAAGTTTCTTATTTCTACCATATGTATATGATTATGACTCAACGTGGTCTTAACTCCAATAATTCATGAATATGTTTGCCTCTTGAACAATGTACATAAAAACCCTACCTCGATAAGTCATCTAAAATAGAGCCTTTGCTAAACAAAGTCGTCTAATGTTCGTCCGCTAAAGACAATATGAAGAAATCGTGTAAAATCATGCCAAGCTTACCAAGATGAAAGAAAGTGTCGCCACCCAGTCAAATCAAGACTGTGCGATCCAATAATAATCATACCTCGCTTCACATTTCCCTAGGATTTACATGACATGTGCTAAGTGTAGTGTCATTTCTGACAAAGCCTATATAGTAGAAATTATGAACCATAGGGAAGATATTTTTGGTTTAGATTCAAAACGTCTTAAGTAATTCAAAACTTGTTTGGCTAAGAAGCCAGCTAAGGTTCACTAGTGAGACTGTCAAGATAGACTCACTCTCAGAAAGACATCATGAATTCAAAGGTGCTTTTAGACCCTTCATCAAGTCCTAGGAGTAACGATCTATCTTTTGAGGAAGAAAAAAATGATAATTCTGTCATTTAAGTCCTAGGAGCAATGATTCATTCTTTGAGGACAAAAAGGGTAATTCTTCCATTAAGTCCTTGGGGGTAATAATCCATGTCATGGGGAAGAAAATAACGATTTTGCCTTAGAGTCCTAGGAGGAATGATCCATATCTTGAGGAGAAAAGGTAAATCATGATAACTTCTAAATTTGAGGATAAAACAAACCAAAAATTGCAAGTTACCCTAGTCCTACGAAATGTCTTGTTTCAACCAAACGATGGTGAGATATTGACAAAAAATATGAGATAGTTAATAAGGAAACCTAAGATCATTGATGTGGAATCAATACATATGTTCCAACTCGAGAGTTGTGAAGAAAACCAAGGAGAATTGTAGCCAACATACCTATCAATATCCAAGGTGTGTTCTCGAAACAAATTAGGAAGATTCGATCAAAGTATGTCCTTAGAAATTTGCAAGACCTAGCCTTACCCAAAGTTCTCAAAAGGAGTAAGGTAGGTAACTAGAAGAATCTTTTGTCTAAAGAAGAAAAGGATCAATGGGAAGAAAACAATGAGACTTTACTGAATAAGTATCCGGGATAGGGCGAAATCAATAAAGATATCGAGATTAAATCAAACTACCTTAATTTTCCAAAAAAATTAAAAATCCTAAAAGTATGTGTTAAGTGAAAATAAAAAAAAATAAAAAAAAGACTGGACTCAGAATTTTTTTAAGCGTTGAGTAGTCACATGAAGGCAATCGGGTGAATCACGTTGTCTATATAATTCGAGTATTGAGTCATAGAGGTATCTCAACACCTAGTGACTTGGGCCAACTAGACTAGGATTGCTACCTAAAGCTCGCTACATGGATTATATAGGAAGGATGAGTCCCTAGTATCAAATGTGAAAGAAAAAAAATAAAAAGAAAAGAGAAACAAAATAAAAATAAATCTCTCACCACTACCAGGATAAAACAACATTTGTTAGGCGTCATTGACTAACATTTGTTTCTCCATCACTTCTTTCCCCCTTTATTTGAGTCATCTTGGGAAGGCCCATTTTCAGTTGCCTTCAGTTCAAGACATAAGAAATTAATCGAAGCTATCGAAGAAATATCGAGTAACATACAGGGCCTAGGTAATCTCGATAACATTCTTAGAAAAGATCAATATCAGAACTTGATGGAATTAAACTAGACAAATTCTTCAAACTAATAACTATGGATATTTGGTCTAAATTACTATTAAACTTATCTTTATCATAATTTAGATTAATCCGTTGCAAAAATTGCGACAATCACTGAGATGATTGAATGTTTGAATATGATTACCTAAGTATACTCTAGTTAAAATAATCTTGCACAATGGGAAAATGAAATATACATGGCGCGTATAGGTTAATACCTAAAACATTATAAATGAACTTGGGAAAATACAAGAATGGAAGAGAAGAAGCCTTGCTAAATAAGCCATCCATTCGAACCCTTCCTCAAAAATCATCCAAAAAGGCATTCAAAGCCTGAGCTAGATTAACAATAATCTCAATTTCGAGCCAGATGTTCCCATTCTGGAATATCTCGAGCTCAACCAATCAACTTGAAATACCCTTCCACCATTCATGTCCAAAATCTTTCCATCTTGTAATCAAAACCCATAAAGTCTAGAAGAGAAATCCCGATTAGAATTTTAGTTGCAACGCAAGTGGGAGCAAAGAAGCCGAAAGCCCTTGAGAAGAACTAATCAGCCTTCCGTATCGGAGACAATATGGAAGCAACCAGGGAAGATAGCTAATAATAAAAGGTACCTAGTGCAAATGTTCTATAGGACCACATTCTAAGAAACATTGGCATCTCTAGATAGACGATGCATTCTCTAAGAAAACATTATAGAAAACATATTTGAGCATCATAGAAATCATACAAATACATAAGTCAGTATCGAAATACTACACAAACACCAAGCATTAAATTTCACTCAGGCATACATAACTTGCATACATATGAGAAAAAACAATAAGTCATCATACTACAACAAAAGCCTATGGCATCCTGCATATCATTTTGCATCAATAGGCCATCATTGACACGACACTTGCACCTACACATCTTATTTGGGAGCTCTAATAAGTTAACAAGCAATCCTCGGATATGTAATCTGGTAAAGTACCTCCCCAGTCACCGTAATATTGTTCGTCTTTAATAGTGGCTTTAAACCAAATCAGGAGTTAGACAATAAGTCGACCTCACATAAGGTGTGTCTTGATAATAGACCTTACCTTTTCTTGTGAGGCGTAGGGGTGCAGTAGAGTGTCTTTAGAAAATTTACTTTTCTATGATCCAACAGGATATTCCGAGAGTTGAGTAATTTCTAGACATAGCCTAAAACGGAACAACGTCATTCAAAGACATAAACAAGCTATCAATCAGGACAATGATTGATCTTACCTAGCAAAAAGACTCTATCCATTAGACTAGAGTAAGATTGCTGCCAATAAACGCAACTATCTTTACCTGCGACAAGTATGATCCTTAAAATCATCTTGTAGCTTGGAACTATTTTGCGACCTGATTCTTGGCAACTTGCCAATATACGTAGGAAACCTAAGTGGGTACGGTTCAAATGAAAATAAAAATAGATATTGACTTCATGACACTCTTTCAGCCATATACCAGGGTGCATCTTGGGAATAGTCCTTTGACTCTATTGAGGAAGCCATCTTCACCCTCCTTATTATTCAAACAATAGGGGATACTAGTGTAAGAAATACGCTTGACTCAATCCTTGGTAACTCACCAAGATACATAGAAAACCTATTAAGGTTCGATTATTTGACTGTAGAATCTATCAGCCATGGGCTGGGGCAGAATCTCACAATTTCTACCACCATACACAGATTTGAACTAATAAAAACTGAGTGTACACCCTCTAAAGCAAAAATCAAGGGTCTGAGTTCACGTTGTCACTCCCTATTAAAGGATTATAGGGGTAAAAACGACAAAAAATAAAGATCAAAATAAAGAAGAAAGAAAAGACACGAATCGGTCAATTGGCCGTCATCCGAGGAAGCTTTTGGGTCCATCTAAAGGCGGAAATTCCAAAATTAGGATGAGAAATCAGAAAATCCATCTAAAGGAGAAAATTCCAAAATTAGGATGAGAAATCAGAAAATTCAACTCGTAATTTAGATTTCCTCAGGTTAGAAGGAATGAAGTTTGAAAACTACTAGAAATCTACCAAACTTGGATAGTAAATTGTGACTACCGATTGTATACGTGGTATCCTCCTTTCGTGACTAAACATCTTAGGGAAAATAGTCGAAAGAATTAATAACATAAGAGTAAAGGGGAGTGGTGAGAGAAAACATCCTATCTTACCTTAATTGATTAGAGACTTGACCTACATTCCTATATCAAGTGGTCGGAGAAGAAAACATCCTATCTTACCTTAATTGGTTGGGGAATTAGCCTACATTCCTACCTCAAGTGGTCAAAGAAGAAAACATCCTATCCAACCTTAATTGGTCAGAGAATTAACCTACATTCCTACCTCAAGTGGTCGGAGAAGAAAACATCTTCTCCTGCCCTAATTGGTCAGAGAATTAACCTACATTCCTACCTCAAGTGGACGGAGAAGAAAACATCCTATCCTTCCTTAATTGGTCAGAGAATTAACCTACATTCCTACCTCAAGTGGTCGGAGAAGAAAACATCTTGTCCTACCTTAATTGGTTGGAGACTTAACCTATTATCCTACCTTAAGTGGTCGGGGAATCTACATACCATCCTAGTCGAAGAATACCTATTGTCCTACCTTAATTGCTCAGAAAAATTTCTTATAGGAAGTTTTCTAATCCTCGTTGGTAGTCCCAGGTGGGATGTGACCATCAAAACTCCACTAAGTGTCGAGTTTTCTTGAGAGAGTTCTCAAGTGAGAATCCTCTCAGTCATATTTCAATCAGGTATCGATATGATGACCCAGGAATTAGTTTATCTAACTAAGAACCTTTTTCACCAAATGGTGATCTACATAAAATCAAATCCCAAACTATATTGGACCTGATTCCTAGTTATCCTAAGATATGTAAGAAAGCCTTTGAATAAGTTACGGTCATAACCAAAAGATGGCCATGAGTAGTCATTCTCCTAAAGCTATGGTAATACTCAAGGACCAATCAGTCAGCCTCATTTGAGATCTTCAAGGTTCGGTCATTCGGTCTCCTTTGAAGAAATTCCATAGTATGCTAAAGGACCGGTCATTCAGTCTCCTTTGAAATCTTCAAGGATCAGTAATTCAGCCTTCTTTGAAGAGAGTCCATAACATCCCTCAGGGACTGGTCATTCAGCCTCCTTCTAAAATATTCCATAAAGCCTCGAGGACTAGTCATTTAGCCTCGTTTGAGATAAATCCATAGATCCTCAAGGACCAGTCATTCAACCTCTTTTAAGATCCTTAAGGACCGGTTAGTCAACCTCCTTTGAGAATATTTAGTAGTAGCCTTCAAGGACCGATCATTCAGCCTCCTTTGAGATCATCAATGACCAGTCCTTTAGCTTCTTTTGAGAAAATTCTTTACCTCTTTCATAAGGTAAATTTAGCAATGTTAAGATACTCTTCTAACTTTGCTCAAGTCAAATTTAAATTCACGTCTTGAAATTTTATGTCTTATGGAACCAAATGTTTGTGTCTCCTTCTTTATTATTACGAGTAAACTCGCATGATAAAGAGAAACAACTATAGACACCGTATTTTGTCCCGCCTAGTTAGTATCAAATCAAAAGTACAAGTTCAGATAAACTTTAAATTGAGATTTCAAGGGAATGAATTTCTACCTTAAATCACACTGGATACTACAAAAAATAGCAAGAAAACATAAAATTGTCAAAATTGACTGAATTTGGTCAATTAAAAATTTCGGATCAACCTCAAAATTTTTAAAGTTAAAGGGGGACTAAGATAACATTATTAAATGATGATTTTTATGAAATCACCTTTAATAAGAATAAAAAATATTACTACACTTTAATTTAAGGAAATTTTACCAATTATCCTTGTTACCTGTTTTGACCCCTGAAATATTTACGACCACCGGTTTCGTCTATTTGACGCCAAAAATACTTTTCTAATTTTTTTTAAAGTATTAGTCTCCATAAATCAAGCCAAACTAACTTAATGAAGTCAAGAAATTGCCATGACAAGTCTAAGTTACCCAAAGTAACTAAGGCTTGGGACTCGGTTCAAAACCAACTAAACCGAAGTCATCATGATTAGCAATTAAAGCCCATCACATCATGGGTCCCACTAAGAATTTAATGAATCATTAATGAGAATTAAATTATCAAGATATTTTCAAGATATTTTATCAAAATATCTAGGGAAGAAACCAAGCTACTTGAAAAGTAACTAAAGATTACCAATTTAACTAATCCGGTTTGCCATCATGACAAGGCATTAATGAGCCATCAAATCAAGATTCCCATCAAGAATTTAATGCTTGTGTGACCTAGGGAGATCACATTCAAGGCACTTAGATATTGTGAGCAAAATATCACAAGAAAACCAAGATACTTGAAATGTGACTATATGGTTACAAGACAAACCGAACCAATTTAATTCCATTAGAGAGCATTTAATGCCCATCAAATCAAGTGTAATAATTTAATGCAAAATGATACATGGAGACTAAATTCATTGAACCTCCGAAGCATTAATCACAATCTAACCAAAATAGTTCAAGTAACCGAGCCACCGAAACAAACCGAAAAGGTCACATCAAGCCATAAATACCCCATGTGTAATCCAATTATGGGTAACAATTGCTAACGATGACCCATGATTTCCAATCATGAGTAATGATTGCCAATTAGTACCTAGGATATTTTAAGATATGGTAATCATTACCAAATTTTGGAAAATCTTACATAATCTTCAAGATTCGTCCCAAATCATCAAGCCACAATGCATAAAAGAATGACTCCTAGACCAAACAAGCCTTAAGGAATATCCTGGAATGGCCTTTACATTGGCCAATGCACAGGCCTCTCGTGCCTATAAATAGAAGGCATGTTTTCATTTGGAAATGGGCTTGATCCAAGACTTTTTCTCTCTAGTCTCAAATTCCACTATCGGCTCTAGGGAGTTATCAAGATTTTGATTCCAAAAACACCCCAAAATTCTATCAAAATAGCTTCCTAAAGGAGTTATTGATGATCTTGGAGGAAGATCTCAAGACGTTGTCTAAGAACGATCGAGAATAACCAAGAAGATCAAAGAAAAAGAAGAAGAAAATCACTTAGAGAAAGACAACTCCCCTAAGTTAGGTAAGTCTTCTTAAATTCCCTTCGATCTTGTCTTAAATACGTTATATTGCTTGTATATAACATGCTTGTGTAGTTCTTAGATGTATATTCCATGTAGATTGTATACTTATCAAGAAACAAGTCAAAAACATCAAAATATGTCAAAAACATCCAAAAATATGTCAAGAATATCAAGAGCGTGTCAAGAACATGAAGAACATGTGAAGAACATGACAAAACATCAATCACACCACAAGTTGTGCATAACATCTTTGATTCTCTCAAGAACACATGAAATTAAACTCTAAAAAACTCAAAACAAACCTCTAATTATTGATTCCTAACCACTAACTACTAACCATTGCCTTTACATAGTCTAGATCACAGCCTGACACTAAGTCTTCAGGATCGTGGATTAGCACTATATATATATATATATATATACACACACACACACACACACACTACTCCGTCGATGTAAGACCCGATTTTTGTATTTGCATATTTTTATTTGCATTGTATAATATTTAAAAAATATTTGGGTCAAATGTATTATTTGTAATTTTACCTGAAACTTTTAGGGGTCATTATGATATTTTAAAAAATTAATTTTTAGAAATTTATGGTGTTAATTGTTATTTTAAAATGTTAATTTTAAAATTATGGGCTTTAAGGAATATTTTAGAGATTTAAGAGGAGAATTGTGTAATTCTTAGACAATTGTGGATAAAGGCTAAAAAAAATTAAAAATAAAGAGAAAATGGACACGTGGAGTTCATGGGAATGGGACAACAAGATGGGGAAAAGAAATTAAAACAAAACATATATATACAAGAAGAAATCTCCACCACCTTTCACGCTTACCTAATCGCTCAATAATTTTCTTCTTTCTAAAGTCTCTCTCTCAACTCTAAAACTTCTCTTGGGCATTAAGGTAAAAAATCTCTCTCTCTCTCTTTCATCATTTTGTTGGAAAAAAAAGAAAGAAAGAGGAATGTATTTATTTTATACACACGTGTGTGAAAAGCCTATATATGTGAGTTTGGAATTTATAGTGGATTTATATTTATATATAATTATATTTAATTTATGAATAATTTTATTTAGAGTTAAAATTCTAAATTTTGTTAGGATGACATTTTTAGTATTTTATTGACTAGTAATATTGTTAATAATCGGATAATATTTTTTGTAGTAATTAAACTATTAATTGATAAATTTTATAAATGTAACTATAATATTTTAAATGTATAGTTAATATTGAGTTGAGAAAATAAAAAGTTTAATTTTAATAAATTTCATATAATCAATAAAATTTGGAAATAAGAAAAATTACATTTTAGTGTTACGCATTTCACGCATTTCATGTCACATTAGAGTTATTTAGTTAAATTCTTAGTTAAGGTCCTATCGTTGTTAGGTTCACAAGTGACGCCGACTACGTCAATATTACAGCGATAGCATGATAGCAGTGCAAATATCGATGTGAGTGTACTGTCTTTTATGTAAATTGTCAAATTATATTTTCGTACTAAATTGTGAAAAATAAAAGATTTATTAAAGTGGACGGTTTTGTAATGTTACGTAGATTAAGTAAATTTTTAAATGTGAAAAATAATTTTTATTATTATACTACTATGCCATAGTGTGGTCCCAACAGGAGGGTATGTCCTGTGGGATGTTGTTGATCCTAACAAGAGAGCATGTTTTGTAAGACGTTATGTTATGACCTGACAGGAAGGCAAGTCCTGCAGTTTGTTAATATACATGGTTGTTGTGGTGGTGGTGGTTGTTGTTGATTTTTATTAGGAAAAATTACAATTTTGGTCCTCGTATTTGCACGCATTTTTCTATTTGACCTTCTAATATATTTTTTTTTGTCGAAGTGGTCCTCGTATTTGCATACGATTTTTTATGTGGCCTTTCCGTAAAAAAATATGGGTTAACTTTGACGGATTTTGGCATGTGGCTTGCACATGCAGTATTTCAGGGGTATAAAAGTAATTTGATTTTTTAAATTTCTTTTTCTTCTTCAGAGGATGTTTTCTAGCTTCAACCAATCTAGGTCGCTGGGAAAAGCTATCTTGCCGAAGAGGATTTTTCCCACTCGACCATCGGATATTTTCCTGTTGCCATAACTATATTGTAGCAAGGTTAAACTGCCTTTTTTTTCTCTCCTCTTCTATGGCTGATCAATTATTGTACCCACCGATTGAACCCACTATCTTCGACGTCATCGTTGACGATACTAGGCTTCCCGAGTGCACATGATTGCATCGGCCACCTCTGCCATTCCCAAAAACATAAGTTTGAATTACATCCAATCCTCCTCTTTTGGCTTTTTGTATAAGACCAGGCCACATCTGTATCACCAAAAATAAATTCATATTAAAAAATAGTCAAATAAAAAATTCTTTTAAAAATTCAATACAAGAAGAAAGATACCCATTGGACAATATATAAAAGCCAAAAAACAATTGCGTAAATAGACACACAGAGGCACACATATATCCAAAAAAAATAAAAAAAATGACAAGGAAATTATACAAGTCAGAATTAAAATGAAATTAGTTGTTATATCCACAAGATAATCGACACCCAATTCTCAAAAAGTCAATAAAAATTTGCAAAAACAAGTAACAATAGTCTAATGATTTCTTCATTTGGATTTTCTTTTTTCGATGATATATATATATATATATATATATATATATATAATGAAAAAAAGGAAAATCTAAATGAAGAAGTTGGAAATTAACATCAAAATCATTGTAAATACTACAAAATAACAAATGCCCATATACTAAAACATGTATTTTTCTGCACCTTTTTATTTCCTCTTTTTCTAAAAATATTTTATTCTTTTTTTCCCTCTGTACAAAAAAAAAAAAAAAAAAAAGAACAGAGAAAAGTGTGATAGAATGGCTATTCTATCTTGCATTTTTCTCTCTCATTTCTCTTTATTTTGCTTCTTTTAAGAGTGAAAATTTATATATAGTATTTCTAGAGAGAGATAAAGAGAAGTGTTATGGTTGGACTGGTTAAGCCCCAATAGAGGACAATGGGAAGCATAACAACTTTTAAGGATTGAGAAATCACTTTTTTACCCTTGAAATATTGCATGTGCAAGTTACATGCCAAAATTCGTCAAAGTTAACCCCTCTTTTTATGGAAGGGCCACATAAAAAATCATGTGCAAATATTAGGATCACTTTGACAAAAAATAAAAAATTGGAGGGCCAAACAGAAAAACGCGTGTAAATACGAGAACTAAATTTGTAATTTTCCCTTTTTATTATGATATGGTGGTTTATACTACGTGTTGGCTCCTATCATTGGAGATATTGAATGACCCTAACACTGATGACAATCTTAGATTGTATAGTTGTACAGGTTATAGTGCCGTTATAACTCCCAATCGTGAAGTGAAATGATCCTATAGCTAATAGGAAAATATGTGCGTGATATTTTATTATATATCAAAGTAATTTGACCGATTAACTTAAATTTAGTTATTTTATCAGAGTGGCGTAGCAGGCGCATAGTGGTGGAGTAATTTGTTTTTTACCTATGCTTCCCCATAAAAATAAAAAGAGAGAAACTGAGTAACGGCCCTAGAAGATTGGGTTGTTATAGTTGGTATCAGAGCTTATGTTATAGGTTCTGTAGACTTATTGTTAAGAGTATTGTGTCAGTAGTGGGCCATAGGATAAGTCATTGAGTTGTGAAATCAATTTAGAACATGAGTTTGAATTCATAAGTAGTGCATACGCATCAAACACTATTTTATATGTTCATGTTATCCGTATTTATTCGTTTAAGGTAAATAAATTTCGGGACAAAGTTTCTTTTAGGGAAGAAGGATTGTAAGACTCGATTTTTGTATGTGCATATTTTTTTTTGCATTTTACAATATTTGAAAAATATTTGGGTAAAATGTATTATTTGTAATTTTATCTGAAACTTTTAGGGGTCATTATGATATTTACAAAAAAATAGTTTTGAGAAATTTAGGGTGTCAATTGCTATTTTAAAATATTAATTTTAAATTTATGGGCTTTAAAGAATATTTTAGAGATTTAATGGAATAATTGTGTAATTCTTAGACAATTATGGATAAAGGCTAACAAAAAAATATTAAAATAAAGAGAAAATGGACACGTGGAGTTCATGGGAAAGGGACAACAAGATGAGGAAAAGAAATTAAAACAAACATATATATAAGAAAAAATCTCCACCACCTTTCACGTTTGTCGTATCCCTGAAGAGTTTTCTCCTTTCTAAACTCTCTCTCTCTCGCTTTCAACTCTAAAACTTGTCTTGGGCATCAAGGTAAGAAATATATCTCTCTCTTTTATCATTTTGTTGGAAAAAAAAGAAAGAAAAAGATATGTATTTATTATACACACACGCGCGTGCGGGCGTGAAAAGCTTATTTATGTGAGTTTGGAATTTATAGTGGATTTATATTTATATATAATTATATTTTGTTGATTAGTAATGTTGCAGATAGTCGGATAATATTTTTTGTAATAATTAAATTATTAATTGATAAATTTTATAAATGTAACTATAATATTTTAAAGAATTAATAGCACTTTACTCCTTTGTGGTTTGGTCGATTTACACTTTACCCCATGTGGTTTGAAAATCGTCATTTATCCCCCTGTGGTTAGATTTTCAAACCACTTACCCCCTCATATAAGGGGTAAGTATACTTAAATCAAGACCACAGGGGGTAAGTGTAAATTAGTCAAACTACAGGGAGATAAAGTGCTATTAACCCTATTTTAAATGTGTACTTAATATTGAGTTGAAAAAATAAAACGTTTAATTTTAATAAATTTCATATAACTAAGAAATTTTGGGAATGAGAAAAATTACATTTTATTGTTATGCATTACACGTATTTTATGTCATATTAGTGTTATTTAGTTAAATTCTTAGTTTAAGTCCTGTTATTGTTAGGTTCACAAGCGACTCCAACTATGTCAATATTATGGCGGTAGCATAATAGTAGTGAAAATATCGAGATGAGTATATTGTCTTCTATGTAAATTGTCTAATTATATTTTTGTACTAAATTGTAAAAAAGAAAAGATTTATTAAAGTGGACAGTTTTATAATGTTACATGGATCAAGTAAATTTCTAAATGTGAAAAGTGATTTTTGTTATTATATTATTATGTCATAGTTTGGTCTCGATAAGAGGGCATGTCCTGCGGGATGTTGGTTGTCCTAATAGGAGGGCATTGTCTTGTAGGATGTTATGTTGTGACTTGACAGGAGGAAAAATCCTGCAGATGGTTGATATATATTGTTATTGTGGTTGTTGTTGATGATGATGATTATTATTATGATATGGTGGTTTATACCACGAGCTGGCTCCTACCATTGAAGATATTGAATGACCCTGACACTAATTGCAACCTTAGATTGAACCGTTGTACAGGTTGCGGTACTGTTATAACTTCCGATCATGAGGTGAAACGATCCTATGGCTAATAGAGAAGTATGTGTATGATATTTTATGATATATCTGTGCCATTTTGTTACTGCTTTATGTGTGATTATATTTTGTTTTGGAAAGTGGTTTCGATAAATGTAATTGCTCCATAAATTGTTTATATTATAAAGTCAGTTCATCGATAAAATATTTGGTCTCAGGTACTCTAATTAGAGGTGGGTCCCCTACTAGCATTAAATCGAGTTAGAGAGTAGTATAATTTTTTTTAGGTAGTCAGGGTAAGTATTGGTATCGAATGTGTAATTTCGGAATTTTGAATTTATAATATTAAAATTTCAATCAGTTATGTACATACTGTTTTGATTGGGTAATATCAGGCCGAGGTCAGACCTATTATTATTTTTATTAGAGTGGCGCAGCGGAATCGTGGTGGTGGAGTGATTTGTCTTTTACTTCTACTTGTCCGTAAAGATAAAAGGGAGAAATCAAATGACAGCCTTGAGAGACCGGGTCGTTACAGTCGTGACCCTTGTGGCTAAAAATTCGGAATAAAAGGAGGGTCTCTATTATTTCTGGGATATATATGCACCTTCTTCAGAAACGTTGCGATTTTTCTTAGTTATGAGTAGGACTGACACATATACAATTTTTTTTTTTTAAATTAATAATCTAAACCTAAACACTAAACTTGCCTAAGCAAATGAATTTGATTAGAGTGTTCTTGAAAAAATCAAAAGTGTATATCCACATATCATCGGTGTGATTCATGTGCTTATCTCATAAAAATAAGCAAATAATAAAATGAAATCTTCTAGAGATGAACTATGTGTTGACCTGAGATACGTAGGCAACCCACGAACAGGTCCAGTCACCTGTCTAAGTAAAATTACTTAATCTTGAATAGATAAACTACGTTTTGATTTGATTCCCCGTGAAAACCGAGATATGTTGGCAACCTTTATAGGTTCGATCGACAAAAAAAAGTAAAAAAATAAATTTTTATTTTAATCTACGTTATTTGTTGCTGTTGATAGATAGTAAAGTTTTTCTTGCTTTCTTACATAAAAATGCATAAATTAAAAATAAAAACATTAACAAAGGATATTATTGTGTTAAACAAAATCAAAGGAAATTATTTGGACTTTGTTTAAACGTGAACATCTATTTAAATTTAGGTACCATCTTCGGACGGGTATTTTGGGGTGCTTAACACCTTCCTTGAGTATAATCGACTGCCAAACTTAAAAGAAAGCTCTGGTAAAAGATTAAATGTTTTACGAGTCAAAACCTGGGCCATTTTAAAATAAAAATGAATTTCTAAAATCCCTGTGACCTAGCACACCATTTAACCCCATGCTAGGTGGTGACTTATTTTCTAACAAAATCTTGCCTCAAATGATGTTTTCAAAGCCAGCGCTAGGGGTGTGCAGCGGGGCAGGTCAACCCGCGAAACCAACCCAACCCGCCCAAAAATCGCCCGAAATGAGACCAGGCCGAACAAACCCGCCAAGCCAACAGTGTGAACAGTGCCAACCCGCCTAAACTCGGTGCGACTCGCGGGTTTGGGTAATGAGTTGGCGGGTTGACCCGCCCGACCAAAATACATGCCTAAACGACGTTGTTTAGGCCTGCCTTCACTTCAGCCTTCAGTTCATCTTCAATCATCAATGGCTAGGGTTAAACGAGCGCATGTTGCAGACATCAACGACGAAGAAGAATGGCCTTGGACGCAAGCAGTGGCGACGAATTCGCAGTGGGTTGCATACTTTCCGTCAAGACCGCATTGGGAGACGAATTCCAAGGCCAAGTCGTCATATCCAGGGAAGAGTCAGCTATTAGGTAAGCTGCTACATCCCAATGGTTGATTTTAGCTGCAATTTTGAGATTCTACATGATTTCCTCTTCTTCCTCTTCTTTTTTGAAGTCCGAAAATGCCCTAGATCTATATATTCACAATAGCTCGCCGAAACCGAAACCATTAGAACATAATCTGAAGGTGCGATTTCATATCCCCAAATCGAGTTCACCACCACTCGCCGTCGGCTGGTTCGCAGGCTTCATAGCCACTATTCCCAATCCACGGGTGGATCGACGCTGGAATGTCTCAAGTTCAAGGGCAAGGCCGGCAGGCATCACAAACAGGTACCAATCTTAGAGTTCGCAATTCATCAAATACTTGTGTTTTTTTTTTTTTCGAATTTTGAGTTGTGTTTCTGGTTTGAGTAACAGACTATACTGAGTTATTGGTGTTTGTTTTCTTGTTTGTTTGTTTCAATCCTCTTCTTGTTACAATTCAAAAAATGCATAAATTAGATTTGTAACTCAATAGTGTTTCGTTCCACTGTTAGATCTGAATTTCAGTGTTAGATCTCAATCATCTTCTTGTTCTTGATATTTTATTTTTCATATTTGACAATACTAAATGAGATAATCTGATAAAAGCCTACTGTCATGAACCATAAACCGCATACTTTGATCTTGTTCCTATTATGAAGTGTGATCTTCATTATGCTATTTTTTTTGGTTCAGTTTTTTGGTCAAAATGTGATATTCATTATGTGTTCTATCTAAGAAAAAAACTGAACCAAACCTATGTTGATGTGTTCTATCTATTCCGAATGTTTATCAGCCAAATGTGGTCAAAATGTGATATTCATTACGTTGTTTTTTTGGTTCATTTTTTTTTTCCTGTTTCATTTTTAAGTTGCAGTTTTTTGTAAATTTTTTTTGTTGTTGCAGACTTGTAGTGAATAAAGGCTGTAGTTTTTTATTTTTTTTATTTTTATTATTATTATTATTATTGGTTTGTGGTTTAAATTTGTTTTGATTGAGGTAGTAGAAATTAACTTGTGTTTGAATCAGATGAAATTGTCCAACCCAACACAATCCGACCAGTTGCCCAGCCCTAATTAGCCCAAGCCGTAATTTTTCTCAAATCGCACACTATTGAGCGATTTACAGTTTGAAGTAGCCAACTCGCCCACTTCAACCCGCCCCAACCCGCACATTAGTGGGCGGTTGACGGTTTAAAGTAATCCAAACCGCATAATAATGGTTTGGTCTGCGGTTTTAGCCCAAACCGCCCCAACCCGACCACCGCACACCCCTAGTCAGCGCTTAGAAAAGTCCCTGAAAACTCATTTTAAAAAATGAATGGATTTTGAGAATTTCGAGAAGGAGGAATGAAACTTTATTTTCCTTTTCTTCTCGTTTTCTACTTCATCTGCTTTCAAAAAAAAATCTGAGGTGCGTCAATTAGGTTAGTATTTAACTTGGTAAAAATATAGGGTTCTTTCTAGGGCTAGTCATGGGCCCGGGGGCCCACCAAGTCCAATACTCATTTTTTAAGGCTCGGGCTTAAGTTTGAGCCCATGGGCAGGGCCACAGTGTAAAAATTAGGTCCGTTTAATTTTAGGACTAGACTTGGGCATGACCATTTTATTTTAGGGTGGCTCGACCTGGCCTAGCTTGATCATAAATTAAAAATATTATATTATATTGTATTATATTTTATATATATAGACACACACACACACACACACACACGTGCACACACACACACACACACATATGTTCTGTTGGTGTATAAAACTGGTACACACCTCGAGTATAGTCCAGTAGGATGACAGGTGGGTTCTCCTGTTGAAGTGAAGTCGTCTGTTGAAATTTTTTTGCGGGAGTTGTGCTAGGTTCTAGGAGGACTGACCTGTTGTGTCTAGAGTCTTGCTCTTCAGGAAGTGTACCTGTAAAAGACTCAAATCGGGATTTGTCCCGGTGAAACCCCTTCGGTGTGGTAATCAGTGCTAAGAGAGAAAAGGTACAGTAATGCAGCAAGTAAACAAATGAATTTGCGCGTAATGTAAAACGTACCTCTAGCTTGCATAGCTCTTGGTATATATAGTCGTTGGAGATGATTAGTCGAGCCTAAACATGGTTAATCAGGCAAAACTACGTTTTTAACCGATAATCGGGGGCATTTAGGAGATAATCGGTGGGCTTGGGCTTTTGGGCCCATTTGGTAACGCCCATGGGCCTTTATAAAGCCTGTGGTGGTAAGTTGGTGGAGGAGAGCAGGGATCCGTGGAATCCTGGAGAGGAAACGAGTAGGAAGGGAGAGCCGGTCGAGGTGAACGGCTAAGCTCTTAAGATTAGTCGCTCAGGGTACGACGTAGAGCTTAGAGTGACACGTTCTTGCCGGGCTCCTCGCTCCTCCTTGGATGCAAATGAGGTTCCAGGGAGGAGTCGAGGTCTGCGTATGATTCAGTGTGACGCTGTGAATTTTAGAATGCGTCCCTATCACTACGACGACGGACATATGGCTGGGTCCCAAGTGCTAACACAAACGTGCCCAAAAATACCCACATCATATTCTAACCCTAATATCGAATTATGAATGTATTCATTTCATTTGGGTATGGATGGATGTATTTTTTTTTTTTTTTTAATTTTTTTAATTTTTTTTTTTTGTGTGTGTGTGTGTGTGGAATGTGGATGAATGTTTTATAATTTTTATTTGTATTTTATTTTTTATTTTTTAAATTATAAAAAAATATTATTGGGTTAGACTTGGACAAAATATTAGAGCTCGACCATAAGGCCTGGTCGGGCTAGGACTTAAACATTTTTACGCAATACCCTATGCAAAGACTGGCTCGAGCCCGATCTATGATGGGCCTGAGGACTGTTGGGCCTATTGATTGAGCAAAGGTGAGTCATGCTGGGTAGGATGGAAGAAAGTGGAAATGAAGTCTTAAGTTGAGATATAATCTAATTTAGTAGATGAAGTATAATTTTTCTGAAAATGAAATATAGTTTCTTTAAATTTAACATGGCTGGACAAAAATATTTTATTGCCTTGTTGGTCAAAATAATAAAAAGAGTGATAGGCAATGGAATAGCCGAGAAATACACAAGGGCAAGATTTATGTTCCAATTTGTGGGAAGTGTAGGGACGAAACCATGAATAATAGAGGCAACCAAAAACACGTAGAGAAGTGTAATTAAGATGGTGATGAAATAATTTGTGAAATGGTGTGTAAAAATTGATAGTAGGAGATGGCATGCGATTTATGAGATAAGTTGCGATTTTGAAAGCGTAGGACCAAAAATGAAAAGGGACAAAAGCTTGGTCAACAAGAGTAAGACCGGTTTGAATAATAGGACGATGTTTTCATTCAGTGGAGCCAACATGTTCAGGAGTGTATGGAGGCAACGTTAGATGTTGAATACCATATTTGGCAAGTATATGTGCTAAGGATTGATATTCATCACATCCATCAGTGTAAATCATCTTAATTTTTGTGTAGAAAAAATAATCAATCAATATTTTAAAGTACTCAAAAATGACGAGAACTTCGTATTTGACTTTAATGAGATAGAAACAAGTATATTTTGTAAAATAGTCAACAAAAATTACATAATAGCGATTTTTATTGACTGAAATAATTGGAAATGGCCCCCCAAACATCCCAATAAATAACTTGAAGAGGCTCTTGACATTGAATAGAAGAAACTTTGAAAGATAATTTGTTGCATTTGTTACAAGCACAAGAAGCACAATGAAACCTACAGTATGAAGAGTTTGGATAAGAGATTTGTTGACTAGTAAGAAGCTTTTATTGAATGGGAAGAGAGGGATGACCGAGTCTTTGATGTCATAAAGTAGATGTTGTGGTGAGATGGGTGGAAGGCGATGGTGTAGTTAATGTCGGCCATTCATATAGATTGTTCTTACTCTAGCCTCGTACCAAGGATGCCCTTGTACTCAAGTCCTTCACAAGGATGATGAGGAAAGTATTTAATAGAGGTGTTATTTTGGTTAAAGAACTGAGAAACATAAATAAGATTTTTTTTTAATTGAAGGACCACACATAATATTATTTAAAATAAAAGTGGTAGTACGCATATGAATCGTAGATGATCCAATATTAGAGATAGAAATACCAGTGCCATTGCCAATAATAATATCATCATTCCTACATAGTTTGAGTGCATAGAGAGATTTTGCAGATCAGAGGTAATGAGATGGGTTGCACTAGAGTCAAGAACACAATTGTCATTCGAGATGCCAACGTCACTAGCGATGATGTTGACCTGCAACCAAGATTGTTGGGGGGTTACTTTCGGTTTTGAGTGACAAGCTTTAGTGGTCTAGCTTTTTTTTGTCACATAATTGACAAATACTTTGTGTTGTCCCTACTGGAAGTTAGGCCTCCAAGAATTGGATTGTTACGAGAAGACTCCAGAGTTGTAGCTAGTACCTTGATAAGGAAAATTGAGAGATTGAACTTGGTGGCAATTGAATTGTTGTTGACTAGGAAAACCTTAAGGGTCTCGTTGATTGACAAAATATTTATGTGGTAAGTAGAGACACCTTTATTCTTGTTCTTACTACTTCTTTGAGTGAATTGAGAAGTAATGAGAGTCTCTGTCATCTTGATTTCACCTTGTTTCTGAATTATCTCTTTATCTAGCAGTTTGTCATAGAGATCTTCAAATCTGATAGTTGAGTCACGAATCCGAACAATAGTCATTTTTTAAATTCATATAGAAGTCTATTGAGAGTATGGCTGGGATTTCTTAATTACTCGTGGGATGGCCAATTAAGGCTTGGTCATCAATTGTACTTTTGATCTTTGTCATATATTTAGATACTTTGTGGCCCTCCTTTGTTGTTTTCATCAATGTGGTGAGAAACGTCAACATCCTTGTGTTGGATCGATTTACATAACTTACTTGGAGCTTGTTCCAAGCATCTGCAAAGGTTAGACAATTGTTTATTGCATGGCCAATTTTACTTTTGATTGTAGATTGAATGCCTAGAAGACGATCTTGCCTGAGTCATATACGATACACTTGGTTTGTTGGTGGTGGACATGGGTGTGAATCATCAACAAATCCAAGCAAATCATAACCAAATAAGAGATTAGTCATTTGAGATTTCTAAGAGAAATAATTAGCTCCATCTTTTGAGATTTCTAAGAGAAATAATTAGCTCCATCTTTTGCTAACTTGAACGGCATTAGAGAAGAGGCATTCAAAAAAATTAGGTTGGTTCCAGGAGCAACAATATTACATAGTATAGTAGAATTGCCAGAACTTGGTGGAGCCACCAGTTGATTGGAAGGAGGATCACTTTGGGTTAGATGTATGAGAGAAGCATCGAGAGTTGCCTAGGATGAATTTGATTGTCGAGAGGAAGGGGTAGACATTTTTAAATATAGAATAGGAAAAGAAATATATTCAAAAGCGCTCTGATACCATATAGTGTATCAGAAAAGAGATGAAAAGATTACTCTATTTATTCATTGCATTTTACGGTATATAAATAGATATGGGAATTAAGGGACTGTATGGTAATCATTTTCATCCCATCCCATCTAAGTAGGATGAGATTGGATAAGATGGGATGAGAATTTTGTTTCTTTCTTGGGAGCAGAATTGCGTTTAGTAACGATTTTTTTTTTTTTTGTTCTGGAAATATAATCACGTTTGGTAACAATATTATCCTAGAAATAAAAAATGAACCTTAAACCACAATCAAGAAATCATCAAGAAATAATCAAGCAATCGAATCCTAAACTATAATCAAGAAATTATCAAGCAATCGAACTATAAATCCCAATCAAAATTGAAATCGAAATCCTAAACCCCAATCGAAATCAAAATCAAAATCCTAATCCTAAACCCCAATCGAAATTGAAATCAAAACCCCAATTGAAATCAAAATTGAAATCAAAACCCTAATCAAAATCGAAACCCTAACAGGAGTTGTTGCTCTAAATTGAAACCCTAATCGAAGACGACAACGACGAGTGAAGACGATGATGACGATAAGCGAACGAAGATGATGAGCGACAACGAGCGAAGACGAACGATGACGAGCGAACGACATTGACGAGCGAGAAGACGATAATGATGACGAGCTCAAAATCGAGGACAATAACGACGAGGAGAAGGAGGTCGGTGACGACGACGAAGACGATGGAGGAGGACGGCGACAAGTGAACGACAATGGCCAAGAGTTGAAGCAGACGAAGAAGATGATGGAGATGTCAACATTGGAGATAGAGAATAAGACGATGCACGAAGAAAAGAAGCACGAAGGAAAATGATTGTGACATGAGCTTAACGAAAGTTGAAGAGATGATCTCACTAACAATTATGTTAATTCCAAACGTGTCTTTTTTTTGGTTTGAGAATGAGAAGAAATCTCTTCACAAAATGAAGAATCAATTCTAGGATTTTGGGTTGGGATAGTGTGGGATGAGAAACAATTTTACCAAACAGTGTTCCTGAACATAAATTTCAAAACTAATGGGATGAGATGGGATGAAAACGGTTATAAAACATGGCCTAAACTACCCACTTGAAGACAATATAGATTGACTCTGGAGCAGTTCAGCCGAGGCACACTAGCAGTTGAGGTGTGGACAAGAGAGTGAAGATGAAAGTGACCCACGTTCTATAAAGTGGAGTGGAGGTGTGGACAGTTGAAGTGTAACTGCTGACCCACGTTCTATGAAGTGGTGTAGAGGTCAGGTCACGTAATTCTATCAGATCCCACTCTCCCTCGTCGTGGGCGCTACTCCTGCCTCGATTTCCACAGTACCCACGTCACAGAGATGGGGGAAAATGGAAGAAGAGATCTCTTTTCTCCGCCATTGCGATCTAAACATCTTATCTCAGGTTGACGATGGACACTTCTGTCATACCCATTTAGTAACTCATTCGTAATAGTCAAATCTCTCTCACTATGGATAGATTTATGTCTTCCTGTTATTGTGTTCGTACATCGTAGATCTAAATTGTATTTTCATTGCTTATGTTTTTGCAGATTGATTTGTCTGAGGCGTGCAATTAGTGGTCTGCATTGCTATTTTAGTTGTGAACAAGTGTAACCTGCCGCAGTGAAGTATATTTTCTTTTTATGTTTTAAAATCCCATCATTTACAAATTGGGTATACTTTTTGAAATTGAAAATTTTGTTGACTTAGTTTCAGTTCGAGATAAAGAATTATAACTCATTTGGAAGGATTTACAAAAACACAGCTCTTTAGGAGGCATTTAGAGATCTCATTCCCCCACCTTTAAATATCATCTCAAAATTCGGAGGAATTTAAAAAATTCTTTTTGAATACCCAAAAAAGAAATTTTAACTGATGAATTTTAGAAATCTCTTACCAAAATCCTTCATCCAAACTTACCCTTAGTCTATGTTTAGAGCTAGGGCTTGAAGTTCTTTCCTTAACATTAAGCCATACTGATACTATGTCTATAACCCACTAAAATGAGAATTTGGTCCTGATATTCATGTTTTAGGCATAGTTTTTTTGCTATTTATAAATTTATACACTCCACATGATCGACCTATGACCCCGGACTATGTTGTATGCATAGATTTGGCAGTTCATATTAGGATCACTTCATTGTGGTGCCTTTTTTAAATAGATCATCGAGTTGGTTCAATTTAGGAAAAAATACTAGATTGTCTTGCAAATAAGTCACTCGTAATATTTTGTCCTTGTTTTTTTTTTTTTATTTTTTTTATTTTTTAGTCCTTTAGTTAACATCAATTAGATTGAAACTATCTAGTTGATGTTAACTAGTGTCAAATTCGTATTCGATTTCATATCTGATATTAAATAAAATGCCGATAAGACTGAAATGTAAGTTGATAAGGACTAAAAAATATATTTTACATAAGTAGGATAAAATTTTTTGAAAATAATACATCATAAGAATCCTTTCAATTTATGCATTTTTTTTTTTTTTTTTTTTTTGAGATTCATGAATGAAAGGGGGATTAATCAAATTAGCTTACCTCTTCTTTAAGACCGGTACGTGGGGGATTTAAGAGATCGTAGAGTAATTTAATTTCGCCGGTGGTGCGAGTTCTTTTTGTTTCCAATACCGATAATAACGAATTGTAAGTTCTTATTTTGAAAATTTTTAGGAAAAAGTTTTTTGCTCTGTATCACTTAACTCAGGCTTTTCAAATGATTGAGTTCACACGAGTATATACCAGAGCTTAAACACAATGTGAATTCACAATCAAGTAAATGTTTATTGTAATCTTATTTAAATGATCTAGATGTATGAATATAAGCATCGAAAGTACAAATCTACGTACCATCACAATGAAGCACAATCAAGCAAGTTCCAAGTTTAGAGAGAGAAGCAATTAAGGGAGCAAGATGTATGGAACAGATTCACTGGATTTTACAGTGAATTGAATGTGTTTAAGATCACCGGAATGCTCTATTTACTGCTTTAAACTCATGGGAAAACAGCAGAGAAATCAAAGATTTTTGGCTTGAAAGTTTGGTTCTCGGTTTCTCATACTAGGATGGACACTCTATCGATTAGGCACTGTTAATCAACACTGTATAGCTCGATAAAAGATCAAAGAGTGCATTCTCCAAATATGTGGTGTTTTACAATGATTTCTGGTTACTCATCCTTGTCAAATTCGTGCAAGACATTAGGTATATATATGTATTTGAAAGAGTATGTCTGATGCACCAAATTATGATTCGATTTTGGATATGATTTTATGTAATCAAGCTTATGAACGTTGGAGCAATAATATCTGACTTAAACCCATCAATTCCAACGTTCAAATTTAGTCGGATTAAGCAAGAATTGGATATGAGACAAGATCCTAAAATAAAGGCTACATTTTAGGGCTGAAAAATAGAAACTTTATATTTCACAATTGACTCCTAGATCTTGCTCTATAATCTGTAAATATTGATCCAAGCAAAAGTTAATTTGTCTAATTAAAGTTTGGAACTCGTTTGAATTTATTTGGCTTACAGGTCTATGTAAGTTGGTTGACTGACCATGCCTTTTGGTTCGCCAATTTCATAGTATCATTATTTTCTTAACACCCTGGTCCAATCAGTTGACCTGATTAAGGATTTGCTCGATTGAACACTGCAAATTTCCCATCTTATTTGTATTCTTAAATCCATTATTAGACCAAATTGAACCCTAATTCTTATGACAACATTTTGAACATATTATACTATATCAAAGCACATAATAAACACACTTTGAAATGCCACATAATGATGCATGTGTGTGTCTGTTTCCTAGAGTCTCGTTTGTGCATACTCATAAGGTCGAGAGTGTTATTACCTTAGTTTTCTTCAAATCTTCATTCTTGCCCCTTCGATGCTTTTTGTGCTCTCCCATAATGAATCAATCCATCATTGTCTATCCTTATCCATCTGAGCTCTGTGCTTGCTTCATGTGACGGTTCCCCTATAAGATCAATTGCTCAAGAACCTTGTTATGGTTAGTACATGAAATATTCATACAAGTACGCACTGATGCTTAATAAAGTCATGTGAACATACACTAAAATTTCAACACTTAATCACATTTCCGCACTTAGTCACATAAATGTCACATGCATAATTTTTGTCACGAGATTAATCAATTACAATCCATTACACTATCACTATCAGACATTATAAAGACCACTGTATGACATCATCGAAACCTATATCTTAACACTAGTGACATGCTCGGGTTCACTTGCGTGGTACATGAGTCCCTTCTTACGCTTTGTCCTTATTAATCAATTACAATCCATTACACTATCACTATCAGACATTATAAAGATCATTGTATGACATCATCAAAACCTATATCTTAACACTAGTGACGTGCTCGGGTTCACGTGCGTGGTACATGAGTCCCTTCTTACGATTTGTTCTTATTTTGGGACTTCCCGAAAATACCCTTTATCAACTTGTAAACTAGGAAGCATGGACTTGCTCAAGAAGGCAAAGTATCCCTGTCGGGCTTGTTTCCGACACGATAGTTGGACATACAATGGATAGGGCTTATGATATAACAGGATACCGTAAGGGGCATATTTTTTTATTTTTTATTTTATTTTTTATCATGAAGACTCCTTTGTTATGAATTAGCAAGTAAAATGAGTAATGATTGGAGGGAGTTGATTTTTTGTTTATTAGTTTATTGATGTACCAAGGACGTTTGCGATATGTTTGGTTTGAGGTAATAGAATCGCATTCCGATTCAGAATTCGATTCCACTCCATTGGAATATGATTTCATTACCTCTAAACATGTTTAGAGCTTTTACCTGTGAAGCAATTTGAAGCTCAATTTCTATTTTTTTCACTACTCCAGTTGGATAAAGTTCAATTAGTTTATGTAGATGATAATATATTAACACACTCTCATAGAAGGCATTCGAAGAATGAATTTCATTTCGGGAAGGGATTTGAAGAATGAATTTCATTTCAGGAAGGGATTTGCAAATTTTTTCTTAACAAAATTCCTTAAAAAAAATTCACAAATCCCTTCCCGAAATGAAATTCCTTCTTCAAATACCTTACCAAAATGCAACCTATTCACATCTTTTTTTTTTTTTTTTGCTTTGGGATTTGGCATATATATTGCCATAATAATGATCTCTAGATTCAGAATGGAAACATTTTTTTCCCTATTCCAGCTTTTGTAGAATGAAAACAAGAAAGAGAAACATAATCTCTTAGTTCCCATTTTGTTCTTCATTTCGCGAATTGTACCTTTTTTGGTTAGTTAATTTATGAATTGTTATAATTTGATGTTCGGTTGTCAAAATTTAAAATACTCACATTAGCTAGATAACCATCTTGTTTCATGTTTAAAAGCTATATTCTTGTGTAACTGGAGTGAAATATAGCTGAAAATTTATTATTGTATATTTGATTAGGTCATACTTAAACGGAGATATAGAAATCAATTAACCATGAACAAGATATTCCTAAAATAGGACAATTTAGACAACCAGAGGGACCCAATCAAACAGAACCTTATTTTGCCCCTCAAATTTCCTCTTTGCAGATGGTTGAGGTGGCCAAAGACCTTCTGGCTGGGACCGTGGGAGGGGCGGCGCAACTGCTATGTGGGCATCCTTTCGACACCATAAAGGTTAAGCTCCAAAGCCAACCAGCTGCAGCTGCCGGCCACCCGCTGAAATACACCGGGGCCATGGATGCTGTCAGGCAAACACTAGCGGCCGAAGGCCCGTGGGGCCTATACAAGGGAATGGGCATCCCGCTTGCCACCGTTGCGGCTCTAAATGCTCTTCTCTTCACGGTTAGAGGACAAATGGAGAGTTTACTAAGGTCACAGCCAGGTGATCCTCTCACGGTGAACCAGCAGATTGTTTGTGGGGCTGGGGCTGGAGCTGCTGTGTCGGTCTTGGCCTGCCCAACAGAATTGATCAAGTGCAGGTACTGTTTTTCATGGCTTTGGAATTTGCAATGTAATATGTTGTTTTTACCCATCGCATAATATTCTGAATAAAGTGTTATGAATAAAAAATGAAAAATAAAAAAATATTTCTTCCGGCGGTGAAGATACTGTCAAATTTAAATTCAGTTAGAAGTAGTTTTTGGGGTCGGTTTGGAAATTTGAGAGAAAGAAAAGATGATAATAGAAGTATTGAGTAATCTTTTTCACCTAAACAATTGCTCTTATGAATAAAGAAAACAACTAGCAAGATTCGTTGGGGGCCGCTATATTTACAATTTAAAAATAGTTTTTAAATTTTTTATTCTGGAAGTTTGTGAAAATTTCTCCATGGAAGTAGGTTGCAAGCCCAAAGTTCACTCCCTGATTTGGGCTCAACCAGTGTATCCGTAAAGTACAGCGGCCCAATGGACGTGGCAAGACACGTTCTCCGATCAGAAGGCGGTATGAGGGGCCTTTTCAAGGGCTTGGGTCCCACAATGGCACGAGAAGTACCTGGAAATGCAGCCATGTTTGGCGTCTACGAAGCCATAAAGCAGCTCTTTGCCGGCGGTCAAGACACTTCTAGCATGGGACGAACCTCCCTGATAGCTGCTGGAGGACTCGCCGGAGCTTCATTTTGGCTCTTTGTTTACCCGACCGATGTAGTGAAGAGCGTTATTCAAGTCGACAATTATAAAAGCCCTAAATTTTCGGGTTCGGCCGATGCAATCCGGAAGATTCTTGGTTCGGAGGGAGTGAGAGGGCTTTACAAGGGGTTTGGTCCAGCAATGGCAAGGAGTGTTCCGGCGAATGCGGCGTGTTTTTTGGCGTACGAGGTTACGAGGTCTAGTTTGGGATGATGTTTTTTATTTAAATTTCATTTTTTGCTATTTAAATATGTTGATGATTTTAAGTTCCTCATATCCGTTTGCTATTTTTTGCTATTTAAAATTTTCATTGAATTAAAATAATTAGATTTTTTTTTAAAAATAAACTGTATAAAAATTTGATTAAATTATAAGTAAATGAAAAAATATATAAATCATAAAAAATAAGATCATTCTTATAGGATATTAACATATACACATGGGTTTTAAATTCTTTATTATTAAATTTATAATTAGTTCAATATAAAGAATAATAGTATTTATTAAACAAAGAAAATAATAATAAAACAACTAATAACGAGAAATCAATTTTAAGTGTACATTAATTCATAGTTAAGTGTGACTAAAATATGGGCAGAGTTCCATTTATTTTTAAAACATTTTCAAATCTCATTTTCTCAAATAACATAAAACTCTACAATATAAACTTAATAATTAAAATTAATCACTAAGATCTTGTTTGATAATGACTTAATTTTAAGTGTTGAAAATTTAAGTGCTGAAAATTAAGTGTTGAAATTTTAAGTACTGAAAATTTAAGAAGATTATTTGATAAAATTGTGCTAAAAATTTAAGTATTAAATTTTATATATTTATTTAATAAGTATAAACTTTGTATGTTGAAAATTATTTAATTTACATAACTATATTTGAATCAAGATAATATGAAAATAAAAAATAAAAAATTGAGAACAAAATAATAAAATTGCTATTTTTTTTATTAAATTATATTAAAATTAAAAGTAGAAATTAACCTTAAAATATGTAAGTATTATGTATTTTTTTTATGTAGTTTGATTATTTAAATTAAATTATAATAATAATTTAAATATAAAATAAAATTAAAATCATAAAATAATCCAAAATTAATTCAATTCTCATTAATCCTAACTCTAATTAAACTCTCATAGGGGATCAATGGCAAAATGGTCAAAATATAATTTTTTTTAAGTGAAATAATGGAGTGTATTAAGTAAAATAAAATAAGTGAAGGGACATTAACTTAATTTTTTACTCATATTTTGACTTAAGTTAACTTAATTAATTAAATGATACTAATTATATTTATCAAACAAACTTAATTAATTAAGTATTTAATATAATCAATTTTAAGCACTCAATTTTTTTCTTAATTTTTTTTATCAAATATGTCCTAAGACAAAGATGGGGACAATGAAAAATAAATAAATTAACACTGATATTGGAGCCAACCTTGTGGCTAAAATCACTTAAATCTAATCGTTGTCCTTGATTACAACTAGTCAATACCCGTAAGGAATTATGATTGCGTTATGAAAGGCTCACCTCTCCCCAGAAGCAAAAATGGATCAAGACTAAAATTAATTTCATTGTCACGACACCACTAATGTTTATAAAAATTTTAAATGAAATTAATTAATCCGGTAATTTTTTAAAAAAAAATCAGTTTTGGTTCCAAAAAATTAAAACAGATAGTGAACAATTTTTTATTTCTGTTTCCGAATTTCTAGAAATAGAAACATATTTATAAGAACGTGGAAAAAAAAAGAGAAATTGTTTACATTCACACCAAATCAATTGGAATTGGAATTGCAAGTTACAATTACCTGCTTACAAATTTATAAAGAAATGTGCGACTTTTTCTTCGGTGACCTACAACATGGCAGAATACAGAAGATCACAACATTTAGTTGTTTGACATTTAAAATCCAAGTATAATGTGATCCAATGCGACATCTCATTACAATAACAACTAATGGCTTGTTTGATAACGATATAATTTTTAAGTACTGAAAATTAAGTGTTTAAATTTTAAGTGCTGAAAAATTAAGAAGGTTGTTTAATAAATTGTGCTGAAAATTTCAATGATGAATTTTTTTTATTTGTTTGATAAATACAAAATTTGAATTGCTGAAAATTGTTTAATTTATATAATTGTCCTTGAATCAAGATAATACAAAAAATAAAAAAAATAAAAATAGAGAATAAAACAATAAAATAAAAATATCAATAATATACTAAAAAGTTCAAATAAATAAATTATCATAAGTCAACAATAACATAAAATGCAACAAAAAAAAAAAAAAATTAAATTCGAGAATTAAACAATTCAATTGCAATTCTCTCTCTCAAGTTAATCATATATGCTTGATCTGTTTGCTTGCTTCTCCTTCTAGTTTCAATTTCTGAAGTAATTATTTCATCATCAAATGATTCATTTGCTTCATAACCTTCAGTAAATTGGTCGAAAAAACCATCAATCACAATTGTTTTTCGAAGATAGTTATGAAGATAATTAAGATAGTTTCGAAGATTGTTTTTCTATGTGTGATCTATACTAGAACGGACCAACTATCCATCCAATCTCCCAATATCAGATTTATAATATGACACATTTCTTATGATATCACCTTATAATATTAGAGGATAATCAACAATAGATCATCCCAACATTTGGGGAGATTGTTTCCTTTTTTCTTTTTTCTTTTTCATATATTGAAAGGGGAATTAAAGACCCCAAAATTACACAAGATGAGAGAACCAAAATGGGACATTAAAGACCCATGATTACAACCAAAAAAGAAACATACATCCTCAAACAAGTGAGGAAAAGAAACAATCCAAAACAAATCAAAGCAAACTGTAAATCAGCTTGATGCTCCAACAAACACATGCCTACATATCAACAGTGAAATGGAATAAAACACTTGGAATTAATACTGACTGCTCTACGCAGCCAAGATTCTGGATGAGATGAACTGTAATCAATCCAATCCAACTCAATAGCAAAAAACAGCGGAACACTGCCTACTCCAGGAGAGGCAGAGCACACAGTCGGAGCCTGTACAAGTGATAGGTGTAAAATACCTATCTATTTCTAAACTGAATTTCCCAGTTTTCGAGTATTTTATTAAAGTTTTAATATCTTTTTAGCTGTTTTTATAAGTCAGGAGTAAGGACGTAAACAATCGACAAACTGAGCCAAATGGTGGAAAAAAAAGGGTAGCCAAATGATAAAAAAAATGGAGGTTTCAAGAACAGCGAAAATTCGCCTAGGCGAAGTTTTCACTGCCTAGGCAGAAATCCGTCAGAAGGATGAAATGCTAAAATGTTGAAATCTGCCTAGGCGAAGTTTCCACTACTTAGGCGGAAATCCGTCAGAAGGTTGAACAGCTAAAATATTGAAATCCACCTAGGCGAAGTTTCCACCGCCTAGGCAGAAATCCGTCAGAAGGTTGGAAGTGCTGAAATGTTGAAATCCGCCTAGGCGAAGTTTCCACCGCCTAGGCGAAATTCCGTCAGAATGCTGGAAGTGCTTAAATGCTGAAATCTGCCTAGGCGAAGTTTCTACCGCCTAGGCAGAAATCAATCAGAATGAAAGATGACGAAGAAGTTAGTCCTCCGCCTAGGCGAATAAACCATCGCCTAGGAGAATTTCTAACCGACTTAAACTCCGCCTAGGCAAAGATTCTACCGCCTAGGCGAATTTCGCAGAACAGGGCAAAATATCTGTTTAGATATTTTTGAAACCTTTGGCCTATTTATACCCCTTTCCCATGTCTGAAAAAGAGAGTTGATGATCCCTAACCCTAGTAAAGAGTTATTAAGCTATATTTTGGAGATCAAGGAGGAGATTCATCATTCAGGTAAAGACGAATCACTTGCGGATCGATCATTAACGACAGTAGATCGTTTCACTTTCAGATTTGATCGTTCTTCTTTTGTTTTTATCTTTATAATTACTTTTTCATATCTAATAATGTTGAATCCCTCTTATTTTGTATGGCATATGGCTAAGATCTTGTAGTATTAGTTAAATGTTACTTAGGTGTAGTTAAAATTATGTAAATGTTAAGTTGAATGAATTAATGTTACTTTAACATGTTGTTTGTCTAAATCTGATTGTGTTTACCATTATTCTTGATAATATGCTTGTATTGATATATCGAGAATATGGGGTTTGACACTCGGGAGAGGTAACCTTGGATTCGGACTAGAGTAAATGCAACGTGACGTTCTAACGACCCAGGAGGGCATTAGAACGTATGCAATCCATGACATTGGCTTAAGACTCACGTGACCTAGGGTCGTTAAGGTGTTGAGATGGACTTCTTCGTTGACACAAAGTCGTGTAATCCCCTGTCTTAGACTCGGGAGAGGTAGCAGATGAGTTATCGATACAGAGATTGTCGGAATAGATAAAAATCGTTATAGCTAACTAAATGATGTCAATTATGCATTATGTGAAAGAAATCAATACCTAAGTGATTAGTGTAATTAGAACTAACCTAATAGTTGTCATTTATCTTAATAGATTAAATAGAACACAAACAATTTTTGATTAGTCGAGATAATGTGAAACTATTTTAATCACAATATTCAACCGAATTACATGTGTTTCCCAGTGGAACGATATTCGATCTTACAGGATCCATTATATTAAAACTAAACCTCGTATACTTGCGAGTAGTCAATATCGCGAGGACGATGATGAAATCCTCGCGCGTACAAGTTTTGGCTCCATTGTCGGGGACTTACGGTGTTTTTCAATTGAGTTGATATTGTGATCAAGTAGTTGAATGCTAATCACAATAATTCTTTTGCTTTTAATTTCATTCAATTCATTTGTTTATTTGATTTATTTATTTGAACTAAGCAGTGCATGCAGCGTAGTCAACGCATTAGTAAACAGAAAGAGGAGAAAGATACCACTATGGCCAGGGGACGTGAAAATGTTCCGCGACCGCCAGAGCCGCACGCACTCCAGCCTCTGGAGCAAGAGCGACCACAACGAGTCCTTAGGGACTATTATCGGCCACTAATGCTGGATAATTATTCGGGGATCCAGAGGCAGCCGATCCAAGCAAATAATTTTGAGTTGAAACCCGCCCTAATCAACGTGGTTCAACAAAACCAGTATGGAGGGAATCTTCATGAAGATCCCAACGTCCACTTGGCAACCTTTCTCGAGATTTGTGACACTGTAAATATAAATGGAGTTACTGAAGATATTATACGGTTGAGGTTATTTCCTTTTTCTTTATGAGATAGAGCAAGGGATTGGTTCGAATCGATCCATCCGGGAAGCATTAATACTTGGGAGGACCTTGCACAAAGGTTCCTCATTAAGTTATTTCCACCTTCAATGACTTTTCAACTCTGAGGCGAGATTGTGCAGTTTTTCCAGAGAGACTTTGAGCCGTTATTTGAGGCATGGGAGAGATTCAAGGATCGATTGCGAAGGTGCCCCCAACACGGGTATCAGGATTGGTTTCAAACCTAATTGTTTTACAATGGTTTGGATGGCCAAACCAGAACGATCGTTGATGCTGCCTCCGGGGGATCATTGTTGTCCAAAACCCCGACCGAAGCTAATACACTATTGGAAGAAATGGCGGTTAACAATTATCAATGGCCGAATGAGAGGAACACGGGAAGACGGGTCTCTTCTATCCAAGAATCTGATCATATTGCAATGTTATCGGCCCAAGTGTCCAAGCTCTTGGATCAGTTGGTCGTCGTGTCTACAAAAGGCGCTTTGTCAAGTTAAGGGGAGGAGATTGCAGTAAGTTGTTCTCAATCCGGATTGAATAATGAGTTCAAGGAATGCCACTTTCTAAACAATCGAGCCTATACTTTCATGCCTACTACCAACATTTCAACTCATTACAACCCTGGACTTTGCAACCATGAGAACTTCTCATATGCGAATAATCAGAACTTTTTGCGGCAACTTCCAGGATATAGAAATCAAGCTCCGAGATATCCGATGCAATCCAATCGTCAAATGCAATAACCACCAATGCATAATCCAAAATCAAATTTAGATGAAATTTTGGGTTCGTTTATGAAGGAGACTCAGACTATGATGCGTGAGACACATAACCGGCTGAACAAACATGAAACACGGCTTGACTCAATCGATACAACTTGTACAAACACTAATGCCACGGTGAAGTCTTTAGAAACTCAAATCTCTCAACTTGCTAGGTCCATCCAAGAGCAACAAAATGGGAAGTTTCCAAGCAATATGGAAACCAACCCTAGGGAATGCAAGGCGATTAAGTTGAGGAGCGGAAGAGAAGTGGAGGTGAGCAAGCCTATGGAAACTGAGCCGGGAGTGAGTCATGAGTTTCATCATGATGAACCAAGAACAATTGCGAAGGAGGAAGTTGAAGTAAAAATCGATGAAAGAAAGGAGAAGCCGAGTGAAGACTTGAATGAGGATAAGAACCAAGAGAAAGTCGAGGAGAGAAGAAGAGATGAAAGGGTGATGCCGGGGTGAGTAACATTTCCAGAAAATCCACCAATTCTAGTAACCCCATTACCATATCCTCAAAGATTCCAAAAGAGGAAGTTGGATGCCCAATTTGAAAAATTTCTTGAAATTTTCAAAAAAATCCACATCAACATTCCTTTTACGGATGCATTGGAGCAAATGCCCAACTATGGCAAGTTCTTGAAGGACATTATGATAAAGAAGAGAAAGTTAGAGGAGTACGAAATGGTAAAGCTAACGGAGGAGTATAGTGCAATACTACAAAGAAAGTTGCCTACCAAATTGAAGGATCTGGGTAGTTTCACAATTTTGTGTACTATCGGAAAATCTCATTTTGATAAGGCTCTTTGTAATCTTGGGGCGAGTATTAATTTGATGCTTTTTTCCGTTTATCGGAAGTTAGGACTTGGGAGTGCAAAGCTGACAACGATCTCTCTTCAAATGGTGGATCGTTCGTTAATCTATCCTAAAGGTATCATTGAGGATGTGCTAGTGAATGTAGACAAATTCATATTTCTGGTGGATTTCGTTGTGCTAGAAATGGAAGAAGATAGAGAAATTCCGATCATCCTAGGAAGACCTTTCCTTGCAACGGGAAATGCCTTAATTGATGTGCACAATGGAAATCTGACGTTAAGAGTGAATAATGAAGAGATAAGGTTCAACATTTTTAAAACTATGAACTTTTCAGATGAACTTCCCAATAGCAATCGAGTTGATGTTGTGGACTATTGCGTGAGGGAGTTCTTTCTTGCAAATATGGAGATGGATTCGTTAGAGTATACTCTCACAAATTCCTTATCTATGGGGGATTTTGGTGAGGAAGGCTCTACCACGGAACTTGATGTTGTGGACTACGTGCTGACTTTGATGCTCAATCTAAAGATGTAGAGGATCCTATTCATGTGGCAGAGATTGAAGAAGTTGAAAACTCTCCCGAGAAATCAAATCCGCCTCACGGTGGATTATTACTCAAGTAATTACCAGAACATCTTCGGTATATCGTTTTGGGAGAGAATTCGACCAATCCGGTTATAATTTCATCATCTTTGACGAAAGAAGAGGAGAGTAAGTTGCTGAGAATCTTGAAGAGGCATCGATCTGCTTTTGCTTGGTCTATATCGGATATCAAGGGAATTAGCCCTTCGGTTTGCATGCATAAGATTTTGATGGAGGATGCGTTCAAACCCTCCATTGAACATCAACGACAACTAAATCCAGCTATGAAAGAAGTGGTGAGAGCGGAGGTATTGAAGCTCTTGAATGCAGGAATTATATATGCTATATCTGATAGTGAGTGGGTTAGCCCAGTGCAAGTGGTTCCTAAGAAAAGAGGCATGACGGTGGTGAAGAATGATAAGGACGACCTTATTCTTACACAGACCATCACGGGATGGCGTGTGTGCATTGATTATAGAAGATTGAATAAGACGACGAGGAATGATCATTTTCCTCTCTCTTTCATTGACCAAATGCTTGATCGATTAGCCGGATATGAGTACTATTGCTTTCTTGACGGCTATTCAGGTTACAATCAAATAGCCATTGTACCGGAGGACCAAGAAAAGACTATTTTCACATGCCCGTATGGGACGTTTGCTTATAGACGTATGTCGTTTGGCCTTTACAATGCACCGGCAACTTTTCAACGGTGTATGATTGTAATATTTTCTAATATGGTGGAAGAGAAAATGGAAATCTTCATGGATGACTTCTCAGTCTTTGGGTCATCTTTTGATCACTGTCTATACAATTTGGCGCTTGTTCTTGACCGATGTTAGGAGAAGAATTTAATTTTTAATTGGGAGAAGTGCCACTTTATGGTTAAAGAGGGGATCGTCTTGGGTCATCGAGTCTCTTCCAAGGGGCTTGAGGTGGACCGAATAAAGATTGAAATGATTGAGAAGCTTCCGCTACCGATTAATGTAAAAGAAGTTCGAAGTTTCTTGGGGTATGTTGACTTTTACCGGTGCTTTATTAAGGACTTGTCGAAGACGGTGAAGCCGTTATGTCAAATTCTTGAGAAGGATACTTCATTTGAATTCAATGAGGCTTGCATGGAGACTTTTAAGGCAATAAAGAAGAAGTTGATCACGGCTCCAATAATGGTCGCTTCGGACTGGGAGATGCTATTTGAGATTATGTGCGATGCAAGTGACTATGCCGTTGGCGTGGTGTTAGGCCAACGGAAGGAGAAGATCTTCTGCTCAATCTATTATGCAAGTAAGACATTGAATGATGCTTAGGAGAATTACACCACGACTGAGAAAGAAATGCGAGTTGTTATTTTTGCTTGTGATAAGTTCCGGTCTTATATCATTGGGTCAAAAGTGATTGTCTACACGGATCACGCGGCTATTCGGTACTTATTTGCAAAGAAAGATGCCAAGCCGAGATTGATAAGGTGGATTCTTCTATTACAAGAGTTTGATGCGGAAATAAGGGATAAAAAGGGGAGTGAGAACGTTGTTGTCGACCATTTGTCAAGGTTGATTCAAGAAGACGTTGGTGAGGAGTCTAGCATCATGGAAGTGTTCCCTGACGAACAATTATTTTCAGTTGAAAATGTACTTCCTTGGTATGCAGACATTGTGAACTATCTTGCATGTAATGTGTTACCATCTGATTTGACTAGAGCCCAAATGAAGAAATTTCTTTTTGATGCAAAGTATTATCTGTGGGACGAGCCATTGTTATTCAAGAAATGTGCTGATCAGGTGATCCGAAGATGTGTTCCGGAGGAGGAAATGGCTAGTATTCTCTACCATTGCCATTCATCACCTTGTGGGGGCCATTTTGGTACGACTCGGATAGCATCAAAAGTACTTTAATCAGGTTTTTATTGGCCTTCTTTGTTTGAAGATTCGTACACGTTTGTGAAAACTTGTGATAGATGTCAAAGGGTGGGTAACATATTGAGAAGGAATGAATTGCCATTGACGTCTATTCTTGAGCTTGAGTTGTTTGATATGTGGGGTGTAGATTTCATGGGGCCATTTTCGCCGTCATTTGGCAAAGAGTATATTCTGTTAGCGGTGGATTATGTGTCTAAATGAGTCGAGGCCGTGGCAACACCTACCAATGATGCCAAAGTGGTTTTAAAGTTCATTCAACAAAATGTCATGATACGGTTCGGGACACCTCGAGCCTTAATCAGTGATGAGGGAACCTATTTCTGTAACAAAATGCTTAGTGCTTTGTTAGCAAAATATGGGTTTAGGCACAAGGTGGCGCTACCATACCACCCACAGATAAATGGCTAAGCTAAAGTTTCAAACTTAGAAATCAAGCTAATTTTGGAGAAAATGGTTCATACTAATCACAAGGATTGGGCGGTGAAGCTTGATAATGCTTTATGGGCGTACCGCATGGCTTTTAAGATACCAATTGGCATGTCACCGTATCGATTGGTGTTTGGGAAAGCTTGTCATTTGCCCGTTGAATTGGAGCACCGTGTATTTTGGGCGATTAAGAAACTCAACTTTGACCTAAAGGATTCTGGTGCGCAACGTATCCTCCAATTGAATGAAATGGAAGAATTCCGGCACGAGGCTTATGAGAATGCCAAGCTTTATAAAGATAAAACGAAGAGATGGCATGATAAAATGATAGTCCGGAGGGAGTTCAGTCTGGGCCAACAAGTTCTGTTGTTTAACTCAAGGCTGAGACTCTTTTCCGGAAAGTTGAAGTCCCTATGGTCTGGACCATTCCGAATCAAGCATATTTATCTATTTGGTGCTATCGAGTTAGAAGGCGAAGACAGATGAACTTTTCGAGTCAACGGGGAGCGGATCAAGCACTATTTCAAGGATGAAGAGTGAGTTGTGGAGAACATCTCCCTCATTGAAGGATAAAGACGGAATTCATAAACGTCCAGCTACGGACGTAAAACCAAGCAACATCTTTTGATAGGTCGTTGAGGGTAATGAACATTCCCAACTTTTGTATAAATTACTTTTTGGAGATCGTATAGATCTCAGAATATTATTTTTTGTGGTGAATTGATGAGGCTAGATACTTAGGGTTGAATTATATGCTAAAAATTGTTTGAGAAATGAAGTGGAAGTAAGAGGTGTAGAGCAAAATTGTGAAAACATGAAGGAATCTAGCCAAACTCCACACTGCCGTAAATTCTCCTAGGTGGAGAAACCACCGCCTAGGCGGAAAAAAGAAAAAAGGCTGAGTTTTTATACTGGCATAAATTCTCCTAGGCGGAAAAACCACCGCCTAGGTGGATTAACAACAGAATCGAAGGGTTTCACACTGACGAAAATTCGCTTGGGCAGAAAAACCTCCGCCTAGGCGAATTAACGTTAGAAGGTCTTTTAAAAAAAACAAAAGGCGCTACTTCGCCTAGGCGGAAAAACCTCCACCTAGGCGAATTCACGGCAACCCTGTTTTAAATAGCAGCCTTCCCCTTCGCAAACGACACTTTCTTCCTAAAATTTTCAAGAACCTCTCAATTTCACCATCCCAAATCCTTTTCTCTCTTTAAAAATTCATCCTAAATTGTGAAAAACTTGGAATTCCACTAAGAATCTTCATCCAAGCGTTGGATTTCTCTTCTCTATTTTCGAAAATCTAGGGTTTAAGCGGTAAACAGTGCGAAATCCATATCTTCAAGTGATTTGACCGAATTTGTTTAACAAGTAAGTATCAATGATCCTATTTTTCATTTACTTGTTGCAATCTTTACTTGATTTGCATTTTTATTTCAAAAATCCTTGGATTTGGATAGAGCCCTAAACCCTTTTAAACCCTAGTGTTGCATTTTTTCATGCTATTAGGGATTTAGGATTGATTTTTGGTAAAGCCTATCATGTTTATGTGTAGATACACAATGGGAATCATTTATTTTAGGCTACATTGCGAAAAAAAAATGTGATTTGGTTTTGGTTGGTATGAGATATTGTGAAATTCGTATTGTTTGGTTTTGGTTGGTATGTGGTTGCTAAAAGGGCATTGTGTGTTCGCTGATAATGGTTTGAATTGTGTGTTCTATTGTTATTGTTGTGGATTGTGTTGTGATTGTAATTTATAGGCAAAATGGCAAAGCGTCGAGCATCTAAGCAACCACGCACAGAAGAATCTTCAGTTGCCTCGGATTACTTTTCCATAAAATTCGTTTCCAAGCAAGTCGAAGACCATTTCAACAGACATGAAAGTAGCCGTCCTAGCATTCGCCAAAGGGGGTTCGGACCTTTGCAAGAACTCTCTGAAGAATTCAGGACAATCATACAAAGTCGAAAATGGGAACAATTCTGCGCTTCACCCCCTCTAGGGGAGTTAACCTTGGTACGCGATTCTACGCGAATATTACCGAGGCCACTGGTTTTTAGACGAAGGTCTGAAACATCCCAATTTTGTTCAGTGCGGACCATTTCAATGAGTTGCTGGGTTTGACGGGGCCGGAAGCCTCGTGGGATTTATCCGAAAAAGCCGACCCTTCAAAGGTACCAACGCCCACAACCCACCGTGACCAACTAAACCAGATTTCGCGAGATATCCGTGGTCTCCAATCCGACATGAGCCAACTCCAAAATATTTTTTCTCGGATGGAGATTTACATGGATAACTACATTAGGTAGCAACATCAAAATCAAAGGGTTTTATTTGAGCACCTCGGAATAGACATGACGCGTTATATGCCTGTACCGCCTTTCGAGACTGATGAGCCGCAACCACCATCTCCTCCCCAATGAACGGTAGGAGGTTAGACTTGTATGTCTTCCCTCCTAGGTATGTGTCGGACCCAGTTTTCAATTCTTAGATTTCTATTCTGTTATTGGGTTCGCTGCCTAGGTAGTGAGGACACTGCCTTGTTCAAGTTTGGAGGTATTTAACATGCAAGCATGTAGTTTTTTTTTTTGGAATATGAATGATGAATTTTTTTTTATGTGAATGGGACAAAATTCTTTTTGTGGACAAATTTTTGCTTATAATGGTATTAATGTTTAATTTTTGTAAATTTTGAAATTCTTTTTGTTGTGCATGTGTAATGATTAGTTATGCATGTGCAAGGATCATTAGCATAAGTAATGTTAGTTTGTAGAATTAGAATAGATATGTTAATGAATGTAGTTGTACGTGCATGCTGAGTTTTTGAGTTCGTCCGAATCATGTCCCGATGATGAAAATTATCCCCTAAATTGCATATTGAGCTCGGGGTTAATTCCATTCATGTGTGTTTTGTGTGCTTAACATGTCGATTAGGTAAAAATTATTTTGATCCTAAATCGTACGATCGCATAGACTCATTGTATAATTAGTTGAACAATTTGACGACGATTATTTAGTAATAAGTTCATGACAGAAATGAGGAATCTAGAACTTGATTGGGGGAGGCTTGAGGCGAAATTATAGGTAAGGTAATTCCGGAGGCATGATATAGGCCTTCATTTTTATCGCTTGAACCTTTTGAAACTAACTTGAAAATTTATTCCCTCGTTCTCCTGTCGAAGCCATAAATATTTCAATTCTGAACTTGTTTCTATACTTTAACCAAGTAAATCTTTCAACACCATTGTTGCTAAGAATAAAAGTAAAAATTGAGTGAAATCAAGTAGCACTAGATTATGCTAACTTGAAGTAGGCAATCGGGATTTCAGTTTAAATGTTTTTAGTTAAGTATAAGCTTATTCACTTGTCAATCCTTTAGTTGTATTTACACGCCTCTAAAATTGTATATAATTGAATAAGTTTGGGGTTGTGTGTTAAAAAAAAAAAAAAAAAAAAAAAAACCGCTATGCGAATATAGTGTTTAATCTCGGTTGTTGTGACAAGTAAATACAAGTTTACTTAATCTTGTTCAGGGTTATATCTTCAAAGATAGGGGGTTACGAGAGAGATTTAGCGACAAGCGTTTGTGCCTCGGGTATCGTTAAAATTATAACGAGTTTCTATTCCTACGATACCCTTGGTCGCTCTCCAAAGCCAAACCAAGCCCTATTGAACTCTGTGAATGCCTGAACCTACATTAGTGGATAGTTGAGCCTAGTCAAGCATATGGCTTTCCTGAATGTTTTAACAAGTTTAAGTCATGACCTTATTCATTGAATAATCCAATTCGGTGTTTGATTAGTTATACATCTGAGTTCTCACATACACACATTTCAATTGGATCTAAAATGATTTTAACTGATATTGAGTGTTGAAATTCTGGAACACCGCGTGGTGTGTGTTATTCCTTAACTGGATCTGATTACGGGTTGTTGAGAGAAAAACCATATGGTCTCTTTGATTGAACTTAAAACTCATAGGTGTTTACTTCTTATTTGTTAATGATTATTTATTTTTAGTTTAGAAATTAGCTAATTAGTGTAGTTAGTGTTATTTAGTATTAGAATGTTTTGCTCGAGGACTAGCAAAATTCCAAGTTTGGGGGTATTTAATAGGTGTAAAATACCTATCTATTTCTAAATTGAATTTCCCAGTTTTTGAGTATTTTATTAAAGTTTTAATATCTTTTTAGTTGTTTTTATAAGTCAGGAGTGGGGACGTAAACAATCGATAAATTGAGCCAAATGGTAGAAAAAAAGGGTAGCCAAAAAATAAAAAAATGGAGGTTTCAAGAACAGCGGAAATCCGCCTAGGCGAAGTTTCCACTGCCTAGGCGGAAATCCGTCAGAAGGATGAAATACTAAAATGTTGGAATTCGCCTAGGCGAAGTTTCCACCGCTTAGGCGGAAATTCGTCAGAAGGTTGAACAACTGAAATGTTGAAATCCGCTTAGGCGAAGTTTCCACCACCTAGGCGGAAATCCGTTAGAAGGTTGGAAGTGCTAAAATGTTGAAATTCGCCTAGACGAAGTTTCCACCGCCTAGGCGGAATTCCGTCAGAATGCTGGAAGTGCTTAAATGCTGAAATTCGCCTAGGCGAAGTTTTTACCACCTAGGCAGAAATCAGTCAGAATGAAAGATGACGAAGAAGTTAGTCCTCTGCTTAGGCGAATAAACCATCGCCTAGGCGGATTTCTAACCGACTTAAACTCCTCTTAGGCGAAGATTCTACCGCCTAGGCGAATTTCGCAAAATAGGGCAAAATATCTGTTTAGATATTTTTGAAACCTTTGGCCTAGTTATACCCCTTTCCCACGTCTGAAAAAGAAACTTGATGATCCCTAACCCTAGTACAAAGTTCTTAAGCTATATTTTGGAGATCAAGGAGGAGATTCATCATTCGGGCAAAGACGAATCACTTGAGGATCGATTATTAGCGACAGTGGATCGTTTCACTTTTAGATTTGATCATTCTTCTTTTATTTTTATCTTTGTAATTACTTTTTCATATCTAATAATGTTGAATCCCTCTTATTTTGTATGACATATGGCTAAGATCTTGTAGTATTAGTTAAATGTTACTTAGGTGTAGTTAAAATCATGTAAATGTTAAGTTGAATGAATTAATGTTACTTTAACGTGTTGTTTGTCTAAATTCGATTGTGTTTACCATTATTCTTGATAATATGCTTGTATTGATATACTGAGAATACGGGGTTTGACACTTGGGAGAGGTAACTCTGGATTCAGACTAGGGTAAATGCAATGTGACGTTCTAACGACCCAGGAAGGTATTAGAATGTATGTAATCCATGACGTTGGCTTAAGACTCACGCAACCTAGGGTCGTGAAGGCGTTGAGGGGGACTTATTCATTAACACAAAGTTATGTAATCCCCCGTCTTATACTCGGGAGAGGTAGTGGATGAGTTATCGACACAGAGATTGTTAGAATAGATAAAAACCGTTATAGCTAACTAAATGACATCAATTATGCATTATGTGAAAGAAATCAATACCTAAGTAATTAGTGTAATTAGAACTAACCTAATAGTTGTCATTTATCTTAGTAGATTAAATAGAACACAAACAATTTTTGATTAGTCAAGATAATGTGAAACTATTTTAATCAAAATATTCAACCGAATTATATGTGTTTCCCAGTGGAACGATATCCAATCTTACAAGATCCATTATATTAAAACTAGACCTCGTATACTTGTGAGTAGTCAATACCGCGAGGACGATGATGAAATCCTCGCGCGTACAACAGGAAAATCAAGAAAACTGCACAAAGGCAACAAATCTAATCATAGGTCCTAAAAACAACAATTGAAAGGAAAAGAATTAAAACAAAACAATAGCAAACACACGCTACTATTATTGGAATCCAAAACCAAGATCAGAAACAGTCGTCAGTGGTGGCAGCGGTAGACCAATACTGAATACAGCCTGAAATCGCCAGATCCATAGCAGCAGATCAAGGAAAAAACACCCGCCGGACGTTGTCCTGGCCCTCACCCTCGTCGATCGAGAAGAAAGGTGAGAAGCCAAGCTGGGGACGGCGTAGGAAAAGGTGATAGAGCGAAAAAAGGCTCAGATCGAGACCAAGCCAACGAGAGAGGTGAGAGAAACGAAAGAGGGCTCAGATCTGAGGGGGTGAGGGGCTTAGATCGAGTCCAATCAAGCAAGAAACAATAGACTTCATATCAGTGTTTGAAAAATTCTTAAAGCCACCGAATTAAAACACCCATTAAAACCCAAATGGTGAAATAATTCAAAGCTTCAATAATTTAACAAAAAAAACAAAAACAAAAATTAACATCAAAACAACCTCGGAAGGTGGAAATTGAAGAACACAGAAGTAAAATCGAACCACTGAAACCTAAGGTTAACAACTTACGAGACGAGAGATGTCCTGCCATAAGGGAACCAGGACATGATTTTACAGATGATGAAAAAGATCAAGCACCACACTATTGCACAACAGTACATAATGGGGGAGACAAAACATTGAACCCCACTAAAATGCAACACAATCATAGGCAAGGGTATACATTTACATACGGACACACTGAATATAATCGAAAATGATGAACAAAATGCACAATACCTGGAGCGATTGATGAATCGAGGAGGCGAATCTCAAATATCAAGCAAAAATTTTAGATTTCAAAATCTCGAAAATCCTAAACCGTAAACTATAGATTTGAAGAAGAAAATACCTTGTTGAAGCTTTGTTTATTCGCCGCCTTTCTTCTAAGCTCGTCGCCTCTACTGTTCGAAATCGCCACTCTGTAGAATAATGAAAACGACGATCGATTCTGTCTGAGGTTGAATAGAAGAAGCCCTAAATTCTAAGGGAAAAATGGTTAAATCAATTTTTTTTTATTTTTTAATTTTTTTTTAATTTGAAAACTTTTGAGCGCTTTCTGTAAAACAAAATAAGCAAGGGGGTTTTTGCTGAATTTTTAACTTAATATTTCACTTAATTTTTAAGCCAACTTAATTAATTAAGTAATTTACATTACATTTATCAAACACACTTAATTCATTAAGTACTTAATTTAATCAGTTTTAAGTACTTAATTTTTTTTTTATCAAACATGCCCTAAGTCTTTGTCCCATTTATATAGGGTCGGCTACATGAATCCATTTTTGCTATTCCTCTGTTAGGTTTAATATCGCCAAATCATTTCTAATAGTCTCGTCTAATATCTTCTTATGTCTATATCTCCCTCCAGTAGTTCCCTGAACTTGAACTAAATTACTTTTTCTCACTAGTGTTTTTATGGGTCTTCTATACATATGCTTAAACCATCGTAAATCATTTTCTCTAATTTTCTTTTCGACGGGTGCTATTCCTAAATTTTCTCTAATAGTTTCATTCTTAATTTTATTCATTCTCGTCTTCCCATTCATCTACTGCAGCATCCTCATTTCTATCGCTCCAATTTTCTGGACATATTCGTTTTTACTACCCAACATTTTGAATCATAAAGAAACGCTGATCTTATAACAGTTTTGTAGAATTTTTCTTTAAGTTTCAACAGAATCCTACGATCACAAATCATTCTAATTGCACTTCTCCACTTTAACAAACCTGCCTTGATTCATTGAAAAAAATGAAGAAGGAAACAACATAAAAGTGAAGCTAATTTATTTCCTTCATACTTCATATTGTGAAAACATAATTGTTAATCTCGAGATTTTGATGGACAAATAAATGTTGATATTTTTTGTGGAACTAACGGATTTGTTAAGTGTTTCAGTCTAAAATAGTTCTGTTCAAGATCAAATCATGAAGTTATCATGAAGAATGCAGAGACGATAAGATTATGAAGAATTTGGTTAAGGATGCAAGAGACTGACAAATTAAGAGATGAGCATTAAGAGACCGAATATTTTGAAGAATTTAGGGAAAAACAACTCAGGTTAATTTTTACTCTTAATGTATCTCGATTAGAATTACACACGACATAAAAATAAATTTATAATTATGTGTGTTTTTATTAGGATCCTAATTAGCTAACATATTTGCTCTAATGTGTAATTGAAGAAGAAATTTTGACTTAAGAAAGATTAGTGATTAAAAGTGATTTAAAGTGTCAATTAAGTTAATCGAAAAAAGAAATCGGTTAAAGATGCAAAAAATGTTGAAGATTTGAGTTAAAAATTAATTAAGAAATGAGTCCAGGAGGTTCGGTCAACCGACCAACATGGTTTGGTCAACCAATGAGAAGTAGCTGGGAATTGATGCAGTCTATGAATTGATCGGTCGACAGATCGCTTGAACTATGGCCAATGGGTGAACTCTCTAAATTGTTAGGTCGACAGACCATGAAGTAGCAGTCAACTAATGGGCGAGAACTTTTGGCTTGGGCTAAAACTTGAATCAATTGGTCGACCTATGGAATTTGGTCGGTCAACCGATGGACTGTTTCAAGTTTAGAGGATTTCGTGGATCTTTTCCAAAAAGTAGCTGTTACTAACCGTTTTATTGTTAGAATCTGAGAGATATATTAGGGATCTAATGGTATTTAAGATATGTCATTGATATTTTGTTATCCCTAAAGATATGGTTCATATAATTTAATTATTTTTCAAATTGGTGCATGTAATACTTTCTATTCTATCTAATTGAGTTTGAGAAAATATTTGAGAGATTAAATTGAATATTTTAAAAGAAATAATTGATTGCATTGAACCAGGATTGAGTCATAATGATATAATGGGTCTATAAGTGCAATTAATTGTCATGATATGTGGGAACTAGCCATTGGAGGGCTTGTTTCAATTCCATATAAATAGACTTGTGTTTTTAAGATTCCAATAGTCTCAATTAATAAAATTTAAAGAGCTATTCAGTTCCTGAGCTTTCTGAGAGTGATTATTCTAAATTCATACTGAGAAAATAGTTAGATTATTCTTGAGAAGTGTTCTTGAGAAAATTTGTTGTGGATTAATACTACTATCGATTTGGAGTTTCATTGCTATTCATACTTTATTCATTTTGTGAATTCCTGGTGAGATCGTTCTAAGTCTTTGCTATTAATTATGGTTTGATATTATTGTTTACTATTTGGAATATTGATCTTTGAAAATCGTTTTTTTGAACTTTAAATTGATTGACAATTTTTTAAACGATTTCTTGTGAAAATTTGATTACGTGCTAAATTGTGTACTACCTATTTTTATTAAAGTCAGATTTTGAAATTTTCACTTTATTTCTACCACTAGTATCGAGACATTAATTGAATTTAAATTAATCTGGGGTAGTAGAAGCTCCGAGTGGGAAAAAAACTTATTAATTTTATAATTGGTGAGTTGTGTGCGGATTAGATACTATTTGGAGTATCTAATCAGAGGTAGCTGATTTCAATCTCTTTTGATAAAAAGATTGATGTTTGATATTTGCCTAGAGTACAAAAAGATTAGGTTACTCGTTTTCCATGAAAAGAGATAGGGGTAATTCTTTCTTAGTAGAATTAAATTTTGAGTGAATTTGTAACGGTTTAATCCTTACCGGGTAAAAGAATACTTAGAGTATTTTTGTGTGGTTTAATTCTTAGCCTAAGTATAAAAGAATTAGATTAATCTTTAACTTAGGAAAAAGATGGGGTTATTCCTTACCCTGTGAAAAAGAATTTGTAAAGGGTTGATTCTGAGACTGGGAAAAGAATCATTTTGTAAGGGTTTGGTTCTTATCTGATTAAAAGGATCATAGTGATTAGTGCGTGCGACTCTTCGTGGAGCTTGGGGGATTGGATTAGCCAAGAATAGCTTGTTGAACCAGTATAAATTTTGGTGTGCTGCTTTCTTTACATTATTTATATTTTGTTGTGTTGGGTGTGCACCTACTTTATAATACATATCCGTTGCTATAAAGATAGTAATAAATTTATGATAAAATTAATTATTTGTATTTTCAAGTGTTAATTATTTGATAATTTTTATTACTACCTAATTCACCCCTTTTGGGTACCTCACTGGCCAACAATAATTGATTAAAAAAAAAGGTTTTGAAATCAATATCGATTTCAATTGGTAATATCAAAGCACAATATAGATAAGAAATTGATCTAGAAAAAAAAAAAAACAGAAAAAAACCCACCCAAATTCAGAATAAACAAAAGGGGTAATACTTGAAGGCAAGACAATGAGCACAGGAGAACAATTAGAAGTGGAGGAGCTATCAATTTCATTATGTAGATAGCTTTAATAATGAATATGGATTGTTTTAGTACATTAGAAGACAGAGGGAAATTTCAAAAGATCGATGCAATTTTCAATAGTATGATGCTCCCAAAATCATATTAATGCCATGGGAAAAAAATAAGAACACAATATAAAAAAAAATAAAAAAAAAATCATTACATTCTTACAACCTATTGAAATGGCATTTTTCCTTCCTACTTCCCAAGCTGCTTGAAAGAAAAATCTAATAGTTTAACATATCAAATTATAATTTACGTTATGAATCTCTAGCCTTAAATATAGAGTTGTACTCTTTCGAATTAGAAAAATAAAGTATCTAAGGCAGAAAATTATTTCTTACCGTGAACATGTTACTGCCTGCACTAATTACTTTAGAACCAGGTTGATGTTGGGAAGAACGCTGCCATGAGCAATGGTTACTCTGACAAGCAATTGTTCGAGCTCTTCTTCGTTTCTTACCGCCAGAAGAGCATGCCTGCGGATGATTCGGTTCTTCTTGTTGTCTCTTGCTACATTTTCGGCCAACTCCAGTACCTTTTACCGAACACCCCAAGCCTCTTAGAAATGTAAAACGAAGGTAAAAAAAATAGAAACCAATCTATGTAGGTTCCAAGAGAATTCAAATTGAGCAAACAAATCAAGATAAACTCAAATTAATCCGAGATTTTCAATAGAAACTCTTGTAGTGATATGAACTCAAATTAGATCTAACCACACAACCACAACATAGAAAAAAAATGAAAATATGGAGAGAGATAATTACTTCAGTAGCTAGATAATCAAGAACAATGGCCAAGTAAACCGGAGCACCAGTCCTAACACGCCGCGAGTATGGCCTTTTTGGTAGTGGAATATTACGTCGCTACTTTCACTGCAAGTGTACGAGTCATGTTTTATAGAATAGTGAATGAGAAGGCTTGTCGTATCCACAGGGATTGGATTAAATTGTCACTAATTACCACGATTATCATAACCAAACTTTATTTAGGCGATTAAAATTAGAGTTTTTGTTATAAACATAAACTAAACTAAATTAACAATTAATTAAATTATAATACTAAATATATTATATGGGAATAGATTATTTAGGGATTAATTTCATTTACTTATACGTGTTTGATCAAATCTAGTTTATATTAACAGTATTCAAATCTATCCGACAATCTAGGTATCGAAAACTAACTCACTACCTCTCCCGAGTGTAAAGTGAATGAATATGTGACTTCGCGTCAATGCCGAAGTCCCCCTCGAGCATCTATACGATACTTGGTCACATGAGTCTCACCCCAATCTCACGAATTGCATACTTTCTAACGCCCTCCCAAGTATTACATCGTCATGTTGTGTTTAAACCGTCTTCCGAATCTGGGGTTACCTCTCTTGAGTGTCAAATCCCGTATTCTCAATATATCTTAACAAGCATATAAAAGTGGAAGAACGGTAAACATAATCGAATAGATAAGAACAACCGATAACGAAACAAAGATTAAACAAACGGCGTATATTAGTAAACTACATCAATCCCATAGATAATCAATATTTAGCTCTTGGCCATAACAATATATTCAACGATAAACAATATATACATGTTCAAACAACCAAAAACGAGTTAAAAATAAAGAGAGAAACAAGGGAGAATAGCCGTTATCTGAAGGTGGTGTTCGTAAAAATCGCTTCGATCTTGTTTCCTCTTCTCCAATTGAGTTCCTCCTCTTGGTTGGTTGAGAGCTCTTTTAGAACACTCAAAAACACTTCCTCAGTGTTCTTAGAATAATGGGAACGGATTGGGAGCAAAAAGGGAACAACCAAAAATATCTAGAAAATATTTAAAACTGGTGGCCATTGACCGCTGCAGCGACAGATTCACCGCTGCAGCGGTGGGTATGTCGGTAGGCTTTCTGCTTTTTCACCGCTGTAGCAGTAAGCAATCAGAAGGTTTCTAAACTCTTTGTTGTTTCACCACTGCAGCGGTGAAACTGCTGCTCTGAAACTTTGATCATTTTGATCGTTTTTCCACTGATTTCCTTGTTTTTCGACCGTTTTCGCTCCTAACCCCTGATTTGAACAAAAATAAATAAAAATGAATTAAAACATAATAAAAATACTCGAAAACTACCATATTCGGTTTGAAAAGATATAGATAAAATTCACCTATCAAATATCTCCAAACTTGGAATTTTGTTAGTCCTCGAGCAAAACACCCACGCAATAAAATAAACTACCACAACTATTAATGAATTTAATTACTAAAAACAAAAAACACAAACGAACTAAAAAAATAACAACATGTAAGTTTTGAAATCATCTAATGACCAAAAAGTTTTCCCTCATCAGCCCCCAATCATATCGATTTCAAGAGTAAAACGCACCATGTGGTATTCTAGAATTTTAACGTTCAATAGCAGTAAGCACCATTCTAGATCATGTTCAAGTGTGTATGCGAAAACTCAATCATACAACCATCCACAGACCGGATTGGATGATCCACCAACAGAGTTCATGACTAAAACCAAAAATGTATAGGAAATCCATATACCAGATTGGGTTCCACTTTCCACTAATGTAGGCTTAGAAATTCAAAAAGATCAATAAGACTTGGTTCAGTTTTTGGTAAATGGCCAAGTATATATCAAGAATATAAAAATAGGTTAACATTATTAACTTAACGATACCCAAGGCACAACGCTTGGCTCAATCACACTCGTAACCCCACACAGATCAATTCGAAACAACCCTGAACTTATATTTGAAAACATAGTACTCATTTGTCAAGACAAAACAAAAATAGAACTATATTTATTTATTTATTTTCACGAAACACACCCCCAAACTTATATGATTTGTTACAATTTGACGGGTGTGGAAATACGATAGAAAAATGACAAGTGAGTACTCGAATACTGAACCAATCAATAATTCACCCAAAACCCAACCACTCACTTCAAGTAGCATAAACTAATGCTAACTTGATTTCACTCAAATTGTGCTGTAGGTTTGGTGATAAAGGTTTGGAAAAGCTTTAATTGGCCAGGGTATTTGTTATGTGTTCAGAATTAAAATGGCTTACAGGCTTCGACTGGGTAACGAGGGATAAATGATATTACACGGTAATCTTTAAAGGCTCAAGCGATCAAAATGAATGCCTAAATCATATCTTTTGAATTACCTTACCTAGGATTTTGCCTCGAATTTCCCCCAAATCGGGTTCTAGAATTCCTATTATCATAAACTTGGTTATCAAATAATTGACGTCAAATCAATTAGATAGCTATACATTGAGTTTACGTGCTCGTGCAAGTAGGATCCACAATAACTTTTACTAAAACGAGTTGTCAAGCACACAGAACACACATGAATAAGCATTACGCTCGACCTCGATAAACAACTAGGGGATAGACTCATCATCGAGTAATGGCCCAGATGAAGTACAAAACTTAGCACACAAAAACAACTAATAACATAAACACATACTAACACTAACCCAAACAAACATGCATACATTAAAAACAATATAACATAACTAACCACAATAAAACATACTAAACATATTACACACTACCCCCAAACTTAAAATGATCAATGTCCACAGTGACCCAATTATCATTCTCAAAATTGAAATATAGCATGCTGATGAAGGGGTTTAGAACACGCACCTGGGAGGCGAGGCAATCTCGCCTTCGAGTGAAGTCAGCAGTGATAGATCTAATTTATTCTGTAAACTTGGGTTACCTCCCAAGAAGCGCATGGTTTAAAGTCCTCGGCCTGACATAGAGAAGTATTCGTCAAAGAGCGGCTTCCACTCGTAGTATGTGTCATACAACACAATATACGGGTCTTGATTTTGTACGCCGTCAAGATTGGCGCAATTAGGCTCTGTTCGGCTCGATCTTTCAACTAAACTCTCTACCTGCTCATGTACTTGGTGGGTATGAAATAACATTACAAATGGCAGCGAAGGACAAGTGAGCCATATTGGATCCTCATAGATGTGATCGTCTTGGATCGGTTGTGGCATCACAATTTGGATCTCCAATGGTAAATAATCACAATCGTCGATCCATGCTTGGGTTTGTGTTTCATTCGAATAATCATAGTTGAACTCTCCCAAGCTCCTTCCGCTCATTTCCAATTCCTTGTGGTGGCTTTCAATGTATGTGGGGTTTGTGTCTCTCAGTGCCACCACTTCTGACTCAGCCTCAATAAAATAGATTAGCTGACTGATTTGCATCTGAAGAAACGCTATGGTCGCATTGATTTCGGCGCAGACCATCTCAATATTGTCAAGATGATCCTCGTGCTTATTAAGGCGGTCATTCGTTTCTCTCCAAAACGCTTGAGTCTCCCCTATAAATTTAGCAAACATAGTTTCTAATACGGGGGAAGACTCCACATATTGGTCCGGCGTATCAATCCATGGCGCTGAAATGGTGAAACTATTTCCCAATCTTTGGTAACTTGGTGAATAATTCCAATACTGAAAATCGAATTCGGCCATGTCTTCCAACAACCAATAGGCTTCATCCGTGGTTAGTTGGTCGAAAGAGGTGGTACCGTTTTCTCTTTCCACCCATGTTCTGGTTGCGGCTAATAACCTATCGAGGAAGTTCAGTAGTTGAATCTCCCTCGGGAAACGATGGTTTCAAAAATCGGAATAGCAATTCCTTATATCGATCCCAAGCACAGTAAAACGGCTAGGAATCTCGTTGAAAGAAATGCATCAATACTTGTTGATCTCGCATCTTCAAGTACCCTACATGTAAAACAAAAAACAAAACTACAAACAAAAAAAATTATAAACAAAAGAAACGCCTAAATTAAAATCAAGTTATTTACTCACAATAGCAACAACAATCTAAAAGTCAATCCCTGGTAACGGCGCCAAAAACATGGTAGCACGTAAAATACGTCGCTACTTTCACCGCAAGTGTACGAGTCAAGTTTTAGCATAGATTGGGAAGAGTAAGGGTTATCGTATCCATAGGGATTGGTGTAGATTATCGTTGAGTACCGTAATTGTCATAACTTAACTTTATTTAGGCAATAAAATATAATTTTTTATATTAATAATATACTAAACTAATTAAACTAACTAATCTAATATACTAATATAGTAGTATGACGTTTATGGAAAATTATTGTCTAGGGATTAACTTCGTTCACTTAAACGTGTTCGTTTCAATCTAATTTATATTAACGACGTTCATCCTATCCGACAATCTCTGTATCGAAATCTCATTCACTACCTCTCCCGAGTGTAAAATGAATGAATATGTGACTTCGCGTCAACGTCGAAGTCCCCCTCGAGCGTCTATACGACACTTGGTCACATGAGTCTCGCCCCAACCTCACGGATTGCACACTTTCTAACTCCCTCCTAGGTTATTAGAGTATCGCGTTGTGTTTAAACCCCAGTCCGAATCTGGAGTTACCTCTCCCGAGTGTCAAACCTCGTATTCTCAGTATATCATAACAAGCATATAAACATGGAATAACGGCAAACACAATCGGATAAACATGAACAACCATTAACAAAACATAAATTTTATATAAACAACATTTTCGTGAATTACATCAAGCCCTAGACAATAAATGTTTAGCTATACATGGCCGTAGCCCTAAATACAACTAAATACAAACTAAACATATACAAACATTCAACCAATCTAAGAGCGAAAGAGAAAAATGAGGAGATTAGCTGTTATCCAAAGATCTGTCACTAAAACTGCTCTGAGAATGCTTCCTCCTTGTTCGCGTTGTGATCTTTTGTTGGTCGAATGGCCTTGGAGCTCTTAAGACTCCCGAAAATGTCTACCTTTGTTTAGGGGAGAAGAGGGACGATATTTATTGGATTAAAAATATCCCAAAATATCTAAAATATCCTAAAATATCTGTAACATGATCGCTACAGCGGTGGATAGGTTGGTAAGATTCTGGTGGGTGACCGCTGTAGCGGTAGAGCTCTCTGCGTTTTGACCGCCGTGGTGGTGGCCTAACCGCTGTAGCGGTGGAGCTTCAGCAAACTCTCTGTATTTTTACCGCTGCAGCGGTAGATGTAAGATCTGAATTTGGCATTTTTGCTTGTTTTCTCCATCGTTTTTCCACCGTTTTGATCGTTTATGGACCGTTTTAGTTCTTTTTTACCCTAAATAGCTAATTTAAGACAAAATAAATAAAAACATATTAAAACATAATAAAACGCTATAAAAAAAACCCCCAAAACTACCAAAACCAATTTAGGAACAAATAGATAAATTATACCTATCACCTATATAAGTTTAACAAGCACTACATGTCCTAAGTTAATTATTATAGGCTAAAGTATAAAATTAAACTTATTCAAATACCATCATACATCCCAATAGAGAGTGTTCTCTATATTTTAATGCTTTGATTTTACTCGTAAGTGCACAAGGTCAAGTTTTAATAAAGTACATTCGAAGATCGAGTGTCGCCCATTGAGATTTGTATTTAGAACTAGTTAAGTACAAGAATTGACATAGCTTAATATTATCTAGACGTTTCAAAATTTGAAATGTGTTTGCTAATTGAAAACTAATTAAACCTAAAAACTTGGAATTAATTTTATGAAAATGGATTACCTAGGGATTAATTTCGTTCACTAATACATGTTTGATTTAGTCTAGTTTACATTAATGATATTTAACTTATCCGATAATCTAGGTATCATAAACTCACTTACTACTTCTCCTGAGTGTAAAGTGAGTGAATATGCAATCGTGTCAACATCGATATCCCTATCTAGTGTCTAAACGAGTACATGAGTCTTGACCAAACCCTATGGACTGCACACGTTCTAATAATCTTCCGAAACATTAGAACGTCGTGTTGTGTTTAACCCTAGTCCGAATCTGGGGTTACCACTTTCGAGTGTCAAACCTCGTATTCTTAAACCAACCACAATACCATGCAAAGCATACTAGGGACGTAATAAAACAGTTGACACAATTGGATATAGATGAACAACCGTTAATGAAACATGGATTCACTCAAACATGCATGTTCGTGAACTAATCAATCCCTAGATAATAACCACTTAGCCATACATGATTATAGCCAAATATTCATTAACACTTGAGAAAAACATCATCATTCAATCAACAGAGTTTAGAAACAAAGATAGAAAAAAAGAAGGAATGAAAAATCTATAAAGTGGATGGTTCCACTTCCATAAAAACTGCTCTGAGCTCATTTCCTCTTCTCCAAATGTGATCTTATCTTCTTAGGTCTGATCTAGGGCTTCTACAAATTCTAAAAAATGTTTTTAGTAAGGTTGGAAGTGGGTGGATACAAATAGGGGTAAAAAATATCCTAAAAAGTTTTACAAAATACATTGTTAGCTGTTGCTTGATTGTTGAAGCAATAAGGACATTGCTGTAGCGATGAAAAGTTAGTATGGCTTTTGCCCTGTCATCGCTGTAGCGATGGGGAGGCAGAAGTTCCACTGACCTTTTATCGCTGCAGTGATGCCCTTCATCACTGCAGCGATTAAGGGCCAGTGGCCCTGTGATGCTGGCGCTGCAGCGATAAGGTTGTAGGTTCTCCTTTTGATATTTTTTCAATGTTTCTCCACTGACATCCTACTGATTAGCTCGATTTCAACCGTTTTCGTCTCTAACACCTTATTTACATAAAAACAAAAAAAAATTAATTAAAACACTACAAGAACACTCGAAAACTATCAAATTAGGCTTGGAAATATATAGTTAAATTTAACCTATTAGAGAGTATGAGAAAAAGTCTAATGGGGACCCTGACCCATAAATGGGTACTACAGACCAAGCGAGCTAATGGAAGGAGGCTGTGGATAGTATCCTTCGGGTTGTCCACTAGAACTGGGAGGCGTCGAATGGTAATACGAGGTTGATGGACCGGATGTTCCTGTTATCTCCTATCCTCTGAATGGCTGTTGTCCTCCAAATGATGAATGTCTTCTAAATTGTTGTTGCCCTCCAAATTGTTGTTGTCCTTCGAACGGTTGGCCTCCAAATGGTTGCTGGTTTTGCATCATCATAAGAATTTGATCCATATTGTTTGAAATTATTTGAAACCTAACTTCCATTGAGATTCTAAGACATATCATCTCATCAAACATCTCATTCATCCTCCAATCGAGCACTTTAGTATATGGTTGAAATTTATCAAACTGACATTGAAGCTGATCCATTCTACGATCTAAGCTTCCAAGACCCACTTCCTCTTCGTCTTCTTCCTTAACCATCCTCTCTATTTCCTCTCCTCTTTTCTTAACCCATCTATTTCAACATGTTCATAACCCATTAAATTATGCTAGTTGTATTCTACCATGTTGTAGTAGGCATAACATACGCCTTATCATCAGCATAATTTTTAATACCACAATGCACAAAAATCCTTTGAAGAGCGTCATTGTAAGGTAAAACTCTTAAGGATTTACTCAACTGATATTGTATGTGTTGGAACATGACATGCGCTATATCTATTTGTTTACCCTCTAAGATAGCATTCATCAAATAAATGCCAAAGTTGTTGATCGTAGCATGGCTACCTCCCCCAGGAACAATAGAGTAGGTGATTATAAAATGAAGAATACGATTCCCAAGACTTAATGTCTCCGCCTTACTCCCAACCAAATTCAATTTCCTACATACTTCACTCGCATTAAAATTATCTATAAGCAAAAGAGTATTGTTTTATGGAAAAACATCCCCTATTTTGATTTTCAAAATATGACCAAACTCATCAATCTCTAAATCGATGTGCACCCCATTAACATAAGACTCTATTATCCTATCACCAAAAGATAGATTATGATAAAACATTTTAACCCAATATGACATCTATGGGTTATTTTGGGAAATAAAATTTTTCCAACCCAATCTCTTAACAATGTTCTCAATATTAACATGATTCTTCCTCTAGTTAGTAAAATCCACGGGTTTAAAACATACAACTTTCCAATTCACCATTTCATTGTGATATTTTTCCTTATCTTATTTGGACAAGAAATATATGGCGTTAAAATTAGGTTTTCCAGGGTATGACTTCTTTGCTCTTTGCTTAACACCCATTTTCAACTTAAGAATGTGTCCACTAAAAAATCTTAATACCAATCAAGAGAATAATAACCCTAGTTGAAAGATCCAACCAAAAACCTAAGAGAATCAATCTTACTTGTTGAAGAATCACTTAAAATGTGTCGAAATGGCAAGATCTGTGTATGAAATCCTTTAATCCAACCCAATGTGAAGAGCCCTAAGATTTCTTGAATGAGAACTATTTAGATCTAGAGTAGAATTTAGAGAAAGATGAATAAATTTCGGAATGAGCAAAGAAAATGGGACTCAACGGATTTAAATCCCGTAATAGTTGATTGACCGAGTGTTATTGGTAGGTTGACTGACCAGTCCAGAGGCTTGAAAGGCTGTCCTATCAGCTATTATCGGTTGACCGATAGTCTTGGTCAGTTGATCGACTGGACTAGATTTTTCGTCTATTTAATCCTCATTTTGATCCACATAAATAAATACTACTTAAATATTTACTTAATAAAATACTTTTAATATTAATTTTCACACAAACAACACATAAAACAAAATAAATTAATTAGAAAAGTGTGAAGTATCAGTTTCTCTAACAAAATTAACATATTTAAATTTTAAAACATTTGAAATACCTAGTTCATCCTTGGAAGCAGTTAGTGTGTGTATCTTTGATTGATGTTTAATTCTGAACTTGTCCTCCTTTGAATCAGCTAATTTTTCTTTTGACTGGTTCACCTTTATGATGTCTTCCTTACATTAAGCGATCTTCTTCTAAAAAGTTTTAGAAGCGATCTTTTTGCCTTTATGTGATGATCTTGGTTGTTTTCTCTTGTTATGATCTACCAAACCTTTATACGTCATCTTTTTATGATATTGATTATGTGTCGTTCTTTAAAATAATCACCGATTAATCTTCTATACTAAACTTGCTGCTTTCTAAAATTCCCTTTGAATCTTTGCATATCATTTTGATTGATTTTTCTTGGTTCAGTAAATCTGGAATTCCTCCTTGGCATATAATGTCCATTTGTTGTTATCGATTAAACAAATCCACTATTCATACCTGCATGAAAGTTTTCTTTTCTAGGTATTCATTTATTTCTGGATCTAACTAGGTAACCATGCAATAAGTAACACCATTTCTCAATATGACCAAACTTTCCCCAATAATAACATCTAGTGTTTTAGTAGGTTTCTTAGAATAATCAATTTTCCATACATGAGCCCGATATTAATAATGATATTGAGGAACTACTTTAGTAACTACTGTTTTTTTAACGATCTTAGTTTTTTCAATATCATTGAATTTATCTACTGCCTCATTAAGCTTCTTTTGAGTATTTTCAAATACTCATTCCAATGAACTAACATTCACCTGAAGATGAAAATTCTTTTTATGCATAAATCCAAAACTGTGTTCAAAATTTAACAATTATTTTCAACACAATGAATTTTTAAATGACCTTTATCAAGTTCATATCTTGTATTATCCAATTCAATATTTAAAGTCTCGTTTAAAGTTTTAATATTTTTTCTTTTTAAAATGACTATATTGAAAATTTGAAACATTAATTTTAAAAAACATATATTCTTCGTCATGAGAGTCAATTTTTTCAAGCAACTTACCATTTTCAGATAGAACATTTAAAAAATTTAGCAGTTTCAAAATATTTGTTTAAGTTCTTCTTTTTAAGGATTTAGTGGTACTTAACTTTTTATTTTCAAGAATCACAATTTTTTGGCCAAGTTTCAAATTCTTTTTGCCAAAAACATATGTGAGAGCAATTAATATCTTAATAGCCATATCAGTATCCTCATTATCACAATCTTTATCGTTCTTACTAAGAGATCCTTTGATTATCAAAACAAGCAGTAGATTCACTTACAACATCAAGACATGCAGAAGATTCAGATGCAACATTATCCTGAGTATACTCCATGTGATCGTGTTTCGTTAGGATGTTAAGCCTTATCGAGCTAAAATCACATCTCATACCAATTGTTGGCCCAAAAATTTACCCAAGAGATGGGGTTGAATTGAGTAGTTATAAAATTTAAATAATAAATTCATATTCAAGTTATCAATTTCCCTAAATTAATTGTTATCTTGTTGAGCAGTTGAAATACGTTTAGCTAAGGGCACACCCAAACAAACGGAAAAGTAACAATGCAACACACAATAATTTATCATAGTTCGAAAAGATAATCTTATAGAAAAGTAACAATGTAACACACAAGAATTTATCCTAGTTCGAAAAGATAATCTTACCTACGTCCCGTCCCTTGAGCACCTCAAGGATTTCTCAGTCCGCTACCCTGATTCTTTTCACAGGCTCAGAATTAACTTTCTCACTCTATTAAACTTATCTTTTTTTGCAGAGTTAGGAAGAACCTTTACAAATCATTCTGATTCTATTACAGGAAGAATTAAAACCTAATCTTTTTAGAGGCTTAAGAGTAACCTATTTTTTTTTTTCACAAGCTAAAGATCAAACCCTAATCCTATTTCTAGCTAAAGATTAAGTCCCATTTTTTTTCTTAGGATAAATATTAAAACCTAGCTACATTGATTAAATACCAATCCAAACGTGTCTAATCCCCTCAAACTCACAAATACAAAACATTTACCAGTTTCTTCCTACAAAGAGTTTCTACCACCTCAATACAATTATACTAAATTAATTTCTCAAAATATTAGGTGATATATTCTATGTGAGGTAGAAATTTGGTTTTAAACAATTTAAAGCACAAATGTCAAATAATCAAATTTCTTAAATAAAACCCGTTTTTGAAAGATTTTCACGAAATTAGATTTGAAAATGATTTTTTTACAAACAATTTATCCAACCAATTGATCAAATTATCTAAGAAATCAAAACAAACAACTTGGAAAGATCTCACTGGAATTCATCGAAAATGATTACAATAACTCAACAAGAAAACATAAACTGATGACCAAAAACACTTATCTTCGATCAAGAATTCTTAACAATATCACGCATGAATTTTAGCGTAAAAATCTCTCTTATAATTGTCAAAAAATGTATGTTCTTGATTGATTTTTCTTAATCCCATAGGCCTTTATTTATAGACTATTAACTAGACCTCCAACGGCTAGTTTTCAATTTTGAGGACTTAAAAAGACCCGTTGATTCCCCATATATCATATACTTATAAAACAAATATGTTTAATTTAAAAATACTCGTAGAAAAGCTCAATTTGGTCCTTAAAACTTTTTGAAATCAAAATCCTTAAGAATATGAAGTATTTTTATCAATTTATATATATATATATATATATATATATATATATATATATATATATATATATATAAGAAAACCATTTAATTCCCTTAAAAACCTCACTTGAATTCGTCAAAATTGAGGAGAAATGATTAAAAACCGAGTTAGTCAAATCTCTTGATGCTGACGTCGGTTGACTGACCACTAACATTGGTTGACCGTCCTTGTACAACGGTCACAATTTTAACCATTATACTGGTCTCTTTGTTGACTGACTCTACTAGTCGATTGACCAATTGGACTAGTAGGTCCTTCATTTTTCTTTCATTTGGCTACTAGATTCGTTAGTCGACCGACCATACCCATCGATTGACTGAATCATTCAGTAGGTTACTCATTTACTTCCTAAACCCACTATTTTGGTTATTTGATCGATTCTTTTCATCGATTGATTGAATTAATTAGAAAATACACCATTATAATTGTTCAAACCACTTTTTTTAATCAGGCCCTTAACCAAAATATTTTTTTGCTTTAACACATTATAAAAACTATTATATTGTTAAATTTATCACTTCTAATAAAACACATACAAGAATGATTTATTTTAATGTGTCGTGCATGATCGTAATTCGGGTTTCATTAAAATTATAAAAGCAATGAGTCGTTTTTACGTGATTGTCTTCAATGTATTCAATACTTTTTAAATCTTCATTGCCCTCATTTTGCATCTATTATGAATTTTTCAACAAATTTCCTTCGCACTCAAATCTTTTCTTATTTTAATATATGGAACTTAAATATGAAACCATTCAATAAAAATATTAGTTGCATAGAGTATCAACTTTTAATTGTTTATCAAAACATTAGGTTCAACATCCTCGACAGTGTGCAAACCAAATCTAGGCATTCTTAGAAAAAGAAAAGGAAAGAAGTCGAACGCGTTGAGACGATGGGTAAAATTCACCTAGCACGCCTATTGAAAAAAAAAATGCACCGAATGAGATTCCTCTCCTAGCGTCTCATTGCCTGATATGAAACGACGACGCATGCAAACGAATTGTCGGGACTAGCATGCTTTGAAAATCGCGCGGGTCATTATGAGGATATTCTTGGGAAGTCGTGTGACCATCCTAGGTGACATTTCAGCCCTAAAATACTAGGCCTACCCCCTAAAACCTATACTCATGGTATAGTGCTCCCAGGAGCCAGGTGCCCTAACCAAAGACTACTGCCTGTCTGTGTAATTAATTCGAGAGAGAATGAAGCCTCATTCTCCTGCTTGGATGAGATAGTGGAGGTATTCTATCTCCATCCGGTTCACTGCTAACCAGGCCACGGCTATGAGTCGACTTCTCCCTCGAGGAACCAAGTTGAGGAAAAACATGAGAACTATCGGTAGGATGGACAATCCCCCACTTATAGAGGCCCTACCTTTAGCTGGTCAGAGTCATCTTGCAACTCTTGGTAGGTAAGATGGATCTGACGCAACTCATCTCAAACCGAATGAAGCACTGCCCGATCTTTCTCTCATTTATAGAATAGGTGGGTCTCACCAACGCTAGAAGCGCGTAAGTCTTGGAGCTCATCTTGCATAAGGCCTTTCCTGAACCTCCATCTCTTTTACGTGAGCCTTGGTTTGCCTCCTTGGTTTTACCTCCTTATCATGTCGAAAACATAGAAAGCTACCTCGTTGAGAAGCTGCACGACGTAAGAGACGGCGAACCCGTTTACCACATGTAGGTCGGCTCTCCACAGGCACTTAATTTCAAGAGGCTTGAGGACCAAACGGGACATAAGTCCATGGCATTAGAGGAATCTCTACAAACAGTAGATTTGAAAGTTAGGCCGGTGTTTCTCACCTCCTATACGAGAGGTATCTCCAACTAAGGGGCCATTGGCAGCGGCAAACTCGTTGTATCGCCATCCCCACGTGGACCAGTTCGCCTATCTCCAGCAAGCGTATATAGTGTAGGAGGGCCCAAAGCCCTCATCTTTGGTTTCACCATTTAATCTTTTTAAAAAAGGGAATGAATATAAGAAACCCAGAAACACACTTTTGAAAAAGGAGAGTCCTCGAAAATCACCCAAAGGAAAAAGAGAGACAGGTGTCACCATGGGAAAACTTGTGCTATAAGACTCCCAGAACAAGACCACCTAGTATAGGAGTCTGGGGAATACTAATGGCAGTAGATTTGGTCATGGTCTATCTAGCGAGAAAACCTAGGGAACCTATAAAATGGGTGGGTTGCGCCTAATATATTATTTGGCCCAAGCTAATCACCATTAGTGTGCCCTAGCCCCCCGGGGAAGAGTGATGCATTTGAAGAAGCCCAGGACTTATCTGAGAATCGAGTCTGCGGGTAAAATCATAGCGCGACGCTTAGTGGCAGAGGGTAGTCACTACCAAATTAGCAGAAAATATTCTCTTGGGGGTATGACGCGCAAGTAAAATAACAATCATCACGCCATAACAGATTAGGTGACTAGGCACTCTTCTTTCTCCAATTTGGACAAAGAACTCCATAAATACTCGAGTAAGTCATGATCATGCCTAGGTAGGCGACATTGTGTTGTCTTTCACAATTCTGGGTAAATCCTATGTAATATGTTCATTGGTCATGCATCCTTGTGTTTGGTTTTACACATTTTTCTCTCAACAAATGTTTACTTTCATGCAGAGACTTTTTGCCAGGATCCATCCCCATGGTGTTAAGAATTTATGTAGGAACCCCCCCGAGGCAAGGAACAAAGACTAGTTGGGACAAAATCATAAATTCACTGTGTTTTTTAATAATAGACCTTGTATAATTTTTGGTTAGATGAATTTGTGGACATTATTTTCATTTATTAATTTTTGGTTAGGTGAATTTTAATCAATAGGGTTGTTTGATTATGTTTAATTTTTTTTTTTTTTAAATAATGTGTTCGGGTTTGAAAGTCATTATTTTTCAATTTATAAGAAAAGAATTTATAGGAACGAGGTTGTACTTTAATTTTTCGAAAACAAGAGGGTCTGTACTGGAAAGTTGGTCCTCTGGGTTTAAGCCTTGAACAATTTTATAATTTTTCTAGTAAAGCATTACCCGAGGCATGCCCAATCCACGAACAAATATAGTGATGATGGTAGTTAATATTTGTTTTAAATGTATGGTAAACAATATTCATAATTTATCTGCATTTAATTATTTCAAAATATAATTAAATGATTATCAAAACTGTTTATTTTCGTTAGTTACCAACTCTGGCCAGAACGCCTTTCTTTGAGTGGAATCCACTCGTGGTATTATTGTTTGCAATTAATATTTGATCCATAGGAACAATTGAAGTTACAGCGTTTAAATAAAATGGACTAAAGTTAAAGGACAAGTTAAAAAAATATCAAAATTTAGGGGACTGAAAGTGTAAAGCATCTTGCATTCCCATTTCTACCCTCTCAATCCACGAAAATAACTGACCCTGCCTATAAACAACGAATGCTTTCCATTTCTTGCCTCTCTCTAAATTCCCTCTTTCCCTCTTTAGATGCCGGCGGAGTGCGATGGAGAAAGGAGAGACATCAATTGCAGAAGATCCACATCAAACTGATCAAACTATCACGACACACGATTTGATTCTCCCATCCGGCCTGAGCCAAGAAGAGTTCGACGAGTTGAAGCCGCTCATTACCGAGTTCCACACGTACCGAGTCAACACGGGGCAATGCTCCTCTCTACTCGCGCAGCGCGTTCACGCGCCGATCGACACCGTCTGGTCCGTTGTCCGCCGCTTCGATAAGCCCCAGACGTACAAGCACTTCATCAAGAGCTGCTCCGTCAAGGACAACTTCACGATGAGCGTGGGCGACACGCGTGACGTCAACGTCATCTCTGGTCTGCCGGCGGCCACCAGCACCGAAAGGCTGGAGATGATGGATGATGAACGGCACGTAACGGGATTCAGCATCATCGGCGGAGAGCACAGGCTAAGGAATTACCGGTCGGTGACGTCGGTCCACTCTTTCGAACGCAACGGTAAGATCTGGACTGTTGTCCTGGAATCATACGTCGTGGATGTGCCGGAGGGGAATACTGAGGAGGACACGCGTCTCTTCGCGGATACGGTTGTGAAACTGAATCTGCAGAAGCTGGCTTCCGTCACCGAGGTTATGGCCCGTGACGGCGGTGGTGACGGCTACTAACAGGTGATGATGTGAATATTCAAAAACAGCACTTCGGATGAAAGAAAACGAAAAATAAAAGAAAATTCATCTTTTCTTTACTTTTTTTCTTCCTCTTCGTTTTCTCTTTTGGTTTATGTGTTGCTTTTGTTTTAGAAATCAAGAAAAGGGCCTTGTTTTATTATAATGAATGTGGTATGTGCCATTTGATTCCCTGGTAAAGGGCATTTTGGTTACATACTTGTACACAATTGTTGAGATGAGGTGGGTGTTATTTCAGTTTTTTGCCATTTTTAAAAGCATATTTCTTGTTTTTTGCCATTTATAACTGATTTGAACGTACTGTGATTATGTGATATCCATTTTGAATCATCAGAGTTAAAGCAATCAATTATCTATTTTTGTTAATGGCTGCCGTTTTGCTAAACTGTAATTCATTTTGTATGAGTCTTATCCCATGTTTATTATTACTGTATAAGTCAAAGGAGTTGGTCCAGTTGACACTGATGTGACAAACCACTGATTATATGTTAAATCGGTAATTGGTCTGACACTCGATATTTACCTAGTTAGGCAATTTAACTACCTCCATGAGTGAAAAACATTTTATTGATAGAGATTAGAGAGTTACTATTTACTATACAAGCTACCCACTCAAGTTTATCTCAAACAACTCGATCCCTTAAACCCTACCCTCAATTATATTTGTTTTTTCTATCCAAAATATCTGACAAAGATTGTAAGAAAATTCTCTGTACTTCTTTATCTTAAAGAATGCTCATTATCAAGATGAGATGATTTCTTTTGGCAAAGGGTCTTCTTGTTAATAGGCATAGGCAAAAGAAGTTGTTTTCAATCACATAACTTTGACCTAACCTTATTCTTCTCACCTAATAACCTACAACTCTTATATGACATTACTATGACAAAAAATCATAGTTGCTAAGTGGGTAAGGCCACCCATGTCAATTACTCACAAATCTCCACCCTGCATAAAGCCAATGAGATCCTTTCAAGAATTATTTCAATGTCTCGGGTCTTAGTAGGACACCCATCCTTTCGCCATAGACGCTTCATTAATCTTTAGTTTGTTTGATTGATCAAGTCCAACTAATGCTTGAACGCCGCAACTTCAAGTGGTTTCGTCATCATGTCTGTTGTATGAATTTACTTCAGTGAAATTCTTCCTTCAGACACCATATTTCTAATAAAGTGAACTCTGACTTCAATGCTTTTAGTCATTTCATAGAACATCTGGTATTTAATCAGATGTATGACATTTTCCCATATATTGTTGTTAGTTCCTGTACGAACCCCAGATCGTTAACCAAACCATTCAACCAAATGGCTTTCTTTATTACTTCTATGGATGCCATGTATTCAACTTACGTTGTAAACAATGCAACTTGAACAAAGAGTGAAGATATACCAAGTCAAAGATCTTCTCTTACCAAGATCTCCAGTATAGTCTGAGTTGGCATATCCATCATGACTGGCAGAAGTGTCGTTGCTTTTGTCAGACTAAACCAATGTCTTCAATACAACTCAAGTATTAGAGTATCCATTTCACAACTTGCCAATGTTTCTTTCCCTGTCGATCCATGTAACGACTGAACACGCTTATGCCATGTGAAATCTCTAGCCTAGTAGAAACAATAACATTCATGAGGCTACCAACAACACAAGCATATGGAACATGTTTGTTGTGGTTTATGTCGAATTGTGCAATGTCGCACAGTTCCTTCTTTCTTGCAGAGCTTGTTGAAAGTACCTTTGTAGGATTCCAAACCATTGTCATTTCTCAAGCACTTGATTTGTTTTCCAGTCTACTTCTCGATCATATTTTCATATTGTTTAAAATCACCAAAAACTTCATTCTTGTGCTTCAATATATATACTTAGACCTTTCGAGAGTAATCATCAATAAAGATCAACAAGTAACGTCTACCACCAATTGACGGAATTTACAAGGGACCCTAAAGATCTTAATGAATATAATCTAGTGTACCTTTGGTTCAATGAACAACTTTTCCAAATTTTTTTGACACTGTTTGCCAAATATGTAGTGCTCATAGAAATCCAATTTGTCTGTGTTCTGTCCATCCAACAAGCGTTGCTACTTAGCACCTTTTGCGCTCGCTCCTATGTATGGCCTAATTGTATATGTTGTAAAATAGTAGTATATTTCTCTGAATTTGATGAAGATGCAGTGGCAGCAACACCCGTCATAGTACTTCCTAGGAGTATGTAAAGACTATTCTTATTCACCCTTTTCATCACGACAAAAGCTCCTTTGGAAATTCTTACAATTCTACCTCCAACTTTGTAGGTACAACAGATGTAGTTGAACATACGCACGGAAATCATATTCTTTCTCAATTTTGGAACGTGTCTGACATCTAATATTGTTCTCACAATGCCGTTGAACATTTTAATCAAGATGGTTCCTATTCTAACAACCTTGCGGGCTTTATTGTTTTCTTTCAGGACTTTACCATCATCGATTTGTTTGTAGGTAGTAAACCAGTCTTTATTGGGACACATATGACAAGAACAACCTGAGTCTAAAATCATTTTTTCTCCAAAGTTTTTGACTGTGCAAGTGAGAAGATCTCCATCGGAAAAGGTTTCTTCCACAATACCAGTATCTCCAGAACTTGAGTTGTCAATTTTTCCTTTTTATTTTAGTTATGGATAATATTTTTGGATGTGCCTTTCCTTGTAATAGTTATAAAACTTGATCTTTCTAGGCTTTGATTTTAACCAATATTTCACTTTGCTGCTCGAAGCGTTTACTGATGTTCTCCCTCATTTGTTAGAGCTTTCCTCTTTATTATCGACAACTTTTTTCTTCAACTCCTTGGAGTTCATGGTTGCATTAATGTCCATTATAGCGATAATATCGTTAAACATCATTGTATTGATAAAGTGCTCGTTTGAGGGTGACCAAAAAAATAAAATAAAATTAACTGATTGATCTTCTTCATCCACCTTGACATCAATATTTTTTGAATCAACAATGACTTTATTGAATTTGTCTAGGTGGTCTTGGACCAATATACCTGCATTCATCTACAGCGTGTATAATCGTTTCTTAAGATATAAGTGATTTGTCATTTACGGTTTAACTTCCCCAAAGGAAGTATAACTTCTTTTTTCATCACCCTCGGCCACAAGTTGAGGCACTTTTCATGTGATTTGATTTCTACGACAGAAGACTTCCTTTGTTCTTTTATCACCCCCGGCGGAAGTTGGGCATATTTTGTAAGATTAGGCCTCCTCGAGATGAAGCCTATCTCATCTGTCCCCAACCTTGTACTAGGTCACATTTCTTCACAATTAATCATTTCTAGCACTCGTTTCATCCCCAGTCTTGGGCTGGGCACATTTCATCCTAATTAATCATTTCTACCATTTATTTCGTCTTTAGCCTTGGGCTAGGGCACATTTTATGTCCTCTAATTGTTTCGAGCCTTAGATCGGGATGTACAAGATTCCTCTCATAGAACTTATCAAATCTTTTGTCTCAGTCATGGACTTCGACACATTTTATCATATTTGGTTTCTCTCACGAAGTCCGCGTTTTACTATGCCCCCAGCCTTGGACTAGACAATATTTAATAACTATCTCGTCCTCCTTGACATTAGGTTAAAGATACTTATCATCATCATCGGTTTCCTCTTTAGGCTTAAACCGAAACGTCAATATATAATCTGGTCTCCATGATAACCGTCTTCTTCATCTTTAGCCAATGGCTAGGATGAAATTATCGGTTTCTTGAATTCAGACCCTTTTCCAACTCTAATGGGAGTTTGAATTTAATTCATGTGTTTGACCCGTTCTTCAATATAATGTGAGAATTTGAATTTAGTTTATGTGTTTATCCCGCACTTTAATATAAAGCAGGAATTTGAATTTAATTCATGTGTTTGTCCCATTCTTTAATATAATTCGAGAATTTGAATTTAACTTATGGTTTACCTCATTTTTTACTATAAAGCGAGGATTTGATTTTTATGCTTTGCCTCGTTCTTCACTATAAGGCGAGAGTTTGATTTTATGGTTTTTCTTGTTCTTCATTGTAAGATAGGAATTTGAATTTAATTTCTCCTTAGCCTTGCATTAGGCAGGATGTTTGTTATCGAAAGTTCGTACCTCTTCCCACCTCGTAGAAGGTTGGGATGGTCAGAACTACATTGACCTGATTCTTGGTATGTCCAAGATATGTAGGAAGTGCCTAATAGGTCTGGTTGAAATTCAGGAAATGTCAATGATCAACATTCTCTGCCCTTATGTTGTGGCATATCCTTTCTAGGACTGTTCTGTTGACCCTCCTTAGAGCCTTATTCCTAGCCTTTTGTGGCAAGAATTCATCGTTCATCCAATAGACAAGGACTTTTCATTTACATGTTTATTTTCTATCCTTTGTCCCATGGACGATAACTTGTTTTCATCTACATGTTTATTTTCCATTCTCCGTCCAATGGACGAAGAGTTGCTTACATGTTTATTTTGAGTCTTTCATCCGATGGACGAGGACCTTTTATCTACATGTTTATTTCCTATCCTTTGTACCATGGACGGGGACATATTTTTATCTACATATTTATTTTCTGTCATTCGTCCCATGGACGAGGACCTGTTTTCTTCTACATGTTTAGTTTTTGTTTTTCGTCCCATAGACGAAGAGTTATTTACATGTTTATTTTCTATTTTATGTCCAATGGATGAGGACCTGTTTTCATCAACGTGTTTATTTTTCGTTTTTCGACCCATGGACAAGGAGTTATTTACATGTTTATTTTTCGTCATTCATCCTATAGACGAGGACCTATTTTCATCTACATATTTATTTTATGTTCGTCGTCCTATGGACAAGGACATGTTTTCATCTATATGTTTACTTTTTATTCTTTGTCTCATGGACGATGAGTTGTTTACATGTTTATTTCATGTAATTCATTTCATGGACGAGGACCTGTTTTCATTTACATGTATATTTTTTGTCCTTCGTCCCATAGACGATGACCTATTTTTATCGACATGTTTACTTTCGTTCTTCATCCAATGGACAAGTAGTTGTTTACATGTTTATTTTTTGTCCTTTGTCCCATGGACGAGGACATGTTGTCCTCAACATGTTTACTTTCTGTTCTTCATACTATGGACGAGAAGTTATTTACATGTTTATTTTACGTCCTTCGTCCCATTGACGAAGACTTATTTTCATCTATATGTTTATTTTTTGTTATTTGTCCCATGGACGAAGACCTATTTTCATCTACATGTTTATTTTTCGTCATTCGTCCCGTAGACGGGAAGTTGTTTACATTTTTATTTTATGTTTTTCATCCCATGGACGAGAACTTGTCTTCTACATGTTTATTTTCTGTCTTTTGTCCCATGGACAAGGACCTGCCATCTATATGTTTACTTTCTGTCTTTCGTCCCATGGACAAGGACTTGCCATCTACATGTTTATTTATGTCCTTCGTCCTATAGATGTTGACCTGTCATTCCACATGTTTATTTTCTATCGTTCATCCTATGAATGAGGACCTATTAATTCATTCTACATATTTACTTCTCTATCTTTCATCCCATAGACAAAGACTTGTTTGAATTACAACTGACCTAATCTTTGGCACCATGTTGAGGTACATAAGCAACCATCTGATTGATACAGTCACATTTACTTTCAAGCCAATATTGTTTCAATCTCCACAAGATGATTGTAATTGGCATTTTTCACTTTCCTAAGAAAGTGATGCGTGCTTTAGTATTTCAAGGTCCATAACCCTTGACAATACCATTTTCATTTCCTTCCTTTAAATGGCCGACCTAGTCTGATCAAGTTTAGGTTCTTTATTTTTAATCATTCTAGCGAAGCAAAATGGTGTGTGTCTCCTATCTTTGTCACCACGAGTAAACTCTCATGACAAAAATGGGAACATGTAGATACAGTATTTTGTCTCACCCATTTTTGCATTTCATAGAAGTACCGGGTCTAAAATGAAAAGTTCGACAAACTTTAAAGTGGGTTTAAAAAGACAAATTTACGCTAGATTCTTATGTTTAATTGTTGTATAATGTTTTAATTCAGAAAAATACAAAAAAAATCGACAATTTGATTGAATTCGATAGGAAATAAAGTTTCAGGCTAAAAGTAAAATTTATAAACGTTAATTGGGGACCAAATTAAAATTGAATTTTCATAGAATATCACTTTTGGTATAGTTAATTTCGATTTTCAACCTTTAATATTAAGAAATTTCACCACTTCCAACTACTTTTAATTTTCGAAATGGAACATTCCAATAACAAATTGGATAGTATAATTTCATTTTAAGCATTTCAATTCCACAAAAAATTACATTTAATTGATAAAAAACTGTTCAAGGCACTAATTTCACCTTATGCACACCTCTCGGAAATAAGACGTAGCATTGGAATTCCAAATTGGACTGCCAATAGCCATCTTTGGAGTCCCCCAAGTCATTCCCTTTAATGGTAAGACATAAGGAAGTTGAAAATTAAAGGCAACTACTTAATCTTTGAAAAAGAGAAGGGGGGGGAGGGGGGGAGGGGGGCACATTTACACGAAATAGGTGGTAATTGTCCATCAAAGGTCCACTACCACTGCCCTTAGAGGGTCTACGCACTCACTAGGGTGCGCTCCCTGGTGAGTGCATGATTTGCATTGCTTATATATAGGAGTGGTCTCTCTACTATTTCAAGTGCTCATTTACATGTAAGTGCTCATTCTTGCTTGCATGCTCTCAAAACACTTGCAAGAACACTCTCTCTCTGTAAAAAAATATATTTTTTTTAGATTATTTAGTTTAGAAGTCTTAGAAAAAAAAAACTAAAAAACAGAAGAAGAAGAAGAAGAAGAATGAAATACAAAAGAAGAAGAGGTGGAAGAACTTCCTCCATTAGCAAGGTAAGTTTCTTAAACCTCCACAAATATATATATATATATATATATATATATATATATATATATATATATATATATATTTCATTTTTGACATATCTAAAGGAAGACAAATAAAACCGATCATAACTTAAAACTCATTCCGAAGTGAAGATTAAAAACAAGTTTATTTTCCCATATTTTATTTACTGTTATTTACTTTCTGCTCTGTATCTTTTTGTACTTTTATTTTCTCGCGTTTACTTTACAGTCATTTACTTTCTCCTCAGTGTCTTTCTGCGCTTTTACTTTTCTGCACTTCAGTTTAGTATTCTGCATCCTTCCATGCTTTAAATTTTTTGCAATTTCTTCTTCTTTTCACACACACACACACACACACATACACATATCAGTAGTCCTTCCTAGTTAAAGGTCTAATAAGGGAGGACCCCATATTCCCCATTTTGGATTTTCCGATTTTGTGAAACAAAAAAAGGCCGGAAAAGAGCAGTACTCTCCAAAAATGTTTCACCTTCCTAACTATGGTTGGGATTGATATATATATATTACGTACTCCATGACATAACCAAAAATAAAAAATGTTTAAAACAAAAAAGTAAAGAAGAAAAATCATGCCTCAACTAAAAACAAAAGATGGAGAGTTCTCTATACCTCATTTCTAAGTTTTCCAAGTATGTAAGAAACTTTAAATGAGGGTTAAGGACAATCCTTCTCTGAAATTGTTTTAGTTAAGGTTATTTTGGCAAAACATATATAAACTCTTTGCTATTTTTTACTTTGCTAGAAAATAAAGAAAAACTAAGCATCTTTATTTTTCTTTCAAAAACAAAAGAAACTTTCAAAAAGAATCTTCGTTTTCTACTCTAAAAAGTCCCTCCATAAAAGAGAAAATTTCACTTAAAAAAAATATTTTCCTTCATTCAAGAAAGCCAAAAGGTGTTTTTATTTTATTTTATAAAACATGTTCTTAATAAAATTTTTATGTTCTTTTATTTGTATTTTTTTATTTTTAACCCAAAAGTTTTTTTTTTAAAAAAAATATTTTTACATGATACAAATAAAACCAAAAAGGGTTTCTTCAAAATATTGGAAATATTTTTTTCAATTTAAATATTTTTTTTTATGTCATAAAAATGTTATTTTTCTTTTTTTTTTTTTTTTTTTTTTCATTTGTTTTAAAATGAGTTTGTTCTCTTAACAAGAAAACAAACTCCACTTTTTACTTATTAAAAAAAAAAAAAAATTGTAAGAAAAGTCTGAATAAAAGTTTCCTTTATAAGAAGTTAAACCCTTTTGTTTCTTTAAAATATTTTTTTCATCAGCTAAAACCATAAATGTTTAATTTTTTTTTTTAATCAATCTTTCTTTTTTCTCTATTTTTTTTTCCATTAAGCAAAACCAACAAAAATATTTTATTAGTCTTTAAATTGTTTTTCTTAACAAAGGAAACATCCTTCTTAAATATTTTTGTTTTCTTTTAAAAGGAAAACTTTTCTTTCTTTCTTTTCCCTACGTATGTTTTTCCATCATAACTTAATTGAAAATCAAATCCCACTTGGACTAAGCTTGTTCATTCACCCATAATCGATTAGTGGTTTAAAAAGGGGAAATTTTGTATTTCATTTTTATTTATTTATTTGTTTGTTTGTTTACTAGTTTTACTTAATTTGCATGAATAAAAAGAATAAGGGAAAAACGATTATGTTAACCAACCAAATCAAACAACACTTGGAATTAGTTTAATTTAAAATATTTAGACAATAGATACAATTTTTAAACGGGTGCCTTGGGGTGCCTAACACCTTCCCCAAGCATATCCGACTCCCCAAAATGGAAAGAATAATCCGGTTAAGACCTTTATTTTGATTCAAAATTGGGCCATTTTAAAATGTAAAATGATTTTTTTTTTAATTCCTTTTAAACTAGTGACCTAACAAACCTTTTAAAAAACATATGCTAGGTGACAACTCAAAAATTTCAAAATATTCGGCCCAAGTGAAAATTGTTCAAAATCAAAGCCTGGAAAAATCCCTAAACTTGTTTAAAAAGAAAAAAAGAATTTTAAAAAAAAAGTTTAGCCAAAATAATTTCAAATAAAAATGATAACTTGTTATCTAAATGAACAAGATTCGAATAACACAACATATGAGGTGTTGTTCTTGAAATTTAGGGTGTGTTAGCGATAGAGTCTACAATCACATTGATGTTGGGAAGAGTAAAGAAATCCTTCGAGCATGCCTTATTGGGATCGATGAAATCTGTACCTATGTTCCACTTGCGCATTTTATTCTTTACTAGGACCACGTTGGCTAACCAAGGTAAAGATTTGACTTTCTCGATGGTCTAAGTGTCGAATAGCTTCTTTGTCTATTTCTCAATGATCTTCTACCTCGATAGTTTGAGCTTCCTCTGCATTTGACATATGGGAAAGTGGTTTAGATCAATGTGTAAGCAATAGATCAAGATGTTTGAATCAATCCTCATAAGTTCCATGTGTGACCAAGAGAATACGTCTCTATTCGCCCTAATTAAGTCAATGAGTCTCCCCTTTAGCTCGTTGGGTGGAGCTAAGCAAATTTTTACTATTCAATACTGAATGGTCAAATAAATTCAAATCTTTATTAATTTCTCATTAGGACGAAGCCGAATCTGCTTTGGTTATTCAATCATTGGATCAATAATCTCCCAATTCATTGGGGATTCAGTCAGATCTCTGGGAAGAACATCCTTGTCCTTTTCAGGAATATGTAGTTACAATTTAGGGATATCTATTTTGGTTATGAAGTATGCCTTGGACAAACTTAGACTACCATGTACTTCTCTAACTCCATTATTATTTGGGAATTTTATGTCCAGATGATACATCGATAGGATTACCTTTAATGTGTTTAAGCATGGTCAGCCTATGATGGTGTTGTAGGCAGAGGGGTAGTCAACCACAAGGAACCTCGCATCTACTGTAGTGTGCTTGGGCTCAATTATCGTAATGACATGTCGTGTGATCTATCCCACTAGTGTCATGGTTTTGCCACTGGTAGGTGTAAATTACCTACATATTTCCAATCCGAATTTGTTAGTTTTTGAGTACGTTTATAGTTATTTTTATATGTTTTAATATGTTTTTATACTTTTTATATAAATCAGGTGTGTGTAGCAAAAAAAAAAGAAACTGGAGCGAAAATGATGAGATCGAACCGAAGGTGAGTCGAAGTTACGGTGGATAAACAAGCAAGAAGGCAAAAATATGAAGGAAGTCCACCGCCTAGGCATCTAGACCTCCGCCTAGGCAGTGAAGATGCTGAGAATGACAAAAGGCTACTGACAGCCCATTGCCTAGGTAGGAAATTACTCCACCTAGGTGGAAACCCCAGTAAAAACATTTCCAAGTCCACCGCCTACTTCTACGCCTAGGCGGTCACCAAACCTGCAAAGCCGGTACAGGTGCTGTAACTTCAAGGCTATTTTGGACTATGATGAAATCAGATTTTGGAAATTCTGAAAACATGTAAGTTGTATATATTTTTCTTATATTTTCATAGGTTTTTGAATCACCTTAATCGGAGTTCGGATGAAGAAGTTACAGCCAAAACAAAATTTCAAACCTGCAGTAACTTCGCCTAGGCGAATTTTTCTGTGCCTAGGCGAATTTTTGGCAGAAAGTTAACTGACTTAACTTCGCCTAGGCAAAAATCCTGCAGCACACCCTTGATATTTATTAGATATTTTGAGATCTTTTGGGATATTTTTTAATCTCTTCTCTCCTCTTCTCTTCCCTCTCTTCAACCCTTAAGGCCGTAGGCCATATTTTAGGAGTAGGATTAGGGATTTTTGAGGGAGAGCTCTCAACCCGAGGTGGAGGATCAACGAGGAAGCGATCGATCGACGTTTCTAGCGGCAAATCTTCGGATATCGGCTAAGTCCCTCGTTTCCTCTCTTTGTTTTCTTCATTTTGGTAGTTGTTGAGCATGTTTAGCTTGTTTTACATTGTATAAACGGTTAGGGCCATGAGTTAAACATGGATTGTAATAGGGATTAACGTATTATTTATGAAAATGTAGTTTTGGTTGAATTTTTGTTTCGTTTATGGTTGTTCCTTATAATTTTGATTGTGTTGCCGTGTTTTCTATGATTATATGCTAGTTTAGATATATTGAGAATACGGGGTTTGACACTCGGGAGAGGTAACCCCGGATTCGGACTAGGGTTAACACAACACGACAATCTAACGACCTGGGAGGGTGTTAGAAAGTGTGCAATCGATGACGTTGGGACGAGATTCACGTGACCTAGAGTCATTAAGAAGTTGAGGGGGACTTCGGCGTTGACACGAAGTCACGTATTCCCCTGTCTTACACTCGGAAGAGGTGGTGAGGGAGTTTACGAATCGAGATTGCCGGATACGCCGAATGCCGTTAATGTTAACTAAAACAAAATCAAATGCATTTAAGTAAATAAAGTTAATCCCTAGGCAATATACTCCCCTAAACAATCTCAAATTAGTATTTATAGTATAGTTAACTTAATTAGTATTTTAGTTTAGTATTAGTATTAAATTAAATTCCATTTTTAGCGCCTAGATAAAATTAGTTTATGACAATCGCGATACTTGATAGTAATCTCAACCAATCCCTGTGGATACGATACCCGACCGAAAGGTCCACTATACTAAAACTTGATCCGTACGCTTGCGGTGAAAGTGGCAGCGCATTATTTGCGGCCACCAAGTTTTTGGCGCTGTTGCCGGGGATTGGAATGAGTGTTACTATTGATATTGTGAGTAAATAACTTGATTTTAATTTAGGCATTTTTGTATATAATTTTCGTTTGTAGTTTTGTTTTTGTTTTCGGCAGGATGCTTGAAGATGTTAGATCGATAGGTGCTCTTGCGGTTCGGTCATTGAAAATCTCGCCAGTCTTGAGGGCATGTGTCGGGCCGAGGACATTAAACCAAGCGCTTCTTGGGAGGCAACCCAGGGTCACAAATAAGTTAGATACATCTCCGTCAATTTGAGTCGGAGGCGAGATCCTCTTGCCTCCCAGGTATGTGTTCTAAACCTCTGTCTTCAATATCATGCTATATTCTGTCTATTGGGATCGCTAACGGCTCGTTTTGGACATCACCTATTTTAAGTTGGTGGTGATGTGTAGTATGTTTTAGTATGTGTTTAGTTAAATTTTACTGTTTTTATTGTTTGCATGCTTGTTTAGGATTAGTTTGTTTAGTTTAGTTGTTGTTTTATACTGAGTTTTGACGTCATCTGGGCCTTTACCCGATGATGACTCTGTCCCCTGACTGTTTTAAGGTCGAGCGTAACACTCATTCATGTGTGTTCTGTATGTTTAACGTATCGTCTTAGTAAAAGTTATTGTAGACCCTAAATGCACGAGCACGTAAACTCAATATAGCACTATCTTATTGATTTGAAACTGATTATCCGTCAATCAATTTCATGACAATAGGGGTTCTAGAACCAGATTTGGGAGAAATTTGAGGCGAAATCCTAGGTGAGGTTGTTTAGGAGATATGATTTAGGCAGTCATTTGATCGCTTGAGCCTTTTGAAGCCTACCATGTAATATCATTATCCTTAATTACCCTATCGAAGCCTAATAGCCATTTCAATTCTGAACACTTAACAAATACCCTAGCCAATTGAACTTTTTCCAAACCTATATCGCTAAACTGAAGGCACAATTTGAGTGAATCACGTTAGCATTTCGCTACTTGATGTGAGCGGTTGGGTTTAGGCCGAAATTCTAATTGGTTCAGTATTCGAATACTCACTTGTCCTTTGTCGTTCATATATTTTTGCACATTTCTAAAGTTGTAAGAATTCGAATACGTTTTGGGGTGTGTTACTTAATCATTTTTGCACACTCTTAAAATTGTAGAAATTCGAATGAGTTTGGGGGTGTGTTAGAAAAACATAAAAAAAAAAAAAAAAGGTTCTTTTTGACATAACAAGTGAGTACGACGTTCTTAAACAATTGTTCAGGGTTGTTTCTAAAAAAATATGGGGATTCGAGTGTGAGTGTGCCAAGCGATGTGCCTCGGGTAACGTTAAGTTAACGACATTAACCTATTTTCTATTCCAAAATACCCTTGGCCATTATTCCAAAACCAAACCAAGCCCTACTGATCTTCATGAACCTCTGAGCCTATATTAGTGGAGAATAGATTGCCTATACCTTAAAGGTTTTAGTTATGATATTTATTTAGGGATAATCCCATCTAACCAGTGGATAGTAGTATAATTGAGTTTAATCACACACACTTAAACAGGATCTAGAATGGAACTTACTATTTTTGAACGTTAAAATTCTAGAACACCACATGGTGTGATTTATGCCTGAACTTGATAGGATTGGGGGCCGATGAGGGAAAAATCTGTCGGCCTGTAGATGATAATAAAAACTTACACATTTTTGTTTTTAATGTTTTTCGTTTGTAGTTTTTAATTTCGTAATTAGTTTCTATACTTTCTCTATTGTGTGGATGTTTTGCTCGAGGACTAGCAAAATTCTGAGTTTGGGGGTATTTGATAGGTGTAAATTACCTACGTATTTCCAATCCGAATTTATTAGTTTTCGAGTACATTTATAGTTATTTTTATATGTTTTAATATGTTTTTATACTTTTTGTATAAATCAGGTGTGTGGAGCAAAAAGATAAAAAACTGGAGCGAAAACGATGAGATCGAACCGAAGGCGAGTCGAAGTTACGGTGGATAAACAAGCAAGGAGACAAAAATATGAAGGAAGCCCACCGCCTACGCGTCCAGACCTCCGCCTAGGCAGTGAAGATGTTGAGAATGACAAAAGGCTACTGACAACCCATCGCCTAGGTAGGAAATTCCTCCGCTTAGGTGGAAACCCCAGTAGAAACATTTCTAAGTCCACCGCCTACTTCTTCGCCTAGGCGGTCACCAACCTACAAAGCCGGTACAGGTGCTGTAATTTCAAGGCTATTTTGTACTATGATGAAATCCGATTTTGGAAATTCTTAAAACATGGAAGTTGTATATATTTTTCTTATCTTTCCATAGGTTTTTGAATCACCTCAATCGGAGTTTGGATAAAGAAGTTACAGCCACAACAAAATTTCAAACCTGCAGTAACTGCGCCTAGGTGAATTTTTTTGCGCCTAGGCGAATTTCTGGCAGAAAGTTAACCGACTTAACTTCGCCTAGGTGAAAATCCTGCAGCACATCCTTGATATTTATTAGATATTTTGAGATCTTTTGGGATATTTTTTAATCTCTTCTCTCCTCTTCTCTTCCCTCTCTTCAACCCTTAAGGCCTTAGGCCATATTTTAGGAGTAGGATTAGGGATTTTTGAGGGAGAGCTCTCAACCCGAGGTAGAGGATCAACGAGGAAGCGATCGATCGACGTTTCTAGCGGCAAATCTTTGGATATCGGCTAAGTCGCTCGTTTCCTCTCTTTGTTTTCTTCATTTTGGTAGTTGTTGAGCATGTTTAGCTTGTTTTATATTGTATAAATGGTTAGGGCCATGAGTTAAACATGGATTGTAATAAGGATTAACGTATTATTTATGAAAATGTAGTTTTGGTTGAATTTTTGTTTCGTTTATGGTTGTTCCTTATAATTTCGATTGTGTTGCCATGTCTTCTATGATTATATGCTAGTTTAGATATATTGAGAATACGGGGTTTGACACTCGGGAGAGGTAACGCCGGATTCGGACTAGGGTTAACACAACACGACAATCTAACGACCCGGGAGGGTGTTAGAAAGTGTGCAATACCTAGGGTCATTAAGACGTTGAGGGGGACTTTGGCGTTGACATGAAGTCACGTATTCCCTGGTCTTACACTCGGAAGAGGTTGCGAGGGAGTTTACGAACCGAGATTGTCGGATTCGCCGAACGCCGTTAATGTTAACTAAAACGAAGTCAAATGCATTGAAGTAAATAAAGTTAATCCCTAGGAAATCTACTCCCCTAAACAATCTCAAATTAGTATTTATAGTATAGTTAACTTAATTAGTATTTTAGTTTAGTATTAGTATTAAATTAAATTCCATTTTTAGTGCCTAGATAAAATTAGTTTATGACAATCGCGATACTCGATAGTAATGTCAACCAATCTCTGTGGATACGATACTGGACTGAAAGGTCCACTATACTAAAACTTGATCCGTACGCTTGCGGTGAAAGTGGCAGCGCATTATTTGCGGCCACTAGCCACCAAAGCTGACTAGGGGTGTCATCAGGGGTATTAGCCTATGGTACTACCTAAGAAATGGTGAATTGGATAGTTTAAAATTTGTTATAAGTGTTCATTACATTTTTCAAATTTTTATCTAATTTTATCTTAGATTTTTAGGAGAAACGTATTAACCAAGCATACAAACACACAACCAAACCGAGAAGGGATAAAGATAGTGGCACACTAGATTTTATAATAGTTTGGAAAGCTATTCTTTCCTATGACTGCTCCTAGGGGGAATGTACGGAATTCAATCACAAAGTATTGATTATCTTCCCAGGCGCGTGTAGACACTACATTTGTCCCATCCGTTTTGCATTCAATAAAAGTGTTGTGTCTAAAGTGCAAATATAGAAAAACTTTAAACTATGCTTAAAGAGATGAATTCACTCCTTAGATTCATGTGTTTAATTTTTACATAATTGTTTGAATAAAATACAAAAGTTCGACAATTAAAATAAATTCGACAAAGAAATAAAATTTCAAGCTAAAAGTAATTGAAATTTGTAAAAGTTAATTGGGGACCAAATTGATTAGATTGAAAGTGTATTTTTATCGAATCTCACTTTCGATAAAATTAATTTTGATTTATTGAATATCACTTTGGATATAGTTAATTTCGATTTCCACCATTTAATTTAAAGAAATTCACCAATTCTAGCTACTTTTCATTGTAGCCTAATTTTTTTTGCCAGTTTTGTCAAATTGACGACCAATTGAGTCTTGATTTTTGAAATTGAACATTCTAATATCAAATTGGATAGTTTAATTTCAATTTTAATATTTCAATTTCACAAGAAACCAAAAAAATACATTTTATTAAAGAAAATTGTCCAAAACACTAATTTTACCTCATATACACCTCCCAGTAGTAAGACAAAGCATTGGGATACCAAATTGGAGGGCCCATAGCCATCTTGAGGGTTTCCCAAGTCACTTCCCTTAATGGTAAGACTTAAGGAAGTTAAAAAATAAATTCAACTACTCAATTTCAAAAATAAGGGACTAAAATGCAAAATTTCAAAAAATATGGGACGGCTGTCCATCAAAGAACAACTACCAGTGATGTCAAAGGGCATTCGACTCCCTAGGATGCGAGCGCTAGTAAGTGCACAAATTCCTACTCACAAAATCCTAAGTTAAAGAAATAAGGGAAAAAATTGAAGAATTTAGCCTTGTTCGAAGTTTAGCCACTAAGAACTGTTCAACGTTTGCTCCACTGTCTTCCTCCACCTTGGGATGTGAGCTACCCCTCTGAAATTCCTCAATCCCCCCCTAGATATGTTCTAAGGGTGGTAGCGTGCCAAGAAAGGTCGAAAATGAGGGAGGATGAGAGCTTAAATAGGGAAAATATATAAAAAATATCCAAAAAATATTTTAAGTCTGTACAGAGGTCACCGCTGCAGCGGTGAGTAGGTCAGTTGGCTGATTGCCTTGGCGGTGAAGAAGGTGGTAGATTAGGTTGACATCTTGTATTTCCAGCACCGCGGCGGTGGGTCTCGCGCTGCTGCGGTGGATGTTCAGCAAGGATAAGTCATTCTCTACATTTTTACCGCTGTGGCGGAGGTTTGGACGCCGTGGTGGTGGGCTTCTTTCAGAATATTGCCGCTTTGCTCGTTTTTCCACCATTTTTTGACTGTTTTTGGTTTGATCTCATCGTTTTCGCTTCATTTTCCTATCTTTTCGCCCCACACACCTGATTTATACAAAAATAATAAAAAGTAATTAAAACATAATAAAATAAATATAAAAACTACTCTAAAACTAACAAAACTGGTTTGGAAATATATAGGTAGATCATACCTATCAAATACCCCCAAACTTAGAATTTTGCTTGTTTTCGAGCAAAACAAACACACGAAAATGAAAAACACAACTAAATGAAATAACAAACAACCTAAAACAATCTAAATATAACGATATGCAAGTTTTACATTCTTCTAATGACCAAGTCATTTTTTCCTCAACAATCGCCAGTCATATCGAGTTCAGGCAGTAAAACACATCATGTGGTTCTAGACTTTCGACATGCAATAATGGTGAACGCCATTTTAGATCCTGTAAATGTGTTAGTGCGAGACTCAATAATATAACTATACAACAACCGAATTGGATTATCCACCAGCGAAATTCATAACTTAGACCATATAGGACTAGGATATCCATATGCCTGATTGGGGTCCACTCTCCACTAATGTAGGTTGAGTAGTTCATAAAGATTAGAAGGACTTGGTTCAGTTTTGGAATATTTGGCCAAGGGTAATTTGGAATAGAAACCGGGTTAATGTTACCTAAGGCTCAACTCTTCCCACATTCACTCTTGTACCCCATATAAAAATTGGAAACAATTTCGAACTAACTTTTAAGACCGACGTACTCACTTATCAAAAGCAATGTAATTTTTTTTTTCAAACTACCACACCCCTAAACTTATTCGATTAATATTATTTCATGGGTATGGTTTAAATGAAAGAAAAAGGACAAGTGAGTACTCGAATACCGAACCAATTTGAAGTTTGCCCTAAACCCAACCGCTCACATCAAGAAGCATTTGCAACTGCTAACTTGATTCACTCAAATTGTGCCTTTAATTCAACGATATAGGTTTGGAAAAAGATCAACTGGCCAGGGTATTTGTTCATGTATTTAGAATTGAAATGTCATTTTAGGTTTCGACAGGGTAATGAGGGATAAACATGTTACAAGGTAGGCTTCAAAGGCTCAAGTGACAAAAAGAATGCCTAAATCATGTCTCCTGAACTATCTCGCCTAGGATTTTGCCTCAAGCTTCCCGTCAATCAGGTTCTAGAATCTTTAATTGGTTATGAGTTTGACTAATTGATAATCATCCTCAAATCAATTGAATAGAAATACATTGAGTATATGTGCTCGTGTAAATTAGGATCTATAATAATTTTTAGCAAAACGCATTGTCAAGCACATAGAATACACATGCATAGGTATTACCCTTGACCTAAAAAACAACCACGGGTAATCTTATCATCGGGTAACGGCCCAGATGAACGCAAAACTCAGCATGCACACAACAACAAAAAACATAAACACATTCTAACCTAAACAAACATGACACAAGAAAATAATAAAACATTTAACATATTATACTACACATCACTTCCGAACTTAAAACGGACAGTGTCCTCAGCGGACCCAATCATCAATCTCAACATATGAATATAAAACATGTTGACGAAGGGGGTTTAGAACACGTACCTGGGAGACGAGAGAATCTCACCTCCGAATCAAGTCAGATGTGATAGATTTAATTTATTTTTAACCTTGGGGTACCTCCCAAGAAGCCCGTGGTTTAATGTTCTCGGCTCGATATTTTCAGAACACCCTCAAGCTTGGTGAAATTTTATTTTGTTCGGCTTGATCTTTCAAAGACACATATTACTGGATTATGTGCGTGGCCACGCACCATAAAACGGCTTGGAATCCCGTTGAAAGTAATGCATCAATACCCGTTGATCTAACATCTCCAGGTAACCTGCATAAGAAACAAAAACAAAATTACAAACAAAAATTATATACAAAAGAAATGCCTAAAGTAAAATCGGGTTATTTACTTACAATATCGATAATAACTCTATCCAATCCCTAGAAATGTCATCAAAAACTTGGTGATGATTTTCGAAAACGGAATTTGACAACAACCAATCCCTGACAATGGCGCCAAAAACTTGTACGGCAAACGTTTGTTACGCGCTCGCGTATTGACTACTCGCAAATGTACGAGGTCAAAGTTTTAGTATAATGTGATCTTTAAGATAGGGTATCATATCCACAGGGATTGGTGGTCATTATTATCGAGTACCGTGCTTATTATGACCTAACTTTATCTAGTATAAATAGAATGTATAAAATTTATATTAAACTAAACCAATTAACTTAATTTAATCTATACTAAATATACTAATATGAGATAGTTACGGGATGGATTATCTAGGAATTAACTTTATTTACTTAAACGCGTTTGATTTCGGTTAGTTTATAATAATGGTGTTTGACCTATTCGACAATCTCAGCTCGTAAACTCCCCCGCCACCTCTTCCAAGTGTAAGACGAGGGATGTAACACGACTTCGTGTCAGCGAAGAAGTCCCCCTCGATGTCTTAACGACCCTAGGTTACGTAAGTCTCACCCCAACGTCATTGATTGCACACAATCCAACTCTCGACCGGGTTATTGGATCGTCGCGTTATGTTTACCTTATCGACAATCTCAGTTTTAAAACTCTACCGCCACTTCTCCTGAGTGTAAGATAGGGGAATACATAACTTCGAGTCAACGAAGAAGTCCCCCTCAATATCTTAACGACCCTAGGTCATGTGAGTCTTGCCCCAACGTCATCGATTGCCCACAATCCAACTCCCTCACGGGTTATTGAATCGTGGTGTTTGTTTACCCTAGTCCGAATTCGGGGTTTGTCAAACCCCGTATTCTCCGAATATCATTCTAAGCATGATAAACAAACAATACGGCACACAATCAAAATAGCGAAGAACAATTACTAAAGAAACACAACTCAAACAAAACTACGTTTTTATAAATAATAATAATCCCATACATAATCCACATTTAGCCTATGGACATAGCCGTTTTATACAATTGAAACAAAACTAAACATGCTCAAACAAATATCGAAGTTAAGAAATAAAATAAAAAATGGATGAACTTAGCTGATATCCAAAGATTAGCCGCTAAAACCGTCCACCAATCGATTTTTCTTCTCCGTGTGGTAATCTTCTCCTTAGGATTTGTTTGAGCACTCCCTATACTCTCTCTCTACTATAAACTAAGCCCTAAGGACTCTAATGGCCGGAGGAGAGAAGAGAAGGGGGTATAAATTGGAAAAATATCCTAATAAATATCTAAATCTGTGCAAAGGTGACCGCTTCGGCGGTGGGTATTTCGGTTTGATTTTCACCACAGCGGTAGAGGAGGCGGTGGATTCAGGGACTTCTCCACAGTTTCACCACCTAGGCGGTGAGCTTCCAGCAGATTTAGGTTCCTCTCTATAGTTTCACCGCCTAGGCGGTGGGCTGCTGTTCTGAATATTGCCCTTATGCTTATTTTTTCACCTTTTTTCTACCATTCTTAATCTGATATCATTGTTTAGCATTCTTTTTCATACCGTTTCACCCCACACACATGATTTAATACTAAAAGAATAAAAACACATTAAATTGTATTAAAACGTAATAAACGTACTAAAAAAAGGAAAAATTTCAGTTTTGAAATATATAGGGAATTTACACCTATCACATGTCAAAATCTTTCTTTATTTATTTTAATTTTATCCTTGTTTTGATTTTTATCAAAACCCGGTGACCTAGCATACCCTATTAAAACCCATGCTAGGTGGCAACTCCGAAATTTCACAAAATTCAGCCCAAGTAAAAAATTGTTCGAAATCGATGCTTAGAAACCCCCTTGAACTTGTTTTTAAAATATTTAAAAAATAAATCTTATCCAAATCATTTCAAATAAAAGGATAAATTTGTTTTCCAAATCAATGGGATTCGAATAACACCATCATTAGGTGTCGTTTCTCGCGAAATTCGGAGTGTGTCAGTAGGAATCAAACCTTACAACTAGTATGAGTGAATTATTTTTACACTCAAACAAACTCTCACTTGGACTAATTATACTTAAGTCCAACGTTCAAATACTCACAGATATAAAAAAAAATGTTTCATACAGAGCTTTTACCAACAGACATAAATATCAACCAAAAAGGAACTTGACTAAGTGTGATAGAAGTAAATTTAACATGATATACAGATAATCAAATTAATAATCTCATATTAATTTATATAGAGTTAATTAAAGTGAGCATGTAGTCAATAATTCAGATAGAGTCAATTAAATCATTTAACTCGACTATTATCAAATAGATTATGTTTTAAGCATGCGAGTTCAGATAACGATTTTCAATAACTCGGTTATAAATATATAAAATAGTCTTTGGTTGAAGAATGATTACTAAAAAATAAAAATATTTACCCTCAATTCAAGATTGTTTCAATTCAAACTTCTGGTATTTGTTTCAAGCAAACATAAGATTATAGGTAATTGCAAATAATATTCAAGAAGATCCTATGAGATGGATAATCCAATATAGAATCAAATCTTAATGAGCAAAATGAATAAAGATCTCAATTTTGTGTGAGGAATAATTTAAAACAACCAAGTAATTCAGCCAGGTATCAAGTAGACAATAATCAACAAAATAACTTCAAAAAAATCTTAATCTCTTTCTCACAAAAATTGATCTTAAAGAAGTATCTCAAAGAAAGTATATTCTTTGAAGTTTTTTTTTTTAGCTCTTTTCCCCCCATTATTGATATTATTATTGTGATTTTTTTTGTCTTATTTAATAGATAAAAATCCTGAAATCTCTAACAATCACAAAATCAAATTTTCTTCCCTAAAAGCCTACACATTGATTATAGACTTTGACCCTTTAATTTGGCAAATTCAAATTTCAAATAATCAAATGTATTTGGACATAAAATTAATCAACATTAATCAATTTAACTAACAAAAACATTCAACCACCTATTAGTGATGATGCCTGGAAAAGGATAACTTGACATGTCACTCTGAAGATTCGAGAGTAGTGGAATGTAGGGGTTATCTCATTGTTCCCTAGTTTGGGATCTTGCAAAACAATACACTACGGGTGGGCTTCCAAGAGTTGCTCATCTGGTGTGACAATTAGTCGAGGGTACAAAGAGAAGGTTTAATAAAGTAGTAAGCATAGGAGTTTGTTTAATGCTTGTGTATTGCATAAGATTGCATGTGAGAATGCACATACCTCAGACCTCTAAGGTGCTGACCTTTATATAAGAAGGGATGAAACTCATTTGGAAAGTATCTACTAATCCTCTATGCTCCGTTATGGTGTTTGTGCGGATCTTAGTCCCATTACTATAGAGATGGCTGTGATTGCAGGAGGAGATAATGGGGTTGTTATCGTGGGACAGTAATGGTAATTTCCTTTCTGGGGAGGCAGCTCAGACCGCTTTTGGACCAGGAGCATTGTGGCACTCACACTCAATGAAGTGCGACCTGGGTCAAATCTGGAGATTGCGCCTGACTGAGTTGGTGAATACTACAGTTCTTGGGTAAGTTACGTGTTTGAGGACATGTGACATGTAAGACCCCGACTTAGCAAGTACGTCATTTATAATTGCATTCTAGAGCATGGGAAAATTCGGGGAGAAATTGGATTAATTAAAATTCAAACCAAACATTTAGGGGTCAATTTGCAAATGTAGAAAACATTCAAGCCAAAATCGGCATTTGACTTTCGAATTAAAACTTTTTGGGTGGAATCACAATTTAAGAAACTCATAAGTGATAAATTGAAATAAAAATGAGAATGATAGGAATTAGGGGGGAGGAAAGAGAAATTAACCAAAAGTTTTGTTTATATATATATATATATATATATCTGAGTATAACTGTGACGATCAGCTAGCCGGCAGGAAGTGTGGCGACCTGGATTGAAGAGGAAGCATGATCGATCCACTAGATCCATGCATATAAATTGCACACATGCATGTAGTGATAGGAAAATCGGAAAGAATCGTCCAAAAACAGGAAAACCGAAGAGAGAGAAAGGAAGTTACTGGCGGTGAGTTGTGCTTATTGTCCGTCCGTCCGTCTGATGACCAGGTGGGAGTGTATGTGTGTGTGCACCGCTGTGTGTGGGTATGTGTGTGTATTAGTTGTGGGTATGTGAATGGTGGTGTATATGTGGTGATCAGTGTGTGTTTATGTGTGTATGGTGGTTGCCGTCGTCGCCGGAATGGAGGGTAGAGAGAGAAAGAGAGAGATTGGGTTGGAGGAGTGGTCGATAGCTATGGTTTGGGGAATGCCGTTCACTGTTATCATTGATGGGTTGTGGGTGTGTGTTCCGTTCGGTTTAAGTAGGCGATCGTGTGTGTGGCATGTCGGCGCTGCTCGGTTGAGTTGAAGCAGAAGCAGAAACAGAGAAAGAAGAGAGAGGTGGGTCACCGGTAGTGAGGGCTGGTGGAGGTGTCGGCCGTTGAACCAGGAACACAGATGAAAAAATAGAAGAAGAAAAAGGAAAAAGAAGAGAAAATAGTGGTCGTCACCAGTGGTGCAGGCCGGCGGAAGAGAGAGAGGGGTTCAGTGAAGCGGGCGTAGACCAGAAAACGAAGAAGAAACAGGAAGAAAAGAAGAAAAAGAAAGAAAAAGGAAAAAAAAAATTGGGAAAATTCCACAAACCACCCCAACAAAAATTAAAAATCCAATTTTGCGACCGACGGAAAAGTCAAAAGAGGTAAAATTCCTATCACTTTTAATATATGCATTTAATTGTGTTTAAATTATCTCGTGAGTGATTGTAAAACTAATCTCTAGCACCAAAATGTCGAAATGACGATAATAAATATTGAGACCATTCGCATAAATGAATTTGATATCGTAAACGGTAACGGAACCATACTCGTTAAATAGTAATACAGAATGCGGGGAATAGGAAATTACAAAAATTAGGTCCTGTATTTAATGGTTAGGTTATCTTTACATAAAATATTAATTTAGGCCTTGTCACGAATAGGTTCCCGATTTCCAGAGGATCAGTAGCAGAGAGTCGGTGGAACTTTCAGAAACGGATATTCAGGTGAGTATACTGTCTTCTTGCCAAACTATTTTTCTATGTATATATATGATGAAATATGTGTTAACTTAAACTGTACGAATTTATAAATGATATGGATCAAGCATGATTTGGGTAAGTTGGTAAACTGGATTTTCGGAAGATTTCGATAGTCTTCGAAAAGAAGTTGAAAATGAATTTTTGTTGGATTTGGTGAAATCAGACGGTGTTTTTAAAAGAGAATAGAAAACATCTATTTTTCTAAAAAAAAATGCCTAGTTTTCTAAAAATAAAAGGTGAAAAAGTGGTTTTGATAAAATCAGACGTTTTCTTTAAAAGAAAGTGTGAAATATGATTTTTGGATTTAAAAGTTGGTTTTGAGGAAGAGAGATAGACGTGGTGATTTGAAAATATTGAGTAGACGATATTTATTAAGTTGTGATTCGATGATACTATATTTGATTTGACGATGCCATAGTATTTATCCGCTTCGGCGGAGTGATGTTTATCTGCCTCGGCAGAGTGATGTTAGATGATTATACCGCGTAGTGATTATCCAATTCGGCAGAGTGATGGGTGTTCGTAGGAAGGCACATCCTACGGATGGTACGGTACCGTTGCAAACTCCCGATTATGAGGTTAAAACGATCACTAGGGCTGGCCAGCGTGTGTGTGTTTGAGATGAGATGTTTTACTTATATTTGGTGATTTATTATTTATTATGGTGATTGGTATTATTTTACTAGATGGGTTGGAATGAACTTATATTTATTGGTTTATTTTCACTGCTTATATTATGGAGAATTTTACTAGTTACGTGCTGTTTCTATACTCACGCTTGATCCATTTAGATGTTGTAGAATGAATTATTATTTTAAAAATATTTTTACTATGAAGGCAGTACACTCGCAGGTAAAATAGCTAGGAGTCGGTCGATCCCCTACTGGCGCTAGATAGAGTTATGCGGGTCACGCAAGGGAGTCATTTGAGAAAAATTTTGGAGACGAGATATCAAAAATAAAATCTAAGTAAGGTTCAGGGGATTTGTTTGATTGTATTTATATTCGGGATGGTGTATCCCTATAAGATGGGACTATTATATGTGTTGTATAGATTTACAATTTTGTTATTGATGTATTGAGGTTGGTTAGTCAGTTGGGCGGTGTCATGTCTATGTCACGCCGGCCCTACATGATGGGTGTCCGGTGTGGGGTGTGACATGACACCCTTATACCTTCTGACTGAATTAACCCTAATTACATGGCCAGTATTCTTAGATGCGTAATGATTCACGCCCTGGGAATATTTGGATATTTCTATAAGGATCCAATTTCTGTCATTTTCTCGAGGGTTGCGCCCTATCGATATGTTGGTTTCAGCCAAACACTTACGTTTTTACTAATGTTTTTATACTTGATGTTGATGTTGTTATAATTAGAACATGGTTTTCCATATTCCAATAAAAATATTTTCTTGAATTTGTTTTACCTTTTATTTCTATTTTAAAATACATACTAGTTTGTCAAGTCAAGATTTAAACAAATAAAAATCCTTCTCCCCCTGGCTGAACTTGTCAATTCTTCTATATTTGATAGGCAGTCTAAAAGGGAAAATAAGAATTCGATCTTGAGTCCATTTCAAGAGCTTCTTAAAATGATTTTTCATCTTTTAAAACAATCTATGGAAGTGGATATATTTCATCGTCTCATCCTTTATCACAAGCTAAAGATTGTAATATTGCTATTGTTAGAAATGATTCACGCTTTACTTCTCGTGCTATTTATAAAGATCAATCGAAGTTGAGATGTTATTATTGCAATAGGGTTTGGCCTTTTAAAATATCATGTCCTTTTAGGAATACTAAGTTTATGTCTAACAAGAATGGATCCAAAATGAAATGGATACCAAAGAGAGCTATGCAAATATCTTGTGTATGTGTTACATTCAGGACTAGACTGGAAGGATCAAACAAAGGGGTTATATCAAAGCCGAGATGGGAAGTCATAAAGAATCCCCGAGTGACACATATAAAGCGAAAAATGTACCAAAACCAGGTGTGCAGTTACAAAGAATCCACAAGTAACACGTACAAATAAAAAAGATACACGAAATCCAAGATAGGATATCACGAGAAAGCCACAAGTGACACGTTCCAATAGAAATATCATTTAGTCAAATGGGAACAATCAAAGGCTTAGAGGATACAGACAAATCAAGAGAAATTGTGCATTCAAATCAACCGTTAGTACAAATAAAGTAAAAAGTAAAGTTGTCTCTAAAGACGTTAGAGATACTCCTTAACCTCCGCATTTTAAATTCATTAAATTTGTTAAAGAAGGAGGTGTCCAACTTATTAAATAGGTAAGTTGGTAATAGTTTCTAAGACCTATTTTAAATTATGCATAACTTGTTGTCTTAGAAATATTGCATGGTGATTCTGAGAATCACATTTAGTTAAAGTGTATTAACATGTTTTTATGATGCACTTATATTGAGTAGTGATCATGTGTTTGTTTTTGAAACATTTTACGTGATTTAGAAAATGAATCAAGTGTTTGTGCTCTCTCTAAGTATTGTTATTGACTTATTGCATATTAGCAAGACCATTTGTATAATGTGCTCTTATTCATGAATATATATTTTATGCATCTTGAAATGATATCCCAATTCATTATAATGCATAATATCATGATCTATTTGATATATTAACATTTTTAAAATGATTAAAGAATGATTTAATTGATGCATTTATATGATTTAAATTGATCATGACATTAATAAAACTAGTTTGGGTTTACATTAATTTATAAATGCATAATAATATATCCTTCCATACGTTTCATGTTTCCTAATTTTTAAATGATTATTATTATGAAGGGATTTAGAATGATATGAGATAACATCTTTAATATGAAGATATGATTCATGTCACTGTGCGTCAACGATAAAATGATTTTGATATCCTATTAGTACGTAATTATGTGGATGATAATATATTTAGATCTACTAATGAGGATTTTTGCAAGAATTTGCCAAGATAATGCAGGTCGAATTTAAAATGAGTATGATGGGGGAGCTAACGTTTTTCCTTGAGTTACAAATCAAGAAAATGAAAGAATGGATCTTTATAAACCAAGCCAAATGCACCAAAGAGTTGCTGAAAAAGTATGGCTTGGATGATGCTAAAGAGTACACAATTCTCATGGCAACAACTATAAAAATAGACAAAGACGATACGGGTAAAAATGTAAATAAGAAATTGTATCGAGGTATGATTGGTAGCTTGTTGTATTTTATTGGTAGTAGATCTGAAATTATTTTAGTGTTTGCATGTGTGCTAGATTTTAGTCTTGTGCTAAAGAATCACATTGAACTGCGGTTACGCGGATCTTTCGATATTTGAAAAAGACAACTGACTTAGGATTATGGTATCTTAGAAGGACTGACTTCAAGTTAATAAGTTACTTCAATGCTGATTTTTCCAGTTGTAAAGTCGAGCAAAAATGCACAAACGGGTCATATTATTTCTTAGGACATGCCTTGGTTTCTTGGTTTAGCAAGGAACAAAACTCCATAGCCTTATCTACTACTGAGGCGGAGTATATGGCAGCTGGTAATTGTTATGCTCAAATTTTATATATCAAACAACAATTAAATGATTTTGGAGTATGTATGGAGGAAGTATCGATCTATTGTGACAATAAAACTGCTATATGTTTAAGTAAGAATCCAACACAATACTCACAAACTAAGCACATAGAGATTCGACATCATTTTATTCGTGATGATATTTAGAAAATTAACGTTATTATTGAATATATTGATACCTTCGATCAGCTTGCCGATATATTTACTAAACTTTTGGTGGAAGATTAGTTTATGAGAATTGTCCTAGGTTTAGGAATGGCTAGGCACAATGATGTTTGCCTAGAATGATGAGTTTGTTCGTCTTCCCCACTTTTTGAGATGACAAAAGGGGATAATATGTTTGATGTTTATTGAATTGAAATGACAAAGGGTAAATCATTATTGTGTCTAAAAAGAGTTAGTTAATGTTTAGAATTTATTCGCCTAAGCATTGCACAAATAAAAGGGGAGAATTTTGTTGAATTGATCATATTTTGTGCCTTGTTGAATATCTGATAACTTTATTGAATTATCTTCATGATTGTGCTTTAACGAGTTAAAAAACTCGTTCTCAGATTTAAGGGGAGCGTGGTTACATTCTTATTTTGGAAAAATGTCAAAATTAATTATTTAGGATTTGTTCACCTAAGCATTGCACTAATAAAGGGGGAGAATTTTTTTGAACTGATCATATTTTGTGCTTTGTTGAATATCTGAAAACTTTATTGAATTATCTTCATGATTGTGCTTCTAGGAGTTAAAAAAACTCATCCTCAGATTTAGGGGGAATGTCGTTACATTATTCTTTTGAAGAAAACATCAAAGTTAATTGTTTAGGATTTGTTCACCTAAGAATTGAACTAATAAAGGGGGAGAATTTTTTTGAACTGATCATATTTTGTGCTTAATTGAATATCTGATAACTTTATTGAATTATCTTCATGATTTTGCTTTAACGAGTTAAAAAACCCGTCCTTTGATTTAGGGGGAGCGTGGTTATATTCTTGTTTTGAAGAAAACATCGAAGTTAATTGTCATCATAAAAAAGAGAGAGATTGTTGATCCCGAGGCTTTGATGGACAATTAAGAGTTGATGTTTTTTGGTGGAACTAACATGTTTATTGAGTGTTTCAGTTTAAGAGTTACATTCAAGATCAAATCATGAAGTAATTATGAAGGATGCAGAGATCAAAATTAAAGAGACGAAGAGTATTAAAGATTCTGAAGAAATTAACTAAAAACAACCCAAATTTCTTTTACTCTTAATGTATCCCGATTAGGATCAGAAATGATACAAATTAAATAATTTATATTTATGTGTGTTTAATTTGATGAGATTAAGGTCGTAATTAGTGTTCAAGTATTTGCTCTAATGCGAAATTTAAAAATGAAAAAGCAAGATTAGTATTTAAAATTGAATATAAGTGTCAATGGAATTAATCGAGAAAAGAAATCAGTTAAAGGGATTAAAACATCGAAGTTTGGAGTTGAAATAATTTGATAAATTGGTGTTCCAACATTGATAGGTCAACTGACCACAAAAGGATTTGTTAACCGATTGGCATCGGTTGGAAAAAGAACGAGTCTCAAAATCGATCGGTCAATCGACCAGGGGAGATCAGTTAACTGATGGACTGAAGTGAGACTCTTTGTATCAATTGGTTAATTGACTAGGGCTAAAATTAGGCCTAGAAGAGCATCTTGAATCGATCGGTTAACCGACCTAGGAAGGATCGATTAACTGAGCGGTGTTTGAACAGGACATGGCTAGCATCCTGTATCTATTGGTTGATCGATAGTATAGAGGTCAGTTAACCGACCGTGTAGTTACAGTTTCAAGAATTTCAGTGATCTGTTAAAAAACTAGCTGTTAACTAGCCGTTTTTGGGATATCTGAGTGAGATATTTTGGTGATTTGGATATGTTGAAGATAATATACACTCATTTTAATATCCCTATAGATATTGTTTATAAAATTGAAGTGTTTCTCAATTTGGTTCATTTAATACTTCTTATCTATACGATTTGAGATTGAGAAATAATTTGGGGACTAAATTGATTGTTTTAAAAGCCATATTTGAGTGAAATATACCAGGAATGAATGGTAATGATATATGGGGTCTATAGGTGCCTTTTAGAGGTTTATCTTGAGAAAATTAGCCGTTCAAGGGTCTGCTTCAATTTGCTTTAAATAGACCTACGAATTTTGATTAAAATACATCAAATCAATCAAGAACTATCAGTTCCTGAGCTTTTATAAGAGTTATTATTCTGAGATATATTCGAGAGATCAATTGTGAGATCATTTATGAGAAGTTCTTGAGTTAAAGCGCTGATTATTTTGGCGTCACTGATTTGAGCTTTCAAGCAATTCAATTTTCAATATTTTGGTGTTTTCTTGGTGAGATCTTTCCAAGCTATTATTCTTTATTGTGAATTCATTTTTCTATATTTGTTGGTTGATAAGATCTGAGTAAATTCGATTCTGAACTTAAAGAGCATAATAATCTTTTTGAAACAATTTTGTGATTATCTGATTATGTGCTTACTTTTGTGCTACCCACATTTATTATAATCTAATATTGAATTCCTCACTTAAATTCTATTACGAGTAATTTTGGGACATTAATTGAGTTTAATTGTGTTGAGGTGGTAGAAGTTTTGCGTGGGAAGAAACTCATCGATTTTTGTATTTGGTAAGTTTGTGCGGATTAGATACTGTTGGGAGTATCTAGTCAAGGTAGCTTGCGTTTCAATCTTTTCCGACAAAATGATTTAGGTTTGATCTTTACCTAGAGTACAAAAAGGTTAGGTTATTATTTTTCCTTGAAAAGAATTAGGCTCGATTCTTCCTGATTACAATTAATTGTGAGTGAATTGTAATGGTTTCATCCTTACCGGTGAAAAGGATACTGGAGTATTTTGTGAGGTTTGATTTTTAGTCAATAAAAGGATTAGGTTTGATCCTTAGCCTATGAAAGGATTAGGTTAGTCTTTAACCTGGTAAAAAGATAAGATTATTCATGTGCCTGGGAAAAGAATTGGGGGTGATTCTTCCTATAATAGAATTAGGTTAGACTTTAGCCTTGTAAAAAGTTAAGGTTCTTTCTCAGGTTGGGAAAAGGATAATTGTAAATGTTGATTTTGAGCCTGGTAAAAGAATCATTGTAAAGGTCTGATTCCTACCTGATAAAAGGATCACGTGGTTTAGTGAGTGCGAATCTCTGTGGGGTTCGAATGACTGGATTAGTCAAGAGTAGCTTGGGGAACCAGGATATATCTTTGTGTACTGCTTTGTTACTTTATTTATTTTTTGTTGTTTGAGTGTGCACCTAGATTTGAACATTTATCTGTTGTGTTATAAAGATAGTAATTGATTTAGGATAAATTGATTATTTAAGTGTTGAAAGATAAGAAATTTTTCTAAATTTTTATAATTACCCAATTCACCCCCTCTTGGGTAGCTTACTGGGCCGACATGGTGTTTTATTTAATCTGTTATGAATAGAAACACAATTAACAACAAGATAAGTAGTACTTACAATCTCTGCCCATAAGTATTTAGGTTTATTATTTTCTTTGATCATTGACCTTGCCATTTCTTGAAGTGACCTATTTTTTCTATCAACAATACCATTTTTTTGATGAGTTTTAAGAGCATAAAAATTCTGACTGTATCCATGCTCATCAAGATATTTAGAAATATCCTCATTTTCGAACTATTTACCTCTATCACTACAAATGTTAATGATGCATGATTGTTTCTCATTCTCAACACTTGAAAAATACACATGCAACTTCACTTTTATAGTCTTGAATAGAACCCATGTATAACATTAGAAATCATCAACAACCACAATATAGAATTTACCTCATTGACTAGCAATTGGATTAGGTCCAAATAGATCATAATATTCAATTCTAATGGATTATATGTAGATCTATTCAATTTCCTTTTAAAAGAAGACTTGACCTTCTTACCAATTTGGCATGAATAATTTTTTTTTTTATATTTTACAAATTTAATATTAGACAAGGTTCTAACGAGGTGTTTCTTACAAAGAGTTGGAAAGATCCACGCTACAAACACCCTAAATGTCTATGCCACAACCAATAGTTTTTAGATAGTTAGATAAAATGATGAATATAGGCGGGCCCCTAAGGGTTCTAGAGAGAGAAACTTTGACATTTCCAAGCCAATGCCTTCCTCGTCGTTATGAGAGTCCCGATCCATTGCTGTTGGGTTTGGTTGGACCAATTCTTCAGTTGTATTTAGCTGTTGATCATTTTCTGTTATAGATTTGAAGACTCTCCAGTGGTGATTTGGGCTTTCTCTGCCATTGGTTCAACTGCAGCAATTTCTTCTTAGAAAGGCTAGGAAGTAGAGCTTCTATGACGTAGGGCATTTTTCAGTTGAGGGCTTCGTCAAGGCTTATATATTAGAGTTTGAGCATTTGGATCTAGTTTATATCGATCTCGATGTCAAGTTGGTTGATTATATCTCGTTTTTCCTAAATCAATTATAGATTTCTCGTTGGGTCAGTGTTTGGTTCGCTGGTTATTTCAAAATTTATCAGGTCGTCGATTAGGGGGGTGTTTTATTGGGTTTGTGGGTGTAAAATAGGGTCAGTTTATTCCCAGAGATAGTTTGGTCATGGTTCAGCCAGGCCAACTGCCAGTAGATTCCTTGCCTCATGCTTCTGGGCCATTTCTATCTTTTGCACAAAAATATTTCTCATATATCCTCGCTTCAGAAGTGAATCCAATTATCGAATTAAAACCTTCTGCCACTCATAAGGGTGAACGAGCAGTTTCTTCTTTGATCAAGAAATTCAAGGTTTGGCTAAACCATTTCGATGCACTTTGGTGGGTATGTTTTCTCATAGAAAACTGCCCTTTTTAGATTTGGATTTTTTTTTATTTTTATTTTTTTCGAAATTAGGTCTAAATAGGGGTTTTAAGATTAGTTTTCTTGATAGAAAAACATGTGCTTATATGGTTAACTAAAAATGAGATTTTTCAAAGGATTTGGTTAAAAGGAATTTGGTTTGTTCATGCTTATCCAATGCATATTTTCAAATGTTCTTTTGTATTTCCATCTCATTTAGAATCAATTGTTGCTCCAGTATGGATTTCGTTACCTAAGCATTCCATTCATTTCTATAATGCTCAAACTATCTTTTTCTATTATTCAATCATTTGCTAGTCCGTTGAGATTGGATTCTACAATTGTGGAGTTATCAAGCCAATATTTAGCTTGCGTGTGGGATAAAATTTATCTGCTTAAGCCTAGGCCAAATAGAGTTTGGATCGGTAAAGGGGATGATAATTGTGATTTTTTGGCAACCATTTTGTTTTGAAAATATTCCTCTGTATTACAACCATTTCCTTCATCAAGGTCATGATAAGAGTTCATGTAAGACAACATCTCCATAAAATGAATTGAAGCAAGTAATCAACGAGAAACGCCACAAAGATAGGGAGAGTAATCAAGTTCTGGTACAAGGAGAAGATAAAAATATTGCAGACGCAGGCTTTGAAAAATCTAGTAATTTCACTCGGTCGCAAGAAATTTAGGAGGCAAAGGAAGTAGTTGGGGAAGGTTAAACGGTAACGAATATCATCAAGTGTAGTTGATGCAAGAATTGGGCAACAAACGATTCTTTCCACTAATCAAAATTTTCTGTTTAGGGAAGATAGTAGAGGAAAAGACAATTCTTCTAGCACTCAAGAGTCAGATCTTAACAAAGAATATGTTTTTAATAAAATGATTATTAGAGATGAGGAAGTTCTTTCTGATGGTATGGGTTTGGAGGCTTATTGATAGGTGTGATCTACCTACATATTTCCAAACCGGTTTTGTTAGTTTTAGAGTATTTTTATAGTTATTTTTATTATGTTTTAATTAGTTTTTGTACTTTTTGTATAAATCAGGTGTGTGAGGCAAAAATATAGGAAACTGGAGTGAAAACGATGAGATTAGACCAACAACGATCGAAGAACGGTGGAAAAACGAGTAAGGCAGCAATATTCTGAAAGAAGCCTACCACCATGGTGTCTAAACCTCTGCCGCGGCGGTGAAAATGCAGAGAATGACCTATTCTTGCTAGACACTTACTGCTTAGGTGGTGAAACTGTAGAATGTCAACCAAATCCACCATTGTCTTCACCGCCGCGATGATCAACCAATCGACCTACTCACTGCCTAAGCGGTGACCTCTGCATAATTTAGATATTTTGTTTAGATATTTTTCCTATAAATACCCTCTCCTCTCCCTTCCTCTTGGGTGTTTTGGCCGCTAGAGCCCCTTGGGCTGTAGTTAGGGTTGGATTTAGGAGTGTTAGAGGAAGAGCTCACATCCCGAAGTGGAGGAAGACGACGAAGCAATCGTTGAATAGTTCTTAGCGACAAATCTTTGGACGAGGCTAAGTTCTTCAATTTCTTCCCGTATTTCTTTAACTTAGGATATTGTGAGTATCTTTAGCTCATTCTTTATTTGTAAATGCAGTTATGGTTGTAGTTTAACATGAATTGTATAGGGATTAACGGTATATTTATAAATATGTGATTCGGATGATTTCGGTGTTGCATTATATTTGTTCTTCAGAGTTTGATTGTCTATATCGTATTGTTATGTTTATTATGCTTAGAATGATATTCAGAGAATCCGGGGTTTGACAAACCCCGGATTCGGACTAATGTAAACATAACGCCAATCGATGATGTTGGGGCGAGACTTATGTGACCTAGGGTTGTTAAGATGTTGAGGGGGACTTCTTTATTGACTCGAAGTCATGTATTCCCCCGTCTTACAGTCGGGAGAGGTGGCGGTGGATTTTTAGAATTGAGATTGTCGTTAGGGTAAATACAACGCGACGATCTAATGACCCGGTCAGGAGTTGGATTGTGTGTAATCAATGACGTTAGGGGCGAGACTCACATGACCTAGGGTCATTAAGACGTTGAGGGGGACTTATTTGTTGACACAAATTCGCGTTATATCCCTTATCTTACACTCAAGAGAGGTAGCGGGGGAGTTTACGAACTGAGATTGTCAAATAGGTCGAAGACCATAAACGTAAGTCAATCGAGATCGAACACGTATTTGTAAACCGAATTAATCCCTAGACAATTATTTCCTCTAAAACATCTCATTAGATTAGTATAGTTAATTTAGGTTATATTAGTATTAGTATTAATTAAATTAAATACATTTGTTTTTAGCCTAGATAAAGTTAGGTAATGATAAACACAATACTCGATAGTAACGAACACCAATCCTTGTGGATACGATACCTGATCTTAAACGATCACACTATACTAAAACTTTGACCTCGTACACTTCCGAGTAGTCAATACGCGAGCGCATAACAAACACTCCACCGTACCAAGTTTTTTGCGCCGTTGCCGGGGATTGGTTTGTCGAATTCGGTTTTAGGCAATTGTCACAAAGTTTTTGATGACGTTGACGGGGATTGGATAGAGTCATTGTCGATATTGTGAGTAAATGACCTGATTTTACTTTAGGCATTTATTTTGTATATAATCTTTGTTTTGTAGTTTTGTTTTTGTTTCTTATGTAGGGTACTTGGCGATGTTAGATTGACGGGTATTGATGCATCAATTTCGACGAGATTCCAATCCGTTTTATGGTGTGTGGTCATGCACATAAGCTGGTGAGGCGTGTCGTTGAAAGATCGGGCCATCCAGTGCAATATCTTGCCAAGCTTGAGGGCGTTCTGAATATGTTGGGTGGAGGACATTAAACCACGCGCTTTTTGGGAGGCAACCCAAGGTCAAATAAATTAAATCCATCTCCGTCGAATTTAAACGGAGGCAAGATCCTCTCGCCTCCCAGGTACGTGTTCAAAACCTCCTTCGTCAGCATGCTTAAATTTCATATGTTGAGAATGATGATTTGGTTCACTGAGGACACTATTATTTTTGAGTTCATAAGTGATGTATAGTATGTTAGTTATGTGTTATTATTTTCTCGTATTGCATGTTTGTTTAGGTTAGTTTGTGTTTGCTTGTTGTTGTTGTTGCATGTTGAGTTTTGGGTTCATCTGGGCTGTTACCCAATGATGACATTACCCCTGGTTGTTTTCGAGGTCAAGGGTAATACCCATGCATGTGTGATTTTGTGTGCTTGACATTGCGTTTTGGTAAAAATTATTGAAGATCCTAATTTGCACGAGCACATAGACTCAATGTATTTCTATTCAATTGATTTGAGGACGATTATCGATTGGCTAAACTCATAACAAATTAAGGATTCTAGAACTTGATTGAGGGAAAACTTGAGGCGAAATCCAAGGCAAGGTAGTTTAGGAGACATGATTTAGGCATTCGTTTTGTCGCTTTAGCCTTTTTACCCTACCATGTAACATGTTTGCCCTGTCGAAGTCTTAATGCCAATTCAATTCTGAACACATAAACAAATACCCTAGCCAGTTGATCTTTTTCCAAACCTTAATCATTGAATTTAAAGGCACATTTGAGTGAATTAAGTTAGCATTTATATATGCTACTTGATGTAAGCGGTTGGGTTTAGGGAGAACTTCGGATTGGTTTGGTATTCGATTACTCACTGGTCGTTTTTCTTTCGTTTTAACCACACCTGTGAAATCATAATAATCGAAAAAGTTTGGGGGTGTGATTATTTAGAAAAAAAATCATTTTTTTTACAAGTGAGTATTACGTTCTTATATTGTTTATTCAAAATTGTTTCCCAATTTATCTGTGGGATTTTGAGAGTGAATGTGCCAAGCGTTTAGCCTTGGGTAACGTCAAGTTAACAACGTTAACCCATTTTCTTTTCCAAAATACCCTTGGCCAGATATACCAAAACCGAACCAAGTCATTTTGATCTCTATGAGCTTCCAATCCTACATTAGTGGAGAGTGGACCCTAATCCGGCATATGGTAATCCTTGTCCTATACGGTCTAAGTCATGAATTTCGTTGGGGGATAATCTAATCCAGTCGTTGTATAGTTATATTATTGAGTCTCACACTAACACATTTATAGGATCTAGAATGGCGTTCACCATTATTGCATGTCGAAATTCTAGAACCACATGATGTGTTTTACCTCCTGAACTCAATATAACTGGCGGTTGTTGAGGGAAAAATAAATAGGTTGTTAGAAGAAGTCAAAACTCGCATGTCGTTATGTTTAGATTGTTTTTAGGATGTTTGTTATTTTATTTCGTTGTGTTTTTTCATTTTTGTGTGTGTGTTTTGCTCGAGGACTAGCAAAATTCCAAGTTTGGGGGTATTTGATAGGTGTGATCTACCTACATATTTTCGAATCGGTTTTGTTAGTTTTAGAGTATTTTTATAGTTATTTTTATTATGTTTTAATTAGTTTTTATACTTTTTGTATAAATCAGGTGTGTGGGGACAGAAAGATAGGAAACTAGAGCAAAAACGATGAGATCGAACTAAGAACGGTCGAAGAACGGTGAAAAAACGAGCAAGGTGGCAATATTCTGAAAGAAGCTTACCGCCGCAGCGGTAAAAATACAAAGAATAACCTATTCTTGCTGGACACTCACCGCCTAGGTAGTGAAACTGTAGAATGTCAACAAAATCCACCGATGTGTTCACCGCCGCGGCGATCAACCAACCGACCTACTCACCGCCTAGGCGGTGACCTCTGCACAGTTTAGATATTTTGTTTAGATATTTTTCCTATAAAATACCCTATGCTCTCCCTTCCTCTTGGATGTTTTGGCCACTAGACCCCCTTGGGCTATACTTAGGGTTGGATTTAGGAGTGTTAGAGGAAGAGCTCACATCCCGAATTGGAGGAAGACGACAGAGCAATTGTTGAATGGTTCTTAGATACAAATCTTCGGACGAGGCTAAGTTATTTGATTTCTTCATTTATTTCTTTAACTTAGGATATTGTGAGCATGCTTAGCTCGTTATTTATTTGTAAATGCGGTTATGGCCGTAGTTAAACATGGATTGTATATGGATTAACGCTATATTTATAAATATGTGATTAAGATGATTTTGGTGTTGCGTTTATATTTGTTCTTCGTACTTTGATTGTGTTTATCATATTGTTATGTTTATTATGCTTAGAATGATATTCGGAGAATCTAGGGTTTGACAAACCCCGGATTCGGACTAATGTAATCATAATGCCAATCGATGACGTTGGGGCGAGACTTACGTGACCTAGGATCATTATGACGTTGAGAGGGACTTCTTCATTAACTCAAAGTCATGTATTCCCCCGTCTTACATTTGAGAGAGATGGCTGTGGAGTTTTAGAACTGAGATTGTCGATAGAGTAAACACAACGCGACGATCCAAGGACTCGGTCGGGAGTTGGATTGTGTGCAATCAATGACGTTGGGGAGAGACTCACGTGACCTAGGGTCGTTAAGATGTTGAAGGGGACTTCTTCTTTGACACGAAATCACGTTATGTAAGACCCCGACCTTGGGCATACGTATAAATTAAGTCGCGTTTAAAATTACCTCGAAAATAATGGGGTTGATGGTGTTAATTATGAATTTGAGGGCTTAATTCGTAAATGTTTTCAAACATGAAGGGGATAAATTGCAATCTTCATAAATATTAAAATTTAGAATGAGTTTAAATTACGATCCTAGCTAAAATAGCGGGGCGGATTTTGACATTTAAGTTGTGATTTAAAAGTTTAGGGGGTCAAAGTATAAATCTTCAAAAATATTAAAAATAAAAACATGAAACTTAACAAAAATGAGGGGGGCTTGGTGTAATTATTGATATATATATATATGTATATATATACATATATGTATATGTATATATATATGTATATGTATACATATATATGTATACATATACATATACATATATATGTATACATATACATATACATATATATGTATACATATACATATATATATACATATACATATATATATATATAGCTTAAGTCGGTGGAAGTGGAGAAGGGAGAAATGGGACGCGTGGCCTGCCATCAGATCATACACACATACACACACACACACACACACACACACACACATAAGAGAATGAAGAAGAATGGAGAAGGATTGAGAAGAGAAGAGAAGAGGAAGAGAGAGAGAGGAGAACCGGAGAAGAGAGAGAGAAGGCAGTCGGCATCGTTATGGTCTCACCGGCGGTGGTTTGTGAGTCACCATTGATCGGCTAACAGGAAACCGAAATAGAAAAGAAAGAGAGAGAGAGAGAGAATCGACAGTGGCATTCACTGGTAAGGGATCGATAGTCGGAAATCATGTGGGTTTGTGTGTGTATGAGTATTTTGTGTGTGTGTTCAACTGTGATCAATGTGTGTATGTGACTTGGGGTGTGTGTGTGTGTGTTCGGTTTGCTTGACGGTTGTTCAGTAATTCGGTGGTGTGGGTTTTGATCACCGGCGGTGGGTTAGAGAGAGAAAACTTGTCGGTGGCGTGTGATTGTCCTGTTCCGTCGCCGGTGGTGTTGTTGTGATTAGTGTGTGTGGGGGTGTTCGTTCAGTTGATTTCATGGGTGTCGGATTGAACGCGTATGTGTGTGTGTGGCTCGGTTGTGTGGGTGCCGTTTGCCGGTGGGCTATGTGGGTTGCTATTATGGGTGTATGTGTGATTGTAGTGCGTATGTGTGTGATTTGATGTGTGCTGTGGGTGCATGTGCTGTCCAATTGTGTGTGTGTGGGTAATCATTGTGGGTGTGGCATCGCCATCATCTGGCGAGTGTGGGCGTACGGTTCAGCGTCATTGGTGTGGGTGCGTGTGTGTTTTTGCTTCTCCAGTGGTGGGCTGAAACGAAACCGAAATAGAAATGGCCGTGGGGGTGTGTGACTGGAGGTAGCGTTGCTGGCATTGGGAGTTTTAGTGAGAGAGAGCGACAACCGACGTGTGTATTAGTCTGACTTTGTTGTGCGTGTGTGGGTGTAATCGGCCGGCGATCATGTGCGTCCGTGGGTGAATTGTGATGGGTCGGCTGAATCTATAGCGGAAACAGAAGAGAGAGAGCTGGTGGGGCGGCGAGAATTGATTGGCAGCAGAGAACCCAACAAACAGAACCAAAGGAGAAAAAGAAAAGAAAAGGAAGGAAAAGGAAAAAGGGAAATTTGTATAAACCACGCCACTAAACTTAATGATCCAATCTCGCAGCCGACCGAAAAATTTGGAAAAAAGGTAGAATTTCAAACTTCTATAATATATGTATTTAAATGCCTAAATTGAAAATAACGATAGGAAATAGATCGATATAGTAATTTCATAATAAAGCGTGGGGAATAGGGAATTACGAAATTTAGGATCTACAATTCGTGATTTAGATATGTTTACGTAAAATATTAATTTAGGCCCTATCCCTATTAGGTTCGTAGGTACTGGAGTACCAGTAGATGATAATTGGCAAGAGTTTATGGAAACGGATATTCAGGTGAGTGTACTGTCTTCTTGCAAATCTATTTTTATATATGTGATGAAAAATGTGTTTACTTAAAACTGTACGATTTTATAAATGATATGGATCAAGCAGGTTTTGGGTGAGTTGGTAAATTGGATTTTCGTTGAATTATGTTGGTTTTAAAAAGAAAGATTAAAAATGATTTGTTGGATTTGGTAGTTTTAAAAGAGAGTGGAACAATGCCTAGTTTTCTAATAACAAAGGTGGAAAAATGGTTTTTACTGAAATCAGTAGGTATTTTAGATGAAAGTGAAAAACATGGTTTTTGAATTAAATTGGTTTTGGAAATGAAGGTTGAGATTTGTGATTTGACGATGTGGATTGATGATATTGATTAGACGATTGTTATAGATTTGTGGTTTAATGATGATGTTATGGATTATATTTCTCCCCGTAAGGGGTGTGGATTATATTCTCCCTGTAAGGGGTGTGGATTTCTTCCCGTAAGGGATGTGGATATTTCTCCCCATAATGAGGTGTGGATTATACTATGCAGTTTGTTCCGCTAGGAAGGCATATCCTAACGGATGGTACGGTACCATTGCAACTCTCGATCGTGAGGTTAAAACGATTACTATGGCTAGCCAGTGTGTGTTATGGTGGAGTGGTGTTTTGAGATGTGGTGTTTTATTTATATTGGGTGATTTATTATTTATTATGGTGATTGGTATTATTTTATACTAGATGAGTTTGAATGGAACTTATACTTATTGGTTTATTTTCAATGCTTATGTTATGGAGAATTTTACTAGCTACGTGCTGTTTATATACTTACGCTTGATCCATTTCGATGTTGTAGATATGAATTATTATTATAAAATGTTTTTACTAAGAAGACACACTTGCAGGTGGAGCAAATAAGAGTCGGTTGGTCCCCTACTAGCACTAGTTAGAGTTATGCGGGTCAGGCGTTGGAGTCATACGAGAGTAATTTGAGATGAGCTATCAGAGGATGAACCTAAGGGAGGTTCATGAGTTCTATTTATTGTTTCTATTTTGGGACAGATGTAACCCTATAGTATGAAGTTATCATATATATATATGATGTGTAGATGAAAGTTTGTATATTGTCGTATTTAAATTTGGTTAGTCAGGTGATGTCATGTTGATGTCACACCGGCCCCACGGTGACGGGTACCCGGGGTGGGGTGTGACACGTTATATCCCTCATCTTACACTCAGGAGAGGTGGCGGGGGAGTTTACGAACCGAGATTATCAAATATGTCAAATACTGTAAACATAAGTCAATCGAGATTAGACACGTATTTGTAAACCGAGTTAATCCCTAGACAATTATTTCCCCTAAAATATCGCATCATATTAATATAGTTAATTTAGGTTATATTAGTATTAGTATTAATTAAATTAAATACATTTGTTTTTAGCCTAGATAAATTTAGGTCATGATAAACACGGTACTCGATAGTAACGAACACCAATCCCTGTGGATACGATACCCGATCTTAAATGATCACACTATAGTAAAACTTTGATGTCGTACACTTGCAAGTAGTCAATACATGAGCGCATAACAAACGCTCCGCCGTACCACTTATAAAACTCCAAATTTTGATTTTGATCCCCAACTAATCTTAGCTCTAAACTTCTATCCTAGGCAGGTTGGTGAGGAAGTCAATTTTATTGAAAAGGATTTTCAGGTGGTCACTTATGAAAGTGGGAGAAACAAAAAAAAGTTGCAATTTCCAATCAGAGGAGTTACAATTAGTTCTATGTTAAGAGGTTATCACTCTGGGTTTCACTCAAGGCAGAATGAAGTTGATCTTTATTGGGATGAGTGATTCTTTTTTTTATTTTTTTATTTTCTCCTATCCATTTTGGCCTAGTCCCCTGTTAGTTTGTTTGTTTTTGCTTACTTTTTGAATTAATTTTGATTAAAAAAAAAATGTTTTCAGATAATGAATTTAAACATGATAAATGTTAAGGTGTAATTTTATCCAGTGAACATTGTAGACATCGTATTTTATCCCGTCCAATCAGTATCGGATCAAGTAGAAGTTCAGATAAACATTAAACTTAGGCTTAAAAGGAATAGATTTCTACCAAATATCACTCTATATAATATATAAATATACTCAAAAACATGGGAAAAACACAACACTATTGAATTTGACAAATACAGTTAAGTAAACATTTCGGGGCAACCTCAAAATTTTCATAATTTAAAGGGGTCTAAAATGATTTTATTAAAGTTTTATTTTCATTAAATCATCTTTAGTATAGATAAAAATTAGTCACTACCCTTAAATTATTGGATATTTCGAACAATTACTTCGGTTACCTACCCTAACTATGAAACATTTACAATCACTTAATCTTGTCGGTTTAGCAGCAAAAACAATTGTTTCAATTATGCATATTATATCAAATAGCACAAATAAACAATCCAAGATACCTTAATCAAGGCTTCAAAATGTAGTGACAAGCCCTAAATCACAAAGATGATTAAGGAACTGGGCATGATTTGGAATTACACCAAATTTGAGTTTGTCTTGAAAAACCACCCGAGGAAAAATGAATTAGTGGACTAGACATCATTAAAGTACCACACAATAGCCCTTTAAATGACCAAGGAACCTTTCTAGATGTTCTCTATAAAAATATCTAAGAAGGTCGAAACTGAACTGATTCGGTTCATCACCTAAGTGAGGCATTTAATGAGTATTGAATGCCTATACCATCAATAAATAAATGCTTGGGATGACATAGATAGGCTACATTCAAGGTAACTTGATATTTTGAGCAAAATATCTTAGGTGTAACCAAGAACCTTGAATCGTGACTACCTGTTGCCGAAACCAAATCAAATTGGTTTTCCATCTAGCCAATGCAGTAAATGAACATCCCATCAAGAAATAAAGGCTTGGGATGACATAGAAGGTATACATTCAAAAATATTAAGATAATGTTACCAAAATATCTTAGGGTTAACTAGGAACTTGAAAACCAACCATCAGTTACAAGGTAAATGAACCCGATTCCTTCCGAAATCAACCAGATAAGTGCTCACCAAGAAATGACTCATAGAATAGAATGAAATTTAATGGTGACATGTCTATACTAGGTTCAATGCATTTGGAAAACATTAATGGAAACTAAACTTAAATAGTAAAACTAACCGGTACTTAGGCCCTAAACTGAACTGGATGTGTCAGATCAAGCCATTAATGCACCCATGTGCAGGCCATATGATTAGAGGGAAATGATTGCCAGTCATTAGTAATAATTGTTAATCATTACCGAATATTTGAAGATCTTGCCTTCCATCCTAAATTCATTCAATACAAAACGAGATTAGTACAAGACAACATGTCACCTTGGACAAATACCCCCCAAGGAAGAGGCTGGGTTGGCCTGTGCATTAACAAATACGCAAGCCCCCAGCCTATAAATAGAAGTGCTTGGTTCTCATTTTTTTTTCAATCCTTGAATGCCTAGTTTTTCTCTCCAAAACGCGAGCCAAGTCTCGGGTGGTAGGCATTTTAACTAAATTCTATTGAATGACATATTGTTATTCCCCTGAAATTTTGTCCTAGAGGGTGTTCTTGGAGAATGAGCTCAAGAGATCTATGATTACCGATCAACTCCAAGCCAAGATGATCAAGGAGGAAAGGGAGATAACTACTTAGGGACGACAACATCCCCTAAGTAGGGTGTTCTTGAGATTCTTGGAGCAAGAACTCAAGAGATCGTTAATCACTGACTAATTTCCAACCAAGAAGATCAAGGAGGGAAATGAGGTAATCACTTAGGAAAGACCACATCCTCCAAGTAGGTAAGTTTCTTAAAAAAAACGTTTGATCTTAGTTTAATCTTGTGTATGTTGCATGTACATAGCATAATCATGTAGTTAGTATAGAATTTTCATGTACATAACATATAAAACCCATAGACAACTAAACAAACACTAAATTTTGTCAAAACAACCAAAAAAACACTATACTTCACAAACTGTTAATACTAACTACAACTACTAATAACCAAATTTACTTTATGCTAAACATCAAGATCACAACCAGATTGGCTTGTGGACTAGCACCTGTATGTATACGTATATACTACAACGAAAGACCCTTGTCACTAAGAACTCAGGATAAAAGGGAGAGACTCTATTCCTTCGGGAATATGTGTGATTCTTCTTTAGAAACCTTCTTGTTTTCCTTTGTTACGAGTAGGACTTGCATAAATATATGGTATTTCATTTCATTTCTTTACTAACAACTCACACACTAAGACTAACTCACCAAAACAAAAGAGTTTAGTCAAGGTGTTCTTAACAAAATCAAAAAGGTTGTGTACATGTTATGTTAGGATTCAGGTTGTTAACAACTTAAAAAATGATTAATAATAAACATAATTAAGGTTGTGATTCAGGATATTCAGAATTTTAAAAATAATTAATAATAACTAGTTAAGGTTATGATTCAAGTTGTCCACAACTAAAACTAACGAATAATTAACTAAACTAAAACCAACCCAGCTTCCAATTTACCAAGTATTAACTACGTTCGACCTGATATTTGGTTGCCACCCAAAGTACATAGGCAACCCATGATACGGGTTCGGTCACCTTAAATAATAAAAAATAGTTTTTACTTTAACCAAAATTAACTATGTTTGACCTGATCTTGGATAACCACCCGTAGTACGTAGGCAACCTATAAGGGTTCGATCACACCTTTAATAATATAAACCATATCCTTTAACGTAACACAAAAAAAACTACATGAGGACTTGATTGTCATTAATTCGAGATAGGTAGGTAACACTAAACTAAACTAACTAACGAACTAACCAACTGAAAATGAAAAAATTAAACTAACACGAAAGAAGTATATGCATGTAAATATAAAGTTCAATCGAAATAACCAATTTGTTCCTCCCTCAACATCCCTAAATCGGATCAAGTTCGAGAAGTAACCCACACCAAGTGGTGTTCTAGAATTTCAACGATCAATATCAATAAAAACTATTCTAGATCCATTTGAAGTGTGTGTGTGAGAACTCAATCGTTAAGCTCATAACTTAAACCATTGGAGGATTCAAGAAAATCATATACTTGATTGGAGTCTACTATCCACTAATGTAGGCTCGGGTAATCACAGAAATCAATAGGGCTTGGTTTGGCTTTGGAGAACGACCACGGGTCTCACTGGAATAAAAATAGAAAATCGGTTTAATTGATCGACACCCGAGGTAAAATCGCTTGTCGCTATCCTCTCTCATAACCCCCACACATTTAAAGTACAACTCTGAATAAGAAATGATAATCCTTGTATTCACTTGTCGAAAGAGAAGAAAATAAAAAACTATATTCATGTTTTTTTTTTGTTTTTTTTAACATATTCCTAATTTAATTCGAATTATTATAGTTTTAGGAGAGTGCAAAAAGAAATTAGAGAAATACTCACCCAAACTTATTCGAATTAATAAAATTTTAGGAATATGTAAAAAGAAATGATAGAAACAAACCCCCAAACTTATTTTAGGAGCATGCAAAAAGAAATATGAAAGTGACAAGTGAATACACTAATACTGAAACAATAAAAATTTATCAGAAACCTTACCGCTCACTTGATTTCACTCAATTTTGAAAATTAGGCTTAGAGACATTGGGTTAGGAAATTTTTTAATTAAAAGGAGTATTTGAACGCTTTCAGAATTGATTACGTTATCGGCTTCGACAGGGGAAGTAAGGAATTAACATTTTCAGGTTAGCTACAACGGTTCAAGCGAAAAAATGACGGCCTAAATCACGTCTTCGAAATTACTTTACCTAGGATTCCGCCTCAAGTTTTCCCCAAATAAAGTTCTAGTTTCCTCATTTTCTATCATGAGCTTAATATCGAATAATCAACGTCTAATCGTTCAGATAATTATACATTAAGTTCAAATGTTGTGCAATTTTCGGATCGAGATAATTTTTAGCCAATCGACATGTTAAGCACACAAAACACACAAGGATAATTCTCATCATCGGGTCTTGGCCCAAATGAACTCACATCTAAACATGCAAACACAACTTTATACATACACAAATCTAAACTAAATCTAATACTAACATACATAAATTAATCTAATACTAAACATGCAAAAACAAAAATTAAACTAAACAAAACTAAACTAAAAATTTAAAAACTAAAACATTCAAAATAAATACATACATAAACATAGATTTGTACATAATTTTTTTTTGCATTCTGTTCAAAAAAATAATAATTGTTCATCATTTTCTACAAAAATAAAATAAAAATGGATGAACATCCACTAAACTATCATCTATTCCATACCATTCAGGCCTGAACATAGCAGTGTTCCAACATCAGCGAACCCAATAAACATCTAGCATGCTTGCAAACAAAATGGGTTGAACACATACCTAGGGAATAAGACTTATTCCCTACTATTCACCTTAAGATAAATCATCACCACCATCACTTTGGGAAGGAGAATGTGGTCTCTGGAGGAGATGTGGTGGCACAGATGGCATCGGAGGGTAATCGTCCATCTCAAGGCCAAGGCCATCCCAAATCTTCCGTTGGACTCGATCTTGTTGCCTCGAAAATTGGTCCAGGAAAGAAGCGATCTCATATTGGTTCTGAAGGACAGTCTAAAGCTTGTTATTTATCCTCTCTTGGGAGTTTTCATCTCGGGCTCCAGAAGGTCCAGCCGTCTCGTCTGCTTGCTCTTCCCCTTCCTCAGGCTCAGGCTCGACTGCCTCTTGTGCCCCAGTCTTCCACAACCGGTTTGTCACTGACAGATTAAGTGGAGTGATAGGGTCGCACAGGCTTCCCCCGGATACTATCACGTCAGCTAATAAAAAAATATGGGTCAATAGTAACGAAAACGGGAGCCCAGCCTTTATTGTCTTCGTAGCATGTATTATCGATGAATAGATTAGAAATCCAATGTTGATTGGTTGTCCGATCTGAATTTTATAGATCAAAAAGGCCTTGTCCTTTGAGATGTCTGACAAATATGATGTCGGTAGGAGGCTTCCGCAAATGAAATGGTGCCAGATTTTTGGAATTGGCTTGAGGCATTTCACCGAAAAGGTAGCGATGTTCGGCCCTTGGTGTTTCCACTTTTACTTTACCAGTTTTAACTGCAGAAGGTCCACCGCTTAGGTGGTCGAGCCCTTTTATTTAAAATCAAACATTCTGACGAAATTCCGTCTAGGCGGTAGTTTTTCTGCCTAAGCAAAATTACACTAGTGTGAAAACATTTTATTCCGCTGTTAATCCGCCTAGGCAGTGATTTTTCTGCCTAAGCGGTGGAGCGTATTTTGAAAATTTTGGTGCATCTTATATTTTTACCGCCTAAGCGGTGGTTCATCGCTTGGGCGGTGGGCCTGCAGCTCCCACTTTCATGTTTTTCTCAAATTTTCAAAATATGATTCCACCTCGTACGTTTTCACTTCGCTTGTTCAATGTTTTTCAACTTAAAATACTTCCTCAAACGTCCACTTTCCTAAATTCACTTCCAAACACGTTCCGAAGCCATTCCAGCTTCCAAAAAGAATAAATAATCAAATAAATAGTAACAAAAATCGGGTAATTTTATACCCTAAATTTCATTAAAAAACAAAAGCTCGAGTTACCGTCCCCAGCTGGACTTTCGTGTCACTATGTAGTTTTCACCAAAATTCCCCATAGACAAGGAATTTGGGCTTAAATGCTCAGTTGGATCAAGATCATGGCTTGAAGGCGGCTTCTCTTCTCAGTCCTTATCATTTGCAATAAGTTCAATCTCGGGATTAAGAATTAAGAATTCCAATATTCTTTATCTGTTTCTTGCACCGCTTGATCTCATTAACACAATGAAACAAAAAATAAAAATTAAAAACAAAACAAAAACAAATGTCAGGATTAACACTCGACTACTTAGTCGCAATATCCACTTAAAATTCACACTAATCCCACGTCAACAGCGCCAAAAACTTGGTGTGTTGACGGAACTAGGGTACGATACATTTGTTTTTCCTATTTAAAACTTAAGTTCTGAGCTGTTATCGCGTTTCTTTTGCAATATTCAATTAAAATTCAAACTAATCCCCAGCAACGGCGCCAAAAACTTGGTAGGGGCGCGAAATGTGCACGCCTACTTACGCTCGCAAGTATACGAGGTCTAAAGTTTTAATATAGTGGATCTTTAAGATTGGATATCGTTCCCACAGAGAAGAGTGTGAATAATTGAATTGAATACCGCAATTGACGCAGTCTCATGTTATCCTGACGACGAAAGACATGAATTGAAATTAAATTAAGCTAAACTACAATTAGTGGGTTAATACTAATTACGTTGATTAATTAGCGATTGATTTTGTTCACTTAATACACGTTTGATTTCATTTAGTTAACAATAACGGAGTTTAGGTATCCGACAATCTCAGTTCGTAAACTCCTCCGCCACCTCTTCCGAGTGTAAGACGAGGGAATACACAATTTTGTGTTGACGAAGAGGTCCCCCTCAATGTCTTAATGACTTTAGGGCACGTGAGTCTTGACCTAACGTCATCAATTGCACACTAACTAACGCCCTCCCAGGTCGTTAGGTAGTAACGATGTGTTTACCCTAGTCCGAATCTAGGGTTACCTCTCCCGAGTGTCAAACCCTAGATTCTCAAATCCAACCCTAATACCATTACAAGCATATTAAGATCTTCATGAAATGATAAACAGAATCAAACTTAAAAGCAACATCCGTTAAAGAAACATATATTAAACCAAACGAGTATTTACACAACTACACCTTTCCCTAACTAATCTCTAAATTATACTAACATGTTCTTCGCCAATACAACAATAAATCAAGAGGAGATCAATATTATGAATAATAAACATTAAATACAAAGATCAAAACAAGGGAGGAAAATCCAAATCTCAAAGTGGAGTAGTCCACTTTCGCCAAAGAACAATCCTCCCGAGCTTGTTCTTCTCCGTTGATGAACTTCCTCTTCTAGCTCTTCAAGGATTGGCCAAGAACACCTCCTAAACTAATCTAATCTACTTCCTAAATTACCTACACCTAACTAAGGTGAAAGAGAGCTCTCCAAAATGTCAACTGGAGCCTCATCTCACGTCCCAGGTAAGGGTCCAAGAGTTCTGAGGTTTGGGGGAGAAAAGGGGTTAAATAGGTAAGGTTTGGAAATATCTTCAAAATATCTAAAAATAGATATTTTTGTACAGAGTGTAACCGCCTAAGCGGTGGACTTAAGTCGGTTAAGTTTCTGTCGGATCTTCGCCTAGGCAATAGCTGCTAGCATATCAATCTGATCTTTTCTCGCCTAGGCGGTGGTTCAACCCTTCAGCACTACAGCATTCTGCCTCTTTTCTGCCTAAGCGGTGGTCTTCATTCACCGAACCCTATTTTGCACATTTTGTTCATCGTTTCTCCACCGTTTTCACTTGTTTCTCGCCCTTTGACGTCCTTTCCCTGTTTTACACTAAAACACACTAAAACACAATTAAACATAACTAAAACGCTTGAAAACTAATAAATTCGGTTTAGAAATAGATAGGTTTTTCACACCTATCAGTAGGCAACCTACGTGCGGGTTTTGTTGCATATCTAAATAATTTAGTCTTAGTTTGCATTTCATTTCATATAGTTTGCATATTTATATTTCTGTCTATATAAACTGTCATTGGGTGTTGCTGACTAGTATTAGGTATAGTTTTTACTTACTTATCATTACATCCAGTAAAATACCATAAGAAGAGGAAAAACTTTTACAAAGAGAATTACTTTTGTTTACGTAATCAAAGAACACTGCTTGGATATGTTTAACTATGAATATCTATTTAGACCAAGGTACCGTTTATGGATGAGATTCTTGGGGTACATAAAACCTTACCCAAGCATAACCCACTCCCAAACTTAAAGAATATCTCTGGTAAATAGACCTTTGGATGTCAAGACATGGACCATTTCAAAGTTAAAATGAATTTCTAAAACTCCGGTGACCTAGCATACCATTTAATCCTATGATAGGTGACGACTCCATTTTTAACATAAACTCCCAGCCCAAGAAATTTTTCAAAACTGATGCCTAGAAAAGCCCTTGAAAAACCATTTTAGAAAATAAACGGATTTGGACGACTTAGAGAGGAAGGGATGAAACTTGTTTTTATCCTCTTCCCAATTGTCTACTTCTTCTGCTATCAAAATCGGGCGTGGGGAGGGGGGGTGCATCAGCTGGAGACTCCACTGGGGACTATAAAAGAGTTAGAGCTAGTTGGAGTCTAAATCCAAATTAATTGTTTAATAATATCCAAGGATTTTGTCTTTGATTTCAAGTATAAATAACTTCCTACCAATAATAATAATAATAATAATAATAATAATAATAATAATAATAATAATAGTAACAACAACAACAATAATAACAACAACAATAACAATAATAAGCATATCATTTAATATGTATATATCAGTGATGAGTGATTTATTTACCAAGAAATCAAGTACTTTTAGGTTCAAATATTTGTGAGTTTTCAAGTGTTTTTGTTAGTTTAATATGTTTTGTGTGATTTTTGTAGGATTAATAAATAAATGAGATCCTAGTTGAAAATATGGCAAAGATACGAACTTTTTGATCATGGAAAACTAAGACAGATTCAGGAATCAAATGAGCGGGTTGCAGCCCTTACGAGTGCGCTCCAACGCACTCCCAAACTAGAGAGCATACAAATTTAGGCTATAACCCCTACATATGCACCCCAGTGCGCTTTGACACAAGGGACGCGTGTTCTAGTGCCCAAGACATGTGCTCCAGCACGCCCTCTCAGGCTAGAGATCCCCAAGTGTTCAGGCTCTAGCGTAACAAGGCGTACTCTAGCGCACCTCTAGCCGTTTCCAACACTTTGAAGAGCACACTGGAGCCTGCACCAATGATGCCCTAATTTCCAATGGTGGTGCGGGAGCAACCATAAGGCAGGCTCCAGTGTGCATGCTGGCATAGGAGGTTCTAAATGAGCTAAATTAATGATGTTTTGAGGGGGATATAAAAGGATTTTCAGGAGAGAATAAGAGAATCTTTAGGCCAAAAATCCCATCTCTTGGAGTTTATATATTACTTTCCAAAGGATTTTGGATGAGGAGAAACCTATTTTTTGAGGGATTGGAGATGCAAAGTTCAAGGATTCTTGAAGATTGAGGAATATTTGAAGACTTTTGGCTTGTGTTCGTCATCTACTTCATCCCTTTCACTATCTATTCAATTTTATTTTTAGTTTGTTGTTGAACCGTGATTTGGATTATGGGTTTTCTCATAATCATCTACTTTCCTATGTGGAGCTAGTCATTTAATCTAGGGCTTAATGTAATTTTATTTGAACTATGTTTTGAATATTTTGTTAATTGCTAGTTTTAATTCCATTTTCAATTCATTTGTGATTTCTCTATGTTTAATGCTTGTAATTTATTGGGAAATGAATTAGTTGAATTTGGATTTGTGGATTGATGCTCGAGAAAGATTAGTTCATATTTCAGAATTGAGAAAACACAATCTCGGTTGTTATGAGACCGAGAGGAGATGAACTATTAGATAATCTTAATATCATGATTGTTGTGAGACGAGAGGTAATCAACGTTTTGATATTTTAGGGTTAGGCTTAATGAATGTTTGAGTAAATGGGTTAGATAGAGATATCAATTAATATATTCGCACATATTATCTTGAGAGGCACTCGAGAAAGGTTACAAAATTAATTAGGACCCTTGATTAGTGAATTGAGTATAATTGGCTGGCAAGTGCTTAATAGAATAAATTAAGGAATAATAAAGTGTAATCAAGTCCCTAGAACTATTATAGATAGAAATTTATTTCTATTATTTGTTTTTACTTTATTTTAAGTCTTATTTAATTTGGTTGCCTAGATAAAATTGGGTTACAATAATTGTGGTACTTAGCTCAATTCTAACAAACAATCGTAGTGGATACAACACTCTACTCACCCTATACTATCAAAATTTAACCTATACACTTGCAGTTCAATAGTTAGTATGTATGTATATTTACTGTCTTTATTCACTGCATTTACATTACTATCTTTAAATATCGCATTTAAATACTGTCTTTACATTTTTGCATTTACATTACTATATACTCTCTCCAACATACGAGCATTCACTTTACATTGCATATCATTGATGTAAAATCCAAGCAGTAACCCTCTTAGGGATAGATAGGCCGGCAGTAGAGGCCGATTTATGCTCTGAAAACCCTTAAGTTAGAAAAAAAAGTTAGTAGAAGCAAGGTCAGGTGGGTCCTACCCCCGAGATCCAGCTACGAACCTCTTTTTACTTGGACCACCAACCAAAGATGGATGTTCCCCTAGGGAGGATGCCAGATGTTTGAAGGTCTGGGAACTAATATTTTTAGGATTCACTATAAAAAAAGCCAAAACGACGTATAGTGAGCTTAGGATAGAGTATAATCAAAACCCTGTTCTAGTTAGGACACTATCTTGGATAGAGATGTCATTTTTAATTTTTGTACAACTATTTATATTACTATTATACAAGGTATATCGATTAACCTTATAGGAAAACTAGGAGAATAATAATCAATATAATAGTTCTTTTTCTATCCCGTGCATTATTAGATTGCTTAGCACCGAAAAACATTTTAAAAAATTTGAATATGGAGCAAACTGTAGGAGAGAACAAGAATCCTTATTTCACTTAACCCAATAAATCCTCAAATATAAACATTAAATTAATAGTGCCCATTTCATCCATAATAATTCATTTGAAAAATTACTCTAATAATCACAACTACTTTCGCCTTCAAATAAAAGCAAAAACATCCATATCTAATAAACAAATAATCATATCCTTTGCTAAACAAAGTTGCGTAAGGTTCGTCCACTAAGACAACACGAAGTAATCTACTTCGATCGTGCGAAATCACGTTAAACTACCAAAATATACGAAAGTGTCGTCACACAGTCGAATCATGACTTTGTGATACAAATAGTAATCATATATCGGGTTACTGTTCCCTAGGAGATGCATGTTATGTCCTGAGCATAATGTCCTTTCTCATAAATCCTGTACAGTAAGAATTATGTGACATAAGAAAGACATTTAGTTTAGGCTCAAAATGCCTTAAGCAGGTCAAAATCTTTTTTGATAGGAAGCCGGTTAAGGTCCACTGGACAAATCGTCAAATTTACCCTCAGTAGATATCGTGAACTCAAAGGTGTCTTAGACTCTTCCTAAATCCTTATGATTGATGATCTATCTATTGATAAAGAAAAAGATAGTTTTACCTTTAGTTCCTAGGGAAACAATAATCCATTTCTGAGGAAGAAAGACGTGTCTGTCATCAACTCCTAGAAGAAAATATCTCTACTTTGAAAAGAAAAAATGGGGATAATTATGTCATTAATTCCTAGGAGCCATGATCTATATTTGAGGAGAAAAACAGGACAATCCTATCATTAAGTCCTAAGAGAAATGATCCACAAGAAAAATCTAGGATGATTTTGACACTAGGTCTTAAGAATTGTGATAAATTTGTAGGAAAAGATGAGTTTGTCACCAATTTCTAAGTGCAAATATTCTTACTTTGAAAATAAAAAAGAAAGGATATTTCTTTCATTAATTCCTAGGAGTCACGATCCTTATCTTGAGGAAGAAAATGACGTTTGTACCCTAGAGTCCTAGGAAGAATGCTCTATACCTTGAGGATAAAAGGTCAATCATTCCCTAGTACTAGGATGATAGTAAGTTTAAACTTTAGGATAAACAAAAAACTACAAGTTACCCTGGTCTTATGGAAACGAAGTTTGAGCCAAGGTCTGTCCTGAATATATCTGAGAATTGCCTACTAGAGCTACTAGTCAAGAATATAACAACACATAAATATAGAATAATTTGCATCCTTAAAGTTCATAAGTAGAGGTCTAGGTTATTAATCACTTAATAAATCAAGAAATATCTGCCTTAGGTAACTTTTGCTAAAACCCATCCGATATTTGTCCGATTGTTCGAAGAAGAGTTCCCGATTAGAATTCCAATTGAAATAGAAAAATGAGCAAAGGAGCAAGAAGCCTATCAAAAAAATCGGTCAACTTTTTGTTTCAGAAACGACATGGAAATGACCAGGGGAGATGGCTAATAGCAAAATGGTACATAGGGCAAACATTCTAGTAAACATTCTTAGAGAAAACTAGCATATCTAGATAGATGATACATTCCCGAAGAAAACATTCTAGATTAGGCGTCATAAAATTATACAATGCATAAGCTAGTATCAAAGTACTATATAGGCACTATGCATCACAAATTACTTAGGCATGCGCAACTTTCATACACATAAGGAAACTTAGGCATCATACTCCAAACAAAAAAAAACCTATGACATCTTGCATATCTTGTTGTATCAATAGGTCTTTATCAGTATAACACTTGCACCTATACATCTCATTCGGGAGATCTAGTAAGCTAGCAGGTAATCCTTGGACAGGTAATTTGGTAAAGTAACCTCTCCATGTCACCATACCTTCCGTTCGTCTCTAATAGTGGTGTCTACCAATGAGGATTTAGCCAAGAAGTCAACCCCCTACAAGGTGTGTCTTGATAATAGGCCATGCCCATTATTGTGAAACATCGGGGGTGTATTTGAGTGTCTTTAGAAAATTAACCTTTCTAGAATCCAATTGGATTTTCTTAGAACTGAATAATTTCTAGCACTATTTAAGCACTCTAAGTGCCAAACCTCTAGTATACCCAATCAAAACAACATAATTTAAAGACTTAAGCAAACTACCAATCAAAGATAGCAATTAATCTCAATTAGATAATACTTAGGTAGGAAACTCTATCCTTTAGGCTAGAACAAATTGCTACCCTCCGTAGGTGTGACTCTTAGAATCACTAGTTTGGAACTACATTTGACTTGATTATTGGTAGATTACCAAGGTATGTAGGAAACCTAAGTGGGTTAGGTTGAAATGAAAAAGAAAAAGAGGTATCGGCTTCATGCTTTCATTACTATCCAAACAAATAGGGAATACCTAAACCAGAACTACGTTTGACCTGATCTTTGGCAATACTGCCAAGGTACATAAGAAACTTATTAAGGTTTGGACGTCCAACTGTAAGATCCCCCAACCATCGGCTAGAGTGTGTCCTTACAGTTTCCATCATCGTACATTGATTGGAACTATGATCTCAGTCTAAGTTTACATTATAACTCCATATTAAGGTATACTAGGGGGGTAAAAGTGACAAGCAAATATAGAAAAAAAAATAGTCCTTTAATTTTCAGTTGCTAAGGAAGGTCTTAGGTTCTCCTAAAGACAATAATTCCAAAATCGGGTTGGAAAATCCGGAATTTGACTTGTCATTCAGAGTTATTCATGATTAGAAGGAATGTAGGTAAAAAAAATACTAGAAATCTAGCAAACCTACATAGCAAGCTATGACTTCCGATTGTCTACGTTCTTCTTTCATCTCTAGGTAGATAGTAGAGAGAACAAATGACATAAGAATGAATAAAAGGTAAGAGAAATACTGTCCGACCCTAAATGGTCTAAAAATTTATCTGCTTCTTAATCTTCAGTGGTTAGAAAGCCAACTTTCTTACCTACCTCAAGTGATCGGAAAAGAATACCAACTGACTTACCTTAAGTAGTTGGAGAATTTACATACTCTCATAGTGGGAGATGCCAACATACTGTCCAACCTTAAGTAGTTGGAGATGGACATCCTTGCCCACCTCAGTTGGTACACCTATAGTTATTACTAAACCAGCTATGCACAACACCTCTAATTCCCAGGATTCCCACCACCAATAATGCAGCCTTATCGGATACTATCCTGTGATCCAAATTCATTAAGAGGCCATAAAACCAGAAAAATCATTGTGCACCATAGAGTATTTAGTTTTCGATTGTGAGATAAGTGTGGTACACTTTGGGGCTACCTTAAGGATGGCTTTTCGAACAAGAAAAAAAGACCATCCGCCGGTAAAGATTTGCCAACTTCAGATAAATAAGGTGGTAGCGGAATTTATTCATCGCTAGGTTACCACAAGTGTATGGGTCAAATTTTAATAGTATAAGAAGAGTAGGGTTGTCGTATCCACAGGGATTGGATTAAATTGTAGCTAAGTACCATGATTATCGTAATCGAACTTTATCCAATTTTGGGTTTTTGTTTAAAGATAAACTAAACTAAAATACTAACTAATTAAACTATAATACAAGGAATAACGTCTATGGGATTAAATTATCTAGGGATTAAATTCGTTCACTTAAACGTGTTTGATTTAGTCTAGTTTACATTAATGGTCATTAATCAATCCGACAATCTAGGTGTCTAAAACTCGCTCGCTACCTCTCCCAAGTGTAAAGTGAATGAATATGCAATTCGTGTCAACACCGATATCCCTATCTAGTGTCTAAACAATTACATGAGTCTTGCCCCAACCTTACGGATGGCACACTTTCTAACAATCTCCTGAAACATTAGAACATCGCATTTTGTTTAAACCCTAGTCCGAATCCGGGATCACCTCTCTCGAGTGTCAAACCCCGTATTCTCAAATCAACCAAAATATCGTAACAAGCATATAATGGAAGTAAAAGAACGGAAAACACAATTGAATAGGAATAAACAACCGATAATGAAACAACGATTTACTTAAATATATATATTAGTGAACTACATTAATCCCTAAACAAATAACGTTTAGCTCAAGGCCATAACCAAATATTCAACTAAAAACGATATATACATGCTCAATCAACCAACGAGAACTTATAATGAAAGAGAGCAACAAGGGGGAATAATCGTTATCTGAAGAATGAATGATTGCAAGTCCATAAAACCCGCTTCGATCTTATTCCCTCTTCTCCAAATGTGTTCTCCTCTTGTTGGTATGATCTTGAGCTCTCCAAAATGTCCCAAAAATGTTCTTGGTTGGAGTGGGAATGAGTGGGAATGCAAAATATCTAAACAATATCTCAAAATATCAATGTCAGTTGGTGCCGAGTTGCTGCAATGGTGGAAAGGAAGAAACTTACTGGCAGATCACCGCTGTAGCGACGGAAAAGTTCTCTGCAGTGATGCACAAGGCAGTGTCAACACCAGGTTCTTCTTTTGGCCGTAACTTTCTTGTCCAAACTCTAATTGAGGTGATTCAACAACCTATAGAAAACTAATACATCGATTTACAACTTACATGTTTTGATATTTCCCAAAATAGAATTTAATCATTGTCATAAATAGCCTCAAATTTACTGCACCTTAGCCAATTTTGCATCTTGTTTCCCATTTATTTATAAACCTACAAAACAATACAAAAAACATATTCAACTAACAAAAATGCTTGAAAACACAAATATTTGAACCTAAAAATACTTGATTTGTTGGTAAATAAACCATTCATCTGAAGGCATGGAAGTTCCACTGAATAATAGAAGCAATAGGACACGATAGCACTAATCCCTCAACTCTGGGTCCTCTGGAGTTAAAAGGGTGAAGATCGAATCGAGCACTAAGATGCTCTATAGAATACAACCTCTTCTCTTCGCCTCTGCTGGTATAGTATCCAGGAGTGCCTCCACCTCTTCCCATGATGTCTCCCTCAAAGGAATAGCTTGACCACAAAATATAACTCCTGTGATTATCACCTAATTGAGGGGCGTCAACATCAACTTTTCACAAACTATGTGAAGAGAATTCATTGTAAAAAACTATTGCTTGATCCGAGCATTGAGATACCCATGATTTATGTGAGAGGTCTGAATGGTGAGAAAATCCTTGAACCCGCATCCCTAGAGGAATAGGCGATATTCGAGGGTGCATCCTCCTCCAGTTTAGGGTGTAAAAGGTTGGCCATGACATCCTGAAATTCCCATTACAACAAGGGTCGACTTATACAAATTCAAACCATGAAGTAATAAGACATTTGTTCTTTTAGAAAAAAAATATTAAGAAAAGGTTTTAGTAGTAAACCTAAGCAAAATGAAGGTAAAGGATGATCATGAAGATCTCCTACAATGGATTGATCCTCTATCACTATGGACTAATGCCATGTTGTATAAAAGGTAAGGGATCTACCCTGAAATAGTCTTGGAATAGGATCTCCAGGCTTGAAGTCATCTTTTGAGAAAACATCAGGACCCCACTCGGGCATCTCATCTTCTGGAGAGACGCAGTCGGGATTGGCTGCTATCTCAACTGTGATAGAAGGGCTAGCAAAATACTGATCCATAGGAGTATCCAACGGACTATCCATCATCTAGTCATAAAATCTATATGCTCTAAAAGTATCCTAAATAATAGAAGTAGAAAATGTGGGCACATCATCAGAAATCCTGAGTATCGACGCCCTAGGTCGACCTTAGGAGCGCTCTGAAGCACTCCGTTTGATCAAGGTCTTAGGGGTTTTTATTTTCCCATGAGAGTAGGAAGGACAAGGACCACCATCATCCGAATGACTAATGATTAACATAGTGTCGTCTAAAAGAAAAGCAAAGTTTTATCACTAGGGTTTCGAAGTGACGGAAAAGTTGGAATTACTATGATTTGTACGTGACTTTTAGATGACATATAAACTCAACACTGCCAGTATTTAATGAAACAATAGTGAACGTCTGTAGCTAATCTCCAACAAATTATCACTGACCAATCATTATGGGCAAGGGATTGAGTTCATCCCTCCGAGAGCAACGGTTGCGATTCTACCTTCTTTAGTTTAAGCATGTGTTATTTATTACTAAAATTAAGCTATAATTTAGAAAACCAAGTTCAAAACTCCCGCCCCTAAAAAAGTGTGATTTACCAATATTTACAAACCCATCTCGATTAGGAGAAACTTTGAAATATTAATATATTATAAAGGACAAACAATGTTGTACACGAGATAACATAATTAAATTACACTATCAATCCAGTTAAATTAAAGATGATATCCTAGACTATTAAAGAATACATACATACAATAATAAACATCTCGACAAGTATATTCAGGAATTCACTCCGAATTGCAAGATGAACCAATTTAACTTTATAATCCTATAGTTAATCAAGTCTCCTCCCTAGCCCACAAGATGGGATATACTTTACACTACTAGTAATCACGAATTGCATAATTGGAAATGATAGACCAGATTCCCCAATGGAAATTTTCCAGTCACTACCCCAGTCTATGACAACGACACATTTCATTTTATCCATGTTTTCCATATGGAAACAACATTCAATACATCTCACGATATAAAATAAAGTCCTCAAATCATAATGAACTTAATTAAATTGATTAAACCAAAAGACGCCGGAACTACGTGTCAACCTGATACTCAACAACATCTAGGATACGTAGAAAACCCTTATGGGTTCGGTTGACACCTTAAGTGCACGATCTACTTGTCAGCCTGATTCTTGGAAAAGCTGGATATACATAGAAAACCCTCGCAGGTTCGTTTGACAAACTTAAACTCATTAATTGCATTGAACTACATGCTGACCTAATTATCTATTATCGGAGATACATAGGCAACCAATATAAGGGTTTAATAGCACCCTTTAAAATAAAAACCATTCATGCGCATTGAACTAGGTGTCAACCAGATTCCGTATGAAAACATGGATAACTAGGAAGCCTTTATAAGGTTCAGTTGATATCCAAAGAATGCTAGGAACTACAATTCTACCAGATCCTTGGTAGATCACCAAGGTATATAAGAAACCCAAATGGGTTAGGTCAAAATAAAAAGGAAAGAGGGGTATTATCGCTATGACGCTCTCTCAGCCCTAGACCAAGGCTCATCTCTAGGAATAGTCTTTTGACTCTCCTAAGAAAAGCCATATTGCACTTTGTTTGTTACCAAACAATAGAGAATACTTAACTAGGAACTACGAGTTAATCTGACTCCTGGCAAAGCCCAGGATACATAGGACACCCTTTTGGGTTTGGTTGACAAACCAATAGGTGTCGAACTACATTCTGACCTGAGTCTTGGTAGATTACCAAGATACGTAGGAAACTTTCTTTGGTCACCATTAACAAAATCACATGCCAATTGAGATTGCATCATGACAAACAATAAAATTCCCATAGAGTTGCTCAATAATAAATCCCTCAATCAATTGGAACTGAACTGTATCAAATATAACAATAGCCCACCAATCCAGATTTAAACATATTAAAACTTTAATCAGTCAAGGAAGAATTAGCTGTCGACCTGAGTCCTGGTAAATACCAAGATACGTGAAACCTTTATCGGCTGGGTCGTCACCTTAAACAAAAATTCCTCTATCCCCAGCAGACTACGCTTCGATCTGCCCTTGGTAGATCACCAAGCAACATATGAGGTCCAAGTAGGTACGGTCAAAATCATAGAGATGTAAACCTCATAACATTATCTTAGCCCAATATTAGGGTGCATCTCCTGAGAAGTCCCTTAACATTATTGAGAAGCTAATCTTTTTGTAAAATAGACAATAAATGATACCCGTGCTCGAACTACGCGTCGACCTGATTCGTGGTAGATTACTAAGGCACATAGGAAGCCCTTTTTGTGTACGGTTGATAATCTGAGATAGCATAGTGATGGCCAAACTACATTTTGACTAGATTCCTAACTTAGGAAATTAGTGTATGTAGCCCAGGTGGGTTTCAGTCATCCGATGATCACTAAGTGTTGTGTTTCCCCAAGGGTCTTCACCCATTGTGAATTTTCTCAGTCATTTTCAATCTTGTATTGATATGATGACCTAGGAATCAGTTTCCTTAATCAGGAACTTATTCAACCAAATATTAATGTACTTCACAAATCCAAACTACAATTGACTTGATTCATAGTTAATTCTGAGATATGTAGGCACTCTAATGGGGTTCGGTAAAGCTAGCTCACGAATGTCAACATCGACCTCAGTCACAGACTATTTAGACCTCGTAGAAGTAGTCTCTCTAACCCAGAACCATTCTTCCCAATCTTAATTTAGTTTATATATTACAACTACATGTGACCTGATTTTCATTAATTTAAGATATGTAGTCAAACCCTTTGGTTATGGTTACAACCAGGAGATTATTAACCGAGTGTCATCCTCCATACTACCAAGAGACGATTAACTGATTGTCATCCTTTTTACAACCTGGAGATGATTGGCCGAGTGTCATCATTCTTACAAGCAAGAGACGATTGACCGGTTGTCATCCTTCCCATTACCAAAATAAAATTGATCAAGTGTCATCCTCCCTACAATAAGGAGACAATTGAACAAGTGTCATCCTCTTCGCAACTAGGAGCCGATTGACCGGGTTTCATCCTCCCCACAACTAGGAGCCGATTGACCTAGTGTCATCCTCCCCACATCCTATAAGATAGACCGCGTGTTATCTTTTAGGAATATAGTAGTGTAGTATATCATCCGGGGGGGAGGGGGCATGTACGAGAGTGTCGTCCTCACCAAGACCTTAGGGCCATGTACTGTGACACTATCCTAAAGTATAGTATAATATAGTATAGTATAGTATGTATATATATATATATATATATACACACACACACTTTCCATGTTAGAACTATGTGTGACCTGATTCTCAATAATTTGAGATATGTAGGAAAACCGTTTAAGTACGGTCACAACCAGTAGCCGATTGACCGAGTGTCTTCCTCTCCACCTCTTCTAGGATAGACCACACGTCATCCTTTTGGAGTAGTATTTTAATTTTAAACGAGACAGCCAACTAGATAGTATTTTAATTTTTAAATGAGATAGCTAGTGAGACAATATTTTAATTTTAAACTAGACAGCCAGTGAGACAGTATTTTAATTTTAAATGAGGCAGCCAACGAGACAGTATTTTAATTTCATTGTATAGTGTATTAGTATAATTTATTTTATATGCTAGAACTATATATTACCTGATTCTCAGTAATTTAAAATATGTAGGATAACCCTTTGGATACGGTCACAACTAGGAGTCGATTAATCGAATGTCATATTTTACACATCTTATAGGATTGACCGCGTATCATCATTTAGGAATATATAAGGAGGGCTCATATTAGATCCATTTATTGTGAACACTATCCTAAGGTATAGTAGTTGATAGGTGTCAATTACCTATCTATTTCCAAACTGAACTTGTTAGTTTTCGAGTATATTTAGTACGTTTTATTATGTTTTAATTTATTTATATTCTTTTTGTATTAAATCAGGTGTTTGAGGTGAAAAGTTATGAAAACGGTGCATAAACGATTAGATCGAATCAAGAACGGTCGAAGAACGGTGAAAAAATAAGCAAGGAGGGAATATTCTGAAAAGAAGCCCACCACCACGGCGTCCAGACGACCGCCGCGGCGGTGAAAATACAGAGAAGGGCCTATAGATGCTGTAAACTCACCGCCTAGGTGGTAAACTTGCAGGATGGTCCCTGAAGCCACCGCCTCATCCACCGCTGCGGTGATCACTGAATCGGTATACCTATTGCCTAGGCGTCCACTTCTACACAAACTTAGGATATTTTTTTGGATATTTTGCTCCATATTTAAACCCTTATCCTTTCTTCTCTCCAAATCCCAGGCCATTAGAGAGATCCTAGGGTTAGGATATTTTTTAGAGTGTTTTAGGGAATGCTCCACCAAATCCGAAGGAGAATATTACAAGGCGATGAGGGAGAAGCGATCTTGGAACGATTTTAGCATTGAATCTTCGGACTATGGCTAGTTTCTCTCGTTTCTTTCTTTATTTCTTAACTTTGGATTATGGTTTGAGCATGTTCAGCTTATTTATCATTGTATATACGGTTATGGCCGTTAGCTAAACGGATATTTTTTAGGGATTAGTAATATTTATGAATATGTAATTTTGAAATCAGTGTTTCTTTAATAGTCGTTCTTTGTTATTCGATTGTGTTTGCCGTAATATCATATTTATTATGCTTAGATATAAATATGGAGAATATGGGGTTTGACACTCGGGAGAGGTAACCACGGATTTGGATTAGGGTAAACACAACGCGACGATCCAATAACCCGGGAGGGAGTTGGAAAGTGTGCAATCCATGACGTTGGGTCAAGACTCACGTGACTATGTGTTAGGAAAGATGTTCGAGAGGGACTTCGGCGTCAATACGAAGTCACGTATTCATTCACTAAACACTTGGGAGAGGGAGTGAATGAGTTTAAGATACAGAGATTTTCGAAGAGGTCGAATACCGTTAACGTAATTCAGACGATATCAAACACGTTTAAGTAAATGAAGTTAATCCCTAGACAATCTGCTCCCCTAAAAAATCTCAATATAGTATTTATAGTATGGTTAATTTAATTAGTATTTTAGTTTAGTATTAGTATAAATTAAATACCATTTTTATTGCCTAAATAAAATTAGGTTATGATAATTGCGGTAGTCGATAGTAATCTCAACTAATCCCTGTGGAATGATATCCGACCAAAAGGTCCACTGTATTAAAACTTGACACGTACGCTTGCGGTGAAAGTGGCGACGCGTAATTGCGGCCACCATATTTTTGTCGCCGTTATTGGGGATTGTGGTTTAGATTATTGTTGATACTCTGAGTAAATAACTTGATTTCAATTTAGGTTTTTTTTCTTTTAGTATTTATAATTTTCTTTGTAGTTTTGTTTATGTTTTCTTGCAGGGTGCTTGAAGATGTTAGATCGACAGGTACTCTTATGTTCATTGCAATATCTCGCCGGTTTTGAGGGCATGTGTCGGGCCGAGGATAATAAACCAAGAACTTCTTGGGAGGCAACCCAAGGCAAGAATAATTTAAATCCGTCAATGCCGACTTAATTTGGAGGCGAGATTCTCTCGCCTCCCAGGTATGTGTTTTAAACCCTTGCCTTCATCATCATGCTATAAACTGTCATTGGGATTGCTGATAGGGTTGTTGTGATCATTGCCTATGTAAGTTGGGTGTGATGTGTTAGTATAGTATTATATGTTTAGTTGTAGTTTATGTTTTATTTTATGTGTGCATGTCTGTTTAGGATAGTTTTTGTGCATGTGCTGAGTTTTAACTTCATTTGGGCCATTATCCGATGATTAGTCTGTCCCCTGGTTGTTTTTAGGTCAAGCATAAATCTTATTCATGTGTGTTCTGTGTGCTTAACGTTTCGTTTTAGTAAAAGTTATTATAGATCCTAAATGCACGGGCACGTAAACTCAATATAGAATTATTCAATCGATTTGAGAACGATTATCCTTTAGCCCAGTTCATCACAATAGGGATTTTACAACTTGATTTGGGGGAAATTCGAGGTGAAATCCTAGACGAGGTGGTTAAGGAGATATGATTTAGGCATTCGTTTTTGTCGCTTGAGCCTTTTTAAGCCTACCATGATATATTATTACCCTTCGTTATCTTGTCGAAGCCTAAAATCCGTTTCAGTTCTGAACATTTAACCATTACCATGGCCAATTGAATTCCTTCCAGTCCATTATCGCCAAACCAAAGTCACAATTTGAGCGAATCAAGTTAGCATTCATTATGCTACTTGAACTGAGCGGTTGGGATTAGGGTGAACTTTTAATTGGTTGTGTATTCGAGTACTCACTTGTCGTTTTTCGTTCATATTTCACATACCCCTCAAATTGTACAAATCAAATAAGTTTGGGATGTGTTGTTTGAAAAAACAAACAAACTATGTAAATATAATTTTATTTACGTTTCTTTTAACAAGTGAGTACGTTGGTCTTAATTGTATTGTTTAGGGTTGTTAAATCTTTTTTGTGAGGTTTCTAGTGTGAGAGTGCCAAGCATGCGCCTCGGGTATCGTTAAGTTAACGACGCTAACCTATTTTCTATTTCCAATATACCCTTGGCCATTTTTTAAAAATCGAACCAAGCCCTAATGATCTTTTTGAACTTCCGAGCCTACATTAGTGGAGAATAGAACTTGGGTCAGGCTTATGGATTCCCTATACCATAAAGGTTTTAGTCATGAACTATATTAAGGGATAATCCTATCAAATCAACGGATAATTGTATAGTTGAGTTTTAAACACACATACACTTTAGTAGGATCTAGAATGATGCTTACTATCATCGAAATGTTAAAATTATAGAACACCACATGGTGTGTTTTATGCTTAAACTCGATAGGATTGGGGGCCGATGAGGGATAATTCATTTGGCAAGTAGATAATACTCAAAACTTACACATATTTGTTTTTCGTGTTTTTTCATTTTTAGTTTTTAGTTGTTATATTTTCTTTTATTGGGTAGGTGTTTTGCTCAAGAACTAGCAAAATTCTGAGTTTGGGGGTATTTGATAGGTTTAAATTACCTTTCTATTTCCAAATCGAACTTGTTAGTTTTCGAGTATGTTTAGTACGTTTTAATTCATTTATATTCGTTTTGTATTAAATCTGGTGTTTGAGGTGAAAAGGTATGAAAACGGAGCATAAACAATTAGATCGAACCAAGAAAGGTGGAAAAACAAACAGAGAGGCACTTTTCTGAAAAGAAGCCCACCGCGGTGGTGTCCAGACGCCGCGGTGGCAGTGAAAATACAGAGAAGGGCCTATAGATGCTGTAAAGTCACCACCTAGGTGGTGAAACTATAGGATGGTCCCTGAATCCACTGTCTCCTCCACCACTGCGACGATCACTGAACAGACATACCCATCGCCTAGGTGGTCACCTCTATATAGACTTAGGATATTTTTTTCGATATTTTGCTCCCTATTTAAACCCTCATCCTCTCTCCTCTCTAAAGCCCTGGCCATTAGAGAGCTCCTAGGGTTAGGAAATGTTTTAGGGTGTTTTGGGAAATGCTCCACCAAATCCAAAGGAGAAGATTACAAGGTGAAGAGGGAGAAGCGATATTGGAATGATTTTGGCACCGAATCTTCGGACTATGGCTAGTTTATCTCATTTCTTTCTTTATTTCTTAACTTTGGATTATGGTTTGAGCATGTTTAGCTCATTTATCATTGTATATACGGTTATGGCCGTTAGCTAAACATATATTATTTAGGGATTAATAATATTTATGAATATGTGATTTTAAAATTGGTGTTTCATTAATAATTGTTCTTTGTTATTTGGTTGTGTTTGCCATTATATTATGTTTATTATGCCCAGATAGATATATGGAGAATACGGGGTTGGACACTCGGGAGAAGTAACCACGACCACGGATTCGGATTAGGGTAAACACAACATGATGATCCAATAACCCGGGAGGGAGTTGGAAAGTGTGCAATCTATGACATTGGGTCAAGACTCATGTGACTATGTGCTAGAAAAGACGTTCAAGGGGGACTTCGGCGTCAACGCAAAGTCACATATTTATTCACTAAATACTCAGGAGAGGGAGTGGATGAGTTTAAGATATAGAGATTTTCGAAGAAGTCAAATACTGTTAACATAAGTCAGACGATATCATACACATTTAAGTAAATAAAGTTAATCCCTAGGCAATCTACTCCCCTAAACAATCTCAATATAGTATTTATAGTATAGTTAATTTAATTAGTATTTTAGTTTAGTATTAATATAAATTAATTACCATTTTTATCACCTAAATAAAATTTGGTTATGATAATCGCAGTAGTCGATAGTAATGTCAATCAATCCCTATGGAACGATATCCGACCGAAAGGTCCACTGTATTAGAACTTGACCTGTATGCTTGCGGTGAAAGTGGCGATGCGTAATTGCGGCCACTAGTAGTATAATAGCAACCCTAGAATAATAGCAACCATTAGTATAACAACAACTAATACTATAACAGCAACTAGTACTGTAATAGCAACCAATAGTGTAATACGACAATAGTATAGTAATCGGGAGGGCTCGTACAGATTGTCGTCCTCACCAGGCCTCATAGGATCAGATGTATCACTATACTCCAGGAGTGTAGATTTACTAGCACATTTCCTTTAATTACCCAAGTAGTAAACGACGAGGCATTACTCTTCACTCTATCTTGGATGTTGGGATCTCTCTTATTGATTTGGCCAACTTCTTGATAATCAATTTTATTTGATCTAGAAGAGCATTGTTGGATCGATGATATCGGCTAGACTGATGAGTCCTTGACTGTGTTCCCGAGGACATTTTCATTTGAGTAGAGAACATTGTCAGGTGATAAATTTGTCGTTCTATGGATGGTTTGGGCATTTGGCATTTCATTCCTTGAAGTAGTTGCTCCACAATTTTTTTTCAACTAAGCAAATCGATCATGTTTTCCTAGCTTAAACCTAGAGTGTACGCTGGCGATTTTCTCGAAAGGGCGAGCATCATTTCCTGCTCGAGGTGTGGTTGAAGTTCTTGTCATGTTATCGACATGTTCTTGAAGGTTTAGGCATGTTTTGATTCTTTTGACATCCTTTTGTTATTTTTTACTTGTTTTTTTATATATACACTATGTATATAAAATATGCATTTATGAACTAAACAAATATGTTATATACAAGCAACATAACAATATTTAAGACAAGATCGAAGGGCGTTTAAGAATACTTACCTAACTTAGGGGAGTGGTCTGTCCCTACTAATTTCCTTCTTCTCATTATTTCATTCATCTTCGTTGTTATTGATTATTCGCCTGCAACTTCTTATGATCTTCCTCAAAGATCCTCAATAACTCATTTAGGAAGATATTTTGGTATAATTTTGAGGTGTTTTTGAAGTAGAAGGCTTAACAACTCTCGAGATTCGAGAGAGGATAGCGAGAGAGTCTTGGTTTAAGCCCTATTCCAAATAAAAATAGGCCCCCTACTTATAGTCAGGAGAGGCCTGTGCATTAGCTGATGTGCAAGCTATCCTAGGTATTTCCTTAGGGACCGTTTCGTCTAGGGGTCATCCTTTGATGTCTTGTAGTTTAACAGTTTTAGATGAATTTTGAAGATTCTGTATGATCTCTTAAGATTTTGTAATGATTACCAAGTCTTAAAATATCTTAGGTAGTGATTGGAAATCATTACTCATGACTGGTAATGATTGGTCATCATTAGCAATCATTTATCATGATTGTTTTGTACATGGGGGTATTTAATGCTTGATGAGATGCTTTTAGGTTTGGTTTAGTTGCTAAGTACTAATTACTTGAACTAGTTTGGTTAGCTTGCATTAAATGCTTTGAAAGTTCAAAGAAAGTAGTATTTTCTTGTCATTTTGAATTTAATTCTCTATCATGATACTTGATTTGATGGGCATTTATTTTCCTTTGATGGAATGGGATCGATCCGGTTAGTCTTGTAACCGTGTAATTACTTTCCAAGTAATTTGGTTTCCTTGAAATATTTTGCTCAAAAGATCTGGGTTCCCTAAATGTTGTCTCCTAAGGTCATCCGAAGAATTTAATTCTTTCTATAAAGTTGATTTGATCGTTCATTAAATGCATGACTTGATGGGATTTCGGTTAGGTTGGTTTTGAACTGCTTGTTTTAAGGACTAGTTACATTGGGGTAACTAGACTTGGTCATGGAAGTTATTTGATTTGATCAAGGTTTTATGATTGATTTATTGATGATTTTTTCTTTGAATGAAAAAATAGAAAAGTATTTTTGGTGTCAAGAAGACGAAAACGCGATTAAAAATGTTTCTAGGGTAAAAAATGGGTAACATAGGTAATTGGTAAAATTTCACAAAGTTAAAGTCTAACTTTTATTAATTTTCAAAATTGATTCCATGAAAATCAACCTTTATTGATGTCATCTTAGTCCTCCTTAACTTTAGGAATTTCGAGATTGACCCAAAACTTTTACTTATACCGAATTCAATCAAATCGACAATTTTATGTTTTGTTGGTTTTTTTTTGGGTTGTCATAGTATCCAATGTAATCTAAGGAAGGAATTTGTTCCCTTTAAACATCATTTTAAATTTTATCCAAACTTTCACTTTAGACCTGATACTTTGAAAACTTAAATAGGCGGGTCAATATGTGATTTCTATAGTTGCTCTCTTTGTCATACTAATTTTCTTGTAATGAAAAATATAGGATACACACACCATTTTGTGCCACTACTGAAAGCAAAATTGACCTGGCAATGGACCTGTCTTGTTACCATCTTCGAAATTTGAGCGAAGGTGCAACTTAACCTTTAATGGTCGCCTACGTACTTCAGCAAGATGTTGTGGAGTAGGTCAAGCATAGATTGAGGTGTGCCATTTTTAATGTAGCCATGTTTTCTCATGATAAACAGTGTTCATTTAAAGGGATGACTTGTGACGACAAAAGTTAGATGAGAGGGATTTTGAGGAATTCACCATATCGATCTTATGATGAACAATTATCATGTAGAGCATCGCTTCAATGGATGGTTTTTAAGGGACTCACTATATTGATCTCATGACGAACAATTATCATGTAGAGGCTCGCTTTAGTGGACGATTTTTTAGAGACTCACTATATCGATCTCATGATGAACAACTTCGTGTAGAAGATCCCTTTAGTGGATGGTTTTTGAGAGACTTACTATATCGATCGCACCATGAATAACTATCATGTAAAAAATCACTTTGGTGGATGGTTTTTGAGGGACTCATTCTTTAATGGATGGTATGTAAGAGACACACTATATCAATCTCATGATGAACAATTATAGTGTGGAGGATCTCTTTAGTGTGTATCTTTTGAGACACTCACTATATCGATCTCATGACGAACAATTTCATGTAGAGGATTGTTTAGTGGATGGTTTTTGAGAGACTCACAAATAACATGAATCAGGCTACCATCTTGCAAACATCGCATAATGTGCCCCAGACTATGGTTGGGGACCGAATATGGAGGAGAAAGTATAAAACGTGCCCCAGCCTATGGCTAGGGCTTATTTATGGATATTACTCCTTGGGAGTTAGTCAATGTCAAGCAGCGGGAAATTATGGAGGTTACTTTATGGGAGTTTATCGAGGTTACTCTCTGGGAGTTTGTGGAGGTTACTCACTGGGAGTCTATGGAGTTTACTCACTAGGAGTTTATGGAGGTTACTCTTTGAGAGTCTGTGGAGGTTACTCACTGGGATTCTATAGATGTTACTATCTGTGAGTCCATATAGGTTACTCTCTGAAAGTATATGGAGCTTACTTTATATATTTTTCAGTTAGTAATTGGTGTGAGTCTTACATCAAGAAACTTTCCACGGAGAAGGTCTGATATAACATACCCCATCCCTAGTTGGGCCGACTCCTATCACAAAATCTCAACAGAGAAACCAGATATAATGTGCCCTAGTTATAGCTGGGGGGAGTCCCATCCCAGATTCTAAATGAAGAAACTAGATATAAAGTGCCCCAGCTCTAGTTAGGGTGTAAGAATATCTCTTGAGCATTTAAAGGATGTGATAGAGCCCACATGGGTTGCCCTTATATCCTAAATTGAGCACACAATTGTAATGTTTGTTTCAGTCAGGAAACCTAGTTGGGTTGCTTATGCATATTGGTATTACTACTCTGGATGGTGATCACCGGATGATTGAAACCCACTTGAATTATCTACATACACTAAGTTCCTAGGTTAGAAATCCAGTTGAAATATTGTTCAGCCCTTGCTGTGCTATCTTAGATTGTCAACCATACCCACATGGGGTTCCTACTACCTTAGTAATCTATCAAGGATCAGTTCAATGGGTAATTCGACCACAAGTGTCCCTTGTTTTCTACTTAACAAAAGGATTAACTTCTCAAGAAAGTCAAAGGACTTCTCGTGAGATGTGTCCTGATACAGGGCTGAGAAAATATTGTACAACTGACATCTCTCTAACTTCGACCAAAACTACTTGGGTTTCCTACATACCTTGGTGATCTACCAAGGGTAGGTTGAAGCACTGTCTACTAAGGATGGAGGAATTTTGTTTAATATGACAACCCAACCTATAAAGGTTTCATGTATCGTAGTTTATACCAGGACTAAATTCAACAACTAATTCTTCCTTGGTTGATTAAAGTTTAACATGGTTAAATTTGGATTGGTGGGCTATTATTATATTTGGTACAGTTAAATTACATTTGATTATTGGATTTATTTTTGAGCAACTCTATGTGGATTTTATTGTTTGTAATGATTCAATCCCAATTGGCATGGGATTTTGTTAATGGCGACCGAAGAAGGTTTCCTACGTATCTTGGTAATCCACCAATAATCGAGTTGGAAAAATAGTTTGTCACCTATTAATTTGTTAACCAAACCCACAAGGGTTTCCTATATATCTCGAGCTTTGTCAGGAGTCAGGTTAATGCGTAATTCCTGGTTAAGCATCCTCTATTGTTTGGTAAACAAGTAGAGCACATATAGATTTTCTCAGGAGAATCAAAGGACTATTCCTAAAGATGCACCCTAGTCTAGGGCTGAGAGAGTGTCATAAAGATGATACCCCTCTTCCCTTTTTTATTTTGACCAAACCTACTTGGGTTTCTTACGTTCCTTGGTGATCTACCAAGGATCTGGTGGAAATGTAACTGGGAATTCTTAGTTGTCCACTGAACCTCGTAAAGGTTTCCTAGATTTCCTAGGTATCCCTGTTTTCATAGGGAATCTAGTTGACGCCTAGTTCAATTCACATGAGTGATTTTTATTTTGAAGAGTGCCACTTAACCCATATATGGGTTGCCTACATTTCCTAGATGACTGAATATCATGTTGGCACGTAAATCATCGTAACCGATGAGTTCAAGTTTTTCAACCGAACTTGTGCGGTTTCCCTACATATCTCGGGCTTTGCGGGGAATCAGGCTAACACGTAGTTCCTACTATTCAAGTTGTCAACTAAACCCACGATGATTTTCTACATATCCTGAACATTGTCGAGAATTAAGTTGAGATGTAGTTCCTATGTATTTTGGTTTAATGAAAATACTTAAGTTCATTATGATTCGGGTATCTCATTTTACATAATGACACAAAATGAACGCTACTTCCTTCAAGAAAATAAGGATAGGATAAAATGTGCCTCAGACGAGGACAATGACTGGATAATTTTTGTTAGCGAATCTAATTCGACACTTTCTATCGTGCAATTCATTATTATTAATAGTGTAAAATATGCCCCCAGCCTATGAGCTAGGGAATAGACTAATTAGCTACAGGATTATGAAGCTAAATCGGGTTGTCCCGCTATTTGTTGGGGGTGATGAAAAACTGAACTCAGGATTTTATTGATTTAAATCCCCAAATACACTTACCAACAGGTTTATTATTGTATTGTTGACTTGAGAAACTAATATCTTAGGAGTTTTCCTATTAGTTCAATATCCGGGTTGTGCGATTTTGTTTATTTTATCTAAACATGAGTTGATAAGAATGATTACCTGCATTGCCAAGGCTTATAGATTGTTTGTTGGAATTGGATTATGAACCTCCTCCTTTTGATTTAGTCCCCTTTGGTTAAAATTTCTTAGCTTTGTATGTCAGCATATACATAAACTGTGAATATTTCCTGCATTTTCGACAACCAAAGTATGGTTAGAAGAAAATGAAACCCCGACTCTGTTCCTTGATCTTGTTATCTAAATGGTCTATATTAGCTTCTTTATTCAGGAGTTAGCAAATCTTCATCTAGTGATTGTCTTCTTCTTTTATCCAAGTTCCTTCCTGGAGGTAACTTTAAAGTGTACCACATTTATCTCGTAATTAAAACCTGACATCCTATGGTGCACGATTGTTTTCTAGTTCTATGGCTTCTTAATGAATTTGGATCACATGATAGTACACAATAAGGTTGTATTATTAAAGGAAAGAAACATGGGAATTTGAGGTGTTGTGTATAGTTGGTTTGATGATGACGTCAGACCTCTTTTTGTGGAATTGCGTTAGGGGGAGTTTTCAATGTTTTATCTTGCTTCCATCACTTTGTTCTTATACTGTTTGTCTTTTCTACCTATCTTTATTGAAATGTTAGTCATGAAAGAAACATAAAATATAAACCACTAGAAGTTAGAGCTACTAATTCAAGCCTGCATAGTTAAGTATATTATCAATTTTTTAGAAATTCCTTCATCCTTAGGAGTATACCTTCATCCTTAGGAGTAAAAATTTAGACTCGGTAATTTATTGGAGGCTTCAATATCTCTAGCAGCTTCCAACCTATCTCCCTTCAAATCCAAGAGTAGGCAGAATTACCAGTCGAATTCTTCGATTTACTCGACTCAATTGTAGTATGGTGGTTTCTAGAAGAATCCAAACATCAAATATAAATAATATACTGGTCGAAATCCAATGTCTCCTATATTTTTTTATTTTTTATTATTATATGTTTTCCATTTTTTCCCTTAGCGCCTTTTTAGATTTTCACTTGGTTGGTAGTTTTGTCTCTTGCTGTGATCCTTACTTTTTTGCCTGTAGCGCCCTTCCGAGTTTTTACTACGTCCTCAGGTCATACTAATTTTACACCATTTTTTTCCCTCACTTTCTTTTAGTTATAAGTCTGGGTTTATTTTTCAAGGGGCAGAACGTCTTTACTGTATCAACATTAATGGGCTCGAGTAACTATTCTCCATCTATTTCTTAAAGTATTAATGGCCCAGGCCCTAACACTTTCTTGACGAAGAACAGAACTTCCCAGTTTGGCACAAACTTTCCCTTAGCTTCGTCTTGGAATGGGAAGGTCTTATTCAATACCAATTCACCCGTAGTATAGATTCGCAAATGTATCTTCTTGTTGTGAGCTCTAGCCATCATCCTCCCATAACATTGCCCATTGCATATGGCAGTGAGTATATTTTAATCTATTAGACATAGGTCATCAAGTCTCTGTTGTACCCATTCAACTTTATCCAACTCAACTTCTATTAGAATCCTTACAGAGAGGATTTCTACCTCTGCTGGGATTACAACTTCCGTTCCATAAACTAATGAGAACGACGTGGCTCCAGTTGATGTTCTAACCAATGTTCGATAGGCCATCAAAGCAAATGGAAGCATCTCATCCCATTCCTTGTGGTTATCTATCATCTTTTCGAGATCACCTTAATGTTCTTGTTACCGACTTCTACTGCTCTATTCATTTTTGAACGATAGGGCGCGAAATTCTTTTGTTTTACTTTAAACTGAGCACAAATGGATTTCATCATATATTCTTTTTGATTCTGGGCATTGTTGGATATCAAGGCTTGAGGTACCCCGTAACACGACACGATATTCTCCTTGAAGAATCTCGTTACAATCTTTTGGGTGACATGAGTAAGTGAAACTGCCTCCACTAACTTATTAAAGTAGTCTATAGCTACTAGGATGAATAGGTGTCCACTTGGTGCCATCGGTGTTATTAGACCTATGGCATCCATTCCCTACATCGAGGAAGGCGACGGGGCCTCTATGCAATGCACATATGTCGGGGATAAATGGATCAATTCATTGTGTACTTGGAATTTCTGACATCTTCTCATGAAATTTATGCAATTTTCCTTTATGGTTAACCAAAAGTGGCCAGTTCGTAGGATCGTCTTGAACAACATGAATATTTTCATGCGTGGTCTGCACACTCTACTATGAACCTCCTTCATGAGTTATATGTATTGCTTCTCGAGTGCTCACACATCTTAGAAGACCTAAATCTGGTGATCTCTTAAAGAAGGTGTTGCCGTTGAGAATGAATTAGCTAGTTAGTATTCGTAAGGTTCTTCAACTCAGGCTATTGACTCCTTCAGGATATTCTTGACTTATTCATAACCTTTGGATATCTACATACCAAGTTTTTTCGTCGTCTTTAGCCTCTACCTTATTACAATGAGCATGCTGATGGTATAACTCGACAATTATGGGAATTTTCTCATCTTTTTCATTGATCACCAATATCATCGATGTTAATGTTGATAAGGAATCAATGAAATCATTCTTAAGCCATGGTACATGCTCGAAATTGATCTTTGAGAAAGATTTACAAAGGTCATTGATAGGTGTAATTTATCTATTTATTCCCAAGCCGATTTTGGTAGTTTTTGAGTATTTTTATAACATTTTAATATCTTTTAATACTTTTTTGTTTGTTTCGTTATAAATTAGGTGTTTGGGATGATAATGGTTGAAAACGGGTTATAATTGAGCAAGTCGGTGGAAGAACGGTGGAGAAAAAGAGCAAAAAGATCAAAGTTCAAAGCCTGCATCCATCGCTGCAGTGGTGTAAACTACTGCTGCAGTAGTCAAAATGCAGTGAGTTGCTGAATTCTCCACCACTGTAGTGGTTCTAGCGGTCATCTGGAAGAATGCCTACTGACTTCTCAGCGCTGCAGTGGTAATTCCCACTGCTGCAACAGTCCAACACCAGATTGCAATGATATTTTGGGATATTTTTTATCCCTTATATATCCTATCTTCTCCCCCAAACACTTAGCACGTTTTTGGGAGATTTTTGGGAGCTCCAAAACCTATCAACCAAGAGAAGATCACAAAGCCAAGAAGAGGAAACATTCACAGAGTGCTTTAAGTGTCGATTCTTCGGATAACGACTAGTCTCCTTATTTCTCTCTTTATTTCTTACTTTTGGTTGATAGTTTTATGTATTTTTAGCTTGTATATTGTTGTATATTTGGTTATAGCCTTGAGAAACTAAACATGTATTGTCTAGGGAGCGATTTGTTTATAAAAACATTGTTTGGTTGAATCTTTGTTTCGTTATCGGTTGTTTATCGTTATCGGATTGTGTTTACCGTTTTATTACAACCATTATATGCTTGTTATGGTATTTTGGTTGGTTTGAGAATACGAGGTTTGACACTCCAAAGAGGTAACCCCGGATTCGGATTAGGGTTTAAACACAACGTGACGATCTAATGACCTGGGAGGGCATTAGAAAGTATGCAATCCTTGAGGTTTGGGAGAGACTCATGTGACCAAGTGTCATATAGATGCTCGATGGGGACTTCGGCATTGACGCGAAGTCACATATTCATTCGCTTTACACTTAGGAGAGGTAATGAGTGAGATTTCAAAACCTAAATTGTCGGATAATATGAAGGCCATTAATGTAAACTAGTTTGAATTGAATGCGTTTAAATGAACGAAGTTAATCCCTAGACAATATTTTCCCACTAACGTCATAGTAGTATTATAGTTTAGTAATTAATTTAGTTAGTAGATTATAATTATTATAAAAACTACATTTGAGTCGCCTAAATAAAATTTGATTATGACAATTGTGGTATTTAACGATAATATAATCCAATCTCTATGGATACGAAAACCCCTACTCTTCCCATTATACTAAAACGTGACCCGTACACTTGCGGTAAAAGTAGAGACGTAATATTCTGGTACCAAGTTTTTTGGCGTCGTTGCCTAGGGATTGGTTTTTAGATTGTTGTTGATATTGTGAGTAAATAACTTGATTTTAATTTTGGCATTTATTTTGCTTAAAATTTTTGTTTGTACTTTTTTTTTTCTTGCAAGGTACTTGAGGATGTTAGATCAACAAGTGCTATTATATTTCTTTCAACGCGATTCCGAGCTGTTTTATTGTGCTTGTGATAGATACAAAGAGTTGTTGTTCTAGTTCCCCAATCATCATTTCCCAAGGGAGTTTCAATAACTGAATTTCCTCGACGGGTTACAAGTCACAACGAGAACATGGGTACAAGGAGGAAATGGTATCACCTCTTTCTACGATTGAGGAAATGGTATCACCTCTTCCAAGGTGCCAAAATGTTGGAAGACATGGCTTAGTTGGACTATAAGATTGGACATTTTTCAACAAGTCATCAAAACTTGGGGGATAATTCCAACATTTTGGCACTATAGATTGACACATCGGACCAACCTGTGGAGTCTTCCCTCACCTTGGAAAAAATGTTCGCTGTTGTTATGGGGAAAACTCAATTTTTCTTGAGTGAAATGCAAAACCGTATCAATGAGCTTGAGGATCAACTTGATAATATTGATACAATCTACACTGAAATCGATATGACCGTAAAGTCTCTTGAGACGCAAATCGGTCAACTTATTTGCTACATTGAGGCCGAGGTAGAAATGGTGGCACTGAGAGACACACAAGTTACATCCGAATGTGAAAGCCACTGTGAGGAATAGGATACAAATGGGACGAACTTGGGTTCGTTCGATGATGAAAATTCTAATAAGGAGAAGACCCAAAAATTGATCGATGGTAAAGAATCACAAGACAACACTTCTGAATATTTACCGTTTGAGATCTACGTTGTGATTCCAATACTGATCAAAGCCGAATATTTCAATGAGGATCCAATGTGGCTCGCTTTTCCTCTACCACTTACAACACTGTTTATTCAAGCTTCCAAAGAAAATAAGAAGGTGAATAGTCAAGTTGAGAGCATGGGCCGAACAATGCCATATTTCGCCAAGCTTGAGGGCTCTAATAATCAAGATCCATATGTGGTGTTGTATGACACCTACTATGGGCGGAAGCCACTCTTTAACGAGCATTTCTCTATGTCAAGCCAAGGACATTAAACCAAGCGCTTCTTGGGAGGCAACCCAAGTTCCAAAATAAATTAGATCATTACCGTCGACTTCATTCGGAGGCAAGATTGTCTTGCCTCCCAGGTACGTGTTCAAAACCCCATTCGTCACTATAATGTATGCTATTTGTTGAGTTTGATGTTGGGACATTGTGGACACTGCCCGTTTTAAGTTTGAGGGTGATGTGTAGTATATTAGTATATTTTCTTTTGTTAGTTATGTAGTTTAAATTTAATTGTTGTTAGTTGTGTAGTTTTAGTTAAATTGTTTACATGTTTTTTTGTTTGTATAGTATGTTTGTGTTTGTTGTAGTTATTGTGCATGTGTTGAGTTTTTGAGTTCGTCTGGGCCATTACGTAATGATGATATTATCCCCTGGTTGTTTATCGTGGTTAAGGGTAATGCCCATTCATGTGTATTTTGTGTGATTGACATCTCGTTTTGGTAAAAGTTATTGTGGATCCTAATTTGTACGAGCACATAGACTCAATGTATAGTTATTCAATTGATTTGAGGCCAATTATCTATTAGCCAAATTCAAGAAAATTTAAGGCATTCTAGAACCTGATTTAGGGAAAATTCGAGGCGAAATCCTAAGCGAGGTAATTCAGGAGATATGATTTAGGTATTCATTTTGATCGTTTGAGCTTTTGAAGCTTACCATGCAATATATTTTATCCCTCGTTACCCTGTCGAAGCATATAAGCCATTTCAATTCTGAACACGTAACAAATACTCTGGCTGATTAAATGTTTTCTAAATCTAAGTCACTAAACCGAAGGCACAATTTGAGTGAAATCAAGTTAACATTCGTTTATGCTACTTGAAGTGAGCGGTTGGGTTTTCAGCGAATGTTTGATTGGTTTGGTATTCGAGTACTTACTTATCATTTTTATTTCGTTTTAACCACGCCCGTGAAATTGTAATAATCGAATAAGTTTGGGGGTGTGGTTCATGGTTTAAAAAAAAAAGAAAAAAAAGACAAACAAACAAACATATGTAAATATCGTTCTATTCCTCTTTTTTCAGACAAGTGAGTATGAAGTTCTTAAATGTATGTTCAGGGTTGTTTCGAATTAATCGGTTGGGGTTCGACAGTGATTGTGTGCCAAGCGTTTTGCCTTGGGTATAGTTAAGTTAATAACGTTAACCTGTTTTATATTCCCGATATACCCTTGGCCAAATATTCCAAACCGAACCAAGTTCTATTGATCTTTTTGAACTTCCAAGACTACATTAGTGGATAGTAGAATCCAATCAAGCATATAGATATCTTAATCCTTTAGGGTTTAAGTCGTGAGCTTCCCTGGTGGATAATCCAATCCGGTTGTTGGATAGTTATATTATTTAGTTTCGCACACATACTTGAATAGGAACGGAGTTTACAATTATCGAATGTTGAAATTCTAGAACACCACATGGCACATTTTACTCCAGAACTCGATACGCTTTGGGGTTGTTGAGCGAAATTTTTTGGTTGATAGTTGAATTAAAAACTCGTATATCATTACGTTTAGGTTGTTTGTGTTTTTTATTCATTTTTAGTTTTTGTGTTAGTTATTAGTTGTTGGTACTTTTTTTTTTTTTTTTTTTTTTTTTTTTTTTTTTTTTTTTTTTACTGCGAGTGTTTTACTCGAGAACTAGTAAAATTCTAAGTTTGGGGGTTGGGCGTATTTTATAGGTGTAATTTATCTATTTATTCCCAAGCCGATTTTGATAATTTTTGAGTACTTTTATAGCATTTTAATATGTTTTAATACATTTTTATTTGTTTTGTTATAAATCAGGTGTTTGGGACAAAAAAAAAGAAGAATGAAAACGGGTTATAATCGAGCAAGTCAGTGGAAGAACGGTGGAGAAAAAGAGTCAAAAGATTAAAGTACAAAGCCTACATCCACCACTGTAGCAATGAAAAGCACCATTGCAGTGGTCAAAATGCCGAGAGTTGTTGAATTCTCCACCACTACAGCGGTCATCCTGTAGAATGCCTACTGACTTCTCACCGCTACAGCGGTGATTCCTACTGTTGCAGCGGTCCAGCACCAGATTGCAATGATATTTTGGCATATTGTTGAGATATTTTTTATCCCTTATATATCTCATCTTCTCCCTAATCACTTAGCATGTTTTTGGGAGCTCCAAAAGCTATCAACCAAGAAAAGATCACAAAGCCAAGAAGAGGAAACGTTCTCGGAGCAGTTTCCACATCGATTCTTTGGATAACGGCTAGTCTCCTTGTTTCTCTCTTTATTTCTTAGTTTTGGTTGATAGTTTTGTATACGTTTAGCTTGTATATTGTTGTATATGTGGTTATGGCCATGAGAAAATAAACATATATTATCTAGGGAGCGATTTGTTTATAAAAATGTTGTTTGGTTGAATCTTTGTTTCGTTAGTTCTTTATCTTTATCCAATTGTGTTTACCGTTTTATTACAACTATTATATGTTTGTTATGGTATTGTGGTTGGTTTGAGAATACGAGGTCTGACACTCAGGAGAGGTAACCCCAGATTTGGACTGGGTTTAAACACAACATAACGATCTAATGACCCGGGAGGGCGTTAGAAAGTTTGCAATGCATGAGATTTGGGTGAGACTCATGTGACCAAGTGTCATATAGACACTCAAGGAGGATTTTGGCGTTGATGCGAAGTCATGTATTTATTCACTTTATACTTGGGAAAGGTAATGAATGAGATTTCTATACCTAGATTGTCGAATAATATGAATGTCGTTAATGTAAACTAGATTGAATTGAACGCGTTTAAATGAATGAAGTTAATCCCTAGACAATATTTTCCCATTAACCTCATAGTAGTATTATAGTTTAGTAGATTATAATTATTATAAAAACTACATTTGAGTCGCCTAGATAAAATCAGGTTATGACAATCGTGGTACTTAACGAAAATATAATCCAATTCCTGTGGATACGATAACCCTTACTCTTCCCATTATACTAAAACTTGACCTGTGAACCTGCGATGAAAGTAGCGATGTAATATTCTGCTACCAGTCATTGACATCTTTCGTTGTATACGTGTTGGTGATTTAGTTTATAATCAGCTATGAGTCCCTGTATACTATCAATACCTTGATCTTCAATCTCTTGGCCAACTCTAAACCTATGATACGAGCTTCGTACTTGGCGGTGTTGTTGGTATTGGTGAACTTTAGCTTAGCTGAAACTAGAAAGTGCTGACCTTGCCGAGATATTAGGATGGAACCAATGTCCGCCCCTTTCGAGATGCTAGGTCCATTAAAGCACATTTGCATATCAGATCGTTCTTATTTCTAGTTAGCAATGCAACAGGTTTGTCAACAAACTCAGTCTCCATGATACTTTTGTCGGGTCTTGGGTTATCAGCAAGTTGGTCGGCGATTGCTTGGCCTTTAACTTCTTTCTGAGTCACATATACCATGTCAAACTCAGTCAACAACATTTTCCAATTGGATATTCTACCGATGAGCATAGGCATCTCGACTATGTACTTTAGAGGATCCATTGTAGCAATCAAATGAGTAGTAAAGTACAATAGATAGTGACATAACCTTTGAGCAGTCCAGGCTAACTCACAACAGGTTTTCTCTAATTCACAGTATCTTTCTTCATGCGAGAAAAATATTTTGCTGACATAGTAAATGGGTTGGTGCTTCTTACTTGAACTGTCATGTTGTGCCAACATTGCCCCCACAAAGGTCTTCCTTGTTGCGGTGGTACCAAGACAAAAAGGTTCCATAGATAGACCTTAACTTTGTCCAAGGTGTCCTGGCATTTTTTGTTCCATTTCCCATTTTATTCATTTCTCATGAGCAACTTGAAGATTGGCTCACAACTTGTTGTTAGTTGCGAAATTTAAGGGCAATGAAATTTATTCTCCCAAGAAAACCACAAATTTCATTTTCTGTTCTAGGTGCAGGCATTTATATTATGGATTTAATCTTGGTAGGATCAATTTCGATGCCCCGTCAATCAACTATGAATTCGAGTAGCTTACCAGACACTGCTTTGAATGCACACTTGCTCGGATTGAGTTACAGCTGGAACTTTCGGAGGTGACTAAACATCTTCTTTAAGTATTCTAGATAGTCTTCATCCTCCCTTGATTTCACTATCATGTCATCATAATATACCTACATTTATTTATGGATCATGTCATGGAACAAAGTTTTCATGGCTCTTTGAAATGTTTATCCAACATTCTTAAGTCCGAACAACATTGATTGATAACAGAATACTCCCCAAGGCATTGTGAAGACGGTCTTATGCTAGTCCTCCTCATCGACTGGATCTGGTTGTACTCATAGAATCTATCCACAAAGGATGAAATCCTACACCATACAGTATTGTCCATGATGATGTGGATATTCGGTAGTGGAAAGTCATCTTTTGGACTTACCTCGTTAAGACCTCTATAGTCAACATAGATTCGGATCCTTTCGTCTTTTTTGGTTACTGGCACTGCGATACTCAACAATTAGCAATAAACATAGACATTGATTAGGTGATCTTTGAATTGCTTCACAATCTTCTCCTTAACTTTTTGGCTGATATGGGGTTGCAGTTTTTGGAGCTTCTGCTTGATTTGTCTGACTCCATCCTTGATGGGAAGCTTATGCGTCACAATGTCGGTTGATAGTCCTACCATGTCATCATAGGACCATACAAAGACATCCTGATATTCCTTTAGCAGGGATATCAAGTCCTCTCTCTCTCTCTCTTGTCCACCAATTGACTTTTTTTTTCTCGAATTTTCCAGATATCCTAGGTTCACTTTTTCGGTCTCGTCTTGACTCGGGATAGGTCGTTCCTTGAATCTTTCTACGGATCTTTGGACTTCCTCAGTGTTCTCGGGAATGGGATTATCTTCTATTTCAATTTTCTTTAAGTCATGATTTATTTCCTTATCTAGGTTGTACTCGTTCGGAAGAGGTAATTCATTAATATATGGATTATATTCAAGATTATTTAGCCACCTGAAATGTAAACACAAAAAAATGATTTTAAATATGTTATTATCTTAACATGATTATTATTGCAATACAAAAAGAGAAATTTAAAAAGTGAAAAGGAGCCTAGAGATATCGCAATATCTACTATCTGGTGGCTAGTCAGATAGGAATATGCTATAGATACTTGTTAGTTACCAAGATATTCGTCACACTGGGATTGGATGAGCTTCCCAATTGCAGAGGCTGCTAGTTGGCTCTACTGCTCTGACACCATTCTCTTCCACGTTGTTCATGCAAACTGACTCTTCTGACCACGATGCTGGAAGATTAGGCTCGGTTTGGAAGGGGATTATCTTGAAGACTAGAAAGCTGACTTGGATAATGGGTATTATCCCCAATTCTCTATTCTTCCCATGTTCTTTGTTGAATCCCTTATTTAGACTTAGAACAAAACCTAGTCTGTAGGTGTCGAGCTTTTGTTTGATCCTGAACATGGATCACATTCTTGTTTTGTCTTTATCAACTTCTATCATCGGGTCGAAGTTCATAATGGTGGTAGACTTTCTTCTCGAATATATGAAACTCTAGCAATGTCGAATGCATGGAAAGAATCTCCCTAATCGACGTGCTTGGCTACTATTGCAGGTTTATCAAGCGTTTGGTAGATGACATGATCTTCCTTAACATAGACAATGATAATACTATCCTCGAGCACAAACTTCATCTTCTGGTGGAGTGATGAAGGAACTGCCCATGCTGAGTATATTCAAGGCCGTATTAGGAGAAGATTATAAGTAGCTGCTATGTCTAAGACATGCAGGTCCACATGAAAAGTGACCGGTCCTATAATGATCAATAGTTTAATTTCTCCCTTAAATTCTCTCTTGTCAACGTCGAAAGATATAAGGGTGATAACAATGCTTCAAATTTTGTCCTTGTTTACCCCTATATTCTTCAACGTACTTAGAGGACATATGTGGAGGGCGGACCCATTGTCTACCCGAACTTTAGAGAGGATGAAGTCTCAATATTGTACTAATATATCGATAAGTTTGATATACCCAGTTCATTCAGAGGTATCTCCTCGTTTGTAAAGGCTATGAGATTGGCGTTGAGGATATTCTCAACTATATTATATGGAACTTGGCACATGGGCCTCATTAAGGACTTTCAACAATGTATTTCGAAGTACTTTGGAGGTCATTAGCAACGACAGGATCAAAATCTATACTGGTGCTTTGCTCAATTGTTCGACAACCTTATACTTAGTGTTCTCAACTACCTTTAAAAACTCTTTCACTTCTTCTTCAATGACAGTCTTCTCAGGGATACCCTTGGGTTCTTTGTCTGGTAGCTTCCTCAAATCTGGGGCGGCGAATACTCTTCCACCCCGAGTAATACCTCGGATCTCATCTACTTGATCTTTTATCCTAAAAACATTGGTTTTAATTATCGTAGAGTTGTTCCAAGACACCTCTTTCAAGTCTTTGATCGGTTCTTGCTTTGGTGTCTCGAAGGTTAGAACAGTTTTTAGTCAGATCATTATCAGGTTCTGACACGCTTGTGGTTGTTTGGTGAAGTGAGAAACTTCTGAGCCCTAAGCCTACTCAAGGTTTAGCTTCATGGAGCCACAGTGAAGTGTGTTAATCTAAGGATAATCATGGATTGGATAGCTTTCTTGTCCACCCTAGGTGCTAGAATTCTTCTTAGTAGAAGGATTATTTTGCCATCAGGTTTCCTAGGCTTGGTTAGATTCGTCCTTTTTGTCATCCTGCATCCTGACTCGGGTAATTGAGGTCAAATATTTTCTGTGGTGGGAGTAATGCTTCATTTCTTAGACATTTCTTCTTAGGTGGTTGACATTTTTGTCTAGCGTATCAATTTTTCCCCACATCTAGTCTAACTTTTTTTTTTCCCCTTAAGAGGTTTATCCTTCTCCACTTCTTAGTTTTTGGACTCTTGTTTGTCATAGGTCCCTATCCTTTATCGTCTTTTTCTTCAAGTTCACTTTCCTAGTTGGTAAGGAAGATAGGTACATAATTTATTCCTGAAACTAAGACCGACATGTCTACCCAAAAGGCTATAGGGCAAGTTCTAGCTTCTACCCATACTGCTCGGGGTGTTTTGGGATCAGTTGTCCATATTCTGGTACAGTCGTTCAAATCGGTCTCCTAGTCTCATCCAACCATGTTGATAGTTGGAGCTAAGTTATCATGCTGAGGCAGCGAATTTTGCTGACAGTTTGGTTAAGATGTCTCTCTCTCTCTCTCTTTTGGAAATATATCACCTTGACTTGTATCAAATCTTTTATTTTACGTTTCAAAGTGATACAATTATCAATACGCTGACCTGGTGCTCCAGATTGATAAGTGCATAATTAGTTTGGGTCATAGTGTAAGCTATATATGTTTGGTTGTTTTGGGGGTACAGGTTCTGATGTTGTCAAAAAATACCCGGTATGTGTTTCAGGCCGTCACGTGCCAAGAACCTCCACAACATAAAATATGACCTAAAAAACCTGTTAGTTCTACGGGGGGGGGATACCGGTGTGGTGTCGGCCAAAAAACCTCAGGCATGAGAATAATATTAGATTACTCTAAAGATAAAATGAAAGCCTTAAGGTATGTTGAGTATAATATTGAGAGTTGTGTGTTATACCTCATTTTCTTCAGCATATATAGGTCGTACACCATGGTAACTGTTATTTCTATGATCTCCTCTATGTACCATATTTAATTGTCGTGAATGTTGCCTAAGCTCCCATTATGGGATGTCGAAATAATCACGTTCGTGTATTGGAAGGGTGGAAGGTGAGGTAACGGCTACTGTTGACCTATTATCCCTGGATTTGATAATCGAGCCTCACCTAGGATGCTTTTCCTTGTACCGGATAGGTTCATGTGTGGTCGAACCTCATTAGTAGGCCAGACACCTTGTTTTTAGGCTGTTAGAGTAGTTGGCCTATGAATAACTACTAGATACTACTCCTGGGTCGGGTCTCACCAGAAGCCCTAACTTGGTATTCCACCATCGTCTGCCTCAACTAATAGGTAGGAATTTTTCCCACATTATTTTCCATCTTGACCTTCATGGTGATTTACCGAAGCAAGACAAAATGTCATCTCTTACCTGTAAGTTCTCTTCTTCTACTATTATATTTCTTAACTTCTTCACCATATTTATTCTTCTCATACCCCCTGATGCTCTCAATTTTGGTGATGAATTCAACCCTAAAGCCTAGTCCGACCGAGGCTGGTTCTTCGTCCATGCCTCTCTTTTAGAGGGCATTGATGATTGGGGATTGCGCATCTATTGATTCTCCAATGAACTAGGGTGACCATGGGGCGAGCGTGTTTAGTAAGGAATGGCTTGGATCGTTTAGAAATACATTCGAAATTCCTTTCTCAGTTGAAATTGCGGTTCTCTCCGAAAAACGAATGCCTTTATTCTTGTAAGAAAGATGAATTATGCTTTTTCGTCAGGATGTTTGAATATGGTCTCAAGCTTCCTTTCACCCATTTCATCGTAACATGTTTCACCAGCTGGAAATCATCACAACCCAGTTTGTTCCTAATGGGTTTTGCCAAGTTATGGGTGCCTTTGTGTTGTCCCGTTTAAACAAGGCACCCTTAACCGTAGAGATGATAAGAAGCGTGTGTCATCTCAAATTCCATAATGATTACGAGAGATTTTATTATTCCACGATAAAACAATATACTTTTTTACTGACCTTCCACAATCTGTAAAGGATTAGAAGAATTGCTACCTATTCTTCAAAGGTAATTGGGAATTTTTCTCTGAGGAAATAGGCTGCCCCCTGGTCGTACTACGGCATTTCAATTACCTAAGTAATTTTCTTTTCTCCATCTTTTTAATTTCTAAGCGTTATCTCCATTGTGGTATCCTTACCCTTCCATAATTGTTTTTGCGTAGGTAGGAGTGTTTGTCAAAGGTTTCGTTTAACGTAGAAGGTTATCGATCAATTGGGGAAGCTTTTGCTACTGGAATATCAACTTTGCCATGAAGTAGCTTACAACCCGTTTATGCCCCAAAAAATAAAGATCGATAAAGCTCATGTCTCCCAATTACATGATTTAGCTTTTGGAAAGAGAGATAGAGCGCCCAAGAAAACCACACAATCTGTCATATCTACCATAGCTGTCCGGACTACCGCGGCTCTTCCCCGACCTACTCAACCTTAGGAACTTCAATTTTTCCTTCCCATATCGTTGGGTTTTGATGAGGACTCACAATCTTTGTGCATAAAACAACATGGGGTGGCTTTCATCCCCATTGCTAGTTATCGCATCCTAGTGCCTACTAAAATTTGTGGGCTGGAATCAGCTATCCGAGTAGTTGGGATTCCTATAGTTTGGACTTCTAAGGCCATAGTAGCATTTTCTCAGCCCATTCCACCTACTCCTATGTCTGGAGCTAGTACATCTGCAACCCAAGCCTTCTAGGAGCTTCCAAGGAGCAGATATTTCAATATCTAAAAGAGGTAGGCCCATTAATTTCAAATCATGAATAGACCTTTGAGAATGCCATTTGATTTCTCTACGATCAGCCCTGGGCAAAAATTGTTCTAAAATTGAGAAGCATGGCCAAGCAGAGCTCTTTTGGTCTATCATCTACACATTTCTTCAGGTAATTTGGAATTTTCCTTAGTAATTTGGTTGATCTGCTGAATGAGATTCTGAGTGAGTTAGGGTACATTGCCGAGCATGCACTTGTCCTTACCCCTGGCTGGAAGTTCAGATGATACTTTTGAATTGGATACCCAGTTCTTGCATCAAGTGACTAAGTTCAGTCGATTGGAAGATGATCCGAACTTTGCAGGAGATAAAGACTTTCCTTGAAATGGAACTGACATTGGAGAGGTCTTTAAAAGAATAATCTGAGACTAATTTGCAAACTACTTACACTCAGTGTGAGTTTTTTTAGAGCATCAATCAGTCTCTGGTTAGTGAGAACTCCAAACTCTTATCTGAGGTTAAAAGACTATCAACTGAGAACTCCACATTAAGAGAAAATCTTAACAAGTAGCAGTCCGAGCTTGATTTGAAGAAGACAAAGCTGGATGCGAAAATAGATGCCCTCTAGTAATTAGAGAAAGCAAAAAAGTTGGTCTTTGACGAACTGAACTCTGAGAAGGTAAAGAGCTCAGTGCTCGAGGTTAAATTAGTAGCCCTGGTGGTAAAGTCTGTGGGCTTTAGTTGACCTGACTGCAGTGGTAGAGCAGAAAATGATTAAGCATGAGGAGAGGTGGTAGGGCATAGATATGTCCCTACTTTCCCCATAGGTGTATGGGTCAAGTTTTAGTATAGATTTGGAAGAGTAAAGGTTATTGTATCCATAGGGATTGGTTGAGATTATCATTGAGTACCGTAATTATCATAATCTAACTTTATCTAGGCGATAAAAAATGTAGCTTTTATAATAAATATACTAATACTAAGTTAATTAATCTAATATACTAATATAGTGGTATGACGTTTATGGGAAATTATTGCCTAGGTATTAACTTCGTCCACTTACAAGTGTTCGTTTCAATCTACTTTACATTAACGTCATTCATCCTATCCGTCAATCTCTGTATCGACATCTCGTTCACTACCTTTCCCGAGTGTAAAATGAATGAATATATGACTTCGCGTCAACGCTAAAGTCCCCTTCAAGCGTCTATACGACACTTGGTCACATGAGTCTTGTCCCAACGTCATGGATTGCACACTTTCTAACTCGCTCTCGGGTTACTAGATCGTTGTGTTGTGTTTAAACCCCAGTCCAAATCCAAGGTTACCTCGCCGTAATGTCAAACCCCATATTCTTAATACATATAAACAAGAATATAAACATGGAGAAATGGCAAACACAATCAGATAAACACGAACAACCATTAACAAAACGTAGATTTTATATAAACGACGTTTTCATGAAGTACATCGATCCCTAGACAATATATGCTTAGCTATATATGGTCGTAGCATCAAATACAACTAAATACAAGCTAAACATATTAAAACAAACAACCAATCTAAGAGAGAAAGAGAGAAATGAGGAGACTATCCGTTATCCTAATATCCACCACTAAAATCACTTTAAGAACGCTTCCTCCTTCTTCGCATAGTGATCTTCTATTGGACGAATGGCCTTGGAGCTCTTAAGACTCCCGAAAACATCAACCTCTTTTTTGGGGGAGAATATGGACGATATTTATAGGATTCAAAATATCTCAAAATATCCTAAAATATCTGTAGAGTCACCGTCACGGCGGTGGGTATTTCGACAGGGTCACCACTGCGGCAGTGGCTGATCGCTGCAAAGGTGGAATAGTAGGAAAACTCTATGTATTTTGACCACTATGGCAATGGTCCATTCAGCAAACTCTCTAGACTTTTACCGCCATGGCAGTAGGTCTACTACTTTGGAATCTTGCCTCTTTGCTTATTTTCCCACTGTTTTCCACTGACTTGCTCTGATATGATCGTTTAAAGACCGTTTTAGCCCTTTTTCACCCCAAATACCTAATTTAGGACAAAATAAATTAAAATGTATTAAAACATATAAACACGCTATAAAAATACTCGAAAACTAACAAAACCGTCTTGGGAATAAATAGATAAATTACACCTATCCATGGGTCAAGGAGCTCTTGGAACATTTTTAATCACTCAAAGAGAGCATTTAGCTGGTTGGTTTCTGGTTCTGTTAAGCACAGGTCCACCAGGCACATCCTGAGTTGGATCTTTCCTTTTTGGAACAATTTGTCTCTAAAGATGAGGAAGGTCTCAATTTTATTTTGGTACAATCGCCAAGTACAAAACTCCCAATCTTTGGTGCAACAAACTCGTCCTTTCTCCAAAGCTTGTCTTCCGTTGATCAAGATCAACCAGACCCAAACCAAGTCAACCTCAGTTGTGAATATGATCAGCCCATCTCTGATCAAGCCTGCCTACTCCCGAACAAGCTCAGCTTGCTTCTGCCCAAACTCAACTTGTCGCCGATCCAGTTCAGCTCAAATCCACTCAATCATGATCTGTTACTGACTCAACGTAGCCTGTTGTTGTCCCAGCTCAGCGCATCCCGAAACTAGTTCATTTCAACTCTAGTCTAGCTCAGGTCACTTTTGACAAAGTTCAACTTCTACTTAGCGAATCAACTGTGGTCGCTATTGATGTCCATGTTATACCTCGACCAGATGATGTGGATCAACTGGATACTGTTTAACTGATTGGTTGTCTTTTTAATTCATATTTTCATTAGTTGTGTAATGATGGTACTTTGTAATTATGCTAGTTCATCATATCTAGTATTGGGAATTGTCGTCTTTTTCCTTCAGTATTGGTTACCACCATTTCGTATCCGACGTTTTAAATTCTTTGATTATTTGGTTTCGCTTTTTTTGTTTTTTAGTGGACTTTGGTTTGGCTATTTAAAGACAAACCGTCTTGAGGTTTCTTTATGTGTTCTTGAAGTGTCATTTCTTCTTCTTTCTTCTATTTTATTTTATCTCATATTAGCCAAGGCCTCATCATCTTTCGCATCAAACATCTTTGATGTCGTTCAGGCTAACAGGAAGAAGGAGGTCGAACTAGGGCAGCGGTTTTGAGAGCTTATGATAATGGCTAAGGTTCTCGACGAAAAGGATCTACAGCTTCATGCCCTTGAAGGTGCCTGGGTTATTTTCGCCTCTCTTCACGCTGCGGTATCCCAAATCTATGAACTTCCATCACCTAAAGTTGGCAAAAAAGGAAATTAACGATCTGCGCGCCGAAGTTGACTTTCACGAATCCTATAATGGCTTGCTGAAGATAAAAATGGACAAACTTTGGGAGAAACATGATGAGAGAAAAGAGAAGATATACTCTCTGATCTGCACGTTGACTTGGTATGAAGAGCATGACTTCTACCATTTAGACTTAGATTTTGAGGGCTTAGGTCTCGTGTCTTCTCCTAGATCGGATTATCCACAATCCTTTTCTTTTCTCTTTTCTCTTTCTTTTTTGTGTTTTTATTTCTTGTGAAAAGCCTCAAGAGCATTTTTTGAACAAAATAGGCGTATTAGTCACCAAATAAGCTCGTGCAATGCTTTTGTAATGGCTCCATCGAATATTAGTAGGATTTCTGTGATGGTAAAATATGATTTATGTTGGCAGAAATGTGTAATGTACGTTCTGATTTCGTGATAATAAGTGAGAAGTTCAAGACTTTTCCTTTTTCTGGATTGTACAGATATGTTTGTTGCATATGAAAAATCGTTAGGGCATCATATGTTGTGTGTTGAATGATATTTTTAACTAATAATTTCACTAACATGGGATGGATATGGAGCCTAGGCCATTGCATATCGAGTATTAAATCGTGTATTTAACTTCACAAATGGTGTGTCTAAGTTCACAAACATATCAAAAATAGATGTTTTAGGCATATTAGTACTTTATAGTACCAAATTAGGGCTCCATAATACTTCTCCTGTCCTCCTCCATAACAAACTTAAGTAGTTAACATGTGTGGATTGCCTGAGTCTTCAAAATTTATAGTTGAATAAATCTTAGCATCTTGATTGACGAATTACCCTCGGTAGATTGGTTTACAAACGAACTGATCTAGGCAGTTCGATTAAGTTAAACTTAGTTCAATTTTAGTTGAGCTGAGTTAGGCATCTTTTAGTTGAGTTGTGCTAGGAAGCTCTGGCTATGAACTGGGCTAGGCAGTTCAGTGTATGAATGAACTGATCTAGGAAGTTTAGTTGAGTTGAGCTAGGCAGCTCTAATTGTGAATTAGGTTGGGCAATTTAGTTTATGAATGAACTAATCTAGGAAGTTTGCTTGAGCTAAGCTAGGTAGCTTTGATTGAGCTGAGCTAGGAAGCTCTGACTGTGAATTGAGCTAGGCAGTTTAGTCTATGAACAAACTAATCTAGGCTATTTGGTTGAGCTGAGCTAGGCAGCTTTGATTGAGCTTAGCTAAGCAGCTTTAGTTGAGTTTTTGTTTATTATTTCTTAATGTAAAAATGATAATCCTTTGTGAAGGGGAGTGGTTTTGATTGCATTTCATAAAATAGCAAGGGACAATTCTTCTTCTAAACTTGAAATGAAAAATCACCAAACAAAAATCAGAAAACAAAAACTCACAAAAATGGTCTTTAAAGTAAACTAAATAAGTTGGGATGTGGATTCCATCTCTATAGAGCTCCAGTCCTTGATCGAAAATGCTGACCTGATGAATTTGTCGTCACTATATAGCTCTCTTTTCCTTCATGGCTATCGCAAAACATTGTTTGGTCACAACTTGGTCTTCTCTGATTATAGTTACCCATCCATCTTTCATATAGTTGATGCACTGATGGATAGTCGACATCAAAACTCCCATTACATAGAGCCTGGGCCCTCCTAGGATAGTATTATATGGTGACGTAAAGTCCATCACCATAAACTCGGTAGCTTTGGTCACTCTACCTTCATATTTGTTCGCAGTAACGGATATGGTGATTTTCCCCTTTGGGGAGCTCTAGTCCCCGTTGAATCCTACCATTACTATTTGGGTTAACCCAATATCTAAGCTGGGAACACCCATCTGATTAAGCATGTTGAAAAAAATAATGTTGGCTAAACTGTCGGTGTCGATCAGGACTCTCTTCAATTCAAAGCTGGAAATTCAAATTGTAATTACTAAGGCATCATCAGGAGGGTGAGCTACCCCCTATAATCTTTGTCATTGAAAGTGATCACTAGTCCAATATTGCTAGTTAGAGCCATCACTTCCCCATAGCATCGCTCTGCTGCTTTGCGGACCTTTTTTTTTTCACGTTTCAACTTTCCAACATAGGGACTCATGGTGTTTATCATGTAGATGACCCTACAAGTATTGTTTAGGGCATCATTCTTCATTTCATTGTCAGGATTCTGTAAATGAGCTTCTGGAGGCCACTAAATAAGCGCTGTCACTTTCACCGCAAGTGTACGGATCAAGTTTTAGTATAATGGACCTTTCGATCGGGTATCGTATCCACAGGGATTGGTGTTGTTACTATCGAGTATCGCGATTATCATAACCTGACTTTATCTAGGTGACAAAAAAGGAATATAATTTAATACTAATACTAAACTAAAATACTAATTAAGTTAACTATACTATAAATACTAATTTAAGATAATTTTGGGGAGTAGATTACCTAGGGATTAACCTTATTTACTTAAATACGTTTGATTTCATTTTAGTTAACATTAATGGCGTTCGGCGTATCCGACAATCTCGGTTCGTAAACTCTCTTGCCACCTCTTCCTAGTGTAAGACAGGAGAATATGTGACTTCGTGTCAACGACGAAGTCCCCCTCAATGTCTTAACGACTCTAGGTCACGTGAGTCTCGCCCCAACGTCATCGATTGTACACATTCTAATGCCCTCCCGGGTCGTTAGATTGTCGTGTTGTGTTAACCCTAGTCCGAAACCGGGGTTACCTCTCCCGAGTGTCAAACCCCGTATTCTCAATATTTCTAAACTAGCATATAATGATAGAAAACACGGCAACATAATCAACATACGAAGAACAACCAAGAACGAAACACAAATTCAACCAAAACTATATTTTCATAAATAATACGTTAATCCCTATTACAATCCATGTTTAACTCATAGCCCTAACCGTTTATACAATGTAAAACGAGCTAAACATGCTCAACAATTACCAAAATGAAGAAAACAAAGAGAAGAAACGAGCGACTTAGCCTATATTCGAAGAATTGGTGCTAGAACTATTGAACGATCGTTTCCCTCTTCATCTTCCACCTCGGGTTGAGAGCTCTCCCTCAAAAACCTCTCCAACTAACCCTAAAATATAGCCTAAAGCCTTAGGGGCTGAAGAAGAGAGAAGAGAGGAAGAGAGAAGGGTTTAAATAGGCCAAAAAATATCTCCAAAATATCTATTCTTCACAGAGGATTTCACCTAGGGGAAGAAAACTTCTCCTAGGCGAAGTTAGGTTGGTTAACTTTTTGCCGGATTTTCTCTTAGGCGAAGTTACTGTAGGTTTGTAATTTTCTTTTGACTGTAACTTCTTCATCCGAACTCCGATTGAGATGATTCAAAAACCTATGGGAAGATAAGAATAATATATACAACTTTCATGATTTGAGTGTTTCCAAAATCGGATTGAATCATAGTCCAAAATAGCCTTGAAGTTACAACACCTGTATCAATTTTGCAGGTTTGGTGACCGCCTAAGCGAAGAAGTAGGCGGTGGACTTGGAAATGTTCTTAGCATCTTCACAGGCTAGGCGGAGGTCTGGACACCTAGGAGGTTGGCTTCTTTCATAATGTTGCCTCCTTGCTCGTTTATCCACCATAACTTCGTCTGCTTTGGTTCGATCACATCGTTTTCACTTCGATTTCATACCTTTTCACCCCACGCACCTATTTTAATACAAAATAATAAAAACATATAAAAACATATAAAAATAACTATAAATGTACTCGAAAACTAACAAATTCAGATTGGAAATACAGAGGTAATTTACACCTATCAAATACCCCCAAACTCAAAATTTTGCTAGTTCTCGAGCAAAACACCCACATAATACGAGAAAGTATACAAACTAATTATGAAATGAAAAGCTACAAAAGAAAAACATTAAAAACAAAAATGTGTAAGTTTTGATTATCATTTATCGGCCGAAAGATTTTTCCCTCATCGGCCCTTAATCCTATCAAGTTCAAGCATAAATCACACCATGTGGTGTTCTAGAATTTCAACATTCAAAAATAGTAAGCGCCATTCTAGATCCTATTTAAGTGTGTGTGATTAAACTCAAATATACTACTATCCATTGATTAGATGGGATTATCCCTAAATAAAGATCATGACTAAAACCTTTAAGGTATAGGGAATCCATATGCCTGACCTGGGATCTATTCTCCACTAATGTAGGCTCGGAGGTTTATGAAGATCAGTAGGTCTTGGTTCGGTTTTAGAATAATGGCCAAGGGTATTTTGGAATAGAGAACAGGTTAATGTCGTTAACTTAACGTTACCCAAGGCACATCGCTTGGCATTCTCACACTCGAAACCTCATATTTTTTAGAAACAACCCTGAACAAATGTTTAAGAATGTCGTACTCACTTGTCATGTAAAAAAGAAACTATTTTTTATTTTTTTTAACAGACCCCCAAACTTATTCGAATTTCTACAATTTTAAGAGTATGCAAAAATGATTAAGTAACACACCCCAAAACGTATTTGAATTATTATAACCTTAGGAATGTGCAAACAATATGAACGATAAATGACAAGCAAGTACTTGAATACCGAACCAAATTAGAATTTCAGCCTAAACCCAACCGCTCACATCAAGTAGCGAAATGCTAACTTGATTCACTCAAATTGTGCCTTCAGTTTAGCGATATAGGTTTGGAAAAAGTTTAATCGGCTAGAGTATTTGTTAAGTGTTCAGAATTGAAACAGTTATTAGGCTTCGACAGGGTAACGAGGGATAATGATATTTCATGGTAGGCTTCAAAAAGCTCAAGCGATCAAATGACTGTCTAAATCATATCTCTCAAACAACCTCGCCTAGGATTTTGCCTCGAATTTCTCCCAAATCAGGTTCTAGAATCCCTATTGTCATAAAATTGATTGACAGATAATCAGTTTCAAATTAATAAGATAGTGCTATATTGAGTTTACATGCTCGTGCATTTAGGGTCTACAATAACTTTTACTAAACGATACGTTAAGAACACAGAACACACATGAATGAGCGTTACGCTCGACCTCAAAACAATCAGGGGACAGAGTCATCATCGGGTAAAGGCCTAGATGATGTCAAAACTCAGCACAAAACAACAACTAAACCAAACAAATTATTCCTAAACAAGCATGCACACATATAAAAACAATAAAACATGCTAAAAAACATATACACATACTAAAACATACTACACATCACCACCAACTCAACACAGGTGGTGTCCAAATAAGCTGTCAGCGATCCCAATGACAGTATATAGCATGATATTGAAGACAGGGGTTTAGAACACGTACCTGGAAGGTGAGGGGATCTCGCCTCCAAATCAAATTGACGGAGATGTAACTAACTTATTTGTGATCCTGGGTTGCCTTCCAAGAAGCACTTGGTTTAATGTCCTCGGCCCGACATATGCCCTCAAGACTGGCGAGATTTTCAATGATTGAACCGTAAGAGTACCTGTCGATCTAACATCTTCAAGCATCATGTAGGAAAACAAAAACAAAACTACAAACAAAAATTATATACAAAAGAAATTTCTAGATCAAAATCGAGTTATTTACTCCCAATATCGATAGCAATCAACAAGACAATCCCTGGCACCGGCGCCAAAAACTTGGTGGCCGCTAAATAAGCGCTGCCACTTTCATCACAAGAGTACGGATCAAGTATTAGTCTAATGGACCTTTTGGTCGGGTATCGTATCCACAGGGATTGGTGTTGTCACTATCGAGTATCACGATTATCATAACCTGACTTTATCTAGGCGACAAAAATGGAATTTAATTTAATACTAATGCTAAACTAAAATACTAATTAAGTTAACTATACTATAAATACTAATTCAAGATTGTTTAGGGGAGTAGATTTCCTAGGGATTAAAATTATTTACTTAAATGCATTTGATTTCATTTTAGTTAACATTAACGGCGTTCGGCGTATCCGATAATCCCGGTTCGTAAACTCCCTCGCCACCTCTTCTGAGTGTAATATGGGAGAATACGTGACTCTGTGTCAACATTGAAATCCTCCTCAACATCTTAACGACTCTAGGTCACGTGAGTCTCGCCCCAACGTCATCGATTGCACACTTTTAAACGCCCTCCCGGGTCGTTAGATTGTCGTGTTGTGTTAACCCTAGTCCGAATCAGGGGTTACCTCTCCCGAGTGTCAAACCCTATATTCTAAATATATCTAAACTAGTATATAATGATAGAAAACACGACAACACAATCAACATACGAAGAACAACCAAGAACGAAACACAAATTCAACCAAAACTATATTTTCATAAATAATACGTTAATCCCTATTACAATCCATGTTTAACTCATGGGCCTGACCATTTATACAATGTAAAATGAGCTAGACGTGCTCAACAATTACCAAAATGAAGAAAACAAAGAGAAGAAATGAGCGACTTAGCCTATATCCGAAGAATTGGCGCTAGAACCGTCGAACGATTGTTTCCCTCTTCATCTTCCACCTTGGGTTGAGATATATCCCTCAAAAACCTCTCCAACAAACCCTAAAATATAGCCTAAATCCTTAGGGGCTGAAGAAGAGAGAAGAAAGGAGGAGAGAAGGGCTTAAATAGGCCAAAAAATATCTCCAAAATATCTATTCTGCGCAGAGGATTTTGCCTAGGTGAAGTTAGGTCAGTTAACTTTCTACCGGATTTTTCCCTAGGAAAAGGAACTTCACTTAGGCGAAGTTACTACAGGTTTGCAATTTTGTTTTGACTGTAACTTCTTCATCCGAACTCTGATTGAAGTGATTGAAAAACCTATGGAAATATAAGAACAATATATATAATTTCCATGTTTTTAGTGTTTCCAAAATAGGATTGAATCGTAGTCCAAAATAGCCTTGAAGTTACAGCACCTGTACCGGCTTTGCAGGTTTGGTGACCGCATAAGCGAAGAAGTAGGCGGTGGACTTGGAAATGTTCTCAGCATCTTCACAACCTAGGCAGAGGTTTGGACGCGTAGGTGGTGGGATTCATTCACAATGTTGCCTCCTTGCCCATTTATCCACCGTAACTTCGTCCGCTTTGGTTCGATCACATCGTTTTCTCTCCGATTTCATACCTTTTCACCCCACGCACCTATTTTAATACAGAAAGAATAAAAACATATTAAAACATATAAAAATAACTATAAACGTACTCAAAAACTAACAAATTCGGATTGGAAATACATAGGCAATTTACACCTATCAGCTTCGCTTCTTAGTCTCTTTCTTTTCCTCGTTTGCTCTTATAGATATCTACATAGTTTTCCAATATCAATCAGTCGCTTGATCACCCTTTAAAGTTCCAGCAGCTGTTAGTATCATATCCATGATCTTTGTGGAATTCACAATACTTATCCTTATTCTTGGTGGATTTCCTCGGGATCTTAGGAGCCCATTGCATAACCTCGGAAGATTTGATCTCATAAATTTTTTGGGAGATTGGTATACGTAAGCCTGGAAGGTCTGGATCTTGATGTACCGCTACTCTTATTATCGAGCTCCTAGGATTCTCTCTCTGCTGATCTGTGGTAATGTTCTTAGTTCTCTGATAACTTGTTTTGCTAGTCCTGGGGTTGCCTTCGTTGTTGATCTACCTTCACGTGTATATTTTACGTCTTCTTATTTAATATAGGATTTTGCCTTCTCCATCAACTTAGTCATGGTCTTCAGGGTGTCCTTTATAAATGAATTTGGGAACCGACCTTATCTCAGTCCGGAGGTGAACGCGTTTATAATAAGGTTTGAATCACAACCCTAAATACACGTTCAGCTCTTCATTGAAGCAATTCATGTATTGACGTAAAAATTCGCCATTTTCTTGTCACAATGTGAGTAGATAGTTAGCACCCTTCATTAGCCTTTGGCATGTGATAAATCAGTTGATGAACCTATTTCCAAAATCCCTAAAGGACATAGTAATGATTGTAACCCGTCCAGGGTCGAACCTTTCAAGGTCATCGCAAATGCTCTACACAACACAAAGTTACCCACTCCATAGATGGATATTAGATGCTTAAATTATCGAATATAGCCTACCATATCTATTCTTCCATCATACTTCTCAAACTTGGTGAGGTCAAACTTTTTGGATAGCGGTGCTTTCAGGATGTCTGAGGTGAAGGGCATCTCGGTTCCCCTTAGTAGCGTGTCCAGCTCATCCATCGGTATATCTCTGCTCTTCAGCGCTCTATGTCGCTGATAGGAATCTACTGTCTCATTTTGGGTCAACATCCATCCCCCATCTGGGTAGGTAATCATATCCCTCTGGTCTGTTCATATTCCTGTGATGGATCCAGAGATTCTGGCAACTCTATCTGTTCCCCAAAATCGTTATTAACGAGAGGGGACTGTTGAGCATACCCTACTATCTGTCTATCCATATGCGTTATCATCTCTTCAATGGCAATGATATTCTCTATTAGGGCATTAATTCTTGTATCAGCGATCTATGCTTCAGGAGGAGGAATGGTGCGCACTCCACTTGAGGCTTCCATGTATACACCCGTGCTTACTTGCAGTGGGACTTCACTGCCCTGGCTGAGACTAATCATTCTTGATTATAGTTGTCTTATCTCATCGATGAAATTATTTTCTCTATTTTTCCCATAGACAGTGCCAAAGGATATTGCTAAAAAATATCTGGTACGTGTTTCAAGACCTCATACGTCGGGAACCTCTACAACTTATAATCTGACCTATAAAACCAGTTAGTTCTATAGGGGGACACTGGTGTGGTGTCGACCAAAGAACCTCTAGCATGAGAATAAGATCATATTGCTCTAAAGAGAAAATGAAAGCTTTAGGGTATATTGAGTATAATATTGAGAGTTGTGTGTTATAACTCATTTCCTTCTGTATATATAGGTTGTACCCTATGGTAACTCTCCTCTCCCTAATCTCATCCACATACCATACTTAACTGCCATGAATGTTGTCTGAGCTCCTATTACGAGATGTTACGTTAATCATATTCGTGTATGAAAATGGTGGTAAGGGAGGTAACGGCTACCATTGTCCTACCATCCTTAGATATGAGAATCGGGCCTCTCCAAGGACACTTAGCCTTGTTCTAGATAGGACTATGTATGGCCAAACTTTATTAGTAGGCCAGGCACCTCATTTTTGGGCTATTAGAGCAGCCGACCCCCAAATAACTACGGGGCTACTCCGAGGTCAGGTCTCGCTGAAAGCCCTAACTTGGTATTCTACCATCGTCTGCCTCAACTCCTGGTCAGGAATTTTTCCCACATTAGGTTCAAGCATTTTTTTCAACACATTCCTTGAAGATCCAAGAAAGGTCTACAAGAAGATGGGTAAATTACCTTGGTTCTCTATACGGCTGATTGGGCCTATAATTTTGTTAGTAATTAGAGGTGTTTGGAGGTCATGGGGAGCTTTATAAAGGGGTTGATATAGATACGGTTTATATGCTAGAGCTAGAAAATGAACCAATTGAGACAGTATTGCGAACTGAGGTAGTGGTGCACGCTAAGGTAGTGGTGCAAACTAAGGTGGTGGTGTGAATTGAGGTAGTGGTGCGTATTGAGATGGTTTCTTTTGGAATACTTAATTTCCAAACATGGGGGGATTGGGCTTCTGGAATTTATACTGAGGTTGGAAGTTATGTTAGTTCCTTTGAACCTGACCTATTATTACCAATTTAGGGTCTCTCATCTTAGGTGTTGCTCTCTTATGTTCATGCTCAGTCAACTTTTGAATTATGTCAGTCCTAACACCCTTTTTTATATATTCCCCTCGAATGATCACATTGGAGAATGGGCCATTTAGTGTGTTTAGTAAAAGCTCGTAGTAAGGGTGAGGTTGAGCTTGGACGAATATTTGGACCATCTCGGCCTCATGTAATGGTGGTACTACTTCTGCAGATCTATCCTTCTATTAGATAGAATATTCCCATAAACGTTTCCCACTTTTCCTAGTCAGGGTCCAATGAGAAATCTTATCTGGCGACACTTCCTAATAATAGTCGTACTGCTCATAGAAGACCTTAACTATGTTAAGGAATGTTTTCATCTTTGAATGTTCAATTGTCGAATACCAACGAGCAACAAATCCATCTAACAATTTCTAGAAGGACTAAATGGGTAATGCTTTGTTGTGGATATATGCACCCATCTCATTCTTATACCTTTGGATGTCCTATTCTAGACACCCTAATCCATCGTATTTCATGAATATGGGCATGAAAAAGTTGTTAGGGATCTAAAGGTATAGAGGACAGGTCAATATATCGAACATTGGTTCCCAACTCTCCCTTCCTTACTTCTTGGAGTTTCTTTTCTATTTGCAATAGTTTTTCTATCAGGTAGTGATGTTTTCTCGAATTATTCTTTCACCTGCATTTTGAATTGGTCATTGGTTTATGGTATAACTGGGTTAATTTTTAGGTCAACTGAGGTGCTACTTGAGTTTGGGTATGTCACAGTCGGAGTGACTTGTGGCTGAGGTTCCGTAGGGATTGTTTCTCTAGTAACCGAGCTAGGGCCATAAGAACTGGAGGGCTGATAGTTAGTTACTGGTGCCATTGGGTTCGGAGTTTGAAAAGGTGTTATAGAGTTCTGTTGAGAGTGTTAGAGTTGCTACAGGAGTTTAGAAATCTTACCCACATACTATTTCACCACAACTATATCTTCTTTTAGTTGTACTACCCTGATGGTGTTCACTCATCCGTTCTTCTATATCCTCCATTAGGATAGGTTGTCGTGCTTGCGTGAGAGTGTGAACTGACTAATAAGATGAGGGTTTTTTCTTACGCGGAGCAATTTTTCTTACTTAGACAATAGTCGTGTCAGTATTTTGCTCACATAGGCGTTTTTGGTTTGACTGTGAATCAATTTGAGACGATATTTCTAGTAGTTCCAAATTTTATAATTTATAACCCTATCGAATTTTTCTTCTGACTACTCCATAGATGGAGTGTTCTTTGCTTGTAATTACATACTCGATTCAACACTTTTATTTGGTTTTAATGGAAATCTCATATAAACTCTTAGTCACTATCGACCTCAAACTGAAGTATGACTTGAGTCCGAACAAAATGAAGTTTCCAAGTCTAATAAATCCTCGTATAGTCATGAAAAATGATTATATTTTTACTCTTTCCCATTGATTGTTTAACAGTTAATTTAATCAGATACAATTCCAGACTGTGAGCAGGACCATAGGTAAAGAGGAATAAAAATTCATAATTGGCTATTATGTTCTTTATTAGTCCTAGAACTACTCTTTTTGTAAGGTTTCAGGGTAATGATATACTGACAGCAAAATGAGATGTCTCTCTCCAGCATTGTGTCCAAAGTAAAACAGGGTTTTGGCTATCGTCTATCCTAGGCTCACTTTATGTGGTTTTGGCTTTTCTTCTAGCATATCCTAAAAAGCTCAATTCCCAGACCTTCAAACCTCTGATGTCCTTGGTAGAGCGTGAATACGCCGCTACTTGCACTCGCAAGTATACAAGGTCAAGTTTTAGTATAGATCAGAAGAGTTAGGGTTATCGTATCCACAGGGATTGGTTTTGACTATTATTGAGTACCGCGTTTGTCATAACCTAACTTTATCTAGGCAAAAATAAATGTGTTTAAAATTAATAAAACTAATACTAAATTAATTAATCTAATTAAATTCACTATACTAATACTATTATGAGATGTTTAGGGAAAGTATTGCCTAGGGATTAACTTTTGTTTACAAAAATGTGTTTGCTCTCGTTTTAGTTTACGTTAACGACGTTTGACTTATCTGACAATCTCGGTTTGTAAACTCACTCGCCACCTCTCCTGAGTATAAGACAAGGGATATAACGTGACTTCGTGTCAACAAAGAAGTCCTCCTCAACGTCTTAACGACCTTAGGTCACATGAGTCTCACCCCAACGTCATTGATTGCACACAATCAAACTCCCGACTGGGTCATTGGATCGTCGTGTTGTGTTTATCCTATCGACAATCTCGGTTCTAAAACTCCACCGCCACCTCTCCCAAGTATAAGACGGGGGAATACATGAATTTGAGTCAACGAAGAAGTCCCTTTGAACATATTAACGACCCTAGGTCACGTGAGTCTTACCCCAACGTCATCGATTGTCCATAATCCTAACCCCGACCAGGTTATTGGATCCTGGAGTTTGTTTATTCTAGTCCGAATCCAGGATTTGTCGAACCCCGTATTATCATAACATCATTCTAAGCATGATAAATAAACAATACGGTATACACAATCAAAATAACAAAGAACATCCGCAAATGAAACACAAACTCAACAAAACAACATTTTCATAAATTACATTAATTCTTAGACAAAAACCCATTTAGCTCATGGCCATAGCCGGTTATACAATGTAAATGGAGATAAACATGCTAAAATAATACTCCTAAGTTAAGAAATAAAGGAAAGAACAAGATAAACTTAGCCTAGTCCGAAGATTTGTTGCTAAAAACGTTTCGAGTTCGCTCCCCTTTCTTTGCTTTGTAATCTTCTCCATAGGATTTGAATGAGCACTCCCAAAACCTCTCTCTAAAATATACTATCCCTAATGGAGCTCTCATGGCCAGAGGTGAGGAGAGGAAGGGGTATAAATAGGGAAAATATCTAAAATAAATATCTAAGCTGTGCAAAGGTCACCGCCACGGCGGTGAGTAGGTCGGTTAGTTGATCACCTAGGTGGTGGAGTCAGCGATGGATATCATGACATCCTGTATTTTCACCGTCGTGGCCATAAATCTCAGCATCACGGTGGTGGACGTTCAGCAAGAAATCAACTCTCTGCATCTTCACCGCCGCGACAGAGGTCTGGATGCCGCGGTAGTGGGCTTCTTTCAAAATAATGCCGCCTTGCTCGTTTTTTCACCGTTCTTCGACCGTTCTTGGTTCGATTTCATCGTTTACGCTCCGTTTTCCTACCTTTTCACCCCACACTCCTGATTTAGTACAAAAAGAATAACAACACATCAAAATATATTAAAACGTACTAAACATACTCAAAAACTAATAACGTTCAGATTGGAAATAGATAGGTAATTTACACCTATCAAATACCCTTAAACTCGTAATTTTTCTAGTCCTCGAGCGAAACACCCACACAATAAAAGAAAAGTATAAAAACCAAGTACTAAAAATGAAAAACATGAAAAACAAATAATGTGCAAGTTTTGAGTATCATCTACTGACCAAATGAAATATCCCTCATCGGCCCCCAATCCTATCGAGTTCAAGCATAAAAACACACTATGTAATATTCTAGAATTTCAACATATATAATAGTAAATGCCATTATAGATCCTGCTAAAGTGTGTATGTGTGTTTAAAACTCAAATATATAATTGTCCGTTAATCAAATTGGATTATCCACCAGATAAGCGCATGACCAAAAAAAACCGAAGGTATAGGGAATCCATAGGCTTAACCCATGATCTATTCTCCACTAATGTAGGCTCGAAATTTCAAAAAGATCAATAGGTCTTGGTTCAGTTTAGGACAAATGGCCAAGGGTAATTTTGAAAGAGAAAATGGGTTAACGTCATTAACTTGACGTTACCCAAGGCACATCGCTTGGCAATCTCACACTCGAAACCCCACAGTTAAATTGAAACAACCCTAAACAATCTATTAAGACCGTCGTACTCACTTGTCAAAAAGAAACGAAAAATAAAAACCGTATGTACACTTGATTCTTTTTTTTTATGTTTTTTTTTTTTTCAATGAACACATCCCCAAACTTATTCGATTATTACAATTGAAGGGGTGTGTGAAATACAAATGAAAAATGATAAGTGAGTACTCGAATACCGAACTAATATAAAGTTTCCCGGCAACGGCGTCAAAAACTTGGTAGCGCGTGAATATGCTGCTACTTTCACTCGCAGGTATACGCGGTCAAGTTTTAGTATAGATCGGGAGAGTTAAGGTTATCGTGTCCATAGGGATTGGTTTTTACTATTATTGAGTACCGCGTTTATCATGACCTAACTTTATCTAGGCGAAAATAAATCTGTTTAAAAATTAATAATACTAATACTAAGTTAATTAATCTAATTAAATTAACTATACTAATATTACTAAGAGATGATTTTGGGAAAGTATTTCCTAGGGATTAAGTTTTGTTTACAAAAATGTGTTTGGTCTCGTTTTAGTTTACGTTAATGGCATTCGACTTATCCAACAATCCCAGTTCATAAACTCCCTCGCCACCTCTCCCGAGTGTAAGACGAAGGATATAACGTGACTTCGTGTCAACGAAGAAGTCCCCCTCAACATCTTAATGACCCTAGGTCACATGATTGTTGCCCCAACATCATTGATTGCACACAATCCAACTCCTGACCGGGTCATTGGATCATCATGTTGTACTTACCCTATCGACAATCTCAGTTCTAAAACTCCACCGCCACCTCTCCCGAGTGTAAGATGGGGGAATACATGACTTTGAGTCAATGAAGAAGTTCCCCTCAACATCTTAACGACCCTAGGTCACGTGTGTCTTTCCACAACGTCATCGATTGTCCACAATCCTAATCCCGACCGGGTTATTGGATCGTTGCGTTTGTTTATTCTAGTTCGAATCTGGGATTTATCAAACCTCGTATTCTCATAACATCATTCTAAGCATGATAAACAAACAATACAATATACACAACCAAAATAACGAAGAACATCCGCAAACGAAACACAAACTCAACAAAACGACATTTTCATAAATTACATTAATTCCTAGATAAAAACTCATTTAGCTCATGGCCATAGCCGGTTATACAATGAAAACTAAGCTAAACATGCTCAAATAACAATCCTAAGTTAAGAAATAAAAGAAGGAACAAGAGAAACTTAGCCTAGTCCGAAGATTTTTCGCTAAAAATGTTTCGAGATCGCTCCCCCTTCTTGACAACGTGATCTTGTCCTTAGGATTTGAATGAGAACTCCCAAAACCTCTCTCTAAAATATACTAAGTCTATTGGAGCTCTAATAGCCAGAGGAGAGGAAAGGAGGGGGTATAAATAGGAAAAATATTTAAAATAAATATCTAAATCTGTGTAAAGGCCACCGCCGCGGCTGTGGGCTTCTTTCAGAATAATGCTGCCTTGCTCATTTTTCCACTGTTCTTCAACTGTTCTTGGTTCAATCTCATCGTTTACACTATTGTTTCCTACCTTTTTACCCCATATATCTGTTTTAATACAAAAAGAATAAAAACATATTAAAACGTACTTAAAACGTACTCGAAAACTAAAAATGTTCGGTTTGGAAATAGATAGGTAATTTACACCTATCAAATACCCTCAAACTCATAATTTTTCTAGTCCTCGAGCAAAACACCCACGCAATAAAATAAAATATTAAAACTAAGTACTAAAAATAAAACACGAAAAACAAATATGTTCATGTTTTTAGTATCATCTACCGGCCAAACGAAATATCCCTCATCGGCCCCCAATCCTATCAAGTTCAAGCATAAAAACACACCATGTAGTATTCTAGAATTTCAACATTTATAATAGTAAGCGTTGTTATAGATCCTACTAAAGTGTGTGTGTGTGTGTTTAACACTCAAATATATAGCTGTCTGTTAATTGAATTGGATTATCCACCATATAAACGCATAACAGAAAAAACCCGAAGGTATAGGGAATCCATAGGCTTGACCCAGGATATATTCTCCATTAATGTAGGCTCAAAAGTTCAAAAAGATCAATAGTTCTAGGTTCGGTTTAGGAATATGGCCAAGGGTATATTGAAAATGGAAAACAGGTTAACTTTGTTAACTTTTGACGATACTCGAGGCACATCGCTTGGAATTCTTACACTCGAAACCCCATAGATAAATTTGAAACAACCCTGAACATATATTAAGAACAACGTACTCACTTGTCAAGAAGAAACGGAAATAAAAATTGTATTTACATTTGATTCTTTCTTTTTTTCTAAACAAAACACACCCCAAACTTATTTGATTTGTACAATTTGAGGGGTGTGTGAAATATGAATGAAAAACGACAAGTGAGTACTCAAATACTGAACCAATTAATAGCTCGCCCAAAACCTAATTGCTCACATCAAGTAGCATTTGCAACTGCAATCTTGATTAACTCAAATTTGTGCCTTCAGTTAAGCGATAAAGGTTTGGAAAAAGTTTAATTGGCTATGGTATTAGTTAAGTGTTTAGAATTGAAACCAAATTTAGGCTTTGACAGGGTAACGAGGGTTAATGATTTAACAAAATTAGCTTAAAAAGGCTCAAGCGAGAAAATGAATACCTAAATCATGTCTTCCGAACTATCTCGCCAAGGATTTCATCTCGAATTTCCCCCAAATCAAGTTCTAGAAACCCTAATGTCATGAATTTAGGTGATAGATAATCGTTTTCAAATCAATTAGACAGTTTTATAGCTGAAGACTCCCCATAGTATGGTGAAGGTTGTCTTTTCTTGGTCTTCCTTGTCCATTAGAATATTGTTATAACTAGAGAACCCATCAACAAAGGAGTATAGATTATGCCCTACAGTGTTGTCAATGATGTTATGGATGTTCGCTAGCGAAAAATCATCTTTCAGACTCGTCCAGTTAAGGTCCAGATAATCCACACAAACTTTAATCTTTCTGGAAGACTTCAACAATAGAATGATGTTCGAAATCCATTCACTGTAAATGTAAACCTCAATGTTCCGAGCATTGAACTGCTTGATTATCTCCTTTTTTACCTCAAGACTTATAGAAGTCCGTAGCTTTCTCAATTTTTGCTTTGTAGGAGCACAATTTGACTTCTGAGGTAATTTGTGGGTCACAATGTTCTTATTCAACCCTACCATATCATTGTAGGACTCGGGAAAGACATCCTAATAAGATACCTAGAGTAGGGTCAATTGTTTATTTTCCATCATAGTGAGTGTTAATCTGATCTTTACTTCTTTCAAGTCCTCAGGGGTTCCCAAGTTTACCAATTACGTCTCATCGGTACTAGGAATTGATTTTTCCACATATTCCATAAAATATTTTCAAATCTCACTATCGTCTGGCTGAAAAGAGACTTCCCTTGTTTCTATTCCCATTAGGTCCTAATCTATCTCTATATTGAAATCATACTCATCGTGTTCATACTCAATGATATCATATGTGTCATACACTAGTACTTTTGGTAACCTGAAAGTAAACATTTAAACATATTTAAGTCATATTTAGGATAAAACAAAATTACATTTATTATAGTAAGCCATTACAAAGAAAAAATCATTTTCCATTCGGAAATCTAGTTGAACGGAAAGGAAGAAATCCCCATTTTTTACCAAAATGCTCAGTGAACAAAAAGGATACAGAATCCCAGTTCTGAAGCTTTGCGATTCATTTGACTTTGATACTGGTGGAGTTACTTGGCCCTGCCTCCCCAGAGATAACATTAACTGCTTCTTCATTAAGGATATTCTTAGGATGGAGCTCGAATCCCACTATCTTATCCTTTTGCTTGATCATTTTAGTTGGATACAAAAATATGACTCGAATGTGCGAAATTATCAACATTTGATCATTCTGGCGTCTGTCTCTTCCGTTGTGAAAGAACTTAGCCCTATCTTCCTTAGTAGGCTTGTATCGCAATCCAAACCTTACGTTTTGTCCTTAACTTTGATCGGCTTAGTTATTTTGTCCAAAATTTTCTTATGTCCTTTTCCAAGTACACAACCTAGTGATTTCATTTTTTTTGTAAAACCTAAGTTGTAGAACGTACGTCATAAATAACCGCATTATAGAATATTAGAGAATTTTAGGGTAAAAATTGTATTGATAAAAACTCAAATCAAAAGTTGGGGGTCAAATTGGGAATTTAGAAATGCAAAAATCTAAACTTGAGATTTAAATTGGTAATTAGAAATCAAAAGTAAAAATGTTAAGGGCAAAATTATAATTTTGGAACGTTTTAAAATGGAAATACACTGAAATGAAGATCCTAAAGGAACTGGAGGGAGGAAAGTGTAATTTAACCATTTTATATATATATATATATATATAACCATCCGACCGATGGGCGATCCACCAGCCAGAGTAGGGGCGATCGGGGGGGCAACGTGTCGAGCTGAGGATCACTTTGATCACTAAAATCATGCAATAAAAACCCTTCCCCATGCAAAGGAAGGAGGAAACCGGAGAAACACTCAAGAAATTCTAGAGAGAGAGAGAACCGGAGCGGAGGGGTCGTCGGTTTTTCTTGAATCGATGTTCCTCCGGCAGCGTGGTCATGTGGGCATTATAAAAAATTCCAGGGAGAGAGAGAGGTTGGTTCGGCCGGTGGTGTGGTTCGTTGACGGAGTGGCAGTGCGCGTTTTAGCGTCGCCGGTGAGCGGAGTTGCGGATCGTCATCTGACCATCGACGATCGTCAAGCAATTGAGTATTTATGTGTATTTCTCTAATTAATTGATAGATGTGTGCATCCATGAGTGTGACGAGTTGGTTCGGTAAGTTTCCGGCGGTGTGAGGGTGTGCTCGGTTTTCGTTTTTCGGCAACATGTGGGTTTGTGTGTGTGTGTTCTGATTTTTCCAACTATTATGTGCGAGTGTGCATGTGTGTGAAATGTATATTGCATCAACGAGAATCCAGCAAAAGGGAATATCGTGTTGCTTTGTTGTTTAGGAAATATCGTGTCGACGTCACGCCAGCCCCACAGGTGACGGGTGTCCGGGGTGGGGTGTGACAATTTTGGTATCAGAGTCTAGGTTATAGGTTCTGTAGACTTGTCAGGTGTCGTTCTCGTAGAGGATCATGGGATGGGAAACGTGCCAATCGTCTAGTCAATAGGGGACCCTAAGATAAGGTGTTAGTAGGTGCTTTTAATACTCGCGTAATAGTTAATTCACGTATGTTAATTATTGGTATTTCTCTGGTTGACCTAGTTAGTTGTTGAATTGGATTTTATGACTGATAACAGGTATGGAAGAGGAAGGTGAAACCTCTAGGAGTGTGGGACCCCAGAGGCAGGCGGAACCCCCGAGGCAAGTGGAGCCTTAGGAACAGAGAGATAGGGAGTAAGAAAGTTTGCAGATTGTAGGATCCCACACGCAGGGTGATAGGCTGCAAGGAAGTTTAGACGCGGTCGAAAGAATTTTGCAGGCCGTTGCCCAGCTAACGGAGCAGCAAGCGAGGATTATGGAACGTCAGAGGGCCCAAGGTGATACTGCCACATCTCAGGCGGTACGATTGAAGAGGTTCAAGGAGTTAGACCCTCCGGATTTTACGGGGACAGCGGGTCCAGCTGATGCGGAGAATTGGATCAGAGGCGTGGGGCACGTATTTGAGGCGATGGGGATTGTCGACGATAATCGAGTTCCCCTTGCCACTTTTCAGTTGAGGGAGGAAGCCGAGCACTGGTGGGAAGAAATGAAAAGACTGATTACCGGTTCTGGTGAGGAGATCACATAGGACCATTTCGTCGCCGCGTTTAATGAGAAGTACTTTCCCGAGTCTTATCAATTCCAGATGGAGGAGGAATTTATAGTCCTAAAGTAGGGAAAGATGACTGTTCAGCAGTACGAAGTTAAATTCGATGCTTTATCCCGTTTTGCCCCTGATCTGGTAAAAACGGAAGAGGGGAAATGTAGATGTTTCCAAAAGGGACTTCAGTTAGAGATCCGCTCCAGGCTGACAAGTAAGAAAATTAAGAATTATGCAAAGTTGGTGAACACAGCAAAGTTAGTGGAAAGGGATGTACAGGAAGCCGCCGAGAGTCGAGAGTAGTACAAGAAAAGTAGATTTCAGTCGCCTAGCAGATTTTTGGGTGGCACTTGGCGGGGGACGGTAGTTCGACCGCCAATTGCTCGGGCCTCATCATTTGGCCAATCCGCCAGGAACCGTGGTTCCCGGCAATCCTACCCTAGGCAACAACAAAGTGTATTGGAAGCTAGTGCTGGTCCGCAGAGGCAAGAACGGAATCAACCGTCGAGTCGGGCTGGGGGGATAAATGTTATCACTGTGGAGCTACGGGTCACTTTGCCAGAGACTGTCCTGTGAAAGTCTCGATATGTTTCCACTGTCATGTGCCAGGTCATAAATCTACAAATTGTCCGAAACTTGCTTCTACATTCATACCTCCAGCGAGCAGTATGGGTAGTACGGGTCCTAGTACTGCCCAGGGACTTGGTAGTGGATCGCCGGGTAAACCTCCAACGCAAGGCTGTGTTTTTTGTACTACTCGACAAGATGCTCAGGCTACTCCCGAGGTGGTCACAGGTATCATATCTTTATATGCTAAAGATGCTCATGTGCTTATTGATCTCGGTTCTACGCATTCTTTTGTTTCGGCAACCTTTATGATGCAAGTAGGAAGATTTCCCATTTCTTTATCCTACCGTATTGTTATTTCTACTCCAGTGGGTGAGTCAGTATGGATCGATAGGGTGTATAAGGACAGTCCACTTCGGTTTGGTGATAGAGAGTTATTGGCAGATCTATTACCCCTGAGTATTCACGATTTCGATATAATACTGGGTATGAATTTGTTATCTGGATATCATGCCACGGTGGACTGTTTCAAGAAAGAAGTGATATTTCGAATCTTAGGCGAGCTAGAGTTTGTATTTGCTGGAAATAGAATTATCACTCCTGTCAGTTTAATTTCAGTGTTAGAAGCTAGGAAATTATTAAAGAAAGGCTGTCAGGGATATCTTGCGCACATAATTGACACCAGTCAGAGAAAAACTCTGGTGGCAGATATTCCCGTAGTCCGAGATTTTTCTGACATATTCCTGGAAGAATTGTCAGGGTTGCCCATCAATAGGGAAATGGAATTCACGATCGAGTTAATTCCAGGTACTACCTCTATATCGATTCCACCTTATCGTTTGGCACCTACTGAGTTGAAAGAGTTGAAGGTGCAGTTGCAAGATTTATTAGACCGGGGGTTCATCAGGCCCAGTGTCTCCCCATGGGGTGCCCCAGTGTTGTTCGTAAAGAAGAAGGATGGCATGTTGAGAATGTGTATTGATTATCGGCAGCTGAATAGGGTGACGGGTCACAATAAATATCCGTTGCCAAGGATTGATGACTTGTTTGACCAACTTCAGAAAGCTAAAGTATTCTCCAAGATAGATCTCCGATTAGGGTATCACCAACTGAAAGTCGGGGGAGTGACATGGCAAAAACAGCATTCCGTACGAGATATGGACAATATGAATTCTTGGTTATGCCTTTTGGATTGACAAATGCCCCTGCGGCATTCATGGATTTGATGAACCGTATCTTTCAACCTTATCTAGACCAATTTATTATAGTGTTCATAAATGACATTTTGGTCATTTCGCAAAGTAGAGAAGAGCATACGAAGTATATCCGGATTGTATTATAGATGTTACGGGAGAAGCGGTTGTATGCGAAACTTAGTAAATGTGAATTTTTTGGTTAGATCATGTGGTATTCTTGGGTCATGTCATTTCAGGAGATGGTATTCAGGTAGACCCGAAGAAAGTTGAAGCTATCGTTCAGTGGGAAAGACCGAAAAATGTGACTGAAGTTCGAAGCTTTTTAGGATTGGTAGGTTACTATCGACGATTTGTGCAAAAATTTTCCCTTATAGCTACCCCGTTGACCCGATTGACTCGCAAGGAATCCAAATTTGAGTGGATCGATAAATGTGAGCACAGTTTCCAAGAGTTAAAGAGTAGGTTGATATCGGCATCAATATTGTCCCTTCCATCTAAAGGGGGTGGTTTCATGATTTATAGCGACGCGTCACACCAAGGGCTGGGATGTGCTCTGATGCAGCATGGTCACGTGATCGCATATACATCTCGGCAATTGAAGAACCATGAGCGTAATTACCCGACGCACGATTTGGAGTTGCCTGCAATTGTGTTCGCCCTGAAGATTTGGAGGCACTACCTGTGTGGCGAGACATGTGAAATATACACCGACCATCAGAGTTTGAAGTATTTGTTTACTCAGAAGGAATTAAATCTGAGGCAGAGGCATTGAATAGAGTTGATCAAGGACTACGATTGCACCATCCATTACCATCCAAGAAAGGCTAATGTTGTAGTAGATACTTTAAGTCGGGAATCGGCAGGCTCGGTCGCCCACCTTCGTGTTGCCCATGCTAACCTGTATGTAGAATTAAGATCGTTGCGTGTTCATTTAGCAGTTGGTCAGACGGAAGCACTGCTTGCAACTTTGACTTTGAGACCGATGTTGATTGACCGCATTACTGAAGCTCAAAAGTCAGACATTCAATTGGAGAGGATCCGAGATGAAGTAAAAAACGGTCACAGAACTGATCATCATATCAAGGAAAAGGACGAAGCTTTGATGTGTGGAAATAGGCTATGTGTGCCTAATGATGTTAATTTAAAAAAGGATATCTTAGAAGAGGCACATAGCTCCGCGTACGCAATGCATCCGAGGAGCACTAAAATGTATCAAGACTTGCGTGAGCATTATTGGTGGATTAGAATAAAACGGGAGATCGCAGATTTTGTTGCCAGGTGCCTTGTGTGTCAACAAGTAAAGATTGAGCATCAGCGTCCAGGTGGGTTACTGCAACCCCTACCTATTCCAGAGTGGAAGTGGGAGCATATCACGATGGATTTTGTTTCGGGATTACCCAGTACTCAAAAGGGGTATAATTCTATCTGGGTGATCATTGATAGGCTTACCAAGTCCGCTCATTTTCTAGCCGTAAAGACGACATTTTCTCTTGACAAGTATGCCCAACTGTATATCGATGAGATTGTTAGATTGCATGGCGCACCGGTTTCTATAGTGTCGGATAGAGATCCAAGATTTACTTCGAGATTCTGGCCGAGTCTCCAGACTGCTTTAGGTACCAAGTTGAAATTTAGCACCGCTTTCCACCCTCAGACAGACGGCCAGTTAGAGCGTACGATTTAGACGTTGGAAGATATGTTGAGGGGATGTGTTCTGGAATTTCCTGGGAGCTGGGACGATCACTTGCCGTTGATGGAATTCGCCTACAATAATAGCTACCACTCGGCAATTGAGATGGCTCCATATGAGGTGTTATATGGTAGGAGATGCAGAACCCCCATTTGTTGGACTGAGGTGGGTGAATGTAAGATGTTGATGTCGGATATAGCCCAACTGACAGCAAACAAAGTAGAGGTAATTTGAGAGAAGTTGAAAATCGCTCAGAGTCGGTAGAAGAGTTATGCAGACAAACGCCGGTGGGAGTTAGAGTTCGAGGTAGGGGATCATGTGTTCTTGCGTATTTCTCTGTGGAAAGGCATAATGAGGTTTGGAAAGAAAGGGAAGTTGAGTCCAAGATACATCGGACCATATGAAATTCTAGAGCGGGTTGGCACAACAGCGTATAGACTCGCATTACCGACAGAGTTATCTCGACTGCACGATGTTTTCCATGTATCGATGCTCCGAAAATATGTGCCAGACCCTTCTCATGTGTTGACCTCGCAGCCGATCGAATTAGAAGCTGATTTGTCCTACGTTGAGGAGCCGGTCCAAATCCTAAGCCGTAAAGATCAAGTATTGCGAATGAGGATGATCCCGTTAGTCAAAGTGTTGTGGCGCAGTCATACGGTGGAAGAGGCGACATGGGAGCGAGAGAAAAAAATGAGGAGCAAATACCCGCATCTGTTTGATTAAGGTAAAAAAAAAAAAAAAAAAAAAAATAATAATAATAATAATAATAATAATAATAATAATAATAATAATAATAATAATAATAATAATAATAATAATAATAATAATAATAATAATAATAATAATAATAATAATAAGAAGAAGAAGAAGAAGAAGAAGAAGAAGAAGAAGAAGAAGAAGAAGAAGAAGAATAAGAATAATAATAATAATAATAATAATAATAATAATAATAATAATAATAATAATAAATAAATAAATAAATAAAATTTCGGGACGAAATTTCTTTTAGGAGGGAAGAGTTGTAAAACCTAAGTTGTAGAACGTACGTCATAAATAACCGCATTATAGAACGTTAGAGAATTTTAGGGTAAAAATCTTATTGATCAAAACTCAAATCAAAAGTTGGGGGTCAAATTCGGAATTTAGAAACGCAAAAATTTGAACTTGAGATTTAAATTGGCAATTAGAAATCAAAAGTAAAAATGTTAAGGGCAAAATTATAATTTTGGAACTTTTTAAAATGGAAATACACTGAAATGAAGATCCTAAAGGAACTGGAGGGAGGAAAGTGTAATTTAACCATTTTATATATATATATATATATATATATATATATAACCATCCGACCGACGGGCGATCCACCGGTCAGAGCAGGGGCGATCGAGGGGGCGACGTGTCGAGCTGAGGATCACTTTGATCACTAAAATCATGCAATAAAAACCCTTCCCCATGCAAAGAAAGGAGAAAATCGGAGAAACACTCGAGAAATTCTAGAAAGAGAGAGAACCGGAGCGGAGGGGTCGTCGATTTTTCTTGAATCGACGTTCCTCCGGCAGCGTGGTTGTGTGCGCATTGTAAACAATTCCAGGGAGAGAGAGAGGTTGGTTCGGCAGGTGGCGTGGTTCGTCGACGGAGTGGCAGTGCGCATTTTAGCGTCGCCGGTGAGCGGAGTTGCGGATCGCCATCCGACCATCGACGATCGTCGAGCAAGTGAGTATTTATGTGTATTTCTCTAATTAATTGATAGATGTGTGCATGCAAGAGCGTGACGAGTTGGGTCGGTAAGTTTCCGGCGATGTGAGGGTGTGATCGGTTCTTGTTTTTCGACAGCGTGTGGGTTTGTGTGTGTGTGTGTTCGGATTTTTTTGGCTATTGTGTGCGAGTGTGCGTGTGTGTGAAATGTATATTGCATCGACGAGAATCCAGCAAAAGGGAAAGAAAAAATCAAGACGGAGAGAGAGAGAGAGAGAGAGAGAAGATGATCAATGGCGATAGCGGTGGTGGGAGTTGGTTGCAGCTGCGGTGTGCCGCTGTGTGTGTGGGTCTCCGTCGGCAGGGGTCGTTGGTCCCGTGGCGTGCCGTCGGCAGTGGCATGCAAGCATAGTTGCATGCATGGGTGGTTGTGTGTGTCGCAGGGTGCGTGGCTATGTGAACAGGAGCTGTTGGGTGTGTGGTTGAGCTGTTGAGATGGCCGGAGGGGGGTGTCTGAGAAATGTCGTAGGTGGTGCAGGGGCGACAGGAGAGTCAGCAAGGAAGGGGAGGCCACCGGCGGTCGACCACCGTAGAGAGAAAGAGTGGCCAGCCGTCCGTCTGGAGAAAAAAAAAAAAAAAAAAGGAAATTGCACATTTAACCCCAACATAAAGGAAAAAAAAATTCAAATTCGAATTCAAATCCTTTTCGCAACCCGTGAATGATTCGGGATGGATATCGTTTTCCGTTAAATTTATTCTAGTTTAGTTAAATTCAATCTTAACATAAAAATCTTTGTAACCGGAGTAATAAATTTAGGGTCGTTCAGATTATAAGATTTCTGATGTAATAAATAACAGAACAAAATTATTAGTATAATAACAAATCCCAGGGATAAAATATGGGAAATGGAAAAATGTGAAACTTAGGGACTGCATTACATGACTAGGTGATTTTGCATAAAATATTAACTTAAGCCCTATCATTTCTAGGTTCGCAGACGCCAACAACTCGGTAAGCTGCGGACGGTGGGGTTTTTGTAGTACCAGAAACGAGGTGAGTGTACTGCCTTCTCACCAAATTATTTGTATATGTACATACATGATGAAAAATGGTTGTATTTAAATTAGATGCTTTTAAAACATTATGTGATGATTAGACGATATTATTGTGTGATGTTGATCCGCTTCGGCGGAGTGATGTTTATCCGCTTCAGTGGAGTGATGTTTATCTGCTTCGGCAGAGTGATGTTAGACGTTTGTACTGCGAAGTAATGATCCGCTTCGGCGGAGTGATGGGTATTCGTAGGAAGGCATATCCTACGGATGGTACGGTACCGTTGCAAACTCCCGATCGTGAGGTTAAAACGATCACCATGGCTAACCAGTGTGTGTTGTGGTGGAGTGGTGGTTTGTGATGTTTTGTTTATATTGGGTGGTTTATTATTAATTTCAGGGGATTGATATGATATTTATACTGAATGGTTTTAGAAATGGAACTTAAATATACTACTTCATTTTTACTGCATATATGATGCTTATGCTGAATCTATGTGTAAATGTTGTTTTATCTAGAAAGTATTATTATTAAATAAGAATGGTTTTATTAAGAAGGCAGTACACTCGCAGGTGAAATGGCTAGGAGTAGGTCCCCTACTGGCACGAGGTAGAGTCTGTCGATGGTATAGCAAGGAATTAAAATTTTCGGGAAGTGCTGCCTGAGGCGAACCTAGGAAAGGTTCATCGTTTGTTTTTTTTTTTCTTTTGTTGTTCTAGAAGGGAATTTAGGGACGGGTGTGTCTCTGGCTTGGAAAGATGTTTATGACCTGTATTTTGATGTTTGTATAATTATGAATACATACTGTCGCTTTCTAGTTGGTTTGTCGCTTAGGAAATGTTGTGTCGACGTCACACCGGCCCCACAGGTGATGGGTGTCCGGGGTAGGGTGTGACATTTTTAGCAGTGGAGGTCACAACTTTTGACAGTACTGGGAATAACCGATGTTTTCCCTCTTTTATAATTGTGGCAGTTACAATGTCAAACACATGGCAAAGGCCTCGATCCTTTATTTCCCCTTTTTCTTTCTTTCGGCCACCAACGGGACATATCAACCAATTGTTTGGCGAAAAGATACATTGTCTGGGTCTGCCTTGACTACGTATAGCGTATTATTTATAACGAACAAATTTCTTTGGAGAAGGGATAAGGGCACTGCTCCAGCACAGTGGATCTATGGCCTTACTAATAGCATACTATACGATACTTGTATATTCAGTATTTGGAAGTTCATGTTGAACTAAACTAGGATCCATGGCCTTGCCAATGGCATCTCTCTTTTCTCCATCAAATGCTCAGACTACCATCTTTGATGGTCGAATGTCAGCTAAGTTGATCCCCATTTCTTCTAGTGTTGTCATAGGTATTATATTTGGGGCAGATCCATTATTGATTAGTACTCGGAGTATAACCATTCTGTGACTTTCCATCATTATATTTAGCAATTTGTTATGGCCCATACCTTTATCATCAATGTCTTCTTCATTGAAGATGATGGAATCTGATCCCATCATTTGTTCGACCAGCATGACGAACATTTCTGGTGGGATGGTTCTTGGAAAGTGGGCCTTGTTTAGGACCTTCAATAGCACTTTTTTGTGTATTTCTAAAGACAGTAACAGCGATAGAATCGAAATTTGTGTTTGTGTTTTACTTAGCTGTTCATTGATTTTGTATTTAGAATTATTTATTTCGCTAAGAAAATATTTGGTTTCTTGTCCTAATACTGGATTCTTTAGGGCTCCCTTCGGCTATTTTATGTGGACTCGGTTTAAATCCTATGGGGCATATACTCTACTAAATCGAGTAATTTCTCTAGCTTCTCCAGCTAAGATTGGAAATTCTTCTCCATCTCCAGTTTTTGCCACAACATCATAATTCCAAGTTTCCTTGTTCAAAAATTTCACGGGTTCTTGGATTGGAAATAAAAAGGCTAAATGTTATTCTATTTTTTTGCAACCTTCTCTGGATGTAATTTAAGTCATCCCTCAATGACCTTGGGGTGTAAGAATATCCTATCGATGTCAATCATTGTGAGCCCTTTTCCACGAAGATCAAATTTACTCCAATCCCTAAGGAGCATGCTCTGGCAACGAATTTTGCTGGTAGTTTAGCGTAGCAGCCTCAGACTTCTTGGGGAATGTAATGGCTCATGTTTGAATAAATTCCTGGATCTTGTTCCTTAATAGAAAACATTATTCTGTTATATGCCCTCTTATCCCAGAGTGGTATTCACAAAACGCTTTTGAAGCTGTAGCTAGACTCCCAGATTAGCCTCTTGGAAAGGTAAGGGCACCAGCATGCCCCACTTTAGGTAGTGTCGAAGCAATTTCGTGAGGAATATAGGTAGATCATCTTGGCAATATTGGGTCTCAGGTTTTATGGTTTGAGTGGAAGATTTGTGTTTGTTTGGTATGCTGGTGGTTGGTAGGTAGAGGATGGATGTCGAGAGTAACTTTGGGATAGTTTAGTGGAGGATAATTTTGGTAAGGTGGAGGAGCGTTCTGGTTGGTAACTGGGGTAGTTGGGTAGTGTGGGCGATTTTGAGGAGAGTACAAATGGTTCGGGTTTTGGTGATTTTGGGAGGAATAGTTTCGATTAGGATTGGGGTAGTATTGGGAGTTATTTTTGCTAGAGGTTTGCCGAGGGGATACAATAATGGCACCCTCACCTTTTTTCTTTTTCTTTTTGGTGAGACAGATTTCTTTGTCGAATTAGATGATGCTTCATCAGTTTTTCAAACTCTCATGCGTCATTCTATCAACCCAGCTTGTTTGATTGCATCACTGAAATTCATCATAGCTATACTTAATATGTTATGATACAAAGGTGGTCCTTGGATTGCTTTGAAGATTTTGAGCTGAGTATTTTTAGTAAACCCAGGAACAACTTTTGCAGCTTCTTCCCTCTATCGGGTCGTGTACTTCCTAAAACTTTCATCCTTCTATTTTATAATTTGATATAGGGCGCTTCAATCAGGAGCAACGTCCCTATTGTGCACGTACTCTTTGCAGAATGCCTCTACTAAGTCCTCAAAAGTTTATATTTTAGACAGGTCTAGCGTCATGTACTAACTTAAGGCAGACCATTTCAATGACCTTCGAAACATTTTCAGACATAAATTTTTATCACGGGCGTGGACTCCTAACTCATCTTTATAAATGCTAGCATGCCATTCCGGGGGGGACTGGTGCCATCGTACTTAGTGAAATCGAGGATTACAAAGTTCTCTAGGTAAACTATCTGAGAAGGCGCTGATAGATCTTTTAATGTCACATTCCTTGAGGGTTTTTCGTTTTTCATTTATTCAATTCTTCAATATTTCCATCTTAGGAACCCAAGCTGGTGATGGTCCCTTCTTTTCTACTTTAGCCCTTGATTCTGTCTCCGAGGTCGGTTGGTTAACATTTTGGTTACTTAGAGAATTGGTGACTCTTTTAAGGTAGAATAGTATTTGTGTTGTTAGGCCAGCAGGGTCTTCAAGTGTGACCTGTAATGGTGGTATACCACCCGAATATGGCTGAGTACCTATCTGGGTGGGGATCGACATCTGACGTCCATAGTAACCAGTTATTGAGTGACTCGGAGCATTAAGATTCTGATTTGGTCGATGTACTATCCCTAAGCTGGGGGTGGATTCGCATTCGGATTTTTAGGAAATATAAGAGCTGCAGGAGCCCCGCTAGGTCAAAGAACTGGAATCTCTTGGACTCGTTGGGAGAGGGTTTTAAATGCTTCCATTAGGTGACTGATATTTTCTTGCATTTGGGCTATTTCGTTGACTTTGGAGCCCTCGACATTTTCTTCAAAAGACATCTAAAGGACGTCTCGAGCCTAGCCGCGAGTAAAGATCAGACTTCGCAGTGAAGAAACAATAATCACTTTTCAATGACCATTTTTTCTAGCTTAGGGAAACAATTGTGTCAGGATTATAGCTTACAAAGCCGTTTGGGTTTTGACCATGACTAAGTTTAAGACGAGATTTCCATGGCTTCCAAATTTTGTAGTTTACAACCATATCAAATTTAGGCATGACTACCCCACAGATAGTGTGCCTTTTCTTTTACAAACTCAATTGACACTTTTTATTTGGACGAATGGAAATCTCGCATCAATTATTTATCATTATCGACCTCAAACTAAAGTAAGGCCTTAATTTGGACAAAACAAAGTTTTCAAGTCTAATAAAGCATCGTATAGTCATAATAGGGATTCTCATTATTCCTCCCATTGCTTGTTCAATGGTCAATTTTTTTTTTGAATCAATTCCTAACTGTAACCAGGCTCATAGGCAAAGAAGAACGATAATTTCTAATTGGCTATTTCATTCTTTACTAGTCTTAGAAGTCCTCTTTTGTATAATTTCAAGGCAACATATATATTGACAGCAAGACAAATGTCTCTCTCTAAGATAGTGTCCTAAGTAAAACAAGGTTTTGGGTATCCTCTGTCCTAGGCCCACTATATGTGATTCGTGGATTTTCTACTAATGCATCCTAGAAAGCTTCAGTTCCCATATCTCAAATCTCCAGCATCCTACCCGAAGGAACATCCGTTGTTGGTTGGTGATCTAAGCGAGACGAGTTTCGAAGCCGGATCCCAGGGGATAAACTGCTTGGCCATGCTTCTACAGACTCCTCTTTCATATCCTACAAGTTTTGGAGCTTAGGTTGGCGTGGTGAAATTGCACGACTTCAACCCCTAAGAGGTTTGTGGCTTTGGGATTTTTTTATCATGATATTAAATTAGAAGTGGTACTAGTATGTTGGAGGGAGTATACAAAAAGTAAATGCAAAAAATTAAAGACCGTAATGTAAATGCAGATATTTAAAGACTGTAAATTGAAATGCAGTAAATAAAAGAATGCAAGTATATAAACATATTAAAAGAAAATTTTATGTTATTCATTTTTTAAGGGAATTGTTAATGTTTGAAAAACTGAAGACATATTTCTTGATATTTATTTAATCATGAACATAAATTTTGACTCCGATTAGGCTTGACCATCAAAAGTCCCCAGCAGAGTCTCCAACTAATGTACCCCAAATTTTGTGGAAAAAACAAAAACAAAAGTAAAGTACGGGAAGAAGAAGAAAACAAATTTTGCATTCCTCCCTCTCGAAATCCTCAAAATCCATTCATTTTTTAAAATGAGTCATCATCTAGCATGGGGTTAAATGGTGTGGTAGGTCACCGGGTTTTTTAAAAAAATTGTTTTTTGTATAAAAATGGCCCAGGTCTTGACTCGTAAAACATTTGGTCTTTTACTAGAGATTTCTTTAAGTTCAAGGGTTGGTTATGCTCGGGGAAGGTTCTAGGCATCCCAAGATATTTGTCTGAAGAAGTTACCTCAGTCTAAATAGATGTTCATGTTTAAACAAATTCAAGTAATTTCTTTTGGTCTTATCTAACACAGTAATTCTCTTTTGAATGTTTTGTTTCTTTTTTATATATTTTTAATGTAAGAAAACAAGAAAATTCTACTATCTATCAGCAACAACAGATAAAACATATTAAATAAAAATATTTTTGTATTTTTTATGTCGACCAAACCTGTAAAGGTTGCTTATGTATCTCAATTTTCACGGGGAGTCAAGTCGAAAAGTACTTCATATGTTCAAGATGAAGTGATTTTTATTTAGACAAGTCACCGAACGCGTAGGTGGGTTGCCTATGTATCTCAGGTAGCTGAGAATCAAGTTAGTACGTAGTTCATTATGTAAAATGATTGATTTGTTTTTTATTTTTTTGTGGGACAACAGCATGAACCATACTAATAATAAGTGGATTAACACTTTTAATTTTGTCAAGAACACTCCAACCAAACTCACTTTCTTAGGCAATTCTAGTGCTTATATTTAGGTTGTTTGTACAAAAATAAAATAAAATATATATCGTATATGTGTCAGTCCTACTCGCAACTGAGAAAAAGAAACATTTGTGAAGAAGGTGCAAAGTTATCCCCAAATGAATAGAGGCCCTTTCTTTATTCTGAATTTTAGCCATAAGAGTCTCGACAGAGTAATATATAGGTATATATATAAGATGCAAGTCCACAAGCCTGAGACATGGGCTAGGCTATGATCTAGACTATTGCAGTAAAGTAAATATCAGTTTGTTAGTAGTTACTAATTTGTTTTTGAGTTCTTTGGAGTTTAGATTCATATGTTCTTGATGTTCTTGTCATGTTCTTGACATGTTCTTTGTGTTCTTGACATGTTCTTGATATTTTTTATATGTTTTGATGTTTTTGACATCGTTTTGATGTTTTTGAATGGTTTTTTTATATATACACTTTGTACATGAAATATGCATCTATGAACTAAACAAATGTGCTATATTACAAGCAACATTACAATATTTAAGATAAGATTTAAGGGCATTTAAGAAGACTTACCAATCTTAGGAGAGTGGTCTTTCTTTAAGTGATTTACTTCTTCTCCTTCTTTGATTCATCTCCGTTGTTCTTGATCGTTTGCCAACAACTTCTTGAGATCTTCCTCCAAGATCCTCAAAGAAATCTTTTAGGAATCTATTTTAGTGGAATTTCAAGGTGTTTTTGAAGTGAAAGGCTTGATAACTCTCAAGATCCGATAGAGGAATTTGAGCCTAGAGAAAAAGAGAGTTTTGGTTTAAGCCCCATTCTAAAGAAAAAAGGCCCCCTATTATAGGCAAGAAAGGCCTGCGCATTGGAAAATGCGTAAGCTATCCCATGTTGTTCTTTAGGGTCTATTTGGTCTAGGGGTCACCCTTTGATGTCTTGTAGTTTGATAGTTTCGGACGAATTTTGAAGATTTTGTAAGATCTCTTAAGATTTTGTAATGATTACCAAATCTCAAAATATCTTAGCTAATGATTGAAAATCATTTCTCATTATTGGTTTGCACATGGGGCATTTAGTGCTTGATGCAACATTTTTCTGTTTGGTTTGATTGCTAAGTACTAGTTACTGCAACTAGTTTGGTTAGCTTGCATTAAAATCTTTGGAAGTTCAAATAATGTAGTCTTTTCTTGTCATTTTTCATTCAATTCTTGATCATTACGCTTGATGTTATGGACATTTAATTCCCTTTGATGGAATGAGATCGATCCCGTTAGTCTTGTAACCCGTGTAATTACTTTTCAAGTAATTTGGTTTTCTTGAGATATTTTGCTCAAAATATCAAGGTGCCTTGAATGTAGTCTCTCAAGTTCATCCTAAGCATTTAATGCTTGATGAGAGGTTGATTTGATGGCTCATCTAATGCATTACTTAATGGGATTTCGGTTTGGTCAGTTTTGAATCGAGTTTTTTAAGGATTAGTTACATTGGGGTAACTAGACTTGGTCATGGGAGTTCTTTGATTTGATCAAGGTTTTAGGCTTGATTTCCTAATGATATTTTATTTTAATGAAAAAAATAGAAAGGTATTTTTGGTGTCAAGAAGACAAAACCAGCAAGAGTAAATGTTTCAGGGGTAAAAAACGAATAATAAATGTAATTGGCAAAATTTCCTTAAGTTAAAAGGTAGTAACTAATTTTATTTTTAAAAGTGATTGCATGAAAATCAACATTTATTAATGTCATATTAGTCCTCCTTAATTTTAGGAATTTCTAGATTGACTCGAAACTTTTACTTATCCCGAATTCAATTAAATCGATATTTTATATTTTCTTGTGTTTTTTGGGTTTTTGTAGTATATAATAGCATAGTTGTTACACCAGTTCTCATCAAATGTTGTTATATTTAGTGTCCTCAACAATCTTTGGCTATGAAATCTATTTTGTACGTCATGAGATTCATAAAAGATATTATTGAAGAAAATTACCTCATTTTTCGAGGAAAGGTAAGGTAAATCACTTATTTGTCATTCATCTTGCAATTTAGTACTTCTTCTACTTATATATTTATTTTCATTAACTCTTCATTTTATTTTTTGGGTTTGGAAATGCATTAACTTTTTATCTTCTTTAGTACTTCATTTTGCTATCCAAAAAATAGTATTTCGCAGGAATACAACATCATTTTTTTTTTTGTAGCAAAATTGTTTTGCTACAGTGCAAAAATAACAAAATTGTTTTGTTGTTTTGCGGTTTTGTTGCTTTACTTCAAAAAATAAATAAATAAATAAATCATCCCTACTCCTATTATATGTTTCCTCTAAAGAAAACTATTTTGCTGGGAAAAAAATTAGTTTTTCTGAAAAAAATTGCTCGATACCATAGACGCTGAATTGTATTATTATTTGTTTGTTTTGCTGTCTGAAGTAGCAGTAGAGCCACTGTATGCTTTATTTGAGGATTCAAAATCTACTTTTATCATTGATATGGTCTACCATTGCAAGACTTTATATTTTTTTATTTATTTTATACTTGATAGAAATTTTACATTTCAGACATTTATATTTATAGAAATTTAAGTTTTTTATTCTTGTACTGAAAAATAACATTACTTATGTTTTTTTATGTTGATGAAGAATTCTTATGTCATCAATCTTTTAATCATTTTAGAAGTATGAAATTCATATTTTAGTTAAATTTTTATAGGATTTTTTTATAAAATATTGGGATACATTATTATTTTTTAACAAGATATGAGAAGCGACTATAGTTTTGCAATGTGATTTTTGATTATTATTAAAGAGCATAATTTTTAAATGTGATAGAAAAGAGAACAAACATCTTAGTTTGATACAAAATTGAGACATATATTGTTAAAATATTAACAGTTTTGTATTTTGATCACATATATATGACCCTCTTAATCACATTTGTAAACTGAGATATTAGATAGACTAACCATCTCGATTTTTTATGGAAAAAAAAATTATAAATAAATAATCCATCTCACATTTTGATTACCATCATAGTTTTTTTTGACTCATCTATCACAGTTTATTAACGTGATAATAAGTATCCTAATTTTTTTATCTTTATTTTTAACTGCGATAAATTTTTTTTTTCTTATACTGATAATTGTTCGTGCACCACAGTTCATCCATTTCTTTGCGCAGTCACTCCATTTCCATCCAAAGTTCTTGTCGCTCTCTTTGTATTTCTTTTCCCTGTGTCGTTCCAGCAGATTCTACGTCCTTCATAGGGAATAGCATATGCCTCGGTATTAGGGGATAAATCCCTACACGATTGGTGGTGATAGTGGCAACTGGTTTAAACTAACCAACTTCTGCATGTTCTAGGAGAGATCGCGAACCTGTCTCATCAACTACATCAATAGCAATGACAATTCACCTTACAGACCAATATCTTAATTTATCGTGCAAACGGATTGTCTTTCATTCTATTGTTGTTTAATTGCGACCCTATATCTCAAAGTAAGAATAATTGTTTCCCAAGAATTGAGAAAAAGACAATTAGTTATTTCCTAGAGATGATGTCAATATGATGATGCTAAAAATTAGATCACCAAATATGGTTCTTGAGATTTAGAATATGATCCTCCCTAAGCTAGGATTCTCTTAAAATAATGCACCGTGAATGGGCCTTCCAATGTCGCACCTTAAGTGTTAAAACCAGTAGGGAGTTCTTAGAGGAATTTGGTCTTGTGTAGGTTAGTAAAATGGTACATACCTGACTACATACCTTTCTATTATGTACATGAGAATGAAGACTTGTTAAGTGAGTCTTTCTATAAATCTCGGTTAATCCCCAATAATGCTTCATATTTGAGTGGATCATGGGATTAATATATTGCTACCTTAAATGTATCTGTCCTTTCTATATATATAGGGGACAAACGTAGTGGCTCCCAAGCTTAGGTTGCAACCTGAGTTGGTATATGCCTTAGGCCATCCTTGGGTAATGGGATTATAAGTAAGGGTGTGCACAGGTCGGGGTGGCACTGATTTTGGATGGATTCGAGACTCGACCCAAAAATCATCGGGTTTGATTTTTGGAACCCGTTATCGATCAATAGCATCGAATATCCGACGTTGTTTGTTGGTGTCGGAGACTAGTTGTGTTCGATCGGATATGATTAGAAAATAAAGATTGAGAATGAGAAGAGGATTGAGGGAGGAAAAGATTAATAGAACAAACAGATTCGCATAAATAAAACATAAACAAAATAGCTAGAAAAACAGAGCTAATAAAACAGAAGCAAATCCATAAATGAAACAAAAACAAAAGCACACAACGGAACAAAAACAAAAATAATCATATTGAATAGAATCGAAACAAAAACAAACCTCATGTCGTCAATTTCATCGTTGTAGGCTTGTAGCATTGTCAATCACTCTCCACACTCCACATGCACCAGATCTAAATGCTTTAGACAATTAGGTTTTTCAAGCTAATGAACAGAAGAAGAAGAAGAATCGGAAAAGAAGAATTGTAGAAAAAGAACAATTGAGGAGGAAGAATATCAAAAAGTGAAGAGGAAAGAGAAACAAAGAGCCTCTGGTTTTCAGAAATAATGAACAACGACTGGATGAGAGTTACGAGAGAGAAAGAGAGAGAGTAAATCGCCGAAATGAGCCTCTAGTTTTCGAAAATCGAAACGAAATAAAGAAAAAATTAGGCTCTAATTTTCGAAAATCGAAACGAAATAAAGAAGAGAAGAAATCAAAACGAAATGAAGAAGGAAATGAACGGCCAAACCCTAGAATTGCTATTTAAGTAAGGCTTTCGGTCAGGTTTCAGGTACAGCAGGTGAGAGTGGACAAAACTGGTATCTGATCCGATTCTCAACTAAAAACGCAGGTTTCACTCAATCTGACCGAAATCAAGAGTGAAACCCACGTTTTTTGGGTGCGGGCCGGATGGGTGCAGCGAGTCGGTCTGGCTGGCGGGTTTCATGCACACCGCTAATCATAAGATTTTGTGCATGGGAGTAGCATGGGAGTGGCTTGGGATGTATGGTGCTCGACCCGTTAGTCCTTTGCGAGTCTCCACGGTACCGAACAACATTCTCGGGTATCATTGGTAGGTTGGAGCCATGTGCTTGGCACATGACTTCGGCTTGCATATAGGTCACGTGGAATTATTCTTCCACGTGGCAGCTTCTAGAACTAGTCAGAAAAATTCCTTATCAGTTGATATAAGAATTAAGGAAGAAAAAGATTGTAAAATTATACTCTATTCTTAATACATAAGTATTCTTTTCACATAAAAGATGTATTTTTCACTTCAAAAATAAAAAAGAAAATTTATCCGAAAATTGGGCTGACATTATAATTATTTAATATTGATGGTAAATGGGGTTCTCCTTACTGGGGAACCAATTCTTAGGTGAGGTTAATGTAATTTTTAAAAGTGTAGGGTGTTCATCTATCATTTGAATATAACATAGGAGGTCTAAGTGTAATTATTCCAAAGGTTTAAAAGAACAGAGAAAATACTCCGCAAGTAATGGACGACATTTTTTGATTTTGTTCATAGAGCCCTAGCCCCCACTAATCCTTGGTTATAGGGCCCACTCAGCTCAATTAACGAGTAGTACCAATCAAAGTAACTTAACACCGTGAGATCATAATCACAATGGTCAACGGAATGATTTGTTTGTTTTTGGGAGTTGATGGGGCCCAACAGGAGGATAGTGTCATTTGGGCCACCATCATCAAATATTTTATGCTTCTTTTGAAAGATCGCGTGTTATTAGTTGTGTGGGGTTTCTAGTGATTTTGATTGGGTTTTATATACAATGAGGATTTATTTTTTTTTAAAAAAAATAGACTTTCAGTTGTTTATGGTAAAATAATTTGTGATTTTTTCAGTTATAATTTTTTATTAAATTTTTTATGAAAAACTACATTTCAAACTTTCTAGTATTTACACATTTCTAAATGATCCCTCTCCGTTTGGGCATTTCATTTTAAACTCTCTACGTATAAATACGTTTTTATTTGATCATTCGGTCAGAAATTTCATTCAAACTAACAGAATTTTGAGGGCAAAATCGTTATTTTACATTTTTAATTTTTTTAATCTTTTTTCTTATTCTTTTCATTTTTCTTTTTTTTTTAATTTTTATTTGACCTCCCTCTCTCTCTCTCATGATACTCGCTTCCTCATTCTCTTTCCCTCTCTCTCTCTCTCTCTCTCTCTCTCCCTTCTCCCCTCTTCCTCCCTCTCCCCACTGGGCGGAACCACCCCCTGTTATGGTGGGTGGCAACAGGGGGTGAACCACCCCCTATTTCGAGGGTAAAACCACACCCATAACCAAGGCCTTTAAAAATCCATTTTTCATTTTCTTTCTCTTTCTCTTTCTCTTTACCATTTTCTCTCTCTTCTCTCTCTCCTCACAATCCCATTACCACCACCACTACCAGCACACCACCAAGTTCAACCCGCCACTGCCACGAACCGTGACGTTTAAAATCTCAACTTTGAGATCACATGTAGCCCCCGTCACAATGTCTTTTCAGTCAAGATTCTCATTCCGGCCGCCTCACCGGCCAAATGGTCGTGGAAGAAAGCCAGCCTGCATGCCGAGATTAATCGCCAGAGTTGAATAGGTCGTTCTGCAGCGAAGCCTCGATATATTTGCCATGCACATGCAACTTCTTTATAACAACAGGGTGGTGATCTTCGACCTGACCGATTTTCGGGCCGCCAAACCTCCCAGTTCCGGTCGGGAAAAAGTGTCAATACAACGACGAGGCGATTCCTGTGGATTGCACCGCCCACTCCCTCCTCTATGACATCGCGTCAAATACCTTTGGGCCACTCACAGTCCAGACCGACGTCTAGCATTCCTCCGGCGCTGTCTCTCCCGACAGCACCCTCGTCCAAACCGGCGGCTACCTCACCAAAAACAAGAAGATACGGTTGTTCACTCCATGCAACAATGTTTCTTGTGACTGGGTGGAGTTAGTACAAAATCTAACTATTCAAAGATGGTATGCTTCCAACCATATCTTGTTGGATGGCCAAATCATCATCGTCGGCGACCGGCAAACTTTCAGCTACAAGTTCTTTCCCAAGAGCATAAGCAACTTCGACATTTATTACCTCAATTTCTTGAGAGAAACTAATGACCCCGGAGAAGAAAATAATCTCTACCCATTCTTGCATCTCTTGTCGGACGACAACCTCTACATTTTTGCTAACTGGCGATCTATTTTTCTTAATTATGTTAAGAACAAGGTTATCAAAGAATTTCCGACGATCCTCAGTGAAAATAGGAGTTACCCATAAACAGGTTCGTCGGTCAAGATATGTTACGGGGGGTGCCACCCCATGTTACGGAAGTGATTCTAGCCGACAAGGAGAGAGAATGAGGGGGAGGGAGAAAGGAGAAAGAAAGTTGAGCGGGATAGAGAGAGAAAAATGAAGAAAAGAAAAAGAAAAAGAAAAAATCTTTAAAAATTTAAAAGAAGTAAAAAGACTGTTTTGTCCCTACATTTAGGTAGTTTTGACAGTGCTGATAGATAGAAGATTTAAAATGAAATGCTCAAATGAAAATAAACCATTTAGAAATATGTCAATACCTAGAGAGTTTAAAATTTATTTTTCTCAAAATTTTAATATTTTTTAAAAAACATATAATTATATAATTGTATGGTAAAAGAAGGGACAACTATCTGTAATGGACTAAAACTACCCAATAAACATTTTTTTATTGAGTTACCAAATAATCATTTGTAATGATTAAGTTAGATTTGTCCTTATTATTACTAACTTTATACATAAATTCTAAAACTATAGAGATTAAAATTATTTTATTAAAATCGAAACATATTGTTTTAATTCTTTTTTTATGATCAAATTCTATATTAAGATTATCATTAGTATGATATCATATTCACCATTGTTTTTTCATTATTTTTCAAATTAGTATTATATTCAATATGATATTTATAGAATTTTTAATTTTTATATTCGTATTACATTCAACGCGCTACTTCGTAAATTTTGTAATTTTTATATCGCGATGAATTCAAGGAGATTTTTTATTTTATTTTTTATGTTTTAACTATATATCTATAATTTAACTATATATTCAGATTTGTTTCAATAAGATCTTTAAGAAAGATATCACGTTTATTATTCTTTCATCAAAAATTTAGTTTCATGTTACATTCAACATGATACTTCTTGAATTTTCAGTTTTTACTTTCAACATGTTACTTCAGAACTTTTATAGTTTTTCACATCATATTGAATTCAATATGATATTTTTTTCATGATTTAATTATGTATTTAGATTCGTCAGAATAAGATCTTCAAAATGACATCATGTTAATCAATTTTTTTTTTTTTTATCAAAAATTCACATTGGTTTTACATTCAACACAAAATTGTGTTATATTCAACATAAAATTCACTTTTCGTGTTATATTCAATACTAGCGTATAACCCATGCCTGAAAGCACAGGTGAAAAAAGAAAACCTAATACTTACGCAATTATGCAGAAAAATCAACAGACCCAACATAAAAAAAAACAGTACAGAATATACTACCAGTAACCACAACCATAAACATAAAAAACAATAATGAATTTAAATTGTTAACTCGTGTTTTCAAAGACAACAAATCCGTGCCTGAAACAAACATTACTAAAACAAATAACAATAACTTAATTACCTTATAATATCTCCACCAATGTAGAACTTTTTTACCCAATTCGTACAACAATCAACAAAGTTAATGAATTCCTTTATACATTAAGATGGCATTTCACTTACCCATGGCACTTCCCCAATATTTTCTTAACCTCTTCGGTAGTATCATTATGTAAAAAACATTCAACTCACTATTAATTTGATTTGATTAATCTTATACAAAAGGTTCAATAACCATTCAGTTAATGGGAAACAATCATTGATATACCTGAGTACAAATTAACTATAGAATGGGAAACAATTTAACAAAATTTACAATTACAAATTTACAAAGCAAATATGCGCCGCCAATATAGAGAATACTGGGTAAATATTCAAAAAATAAAAAAATACACTTTGATTAAACAACATTTAAAATTATTGACTCCTATTTTCAAATCTATACAACCAATAACCAACATAACCACTAACCAATAACCAATAATCAATTACTACAGAGTATACCTTGTAATATCTTGCACATATTAGGCCTTCCAATTTTTAAATATAGATTTACGGATTGCTCTAGGTAAGCTATGGATTCTGTAAAGCACCTAATGTTAAGAACAGAAATAGGGAATAGGGAACGGGAATAGAAACAGGGAACATAACAGAAACAGGTAACAAAACAGAAACAGGAAAAGAAACAAGAACGGAAATGGAAATGAAAAAATGTATATTTCTCTAAAAAATAATTCAGGAGAAATGGTAAACATTTATTTTTCTTCAAATTTAGGAATGATAAACATTTATTTTTCTTCAAATTCTTAAGAAATTTTAAAAATGGACTAAAATTACTTTAAAAATTTTGGGAACAAAAACGTGTTTACCAATCGGGGAACAAAAACGTGTTTACCTAAGAACAAAAACGTGATTACCAATTGGGAACAAAAACGTGGAACGACTTATTTATTGAAAATGAGATTCAATAAATACTTAACCTTGCCCATTATGAGAATATATGAGATTCAATAAATACCTAACCTAATTCTACAGTCGCTTCCCTCCCTCCTCGCTAGTTTGTCTCTCTTCCCTCTGATTCTACAATCGAACAAAACAAATGCAAATTAAAAGAGTATAAATATGAAAATTAGCACAAAACATAAGATTGTATGTGTGTGTGTGAGAGAGAAAGAGAGAGAGTGAGTGAGGGAGGGGAGAAATCTGGGAACATAAACAGAAATAGAAACAACACTATTATTTTTTCCAGAGATTTGTTCTAAAAATCTGGTAGCATAACAGAAAGTGTTGGAACAAAGGTTGTTAGAATTCGTCGTTCTAAGCAATGGTCCCCGACTAAATCAGAAAAAGAAAACTAAATAAAAATTTTTTTGCTTCTCTTTCTGTTCTTTGAGATCAAAAAACAAAAACCATAAATCTAAATTTTGAAACTAAAAAAGAAAACAGATTGCTTTCTACAATAGAAGAAAAAACAAAAATTTTGGGTCCAAAGCACAGAAGCAGAAAACAAAAACAAAAGCCTCAGATGCATTTGATCAAGTTGAATTCAAAATCCAAAACCATTAAAGTTTCTTAGAATAGAAACACTAAACAAACGCCATCTAAATGAACCGTAAACAAACGCCATGAAAGAGAACAATAAACAAATGAAAAGAGAAATTAGGTTGGAGGTTTAGCTCGAATTTTGAGCAACCCGACCCGTGCACACCCCTAATGTTTTATATAATAGATTTGCGAATTGAAAGACAACCATGCGAACCTTAAGCAAAAAAGAATACACCAAACTTGGAAAAATTTGGTAGATTTCATTCTCTGTAGGTAACATCAAAGCCATCATTTTTGTTAGGGATTCACAAATCAGGGATTTGATTTGTGAATGCTGAAAACTTACTGAGACCCCCAACATTTTATATTTTCCCGATATACTGGAAAACTTAAGTTGCATATAAGCAAACTTACTAAAAAAAAAACCAAGTTCCAAGTGAGACATAGACACAAATATACTCAGTTCAAGAGAAAAAACGCCATCTAAATGAACACTAAACAAACATCATCAAATCGAACAGGGGAGTAGAACAAAAACACTAATAGAAATAGTAAAGAAACTCATTTATATTCCAAGTTTTCTGAGAACAATTACCTAGAAACAAAAGGCATTGTAGACTATGGGGTTTGAAAAATACAAACCTTTCTCTCTTTATTTTTCTGTGAATTGCATCACTCCTCACCAGATATGGGGTTTGAGAAATAAAAACCTCTTAATTGGTATTATGTGTAGACTATGAAACAAACTCCTATAGAGGAAAGATGAAATACATGGTGAGAAATCTGGTAAGAGGGCGATGGATACCCTCAAATCAAATCAAATCGCCTTAGAATTCGACACAATTTCAGAATCCAATTTCAATGCAATGAAATTAAGAAGTATAAATAGGAATAATTGGGGGTTTGTTAACCTGCATCGTCGCTCGTCGCCGTCGTCTTATTGAAAGCCATTTGTCGCCGTGGAGCAGTTCATCGCTTCATCGCTGATCGTCGTTATCTTTCCGATTAGTGGCAAATCAGACCAAAGCAGACCCAAACGTGCCTGAATGGCTTGGAGGGTAGAAAATTACAACATACCTGACACTCTCGAATCCATTTCCGCTGCGAGAAGAAATTAGGTTAAAAAAAAAAAAAAAACTACACAGATCTGGGCATTATCGGAGTTCGATCGGCCAGATGTGGCTATTTTTGGAGTTCGATCGGCCAGATTTGGCCATTTTCGTGACCCTTCTACTCCACAAAACACACAAATCAACCACTTCCAATCGAGCTCCGATTTGTAAACCGAAGAGAGAGAGAGAGAGAGAGAGAGAGAGAGAGGCGAACCTGAGAGTCGACGGTGGTAGCGGCGGCGACATCCAAACCGGACTGATGGAGAGAGATAGAGACGCGAGATGGAGAAAGACAACGTCCGGTGGCTGTGATGGTGGGGACGGCCTACAAAGGAGAAAAGAAGTGCGAGAAGTGTGGCGGTTCTAACCCTAAAATATGGGGGTGCGAGGAGGCGATGACGAGGCGGTGTGGCGTGGCGTGGCGTGGAATGGCGGTGGCGGATGAAGCGAGGAAGAGGGAGAGTGAGGAGAGAGCGATTCAGAGTGTAAGCGCTGGGAGAGAGAGAAGTGAGAGGTGCGTTAACCCTAAATTTTAATATTTATATCTAGGTTTATTTTGATCTAACGGCTGCGAATATCGTGAGACATCTAACGGCTGTGAATATAAATGAGCTGATTTATTATATAGATTACGGAAGGAAAAAATCGCCTGAATCTAATTTTGGATTTGAAATTAGGACTATTCTGTAACACAATTTGAAATAATGTGAACTCTTTTGTTCAATTAAAAAATTATAAGATAATTTGATAGATTTAGATTAATATCAAGGCGACGGCTCATTTTTCGTAAAATAAAAACTGGTGTCCTTCAAACTCCCTCATTAGAAGGTAAGCCCCATTCAAGATTCATATTTTGATATATGATAGCACTTCTAATATATCACCGTGTTAGATCACAGTGCACCCCCGAAAGTGTTGTGACTGGCCTCCTGATTCAACACAAACACTTTCAAGACACACATATCATCTTTATGATTAAGATTATTTTGGTCGCTCTTAAAACATCTCCAAAAATTAATTATACTTGTATGTGATAAAAAGAGCAAATAACACATTAATAGAATTTTGCAATTGTTAATTGTTCTAACAATGAATTGTTTATCTTATACTAATTGTATCTTTTATAATACTTTTATTTAAACAAAAAATAAAAAAATTAATTGAATAGGATTTCAACCAATCAACGAGTTTCTTTCAATTTTTGTCATAAGTGGATAGTTGTGCTTCTTTTGGCACAAGTGATAGACCAACTGTTGCAACTAGAATGATAATTGGAGAATATCTTATGCACCCCGGATATTTATAGAAAGGGTTAAAAGCATTTTCGAAAATACATGTAGTGAGAAGGGTTTTTCATGCATCGATTTTCTTATAAAAGAACTTACACCAAAATTTCATAGAACAAATTGTCAACTTGCATTGAATTTAAATGGTGTACTAGTTCCTCAAATTTTGTAGAAGATAATTTTAGAAAATGGACTAAGTAAAGAATTTGACTCCAGAAAAAACATGGTGCAACCTAAGATTCATTTTAGAAGGCTTCGGGATTCAATTACGCTCGAGAAAGGTGTTAGGCACCTCGAGACACCCTTCCGAAAGATGGTACCTTACTTCCAATCAAGTCCAATCAATTTTAGTGTGAACATTTTATTTTATTTTCAAATCCTTTTTTGAAAAATATTTTTAATTTTTTCAAAGACAATGTGAGACAACTTTTTAGTATTTTAAGAAATGTTCTCCCGGTATAATTTGTTATCGAAATTGATGATTTAACAAGGACGATTCCTGGGAGGTAGTTTTATTTAAGATCCATTAGATTTCATTAATTCAAACAAGAAAATCAACTTGTATGGATAAAGAATTCAGATGATGTAAGGCAAAATGATAATGAGATTAATGTAATATGATGCGATCTAACAAACATACGTGATATGAAAACTATATTGCTTGAATCCTAAGCAATCATGATTTAATTTAAACACGCTCGATGCAAATGACATGAGTACAAAAATGAACTAAATGGTTCTATATGTACTAATGCAACTACATTTTTACATGAAATGAACTAAATGGAAAATGGATACAAGTCATGATGACGGTAGTTTCACCCACGACCTATGAGGTAGATATAATAGACAAAAGGTCGTCGGCCTGAGCGGGACAATCCCATATATAACATTAGATAATTGGTATCGTGTGATGGGTTTGAACAAGTAGGCCTATGTTTAGGAATGGAGAGAGGGAGAGTTGAATATGGGTTTTAGTTAAACAAACCCGGACGTGATATAATACAATGGGAATTACTTGGTATGAAATAAGGCCCAAGAGTATTATTCAAAGTACTCATACGTAAGTTAGAGATCAGTGAGATTTTAAAGACGTTGGCCAATTAAGATATAACAAGAATAAAAAAGTTAAGGTATCATTTTAGTTTAAATATTGCGATTCTAGCTTTTAGGATATAATTCTAATTGTACTCAATTCCTGATTAACTTTTTCTCACACATAAGGGTATTTGGCCGATAACACACCCGTATCCTAACTATTTTTTCTAAGTTTTGTAAGTATTGATCAGTGAGTTAGAATCTGGGAGTATCGTGGATTTTCTGGCAATATCATTTGGCATCGTCTATGGGAAACTAACAAAAAGATCATGGAAATGTTGTAGTTGAGGGCACGACGTGAAACCAAAGAGGATTTGACAAACAACAATGTAATAGAAAATATGATCCTATTGGAGAGATTGTTTCCCTTAATCTCCAAATAAAAAAGCTACAAGCTTTGGTGTTATGAATGATGGAAGTGTAAGCACAAAAGGATCAATCATAAGCACAAAAGTGTCAATCTAATGAGCCTGAAAGAAGATCGATTTTTAGGGAAGATTAGCAAGATACAATCCACCATTCAAAGATTGATGAAGATCGAACCTCACTTCAGAATAGGAGAAAGGCACATCCTATTAAGAATGATTTGATCAAAGAATCAATCACTTCTGATAGAAGGGGATATAACGAAAGAGGTGAGGAGATTTACCAAAGTGATGAAATGGAAGAATTACCTAGAACAATACAAGCTCTACTTATGCATACATTCATGAATGAACCTTTCTAGTGTAAGTTTGATCCTTTAAATTTAGATAAGTATGAAGGAAAATGGATTCAACAAAGCTTCTACCACCTCAAATCAATTTAAATTCAATTAATGTCCCAATACTAGTGATAGAATTAAGTGAGGAAAATAAAATCTAATTATAAAATTAATGTGGGTAGCACAAAATTGAGTACATAATTAGATTATCACACAAATCATTTTAAAAGATTTTTTATGATTTTAAAGTTCAAAAACGATTTCACAAGATCAATTATCCAAGCAAGTGATAATAATAATAATAAAAATAATAATAATAATAATAATAATAATAATAATAATAATAATAATAATAATAATAATAATAATAATAATAATAATAATAATAATAATAATAATAATAAGCTTGGAATACTTTCACCAAGAAAACATAAAAATCTGATAATTATAGATATGGGTTGCACACAGATAAGTATGAAATCAGATTTTCACCAAAAATTGTTTTAAAATATTTTTATGCGATTTAAAGTTTAGAAAATGATTTTATCAATATCTTATCAACCAAACAAATGTATAAAAATAGATATGCAATAAAGATTAATAGCTTAGAAAGATCTCACCAGAATAACACCGAATAATTATAGATTGAAATGTTAGACAACTCAAATCGGTGATACTTACACAATCAGTGTTTTAACTCAAGAACTCCTCAACAATTGATCTCACAATTTGATCTCTCAAAATAATATCAGAATGATGACTCTTATAAAAGCTTATGAACTGAATAGTTCTTGATATTATATTTTATTATGTGAAATCCGCAGGCTTATATATAGAAAATTGAAACAAGCCGTCCAACGGCTAGTTTTCAAATGATAAGTATCTAAAAATCACCTATAGACCCCATATATCATTATATTTTATTTTAGGTATATTTGACTTAATTATATCTTTCAAAACATTCAATTTAGTCCCTCAAACTTTTACTCAATCTCAATTAGATAAGATAGAAAGAATAAGATGAACTAAATTGAGAGATATCCAAAATACTTAAACCACATCGATAGGGATATTAATATATTAACTAAATAACTCAAAATCTATCAGATCCCTAAGATATCTCACATATCTCAACCATAAATGGCTAGTAACGACTACGTTTTGGATCAAAACCATGAAATCCTCAATTCTTGAAATTGGCCATCGGTTGACCAACCAACACCCATCGGTCGACCACCCAATTAAGGACGTAGCCCAAGCCAAAATATTTTTGTCATGAGACACCCGCCTATTAAATATCTGTCGACCGAACGATTCAGAGAGTTTCACTAGTCGACTTATGTAAGACCTAAATCGTAAAACGTATGTCATTAATAGTTGCATTTTAGATTATTGGAAAATTTCGGGGTAAAATTTTATTAATTAAAATTCAAATAAGAAGTTTGGGGGTCAAATTGGAAATTTAGAAACATTAAATTTAAACTTGAGATTCAAATTGATAATTAAAACAAAAAAATTTAAAATATTAAGGGTGCAATTATAATTTTAGGAACTTTTAAAAGTTGAAATTGATTAAAATTAAGATCTTAAAGGAAGTTGGGGGGAGAAAAGTGCAATTTAAATAATTTATATATATATATATATATATATATATATATATATATATATATATATATATATATATATATATATATATATATATATATATATATATATATAAATGCATGTGTCGTGTGTGTGACGAGAGATCACCGGCCGGCAGGGAAAGAGAGATTAGGCAACGTGGCATGCTTGGATCCTTTGAACCCACTAAATTCATGCAATATATACTCTCTCATGCGGTAGAAATGATCAAAATCCCAAATCAAATATGAAAATCAAAGAAATTCTAGAGAGAAAGAGAGAGGACCGGAGTGGGGGTCATCAGATTTTCTTAAATCGACATTCCTCCAGTAATGTGGTCATGGCTGTTATGTGTGTGCGTGATTGTGTGGATATCGTTGTCAATTCCAAGGGAGAGCGAAGGTAGTTCGGCCAGTGGGGTGGTTCGACGACGAAGTGCAGTATGTGTTCTTAGCATCACCGATGAGCGGGAGTTGGTGATCGTTGTCTTGTTATCGACGATCGTTGATCTGGTGAGTAATTATGTATTTTCTTGATCATTTTGGTGGGTGGGTGCGTGCATGCATATGTGTTGTGGGTATGGATTGGTAAGATTTTCAGTAGTGTGCTCTGTTTTCCTGTTTTGTGCCAATAGTGCGTGTGTGTGTTGATGCTACCGCTGATGTGTGTGCTTGCATTGGTTTTGTCTGGGCCTGTTCATCTATGTGAGCTCTATGCAGACGTGTGGGTGTGTACTACTCTGTTTAGCCGGTGCATGTAGGTAACCGTGAGTTTGTATGTGTATATGTGTGTTTTGATTTTCACCGTGCATGTGGGTGTGTGGTCTGCATGTGTGTGTGTGATCATGTTGTGTGGGAGTAGTGTTGACGGCGGCGGGGGTGTGGGTAGTGTTGCGTGTCACTGCCGGTGAGAGGGACCTGAGGTGTGTAGTGATCGGTCGGCGGATAGGCTGAACTTGAAAAACCAAAACATTACAGATAAAGAAGAAAAAAAAAGGAAAAAGGAAGAAAAAGAAAAATTTCACAAGGAACCCCAATAAAAATCCAAAATTGATCTCGCGACCCGTGAATGATTCGGAATAGACAATGTTTTCCGTTAAGTTTATTTTAGTTTATTAAATTAAATTCTAGCATCAAAATTTTTCAACCGGAATAATAAATTTGGGATCGTTTATATTACTAAATTTTATGCAGTAATTTTTAACGAATGAAAATTAACCGAATAATAATTTTACATAATAAAATATGGGGACGGGAAAACAACGGAACTTAAGAACTGCATTGCATGATTAGGCTATTCTGCATAAAATATTAATTTAGGCCCTATCATTAATAGGTTCGCAGGCACCGGAGTAGCGGTAAAGTATAGTCGGTAAAAGCCTTCGGAACAGATCACCAGGTAAGTGTACTGTCTTCTAGTAAATCTATTTTCATATATATATATATATATATATATATGATGAAAAATGTGTTTATTTAAAATTGGACGACTTTATAACTTATATGGATCAAACGGTTTTGGTTGGTTGTGGAATTGTGGAAATGTGGATTTCGTTGGTTTTAAAAGAAGATGGAAAAAATCATATTTAAATTAAATCAGTTTTGGGAGATAGAGGTTGATGTTATTAATTTGACGATATTAGTGATTAGACGATGCTATTGATTCGTAATTTGACGATGATGTTTTTGATTTGACGATATTATTGACTTCACGATACTATAGTATTTATCTGCTTTGGCAGAGTGATGGATTATTTACTTTGGCAGAGTGATGATTATCTACTTCGGTAGAGTGATGATTATCTGCTTTGGCAGAGTGATGGGTGTTCGTTAGGAAGGCAAATCCTATGGGTGGTACGATACCGTTACAACTCCCGATCGTGAGGTTAAAATAATCACATGGCTAGCCGGGGTGTGATGTGGTGTGGTGTGGTGTGATGTAGTGTCGTATATGGTGATTGGGATGAGTACATTTATATATATTTTTTATACTGGATTGATATGTTCTTATTTCATTATACTGTACGGTTAGTTGAATTATTTTGGTTGAATTTTCATTGTTTAGTTGGGATGCTATATATATATATATATATATATATATATATATATATATATATATATATATATATATATATATATATATATATATATATATATATAAACATTGATTTTGTGGTGACAAGAAAAATATGTTTTCTTTGTGGTATGAGACATTTATATATTATGGGATTTTTATTTGATATGTGATATTTATATGTTTTATACTTGATCCATCTAAAATATTTTTATTAAGAAGGCAGTACACTTGCAGATACAACAGTTAGGAGTTGGTCCCCTACTGGCACTAGGTAGAGTCCGGCGATAGTGTAGTATTGCAGTATTTTGGGAGGAGTTGTCTGAGGCGAACCTGTGAGAGATTCATTATTGTTATGCTTTTGTTGTTATTATAATTCAAGGATGGGTGTATCCCCAGTTAGAGATAATGTATATGGTCTGTATATGTGGTGGTATATTTATGTATGCATATTATCATTTTTTAGTTGGTTGGACGTCCAGGTGATGTCATGTCGACGTCACGCCAGCCGTAGGGTGACGGATGTCCGAGGTAGGGTGTGACAACTTACCTGTCGACCTAACGATTCAGAGAGTTCATCATTTAAGCATAAGTCGACTTACTTGTTGATTGAGAGATTCAGAGAGTTTGTCTCACTTTCATAAGTCGACCTATCTGTCGACCGAACAATTCAGGGACTAAATCTTCTTCCCAGCTCCATTCCATCGGTTAACCGATCCATGTTGATCGGTTGACCGACCCTGCTAGAACACCTCTCCTTAATTAATTTTCTACTAAATTTCTTCGACATTTTTCCCCTTTAACCGATTTCTTTTCTCAGTTAACTCTCCTAAATCCTTAAATTCAATTTTTATCTTTCTTAAATCAATATTTCTTCTTCAATTACACATATGAGCAAATATATTAGCTAACTAGGATCCTATTAAAAAGACACATAATCATAAAATCATTTTTGTGTCATGTGTAATCCTAATCAGGATACATAAAGAGTAAAAATAGATTAGAGTTGTTTTCACTTAAATTCTTCAGAATCTTCAATCTCTTAGTATCCATCTCTGCATCCTTCACAAATTCTTCATGATGTTATTGTCTCTATATTGTCTTTGCATCCTTTATAATTACTTTATGATACTGTTTAGAACTCTTTAAACTAAAACACTCAATAAACACGTTAGTTCCACAAAAAATATCAACATTTAATTGTTCATCAAAATCTTAGGATTAACAATTTTATTTACTCAGAAAATACAAAACTGAAACTTTGAAACTGAAAATCAGAACAATTAGCGGCAGCTTGACAAACCAACAATTGATACCAAACTCTAACCCATTTGGCGAAATTCAAAATTTTAATATTCGTCAAGGACTGCATCTTCGTATCTTTTTATGTTCTTTTCAATAATAAGCATATTAACTTAAAAATGAGCCCTAAGTTCTTAACTCAACCATTATTCTTATCTTTAAGATCATGTCTTAAATGTTGTCCATACATAAAAATCTCACTAACTATAAAGAAATCCTTCATAGAAAATGATGTCGGAATAAATACAGGTAGATAGACTTGGTGCCAAGGATCCTGTAATAAACTTACCTCAATCAAACGGCCATGCCTGTACAAAAATATACCACAATTTCCCTGCTCCCTTTTGAACTGATAGCGACCAAGAGTGAGTTGAACTAGCTTTTGCAAAACACAACAATTTTTCACAACAGTTCCATTGAGTGATTTTGCTAATGGTCGACTTCTTACCTATCAATACAAAATCAAGCAACAAACAAACTGGATTATAAAACAAGGGATTATACCATCTAGAAATTTAAATTGATCCCTAAGTGGCAAGAATAACCCAAAATAACACCAGGGTAAAAGATGCTTAAAAAGGATCATTTTTTCCCATATTAATGTTTTTGTTCCCAATTTTTTTGGGAACTGAAATAGAAAATGAAACTGGGGTGGCATTAATTTGATCTTTTTGTTCCCATATAGAGAGAAATTATGCTAACCTCATAGCTGATAATAACTATGATAATTTTCATTTGTGTAAAATGTTTCACAAAAGAAAAAGAACTTGAATCATTACAAATAGAAGTATAACAATCATTAAGAGACAAAAAGAACAAAGCAAATAAGCTTACTAGATGTATAATTTGCACCTTGTTGATGGTGATAGGGCAAAAGATGATGTGCCAACATCGCAAGGCAATGGACATTAGTACATAGAAATAATTATATTGAACATACTTATTGGAAATAATCGAAAATAAACCTTGGCCCATGTACGGCGAAGCATTTGTTACGTGCTCGCATATTGACTACTCGTAAGTGTACGAGGTTAAAGTTTTAGTACAGTGTGATTGTTTAAGATCGGGTATCGTATCCACAAGGATTGATGTTCGTTACTATCGTGTACTGTGTTTATCATAACCTAACTTTATCTAGGCTAAAAATAAATGTAATTAATACTAATACTAATATAACCTAAATTAACTACACTAATATAATGAGATGTTTTAGGTTAAAGAATTGTCTAGGGATTAACTTGATTTACAAATACGTGTTCGATTTTGATTGACTTACGTTTACGGTGTTCGACCTATTTGACAATCTCGGTTCTAAAACTCCCCTACCACCTCTCTTGAGTGTAAGACGAGGGATATAATGCGACTTCGTGTCAACGAAGAAGTCCTCCTCAACGTCTTAACGACTCTAGGTCACATGAATCTCGCCCCAACGTCATTGATTGCACACAATCCAACTCCAGACCGGGTTATTAGATCGTCGCGTTGTGTTTTCTCTGTCGACAATCTTAGTTCTAAAACTTCACCGCCACCTCTCCCAAGTGTAAGACGGGGAATACATGACTTCGAGTCAACGAAGAAGTCTTACTCAACGTCTTAAGTACCCTAGGTCACGTGAGTCTTGCCCCAATGTCATCAATTGGCGTTATGTTTACCTTAGTTCGAATCTGGGGTTTTGTCAAACCCCGTATTCTTGATATATCTATCTAAGAATAATAAACATAAAAATATGATAAATACAATCAAATTACAAAGAACAAACATAAACGCAACACCGAAATCATTCAAATCACATATTTATAAATATAGTGTTAATCCTTATACAATCCATGTTTAACTATGGCCATAAACGCATTTACAAATAAAGCACGAGCTAAACATGCTCACAAAATCCTAAGTTAAATAAATAAGGGAAGAAATCAAAGAACTTAGCCTTGTCCGAAGATTTGTCGCTAAGAACCGTTCAACAATTATTTCGCCATCTTCCTCCACCTCTAAAACTTCTTTATCTACCCTTAGATATATTCTAAGGGGCTCAAAATGGCTAGAGTGTGCAAGAGGAGAGGAGATAAGAGGATATTTATAGGCAAAATATCTCAAAATATCTAATAAAAATATCTAAGCTGTGTAGAGGCCACCGCCGCGACATTGGGATTCACTGCCGCGGCGCTGAGTAGGTCGGTTGGCTGATTGCCTCGGCGGTGAAGAAGGCGATGGATTAGGATGACATCCTGCCATTTCACTACCTAGGTAGTGAATCTCCAGCAAGAATAGCTCATTCTCTCAATTTTCAGTACCGCAGCGGAGGTCGGGACGCCGCGGCAGTGGGCTTCTTTCATAATATTGCCGCCTTGCTCATTTTTCCACCGTTCTTCGACCATTTTTGGTTCGATCTCATCATTTTCACTCCAATTTCCTATCTTTTTACCCCCACACACCTGATTTATACAAAAAGTATAAAAACTAATTAAAACATAATAAACTACATATAAAAACTACTCTTAAACTAACAAAACGGGTTTGGAAATATATAGGTAGATCACACCAATCGGCCCAAAAATGATAGTTCAACAAGCAACAATCCTAATAAAAATATGCAGCAATTAGAAGATATTTTATTTTACATTTGCTTGCAATCAATAATTTTAAAACAACTCAAATTTATTAGATTTCATAATGAAATGAATATTTTACCTTTAGGTATTCTTGATTAGCCAATTGTGCTAGAAATTTCCTATAAACTTAAAAAATAAAAAACAAATTAGTAAATTTGTTAACTTCATCAAAGAAACTGCGAAAAGAACATAACCGAAACTGAGAAAACAACAAAAATAAAACAGAAATCTGAGAACATAAATTGGGAATAAAATAGAAATGAGGAACAGAACAAGACAGAATGCATGTCCATAGTAGTAGCAATTTCGAAACATAAAATCAGGGTTACCAAATCCATTTTTGAATCAACAATTGTATTTAATACAACTAATCAGAGTTAGGGATCGAACAAGCCTGAAATTTGGAGTAAAGTAATTATATCTTCTCTTCGATCCAAATTTCTATTCAAACTCAATCAAGTGTATAAGAAAATTAAAAAAACATAAGAGAAAAATAGAGAGAGCACTTACAAGTCTTTCTTACAAGCCTTTCCATCGTCGCGGGGCTGATTCATGTAGTCGTAAATCGATTGGGGTCTTTTTCCACCGTTGGAGCAGTACTGAGAGCTGAGATGGAGTCACTATCATCTTCACCTGGTAGGATTTTTTATTAGTTTAGTCGGAGGACCCCTAAATTGGTGCCATTATATCAGTTTATATCTTTGATTTTGCTCAGTTTTAGTCAGAAAAAGAGAGAAAACCTACATCGATGAAAAATTGTAAAGGGGAGAAAAGAGTACCTGGGCACGATGATAGCGATGAACGACAATAGTGGGTGATGGCGATGAAATGACGCCGACGAGGTATGGCGCTAGAACGACAATAGAAGAGGGAGAAAAGAAGAAAGAAGCAGGTGAATCTTAGCTTGGAGTCAAATAAAATTAAGAAGCCCTAAATTGAACCTAAGATTCAACTGGCTGAGATTGGCTTTTTTATTTAGAGTACCAACCAGTACTCAATAGAGAATATAAAAGAGAGAGGGATTAGGACATACCTTGTGGAAGAAAGCCATAGCGCTAGAGGAAGATGACGATTGTCGTTCGATCTAGGGCTCGATGGCAATGGCGAAGGTGATAGAGAAATCTCAGCAATTTTGAGATTGGGAGAAAGGCTTCGATCAATCGCACACGAGAGAGAGGGAGAGAGAGAGAGAGAGAGCGGCTTCTAGGGTATGCTAGGGTAGAAAAGGAAGATATGTCGGATTTAAGAGGTAAGGAAAAAGAGGATGGAAGGAAAAAGCGGAAGGAATTTTTATTATCTCGGTTAAAATCAAAAGTGTAATAAAAACTAATTACATACTGTCACAGTTAATTAAAATTCTGAGATAAAACCTTTTTTTTATCACATGTTTTTTTTTTTAAAAATGAGATTAAATATCATGTAAAATTTTATAATCACGGTTTACTAAAAAATCGAGATCAATTATATTTACTAAGCGTGATGAAAAACTTTTTTTCTTGTAGTGAACTAACATGCATTGAGGGATATGAAACTAATTTGATCGTGAAGGCTTTCATAACTGGATTGCGGCCTTATCATTTCCAAGATTCATTAACAAAGCATTTACTAGTGAAAATAATAGAGATGATAAAAAGGGCAAAGTTGCAGATTAAGTAAGAAGATATAAGAAGAGCCAGAAATGGGAGATCACTAAATAAAGAAAGTCAAAGTAAAGAGTGGAAGTAAGATCATCCTAAGAAGGAGAAGAATGAAAATCGCAAATATGAAAGATCAAGATATTGAACCTCACAGAGAGAACATGAACCAACGCTCCCCGGTTTCAAGGCCCCGATTTCAAGGATTTTAAATGAAACAAAGTCTTTGGACCAGATGAATTTTCCACAAAGGATATACATCCGGACAAGAGGAATAAAATGAAATATTGTGGCTACCATCAAGATCATGAGAAAAATACAGATAATTACAGACACCTAAAGACAAAGATCAAGCGGTTAACAGAAAATGGGTATTTAACTAATTACCCTGAAGATAGAAACAAGGAGAACAAAAAAAAAAAGAATAAAGAGAGTCCATGAATGATGAACGTGATAAGATAAGGAAAGAGGATTAAACAAATCAAAGGCTTAATGTGATCTACATGATAAATTACAGCCCATCTCTCACTTGAGAGTCAAACATAGTAAGAAAAATGAAAGTGAAAGAAGCAGACTTAGAAAGAGAATGTGGAAAAGATTTGGCAATTCAACGAAAGGACAATTCACAGGTCTAATATCTTTTTCTATGAAAGATATTTAAGGGGTAGTTTAACCCGATGATGATGCATTAGTAGTGATGTTGTGGATTTCAAGTTTCCAAGTAAAAAAAACTACGATTTTTTTTTGCAACAACATAATAATCGTAGCCAAATGTGTTTGTTGGCTATAAAATTAAAAGTTGTAGCTAAATGTAAGCACCTTTTACTGACAAAATATAAATTTGTAGCCATATCTATATAATAAATCAGCTCATTTACATTCACAGTCGTCCGATGTCTCTGGATAATCGTAACCGTTGGATGTCTTTTGATATATACAACATCTATATACAACACATATCTATATAATATATCTATCTATAATAATAATATACTATTCAACACTTACCATCAAACTTTTTAACACTTACCATCATCTACAGTCCTGTCCTTGCCTGGCCTGAACCACTGAACCACCGAGCCTTCTTCTCCACTGAACCAGAAATTAGGTTTGTCTCTCTCTCTTCCTCCCTCGCGCTCCCTCTCCACTTCCGACGATAGCCATCACCGTCCACTCCCTCTCAGCCTCCTCCGCCATCCCCTCGCCATCGCCACTGCCACCTCCGCTCCATTTCTCTTCTTCTCCACTGAACCAGAAATTAGGTTCGTCTCTCTCTCTTCCTCCCTCGCGCTCCCTCTCCACTTCCGACGATAGCCATCACCGTCCACTCCCTCTCAGCCTCCTCCGCCATCCCCTCGCCATCGCCACTGCCGTCTCCGCTCCATTTCGCCGCGATGTCATCGCCTCCTCCGTCATCCTTCCTCGCGCTTTCTCCAGACGACGACGGTAAGCCTCTTTTTCTCTCTCTCAACCACCACGATTCACAGCTCTTGATTCGATTTTGCAGTAGTTCAAACTAAAAATCTTTGTTTTGAAATTCATTGGTTTGAATTTGATTTTTTTTAAGGGTTTCTGAAATTAGGGGTTTCTGAAATTAGGGGTTTCGAAACCCTTAAAATTGAAGCGCTCTCTCTATCTCGGTCGTGCTGCCTGTAAGAAATCACCACCATCATCGCAATCAGGTCACCTTCATCAATGGCATACGCTCCTATCGTTTTTCAGTTTTTCCAGGTTCGTCTTTCTCTCTCTCCTTCTCCGTCTCTGCTTTTCGTTTTTCAGTTTGTTCAATTTTCAAAACCCTCACTCGATTTGAGTTGATCTGAGTTGGGACACCGATTGTGGCGTTGATCTGAGTAGGGACACTGATGGTGGCGTTGGTTTCAACCACCACGATTCACAGCTTTCTCCAGACGACGACGGTAAGCCTCTTTTTCTCTCTCTCAACCACCACGATTCACAGCTCTTGATTCGATTTTGCAGTAGTTCAAACTAAAAATCTTTGTTTTGAAATTCATTGGTTTGAATTTGATTTTTTTTAAGGGTTTCTGAAATTAGGGGTTTCTGAAATTAGGGGTTTCGAAACCCTTAAAATTGAAGCGCTCTCTCTATCTCGGTCGTGCTGCCTGTAAGAAATCACCACCATCATCGCAATCAGGTCACCTTCATCAATGGCATACGCTCCTATCGTTTTTCAGTTTTTCCAGGTTCGTCTTTCTCTCTCTCCTTCTCCGTCTCTGCTTTTCGTTTTTCAGTTTGTTCAATTTTCAAAACCCTCACTCGATTTGAGTTGATCTGAGTTGGGACACCGATTGTGGCGTTAATCTGAGTAGGGACACTGATGGTGGTGTTGGTTTCAAAAACCCTCATTCGATTGGGTACCTCCGCCTCCTGCCTCGCACTCTCGACGACCGTCAATCACCGCAAATCGATTTTTTTCTCCCTCTCGCACCAACATTCCGATTTCCCTCAGCAAACGCCGCTGCTTTCAGGTACAATCTCTCTCTTCTCTCTCACTCTCCTTTCACACATTCCAAGTACACTCCTTCAGTCCTTCTCCATTTGTTCACGCAGGTTCTTCAGTTGCTCTGTTTGATGCTGCTGCTCCAGATTCTTCATTCCTTTACTCCACCAGTTTGTTGCTGCTGCTCTAGAATCCAGCCAGTTCGTTGCTCTACTCCAGTTCGTTGTTGATCAAAACCTCAGGTATGTGCTCTATTCGTTGCTGCTGTTTTTGTTTATTTAAACCAAATTTAGTTCCTTTCAGTGAATAAGCGAGACATAAATGGCATTATGAAAGACATTCCCAGGTATGTGCTCTATTCGTTGCTGCTGTTATTGTTTAGGGAAGAATTGGGAATGGCATTATGATGTCGCATTTGATACTGCTAAAGCCTGTCTTTTTTGGGCTTCTGCTGATGCTGCTGAAAGTAGCAGGCCTTTGGAGCTTGCAACAATTAGGTGTCATTGTTTTTAATTTTGATCTACGTAAATGTGATGTTTTATCCCTTAATTTACATGAGGTTCTCTTGCAAATCACAGTGATTGAGTGTTTATTCTTGAATTTTCATTTGATTGCATAAGGGGATTGAAGCATATAGATATAGAGGCACAGGACTTTAAGTGAATTGATGTGAACTTTAACTTTCTGTTCCATGTTTCTGTTTCTGTTCTATGTTTCTGTTTCTGTTCCTGCTCCCTATTTCTGATTCTGTTTTTGTTTGTGAAAAAAGTTACACAATTTGATACTCTGTTACTGTTTCTGTTTTCTTTACCCCCCCAAAAAAATGTTTCTGTTTTCTGTTCCCAAAAAACTGTTTTTGTTTCTGTTTTCTGCACCCAAAGAAAATTTGGGTTCATAAATTGATGTTCTGTTTCTGTTTAAATTTTTTGTACCTAAAGAACTGTTTTTTTTTTTTTTTTGTTTTTTTTTCAAAAATAAAATAAAAATATGGCTCTGTTTTCATTTCGCAAAAAAAATAGAACTTCTCTTCAGCATTTTCGTAAATGTGATGTTTTATCCCTTAATTTACATGAGGTTCTCTTACAAATCACAGTGATTGAGTGTTTATTCTTGAATTTTCATTTGATTGCATAAGGGGATTGAAGCATATAGACAGGCTATTGCCAGATATAAAGAGATTTCTTCGCTTGATTTTTTGACATGTAGTTTGCGATTTTGGCGATTTTGGCTTACGATTTCAATTTTGCAATTTCTTCGATATGTAGTTTATCTCTTTGCTACCAATTTTCTGTTTTGATTATCTCTTGGCAACAGGAACAAAGTCACCATAACCAGAGCAGCTATTTTAATGGAAATGAGCTCGGTTTGTTACCGTTAACAGCTAACGGCGACATGGGTCTAGGGGAGCTTCTGAACCGGGCTGTGAAACTGGATCCGGGTTAGGAAAACGGGTGGTCGGAATTCGGAAACCTTAACGCCGGTGAGGAAGGCTTGGGTTATGCCGGCGCAACTGGGTTTGAGTTGAATTTCGCTATTTCGAGGACAGCTAGCTGCCCTCCGGTGGTTGCCGCCACCATGGTGGAGCTGGCAACTAATACCAGAAATTTGTACTCCGCCGTGGGGGGAGAGAGAGAGGGCACCAAGAATAGAAAAAACGACCAGACCCAGAACCTAAAGGTAATTAATTCATTTTATTTTTTATTTTATCGGCTAATTTCATTGGAAATTGAGGTGAATTTAATGTCTAATTTCAGGTAGTTGAAGAAGAGGAATCTAAAGAAAAGAGGGTCAAAGAATGCAGTATTCAAGAGGTGGACGATTCCAAAATCACAGAACAGAACAGCAATAATAATAATAACAGCGGCAGCGGCGATACTTCGAAGGAGAATTCAAAGGTTTCTGAAGTTCAAAAAACACGACTACATTCACGTTCGAGCACGCCGGGGACAAGCCACGGACAGCCATAGTTTGGCTGAAAGAGTATGTGTTTTGCCCTATTTTTTCTGTTTATATAGATTCATTTTTGAAATACTTTGTTTTGGGGTCAAATTAGGTGTTTCCAAACAGGACTTTAAGTGAATTGATGTGAACTTTAACTTTCTGTTCCATGTTTCTGTTTCTGTTCTATGTTTCTGTTTCTGTTCCTGCTCCCTATTTCTGATTCTGTTTTTGTTTGTGAAAAAAGTTACACAATTTGATACTCTGTTACTGTTTCTGTTTTCTTTACCCCCCCAAAAAAATGTTTCTGTTTTCTGTTCCCAAAAAACTGTTTTTGTTTCTGTTTTCTGCACCCAAAGAAAATTTGGGTTCATAAATTGATGTTCTGTTTCTGTTTAAATTTTCTGTACCTAAAGAACTGTTTTTTTTTTTTTTTTTTTTTTTTTTTTTTTTCAAAAATAAAATAAAAATATGGCTCTGTTTTCATTTCGCAAAAAAAAATAGAACTTCTCTTCAGCATTTTCGTATGAAAATTCTATGGTTTATTGTTCGGTCATGATATTAGACATGATTCTCATATATTTTAAATGGATAAATTCCCAATTCTCTAGGTATTTGCCCAAAATACTGTTTCTGAGTTTTCTGTTTTTGTTTCTGTTCACGATTTTCAGAATAAAGAATCAATACGTTGTGAGAATTAGTTTGGTTTTTTGAACTAGAAAATTTCCCAATTCTCCAGGTATGTTCCCGAAATACTGTTCTGAATTTCTGTTTCTGTTTTTGTTTCTGAGTTTTCTGTTTCGGTTTTTGAATTTGTACAATAATTATTTCATATCACAATTTGTAGCAAAAATACTAACTTGATTTGGTGCGAAATTGTTTAATTCCCAATCGACAAATTAATAGTGAGTTGAATATTTTTTACATAATGATACTACCGAAGAGGTTAAGAAAATATTGGGGAAGAGCCATGGGTAAGTGAAACGCCATCTTAATGTATAAAGGCATTCATTAATTTCGTTGATTGTTGTACGAATTGGGTGAAAAAGTTCTACATTGTTGGAGATATTATAAGGTAATTAAGTTATCGTTATTTGTTTTAGTAATGTTTGTTTCAGGCACAGATTTGTTGTCTTTGAAAACACGTGTTAACAATTTAAATTCATTATTGTTTTTTATGTTTGTGGTTGTGGTTACTGACAGTATATTTTATAATGTTTTTTTTTATGTTGGGTCTGTTGATTTTTCTACTTAATTGCGTAAGTATTAGGTTTTCTGTTGATTACTCGGTTATGTTCTTAAGTGAATTGTTTATCATCTTTTCAATGAAGGATCATATGCTCTTGAGGAACCATTCAGTTATATTTTTTTATAATTGTTTGGGTTCAATAAGTCTTGATTTAGTATATTTGAAATTTGAATTCAATTGAGGTTTTTCTTCCTTATTTTTTTTGGTGATTATAAATTTATATCTTTGCATATTCTACAGTTTCAACTAGAGAGAGGCAGTAAACAAGGAAGACTTCCAGGAAGCTGCAAAGTTGAAACCAGCTATTGCGAAAGCAACATCGAAGGACTGTGTTGCTGAAATTATTTCTCGGTTGGAGGTTTGATCACTTGATTTCCATATCCGATTCGCTGAGATGCTAAATCTTGGTGAGCCTGTTTTGATCCTAATTATGCTGTGTTCTTTTATGTTATTATTAAAGTTGTTTTGCTTATTTATTTTTTGCATCTTAGGGTTGTGATCAGCCGTTGATTGTTCGTTGCTGATCCTAAGAGGCCTAGACTTGGCGAATTGAGGTTTGTTTCAATTTTTTATTTTATTTATACTCAATGTTTATGCATAATAGTATTATATATATGGTATTTATTTAATAATTTTTTTTATAGGGGTGGTCCTGCATTTGGCGGTCCGGGTTTTGGCCCTCGATTCCAAGCACCAGGTTTTAGGTATTTTTTTTTAACTTCATTTTTTATTTTTATTTTTCATTAAATGAGATGGTTTTACTTTGGACAGACCGATGCTAAATCTTGGTGAGCCTATGCATGGTCGTCTTCCACTACCCAATGCCTGGAATGCTGCTGGGGCACCCCTTCTTGGGAATCAGTTTGTTCCTTCTAGGCCCAGGGATAACATGCCAATGTCTTCTCCTGTAAGAAATTCTTTCAAGAATCCATCTCCGCCAATTGACTATTGCCGAGGGTTCATCGCTAGCTACACAGGTTCATTTTTTCTGAATAATATTTTTGTATAATTAGTTTTTTACGATCCTCTCTATTTTGGGGATGAAATAACAATGCATTGGTTGAATTACTGCTGCTAATTTATTATATTTCGCTTCAAAGAGTCAAATGGGTATTTTCTGCCATTATATGATGTAGGTTTTGATATTTTTTGTTTTTATTTTTATCTTCAGATTAAGATTTTATTTTTTATTTTTTACTCTTTGAAGCTATGTTCATCTGCTTAGCTAAATGTGTTTTTATTTGCTTATCTGAACTCCAAACATATTAACCTTAAAGATTTGATTGGACGGCAACGGCTCAAGGTGAAAATAGTAGTTGTTCACCTTGCAATTCGAAGCATCGGGCACCGCGAAAATTTTATATTCTGATTTCTATTTATGTTTTATTTTATATATCTGTTTTTAACTCTTTCAAGCTCAAAACTAAAGTGTATGTTCATATTTTTATCTGAAATGCGTGTGTTCATCAATTTATGTTCTTTGGATGAAAATTGTTTGATGCTATTAGGTGTTCGTCTCCTTCTGTGATCTGTACTGGTTCCGCAATTCCTCAACAAGGTAATCTTTTTTTCTATCTTTTTTATACCCGTACATGTATTTATACTAGAAATTTGAAATTAATATTTTTTATAAGGTAGCGTTTGAATGTGTGAAATTGGATTTTTTGAAATGGAATTGAAAATTAATACATGTAAAAGTCTTTAAATTCTTTAAATTTACAGGTGTTTATATTTGAATTCCCATTTCCAGTTTTTTTGTTGCTAGATTTCTGTTCTAAAATTAATTTTCTAGGATCTATTTTTCCTAGATTTTTATGTTTCTCTTTCCAGATTTTAGTTTCTATTTTTAGATTTGTTGTAAACCACTTTGAGTTTGTTTCACTTTTATTTTGTATTATAGATCACTTATTGTGCTAAAGCAGAAGATTTATGTTCCCATATTTTTTGTTCCACGTTTTATGTTTTGGGAATTACTCGCAGATTTTATGTTTTCATTTCCTAGATTTTAGAGGGTTTTGTTACTTCACCTTCTAAACTCTAATTTTGTTCATTTCTAATTTTTATGGATGAAATTTGTTCTAAGATGGAGTGTCTTAAAAATATGTTTCCTATTTACTATGTTTGGTGTTCTTAAAAATCATAGATAAAAAAAATTAGACTTAGAGCCACTGCTTTAAATCTAATTCTTGAAACTTGAATGTTAATAATGGTTTAACATGTCCACGTATATTTTTGCGTCAATTTCTATGTATATTGATTGCTTTCTCCTTACAAGTTTTTTGTTCTCAATTTTTTTTCCCCGCAATGGAAACAGGAAATAAATGGGTTTCTGTTTTTGTTTTTTGTTTTTTGTTTCTGTTTCTATTTTTGTTTCCGTTTCTGTTTCTGTTTTTTGTTTCTGTTTCTGTTTTTGTTTTTTGTTTCATGTTTTTTGGGGAACAAATGCTGAAATCCGGGAAGAGAAACACTAAACAAATGCCACTAAACAGCTGTGAATTTCATTTTGGGAACATAAAAGGTTATACGAAAACCAAAAAAAAATTGGGTTTCCGTTTTGGAACGAAAATATATGGGTTTTGGAAAGTAATCGTTTATAGATTTCTAACCATGAGTTGACTTATTTATTTGTTTGTCTTAAATATGATTATAATTTAGTTGTCCAGTTGATAATTATTATGTTTGATTTTCACTAGATTCAAATATGTGCCACTTCAAATATTGAAGACAAATGGAGAAATCTATAGCTTGACATAGTATAATTAAGGTAAGTTCCAGTAGCCCTGGGTGGTGGGCTCCAGTGTCCTGGGTGGTGGACTTATATTACTAAATTTATAATGTATATACATAGTTATTATTCGTCGTATTGTTAAATTTCATATTGTAGATTATGGTCTTATTGTTGTATGATATGATTGTGTTCGTTGTTTTCGTACTTGATTGATATTGGTTGTTTGTCAGTGTTGTGTTATAAAACAGGAGTTGATAATTTCGAATGTCATATAAATAGAGGGAGTTATGTTCAATTTTTTTTTTTACATTAATTATTGATCGTCTTCAATATTTGAATAATTTTCAAATATTAGAATGTGTCGTATAAACAAAGTAAATTATGTCAATATTTTTAATTTTTTTAATGGTGCTTATTTGATAGAGAGCATGGTTGATTCATTGCCCAAACTAGAAGTGTTTATTCGATATGGAGTATGGCTGATTCATTATCTAAACTAAGCAATATGAATGATATACAAGTGCATCAAATGTCAACAGTAATGTAAACATTGATAGTAATACTAAAAATTCAAATCTTGGAGGTTTATCTATGCGAAATATGTTGTAAAGTGCATCACTATTATTTTGTGTTATGTTTTTTTTACATCACATATTTTCTTTCAATGCTATTTTAAATGTTATTTGAATAAATTTATTTTCTTCAGAAAACTATATTACATATATAGATTTTTATTTTATTCCACACGTCATTATGATTTTATTTTGATTTTCAGGTTGCAACACCATTAATGTGACATGGATGCTTGAATTCTAAGCAGAACAATTGATCAAGTATGTTTTATCTTACAATTTAATCGATCGTCGTTAATTAATCAAGGATTTCTAAATATGGGTTTTTAGTTTTTGAATTATTGGTGTAATATTGTTTATTCTTTTTCAATTAGGTATTTTTTTTTTCCAATTGTTTGATGGTCAATTTGATACTTTATTTGAGGTTTTGTAATTGCCGAACATTGAAAATCTTTTAGACGTTGAACCTTTTAGCGTTGACAATTTTGCTATTTCTCATGTTTAGAATTAGAAGAGATAATCATCATTCATTGACAACAATCATATTAACATATGTCCATTTTCCAGTGTGTACTTCTCAAATTATTCATCTAAATTTTTTATTATAAACCTCCGAACTACTAAAAGGGGTCTAATTTTAACGGTGTACTTTTAACTTTATATTCTGGAAATTGTTAGTTACTATAGATGCTATGATAAATTAGATGCTGAATATTTTACACCCGTGCCTTCAGGCACGGGGTTATACACTAGTATGATCAATATGGGACGAAATTTTGGAATTTGTCGCAATTTTTCATTCCAAATATTGGCAGAAAAAAAAATATATAATTTTCCCGAGAGCATATCAACGACGAAAACAGTTAGTCGCTAATTCGACATGATATATTTTTCATTTGGCGATGAACCCATTTTGTCACAATTTGTCATTCCAAATCTTGCCACCAAAAAAATAATATAATTATCCCTCTAGTGTATGGTTAATGAAATCAGTTCGTTGCTAATTCAACAGCGTATATTGTACATTGGGCAACAAACCTATTTCGTCGCAAGTCATTTTTCGCCACACTCATAGTTTTGATATGAATGGGACAAAACATCGTAGTTTTGTAATAGGTGAACAAATTTTGTAGCCAGTTAACCTAATTTTTTATTCTACTCTACAATAGCTACATTCTTCAAATTATTCGTCTCCTATTCTCTCTCTTGCAACTTTCAGTCCTTAACACCAGTAGCCACTACATCAAGCAAAAGGCGAAGACGAAGATTATCAGTTTTATGAAGATGACGAGCAAGAAATCGATTACAATCAAAGCAAGAATCACTGGACCAAGAAATCGATTACAACAGAAACAAGTATCAATCCGAATTATTGGAAACGGAGTTGAAAGAACTTATGAGATTGATGACGAGCACAATAAGGACCTACATGATATTCATCTTCATAGTAACCCATTATGTTCAATTTTTTTTTTTTTTTTTTTTTTTTTTTTTTTTTTTTTTTTTTCAGCATATTATGGAATCGATAATGGTGATTGCTTAACATCCATCGTTTGTTTCTTAGTTATTTTCTAGGACAAAATACATTTTAAACTCTCTAACTATTAACACGTTTCTATGTAGTCTAACAAGTTTTTTCGTTTCAGTTAAAACCCTCTAAATATGCACTCAATTTTAAATTGTCATTTTGTTATATTTTTTATTCAATCTAATAGAAATGTCAATTTTTAGCAGTAAAATGGTATTTTTACTATTTTTTTTTTCTTCCTTCATCTCTCTCTCTCTCTCTCTCCCTCCCTCTACCGAAAGGTACACCACCCTTTGTTTTAACAGAGGTCTCTAGCTTAGATGCTTCTCTATTTGTAGACAACACTTCATCGTCAGGTCCTCTATAAGAACAGTTAAAATCCCTTTGTATTTCCTCTTCATCCTCAATGAAAGATAAATTAGTTTGACCTTCTATTGAAGATAAAGTTTTTTATTATAGAAATACATTTTTACTGTCTAAGCTATCAAAATCCCTTCTACGGAGAAATCCTTTAATATCATCCATAGAAAACACCAACTGGTTTCAAACAGGGTTAAGCTACTAATGGAGGTAGAAAACAAGCCAATCAAAATAAAGCGAAAATGAACCCATTTTTGCTTTTCCAATTCAAAATAGGTACAATTACTTTCAGAAAATCCTACATTTGTTAGAATAATTCTATAGCAAAAGAAATACCAGCTTCAGCAAGAGATATTAACTATAATCTGTTCAAGGTTAAAGAGAAGATATTATTAATGCTCTCAAGCTTAACAAAGTCAAGGATATGCATGATCGAACTGGAAATTGCATTTGATTCCTTAAAACCTATACACAGTAGCAGTTTTTAAGTTTTTTAATTGCTAAATAAGTTTAATTAATACATATATTACAGTGATAGCAAATGAATTGTAGCTAAAAAACGAATACTGGAAAATTAGACAACACAATTATAAAAAGAAGAACTGCACAGAGCTTGAACTATTCAGTTATGGAGATATATCACATTGATGCTCAGAAGTTACTTGTTGAATTTTAGAAACTGGAACTTTGGACTTAGGAAGTAGAAATGATAAATCGATACGAACATCGGATGCAATCAGAGCAATTCCACGCATCTTTCCAAATTTCTCTCTGTAAACCCTGTGCGGAAGTGCCATTGCTACAAGGTTTTGAGCGGTGAAGCATTTCGCCCTCTATTGTGCTGTAGATAGAGAGATGGGTGAAAAAGGAAGAAAAAGAAAAAAGGAAAAAGGAAAAAAAAAAAAAAAAGGAATTTTGTTTTTTTTTTTTTTTTTTGTAAAAAAACCATTTTACCCTTAAAAAAATGACATTTCTGTTAGATTGGATGAAAAATGTAACAAAAAAATCATTTAAAACTAAGTGCGTACTTAGAGAGTTTAAATTGAAACAAAAAAAACTTATTGGACTACATAGAAACGCGTCAATAGTTAGAGGGCCTAAAGTGTATTTTGCCCTATTTTCTACCGGTGTTTTTGTAAAACATATTTTGTTTTTGTCACATTAGTATTTAAGGATATGGGTAGAATTAACATATTGATATATTTTGTATTTTACTGTAATCGTATGATTTTGTTCACCTTTTATTGATTGGTTGTGGTATTGGTGTTGAAAACAGATAGAAAATTAATATTGAAAATTAATTTTATTATTTTTGCGACGAAATGAAAAATTATCACTAATTTTTTTTTCAACTATTGGCTACAAATTGATATTTATCGCATTAAGTAAAGGAATTTGTTACAAAAGTTGTTTTTGTAGCCAATGCATTTCCTGCAAATAAATAAATAAAATAAAAAATTATTTGGCTACAAAAACATCTTCATTGCAGATTGTTTTCCCACCATTTAGAATCATGTTTTGGTGACAAAAACATTTTAGTCCTCGATTTTTTTTCGGCCATTTATAAGCATGTTTTGGCAACAAAATATGTTTGTCACCGAAATGTTTTCCCACAATTTACGACCATGTTTTGGCCAAAAAAATATGTTCATAGCCAAATTATTTTCCCGTCATTTTCAACCTTGTTTTGGCAACAAAAGATGTTCGTCAGCAACATATGTTTCCTACCATTTTCAACCACTTTTTGCGGTAGAATGTATTTATTTAGCCTCAAAATTTGGCTACGAAATAATGCATCGCATAATAGTAATCATGCAGGACGAAAGTATAATTCATGGCCAAATACTTGTTACGCCACATAGCTCACAAAACTACCTACGAAGATATTTCGTTGATAAAAGAATTTCACTTAGAAACATAATGTTTTAGCAACAAAAAAAATTTGTAGCTAAATGTCATTTGTAATGTAGTGAGTTTTAATCGATACTGTAAGTTCAGTCAAAATCATCTTCACGAGTGTTGTACAGTATATGGAAGAAATAGTATTGGACATAATATTATGTCAAACAGTAATGGTTCAGTTTAATAGAGAATTACATTCCCTAGAAGGGAAGGTTATGTTATCTATTTTTGTTGGGAAGGAGGAATAAAGGATAACTCAGGGAATATAGTTCTTGGTGATGACTTCGTGTTCCCTATAAAATGCAACTTTGGGAAGACCACGGTTTTATGCAATAGAGTAGTGACATCCACATTTCATCAATGTATCAAATTTCCAAGTCAAAAGGGGATCAAGGTCACAAAAGAAGATCAGGTAACCTCTAGAGATTGTTTTGTTGTGGCCATGAAAGTGACGTCAAAAGAACAATAGAAATAAATAAGTAAAACTGACATTCTAAAGAAATCAAGTTCAAATAGTAAACTGAATGATTTTAGAGAAAATTCAAGAATTAATCGTCTTGCTGAACTGACAAAAGAGGTGTCATTGGTTGAAGCAAACAAGAATAAAGTGAAGATCGGAACAACCCTATTATTGGAGAAAAATAAACTACTTATTCAATTGCTAAAGGAGTTTAAAGGAAAAATTGCTTAGACTTCAAATAATATGGAAGGGATAGATACTCATGTTATAGCATATCGTCTCGATCTAACAAGTTTACATCCTCCACTATGTCAAAAGTGAAGAGTCTTCTGCTCTGATAAATGCCATTAATTGAAGAAAATGTGGAATAATTGTTGAGTATCAATCATATCAGAGAAATTATATATCCCAAGTGACTAGCTAATCCAGTTCTAATGAAGAAGAAAAATGGAAAGTGGAGGATGTGTGCAGACTTCACTGATTTAAATAAAGTATGCCTAAAAGACTGTTATCCTATGCCTTGAGTGGATCAGCTGGTAAACTATCCTTTGGGCGTAAAATCATGAGTTCTGTGGATACGTATTCTGGATACAACCAAAACAATATGTATCCACCTTATAAAGAAAAAAAAATAAAAAATAAAAAATAAAAAAAATTCATTATTCATAGGGGAACTTACTTCTATAAGGTGATGTTCTTTGGTTTATGGAATGTAGGGGCAACTAATTAGAAGTTAGTAAACCAAATGTTTTAAGAACAGATTGAGAAATTAGTGGAAATTTATATTGATGACATGTTCGTTAAAAGAAAGAAGAAGATTGATCATGTGAAGCATCTGAGGAAGCAATTGAGGTACTCCAAAGGTACAAGATGATGTTGAACCCATAAAAGTATACTTTTGCGATATCCTTTAGAATTTTGTTGAATATGTTGTAACCAATTCGGTATTAAAGATGATCCGAATCAGGTGGATGCTATCACGAAGATAAATTTTGCGATAAGCATAGAGGAGTGGAGATGTTAATCGGACTGTTAGCTGCGTTACATCGATTTATTTCAAAATTCACAGGCAAATTTCACATATTTTCAAGGTTCTAAGAGAAAATAAGAGCTTTTAGTGGGCTAAGGAATGTGACCAAGCATTCTAATCATTAAAAGAGTATTTGGGAAGGACTGCATCACTACCCAGAGTGGAGCAAGGGGAAGAAGTCTATTTGTATCTACTAGTATTTAAATGGACAGTCATTGCAACACTAATCAGGAAAGAAAGCTTAATTTAATGACCAATCCATTATGTTAGTAAATTATTTCTTCCAATAGAGTCTAGATACATTGATTTGGAAAAGGTAGCTTTTGCATTAATAATTGCATCCCAAAAACTTAGTTATTATTTCCATGCCCATCCTATTAGTGTCATGAATTCTTATGTTTGAGGAATAGTAATGCACTAACTTGATTCATCCGGAATCCTGATGAATTAAGCAATTGAGATTGGAGAATTTAATATTAAGTTTATCCCAAGAACTTTTATTGAGGGCTAAGGTTTAGCTCTATTTTTGGCTTGCGCTGGTTCCTAGAGAAGGAAAGGATAATTCAGTGGCATCAGGAATCAATTTGGATTAATGGAATATTTTGGTTGATGGAGTAATAAATTCGGATGCAGAGTTGAAGTGGTGGTCACTAGTCTTGAGCAAGATGCTGGAGAAGGAAATTCAGTTTTAATTCAAGACTTCAAACAGTGAAGCTTAGTATAAGGTTACGATAATTGGGCTGAACATAACTCGATCTTTAGGAGAAGAAAATTTCAACATCAGGTCAGATGCTTCATTAGTGATGAAGCAGATTATTGGAACTTTCACAGTCAACGAAGAACGATTACAACTATAATTGGGAAAGATGAATGGAATGATAACTTTATTCAAGGACTGTTCTTTTCAAACGATCCCCAGAGAAGAAAATTCAAGACCAGATGCATTGGCAATTCTCGTACCAGCAAGAGGAACTGGATCAAATTCTAACTTGGTACCTTTTTTAGTTTCCATCAATTGAAATATTAGCAAATCTTTACACAGAGATTGAACAAATTAAAAGAACGATGATTAGAAAAAAGCCTTCCATTCACTTTTTGAAAAATGGAGTTCTTCTAGATGATAAGGGGTCAACAACAAAGATTTGGTATAACGCTACAAAATACTTGATAGTCGAAGGAAAGTTATATCAAATATTCTTTTCCCAATTACTGGTGTTGTGCTAGGGGACAAGAGAAGAAAATTATGTAATTCAAGAAATTCATGAAGAAGTATGTGACAAGCATCAAGGAGGAAGAACATCGAGACATAAATCCTTAACCATTAGGACTACTAGTCGATAATGAAAATGTATTCTAAGGAGTTTGTACAAAGGTTTAATAAGTGACAATGGTTTACCAAAGGCATTCATGTACAAGGTTAGTTCCAAACTCTTATTGCAAGTCCACAACGCTTTTCCGCATGGGGAATAGATCTGGTAGTACCATTCACCCCAACAACAGGAAATAAATGGTCTGTGTTAGTAATTATAGATTACTTTACGAAGTAGGTGGAGGCAAAAAGATTTACTATTGTAGGGAAAATGATGTGAAGATTTTTGTGGAAAAATACAATTTGCAGGTTAGGGATCCCAACATTCCTACTTTCAGATAATGGAACTACTTTCATAGGAGGAAAGGTCACGAGATTGTGCAAGTAGTTGAATATATATCCTTGAACAAGCAATCCAGCTCCACAAGCTAATGGTTAAGTTAAAGTGACAATAGGGTCATCAAGGAGGTGACAAAGAAAAGATTGTATGAAGAAAATGGAAAATGGCTGGGAGATCTATATATTTCTATACCGGTTTTGTTAGTTTTAGAGTATTATTTATAGTGTTTTTATTAAGTTTTAATTAGTTTTTATTCTTTCTGTATAAATCAGGTGTGTGCAGTGAAAAGGTATAAAATCGGAGCGCAAACGATCAAATCGAACCAAAAACTGTTGAAGAATGGTGGAAAAACAAGCACGGAGGCAATAATTAGAACAGCAACCCATCACTGTGGCGTCTAGACCTCCGCTGCGGAGGTGAAAATGTAGAGAGGGCCAATTCTTACTAGACATCCACCACCGTGGCGGTGAAACTACAGGATGGTCCTTGAATCCACCACTTTCTTCACTGCTTAGGCGATCACTTAACCGACATACTTCACCGCTGTAGTGGTGAATCCCACCGCCGTGGCGGTCTCTCTGCACACATAATTATATATTTTTTGATATTTTGAGCCCTATAAATACCCTCCTCTCCTCATCTCTTCTGATGGAATCACCCCCTAAGGCCTTATAATATATTTAGAGTTAGGTTGAGAGGTTTTTTAGGGATAGCTCACAACCCGAGGGATATCATTCTTGTATTGTTTATATGCTTAGAATGATATATAGAGAATGCAGGGTTTGACACTCGCGAGAGGTAACCCCAGATTCGGACTAGGTTAAACACAACGCAACGATCCAGTAACCTAAGAGGGAGTTGGAGAATGTGCAATCAATTACGTTGGGGTGAGACTCACGTGACCTAGGGTTGTTAAGATATTGAGGGGGACTTTTTCGTTGACACGAAGTCGCGTATTCCCCCGTCTTACACTTGGGAGAGGTGGCGAGGGAGTTTACGAACTGAGATTGTCGGATAAGTCAAACGCTGTTAACGTAAACTAAAACGAGATTGAACACATATTTGTAAACGAAGTTAATCCCTAAACAATCTATTTTCTAAAAACTATCTCAATATAATATTAGTATAGTTAGCTTAATTAACTTAGTATTAGTATTAATTTATTATAACCACATTTATTTTCGCCTAGATAAAATTAGGTTAGGATAAACACGGTACTTGATAATAACAACAACCAATCCCTGTGGACATGATACCCTTACTCTCCCTACCTATATTAAAACTTGACCTCGTATACTTGCGACTAGTCATACATGAGCGATTAAATTTGCGACGTGCAACGACACAACAGGGGCCTATGGGAGAAAAACCTTTTTGTTTAACTTACAGGATATAAGTACTAGTTCTAGTGGAGATTAAATTGCCAAATTAAAAGGTCAGGCATTTCAATCCGAAAGGTAATGAAGGTAAGATTAGAGAAAAATTATATTACTTGAAAAGGTTGGAGATAAGGCATTGAAAAAGATGGCTGCATACAAGTTGAAGATGTAAAAAACTCTCAATGAAGCAATTCGGTGTAGGTGCTTCAACATTAATGACTTGGTACTTTGGTGGGTAATGCCCTACAATCTAGAAGAAAGATTATGGAAGTTATCTCCAAACTAGGAAGTCCACACAAAATGAGCAGAATAAATAAATCTAGAACTTATTGGTTAGAAGAGCGCAATGCACTCTGATACCAAGACCCTGAAATATTGAACATTTGAGGAAATAATTTGTTTAAATTTTTTATTTTTTACAGTTTTTGTTTGGTTTTATCATTGAGACTTTTCATTGTAAAGTATTCTGATTATGAATAGAACTTATTATCTAATGAAATGTTTAAGTTCAACCTATGAACTCAAAACCTAAAGAAGATGAGATCATCAGTCGTAAAGGATTTCACCAGGAAAATAAAGGGTTAAGTTCAACCTATGAACTCAAAACCCCCCAAAAAAAAATGGACATTAGATTAGCCTTCCTGAAGGAATTCACTTGGAACATAAAAGGTTAAATTCAGCCTATGAACTCAACACGTAAAAACTAAGAGAGATGAGATAACCCCTCTTGAAGGAATTCACTAGGAAAATAAAGGTTTAAGTTTAGCCTAAGAACCTAAATCCTAAAAAATAAAGGAGATGAGATCAACTCTCTTGAAGGAATTTGCTGAGAAAATAAAGGGTCAAGTTCAACCTATGAATTCAAAACCTAAAAAGTAAATGTGGTAAGATAGCCCTCCTTTCCTGGAAAATAAAGTGATAAGTTCACCCATTGAACTTAAAACCAAAAAAATAAAGGAGATGAGATCAGACTTCCTGAAGGAATTCGCTTAAAAAATTAAGGGTTAAATTCAATATGTGAACTCAAAACATAAAAAATTAAGGAGATGAGATCATCCTTCCTGAAGAAATTTGCTAGGAAAATAAAGGGCTAAGTTCATCCTATGAACTCGTAAACTAAAAAATAATGGACATGAGATCAACCTTCATGAATGAATTTCCTAGGAAAACAATGTTTTAAGTTCAACTGATGAACTTCACCTAAAATAGAGGAGACATGCTCATCTTTCCAAGGGAAATCGATTTTAAAATAACAGGATAAATTCAGCTTATGAACTTAACCTGCAAAACAAAGGTGACGCACTCAATAATCATAAAATAATTCACTAAAAGGATGAAAGGATAAGTTTAGCCTATGTACTTATCCATAAAGTAAAGGAGATAGAAGTGGTAAGAGTTCAACACTCTTACAACAAATAGTTCATCCAACACGATATTCCAAAGCACACATAAAGGTCAGCAACAAAGCAACACAAGGAGATTAAAATGAGAGAGGGTATAATATACAAGGAATTTGAAATAAATATGTCCCATAGAAAAAAAAATGATAAGAGAATGAAGGAAAAGAAAGTAAAAGACTTATTGTTACAAACTATTTGAAATCCCACCAACGGGATGAAATTTAAAATAATGAGAAAAATACGGGCAATACTAGGGCAATCTCTCTTCGTAATAAGTAGATGGAATTTAAAACAATGAGAAAAATAAGGGCAACACTAGGGTAATCACTCTTCATCATAAGTAGAGGATTGGCAGTCATCCTTGCTTCATATCATCAATCAGCTCGCAAACTCATACGTTGCCCTGTTACTTCTTTTCAACAGCCCTATTCTTCTGGTAATGCTTGGCATCCAGGTTGGAGTCGAGCCCAGCGGCCTTGACGATGAGATTATTCCACTTCTTCTCTAAATATAAGCTTCCAGAAGTTTGGAAGTAGTCACAAAAACGAGAATCATCCAGGCTAGATTAGAAGGAGAAGATCTTCTCCAGCTTTAGTAATATCCAGTGCTGAGTAATGTCAGTCCTCATCTATGATATGAGATAATCGACTCATTTCCTAGGTTTGATAAAATCATTGCAGTAATAGTTGAGTTCTAGTTAAGCATCCATAACCTAGAAAAGGTTTTAAAATAAAATAAGGGAAAAGAAAATGCAAGACGTGGAGATAAAAAAAAATGTACTTACTTCGTCGTGTGTAGCAATTGATCTAAGAGAAGATATTAAAAAAAATATGAAAAAAAATAAAATTAGAAAATATAAGATAATTAGAGGCTAAAATAGAAGGAAATATAAAGGTCGGAAATAGACCTGGGAAATGATGAATTATACTGTGGTTAATGAGGAGTTATGATGTGGTTATAAAGTAGATTTGAAATTTGAAGAAAAATTACGACTATTTAATAAACTCCAAAACCCATTAATGCTTAGAATTTGTATAAGATAATGTATCAAGTATGCAGGGAAATTTACATGGGAAGTGTAAGTGGTGGCTAGAGTAAGAAAAGGAAAAATCTAAATAATGATAAAAGAGTCTGGTACAGCACATTAATGACAATAAGAAATCAATAACAAGTAATCAAATGCATTTAATGATCAATTACGAGGAACTAGGTTAGCAGGGTCAGCAGCAGGCTCATTAAACTCAAGAGAATCATTAAGGAAACTCAAGTCAAGGTTAGGGAATTGTTCAGCTACCAGATTTTGACAGTAGTCGATACTTGTAGATTGAATATGACCTTCTAAGGCTAGGAATTCTTGGTCCCATGTTGCTTTAAGCTAAAGGGATTTGATCTTTGTTTGAAGAAGAATTGACTCTAAATCATTCATCTATTGATCAGAGCCTGTTAGAACTTTTCTTCCTTTGTAAAAAGTTCAGAATGAAGGGCACAAATCTTGTCATTCAGTTCATTTTATCTTTGGGAGAATAAAGAGTTTAGTTCCCCTTTTTCTTGGTGCTAGTTCCTTAATTAAATTATGATCGAACGTATTCTCTTTGACATTAATCTATTGAACATGTCTTTCTCTAAGAAGATTTATTTCATTCTAAATACTTTCCTTGGCAGATGTGGTGAGGACTATATTTGTCTAAAGAAGAACGTTCTCTTGACGTATTTTTCTCAGTTCTTCTTCTTGTCAGCCTAATTCACCAAGTTGGAATTCCGTTAGGACTCCAATTCTTTAACTGAATTAGTTCTTCTAGCCATAGCAGTAAAGATATGAATTACCTAAAATAACAAATAAGTATTGAGAAAGGGAGGGAAAATAATTCAAATAAGGAAGCGGTATAGAGAGGATTTAATACCTAAAGTAGAGTACAGACTCCCAGACATAAGAGTTTGTAATTTCTTTTATCTCATATCCTAATGCGACATCTAGTCCACGATTAAGAGAAAAGAGTCTTAAGGGCCTCGTCTTCTTTGCTATGAGTTGCACTAAGAGAATGAGTTGATTTTTAGAGAAAATTTGTCATCTTTTAGCGTGAGGTTAATTTTTCTTTACTCTTTCTTGGAGGATCTTAAGCTGAATGATGGGTAAAGGTTCTCAGTCATCGCTAAATAAAAATTAGAAATTTTTCCAATTTTTTACAAATTCAGGTTTATTAGTTTCGAATTGATTGCTAGGAAGAAATAAAAGGCAGAACAAATTTACAGGTAAGGAAAGACCTCTCACCATTCTTAAGGTGGGAGGAACTTGGTTAATATGAGAGAAGAGTAAACCATCGAGGTGAAGAACTCACAGACAAGAGGAGAAAACGAAAGACGAAATTTAAATTCGAACATCCAAGCATAATGATAAAGTTCATCGTTTTAGGGAGTTTGGGTACGTTCGATCTTTCTAGGAACCCTATTTGTTACTGAGGGAGGAATTTCAAAATTTTTAAGGAACGAAGCTAAAGAATCACTAAGGAAGAACGAAGGCACGTGATCAACCCAGGCTAAGGAGGTTCGAGAAAAAGATTCGTCCACAGTAGCAGAACTAGCAAGAATATTTTTAGTCGATTTCTAACTTCACCCATGGAATTAAGTAATAAAAATTGAAAGTGAAGGATAAGAACAATAAAAACAAATATGACAAATTGAGAATTAACCTTGAACAAGAGTTCGAAGGTATACTTACCGTGAGAGGAGTATAGATTTGACTTATTGTCTTCGTCAATAAAGCAAAGAAGCCAAGGGGGAAAATGATAAAGGTGATTTTCACCCATGATCTATGTGGTAGATATAATGGACAAAATGCAATGGGCCTGAGCTGAATAGGTCCATATCTAACATTACATAATTGGGTATCAAATGATGGGATTAAATAAGTAGCCCTATGTTTGGGAATATAGAGAAAGATGAATATCGGTTTGAGTTAAATAGGCCCATAAGTGATCTAATATGTAACAACCCAGTTTTTCAAGATTGTCACTAAATTTCTCCTAAGGAGAATTAAAAATAGAACTTAATAACGAATATTTTATTGCTTATAAATGTAAGAAAAAGTTTCAATAGAGTCAATTATTATAGTTATTTATTAATTTGATAAATTTTACAATAACAAATAATAAACACAACCATTATAAAATTTAATACATTTCCAAATATACTTTCGCTGGTTGTGGAGCGTCCCTAATTTCGTCAACCCTACATCAATTAGTAAGGGATTGTGAGCCAAAGCTCAGTAGAGTTTTTACCCCTTTAGCAGGTGCATCCAACTAATTCAACAAATAACACGTAGACATATTTTTCACATAATTGTCACATAATACATAACCATAAATAATTCATAGAAATCAATAATTATAATTAAATGACAACAATAATGTAAACCACACAATAAATGGAGATATTAAATACAATTATTAAAGAGATTGAGAATTATACTCGAAATCAGAAATTGATAATCAATCATAGAAAAACTAATTTTATCCTCCTAATTTTTATTTTTCCGTTTCTGCTTTCTTCTTCGTCTCCTCTGTATAGGGGTGGTCATGGGCCCGGGGGCCCGCCCATCCTGAACAGCCTAACCCTATTTTTTTAGGGCTTAGGCATTGGCTTTAAGCTCATGGGCAGGTCCTGGGCCTAGGTTTTAGGGCTCGATCAATTTTAGGGTCGGGCTTGGGTAAGGCCAAAATATTTTAGGACTAGCCCGGCCCGGCCCGAAGACAATTTAAAAAAATAAAATAGATAAATATATATATATATATATATATATATATATACTAGTGTATAACCCGTGCCTGAAGGCACAGGCGTAAAACATACATCATCATTTGGGACAATTATATCAATTTGTTTTGATATTCAACTTTAAATGTTGCATCAATTGAGACAATTATAGTTACAATAATATTTCAGGATAAACAATATTTGTTGTGGATAGAGATCCAAATTTGGGGAGAAGTACACTTAATCAATCAAATGATATACACCTTAATAAGGCCACATATAATTGGCCATGACTAAAAACAAGTGTAGTCAAATCAACTCCAATAAATTTTACTGATTGTCCTTGTGATTTATTTATCGTCATAGCATACGCCAAACGAATTGGAAACTGATGCCTTGTCATTTGAAAAGGAAATTCAAAAGACGATGGCGTCAAGGATATTCTTGGAATGAATGCCAAATTTCCTACTTTATCTCTTATTAATATTCGAGCTTCTATTACACGTGAAGAACACCTAACAACCATTAAGCATGTGTCATTACAAAGTCCATCACTTGGTGCAATATTTATCAATAACATCAGTGTTTTTTATAAATAACATAATTTACTCTGTTCACAACTTCCATTTTTTTTTCCTTATTTCTCAAGTTCGCAACTTCCATTTTCAAATAGACAGTCATAACCATTTTTTTAATAAATAACATAATTCACTATGTTTAACAACGCTCCCATTTTCAACAATGAATTTTCAAACCAACCCAACAATAACAAAAAAGATAAAGGTAACAATAATTAAATGCTTATACAAACAAAAACTCATGCAAACAGAATTGCACCAATTAACATTTTGTTCTTAAGTTGTCTTAGATTTGGTGTTTGATTAGGCATGAAGAGGCGACACCGCCAGGGCACCGGTTGCGCGTAAGAGCGCGACGACTGGATCGACGCCTCCTACATACCTTCCGAGTTGCCCAACCACGATACGGGGCGAAGGTCCCCATGAGCAATTTCTATTGCTCGTAGATATAAGATCGTCACCGTCAACAAATCCTAACTGGGAACATAACAATAATAACCATTTTTTAACGAATCAAGAAAGGAGGATCACCAAATTGAAATTATATAACCATTATTTGAAACAAATTATAACCATTTTTTAACGAATTTGGAACAAATTCAAACTGACAAATCTATAAAAAAATGCAGGAAATCCATAACAGATCAACAACAAACCCCCCCCCCCCCCCCCCACAAAAAAAAAAAAAACAATTGAAACAAAGAATAATAAATATTACGGAAACAGTACATGCAATATATATTTGGATTTCTCAAAGCCGGAAAAACTTTATTATAGGAATTACCTCGAAATAAATTAGATCAAATAGTAAATTAACCTTCCATTAAGCCAATGTCTCAAAACCCTGAAAATTAAAAACAACTCTTACCAATCAAATGCAACTTATGACAATGTTCGGTGATACGGTGTCTTTCTCTTGCATTGTGCTAAACAGGCTCAAAGCGAGGTTGTTTTCATTGGTTTGAAGACCATAAACACATTGTGCATAACCAGTTGAAGCCATAACCACACTGGAGTGCATAAAAAAATAGCATCCACGGCTTGAAGGCGATAACCACACTGTGCATAACCAGCAATAAAAATGAGTGAATTATAGAATATGAAAATGGAAGAATGGAAGGAGCAAATAGAAAGAGAAGAGAAAACTATATATCATCAAGGAAAATAAATGTCGGTAAAGTACTTCTGCTTGAGGAGCATAATAGGGAGCAAATGCTGGAACAACATGCACTCAATATTGATCTTTCTCATCACGCAACATAAACCAAAACAGACAAACCGAAATATATATGGAGAAAAGTAATCAAACCGAAATATACATGCAATAGAGAAATTCTTATCAGTACTCACTTGAACCTACTCAAATTGTTTTTCATGAGTTTCACTAACTACTATAGTTGGGGACCTGTTTGTCAAGCTTAATTAAAACAATAATTTGACCCAAAAGAAAAATATTACAACAATCAGTTGGAGAACTTAAAAATTACATTTGCCAAATCACTCAACTGCATACAACGTATTTTTTAGAATCAAAATTCTTACCTTACCTTCAAGTCAATTTTGAAGCTTTGTGACCATTCTTAGATGCAACTGCAACTGCCTTATTGGGAGGGGCAACGACCTTTTTGGGAGGATCCGCAGTTTTGAGGATAGGTTTCTTAGCTAATTGGAGAAGAATTGAGAAATGGTCAGTTCCTGGTGAGTTCTTGGACTTATGAATGGATATTAAAACAATCCCAAATCACAAATATGAAGAATAATGCAGACCAAAAACTAAAATAAACAATCTCGCAATACCCATCTCTAAGATTTATCAAACTGAAGAAGAAAAAATAATGCAGCCCAGGGAAAAAAACAGAATCATAAATTAGAAAGATGCAATTTTTGTATTTCAATTTCTTTGTTCTTTACCTCAATGTTTAGTAGGAGTACAAATCAGACTGATCGACAATTTCTTCCCCCTTATTTGAACTACGATCCTTCACTCTCCATGAGCGCAACAAAAGCTGATCGACAATTTCTGTACTGTTATGTGTTCTCGAAAGAAATACAACAGAAACTGAAGAAGTGGAGTGAAAAACAGCTCATCTCCAGCAACAGGAGGAAAAAGACATAGTCAGTGGTATAATCCAGAAATTTCCAATACACAAATCGAAGAAATAATTGAAATTTACCATCATAAGCCGCTAATTGAAGCTATGGTTGGAGGAGCAAGGATCTGATTCATTGATTTTCAGAGGCGAAAGATACATATGCATAACTGTAAAGCACTTTCTAATGAACAAATGGACATGTTAAGGAATTGTGAGTTAGGGCACTATGAATTTCATTGAAGACCCTACATAAACAGGTGGTGTGCAAGAGTTCGTAAATGCTTCATACCAGAATAAAAAACAACAATTAGAGGCAAAATTTTAGACGAATCAGCATACCAACACCCAATCAAAAAGAAGCAACTAAAGAAATATTACCTTCATCCTATGTTGACCAACAGCCACAATGAATATCTGAACAAAATAAACACGCCACTGATATTTTCATTGAAAGCACTCTTGCTCACTGCAACAGAAAATCATGTTTCTACTTAGGTCTTAACATTTCAGAACAAACGGGAACAGAAACACAGGACAAATGGGAACAGAAACACAAAACAAATGCCTCAATGAAAACAATATTTGCAAGTTTAAAACATATTCACCAACTAATGAGGACTAACCAAACAGGAACAGAAACAGAAACAGGGAACAGAAATAGAAACAAAAACAGGGACAGAAACAAGGAACAGAAATAGAAACAAAAAATAGGGAATGGGTGGAGACAATCAAACCCAAAATCCAAAGAGAAACACACCTGGAGATAGAGTGGGGAACTAACGGAAGACGGACATGGGGCAATTGGTCTTTTGGTCGCGAGTGATCGTTGCCGTCGTCTTCGCAAGGGAGGGAGGGAGGCCGCCGTCATCATCTTCGCAAGGGAGGGTGAGATCTGGCCATTTCGAACCAGATCGGGAGTGATATCAGCAGTGAGATCGGGAGCAGTAAGTGAAATGACAGTGAGCGGTGAGATCGACAGCCAGATTCGTCGGCGAAGGCAATGGTGAGATTCGTCGATGGCAACGGTGAGCTGCGAATTCGATTTCGGCAACGGTTGGGGATGCGAAGGCGATGGCGGCGAAGGCTGGGGACGCGAAGGCGATAGCGACAGAGATGGCGAGGACGAGCGACTGGGATGGCGATGGCGATGGCGATATGGCCGAAGATGGCTGAAGATCTGGCCGCTATCGTCGAGGGAGGTAGGAACCGAGGGTGGATTGGGTGGAGTCGAGAGTGACGAAGACGGCGATGGCAGTGGCAATAGTGATGGCGATGGCGATGGCCATGGTTGTAGTTGGCCGATTTCAGCGGCGACGTCGGAGGTAGGAGAGAGAGAGAGAGAGAGAGAGAGAGAGAGAGAAAGAGGGCTGGGGAAGAGAGTGAGAGGCTGCGGCTCCAAACCCTAAAATATATGTTGTATAAGATAAAAGTAATCCAATGGCTACGAATGTCTTTCATGTTTATGTCTTGATCTAACGGTCCCGAATATAAATGAGTTGATTTATTATATAGATATATAATACAAATTTGGTTTAGACTCCCAGCCTCTCGCTTCTCTTTATTGTTTTTCTCTCTACTATTGCTCCAATCTCTCTCTCGCTTTTTCATCCCAGCCGTCGCACCTCGCCGTGACACCATTGATCTCCATGTAGCTACCACCGCTAACGCCACCGAATCTTCGAGCGTCGACCATCGCCATACAGAAAGATCCAACCAAGCACCGTTAGAGCTTCGGCCATCGCCAACACCTCTCAGCACTGGCGCTGCTGCCCTCGCCCTCGCCCTCGCCACTGCAAACAGTGAACCTAACTCTCTTCTCTTTCCATTTTCTTCTTCTTTTGATTCTTGATTTTTGTTCAAATCAATTGATTTCTCTATCTCTCTCTCAAGGTTGGACATTGACAAGAACCCATTGCTTTGCGCTTCGCCTCCGACATTTGTATTCATATCTCTGATTAAATCAATGGGGAGGAAACTTAAAGATAGATCAGTGTTTTTTAGGGCTTTAATCGACGAATTTCTAAAAAAAAATCGTGAGTTCCCCTCTTAATTTCTCCAATTTATTTATCTGTTTCTAGCAATTTTGATCTAATTTGGGTGTTGAATCTGCTGAAATTCCAAGTATCCTGTTCTGTCATTGCCGTCGTCGTTGCATCTCCTAACTCTTCTCCCTTGATTTTGTTCAGGTAAGTGATTAGTGTCTTCAATTAGGGTTAAGATTTCTACTGTTCCCCTCTTAATTTGGGTGTTGAATCTATTGAAATTCAGGTTAATCCTAAATTCTGGGATTTTAAAAAAAAATTATAGGGACGGGCTTTGGACTTCGTTTTTTTTATAAGGTTGGGCTTGAACATGAATTAAGGCCCGACCATAGGGCCAGGTCGGGATTGGGCTTAACAAATTCTTGTAATACCCTAGTCTAAATCCGGCACGAGCCATGATCACCCCTGTATGCGTCCCCCCCTCCCCCCCTCCCCACCACTTTTGGCTTTCTCCTTGTCTTTTTGTCTTTTTCCTTCCTACCTTCTTATGAGTGTATGTTTAAACACATGTATCTTTATCTTCCCAACTCCATGACATTATAATTATATATATATATATATACACATTAGCTTTTATCCATTTCCTTAACACCTACACATGGGTAGATAATTTTTTCCAACACAAGAGGTACTACTTGAGTGCCACTTTTAAACTAATTACACCAACCTCCATATAATATGTTATTGTTAAACCTGAAAATTACACCTATCATCCAATCAAATATTTATTTTTTCTCCTTCTTTGATAGTACATTTTATAACTTCAATAGATTTTGCAAATCTCTTTCAATAGTATCCAAACCAACAATTCTTAAAAATGAATTTGTAAAATTTCTTTTCAAATTGAACTCCCTACCTAAAGCTTGGGGTCATTGAGAGAATGCTTCTCTTCATAATAAGCTTGAACAATTTTGGGTTCAAAGATCTAAGGTTAACTCTAGATCACTGCGGGAAAGAATAATACAAAATTCTTCCATGCATCGACTATAATCAAGTTATCAAGAATGTGATTAAGGGAATGAATATTGCTTTTGGAGATTGGAATTTTGATCTCTCCATCATCAAAACCAACCTTTCAGCACATTTTGCATCCTTCTACCATCATACACTACCCTCCCCCCAACACCTCCTTGGAAAATAATGTCAATCGTTGCCTTAATAATTATCAAAATGAATTATTATCCCAACGATTCACTAAAGAAGAAATAAAATCAGCAACGTTTAATATTGTTGGTGCATAAAACTAATACACACTTCGAGTATAGTTCAGTCAGATGACGGGTGGGTCCTCCTGTTGAGATGGAGTCGTCGGTTGAAAATTCCTCACGGGAGTTGTGCTGGGTTCTGGAAGAACTGACCTGCTGTGTCTAGAGTTCTGCTCCTAAGGGAGTGTACCTGCAGAAGGATCAGATCGAGATTTGTCTCGATAAATCCCCTTCGGCGTGGTAATCAGTGCTCAAAGAGAAAATGTACAATAATGCAGCAAGTAAACAAATGAACTCGCACGTAATGTAAAGTATATTCAAGCGTATTTCGAGCTTGCATAGCCCCTGATATATATAGGAGTTGGAGATGACTAGTCGGGCCTAAACACGGTTAATTAATCGAAACCCTGTGTTTAACCGATAATCCATGGCGTTTAGGAGATAATCGCTAGGCTTGGGATTTTGGGCCCATTTGGCAAAGCCCACAGGCCTCTGCCAGGCCTGTGACGTTAAGCCGGTGGAGGAGAATGGAGATCTGTAGAGTCCTAGAGAAGAAATGAGCTGGAAGGAGGAGTCATTCAAGGTGACGGCCGAGTCCCTAAAATCGACTATCCAAGTCACCGTACAGAACTCAAAGTGGCACGTCCTAGCAGGATTCCTCACTTCTCCCTAGGTGCAAATGCGATTCCAGGGAGAGGCCATGGTCGGAGTATGCTCCAACTTGGTATTGTGGATTTCGGAATGCGTTCCTGTTAGTACGAGGACGGACACATGGTTGGTCCCAAGTATTGATTCAAAGGTGCCCAAAAATACCCTCATCAGTTTTTCCCTAGCCCTGTGCGACGAAGGAAGCGAAGCGATCAGGGATATCAATTCCTAGCTGGAACGGGCATCTTAGAGACTTCGAAGCTTGAGAAACACCTCTGATCAACATTTTTTCAAGAGTTAGTTTTTTCTTGAGGAGCTTATTTGACATTTAGTTTTTAGAGTCTGAGGTCAAGTAACACGGTAGAGCAACCCCAATTTTTTTTTTTTTTTTAATTTTAGAGCATCATTTTTTCAACGGTTAGTTTTTATTGTGAAGCCAATTTGAAATAGGCTCTCACATGGCCGGCGTCCGGGGTTAGGTAGCAGAGCAGGGCGGCCCCGAATATTTTTCGATTTTCAGGGCGACACATGTTCACCATGAACCAGCCCTAAGCATGAACTGGCCTTCACTGCAGAGAAAATTGAGGCGAGCCCCGAGGGAAAATTGAGGTGCGCCCCTACTCAAAATTTAAGGCGGCAAAGTTACCCCCCCCCCCCCCCAAACAAAAGAAAAACAAAAAGAGGGGGGAGGGGGGATGCTCCCCTCCTCTCCTCACACTGGCCTTGCCATTAGCACATGCGGCCAGCTGCTGCTGGCCCATGGGCCAGAGCTACTACTGGCCTAAGGGGGCCAACACTCCTTGGCTCCCTTGGGTAGCGAGGGCAGCGCCCACCCCCCTTTAAATTTTTGATATTTTTTATTTTTATTTTTTTACATGGGGGGAAGGCAGAGCCCTCCCCCCCTTAATATATTTTTTTATTTATTTTTTCGTACGTATGATGTTTTTAAAGGGAGAATTTGGAATAGACCTCCATCTGCGCCCAGCAGGCCTGAGGCAACACTCCTAGACGATGTTCTTGGAGAAGGTCGTCGTTGGACCCTGCTAGCTAGGAGTAGCACGGCAGGGTAGTGCCCGTCGCTACCCATACCTACCAGCTAGGAGTAGCATAGCAGGGTGGTGCCCGTCAAACCTGATAGTTCTGGTTACGGGGACCTAAGGTTGAACGTCAGATTGTGCCACGCATAAGGACGCTGAGGTAGATAGTGCTAATAAGGGCCCCCTTAAGAAAAGCGTGATTGACTCCACTTCTCCTCACATGAATACCCCCCATAATGAGGGCGAAGAGGATTGAGCTCGAACCATCGCTTTTTCAAGACTTAGGATTTTGTAGAGTGTTTTTTGCTTATTCCTATTTTTTTTGTGTGCGAGCATGTAAGCTTTTGAGCGGCGTAGCCAGGGTACTTTAGAGTCTACTATTTCCTCCCGACGTTTTTGCTAAGTCGCTTTTCTTATTGATCCTATTTCCAGAGTGGTAAAATTTTAAAAATTTCTCGTATCTACCTAGGACCATGGACCACTAGCCCCCCAATCTGGGACTTAAAATGAGGGTTTCTCAGGGTACCTAGTCCTCTCGGGTCCGTAGGAGCGTAACGCGGTGTTTCGACCCCTGTGGCCTGTCATTAGAGAGTTCTTCGTGGTCAGGCTCATTCAAGAACCCTTTTAGGTTATCTCTATTTAGTCCGTGTAGGAGCACCTTCTCTTTTAGAACGTCAAACTTATAGTCAATTGGTAGGGAGAGGTACTTAACTACAAGCCCTCAGACCCGATCAATGCCTTGCCCTTGGTGGATGACCTTGGTCTGTCCCCAGGTAGAAACTATTGACTTCCGGAGAGGATCTGGTTTTCACCCTCGACGTTGAGCTCTAGGATGAGACTTGTGAAGAGTTACTCGCGACGCCGAGAGTCAGGATATTGGGTGGAGAACCACCCATTACTTAGGGGGATGGAATACAACTGTAGAGAATCAATCGCGACGTTGAGAGTCGAGATGCGACTTAGGGGGTCAATATGTAACCATGGAGAATCATCCGCAATGCCGGGAGCCGAGACGCGACTTAGGAGGTTAGAATACCGTTTACCGGAGAGAACATAAGGCACATTGCACAAAACACATTCTTTATTCTGATAAGCAAAACTACAACACTTTGTATAAACTAGAAGTTGCTCACAAAAGTAGATCATCCTTACAGAAGTTGCACTTCAGCTAGTTCGCATTTTGCGGGTACCTGAGCGACACATTTTCTTTTATTTCAAGATCGTGTATGCCACGACATATGACCCTAGTAACTCTATATATCTCTGAATTTGAATCCGCCATGGATGTGGTTGATTTCACCATCCATGCGCTGGTGATCCTCCCATACCTCAGCCCCCCGGGATGGTAGACAGTTGTAGCTTTCCCTTCTTCTCTAGGCCCGGGGCTCTCCCTATGGTTTATCCCCGTCAGGCTGCTCCTAATTTCCTCTCCAAACGAAGTTCTAGCAAATAGTATCTTCGGACAAGAGTTTCAATCTCCTGCCGGAGCTGGAAACAGGTCTATGTGGAGTGGCATCGGTCTTGGTGGAACTTACAGTATTGGGTCATCGATCTCCCGATCGGCCTTTCCCTCAAGGACGACGAAGGATGGAAGAAGTCTTGCCTTGATTTTTCTACGAAAACGGTGGCCACCGAGGCCTTGAGCGAGGTGAACTCTAGTTGGTGACACCCAGGAGGAGGAAGTGGCCTCTTGTCTCTAGGTAGGAGTCTGAACTTCCCTTTAGTTCGTAATCTTCTTCAGCCTTAAGTTTGATTTGAACCACTATTCCTTGGTTCTCTTGGCTGGTTTACTCATTCCCACTCTTTCCTGGTTGCAGTACGGAGGTCAACACCATAGAATATAGTTCCACGGTCTAGAGCTTGATTAAGTGTGAAAGTAGGGTTGGAGCAGAGATCGTAGGATAAGTTTTGATACCGAAGTCCGTCATGAAAGGCATTCAGTGCAACAACGTCAGGAAGGTCGTCGTACATATTTGCTTCTTGGTTGAAACGCTCAACGTAATCTCCTAAAGATTCAGTGGCCTCTGGCCAAAAAGTGAGGATATAGCCACAGTACTCAAACTTCACCGGGATTGGTTGAAACGAACTAGGAACAACTGCTCGAGTTTCTTGAAGGTGGAAATGGATGCTGGCCCTAAATTCTGGAACCACGTTCTTGCTGCACCTATGAGGGTGATGGGAAAGGCTCTACATTGCAAAGCTACAGAGGCCACTTGCATGTCTATATAAGACTTGAACATATATCAATGGGAATTAACGTCCCATCATATGGACTTATCTAGGGTTGAGTGAAGTGCATCGGCGCTACTTCTTCCAGAACCTCATCCACAAAAAGAGAATTCACTTCCGGAATAACACCTGGTTCTGCTCGGCCTCGTTATACCTCCTGGAGACAGGCTTTCATGTTGGCCAGGCGGCACTCCAAAGCCTCCCATGCCCGGGGCTCTCATTGTATCCAACTTCCTGCAACTTGGGCTGCAAGGTGATAGGATAGATGTGAGTAGGAGCCAACTTCATGCACATGCTGGTCTCTGTGATCGGACCTGGCGAGTCGATGAATAGCTCAATTATTAGAGGACATCGACATATCCCTAGGCATAAACTCGCATGGCACAGGAGGTAGAGATCTCGACATTATGGGGGGGCCTCTCCTGTCCTGCAAACTCAGGGTTGCAAGGTGGAAGGCGGTTCTCAGGCTCCTGCCCATTCGGAGTGTCCATAAAAATATCATGGTCTTGAGGTGGCTCATCAAGCATTGCAAGCTGGAGGGCTAGTCTATCTTAAATAGGGGGCGGTGGCAAGCACGCGAGGATGAGTTGTATATTTAACTTGAACTCTTGCATTTGTCGTTCAAAGAGATCAACCCGAGATGCCTCGACAGCTCCCAAGGTCTATCACGCAGCCCCAGGTGGCAGAGTATAGTCTTGTCTGACTATGGAGGGGGCAATTATCCTCATTGGTGGGAGCTAGAGGGTGTGCCCTTGGATTTTTCGACATGTCGTCTAGTTCTTCTGTTTTGTGTCTATCTAACTGGACCTTGTAATCACCCAAGCTCAACTGAGTAGAGAGTAGTGATAAAGGAAAGGTTTTTTGCACGTTCCCACAGACAACGCCAAACTATTGGTGCATAAAAATGGTAAACAGCACGAGTATGATCCAGTCGAATGACGAGTAGGACATCATACTGAAGTGGAGTCGTCGGGTGGAAATTCCTCACAAGAGCTATGCTGGGTTCTAGGAGGACTGACCTCCCGTATCCAAAGTCTTGCTTCTCAGGGAGTGTACCTGCAGAAGGCTCAGACCGGGATTTGTTCAGGTGAAGCCCCTCTGATGTGGTAATCAGTGCTCAGAGAGAAAATGTATAGTAATGCAGCAAGTAAACAAATGAACTCGCACGTAATGTAAAGCGTATTCAAGCGTATCTCGGACTTACATAGCCCTCGATATATATAGGAGTTGGAGATGACTAGTCGGGCCTAAATACGGTTAATTAGTCGAAACCCTATATTTAGCCAACGATCCATGGCGTTTAGGAGATAATCGTTGGGTTTGGACTTTTGGGCCCATTTGGCAAAGCCCATGGGCCTCTCTACCAGACCCATGGCGGTGAGCCGTTGGAGGAGAGCGGAGATCTATGGAGTCTTGGAGAGGAAACGAGCTAGAAGGGGAAGCCGATAAAGGTGAATGGCTAAGTCCCTAAAATCGACTGTCTGGGGCATGGCACAGAGCTCAAAGCGGCACATTCCTGCGAGGCTCCTCGCTCTTCCCTAGGTGCAAATGAGATTCCAGGGAGGGGCCATGGTTGGCGTATGCTTCAGCTTAGCGTTGTGAATTCCGGAATGCGTCATTATCACTACGAAGACAGACACGTGACTGGGTCTCAAGTGCTAATTCAGAGGTCCCGAAAAATACCCTCATCATATATAAAAAAAAATGTTTCCTCAACATGGGTCAGATGGTCTTCCAGCCATTGTTTATCAAAATCTCGGATTGTTTTCTTTTTCCACTATTGTCATATTCCTAAAGAATTGAACCTTATTCATATAGTTCTCATCATGAATACCTAATTAGCAATAGTGATTTCTAACCCGTTACTCTTTGTACCGTTCTTTATCAGATTATTAAAAAACACTCCGGCTAAAAGACTTAAAAGGGTCATCCCTTCATTGTTTTCCAGTTTCAAAAATGTCTTTATTCTTGGAAGTTTAATTCAAGAAAACAAAATTCTAGCTTAAGAATTCATTTCCAATATCAGTCTTTACATAATTGATAATCTCGTAAAACAAAGTTCGATACTTTATATGAGATGCACTTTTGATAGAATCAATTGGGACATGCTTTAACGCATTCTTCATCACATTATTTTCATTTCATGTTGGATTAACCTACTTATGAAATGTATGGGAATATTCATTTTTCCCATTAATATAGATAAAGGGATCCTCTGCCCCTAATCCTGTTTGCCATCTATGCAAAAGCCCTTTTACCTTCCCACGACAAAGTTCAATCTTAGAATCTTATTTCAAGATTGACATTGACTAGAGGATATCCTCTAATTAATCACCTCTTCTTGATTGATGATAGTATCTTATCATTCTATTTAAAGATATTGAATGAAAATAATTTACCTAATCCTCACTAATGACTTCTCTTAATCTTATTAAAATTCAACTTCAACAAGTCAACTTTCTACTTGAGCCCCAATATGAAAGAAATTAAGCATAGGTGAACACAACGGAATTTCAAAATTCTATTTTTCATTGCACAATTCAATTTTCTATAGTTATATCTTCTTTTCATCCATAGATCTCGAGCATGAACTTTGCAAGACCTTCAATATTTCACAATGATACAAGTATCCCGTGTTGATTCTAAATATTTTGATAGACAAATTAACGTTGATGTTTTACGGAACTAATGTTCTGATTGAGTTATTTTCCATTTGAGTTCCGATTGAGTAAATGAGAAAAATAATGGTTTTCAAAATGATATTTTTTGAAAGATTGAGATGATTGCAATGAAGATATTGAAGATTTTTTTAGCAAATAATATTTTTTCTATTTCTAGTTAAGAACACCACAACTCTTTTTATACTCTTAAAACAACCCAATTAGGATCACGCACGACACTTATAAATAATTTGGAATACTCTTAAAGGTGGTCAGAAGTGATAAATTTATATATGTCAATGTTTTTCCTAAAAAAATGTTTTTCCGAAAAAATTAGTGAAGGAAATGTTTGAAAAAGTCAAAAATGTGAAATTTCAGCCTGAACGGTCGACCACGAAGTAGAATGGTCAACCAAATAAGTCAAGTGTGTGTTTTTGCGTTTTAGGCTGATTGGTCAACCGATGGGTTGAACGATCGATGTTGAGCTTAAAATGTTCCACCGTCTGGTCGACCAACTGGTTAGCAAGGGTTGGAAATTGAGGCATAATCAATGACTTCAATAAAAGGTCTGAAACTAAGCAAAGAACAACCTAAACATCCATCGGTTAATTGGTGGAGTCAAAGCCAAAATTTTGATCTGAACGCTTTGAACGATCATCTGCCCAATTTAAAAGGATTTGAAAGTTAAAAAAAAAATATTTTAATTGGTTTTTACTGATTTTCATGGATATAATTGTATTTTGAAGAAATATGATTTAGTTAATATATTATAAGATTTTGTGAGATTTACTAGGAAAACTATTTTCTATCATTAAGGGGTTTAAATTAAAATCATTTTGGAACTAAATTGAAAGTTTGAAAAGTGCATTTCTTAGTCACACATTTAAGATTAAATGGTTTTGGATATATGGGGTCTACATATAGCATTTATGGGCATATATTTGTAAATATAGCCGTAAGAGGCATTGTTTCAATCCTATATATATAGACCTGTGTTTTTAATCGAAATCATCAAGAACAAGACATTCAAATATTTTTTTTTGAAAAGAGAATTATTTTGCTAAAATATATTTTTGAGTGAGATTTCTGAAGAAGTTCTTGATCGAAGCTTTTATCATTTCAACCTTTTTTTTTTGTGCTACATTATTGTCTCTACATATTTTCAAGAAAATTTTGGTGAAATCTCTCTAATTAATTTACTTGATCAATATTCTATGAGCTCGTAGTAATTTGTTTGATAAAAATTATTTTCTATTTTGAATATCTTGAAATATCCTGTAAAACAATTTTTGCCTGATAATTTGATTTACAGAATCTTTTTGCTTTAATTGATAATAATAAAATTTTTATTCTCAAGTAATTCTATCACTTATTATATTGATACATTAATTGAGTATATCTTGAATTGATGTGGTAAAAGCTTTTGTGAGAAGAAGCATATATTTTTTGTATTCTTGTGAGTGTGAGCGGATTAGACACATTGGGTCAGTGTCCAATCAGGGTTAGTCTTTAGCATGTTAAAATGGTATCAGCCTATAAAAGAATTAGGATAATCCTACGATTAGAAAAGAAAAGTGTGCAGGTTTGATTCCGAACCAGTGAAAAAAATTAGGTTAATCCTGAACCTGTGAAAAGAATTGTAAGAGTTTGGTTCGTACCTAGGAAAGGAATCAAGATTAGTGGATGCAAAATCCCGGTAGGATCTCAGGAGACTGAATGTAGACAAGGGTAGCTTGGCGAACTAGGATAAATCGCGTGTTCAATTTCTCTATCCTTTATTGTTTGGTTGTGAACTTAGATAAACAAGTTTTCACTTAAACTCAAGATAACAACTGGTTAGGGGAATTGGTGATCTGATTAATTGATAAATTATTTATTTAAAATTTTAAACTACCAATTCACCCCTTCTTGGGTAGATTTGTGGGCGAAAAATTGTTACCAGAGATAGGTTACCTCAATAGGCTTCACATTCTAACTAACATGATCACATTGCACATCACATGAACACACTAGTTGAAGGGAGATCTATGCATCGTCCTCCACTATTTACAAGTGATAATTATATTTTCTAAAAATCTAGAATGACTGCTTTCTTATAGGATACTAACTATGAAGCGTGTTAGTTATAAAAAATGTCCCTTATGTTCTTGCTATTATTGGTGTTGCTGAGAAAAAGAATGAATATAACGAGAATGATTTCAAAAATTTATTTGTTAATGCACAAGCTATTAATATTTTATTTTTTGGATTAGATGTGGATGATTATAATAGGATATGATGTTAAAAATCAAGAAAAAAAAGATGTGGGATACTTTATAGAACACATGTGAGAGAACAAAACAAGTGAAAGAATCCAAAACTATTGCTATGATCCATCAGTTTGGACTTTTTAGAATGGGTGATATGAAGTCAATCTAGGATATGTAAACAACGTTCATCAACATATGTAATAGCCTCAGTGCACTTGTAAAGTCATACTCCATGTAGGAGAAAGTACAAAAAATTCTGAGGTCATTAACCATAGCATGGGAACCCAAGGTGACAACAATTGAAGAAGCTAAGGATCTTACTAAATATACGATTTATGAACACATTGGTAATCTAAAAACCCATGAGTCATCTATTTATAGATATTATTGGCCTAATGAGCTACCTAAGAGAGGGTGAATTGGGTACATAAAAAAAAAAAAAAAAAATTATCAGAGAAAAAAAAAATTCAATAATCCAAATAATTAATTTTAATCCTAAATTAATTATTATCTTTATATAAAAGTATAAATATGATATCAACTACGTGCACACCAAATAACACAAATAAATAATGACAAATAGCAACACACCAGAAATTTATATTGGTTCACCAAGCTACTCATGACTAATTCAGTCCTCCGAGCTCTACGGAGAGTTGAACCCACTAAACTGAAGATTATTTTAAAGGTAGGAACCAAACCCCCACTAAGATTCTTTTCACAGGCTCAGAATCAACCTTTACAAATTCATTTTCACAGGTTTAGGAATAACATCTACTTTTTACAAGCTCAAGAATAACTTAATTCTTTTTTAAACTAAGGCTAAAGAATCAAAAGCTCACAAACACTCCAAATATCCTTTTACCTGGTAAGGATTGAACCATTACAAAATTACTCACAAATCAATTCAATTCAGGAAGAATTACTACCTCAATCGCTTTACAGGAAGAGACTGAAATCAACTACCCTTAGATCAAATACTCCCAATAGTATTTAATCCGTCACTCAACTCACTAATTACAAATTGGTAAGTGATTTTTCTCACTCGGAGCTTGTACCACCCCAGATAAATTAGAACTCAATTAATATCCCAAAGCCAGTGATAGAAAAGTGAGATATTCAAAATCTGATTTAAACAAAAATAGGGTAGCACATAATTGAGTACGTAATTAGATTTCTTCAAGAAATTGTTTCAAAAATAATATTCAATAACAAATCAGAAAACAATTTTAAAGATCAAATTCCAAATATAATCAAGCAATCAATCAATAGAAAGTAATTTAGAAAGATCTCACCCGGAATCCACAAAAAGAATAATGATAGCAATGTCACTTCAGATCGGTAGCAGCAATAATTCACAGCAAATAATTCTCAAGAATAACTCTCAGAAAAGCTCTCATAATTCTCTCAATATGTTTTCTCTTAAAAAATCTCAGTATAATTCTCTTGATCTCTCTTACTAATGTGAAAAACATAGGTCTATATAAATAGGAATAAAATAATCTCTCTAACGACTAGTTCCCACTTATTATGATATTTAATTGCTCTTATATACCCCTTATATCATTAAGACTTCATCCTGGTTCAAATCACTTCAATATAGCTTTTAAACTTCTTAATTAAATCCCCCAAACATTTCTCAATCTCATTTAAATAGTATAAAAAGAATTACATGTACCAAATTGAGAAATATTCAAACTTAATGAACCAAATCTATAGGGATATCATAATATATGTTACATATCTCAAATAACATCAAATCCCTAATATATCTCGTGAATCTTAACCTTAAAACAGCTAGTAACAGCTACTTTTAAAATGAAATCCAAAATTTCACAATATCCTGAATAAGTGCCATAAGTCGACTTACCAAGGATCACCGGTCGACCGGTCGATTCAAGATGTAGTCAGGCCAAAAATCTATCGCCTATCGGTCGACCTATCTATAGACCTAAAGATTCAGAGAGTTACATTTCCCGTTACAGGTCAACTGCCCTGTTGACTTATCGATTCAGAGAGTTACAATTTGAGCTAAGGTCGACCTACCTGTCGACCAAGAGATTCATAGACTTTTTCTTCTATACTCCAATCGACTTATCTATCGACTTGTCAATGCTGAAATCTCTTCTAAATTTGTTTTTAATTCATTCTCATAGACATTTTCGCCCCTTTAACTGATATCTTTTCTCGATTAACTCCACTAAATACTTAAGTTCAATTTTAATTAATTACCAATATTTCTTTTGGAATTTCACATAGGAGTAAATAATTTAACTAATTAGGATCCTATAAAAAATACACATATTTATAAAAATCATTTAAAAAACTTTTTGTGTCGTGTGTGATCCTAATTGGGATATTAATAGTTAAAATTTAACCTAAATTATTTTCTTTAGGTTCTTCAAATTCTTCAACTTCTTAATCCTTCATGATCTTTATCATCATCTTTTAGCATCCATTCATTACTTGTCATCATATCTTCATCATTGGAACTAATAAACTAAAACACTCAATTAAACCGTTAGTTCCACAAAAATCATCATCACTTAATTGTTCATCAAAATTTTAGGATCAACATATATGAAAAACAAGAAGGCATTAGAAAATGAAATTTGTTGTCACTAAAAACTCAAAAAAATTGAGGATGATGATGAAAATGATGATATAAGCCTCAATACCGAGCAAGAAAGGGACATAGCTCTTATTACCAAATATTTCAAGAGGATGACCTGACAAAAGTTCTATGGAAGAAGGAACATCAATATGAATAATATTGAATATTTTAACTGTCATAAAACTTGGAACTTCCAAGATGATTGATTGATCCGAAGAAGGAGAAAAAACAAAAGAAATAGAAGAAAGAGAAAAGGGGGAAGAAGAAATCCATGAAAGCTACATGGGATGATTTAGATTCAAGTAGTTTAGAAACATCCAATAGTGACAGTTCATCAATGCTTGCTCTAATCCTTTAGGGAAGAGGCACCAAAATGTTTTAATACTTGTCCTTTTCATTTGGATGAATTATTTGATGTGTATCAAGATTTACTCAATGATTTTAAAATTCAATTTTCAAATATAAATGCCCTAAAATGTACTGTTAATACATTAAATAATCAAGTTGAAAATTTTGAAACTGAAAACATTTCTCTCAAAAATAATATTTTGAAAAGGAAAACAATAAGTTCAAATTCAAGATTATGGATTTGAATTCTATTTTTCTCAAGTTTATGAATTGTGAGAATAATTTAAATATGATTTTGGGAAGTTCAAGAGGTGTTTTTGACAAAGTAGGACTTGGTTTTGTTTGTTTTTTTTTTTTTTTTAAAAAAACAAAAAAAAAAAAAACAAAAAAAAACGAAAGAGGTTTCAAAAACAAACAATCTTTGAAACTAAAAAGCTTGTTAAATGTTTTAATTGTAATGTTGTGGAGCATAACATAAGAAATTATTTTAATAAATTATCTAAAGAAAGACAGGTTTAGGTTCCTAAATGGATGAGAATTTACCCGGTTAACAAGATCAAACCCATTTAGATTGGGTACCACTTAGGAATTATTTGAGGTACTACTTGTAGGTCAATCTAAAAGCATCATTATGCAAAGACAAATGGTTCCTAGTGGTTACTCTCAACACATAACGAAAGATAAAACAAAATTTGCGTCTTTGACATCTAAAGACAAAGGTCATGTGACCTTTGGAGACTACAAGGAGTATGATTGTTGGTATAGGTAAACATTAGTAATGGCTCTATTGTTGTGGAATATGTTTTGTTGATTGATGGTCTTAAACATAATTTGCTCAGCATCACTCAATTATATGATAAAGGCTATAATGTTATTTTTTATAATAATAAGTGCATCATTAAAAATTGAAAAAATAGTAGCATTTTACTTATTGCATCATGTGTTTAAAACATATACAATTGTTCATTTGAAGACTTTTCTTCACGAAATGTGTCATGTTTAAATGTTTTATCTAATAATAGTTTGTTGTAGAATAGGCATCTTGGGCATGGTAGCATGAAAGTAATTTCGAGTTTGTCTAAGAAGAGTCTTGTACGTGGATTACTTGCTATTAAATTTCTTAAGAATAAAATTTGTGATACATGTCAATTAGGTAAGCAGTCTAGATCATCATTCAAAAAGAAGTTTCATACATCTACATCTAAATGTCTTGAATGTTGTATTTAGACTTATTTGGTCCTTGCTCTTTTTTTAGTTTGGGTGGATGTTTGATCTATTGTGGATGATTATTCAAGATTTACATTGGTATTTTTCCTATCAAAGAAAATGATGTTGCATATACATTTACTAAGTTTTGTATGTGAAATGAAAAACAATCATACATTATAAATATTGAGAGTGATAGAAAATGAAAATTTAATAATAATGAGATTATTATTTGCTATTGTGATTAGTATTGATATTCTCATAATTTTTCTTCTCCTGAAACTCCACGACAAAGTGGAGTTGTTGAAAGAAAGAACAGGACGCTTTAGGAAATAGCTAGTACTATGCTTAGTGAGAACAAATCTTCCAAAATATAATTAGGCTGAACTGGTAAGATCTACATGTCACGTTATTAATTCAGTCTCTATCCAAAGAGGTTTTAACAAAACTCCTTATGAGATTTAGAATGGCAAAACCCCAAATATATTGTATTTCAGAGTCTTTCGGTTGTAAATGTTTTATTTTAAATGATAAAGATAATTTGGAGAAATTTTATGTCAAATCTGATCAAGGTATTTTTCTTGGTTATGCTTCAAATAGTACATCATATAGAGTTTATGATAAAAATGTCCTTACTTGTTGAGGAGTGTATGCATGTGGTCTTTGAAAAGGCTAATCCATTTGTGTAGAGAAATTATTTAAATGATGATGTAGGTATATTGATAAAACGAAAGAATTAAGAGACTAGATCAAGAAAAGAATCATCAAATCCTCTAGAAAATTCATCGCCGAATGAGGGATTGGAAACTCCATGAGCTATAAAAACTGTTACACGACATTCGGTACAAAAGATTTTTGGTACCATTAAAAAGGGTGTAAGTACAAAGTCTTCTCTTATAGATGTTACTAATCTTTCATTTCTTTCTCAAATTGAGCCCAAAAATGTTGATAAAAGTTTGACAAATGAGTCATGGATTTCTGCCATGCAAGAGAAATTATTTCAATTTGAGAGAAATAAAATTTCTCTAGTTTCTAGACTTGATTTTCATCATGTTACTGGCACAAAGTGATTTATCATAATAAAAATGATGAAATGGGAATAGTAATTAGAAATAAAAAATAAAAAAATAATAGCACATGACTATAATCTGGAAGAGTGAATAAATTATGATGAAACTTATGCTTTTTTTGCTTGATTAGAAACCATTAGAATGTTATTAGTGTTTGCATGCTCTCGTAACTTTAAATTATTTCAAATAGATGTCAGAAACGCATTTTAAATGGTTTTAGAACTGAAGAAGTTTATATGGAACAACCACATAGTTTTGAAAATAAACAATTACCAGATCATGTTTTTAAACTACATAAAGCACTGTACGGTGTCAAACAAGCTCCTCGATCCTGATATGAGAGACATAGTAGATATTTAATTGAGAATAGATTTCGACGCAGTCTTAGTGATATCACACCTTTTGCCCGATGAAATAATTTTGACATCCTTTTAGTAAGGATTTATATGGATGATATCATTTTTTATTCGACCAACAAAGATTTTTGCCTAGAGTTTGCAGGTAGAATTGACATGAGTATGATGGGAAAGTTAATATTAGTTATTGGGATACAAATTAGGAAAACCAGTGAAGTAATGTTTGTCAATCAATCCAAGTAGGCTAAAGAGTAACTTAAGATATATGGTTTGGAAAATGCTAAAGAATACAAAATGGAAACAACAACAAAACTCGATAAGGATGATACAATTAAAAGTGTGAATAAAAAGATGTATCATAGTTTACTATATCTTACTATAAGTAGACCATATATCATGTTTAGTGTTTGTTAGTGTGGAAGATCTCAATCTTGCCCAAAAGAGTCATTTAACTACTATCAAATAAAATTTTAGATATTTAAAAGAAACTTGTGATCTAAGATTATGGTATCCTAGGGGGAGTAATTTTACTTTAATTAGTTACTCTGACACTGATTTTATCAGTTTCAAAGCTGAACGTAAAAGCACAAGTGGGTTGTGTCAATTTTTAGGACATGCACTACTTTCTTAGTTAAGAAAAAACATAATTCTATATCTTTATTCACCACTGAGGTTGAATATATAGAAGTAGGTAATTATTGTACACAAATTCATTATATCAAACAATAATTGCATGATCTTGGTATTTACACAGAGAAAGTTCTCATTTATTGTGATAATAAAAGTGTTATATATTTTAGTAAAAATCTTACACAACCAAACACTCACGAACTAAGTATATTGAAATTCATTATCATTTTATTCGTAATCACATTCAAAGTGGTGATATTTCTATTGAGTATGTTGATATTTCTGAGTGACTAGCTGATATATTTACTAAACTTTTAACTAAAGAGAAGTTTTTTCAAATTATTCAAGGTTTAGGAATGGCCAAGCACAATGATGTTTGCCTAGAACAAATGTTTTAATTCATACCTCCCCACTTTTTGAGATGACGAAGGGGGAGAAAGTTGTGATGTTTTCATGAATACTTTTACAAAGGGAGAGAGATTTTTTACTAAGGGGGAGAGAGAAATTATTTTTGAAATAGTATATATCTTAAAAAAAAAATTCTATCTCATTACATGATCTTGAAAATGGTTTTCTTATTATGATATTAAATGTAAACAAAACCTATTATTGATATTAATGTTGATATTATACAAAACTAATATTTTGATTGATTAATTTCAAATTTGGATTCCGATTGAGCAAATGAAAAAATATTGACTTTCAAAATGTCATTTTTGAAAGATTGAAATGGTTTCAATGAAGACGTTGAATATTTTTTTAGTAAAGAAGAAATTTTGTATTTCTAGGTAAAATCACCTCAACTCTTTTTATGCTCTTAATGCAATCCAATTCGGATCACGCACAACAATCATAAATAATTTGAAATATTCTTAAAAGTGGTTGATAGGTGTAAATTACCTATATATTTCGAACCCAAATTTGTTAGTTGTCGAGTATGTTTATAGTTATGTTTATATGTTTTAATATATTTTTATTCTTTTTGTATTAAAACAGGTGCGTGGGGTGAAAAGGTATGAAATCAGAGCATAAACGATCAATTCGTATCGAGAACGGTCAGAGAACGGTGAAAAAATGAGCAAGACGACAAGATTCTACAAACAAGCTCACCGCTGCGGTGTACAGACCATCGCCGTAGCGGTGAAGATGCTGAGAAGATCAATTTGCTGCTGACAACCCACCGTCTAGGCGAAAATCCAGCAGAAAGTTCTCCCAAGCCACTATTGTCTCTATCGCCTCGACGAAACCTTAACCGACATACTTCACCACCGCGCTGGTGAATCCCACCGCCGCTACACAGTGTAGATATTTTTTTAGATATTTTGTCTATAAATACCCCGTCCTCTCTCATTTTCTGGGCTCTCTACGGCCATTAGGGCCTTCCTAGGGCTAGATAAAATAGAGAGAGGGTTTTGGAAAGTGCTCATTCGATCCCGAGGAGGAAGATGAAGGATGAGCAATCGGATTACGATTTTAGTACTAAATCTTCGGATATCGGCTAAGTTTTTCCGCTTCTCTCTTTATTTTCTTCTTTTTTGCAGATTGTTGAGCATGCTTAGCTCCGTTTTTGTTGTTTATACAGTTAGGGTCATGAGCTAAACATAGATTGTAAATGGGGATTAACATTTTATTTATGAAAATGTAGTTTTGGTTAAGTTTATGTTTCGTTCTTGGTTGTTCTTCGTATGTTGATTGTGTGTGCCTTATTGTTTGTTTATAGTGCTTAGATTTACATATCAAGAATATGGGGTTTGACTCTCGGAAGAGGTAACCCCGGATTTGGACTAGAATAAACAAACGCCATGATCTAATAACTTGATCGGGGTTTCGATTGTGGACAATCGATGAAGTTGGGTCAAGACTAACGTGACCTAGAGTCGATAAGACATTGATGGAGATTTCGGCGTTGACGCGAAATCACGTATTCCCTTGTCTTACACTCAGGAGAGGTGACAGGTGAGTTTTAGAACTAAAATTGTCGATAGGGTAAACACAACGCGACGATCTAATAACCCGGGAGGGAGTTGGATTGTGTGCAATCAATGACGTTGGGGCGAGACTCACGCGGTATAGAGTCGTTAAGACGTTGAGGGGGACTTCGACGTTGATTCGAAGTTACGTATTTCCCCGTCTTACACTCAGAAGAGGTGGCGAGGGAGTTTACGAACCGAGATTGTCAGATATGCCGAACGCCGTTAATGTTAACTAAAACAAAACTAAACACATTTAAATAAATAATGTTAATCCTTAGGTAATCTACTCCCCTAAACAATCTCAAATTAGTAGTTAGAGTATAGTTAATTAAATTAGTATTTTAGTTTAGTATTAGTATAAATTATATTACATTCTTGTCGCTTAGATAAAGTCGGGTTATGACAATCGTGATACTCGATAGTAATCTCAACCAATCCCTGTGGATACGATACCTGGCTGAAAGGTCCACTATACTAAAACTTGATCGTTACGCTTGTGGTGAAAGTGGCAACACTTAATTAGCGGCCACCAGTGGTCAAATGTAATAAATTTATGTGCATTTTTTCCTAACAAATCGATGAAATAAATGTTTCAAAAAGTAAAAAATATGAAATTTTTGCCTGATCGGTCGACCGCAAGGTATAACAGCCTACCGAATAAATTACGATGTGTGTTCTGGCATTTTAGGCTGATTGGTCGATCGGTGGGTTGAACGATTAGGTTTGAGATTAAAATAGTAGATCGCTCGGTCAACTAACTCGGTAGCAATGGTTAGAAATTGATCTGCTAAACCTCTAATCGGTTGACCGATAGATAAGTCGGTTGATCGACGAAGTGAAAATTAGAGTTTTGATCAAAATATTTTAAATGATCTTTTACCATTTTTAAAGGATTTGAATGTTGGAAAAATATATTTTAATGGATTTGAACTGATTTTCATGGATATACCTTGTATTTTGAAAATCTTATGATTTAGTCCATATATTATTTGATTTTGTGAGTTATCAGGAAAACTACTTTATATATTTAAGTTGTTTAAATAAAAAAAAAAATTGGGACAAAATTGAGAGTTTTAAAAGTGCATTTTTGGGTCAAACATTTCAAATTTAAATGGTTTGATATATGGGGTCTATATATAGCGCTTGTGGGCATATCTTGAAAAATCTTATATATATATATATACCTATATTTTTTAATCAAAATCATCAAGAACAAGAGATTTAAATCAATTTTTGGAAAAGAGAGAAATATTTTGCGGAAATATATTTCTGAGAGAGATTTTTGAAGAAGTTTTTGATTAAAGCTTTCATCATTTTAACACCGATTTTTGTGCTATACTATTGTCTCTACATATTTTCAATGAAACTCCGGTGAGATCTCTCTAATTATTTTTCATTCTCAATATTCCATGAATTTGCATGATTTATATCTTTGTATGATATCCTATTAATTTGTTTGATAAAAATCATTTTCTATTTTGAATATCATTATACATCATGTGAGGTGATTTTTATTTGATAATCTGATTTACATAATCTTTGTACTCTAATTGATAATAATCAGATTTATATTCTCTCATAATTCTGTCACGTAATATATCGGGACATTAATTGAATATTTCTTTAATTGAGGTGGTAGAATTTCCTATGAGAACAAACAAATATTGTTTGTAATTTTGTGATTTTGAGAACATTAGACATATTGGGTCAGTGTCCAATTGGGTTTAGTATTTAGTTAGTTAAAAATGTAGATTTGATTCACCTGTAAAAAAAAATTGGTTATTATTGCGCTTGGAAAAAGAAAATTGTAAAAGTTTGATTTTGAGCCTGAAAAATGAATTAGGTTAATCCTAAAGTTGTGAAAGTGATTGTAAGGGATTAGTTCCTGCTTAGGAAAGGAATGAAGATTAGTAGATTGCAAAATCCCTACGAGAGATCAGGGGACTGGATATAGGCCAGGGTAGCATATCGAACTAGGATATATTTGTGTGTTCAATTTCTCTATCCTTGATTGTTTGGTTGTTCACTTAGATTAACATGTTTCCAATTAAAATCAAGATAACAACCAATTAGAAAAATTGGTGATTTCATTAATTGGTAAATTATTTGTTTAAATTTTTAAACGACCCAATTCACCCCCGTTCTAGGGTAGATCTATAGGCCAAAATCCTTCCTCTATGGTATCCACATAAATAATTGTTAATATTGATGTTGGTACTTTAAAACTCCAACAAATAAATTTTGATCTATAGAACTAAAGAAGACCAACAGATGTGTATCTTTGATCATCAGTGATAGTAAATGAAATAACTCACAAATATTGAACATGAAAGAAGGTATAGACACCGTATTTTGTCTAGCCCATTGTATCCATTTTAGGTAAAACAACATCCCGGGTTAAAATATAAGTTTTTAATTTTTTATTCTTCAATGGCCCTGAACGAAAAAATCAACATGTTCATAAAAAGTTAATATATATATATATATATATATATATATATATATATATATATATATATATATTCAATGCAAGGATATGAAAATATGTTATTTTGAGCTCCAACAAAAGTTGGCAACCAATTGGCTAACTCAAATAGATTAGTTGAGCTTATGAATCTAACAAGTGTATTTTGAGAATTGTTAATCGGGTGTTTATCCTACATCAGATGTGGAAGATACTGGTGGTCAGTTTATAAGTGTAAGAAAAAATCTCACCTCATAAGCTACCTTTTGGGGTACGAGAGGCCCAAGACCACTCTACACTAGTATCAGAGCCCAAGTTATAATATCTCTAGCCTAATATCCATGGAGCGAGAGACTGGTCGAGAGTTAACTGACTAAAGTCCCGATATGAAAGGTGAGTGGTAGCATTTATTTTGCTACATTGCAAGTGTACGAGTCAAGTTTTAATAGTAAAGGGTAAGTACAATACCATATCCATAGGGATTGGTTTAAATCGTTGCTAAAATATCGTGATTATCGTAACTTGATTTTATTTAGGTGTCCAAATTTAGGGTTTATAGATATAAAACTAAAATAAATATAAAATCGAAAACAAAATAAAATATGGACTTCCTATGCATAATTGTTCTAGGGGGTTTGACATCACTTTGCTAAACTATACTTTTCCTCTAACTTGTTAATTGAACTCATGCTCAATCATTAACCATGGGTGTCTAAATTAACCTCACTTCCACCTCTTGAATGCCAAGTAAGGTAATTTGTATAATTAATCAAATTAGTATCTCTATTCAACTCAACTAATTATACAATCTTGAAGTCACACCCATCAAATGGATAACCAAATTATATTAGTCTCGTGCACTCAATACAATAAGAGTTGTATTTCTCCAGTCTCAATATGCAAAATTATCATCTCTCGAATACCTAATCTTACACATCTATGATATCTAATTTACCTCTCGCATAAATTAGCCAATACGCATAAAGAAATATAAATGATCGAAATATGAAATCCAATTAACTAAATCTTAGATTCTCAAGGCATAGTTCATACGAAGTTTTTCAAATATTACAAATACAAAATTAAATCAAGAGAAGAAAGAAATGCAAATCTGATTTGTAGAGAAGTTTCGCTCTAAATCTTCAATCACGCCTCTTCTCTATGGCTCATTCACGTTCTTGGTTAGTTCCTCATCTTCCTCCCTATCCAAATAAGCCAAAAATTGCCTTAAGACGTTTCAAGTCAGAACGTTGGCTCTGTAGTGCCAAAATCATCATTGCAAGGCTGTTTCCAAATAAAAAATGCATCAGAACGTTGGCGTTGTAGCCACAAAAGAATGGAGCTGTATCGCCTCTTGTTAGGATTTCTTTTCATCACAAAAGGTCGGCATTGCAGCGCGAAATACATTGCACTATAGCGCGGTAAAATCCCATTGCAGCGCAGCTTTGGCGAATTTGATACCTGGTCATAACTTTCTCATCCAAACTATAATTAAGGTCATTAAAATGGATATGGAAACCTAAGACATAGATATATAACTTTCATATTTTGAGTTTTTCTAAAATTGGATTGCATCATGGTCAAAATCGAGCATGAGGTTTCTACACCTGGACCTATTTTGCACATTTTCTCCCATTTATTTGTATTCCTACAAACTGACACAAAAATACATCAACTAACAAAAACTCTTGAAAACTCACAAATATTTAAATTTAAAAGTACTTGATTTGTTAGTAAATAAACCACTTATTAGTGATATTGTTGGGTTTATCCTGCATCGAATGTGAAAGGGGTTAGTGGTCAAGTTATAGGTGTGAGATAAATCCATATTTAACGAGATAGATTTTGGGGTTAAAAGAGGCCCACGACCACCCTACACTAGTATCAGAGCCCATGCTACAATACCTCTACCCCAATAGACACAAAGAGAGAGATTGATCGAAAGTTAGCCAACCAAAGACCTAAATTATGAGGTGGATATTGATGGTTTATCCTACATCGGATGTGGAAACAGCTTGTGGTTAGGTTATGAATGTGAGGGAAAGCCTCACCACTTGAGCTACTTTTTAGTGTTGAGAGAGGCTCACCCTACACAAGTATTTAAGCCCAAGTTACAATATCTCTGGCCCAATAGCTATAGAGGGAGATATTTGTCGAAGGTTAACCAAAAAAATATCAAATGTGTGAGGTAAATATTGTTGGATTTATCCCACGTCAGTCGTGGAAGGAGCTAGTGGTCTAGCTATAAGTGTGAGAAAAAGATTTAATTCATGAGCTAGTTTTTTAGGTTGAGAGATGCCCAAGACCACCCTACATTAGTTAACATCAAATTTTACCCAAAAAGGACTTGATCTCATAAACTTAAATAAATCCCTGTAAAAGGTATTGTTAAATCTAAGGTTTTGATGAACAATTAAGTATTGATATTTTTTTTATGAGACTAATGATTTTGTCAAGTGTTTTAGATTTATAAGTTCCATGTATGTGATTAAGAAGAAAACCTCATGACGAAAACATAAAGGGTATAAGATGGACACAATGAAAATATGAAGAGTTTTGAAGATCTTGAAGAAAAATCGGTAAAAACAACTCTCTACTTATGTACTCTTAATGCAACCCGAATTAGGATCACACACTTTAAATGAGTTGTTTTTATGTGTGTCTTTATATGAAATGATAGAGTTTAATATTCTAATTTAAGATATTAAACTTGCTCCTTATGCGGAATGAATTTGATAATTGACCTAAATAGAAAACATGTTTTAAAGTAGAAAATGTGAAGTAATTTGATTAAATTAGTCAACCGAGAAAAGTAATCGGCCAACCAAATTAAACAGTGAGTTTTGAAGTTAAAATACTGTGTTACTCATCTAGTCAGTCAACCGAATTAAAGAGGTCGATCAACTATTTGAAACAGTAGCTAAATTAACGAAGAAAATGAGCATACTGATCCAATTGGTCAACCAAATGAAATGGGTCAGTCAATCGTTTGAGTCAGTAGGTAAATCGAAGATAAATTGGAACTGCCTTAACCAATCGGTCAACTGACTGGAGGTAGTCGGTCAACTAACTTGGCTGAAAGGCAACAATATATTTCAGTTATGGACAGGTCAGTCAATTGACCTGTGGGGCTCGGTCAACTGACTGAGGTAGTTGGGAAATAGAGAGATTTGGTATCTTGGTCAAAATCTATCTATTTTTTAGAATTCCAAGGGAAAGATTTGGGGGGATTTGAACCTAATTGATATATTATCTACCTACTCTATTATCGCTATTGATTTGGTCCATATACTTTTATATTCTTCTAATTTAAATGGATTAATACTTCCTATCTTTATGGTTTTAATTTGAGAATAGTTTTGTAGACTTATTTGAGAGAATTGAAAGTTATTTTAAGTGAAATACTCCTAAATTGAAAGGTTGTCATATATGGGGTCTAAAAGTGTCTTTTGAAAACATATCTTTGAAAAACTAACTGTTGGAGGACTTGATATTTACCTATTAATATAGATTTGTGGGAATTGAGATCAATACATTAAGAACAACCAGTTCAAGCTTTTCTAAAAGTTATATTTACGTTGAGATTTTTGTGAGAGATCTATTCTTCATTCTTGATATAAAGCGCTTGTGATTTGGTGTCACTGACTTGTGTTCTATTGCGATACTGTTATTATTTTCGGTGTTTCCTGGTGAAATTTTTCTAAATTTTGTTATTTTCTTTGCATTTATATTTTTATTGATTACTTAGTTTAAGATTATTTAGAAAATCGTTTTAAATTTAAAAGCCTGAAAATCTTTTTAAATAATTTTATATGATTATTTGATTACATGCTTGAAATTGTGCTACCCACTTTGTTAACTAATTAGATTTTGTTTACCTCACATTGTATCCATCACATAGTAATTATTTGAGTCATTAATTGAGTATATTCGTATTGAGATAGTAGAAACTCGTTGTGAGAAGAAACTTACAATTTTATTATTTTTTTTATTTTTATTTTTATTTTTTTTTATTTTTTATTTTTTATATTTGTGAGTTTGAGTGGATTAAACACTTTTGGGATGATGTCTAATCAGGGTAACTAGATTTCGATCTTTTTCCTGTGAAAGATATTAGGGTTTGATCTTTGCCTTACAAAAAAATTAAAATATTCTATTCCCTTGAAAAGAATTAGGTCTTGATTCCGATAATTGAATTATTATTTTGAGTAAATTGTTAAGGTTTATCCTTCCCTACGGAAAGGACAAAGTGAGAAAGTGTTAACGTAATCTTTGGCTTGGTAAAAAACTATGGCTCATCTTTGGCCTGGGAAAAGAATAATCTGTAAATGTTGATTCTGTGCCTGTAAAAAAATCATTGTAAGGATTTGATTTCTACCTAGTAAAAGGATTAAAGGGACTTATTGGATTGCGAATCTCCGTAGAGCTCGGGAAACTAGACATATGCAAGACTAACTTGACCAAACTAGGATATATCGTTGTGTGTTGCATTGTTTATTTTATATTATATTATGTTTTGGTGTGCACTTAGTATTAAATACATATCTAATGCGTAACTAAGATAATAATTAATTTAAGAAAATTGATTATTTGATACTAAGTCTTTAAAGGAATTAATTGTTTAAATTTTGTAACTACCCAATTCATCCCCTTCTTAGGTAGCTTTTTGGGTCAACATTCGAATTAAATTCATGAAATCTTTATTATATTCTAAGGTCCAATCAAAATTCTTAGGGGCCAATTTGAAAAGTAATATTTAATTAAGGAATTAAAATCAAGTTTTGAAATCTGATTTTCCTAAGGAATTCAATATTTCAACCTCTTCGAAAATCATAAACAATAAAACAAGGACCACCACAAATTATGCAAAGGTTTGCTTATTAATTTTGATAAAATTCAAATTGGTTTCGGACCAATTTGAAACAAGGTTTTCTTCAAAATAATTTCAATAACTTAATCGAACTGTCAGAATTTATTTAAGGGGTAGAATAGTAAATATAATTGCATTATCCATGACATTAGCAAGTTACATCTTTCATCTTGATAAAATTGGGACGCATTGCATTACTTAACTAGGAATTATTGCTCGGACCACTCCTAGATGCCTAAAGTACTTAAAGATACAATATTTGGTATGGTGTTTAGCAATTTTAATTTTGTTCTTTCCCTTTAATCAAAGAAATCAACCTTGAGCTGGATATGGCTATCATCCAAAATCCACTCCAATGAAAACCAGCCAAGTAGGAAAAAGGGTCGCATCTCGTGACATGTTCCACCCCTATTTTTCCTATAAATACCCCCATTTCCAGTTCACGAGAAAATCCCAATAGGGCCATAACCAGTCTAAGATATCGTTATTCTGCACAATTTCATCCAAGAACACCAAACCCCTCAAAACCTCTTTCAAATATAATGTTGTCACTCCTCTAAGGAAGTTCTAAGGAGGTACAAAAGTTTTTCATAAAGTCACATTTGTTGGTGTGAAAAAAATGATGAGCACCCGCAGTATGGTCTGAATAGATGACACGTAAGAATTTGTTGTTGATGTGACAATGATGAACTAGCGAACCCGAGCTCAATAAACTTCTGACACTTTGGGAATCCTTGCAATCCAACCTGAGCTCCTCGCTAGACTCCGAGATCCTGTTTAGACTCCGAGTTGAATTCCGCTCTAGACTATGTTCTGATCTCCGAACTGAGCTCCAAAACTGCACTTCGAGCACCTGCACAAAGGCTTACCGGGGTTGTGTCCGACGAGACTGATAGGTGTGATTTATCTATTTATTCCCAAACCGGTTTTGTTAGTTTTAAATTATTTTTATAGCCTTTTTATATGTTTTAATATGTTTTTATTGTTTTTGTATTAAAACAGATGTGTGGGGTGAAAATGTATGAAAACGGAGCATAAATGATCAAATCGGATCCAGAATGATGGGAAAACGAGCATAGAGGCCTAATTCTAAAAATTGGCCCACCAAAGCGGCGTCTAGACCACCGCCGCTGCGGTCAATATGCAAAGAAGTTTATTTTGTTGTTGAAAGCCCACCGTCGAGGCGGTGAAACAAGATGATGTTTTCTGCGCCCACCGCTGTGGCGAAGATCAAACCGACATACCCACTGCTACGGTGGTCACTTTGCACACAGAATTATATATTTATTTTGATATTTTGCTCCTTATATATTCCTCATCTCCTCTCCTCCGGCCAAATTACAGCCCCTAAGCCCCTTAGAATATATTTAGGGTTAGGTTGAGAGGTTTTTGAGAGAGAGCTCACAATCCAAAGAAGAAGAAGAAGAAGAAGAATGAAGCAATCGTTCAACGATTTTAGCGCTAAATTTTCGGATATCGGCTAAGTCTTTCATTTTTTTTCTTTATTTTCTTAATTTCGGTAGTTGTGGAGCATGTTTAGCTCATTTTATATTGTACATATGGTTATGGCCATTTGCTAAACATGGATTGTTTAGGGATTAATATAAATTTATGAATATGTTGTTTGATTGAATTATGTTTCATTAGCAGTTGTTCTTCGTTATTTTGATTGTGTTTATCATTCTTGTATTATATGTATGCTTTCAATGATATATAGAGAATACAAGATTTGACACTCAGAAGAAGTAACCCCGAATTTGGACTAGGTTAAACATAACGCGATGATCCAATAACCCGAGAGGGAGTTGGAAAGTATGCAATCAATGACGTTGGGGAAAGACTCATGTGATCTAGTATTGTTAAAACGTTGAGAGAGACTTCTTCGTTGACGCGAATTCGCATATTCACTCGTCTTATACTCGGTAGAGGTGACGAGTGAGTTTACAAACCGAGATTGTCGAATAAGTCGAACGTTGTTAACGTAAACTAAAATGAAATCAAACGCATTTAAGTAAATGAAGTTAATCCCTAGGCAATTTTTTCCCTTAACAATCTCATATTAATATTAGTATTAGTATAGTTTAATTAGTATTTTAGTATTAGTATTAATTAATTATAAATTACAATTCGAACCGCCTAGATAAAATTAGGTTATGAAAATCGCAGTACTCGATAATAATCTCAACCAATCCCTGTGGACATAATACTCTTACTCTCCCTATCTATACTAAAACTTGACCCGTATACTTGCGGTGAAAGTGGTGTGTGTTAATTACGCACCACCAGAGACCCCTCCAGCGTGAAAATAAGTATCTGGGGAGAGAAGGCTATAAGTACTCTAGAGTGAATTAGAAGCATGTATCTTTGGGCAATGAATGCCAAGGGGTATTTATAGTATGCAGGGCTCCATTAGCGTTGTAAAATTAGGGACTTCAACCCAGTGAATTAGCTTAATTCAGCTGGCAGCCAATGAACTTTTAGATTAAGACCTTAAACACCTAGACTGGGCTTTTAAGCCCATTTGTAGAACTCCATGAGCCAACCCACTTGAAAAGGAGAGTAATGGCATGTTTCTAGCCCCCCTGGATGACCAAGAGGTGGAGAGGGCTTCAAAACGGCATCGGGAGCTTCAAAATGGCTTTAAGAGGCCTCATATGTAAAAGAATATGAGCTGAGAGTGCTCAAACACCTCGAATCGGTTCGCTGATATTTAGGGATGAAATGGAAGGCTCCATTTGGAGTAAGTCCAAGCTGAGGGTACTCAATCACCCCAGCTCGGATACGCTGCTTCCCTATCCCTTGGGAGGCTCCTTTTAGGCATAAGTCCGAGTTGAGAATGCTCAGACACCTCAGCTCGGCATTGTATCCCCAATTTCCATTTGAGGGTTCCCAATTTGAATAAGTCCGAGTTAAGAGTACTCGAACACCTCAGCTCGGCGACGCATCTTTAATTCTGTCATTGAGAGTTCCCAATTTAAGGAAATCCGAGTTGGGGGTGCTCCGACACCCCAGCTCAGTCATGTAGCTTCAATCTTCATCTTAATCGAAAGGCCCCTCTTTGTATAAGTTCGAGCTGAGAGTGATCAGACACCTTAACTCAGCCGTGTAGCCTAAACTTCCTCTTAAGGCTTTTTTTTTTTTTTTTTTTTTGTAGAAAATCCGAGTTGAGAGTGCTCGGACTTCCCAGTTTGACCAGGAGACTTCTTTTTTCATTTGATAATTCCCCACTTTTGGAGACAATCCGTGTTGAGGGTGCTTGGACACCCCAACTCGGCATGAAGATGTTTTTTTTTTAGATAGACTTTGGCTGATGTCCGAGTTGAAGGTGTTCGAACACCTCAACTCGGTATTTTATCTTTAATCTTTACTTTAGGGTCCACATCTTCGATATGTCCAGGCTAGGGGTACTCGTACACCTTAGCTTGGTATTTTAGGTTGAATCATCATTTGAGGGACCTCCTTTTTGCATGTCCGAGCTGGGGGTGCTCAGAGACCCTAGCTCGACAACTTCTTCATACTTGGCTGCCCTGGTGGACGGTTCTAAGGCTCTCTCTTTTAGATGTGTCCGAACTGAGGGTGCTCAAACACTGCAACTTGGACTTTTCTTCATACTTGGAGGAGAGGGAGGTTTGAGGCTCCCCCCATTTTGCCTATGTTCGAGTTGAGGGTGATGGGACACCACAACTCGGACCTTTTTCCATACTTGGGTTTGGGGAGGAGTCTTCATGCACGTGTGATCTTCATGACCAAATTTACCTTTATCAACATTAATTTTGCACTCTTCCTTATCCTCTGAGACCCTTCCCATGGACATTCCAAATTTTGTATAGGTAGGAAACTTCATCCTTTACGAGTTACATTTATTTTTTGGACCATACAGGATGCATGGGTCAACAAAGGATTATAAAGTTGTTGATTAATTCTCATAATCACAATAATACAGAAATTGATTAAAGATCTTAACCATACATAATTGAAAGGACACAACAATTTTAAGAACGGTTACCAAAAGCGTACATGTTTCAACCATTGTAGGTGATTGATCATCGCAATGGATTACACACTAAGTCTTCCTCTCTATGATCTAGATTTACAGTTTTGGTGGCTCTAAGTAGGAATAAACCTTTAAATCTAGACTAGAGAAGGGATCTAGTATTTATAATATTGGTTTCTCATTGGGCCCTCCTATAATGGGCTTCAATGAGACCCAAAACCTACATTTGCCACACACAAAAGATATCATGGCTCAAATCAAAATGTGATCATTATTTAATTGAACTACTCATATAATAGATTATCCATTAATCTATTTTTATAAAACAATTAATTCAATTAATGTTAGCCCATATTTAATAAAAACAATTCTAACATTCTCCTATTTGGGTTACATTAATTGATTTTTTTTAAGTACTTATAAATTTAATTTTGAAAACAAGACTCTCAAGTTAATAATAGAAAACAATTATTTTGTGTCACTAGATCTTTTAAAGAAATGATCGTTTATAAGTAGCATCTTGATAAACTTATCCGCTCCAACATGGTCTTAATATTGGACTATCATTGTCTATATGTTAATCTCAACAAATATAAGACCCTTCATATTCACGAATACTTATAACCATATCGACATAGATCGTAAGTTCAATAGTGTAGTAAGAAACTAATGCCAACATGTAATCATTATTTATATGCATTATTTCTTATAAGTCCTCTTTATAATTTCTCAAAAAAATGAAATGTAATTGCTGCAATTTCTCAACAAAATAAAATTGTTGTAATTTAACAAGTCATATGTTAATAACAATTCACTACGAGATCTCAAAATAGTATTTTGTGACAACCAAAAGTATATAAATGTAATTCATAAGGCACAATATCTTTAGATACCATTTGTATATTCCATTCAAATAATATAGTATGCAATAAAATATATAATTGTAATTCTTAAGACTCGCAATACCTAAAGATATCATATTATATATTCAATTCAAATAATACGACATGCAATAATATAATATGCAATAATGATGATCATAAAAAAAGATTTCAATTTTATAAATCGCATTATAATAGTGATCAATGTTTACATGACAAAATCATCGAAATAAAGGAAATTACAAAGGCTCCTACTAAACCAAAAAATTAAAAGACTTAATGACACCGATATTCACAACATGTTTCTTGAACGCTGTAGGTCTTAAACCTTTGGTTAGAGGATCAGCTAGCATGGATTTAGTTTTTATATGCTCAATCACGATATCTCATTTCTTCACAAAGTCTTTGACTGTGAGGTACTTGATTTTCATATGCTTGGAACTCATACTAATCTTATTGTTCTTGGAGTAGAACACAACTGCATTATTGTCACAATAAATCACAATGGATCGAGTGATGGAATCAATAACTTGCAGCTCCAAGATCAAATTTCTTAGCCAAACAACGTGAGAGGATACACCATAACAAGCTACAAACTCAGCTTACATAGTCAAGGTTGTAATTAGGCTTTACTTGACTCTTTTCCATGAAATGGCTCCATCAGTTAACACAAAAATATATTCTGAAGTAGATTTGCGATTGTCTAAACAACCACCAAAATCATAATCCAAGTTTCCAACTACCTCAAGATTATCAACCCTCCTATACACAAGTATAAAGTCCTTCGTTTTTTGTAGATATCTCCTGACTTTCTTTGCAGCAATCCAATGGTCCTGCCCAAAGTTCGACGAATATCTACTAAGAACATTAACAATGAAGGTGATATCAAGTCTCGTACATACTTGTGCATACATCAGGCTACCAATTGCACTAGCATAAAGAACAGCCTTCATGGTATGCTTTTCTAAATCATTTTTTGGACATTATTCATTGCTGAGTTTATCTCCATTCACAACAGGTATATCACCAGCTTTGCACGTCTGTATATTGAACATTTTAAGTACACGATCGATATAGGTTGTCTGAGATATCCCAAGCAGGTTTTGAGATATATCACAATGAATCTCAATACCCAGGACAAAAAATGCTTATCTGAGATCCTTCATGTCAAAATTAGTAGATAAAAGACATTTGGTATCATTTAGGAGATTCACATCGCTACTAGCAAGCAGGATGTCATTGACGCAGAGAACCATAAAAATGAACTTGCTCCCACTGATTTTCATGTAGACGCACTAATCAAACTTGTTTTCTACAAAATCAAAAGAAGTCACAATCTTGTCAAATTTCAAGTACCACTAACAAGAAGCTTGTTTAAGACCGTAAATAGGCCTTTTCAATTTACATACCATGTTCTTTTTTCCATTATTCTTAAATCCTTCAGGCTGTGACATGTGAACATTCTCACTCAAATCTCCATTGAGAAAAGTTGTCTTGACATCTATTTGATGAAGGTCTAAGTCAAAATAAGCTACCAATGCCATAATTAGCCTAAAGTAATCTTTGGTAGAAACTAGTGAAAAAGTTTCTGTGAAATCAATGCCTTCTTGTTGTGTATACCCTTTAGCACCCAATCGGACCTTGAATTCTTCAACATTCTCGTTGTTTTCTCTCCTGGTCTTTGTCAATTTTCTTTTTACACAATCAACACAAACTCCCAAGTCATCAGAATCAAAAAGATGAAGAATCCCAAAACCAATTAAGCATTCGAATTGTTCCTTAGAAATGTGCCCCAAACACTTATGCTACAATAATGAAGATCTTTCTTTAGTTAAAGATCTTTTAGCAATAGTGTTTTCAACATCGTAAGAATAAGCAGATAATAACAACAATCTATAAAGCCCATCAAATATAACACAATTTCCAATCACTTTAGCATCATAAATCATCTCGACCATTTTATTTGCAAAAATGAAACAATATCCAGCTTTGTCATGTATTGAAAGGGAAATCAAATTCCTTCTAAACACAGAAAACATTATCCAAAACAAGTTAAAAACCAAAATCTAACTCTAAACAACAATCCCAATATGCTTAACACTAATCCCGATGTTTACTTCCAAATTTAAGCTTTGACTCTTTCTTACTTGGCTTCCTCAGATTTCTTATCCCCTATAAAGAAGTTGCAATATGAACAGTCATACCACTATCACGCTACCATGAATCTAAAGGAAAATTAACTAAATTTGATTTAGAAAAGACATACGCAGATAACATACCTTGTTCTTTCTTCTTTTTCTTGAGCCAATTTTTAAACTCAAAGCAATCAACCCTCTTACAACCCTTCGTGTTGCAGTGATAGTACTTAAGGATTGTGTTTTTGGCCTCTCCATTTCTTTGCTTCTCACTTCCACTCTTCTTGAAATTCTTACTTTTCTTGTGGCCATGGAAGTTGGGTTTTCTAGTCTTTTCATTTCTCTTCTGATTATTCGGCTTTCCAAGAGCAACAAAATGAGCAGATTTATTATTTTCTCTTTTCAACTTTTCTTCCTCATCCACACGCTTAGTGATCAGATCGTTCATACTCCAAATTTGATTGTAGGTGTTGTAGGTAGTGTTGATTTGGCTAAAAAAATATGCCAAAGTGTTGAGAGCTTGATGAATAATGAACTCATCAGGAATGGGACAATCTTATGCCTTCAATCTAGTTTGAAGATGCACCATTCTCAGGATGAATTCGCGAACACCTTATGTATCATTGTACTTCATATTCATTAATCTATCCATAAAATACCCAGCTTTAGCATTGTAAGATATCTTTGTGTATGTTTCCCATAACAACAAGAAATTCCTTAACATTATTGCTATTAGGTATTTCTCCAAGGACATGCTTAGCAATGGGCCTTTTGATTGAAATAAGATTCAAACAATGTGATCTTATCCATTTTACATAATAAGCTCTCTCAGCTTAAGTGCTCTCATCAGTAGGTCGAGGAGGTTCATCTTCACGCAGAGCCATGTCTAAGTCTACCATTCCTAAACGAACTCTATGTCTGACCTCCATCTCTTATAGTTGGACCCATTTATAATTTTAAATATAGTATTATTGTTGTTCACAATAAAAGAAACTATTTTCTCAAAAAAAAATAAAAATAAAAATGCAACTAGATTAATTATGAGCAATAGGCAAAATTCTCAAATAAGTATAAGTAACACAATATAAGAATCAATTGTGTTACCATAAACTCCCCCTTGGACAGAGTTTATAATAAACAATTATTTTCTAAGCACAAAAAGAAAAAATATATATATATATATATATAGATTTAAAAATCCATCATCTTTGGGCAGATTGACCTTCCAATCTACATTTTTTCTTCAAAAGATAATGAAACAAATAATCTTTCAAAATTCATTCATTTTGGGCAAATAAATTTATCAAATTATTTATCTCATACAACATCCTTGTGTAATTAAAATAATTTGCACAATAACTCACTTTGCGCAAGTGAATGTACAAATTAACCTATAATTTTCTCCATCAACAAAATAGAAATTCAAAGTCTTGCAAATTTGATAGTTAAATCACTTTGGTGAAATAATCTCAACAATTCACAAGCAGAATTTCCAAATTGAAAAAAATTAAACAATATTACCTAATAATAACACAAATTAGTGACATATATGCTAATGATCAAACAAGATGAAGTACGTCATAAAATAAACTTTCAGTGATCAAGGATTAATTATAGTTGCAAGAATTTGAACAATAATTTTTACTACACTTTTAAACTAATTATTAAATTAATTTATGTGACTTAAAACTAAGGAGAGTACACATAAAAAAAAAAAAAAAAAAAAAAAAATTAATCTAGAGAGAGTGCGTACTACACTCCTATTCCATATATGCTATAACATGATTTATGGTAAATTTTTAACAAAAAAAACATAGAAAAAAAATAATTTTAAACTAATTAAATCACATAAATAAGTAATAATAATTTTTCATCCTCAAAATATAAAATAAATTATCTAGAAAAATAGAAGATAGAAAAATGAGTGCACAATAAGGTTTTAAATCGTAGTAACAACAATCATAATAGTAACGAACACAGTGATGCGGAAGCGGGGGTAACATAACAGTAACGGATACTGCAGTCGTAAAATTTTATTTTATTTCACGGCGTTTATAAATCTACTATATTTAAGCTCTTTAATTTTAAAATAAACTATAATGAGTGTAAGTACGATAATTTTAAAAATTTATTTGAAATTATATTAGTTATATAATAATTTTTGAAAAGGGTTTGACATTTTTCTTAAGTTGGAATTCACAGTCACGTGACATTTTTAAAAGAGCTGACATTTTTCAGAAGGGCCTACAGCCATTTGAAAAGGGTGTTGGAAGAACTAGGTCCTTCTCCAATTCACCCACACAAAACCGCACCAAATCGACCTGACCGAGCCCGACGTTTTTCGAGATGATATCTAAAGAGAAAGTTCGCGAGTCCAGGCAGACGGCGGAGACTCGGTAGAGAGTCCAGGATAGGGTTTCCAAGGTTTGGACGAAGCGCCGTTTTGGAACCCTAGCAATTTGGGGAAATTAGGGTTTGGAGACGTAAAACTCACGATCGTGACTTGCGATGGGTTCAGAGTCTCGATGGACGTCACAGATGGGTCCACACCGAGAAGAGCCGGTTCTTCACCGATAAGCTCCGCCGGAGCGCGTCCCACTCGGTGGAGATTTGAAAAGGCGATTAATCAGCGAGGATGTTTCCAATGTATTTGGCTCCAACTTATGTTTGTATATCTTTATAATCGATAGAAAAACCATTGATAAACACGAAAATGATTATATACGCCTATAACATCTTCGTTGCTTTGAAATCATCGATGGATTAGCACATTTAGTAGGGTTTCTAAACCAATACAGTGAAGCAAACGTCTAGATTTGTTCGACAAATTTATCGAGTAGCAATTTCTAGGATATGCGAAGCTGCAAAGTCATGTGCATTTAACATGTAATTTACTTCCTCATTAAATTCCAAAAAACAAAACATGCTTTTACAGAACAGTGACGGGGGAAAGCTCAAGCACGGAGATCGATCTCTCCTGATCGAATCAAATGAACAAAAAACATGTATCAAAATGAACAGAAACTTCCTGCGATTCGAAGATAACAGCACACCTGCTGAATACAAGTAGGAGGAAAGTAGATTTCTAATTGTAGATCCTAAATCATTTGTGTTGGCTCTTATATATCACATGTTGATTAATTCTCATAATCACAATAATACAAAAATTGATTAAAGATTTTAGCCATACATGATTAAAAGGCACAACAATTTCAGAAGCGGTTACGGAAAGCGTATCTGTTTCAGCAATTGTAGATGATTGATCATTGTAGCAGATTATACACTAGGTCTTTCTCTCTATAATCTAAATTTACAGTTGTGGTGACTCTCAATGAGAAGAAACCCTTAAATGTATATTAGAGAGGAGACCTAGTATTTATAATATTGGTTTCTCATTGGGCTCTATAACGAGATTTAATGGGACCCAAAATCTACATTTGTCACACACAATAGATGCTATAACTCAAATCAAAATGTGATCACTATGTAATTGGACTGTTTATATAATAGACTATCCATTAACTCATTTTTATAAAATAATTAATTCAATTAATTTTAACCCATTTAAATAAAATAAAAAATTCCAACCAAAGTTTCCTATGAAGGTTCATACACATTTTAGTTATGTGGTTAAGTGATTCTCGATGGGATATGAAATGACTCTTAGGCCTTAAAACCATTCATGCTTTGAGTTAAAGACGACCATTTTAAATTTCATGTTAAACCAAGGGATCCAACCATGAGGATGGAGTCCAAGGGCAGAACTCCATTCCAATTCTCGTGTCCTGAAGATGGTTCAAAACTCATACAGTTAATAAGCCCGATCCTTTGTTGGATTCTATGTACTAAGAAAATGTTTAGCAGTATGCCTGGATTTGAATACCCTAGGAGAACTGGATGAGAAAATTTTATTTATGTGTCCTGATGATGTTCGTTTACGTATTGAAAGTGTCCAAATTATGTCATTATAATGCCTGTTTTTACAAATAAAACTGTTACTATGTTAGATTTTTCACTGAACAAATGACTAAAAAATTTTGTAAGTGTTTTAAAAAATTTGATTTCCACTGTTGGTTGAAATCTCATTGATGTTATAATTATGATTATTTTTTCTTTCTTTTCATTTTAGTTTTCCCAAGAAAGTTGAAACCTCGAGGTGGCAAGATTTGGAAACTTACTTCCCTAGAATAAGCATTCTGGACGAGTTCAAACAAAACTGTCCAAATCAAACTCAAGTAAAATCAAATCCCTAAAAAACTAGGACTATGAAGTCATCAAATGACATCCATTGAATTTTTATTTTTCTTGATATTTTGTCTTCAAATATTACAAAATGACATTCCAAAAAGTAGCACGAAATTTAACGCGCTTAATGACATTTTATAAAATGTTCAATATCTTTCAACTTATGAATATTCATAGGAAATGTTTAAAATAGATTTTAGAGCATTTAGTGGAAAAATATAACGTTAAGCATTTTTTAGTTTCCGAAAATTTAGGAAACAACATTCCTTTACATAATATTTATATTTTGGTCCCTTAAATTATGTTGATTTTTTGCCAAAAAATATCTTATACTTTTAAACCATATAATATATACATATGTGCGTGCGTGCACGTATTTTCATGTGTTTTATACATGTTTAATTTAAATTATCATGTCATATAAATGATTCTTAGAAACATTTACATTTTTGTCTCCTTACTTTATAAACATATCTTGGATACTCCCAGCACATGTTATATACATGTCTTGCATACCAAATGTATATTTTATTTTGACTAGCATGTCATACAAATGTTATACGTTCAACTCAAATAAACTCTTCATATCTCCATATTCTTAATCTTGTTATCTCCTTAAAATTCCTTAAATGTTAAAAACTCTAAACACATGGCATATACATGTTTCACCTTTCATGCCCATGTTTCATTTTAATCATTTCAAATACATGTGGCCTTTAGCAAGTTTAACTTTACACACTCTTTTTCAAGTATTTTGCATTTTCCTCTTTCAAACTTTATTGAATTTGTTTCTAAAATTATTAAACTGATTTCAATTCATGTCAAACACATGTTTCCTCTACCAAATGGATACTTAGATTATGCCATAAAGACGGTGAAACCTTATCGTATACTTGTTGTCACATGCTGCTTGTATTTTTCTTTTTAAGATTATGTTAAATACATGGTTAAACAATGTTAAATCCTTTTATTTCATATACATGTTGCTAAATCTCTTACATGTCATATACATGTCAAGTTTCTCCAACTCATCATACATGTCCCATACATGTTTAGAATCTAAGTCCTTCCTTTTAACTCATCTTATTTTATTAAAAATCTTTCACATGTCAAATAGATGTTTAATTACATTCATATCATACACATGTTTTTTTGAATGATACGAAGTCTTTCACATATCACGTATATGTTTTCACACGTTACAAGATTACACATCATTTAAATATTTTCTCATTTTTATCCGTACGTCATCTACATGTATGACCCAAATTTCCTCACATTTAATTATCGCTCAGATAAAGAACATATTAAAGTAAGGTAAAGCTGCATACAATAGACCTAAGTAGTCTAATCCTTCTCTGGACCCCTTGCATAGCGGGAACTTTGTAGCACCGGACTATCATTTTTTTAGATAAGGAACATATTGAAGAGAGATGTTTTATCCAAGCAATTAGAAATAAAATAAATAGAATTAAAATTTATATGATGCCTTCTATTGGGTGGGTGCCAAAGACCTCCCCTAACATAATTGAACTCCAATCCCATAAAGAATCCAATAAATGAAATGTTTTACAATAAAAATTATTCTTTATTTTCTAAAATTTGGTGACAAAGTACATCAATTAAACTTGATGCAAGGTGGCAACTCTAATTGTTTTTAAAAAGTCCAATCTCGCTTTCCAAAACCCAACGCATTCTAGTCCCTTTTAAAAATCAAAGAGTTCTCATTTGTGTTTCAAACAAACACTCTCGTGTTGTTTTTTCGAGCCCCCTAATTATCTTATGGTAGGGAGCAAATGAAAATAACCTCCTGCACACAGGAAAATCTGGGGTATGTCACTGAGAAACTATGCCATTAGGGTTGGCGACTATAGCCTTTTAAGGCTATATACTATCACGGGTTAGACTCCTCTTTCTCTATTAGGCTTTAACCCTATTTTTTTTTGAAACATCATTAACACCTCAATCCTTCTATTTCGTGTAACCTATTAGATTCATTTCAAAAGGTGAAATGTGGAACTTAATAAATGATATTATTCATTAAGTAAATAATTTGAACTATTTTAAGTTTTTACCTATGAATAAACTATTCATGTACGACATCGTCAATAGCTATAGTTACATCTACCAACATGTTATAGTTGTATCTAATTGATAAATAATTAATAAAAAAAACTACTGAGTGGTAATCATCTTCAAAATTTGATCACTCCATCTTTATGTACCTAAAAGAATTAATAGATTGTGGATTAATGTTAAACCTCGTGTTCAATTGCATGTGTCTGATTAATCATATAATAGATTTGCTATACCAATTAAAATCTAGTTCTAATTATCACACTGCTTTAGCTAAAAACTTAACTGAATTAAGTCATACTTAATTACATAAGATATTTTTCTTTTTATTAAGGACGATAGATCCTCTATTGCATATTCGAATGTTTATATATAGTATTCACTATACCCAACAAGAATCCTTCAAAATCCATGGCTATGATACTTGATTTAACACCATCAAAGTATAAAAATATAGACACACAACAAACAATATCTCAAATCCAAATATCACATAAACAATTACAACTAGGATATTCTATTTTGAAACTAAGAAAAATATCCATCAATTAATATTAAGTCTGATCCAGTTCAAGCCATTATTAATTGTAACAAGTCCCCTTGTGGTCTTACAGTATGGTTCTGAGAACCATTTTTAACAAAGAAAATACCCCCAACAAACTAATCTAAATAAATTACTAAGTACCAATTTAATAAGTTCATCGGTGTAGAACATTTAGGATATCAGTTACCAAACTGTTTACGATCTCGCTAAATTTATTTACCATCAAAACTTAAGATATTTCTAATATACACATGATGCCATGTAAAATACAATTTTTTTCCTTATTATAATTATTTATTTATTTGAGATTATTTTCTTGAAATAAAGTTAAAATACAATAATCGAGATTATCTATATGGTTTATGTCAAACACAATATCACTAGGACACCAAGTCTAACATTTTTTCATATGTCTGGTTGACAAAGATATAATTGGGGAATTATCTGGGAATCCAAACTGATATGACAAACCGCAAGAAGAATTTTTTTATACACTCAGGTGGCGTTTGGTAACCGTTTCTGTTTCCATTCCAGTAGTGAGATGGGAATAGGATGGGAATTTTGTTTTCTTTTTGGGAGTAGAATTGCGTTTGGTAACGATAATTTTTTTTTTGTTTTGGGAAAGGAATTGTGTTTGGTAACGATTTTATCCTAAAATCCTCTTTTTTTTTTTTTTTTTTTTTTTTTTTTTTTTTTTTTTTTTTTTTTTCTGTTTTGGCCTGACGGCGGTGGCTCCGGCGGTGCCCCGCCGGCGATAACCGGACGGCAGTGGCACCGGCGACGCCGGCCGGACGGTGACCGGTGACGGTCGTCGGAGATGGTTGGCGGGGAGGGGGGAAGGTGACTGGCGACGGTCGCTGGAGATGGCCGCTGGCGACGGCAGACGGTGGCTAGCGGCGGCGGACGGTGGTCGGCCGGTAGGTGAATAGTGACCATGTGTTTTGGGAATGTAATGGGAATAATGAGAAATAAGTTTTTTTTGTTTTTCATTTCTTAAGAAAAAAGTGGGCAAAATTCTCAAATGGGAATGAAATGGAAACGGAAACAAAAATTACCAAACACTATTCCCAAACAGAATTCCCAAAAATCTGGGAATGGAATGGGAATTTATGGAATGGAAATGGTTACCAAACGAGGCCTAAATGACTCTATCAAAGATCGATGTAATTCTTGCAAATCCGATTTACGCACTACAACTGGTAAATTTACCCTTATAAAATCAGTTATCTTATCTAAAATTAACTAAGACATGCCTGTGTACCAAATCCTAGCCTAAGTCCTTAGTGAGATTAACAAATTCATCTAAAAAAATTGGTGTATTGATTCACCAAATCTAGAGGCAAGGAGAAGGCATTGGCCTGCTTGATATTTTATCTCCAACCCCCTTCTTGAAGGTTTAGGCATCAAATCCTTCAATATTGATCATCTTCATCAAACTAGTTGGAGATTCTCATGTGGGAAAAATTCCCACATGTGAATTACGAAACTAGTGTTAAGAAGGCGGGCCGGGTTAGTGGATAGAATCCAACCCAATAGGAGTGGATTTGCGATCCAATAATTAACCATGGACCGAAAACTCTAATAGCCCAAGAAATGAAGTGTCTAACCTAGTAATAAAGTCCAGCCGCACATACAAAAAGAAGCCTCTTAATGAAGGTCTAGGTATCAAATCTAAGGATAGTAGGTCAACGATAACCGTTGCCTCATCTACCCTCATCCCCATGCACAGACGTGATTAACACAATATCCCGTAATGGGAGCACAGACAACATTCACGGTAGTTAAGTATGGAACGTGGAGAGGATCATGGCAGAGATAGTTACAAGGGAAATCGGCTCAAATGTATATAGGAAAGATAAGTATAAAAAATGATGACTCTCAATATTACATTCATAATACTCTAAAGTTTTCATTCTCTTTTAGAGCAATCTGATCTTATTCTCACGTCAAAGGTTATTTGGCCGACACCACACTAGTGTCCCCCCCATATAATTAATTGGTTTTACGGGTCGAATTGCAGATTGCAGAGGTTTCCGACAATTGAGGAGCCGTAACACGTATCGGAGATTTTTTGGAAACATTAGATTCTTTATCAATAACTATTGCTTTAGGCTTCAAACTCTAAAACAAAAATATTGTTACTCCTCCAATACCTTCCCCAGCATCTCTGCCACAAATGCTTAAAGGGATGACATCTCAAAGGGATTGTTTGGAAACAAGGTAATATTACATCTATTCCTAATAAAATTCACACCCAAGAATTTCTAGACTTTCGTGAATCCAAACAAATTACGTCTCTAAATCAGTTGGTTCAAGATTCAAAACACTGATGAAGGTTATTTACAAACAAATCAAGTACTTTTGATTTCGAATATTTGTGTGTTTTCAAGCATTTTTATTATTTTAATGTATTTTTGTGTTGTTTTGTAGGAATATAAATAAATTGGAGAAAAAGTGCAAAATGAGTGTAGGTGCAATAACTTCAAAGAAAATTTTGACCATGATGAAATCCTATTTTAGAAAAACTCAAAACATAGTTGTATATATATGTCTTAGGTTGCTATATAATTTTGAATCATCTCAATCAAAATTCGGAAAAGAAAGTTACATCCAAAATACAAATAGGTGTTGAATTTGCTAAAACCGCACTGCAGCGCGCTAGAACCGAGCTGCAGTAGCCAAAACGTGCACTGTAGTGCGCTCCCATCAGTGTTCCACCCGTTTGCATCACCAAAACCCTACGTTGATCCCTATATATACTACCTTAAGCCTAAAACAAAAGGATAGGTGTTTTGGGGGAGCTGAAACCGGATTTGTGGCAATTTTGGGCTAGAAAACACCCGATGGTGGCAATTTCATGTGAAATTGAGGAGGAAAACACAATTGGTGACACTTGGAGTTAAAGATTTGGAATTCAAACCCAAAATAAGCATTTTCTCTCCCTAATCTTAATCTAATTTCAAATTTGTAATATCGTATTGAACATGCTTATATTTATGAATTTATTGAAAAGATTGGTTATGGACTTATCTATGTTGAGTTCATTATTTATATCTGGAGCTTGGGGTAGTCTTGTTTGAACCACGTTTAGAATATTTTGTTAATTCCTTTTTATGCCTCTCCATATTTAATGTGTTTGATTCATGTGGCCAAAGAGTTAGACGATTTTAGGTTATGAATTTTATACTCGAGAAAGAATGAATCTGTGACCAGAATTGAAAGTGCATAGTTTTAGGTTGTTGTGAGACCGGCAGGAGATCAACACTTAGAATTTTAATTCAATTGTGTTTGTCTTCTTAATGCTTCCAATATATACTTCCAGATGGTATCTTGGTTGAATTGAGAACTTGGGATTTGACACTCGGGAGGGTAATTTCAGGTTCAAACTTAGGTTAAACATAACATAAGCTTTAATAGATCGGGAGATATTTAAAACTTGGGTAATCGATAAGGTTGGAGCGTAATGAATGTTTTCACCTAAATACTAGATAGGGATATTGGTATTGAAGTGATTACATATTATCTCACTTGACACTCAGGAGAGGTAGTGAAGGAGCACGAGGACCTTGATTATTAAATAAATGAAATTAGCTAATAATTACTTATTAGGAAAACATGGAAATTAAGAGATGAAATTAAGCCCTTAGAACATTTGTTCATAGAAAATTCATATTTTATTTTATTTTTGTATTTATATTTGTTTTAGTTATTTTAGTTTTAAAAACCCTAAATTTGGACGCCTAAATAAAGTTAGGTTATGACAATCGTGGTACTTAACAACGATTTAAACTAATCTATGTAGATACAACACTTTACTCTTCCTATACTATTAAAACTTGATCCGTACACTAGCGGTCTATAGCAAAATAAAATTGCTACCAAAGAGCCATCTCTTTCTCTATTCTAAGCAACTTTCGAAAAAGTTTTGGAAGCTGCATATTCCACATAACACAGGAAAAAAAAATCTCTATCAAGCTATCTATAACAAACTCTCGGTTAGAAGCCTCATTTCTTCTAGTTCACAAGAAACCTCTCCTACTTGTCTTGGGTACCACCAAGATCCTAAAACAGTCCACATTTGTGTCTTTATTGTAAAGCTTTGAAATAATTGTACTCAGAATCTGTTTGGGTTCGTTCGAAATCTCCTACGAACCTAGATTTTGTAAAGTGGTTAAACCAATGGATCTTGAACACTAACCTTAAAGATCAACCATAGAAATGCTTTGTAGTTCGTTTTTGTGTGACGCTCTAGTAGATGTGGAAGCAATGTAATGATGCACTTTACTAGAGATCTTAGTGTCATGGACCACATATTTATAAGGCGGTCACAAGAAACAAGTGTGCTAGTTGGAGGGTTGTAATACGCGGCGCTCATCCAGGCGTGCATCAACACAAGCAGGAGTCCTATTGGAGTCAAGACGTATCGACCCGGATGAGATCAGGACGAGAGGCCACTGATAAAGTGTCGCACAATGACACAGTAGTGGAGGCAATTGAACCGTAGATATTATTTCTCTCATTCTTCAGATTAGGGAGTTACGAGATTAGGTGGCTATACTTATAGAAGAAGCACAGTTGCAGTAGTAGTAGTTAAAGGACCAATGGGCAAAATGGCAAGATCTGCTCCGTATATCGAAAATAGAAGAGGATCGAGTCTCAATCCAAAGTAAGAAAAAGATCGACATCAGTGAGGCAAATTGTGCAGAGGTTTCCATTAACTCATATCAAAAAAGGGTCGACAAGAAGCTAGACAAAGTTCGCTGAAAAAATGAACTGGAGGAACTAATCAGAACAACAGAGCCTTCATTCGTCAAGGCAATAACTAAGGATCCCTTCCCAAGAATGTTTGATCCAACCAAGCTAGATAAGTTTGACGGAAAGGTAGATCCGATGGACCACATCAGACAATTCAGACACATGATGGCAGTGTACAAAACAAGAGATTGTATATTGTGTCATGTATTTACCACCACACTGAATGAGTCATCTTTAAAGTGGTTTTATTTTCATGGGCTTTCCCTGAAGTCAATCAATTCGTTTGCTGAGATGGAAAAAAAGTTCATCAATTGATTTATTACTTGTTCGGGACTAAAGAAAGGAGCGGAATATTTACTTACATTGAAGTAGGACAAAGAAAGTCACTTTGACAGTATGTGACTAAATTCAATGAGAAGTTGACCACCATGGAAGTCTGTAGAACTAACCTAATCATAAACGCATTCTATATAGGGTTGTGGCCGGGACGTTTCCAACATTCCCTTATAGAGCATCAACCCACAGATATGATGGAGTTGGAAAAAATAATAGACATTGCAAGGAGTGAAAGGAGGAGGAGGCCAAGAAGCAGAATGAGAAAGTCATAATTATAATAGAAAATAAGAACTAAGCTCTATAAGGAAGGAATAAGTAGCCCTTCCAAGGCTGAAGGTACCTATTTTAAGGACCTTTCATGAGATAAGTTCGTCAGATAAGCTGAGCTGGCCTCGAAAGATTTTCACTCACCTGGATGGTAGGGACAAAAGTAGGTACTGACATTTTTGTAAAAATTATGGTCACGATAAAAATAAATACGTACATCTAAAGAGAAAGAGAGAGAAAGATCAATCGATTAATGGAAAAAGGGTATCTGAACAACTACCTTGAGGATAGAAATAAAGTGAAGAGAAGGAAAGAGAGTCAGCCTAGGAATGAGGATCAAGACAAAAGGAGGGAGGACAAAATAAATCCGAGACGCGATGTGATGTGATCTACGTGATCAATTACGGCTCAACTCTCACTGGAGAATCCGATAAAGCCAAAAGAAATGAAAGGTAAAGGAAGCCACCCTAGAGAGGGCATATGGAGAGGTATATACGGTTCAGTCGAAGTAGAGCTTCGACGTTTAATTTCTTTCTCTGAAGGAGACCTTTACGAAATAATTTAGCGACATGATGATGTTGTTGTGGTGATACATTGAATCTCAAGCTTCTAGGTAAGACGAATTGTGTTTGATACTAGTAGTTTTTCAAACATTATATTTATTAACGCCCTGTGTTAAATGGAACTTTGGAGTCAGATGTAAAATCTACCCAGACAATTATGGTTAGATTTAATAGGGTACGAAGTTGCCCTGTTGGAAAGGGGTAGTTGTTTGTGTGTGGTGGCGAATAAGGCTGAAGAATAACCCATGTAATGGAGCTTATGGTAATATCCTGTAGCTCTCCATACAGTTCAATTTTGTGAAGACCCTAGCTCCATGCAATGAAGGCGGTGGCTTCCACTTTTTCATCAATGCCTTAAATTCCCAAAACATTGGGAAATAGTTGTAATCCAGGGAGACCAAGTAAACTCTCAAGACTGATTTGTGGTGGCCATGAAAATAAATTCTATGGTACAATAGCAATCAATAAGAAAGACTAGCCCTCATGGAAAGATAAAGCTCAAATACTGAGGTGGATGACTTTAGAGAAAACACAGGTATAGCTCGCCCTACTAAGAAGGCAAATGAGGTGTACTTGGATGATGCAGGTCAAGAAAAGGTAAAGATTGGAGCGATAATACTAGAAAAAGACAAGGAACATATCATTTGGTTACGAAAAGAGTTCCAGTAGGAGTTTGCTTGGACCTCAAGTGATATGAAAGGAATCGATACTTGTGTAGAAACATATCAAATTGATTTGTTAAGTTCACACCCTCCAGTATGTCAGAAATGGAGGATCCTTAATTCTGAGAAGTTGTGCATAATCGAGGAAGAAATAAACTAGCCGTTGTGCATGGGTCATATTAGGAAGATCACATACCCTTACACTAGGTTTGGTACATTGGAATGGAATATAATGACAATAGGATTACAATTAGTATGGTAATGGAATAGAATGGTCATTACCATTCCTATATTTAGTGAAACAATTGGATTAGATATGGTATTGGAATGATTACTCCCATTCCAATATTATATTAGTGTTGGTAATAAATAAAAAATGTAATGCATTTGTAAAATAAAGTCTGCAATTGAAAAAAATTATAAATAAAGAATATTTGAATATAAACCAAATGAAGTTTCAAATAAGAGGTTTATGTGTGTGTGTGCGTGCGCCTGTAGAAAAGAGGGGAGACGAAGAAAAAGATGAAGAGAATGAGGCAATAGACAGGGAGTGGGCGGTGGAGTTGCCGATGAGGGTCAAGGTGGTGGTATAGGTGGGGACTTGGGTGGTTTATTAGAAGATGAGAGAGAAAGAGAGAGAGAGAGAGAGAGAGAGGAAAAAAGAGAGAGAGAGAGAGAATCTAACACTTGAGTGTCGATGTCAGATTCTTTCTAGAGAATATGGTATAAGGGGGGAACAAGGAGGAGAGAGAGAAGTGTACAAATTAAATAAAAATAAGGGATATATCTGTTCCATATTCAAATGGTAAAATAATAGTTTAATTAAATTTTCATAAAGTAAAGTAGTAATTTAAATAAATTTAATTAAATTTCATTCCCATTCTATTATTTGGTTAGAGTTTGGTCGCGTTTTTTGGCTGATGAAGGATTAAAACCTAATCCCATGTAATTAGGATTAACTTGTACAAGTTTATCTTGGGATTAGATAATCCTATGTTTTTTTGGATTATGAAATACTTGGTAATGGGAATGGAATTCAACCCCCTGACAAAATATAAGAATGGAATGATCATTCCCATGATTATTCCAATCTCGTGCTGAATCATGTGTAACAAATGTAGCATAAGTGACTAAAAAATTCAATCCTACTAAATAAGAAGGAAGTGGAGGACGTGTATAGACTTCACTGACCTTAATAAGATGTGTCCCAAGGACTGCTATCCAATGCCTTGAATAGATTAGTTGGTAAAATCTACTTCTGTGCTTGAGATCATTAGCTTCATGAATGCTTACTTAGGCTACAATCAGATATGGATAGATCCATTGGAGAAAGAAAATTTGACATTCTTCACTCATTTAGGGACTTATTATTACAAATTAATGCCCCTTGACCTGAGGAATACTGAAGCAACATACCAATGGTTAGTAAATTGAATATTCGATGAAAAAAAGAAGATACAATGGAAGTGTACATTGATAATATGCGTATGAATAGAAAAATTAGGACCAACCATGTGGAGCATTTTAGGAAGGCACTGGAGGTTCTCCAAAAATACAAAAGGAAGTGCAACCTAGAGAAGTGCATTTTCGGGGTATCTTCTAAATTTTTTTTAGCCTATATTGTAGACAAGTTCAAAACTAAAGCTAAACCAGAGCAAGTGGATTCTATTACGAAGATGAAGTTACCATCGAGCATTAAGCAAGTGCAAACACTAAATGGGATATCAGTTGCATTGCATTAGTTCATCTCAAAATTTATAGATAAGGGCCACTATTTCTTTAGTTTTGAGAGGAAATAGGAAATTTGAATGGACTGAGGAATGTGAGTAGGCTTTTCAATCCTTAAAGAAATACCTGAGCAAGATTGAACTACTTTCACGAGTAGAGTAGGGAGAGGAGCTCTGTTTGTACTTGGTAGTATCTAAGTAGGCTCTATAAACAACATTAACTAAGAAACAAAAGGTTCAACGCCCTATGCACTATATTATCAAGACATTGCTTATAATAGGGTCCAGATACATGGATTTGGAGAAAATTATCTTAACATTAATCATTGTTGCCAGAAGGCTCAAAAACTACTTCCAATCTCATCCAATCAACGTCATAACTTCCTATCCTCTGAGAGTTGTAATGAACTGACCTGACGCTTCTGGAAGATCTAAGAAGTGGGTAGTAAAAATTGGAGAGTTTGACATCAAGTTCGTCCTAAGAACTATAACCAATGGCCAAGATTTGGCTGACTTTCTAGTGGAATTAACCCTTGAAGGAGAATGAGATAGGCCAGGAACCTCGGAGTAGAGTTTGAATTTGTGGAACCTTTGGGTTGATACAGCTGTAAAGTCAAGTAAATGCATAGCCAAAGTCGTGGCTATTAATCCTGAAGGACATGAGCTGGAGAAAGATGTCCAGTTCAAATTTAAGACCTCAAACAATGATTTTGTGTACGAGGTTGTGATAATTGGAATAAACTTAGTTTGGTCTTTTGGAGTAGAAGGTGTTAGCATTAGGTAAGATTCTCAATTAGTGAGGAACCAAATAATTGGGGCTTTTACGGTCAATAAAATAACTTTTGAAACTCTATCTAGAACAAGTCAAGGGATGGATGGTTCAATTCAAGGAATGTGTTGGTCCCTAGGTTTTGATGATCAATTAAAGGTAGATGTTTTTGGTAGAACTAATGCGTTTGTTGACTATTTCATAAAAGAGTTCCATATTAATGATTATGTTGAAGGCATCATAAAGAAAATGTTAAGGGTGTAAAGATGGATACATTGAAGAAGTGAAGAGCTGTGAAGACCTTGAAGAAATTAGGTGAAAATAACTCTATACTTTAATACTCTTAATGCAATCCGAATTAGGATGACACACGACTCTACTTTTTTTTGTATTGATATAATAGAATTCACGATCCTAATTTTTTATTTAATTTGTGCTCTGTATGTAAAATTAAAAATAAAAATTAACCTAATTAAAAATCAAGATGAAAGTATAAAAAGTTGAAGTTAATGGTCAACTCAGTCAACAGAGAAAAGCAATCAGTTAACTCAATCAAATAATAACTTTTTTAGCAGAATTGGTGAAGAAAAGAACCACCCAACATCAATTGGCCAACCCATTGAAAGTAATCAGTCAATCGAATGGGATTAAAGATATGGGAGGAAAAACCTCTAAAACAATTGGTTAACTGATTGGGAAATGTACGACGAGCATTTGTTACATGCTCGCATATTGACTACTCGCAAGTGCACGAGGTCCGGTTTTAATATAATGGATATTTAAGATGGGAAATAGTTCCCACCGGGATGGTGTGAATAATTGAATACCGCAATTTTCATAGTCTCCAATTATCTAGACGGTTCAAGAAATATTTTAAAATTAAACTAATTAAAATTAAGCTAAACTACAATTAGTGGGTTAATTCTAACTAAGTTAATTACCTATGGATTGATTCCGTTCACTTAATACATGTTTGATTTCGTTTAGTTAACAATAACGGTGTTTATGGTATCCGACAATCTCGATTCGTAAACTCACTCGCCACCTCTCCCGAGTGTAAGACGAGTGAATACGTGACTTTGCGTCAATGAAGAAGACCGCCTCAATGTCTTAACGATACTAGGTCATATGAGTCTTTCCCCAACATTATCGATTGCACACTCACTAATGCCCTCTCGGGTCGTTAGATCGTAACAATGCGTTTACCCTAGTCTGAATCCAGGGTTACCTCTTCCGAGTGTCAAACCCTGTATTCTCAAATCCAACTCTAATACCTTAACAAGCATACTAAGATTGTCATAAAATGATAAACACAATCTGAACTAAAAGCAAACAACCGTAAAAGAAACATATATTTCATCAAACTAGTATTTACACAACTACATCTATCCCTAACTAATATTTATCTAATCTAAAATGATCTTGGCCATTGAAATATTAAACCAAGAGGGATTCATAATTATTTACAATAAAACATTAAATTACAAAGAGAGAAACAAAGAGAGAAATATCAAATCTTAAAGTGGAGTGGTCTCCACTTTTGCCGAAGATCGATCCACTAGTGTTTCCTCTTCTCTAGATGATGAATCTCCTCTTTGATCTCTTCAAAAAAGGCCAAGGACCACCTCCTAAGGGTTAGGGATGTTCCAGTTCCAAGCCTTCTTAAAGGAAGTGGGAGAATGGGTATTTATAGATATAAGGTTTCAAAATATCTAAAAATATGTATTTTGCTGTGCAGAGTTGACCGCCGTGGTGGTGGGGATCAGTGCCGTGGCGGTGGGTATGTTGGACAACTTTCTAAACTCTTTGATCTTTCACCGCCTAGGCGATGAGTAAGTCACTTTAACCTTCACTGCAGCAGTGGAGATCAGCGGCGCGGCGGTGAAACAGCTCCAATTCTCTACACTTTCACCGCCTAGAGGGTGACCATATCGCCTAGGCGATGAGACTTGTGTATTTTTAGTACTCCTAGCATTTTCATGGCCGTGGCGGTGGCCTTCTCACCACGTTGGTGGGTCTTGTGATCTTGAAATCTTGTTTCTTCATTATTTCTTCACCGTTTTCCCATCGTTTCGCCTGTTTGTAACTCGTTAACGTCCCTACACCTGATTTAACTAAAAACAAACTAAAACACAATTAAATATTAATAATACACTCGAAAGCTACCAAATTCAGTTTAGAAGTAGATATGTATTTTACACCTTTCAAATACCCCCAAATTGAAAATTTTGCTAGTCTTCGAGCAAAACACCCTAACACTAAATTAAACTAACTACACTAATTAACTAAAAACTAATCTAAAAATGAAAAAAATTAACAAAGAATAAGTATATGCATGCGAGTTCCAAATTCAATCGAAGAAACCAAGTTGGTCCTCCCTCAACAGCCCTCAATTTGATCAAGTTCGGGAAATAATACACCCCAATTGGTGTTCTAGAATTTCAACACTCAATATCAATAAAAACTATTCTAGATCCATTTGAAATGTGTGTGTATGAGAGCTCAAATGTATAACTAACGAAACTCCAGATTGGATCATTCAATAAACAAGTTCATGACTTAAACCTTAAAGGATTCAGGAAAACCATATGCTTGACTGAGCTCGACTATCCACTAATGTAGGTTCAGATATTCACAGAGATCAATAGGGCTTGGTTAAGCTTTGGAGAACAACCAAGGGTATCGCATGAATAGAAAATAGAAAATTGTTATAATTGAATGATACCCGAGGCACAAACGTTTGTCGCTATCTTTCTTTCTCGTAACCCTAAACATTGAAAATACAACCCTGAACAAGAATTTAAGAACGCTATATTCACTTGTCGATGAAAATAAAACTATATTAACATAGTTTTTTTCTTTCTTTCTTTTTTTTTTTTTTTTTTTTTTTTTTTACCACATTGTCACACCCCCCAAACTTATTCAAATTTGTACAATTTTAGGGGCGTGCAAAAAGAATGACAAGTGAATACATTAATGCTGAACCAATAACTTTTCATCCGAAACCCTGATCGCTCACTTCAAGTCAGTATTAGTCTATGCCACTTGATTTCACTCAATGTTGACTTTTAGGCTTAACGACAATAGTTTGGAAAATTTTATTGGATAGAGTATTGATATGTGTTCAGAATTGAAAAGATTATTGGCTTCGACAGGGGAATAAGAGTTAAAATTTCCAGGTTAGCTTCAAAAGGTCCAAGCGATAAAAGTAAAGGCCTAAATCATGCCTCCAGAATTACCTCACCTATAATTTCGCCTCAAGTCTACCCCAAATCAAGTTCTAGATTCATCTTTTCTGTCATGAATTTATTACTGAATAAACAACAACAAATCATTCAAATAATTATACACTGAGTCAATGCGATCGTGCGATTTTATGATCAAAATAATTTTTACCTAATCGACACGCTAAGCCCACAAAACACACATTATCCCCGACCTCGATATACAATCAAGATATAATTTTCATCATCGAAAAACAGCCCTAGACGAATTCAACAACTCATCAAGCATATACCACTTTATACATAAATAATACTATATTAAATCTAAATACTAATATACATACACTAAACTAAGCATTTAACATGGAAAAACATGAAAAATTAAAATAAAGCTTAACTAAAAATTAAAGTTTTACATACAAAAATATTTTCATCATTCACATTTTTTTAACAACACAAAACGTGATGTACATTCCCCTCAAACTTAAAAAGAAGCAATGTCCTTACTGACTAAGCAACGAACCCAATAACAATTTATAGCAATGACAAATAAAATTGGGTACCGACACATACCTAGGGGCTAAGACGTAAAAGTCTCACCCCCTACCGTTCGTTGGGTGGAAAGTCATCGCCACCACTTATCACGTCGGAATGGAAATTGTGGTGGTTGCAAGAGGTGTGGCGGCACATGCGGCATAGGTGGATAAGCACTGATATAAATGTTGAAGCGCTGGCACATGAGCAGTTGGATTTGATCTTGCGCACATACTAATCGCAACGTTTCAACAAAATATAAACAATGTAGCATGCAATTTTGTTTCGCACAATTTAACAATCCATAGAAACTTAGTTTATCACCAAAAATCAAACCAAAATCCCATAGAAATTGAAAATCATGAAAATAGGATTGAAAATTGACTTTTGAAATTTGATTTGTGGTCAAAATCACAAATTTTGTAAATGGAATGATGAATTTGAGGGTTTGAAACAGTTTGGAAGGATGAAAATGGAGAAATTTTGGACTTCAGAGGTGGTTGTGGCGTTTTTGTATAGCGGTATGGTTTTAATCAAACAGAGGCCTCACCGCCTCAAGGGTGTAAGCGCCTTTTTTAAAACCAATACATTTTGTCGTTTCACCGCCTCGGTGGTGAAGTGTCTTTTTAAAAAACTTAAATTCTGTTGTTTCACCACCATGGCGGTGAGGCGTTTATGCTGAAAACTTGACATCCTTCATTTTCAACGCTGCGGTGGTATGTCTACCACCTAGGCGGTGATCCTGCTACTGGATTTTTATTGTTTCTTCAAGTTTTCATACAAAGTCTCCACACCATGCATTTCTACTTCGCTTTTTCAACGATTTTAAGTACGAAACACATCTCCGAGTATCCTCACTCCTTAATTCTCCTCCAAACACGCTCCAAGACCATTCCGGCCTCCAAAAAATAAATAATAGCAAAAATTGGGTAAAATTTGATACCTTTAGTTTTGGATCAAAAAATGTGACTTGCTTGATTTAACGTCCCTAGCTGGACTTGGTAGAGCATTTTTCACCAAAATCCCTCGTAGACAAGGAATAAGGGTTAGTACGCTCCATTGGATCTCTTTCCTTATCATTTTCAACGTACGCTCGATCTCCGGATCTAAAGCCAAGAATTTCAACTTCTTCTACGTTGAATGCACTGCCTGATCACAACTGATGAAACAAAATGTTTTTAAAGAAAATAAAACAAAATAATTGTCTGGATTAATATTCAACTACTTAGTCGTAATATCAATTCTACGTAACACCATCCCGGGCAACGGCGTCAAAAACTTGTACGACGAGCGTTTGTTACACACTCGGTGCATTGACTACTCGAAAGTGCAAGAGGTCCAGTTTTAATATAGTGGATCTTTAAGATCGGATATCTTTCCCACAGGGACGGTGTGAATAATTGAATACTGCAATTTGCATAGTCTCCTATTATTCAGACGGTTCAAGAAATATTTTAAAATTAAACTAATTAAAGCTAAGTTGAACTACAATTGGTGGGTTAATTCTAACTAAGTTAATTACCTAGGTTTTGATTTCGTTCACTTAATACATGTTTGATTTCGTTTAATTAACAATAACGGTGTTTATGGTATCCGACAATCTTGATTCATAAACTCACTCTCCACCTCTCCCGAGAGTAAGACGAGTGAATATGTGACTTCGCGTCAACGAAGAAGACCCCCTCAATGTCTTAACGACACTAGGTCACATGAGTCTTTCCCCAACATCATCGATTGCACACTCACTAACGCCCTCTCGGGTCGTTAGATTGTAATAATGTGTTTACCCTAGTCCGAATCCAGGGTTACCTCTTCCGAGTGTCAAACCCTGTATTCTCAAATCCAACCCTAATACCTTAACAAGAATACTAAGATTGTCATGAAATGATAAACACAATTGGAATTAAAAGCAAAAAACCGTAAAAGAAACATATATTTCATCAAACTAGTATTTACACAACTACATCTATCCCTAGCTAATATTTATCTAATCTAACATGATCTTGGCCATTGAAACATTAAACCAAGAGGGATTCATCATCATTTACAATAAAACATTAAATTACAAAGGGAGAAACAAAGAGGGAACGATCAAATCTTAAAGTGAAGTGGTCTCCACGTTCGCCGAAGATTAATCTACTTGTGTTTTCTCTTCTCTGGATGATGAATCTCCTCTTTGACCTCTTCAAAAATAGCCAAGGACTACCTCCTAAGGGTTAGGGACGTTTCAACTCAAGCCTTCTTAAAGGAAGTGGGAGAATGGGTATTTATAGGTACAAGGTTTCAAAGTATCTAAAAATATCTATTTTGCTATGTAGAGTTGACCGCTGCGGCGGTGGGTATGTCGGCCAACTTTCCAAACTCTCTGATCTTTCACCACCTAGGCGGTGGGATTCACTGACTAGGTGGTGAGTAAGTCGGTTTAACCTTAGGCGCAGCGGTGGAGATCAGCGCCGCGGCAGTGAAACAGCTCCAACTCTCTGCACTTTCACTGCCTAGGTGGTGAGACTTGTGTATTTTCAGTACTCCCAGCATTCTCACCGCCGCGGCGGTGGCCTTCTCACCGCGGTGGTGGGTCTTGTGATCTTGAAAACTTGTTTCTTCGTCATTTCTTCACCGTTTTCCCACCGTTTCGCTTGTTTATAACTCGTTAACGTCCCTACACCTGATTTAATTAAAAACAAACTAAAATGCAATTAAATATTAATAATACACTTAAAAACTATCAAATTCGATTTGAAAGTAGACAGGTATTTTACACCTATCAGGAAACAATCGGTTAACCAATTGGGTTGAAGGTTTGGTCGAGAATCTCTCTACATTAATCTGTGGACCGACCAAAGGAGAATTGGTCAACCAACTGGCATTTTGGTTTAGCCCTCGGTCAACCGACTACCAAGGATCGGTCAACTGATTGTTTTGGTTGAGATTTTGAGGAACTTGGTCTTTCGGTCATCAATTTTTATGATTCCAAGAGAGAAATTCAGGGATCTAATCTTATTAAAGATTTGGTATATATATTTTATATTCCTAATGTTTTGGTCCACATAGTTTAAGATTCTCTCAATTTAAATAGTTAAATACTTCCTATATTTATGATTGCTAAATGAGAAATATTGTATGGACTTATTTGATAGATTTAAGATTTAGTTTTAAGTGAATTATCTCAAAATTCAATGAGATTGTTATATGGGGTCTAAGAGTGCCTTTTGGAGACATATCTTTTGTAAAGTAGTCGATAGAGGGTTTGTTATCAGTCAATATATATAGACCTGTGAGATTGAGGTTAATAACATCAAGAACATCAATTCCTATGCTTTTCTAAGAGTTATTATTCTGATGAGATTTTCAAGAGATATTTTGTTCTAAGTTCTTGACGTAAAGCACTGATAGATTTGGCATAACCGACTTGTGTTATCTTGCAATTTTGTTTTCATTCTTCAATGTTTTCTCAAGGAGATCTTTCCAAGTCATTATCTGTTATTTTGATTTTATAATACTACTGCTTGCTTGGATTAAAGATCTTTAGAAAATCGTTGTCAAACTTAAAAGCCTGAAAATCTTTTTAAAACGATTTTTAATTTGTGCTACCCACATTGTTTATTCATAAGATATTAATTTACCTCACATTGAATATATCACGTAGTAAATTTTTGGACATTTATTGAGTATATCTGTATTAAGGTGATAGAATCTCATTGTGGAAAAAAAAAAACTCATATTTTTCTCTATTTTTTAGTTTGAGCGAATTAGACACGGTTGGGCTGGTGTCTAGTTAGAGTAGCTAGGTTTCAATCTTTTTCCTGTGAAAAACATTAGGGTTTGAGAAGAACTAGGTCTTGATTCTCCTTGAATTGAATTGAGTGAATTGTGAAGGTTTCATCCTTACCTATGAAAATGATACTTATGAGAGTTGTAAGTTTTGATCTTTAGCAAGTTAAAAGGATTAGGTTTGATCTTTAATCTGTTAAATGGGTTAGGTTTTGATTCTTGTTGTAATAGAATTATGTTAGTCTTCCTTAGCCTAGGAAAAGAGAATTTATAAAGGTTGATTCTGAGTTTGCTAAAAGAATCGTTTTACGGATTTGGTTCCAATTTGGTAAAGAAATCAATGGATTTAGAGGTTCCAAATCTCCATGGAGCTCGTGGGACTGGATTAGACAAAGCTAGGTTGCTAAACCAAGATATATCTTGGCGTGTTGCATTTTTATTTTCATTATATTGTGTTTGGGTGTGCATCCAGTTATAAACACTTATCCACTGCGTAGTTAAGATAATAATTGATTTAGGAAAAATTGATTATTTGATAATTATGTATTAAAATATTTAATTGGTTAAATTTGTGTTACTAACCAATTCACCCCCTCTTGGGTAGCTTATTGGGCCAATAATTGGTATCAGCGCTGGTTTAGCTCAATTGGCTTAAAATCCTAGCTAATAGAGATCATGGTGTATTATATGGGCTCTATAAGTAGGGGCATTCTATGCATCGTCCACCATTATTTAAAGGTAGTAATTATTCCTTTTGGAAGAATAGGATGATTGCATTTTTGTAAGCTACTAACCATGAGGTATGGTTGGTTATTGAAGATGGTCCTTACATTCCCATGGAGAATAGAGTAATTAAGGGGAAGGAACAACTAAATTCCTTTGATAAACATAATTTGTCTCTTAATTCTTAGGCTATTAACATTTTTCTTTGTTCTTTAGATCCAAATGAGTACAGTAAAGTTTCAGGTTGTATTTTTGCAATGGACATATGGGATACATTGGAAGCCACATAGGAGGGTACTGATTAAGTGAAGCAATCCATAATCAATGCCTACACTCATCAATTTGAAGTGTTTTGAATAGGTGATGCATAAACCATCTCGAAAATGTTTGAGAGATTCACTAACATATGCAATAGTCTTGATCAACTTGGAAAGCCGTATTCCATGGAGCAGAAAGTACAAAAGATATTGATATCATTACCCAAGATCTGGAAATCATAAGTGATTGCAATTAAGGAGGCCAAAGATCTCACCAAACTCACTACCGATGAACTCATCGGTGATTTCATAACCAATGAGTTAGCCATACAACAAGAATGAGGTTGGATTAGAAAGAAATATAAAACGGAAATAGGGAGTCGTGAAAGAAACATGGGATGATACAGATTCCAATAGTTTCGAGGCATTAAGCGATGAAGAGGGAACTCCAACATTTGCCCTTATTGCCAATAAGGTTGAGGTATGGGTACCTCAAGGAACTAAGGATGATCCGACTAATAAAATTAGACCCATGTAGAATGGGTTCTTCTTGTAGGTTATCAAATAAAAATCTATGTGTAAGGACAAATCGTTCCTAAAAAAATGTTGTTTTCAATACGTGACAAGATTTAAATGTCGAAATTACGTCTTTTATACCTGAAGACAACGGTCATGTGAGTGACAAAGAATATGACAAAGAACGCCACAACAAAATGGTGTGGTAGAAAGAAAGAACAATAGAGCTTCAGGAAGATAATAGAACAATGCTAAATGAGATTCATATTACTAGAGCAACGACATATATATATATTTTCCTTTTTTCTATTTTTTAATATTTGGTTGCAAATATTTTATTTTGAATGATAAGGATAATTTAAGTAAATTTAATGCTAAATCTAATTATGATATTTTTCTTGGGTATGTTACTAACAGTAAAGCTTATAGAAACATATGTTAGTAGTGGAAGAATCTTTGTACGTTGTATTTGAAAAATCTGATCCACTTGTGTCGAGAAAGGTTTTGGATGATGATGATGCAGGTACACAAAATAACTAAAACAAATGAGGTGATATAACAAATGATCCATGGAATTAGGAACCAAAATGAGAGAAAACGATTTTACCATGAGCATTAAAGACAGTACCAGGACACTAGGTAAACAAAATTAATGGTACTTTCAAAAGAGGTTTATATACAAGTTCCTCCATTAGAGATATAATAAATCTTGCTTTCCAATCTCAAATTGAGCCTAAAAATGCGAATGGGGCATTAACTGATGAATCTTAAATCTTCGCGATGCAAGAAGAATTAGTTCAATTTGAACGTAATAAAGTGTGGTCTCTAGTTTCTAGACCAAAATTTCATCATGTGACTGGTACTAAATGGTTTTTTCGTAACAAAAATTATTAAACTAATTTGGTAATTAGAAATAGAACAAGATTACTAGTATAGAGCTATAATCAAGAATAAAGAATTGATTATGAAGAGACTTATGCTCCAGTGGCTAGATTAGAAGCTATTAGAATGTTACTCGCCTTTGTATGTTCACGAAATGTTAAATTATATCAAATGGATGTAAAGAGTGCATTCTTGAATGACTTTCTAGTGGATGAAATTTATGTCGAACAACCACCAGGATTTGAGAGTGATAAACTACCAAGATTTGAGAGTGATAAACTTTTCCAGGAGTTTACCAAGATAATGTAGGTCATATTTGAGATGAGTATGATGGGGGAGTTAACTTTCTTTCTTGTGTTGCAAATTAAAGAAACCAAAGAAGATATTTTCATTAATCAAGCCAAGTACACCATAGAGTTGTTAAACAAGTATGACTTGGATGGCGTTAAAGAGTATAAAACTCCCATGGCAATAGCTACAAAAATAGAGAAAGACGATACGGGCAAAAACATAAATGAGAAAATGTATCGAGTTATGGTTGATAGCTTTTTGAAAGGTAACTATTGGAGGGCTTGTTATCAATCTATATATGTAGACGTGCGGGATTGAGGTTAATAACATCAAGAATATCAGGTCCTACACTTTTCTAAGAGTTATTATTCTGCAGTGATTTTCAAGAGAGATTTTGTGCTATGTTCTTGATCTAACGCGTTGATTGATTTGGCGTCACCGGCTTGTGCTATCTTGTGATTTTGTTTTCATTCTTTGGCGTTTTCCCGGTGAGATCTTTCCAAGTTATTATTTATTATTTTGATTTCATAATATTACTACTTTCTTGGATTTAAGATCATTAGAAAATCATTTTGGAACTTAAAAGCTTGAAAATCTTTTTAAAACGATTTTATGTGATTATGTGATTACGTGCATTAATTTGTGCTACCCTAATTATTTATTAATCAGAAATCAATTTTTCTCATATTGTATCTATCTCATAGTAAAGTTTTCTAGACATTAATTGAGTATATCTATATTGAAGTGGTAGAAACTCCTTATTGGAAGAAACTCAGATTTTTTTGTATTTGTAAGTTTGAGAGGATTTGACACGGTTTAGCTAATGTCTAGTCTGGGTAGCTAGGTTTCAATATTTTTCCTACTAAAAATATTAGAGTTTGATCTTTGTCCTAATTATAAAAGGTTAGGTTATTTTTTTTTCCTGAAAAAAATTAGGTCTTGATTCTCCATTTATTGAATTGAGTGAATTGTAAAAGTTTCATCCTTACCTGTGAAAAAGGATACCAGTGAGAGTTGTGGGGTTTGATCTTTAGCCTGTTAAAATGATTATATTTGATCTTTAGCCTATTAAAAGGGTTAGGTTTTGATTCTTCTTGTGATAGAACTAGGTTAGTATTAAGCTTGGTAAAAAGATAAGGGTTTTTCTTAGCCAGGAAAAAGAGAATTTGTAAAGGTTGATTCCAAGCCTGGTAAAAGAATCATTGTAAGTGTTGATCCCAAGATTTTAATGAATAATTAAGTATTGGTGTTTTAGTGGAACTAATGTTTGATCAAGTGTTTCAGTGATTTAAAGTTCCAATAATGAAGATGTCAAAGTAAATGGATGCTAAATGAAGATATCAAGATGATGAAGAAGTATTAAGGGTTTGAAGACATTAAGAAAAACAATCCAGGAAAATATAAACTCTTAATATCCCATCTAGGAATGCACACACGACACAAAATGAATTTCATCTTTTATGTGTGTTTTGGTTGAGTATATTTATTTGCTCCTATGGGAATTAAAAAGAAATAGTTTTTGAATGACTAAAATAGAATATAAGAGTATTAGTGGAATTCATTTAAATATAAATATGGATAAAGTGGCAAAATTGTAAAAGAAAGTAAGTTAAAAACGAGATCAGAGAAGAGATTCAAGAAAGGTCAGTCGACTGAGGAGTCGACTGGAGAAAGAGGATGAACTCTCTGAATCTGCGAGTTGAGAGAGAGGTCAACCGATGGAAGCTTGACAAACTCTCTGAATCTGCGAGTCGACTGAGGAGTCAACTGATAAAGTGCATTGAATACTTCCAGTATCCTTTAGTCGACTGGGCAGTCGACTGAACGCACAATTTCTGGATATTGGTTTATTCGATTTTAAATCCAAAAGTAGCCATTTTTTGTTAAGATTTGAGAGAGATTTCGGGAATATTATTAACATTTGTGACATGGTTCATATACAAATTAAATCCTTTCAATATGGTTCGTTAATTATTAAAGTTTCTCAATTTGGTACATAAAATGAGTTCTATACTTATTTGTTTTAATTGAGAAATACTTTGGGTATTTAATTGAGAGTTTTAAAAGTTGTTATTAAGTAAAATTGAACCTAAATGAAGTCCTCAGGTTATGAAGGGTCTATAAGAGTATTTTATTGTCATGACAATTGTAAACTAGCCGTAAGGAGACTGATTACATGTGCCCTTATATAGACCTGCGAATTTTCTAAGAGAGCTAATCATTCTATTCATTTTAAGAAAACAAATAAGTTTATATTTAAAAGAACTTTTATAAGAGTAATCATTCAACTATACTTTGGGTTGTTCTAAGAGTGATTTTGATAATCAAATGCGATCAAATTTGTGCTGATTCCGGAATTGATGCTATATTGTTTTCATCATTAATTATGTGGATTCCGGGTGAGATCTTTCTATATTGATTATTAATTGTTTATTATTGTCTTTAAAAATTGATCTTAGAAATTATTTTTTATTAGTTAAAGAAAATATTCTTTTAAACAATTTCTTGAATCTGATTACGTGCTCAAATTTGCTACCCATATATTGTTAAAGTCAGATTTCTGCATCTCACATAATTCTATCACTAGTTGGGATATTAATTGAGTTTATATATATCTGGGGTGGTAGAAGCTCCGAGTGACATTTACTTATCAATTTTTGTATTGGTGAGTTGTGAATGGTTAAATATCATTGGGGATATTTAATCAAGGGTAGCAAGGTTTCAATATCTTCCTGTAAAGAGATTGAGGTATTGATTCTTCGTGGATAAGAATTGTGTGTTTATGAGTGATTTTGTAACGGTTCAATCCTTACCGGGTAAAAGGATAGTTGGAGTATTTTAGTGAGGTGTTGATTCTTGAGCTTAAGTGTTAAAAAGAATTAGGTTATTCTTTAACCTGTAAAAAGTAGAGGTTATTCCTTAACCTTTGAAAATGAAATTGTAAAGGTTGATTCTGAGCCTGTAAAATAATCAGTGTGCGGGTTTGGTTCCTACCTTTAAAGGAATTTTGGTTTTATTGAGTGTGACCTCCGTGGAGCTCGGGGGACTAGATTAGCCAAGAGTAGCTTAGTGAACCAGTATAAATCTCTGGTGTGCTACTTTCTTAATTTGTCTATTTTTGCTGTTTGTGTATGCACCTAGTTGATTGATTAATTCCGTTGTGTTATAAAGATAATAATTAATTTAGGCATAAAATTAATTATTTGATTTATTGATTTTTATTCTGATTATTTTTTAATTACCCAATTCACCCCCTCCCTCTTGGGTATTCTACTAGGCCAATAGTAAGGTTTTGGTTCCTACATGGTAAAGGAATCAAGGGGTTTAGAGGTTGCGACTCTCCGTGGAGTTCAGGGGACTAGATTAGTCAAGGCTAGCTTGTTGAACCAGGATATATCTTAGTATGCTGCATTCTTTACTTTTATTATATTGTGTTTGGGTGTGCATCTACTTATAAACATGTATCCGCTGCATAATGAAGATAATAATTAATTTAGAAAAAAATGATTATTTGATAATTAAGTGTTGAAAGATTTAGTTGTTTAAATTTTTGTTATTGCCTAATTCACCCCCCTTTTAGGTAGCTCATTTGGTCAATAATTGGTACTAGAGCTAGTTTAGCTTAATTGGCTTAAAATCCTAGATAATAAAGATCATGATGTATTATATAGGCACTATCAGTAAAGGGAATTCAATGCACCATCCACTATTGTTTACAGGTAGTAATTGTACATTTTTTAAGAACGGGATGATTGCATTTCTGCAAGCTACTAACCATGAGGTATGGTTGGTAATTCAATATGGTCTTTATATTCCTATGAAGAATGGAGTAATTAAGGAGAAGGAACAACTGAGTTCCTTTGTTAAACAAAAATTGTCTTTTAACTCTCAGACTATAACATTTTTCTTTGTTCTTTAGATCCAAATGAGTACAACAAAGTTTCAGGTTCTATTTCTGTAAACGAAGTAGGAGATACATTGGAAGCCACGTATAAGGGAACTGATCAGGTGAAACAATCTATAATCAATGCCCACACTTACCAATTCAAAGTTTTCAGAATGGGTAATACAAAAACCATGTTGAAAATGTTTGAGAGTTTCACTAACATATGCAACAATCTTGATCAGCTTGGAAGGTTGTATTCCATGAAGTAGAAAGTACAGAAGATCTTGATATCATTACCCAAGATCTGGGAATCAAAAGTCATTGCAATTAAGGAGGCCAAAGATCTCAACAAGCTCACTACCGATGAACTTAGCAGTGATTTAATAACCCACGAGTTAGCCATGCGACAATATGATATTGGATAAAAAATAAAGCTAAAAAGGAAAGAGAGAGTTATGAAAAAAACATGAGATGATACAGATTACAGTAGTTCTGAAGCATTAAGCGATGATGAGGGCACTCCAACATTTACCCTTATTACCAGTAACGTTGAGGTATGGGTTCCTAAAGGAACAAAGAAGGATCCGACTAACAAAACTGGACCCACATAGAATGGGTACTATGTAGGAACATTTTGAGTTGCTTCTTGCAGTTTATCAAATAAACACCAATGTGGAAGGACAAATCGTTCCTAGGAAAAGGCTGTTCTCAGCACGTGTCGAGATATAAACATTGAAATTATTTCTTTTACACTTCAAGATGGTGATCATGTGAGTGATGAAGAATATGCCAAAGAACACCACAACTAGATGGTGTTGTGGAAAGAAAGAACAAGAGTGTTGTAGGATGAGAACCAAACAATGCTAAATGAGATTCATATTACTAGAGCAAAGACATATATATCCTCTTTCTTTTTTTTTCTTTTTTTAAATCTTTCGTTGCAAATGTTTTATTTTGAATGATAAGGATAATTTGAGTAAATTTCATACTAAACCTGATTATGGAATTTTTCTTGGGTATGCTACTAACAATAAAGCTAATAGATAACGTACGTTTGTAGTGAAAGAATCTATGCATGTCGTAATTGGAGAATTTGATCCCTTTGTGTTGAGAAAGGTTTCAAATTTCGATGATGCAGGTACACAAAATAACCAAAACAAAGGGGGTAATACGACAAATGAGCCACAGAATGAGGAACCAAAAGGATAGGAAATGACTTTACCACAAGCTATAAATACACTACTAGGACACTCGGTAAAAGAAATTATTGGTAATTTTTAAAGTAATGTAAGTATTCGTTCCTCCCTTAGAGATATAATAAATCTTGCTTTCCTACCTCAAATTGAGCCTAAGAATGTGAATAAGGCATGAATTAATGAATCTTGGATTTCCCCGATGCAAGATGAATTAGTTCAATTTGAACGTCATAAAGTATGGTCTCTAGTTCCTAAACTGGACTTTCATCCTATGATTGGTACTAAATGGTTTTTTTATAACAAAAATGATGAAACTGGTTTGGTAATTAAAAATAAAGTAAGATTAGTAGCACAGGTCTATAATAAAGAAGAGAGAATTGATTATAATGTGAATTATGCGCCTACGGCTAGATTAGAAGCTACTAGAATGTTACTCGCCTTTGTATGTTCAAATTTTTTAAAATTATATCAAATGGATATAAAGAGTGAAATATTGAATGACTTTCTAGCAAAAGAAATTTATGTTGAACAACCACCAAGATTTGAAAGTGATAAACTTTCCGATCATAGATTTAAACTTCAAACGGCTTTCTATGGGCTCAAACAAGTTCTGATAGCTTGATATGAGAGACTTAGTCGATATTTGATTTAAAATGGTTTTCGACTAGGTCTTTGCCGGTGAGGCATATCGCTGAAAGCTCAAGCCATCCAAAGCAACATCTCATTGAGCTTGAGGGCATTTTAAATCAAGACCTATTTGTAGTGTTATTTGACACGTACTATGGGCAAAAACTACTCTTTGATGAGCACTTTGGTATGTCGGGCCGAGGAAAATAAACCAAGAGCTTCTTGGGAGACAACCCAAGGGAAAAATAAGTTAGATCCATCTCCACCGATTTGAGTCGGAGGCGAGATTCTCTCCCTTCCCAGGTATGTGTTCTAAACCTTAGTCTTCATTATAATGCTTTATCATGTCATTGAGATCGCTGACTAGGTTATTATGAGCATTTCCTGTTTAAGTTGGTGGTGATGTGTAGTATATTTAGTATATGTTTTAGTTGAAGTTTATGTTTTGTTGTTTTTATCGTGTGCATGTTTGTTTAGGGTAGTTATTGTTTTGTGCTGAGTTTTGACGTCATCTGGGCCATTACTCAATGATGAGTCGGTACCCTGATTGTTTATTGAGGTTGAGCGTAAAGCTCATGCATGTATGTTCTGTGTGCTCAACGTTATGTTTTAGTAATAGTTATTATAGATCCTACTTGCACGAGCATGAAAACTCATTAGATAACTGTCTAATTGATTTGAAAATGATTATCTGTCACCTAAATTCATGACATTAGGGTTTCTAGAACTTGATTTGGGGAAAATTCGAGGCGAAATCCTAGGCGAGATAGTTTAGAACACATGATTTAGGCATTCTTTTTTCTCGCTTAAGTCTTTTTAAGCCAACCTTGTTAAATCATTACCCAACGTTACCCTGTCGAAGCCTAAATGCCATTTCAATTCTGAACACTTAACCAATACCATGGCTAATTGAATTCCTTCCAGTTCTTTATCGCTAAACCAAAGGCACAATTTGAGCGAATCAAGTTAGCATTCATTATGCTACTTGAAGTGAGCAGTTGGGATTATGGTAAACTTTTAATTGGTTTGGTATCCGAGTACTCACTTGTCATTTTTCGTTCATATTTCACACACCCCTCAAATTATACAAATGAAATGAGTTTGGGGGTGTGTTGTTTGAAAAAAAAAAAAAAACTATGTACATGTAGTATTTTTTTATTATTTTTTTCCATTTTTTTTACAAGTGAGTATGTCATTCTTAATATATGTTTAGGGTTATTTCAAATTTATCTATGGGGTTTCGAGTGTAAGAGTACCAAGCAAACCAAGACCTATTGATCTTTTTGAACTTCCGAGCCTACATTAGTAGAGAATAGATCCCGGGTCAAGCCTATGGATTCCCTATACCCTCAGGTTTTTTCTGTCATACGCTTATATAGTGGATTAGCCAATCCGATTAACAGATAGTTATATATTTGAGTTTTAAGCGCACACACTTTGAAAAGATATATAATGGCTCTTACTATTATAAATGTTAAAATTCTAGAACACTACATGCTATGTTTTTATGCTTGAACTCGATGGGATTGGGGGCTGATGAGGGATAATTTGTTTGGCCGGTAAATGATACTCAAAACTTGCACATATTTGCTTTTCATGTTTTACATTTCTAGTTTTTAGTTGTTTTATTGGGTGGGTGTTTTGCTCGAGCACTAGCAAAATTCCGAGTTTGGGGGTATTTGATAGGTGTAAATTACCTATATATTTCCAAACCAAAATTGTTAGTTTTTTAGTATGTTTATTAATTTTTAATACATTTTAATGTGTTTTTATTCTTTTTGTATTAAATAAGGTGTGTGTGGCGTAACGGTATGAAAACGGATGCTAAACGATGATATCGAATTAAGAACGGTAGACGAACGGTGGAAAAGAAAGCACGAGGGTAATATTCTGAAGGGCAGACCACCTCCACGGCGGTGAAAATGCAGAGAGGGCCTAAATCTATTGGAAGCTCACTACCTAGGCGGTGAAACTATAGAGAGGTCCTGAATCCACCGCTGACTCTACCACTCAGGCAAAGATCAAACCGACCTACTCACCGCCGTGGCAGTGAATCCCACCGCCATGGCGGTTACCTCTGCACAGATTTAGATATTTATTAGGATATTTTTCATATTTATACCCCCTTGTTTTCTCTCATCTGTCCATTAGAGCCCCATTAGGCTTAGTATATTTTAGAGAGAGGTTTAAGGAGTGCTCAAGTAATTCTTAATGAGAAGATCACGTTGCAAAGAAGGGAGAGCAATCTCGAAACGGTTTTAGCGATAAATCTTTGGACTAGGATAAGTTTCTCTCATTCCTTTCTTTATTTCTTAACTCAGGATTGTTGTTTGAGCATGTTTAGCTAATTTTTAATTGTATAACCGGTTATGGCCATGAGCTAAACGGGTTTTTATCGAAGGATTGATATAATTTATAAAAGTGTAGTTTTGTTTGAGTTTGTGTTTCGTTATAATTTTGATTGTGTTTGCCATGTTGTCAAGTTATTATGCTTATTTATATAATTAAAGAATACGGGGTTTGACACTCAGGAGAGGTAACCCTGAATTCGGATTAGGGTAAACACAACACGCTAATCTAACAACTCGGGAGGGCATTAGAAAGTGTGCAATCAATGACGTTGGGGCGAGACTCACGTGACCTAGCGTCGTTAAGACATTGAGAAGGACTTCTTTGTTGACATGAAGTCACGTATTCACTTGTCTTTACACTCGGGAGAGGTGGCGAGTGAGTTTACGAACCGAGATTGTCGGATACGCGAACACCATTAACGTAAACTAAAACGAGACTAAACACGTTTTTATAAACAAAGTTAATCCCAAGGAAAGATTTTTGCTAAAACATATCATATTAGTATTAGTATAGTTTAATTAGTATTTTAGTATTAGTTTATATTAATTTTATATGCATTTGTTTTAGCCTAGATAAAGTTAGGTCATGATAAACACGATACTCAATAATAATCACAACCAATCCCTGAAGACACGATACCCTTACTCTCTCCACCTTTACTAAAACTTGACCTCGTATACTTACGAGTGAAAGTAGCGACGTATTTACTCGCTACCAGTACACATAATTTTTATCCCTATTAATTTGGTCCACATATTTAATGATTCTCTCAATTTAAGTAGTTAAATACTTCCTATCTTTGTGATTGATAATTGAGAAATGTTTTATTGACCCATTTGAGAGTTTTGGAAGTTATGTTTAATTGAATTATCCTAAAGTTGAATGATTATGTTATATTGGGTTTAAGAGTGTCTTTTAGAGGCATGTCTTTTGAAAGTAGCCATTAGAGGGCTTGATATTGGTGTATATAATTAAACTTGCAGGATTAAGGTTGACAACATCAAGAACATCAGTTCCTATAATTTTCTAAGAGTTATTATTATACTAAGATTTTTTAGAAAGATATTGTGTTAAGTTCTTGATCTAAAGCACTGATTGATTTGGTATCACCGACTTGTGTTATCTTGTGATTCTGTTTTCAGTCTTCAGTGTTATCCCAGTGACATCTTTCCAATCTATTATTCTTAATTGTGATTACATATTTTTATTATTTTCTTAAATTTTAAGATCGTTAGAATATCGTTTTCAAATCAAAAAGCCCGAAAAATCGTTTTAAAATAATTTTGTGTGATTATCTGATTACGTGTTATAATTTATGCTGCTTACACTTGATTATTAATCATATATTAATTTACTTCACATTGAATCTATTACATAGTAAATTTCAGGAGATTAATTGAGTTTATCTATATTGCGGTGGTAGAACCTCCTTATGGGAAGAAATTCATATTTTCAGTATTTTTGAGTTTGAGCGAATTAAACACGGTTGAGCCCCTGTCTAGTTAGGGTATTTAGGTTTCTATATTTTTCCTATGAAAATATTGAGGTTCGATCTTTGTCCTAGGCATAAAAAAGTTAGGTTATTCTTTTCCTTTGAAAAGAACTAGGTCTGATTTCCCCTAAATTGAATAAATTTGAGTGAATTGTAAAAGTTTCATTCTTACCTGGAAAAATGATATTTGTGAGTGTGGTGAGGTTTTGATTCTTCTGGTAATAGAATTAGGTTAGTCTTTAGCCTGAAAAAAAAATAAAAAATAAGGTTCTTCTTTAGCCTGGGAAAAGGAAAATTGTAAAAGTTGATTCTAAGTCTGGTTAAAGAATAGGTGTAAGGGTTTGGTTCCTACTTGATAAAGGAATCAAGGGTTTAGAGGTTGCGAATCTCGGTAGAGCTCGGGGGGACTGGATTAGGCCAGGCTAACTTGTTGAACCAGGATATATCTTGGTATGTTGCATTGTTATTATTCTTTATATTTTGTTTGCGTGTGCACCTACTTAAGTACAATTCGTTGCGAAAAGAAAATAATAATTGATTTAGGAAAAATTGATTATATGATAAGGCCTTACAGCCCTAACCCATCTGCGAAAAAATAAATCTTGAAAAATTGGGTAGCTGAATAAGTGGAAGACTATCTAAGATAAGTTAAGACTTTATCCAGACATAACTAATTATGAAGCACTAATTGGTGACATGAAATCCATTAGGTGAATCGCGCTCTCTATATGATTCGAGTATTAAGTCTTAATGGTGTCTCAACACCTAGTGACTTGGGCCAACTAGACTAAGATCACTACCCAAAGCTTGCAACATGGATTATATAGGAAGTACGACTCCCTACTTGCTAGAGTGAAAGAAAATAGAATGAAAAAAATTCTCTTAACACTATCAGGACAGAATAAAATTTGTTAGTTGCCATTGACTAACACTTGTTTCTCCATCATTTCTATTTTTCATCCTCTGAGTCATCTCGGGAAGGTCCAGCGCACCTACCCTCATTCCAAGATAAACGAAGTGAAACAGAGCCATCAATGAAGCCTCAAGTAACATACAGAGCCTAGGTAATCTCGACAACAATCTTAGAAAATATCAATATTAGAACTTAATGGAATTGAAACTAGACAACCTCGTTAACTAATAAACTACAAATATTTGGTCTTAATTACTATTGAATTTATCTTTATCATAATTTAGATTAATCCGATGCAAAAATTACGACAATCGTTAAGATGACGGAATGTTTGAATATGATTTTTAGAGTATAGTCTAGACAAAATAATCTTCCATAAAGTGAAATGGAAAATATACATAGCGTATAAGCTAATGTTTAAAGCATTAGAAATGAACTTCGGAAAATACTAGAAAGGAAGAGAAGAAGCTTTGCTAAATAAGTCATTTATTCGAACCCACTCCCAAAACTCATCCAAAAAGTCATCAAAGTCTAAGCTAAATTAGCAGTGATCTCCATTCCGAGCCAGATGTTCCCATTCTAGGAAATCTCGATATCAACCAAGCGAGACCAGAAGTAACCCTTCGTTATTCCTATCCGAACCTTCCCATTTTTCACCAAAACTCAGATACTGTTCGAAGAAAAATCCTAATCAGAATTCCAATGCAACGCAAGAAAAAATGAAAAAGCAAAAAGTCTCTCTGAAGCACCGGTCAACTTCCTCTATCAGAAATAACATGGAAAAAATAGGGAAAAGGCTAATAGCAAAAAGTACCTGGCGCAAACATTCTAGGAGAAAACTAGCATATCTAGATAGACAATGCATTCCTTAGGAAAACATTCTCGAATCGGGTGTCACAAAATCATGCAATACAGAAAGTCAGTATCAAAGTACTCTACAAGCTCTATGCATCACAAATAACTTAGGCATACATTACTTTCATACACATGAGGAAACTTTGGCATCATACTTCACAAAATCCTATGGCATCCTGCATATCATTTAGCATCAGGCAATCCTCAGATGTGTAATTCGTTCAACTTACCTCGCCAGTCACTGTACCAGTGTCTATCTCTAATAATGGGTCTAACTAACTCAGAAGTTAGATAATGAGTCAACCTCACCAAATGTGTGTCTTGATAGATTGTTCCCATTACTACGAAACATTGAGTTGTATTAGAGTGTCTTTAGAGTCTGGCCTTGCTAAGATCTAATCCAATTTTCCCAGATTTCAGTGAACCATAGAATCGTTCAAAATACTCCAAATTCAAATTCTCCAATGAAATAAATCAAGACAATGTAATTTAGAGGCTCAAACAAACTACCAATCAAAGATAGCAATCAAATCTTAACTAGTTAATGCTTAGGAAAGAGACTCTATCCATTAGTCTAGGACAAGACTGTTGTTAACAAATGTAGCTATCCTTATCTACAATAGGTTCAATTCTTAGAATCACCAGCCCAGAAATACGTTTGACCTGATCCTTGGTAGATCACCAAGGTACGGAAGCAACCCAAGCGAGTTTGGTCAAAACAAAAAAAAAAAAAAAAGATAGAGGTATCAACGTCACGATATTCTCTTAGCCCTATGCTAGGGAACACCTTTGGAACAATTCTTTGACACATTCTCTGTTATCCAAAAAAATAAGAAATACCTAAGCCCGAAACTATATTTGACTAATCCTTGGTAGATCACCAATGTACGTAGAAAACCCAAGTGAGTTCGGTAAAAAAAAAAAAAAAAAAAGAGGTATCTGCTTCACGATATTCTCTCTAGCCTATACCAGGGCACACCTTAGGAATAGTCTTTTGACACATTCCTTGCTATTCAAACATATAGTGAATACTAGGGTAATAACTATGCATGACTTGATCCTTGGCAACACTGCCAAGGTACGTAGGAAACCTATTAAGGTTCGGTCATTCAACTGTATGAACTCCTCTAGAAACAAGCTAAAGAGCATTCTTACAGTTTCCATCATCATACATAGATTGAATTTCGACTAGAAATCCAAAATTCTTTATGATTAGAAGGAGCGAAGGTTAAAAACTAATAGAAACCTAGCAAACTTGCATAACAAGCAATGACTTCTGATTATCTACGTTCTTCCTTCATCTCTAACCAAATAGTCGAGAGAACAAGCAACATAGGAAAAAAGGAAAATGAAGAGAAATATTGTCCAACCCTAAACAATCAACAATTCAGTAGTACCATCCTACCTCAAGTAGTCAACGATTCAGGAAGTACCATACTACGCTAGATAGTTGGAGAATCTACCATACCATCCTACCTCAAATAATCAAAGGTTCTACCATACCATCATACCTTTACGATAACTTACGATACGGATAAGCGAAAGTGGATTTCGAAACCAGTTTTATACGCCTAGAGATCACTGAACCAACGGTACACAATACCTCAAATTCCCATGACTCTCACCTCCAAGAATACGGCATTATTAGATACGAGTTGTTTACACAAATAATATATTTAAAAAAAAAAAAAAAGTGAAAAACATGTGTAAATCAACTTTAATACCAAACTTATGTTACCCCGGCGTTTAAAACACCGAGACCAAGGTCCCAATGTTCCGAACACCAGAACCTATTTAATTTTTCATTTATTTATTTTCATGGTCTCAACATTCACAACGCCGGGACCTGATTAATTTTTTTTTCATGGTCCCAGCGTTCACAACGCCAAGACCTTTTAAATTACAAATGATGTATCACCGTTTGTTCAAAATGGTGATACACCATTTAGGTTGGTCAAATGGTAAATTTGTACCATTTGACCAACTAGCTTTGCAATCTGCAAAGCTTTGCAGCTTGGTCAGTTTGACCTAGCTGGTCTCGGTACTGAGAACGTTGGGACCTCACCCTATATACCTACCCCATTTTGAGTTAAATTTGCCTCTTCCTCTATACTTCTTGTTGGCAGTGTCAGTTTATCAAATTTCACAATTTCACAGCTTCTTTCTCCTACTATAAAAGTAAGTTTAATTTATTTGTTAGTTTGATTACTATGTTTTCTACTTGTTTAATTATTTACTTAGTCTGTTTCTTAGTTAGTTAGTTTACTTATTTAATTTATTAATTAGTTGGTTAATTTAATTTGTTAGTTTAGTTGTTTAATTTTTTATTTTAGTTGTTTAATTAAAAACTATGCACTTTGGCCCCTCAAAGTATGCGTAAATTATACATGTGTGAGAAATTATAAATAGAAATATATTATAATATATTATTTTTTTAAAAAAAAATTAGTTAGTTAGTTACTTAATTTGAGTTTAATTTGTTAATTTAGTTGTTTAATTAAAAAAATGTGCACTTTGGCCCCTCAAAGTTTGACAAATTACACTTGTGGAAAAATAGAAATTGAAATAGAAATTATAATAGATTGTTTTAAAAAAATTGTTAGTTAGTTAATTAGTTTAAATTTTAAATTTTAAATTTAGTTGTTTAATTAAAAAATGTGCAGTTTGGTCCCTCAAGGTTTGATAAATTACACATGTCGGAAAATATATATATATATATATATATATATATATATATATATATATATATATATATATATATATATATATATAATGTATTGTTTAAAAAAAAATTAGTTAGTTAGTTAGTTTAATTCATTAATTTAGTTGTTCAATTAAAACATGTACACTTCGGCCCTAAAAAAATATTAGTTAGTTAATTAATTTAATTTAATTATTAGTTAGTTTATTTTTTTAATGTGTTAGGAAAAACTATTTTATTATTTTTTTTAAAATATATTTTAGTCTTTTAATATTTTAAAATGAATTTTAGTATTTCAATTAAAATCAAATTAATTGAATCTATCGAATTGAAACTAACTTGACATCGAATTTATATTCCATTGAAAATTAAAGTTAATTAAATTATTGACTAAATTAAAAACAAATAAGATGAAAATGATTGAAAAATGTACACAGTGAGAGATATGTATCGTTCAATAGGACGTCATTGTCTTTTGGAAGACGAATTCTCATACTCTTTAGATCCAAGAGTTCGTTACTCTTAACGGTGGGTTGCAAGGATGCAGAAAGAATACACTTATCATGTCAACCAAGTAAAGATTATGGTTGACGAATGCAGACAATATAATATTCCAATAGTGCGTCAATTGGCCAGAACAATGTCAATAGACACGTCGCATAACCTTCAGATGGCATTGCATCGCTACCGTGAAGAAAATAACCTAATGAGAATTTGAATTTTTTGACACAAGCTTGAAATGATGGCACGTGAACGTCTTGAAAAAGGTTTGGTTGTTGAAGTACGTACTTACATGAGATGCACAAGAAAACCTCAATATCAGTCAAATATTAAAATGTCTGATGATGAGAGTAATGTTTAATGTTTTCGCATTGATGAATTATAGTTGAACTATGTATTTCCTTTGAAGCCTAATGTATCGTTTTTACGTTAAATTATAATAATGATAATCCTACCAAATAGCTGACTTTCTCTCTTTCAATTGATAGGTGGTGTTGGTTAGTTTTTTTTAGTTAAGCCCCGTGTACTTAAGTTCTAAAATATCATTTTTTAGTAATTATGCTATAAAAAAAATAAAATTGTAAACTCGTAATGTGTAGTATAATATTTGTAAATAAACAATTCTGCCTATAATTTTCGTGATGTCTTCACATATTAATTCAAGTGAAGAAAACTCATTTGGTTTTTCAAGTGAGGACGACTCATATGGTGCTTGGGGTTGGCCTAGACCCTGGGATCAACAAAGATGTTGGGTTCTACAACCATATTATGACGACTACTAGAGTGATCAAGGCACCAACCCGATAGACTATCGCGTCGGTCTACGCCAAGAATAGGAATACAGGGTGAATGAGAGTAACTGTAACGTCCTAGTTTCCCAAGGCCGCCACTGCGGTTTCTCCTATAGAGAATTCTACCCAAATAGTTCACCATTTATAAATAATTTACTATTATTATTATTTCCGCCGAACAACCAATATTTTGTTCTATAAATCCAATATATTTTATCAACTAGTGCGATATTTTTAATTTATATTTCACAAATCCAACAAATTAATAAATATAACTATTACAAGTTTAAATAGAAATTCTACTACAATTTTATTATAATCGATGATGATAATTTTACCAAATAATCCATATTTTAATTAATAGAAATCTGATAAATTTTATAATGCGACGGTGATAATTATAATAGTCGATTTCACCGATTATAACAGTAAATAATAATTACAATTTTTATAAATAGAAATTCAACTCCCGGAGCCGATTCGTCCTCACCGGCCCTGCAATCAAAACTGTGGGGTTGTGAGCCAACGCTCAGTAGAACTCCAACCCCTCTAATACGTGCATTTAATTAATACGACACGTAAAACACATTGACATGTTTTTCACATTGTCCAAATTATTTCATATAATTTAACTGGTAAAATTCCACAAAAATTTACCATAAATCACACAATGAGAAAATTAAATACATATGTTAAAAAAGTTCGAAATTCTACCTGTTCCGAATCTTTTGCCAGTCACGAGATAGGTTTTTGGTTTTTATTTGGGTTGGTTTTTTTTTTTTTTTTTCCCTTTTTTAATTTTTTTTTCTTCTTTTTTTTGCGTTTTTTGTTTCTGTTTTGAGGTCTCGCCGCCGCTAACGTTCTCTTTTTCACTAACTCTTACTCTCATTCCAATGATCACTATACCCACACTACCGGCACTGGACAACGCACACACACACCGACGATCCACACACACACATTGCCAACGAACGTACAACAAACACCTACCCACGAAATCGACAACACCCACATACTCACCGGCTGACAGCACCTACTCCACTGATGACACATCCACGGGCCGATCAATACACACACACACAGAGCACATACACTGCCAAAAAAATTAGGCAACACACACACACGATGATGTCGACGGCACCCCACCGGCCGAAACTCTCTCTCTCCTCACCAACTTCGGCGACCTCACCCCACGACGCAACACATACGGTCGGCGACGAGCAGGCACCACTGAAGAATAACCACCGACGATGAAACGATCAACTGACCGCTCACCATACCGTCGGACGAACGACAACACCACACACCCACCGACACCGCCGACGATTGACAACCTACACACATACTCGCGACTCTCACACATACACGTATCCATGCCGCACACACTGTCGGTAGGACCTCTCCACACCCCGTCAACCAACAACCACGATCGACGTACACACACACTCACGATCACCATATGAACAACCCACACCAACACCGTAGCAATTTGAACATACATACCCACGGCGCTCACACGAATAGCAACGATCAACCGATCGTAACGCTCACCGCCTCTATCGGCAGACCAAATAACACCACACACACACTTGAATGCCAATCCCCTGCACCTCACCGTCGACGAACACACCACCCCATATGATTGCCGACCACACACACCGCCTGCATACCGCCGGCGCCAAAACCCACTTCTCTCTCTCTCATTCTCTTTTCAGTTTCTATTTTCCCTTCTATTTTTCCTCTGTGTGTGGGTGTGGATGTATATATATGTGTGTGTGTGTGTGCGTGTACACGAATCCCTCCGACCGAACACGCGTCCCTCTCCCCTTTCGTTTTGATCTCTAATATATATATATAACGTTTTCCTTCATTAGGAAGGCAAAGGAAAAAATATTTATTTAAATTACACTAATCCCCCTCAATTTTCTTTTAGTTATTAGTTAAACCCGAAATCTAAAATTAATATTTTGAAAATTGCAAATAAACCCCTAAAATTTTAAATTAAATAATAAATAACACAATCTACCCCGTTTTTTCTAAATGTGCCAAAATACAGCTTAAATTGTGCGTATAAAAAAGTTTGGGTCTTACAGTAACAACTTTGTATCTTGTATGAGAGATCTTAATGCACCAGTTCCATATCGTTGATGTCTTCTGAGGCCTAGACGATGTATAATTGATGACACAACCGAGATTGAAGATGCAGTTACACAAATTCGCCTAGAGAATAATCGAATGTTGTTGTGCATGAATAGAAATTATCTACTACAACTAGCCAACGAAATGGCTACTGCAAGCAACAGAGCACTCTCTCCAAATGAATACCATAACGTGATAAAGAACAATTAATTTTTGTCTATGGGGTACATGTCCAATGAAAAATAAAGAATTGTTTGCAGTTCAATTGTCTTTTTAAGTGTTTTCTTGTCACTATTTTCATGATGTTATGTACTGTATTTCTTATGTATTGTCTTTGTTATGAGTTTCATAACAAACACTGTTAATCATGTTTCTAATTTATGTAATTTTTTTCCTTGTTTTTATAATTAATTGTACTTGTTAACGTGTTTAATTTCAATATGATGTTTATGATTATTTTAAGTTGTTTTGCCTTTAATATTATACTCTTTCAATGTGCTCCATAATATATTAGGTGAAATAAATGAAATTATCCATTAGTTAAGTGATGTTTCAATTGATAGGTGTTGGTGTTTGTTATGTATTTTCTTCGTTACACCTTGTCTATATCATGTCTGCTTAAGAAAAATAATCTTTCAAATTGACGATGAATAAATATGTATATACTAGTCTCCAAGATGGAGTAAAAAATACAACAAACGTGTATAATGATGTACATTGATATGTATTTACAAAGAAAGTTGTTGATCTACCGTGTATATTGCTTTGAAATGGATAAAGAATTTGAATGGGAGATCGATCAAGGTGTTTAAGATTCCGAAGAAATTGTTAAAAAGCATACAGAGTGGAAAGTGGTTGAAAATATATATATATATATATGCTCAACCACTTTCCACTCTGTATGTCTTTTAACAATTTCTCTGGAATCTTAGACACCTTCTCGATCTCCCATTCAAATTCTTTATCCATTTGCGAAGCAATATATACGGTAGATCAACAACTTTCTAAATCTACACGCGTTACAAAAAAATGTATTTACTAACTATGTACATTCCTATATAACTATGTAGAGAAAAAAAAAAGTATTTACATTCCTATTGGTAAACTTTCAACTATATAATTATGTACCACAACCCCTACGTCGGACGTTCCTTCACCCTCGACGTTGAGTAATAGAAGGTTCCTCAACCTTATCATGAACTTGTATAACTTGTCCAAACTCCATAAACGACTATTGCATCATCCCCAGGGTGGCATCCACGTCGTCCCCGAACCATGGCACCGGTGACACTTGTCTTTCCAATCTTGTGGATTGGATAAATGCCATCGGAAGAATCATGCCTGATGCTAGGTGTAAAATACATATCTAATTCTAAACCGAATTTGCCAGTTTTTGAGTACTTTATTGAAGTTTGAATATCGTTTTAGCTGTTTTTATTAGTCAGGAGCAGGGAAGTAAACAATCGGCAAACCGAGCGAAATGGTGCAAAAAGGGTAGCAAAAAAGATGAAAAAAAAAATGAGGTTTCAAATAACAGAGCAATTCCGCCTAGGCGAAGTTTCCACCGCCTAGGATAAAATTTAGCAGAAAGATGCAAAAACTGAAGATTTGAAATCCGCCTAGGCGAAGTTTCCACCGCCTAGGAGAAAATCCATCAGAACGCTGGATGAACTGAACTGCTGCATAGAGCTGCACTGCTGTAAATCCGCCTAGGCGAAGTAGCTACCGCCTAGGCGGAATTCCGTCAAAAAGATAAGGAGCCAAGAAGTTAGTCCTCCGCCTAAGCGAAGATTCTACCACTTAGGCAGAATTCTAACCGACTTAACATCCGCCTAAGCTAAGTTTCTACCGCTTAGGCGGAAATCGCAGAACAGGTCCAAATATCTGTTTAGATATTTTTAAACCCCTAGGCCTATAAATACCCCTTGGCCACGTCTGAAACTTGTAGTGGAAGAACCCAAACCCTAGAAGAAAGATCTTAAGTTATATTTTGAAGATCAAGAAGGAGGTTCATCATTCGGATAACGAGGGATAACTTGCAGATCGATCATTAGTGACAGTAAACCGTTTCACTTCCAGATTTGATCGTTTCTCTCTTGTTTTATTCTTTGTAATCACTTTTTCATATCTAAGAATGTTGAATCCCTCTTATTTTTCATGGTATATGGCTAAGATCTTGTAGTAGTAGTTAAATGTTACTTAGGAGTAGTCGAAATCATGTAACCGTTTAGTTGAGTAAATTTATGTTACTTTAACGTGTTGTTTGTCTAAATCCAATTGTGTTTATTGTTATTCTTGATATTATGCTTGTATTGATAAATCGAGAATACAGGGTTTGACACTTGGGAGAGGTAACCCCGGCTTCAGACTAGGGTAAATACAACGTGGGAGGGCGTTAGAATGTATGCAACCCATGACGTTGGCTCAAAACTCACGCAACCTAGGGTCGTTAAGGCATTGAAGGGGACTTATTTGTTGACACGAAGTCGTGTAATCCCTCGTTTTACACTCGGAAGAGGTAGCGGAGGAGTTATTGATATAGAGGTTGTCGGATTAGATAAAAACCATTATAGCTAACTAAATGAAATCGATTATGTAGTATATGAAAGAAATTTATACCTAAGTAATTAGTGTAATTAAAACTAACTTTATAGTTGTCATTTATATTAGTATAGTAATCAGAAAACAAACAAAATTTGATTAGTCGAGATAATATGAAACTATTGAAATCGCAATACTCAACCGAATTACCTGCCCTTCTGAGTGGAACGATATCCGATACTAAAATATCCATTATATTAAAACTAGACCTTGTACACTTGTGAGTAGTCCAATTACCGCGAGGAGGAAACATGGTGTGAATCTAAGCGCGTACACCTGAAGTTGACAAAATTTCGTCCATCACCGGAGTGATGAATGACAATGATGGTCGTATACCAAGCTACGATGCGTAATGTAAATAAAGGCCATGCATCTGGTACATATTGGATGACCCAGCATCATCGCCCATGTCGTACGTATAAGATGGTCCGGTATCGACACCCTTGTTGTACGCTGTAGAAGGTCCAACATCACCCACATTACCTGGATGGTAGGCGTCACAAATCCATAGCTGAGGAGAAGGCTGAGAAGTAAGCTGAGGAGATAGAGGAACGTCAACTGGCACATAGCGCGGTACCTGACAGTACACCGCTGGTGCGGTGGCATGGTAGACGGTGGCATGGTAGACATCCTGACAAGTCTCTTGGTATGAGTCCACAAAGAAAGATGACTCAAGCGCATCAGATGCGATACTTCAGGATTCTACGAAACACATATGATCGTTAAGTTAATATATGAATAATAACAAGATAATCAAACTCATATATGTAAATAGATGGTATAATCAATGTGATCATACCTCTAACTGCGCTCATCTTCCTCTTGCTAGATAACCGAACTTAGGTCGGTACCCAAGGTTAACCAAGAACCTTTGTGTGATTCTCTAATACATGTCCATGTATTCTTGGTCAACCCCTATCTGTTGCTCGAAGCTGCCCCACATCTAGTGCTCTTCGCCTATTCCACGCAACTATATGTGCATGGTGCTTCTCAGTCCAATTCACACTGCAGTATACTCACCAAGTAATTTTGTGCAACTTTTTATTCATAATTACCGGCTAAGGAATCCCTTGCCGATAACCAAACTATCGTAGCACGGGCAAGGGATACATGTACTCGATGATCTCGTAGCAAATAAGGGGCAATGTTTCCATTCATATATCTTCTATATCTCTAGTATATAGAGGCAAAGTAGACAGGAGATAGGTATCCAAATGACCTGTAAAAAATATATAAATAAACAAATAAAAAAATTAAACTTTTGATGTAAATAAATAACTACCCTCGTTATTCTGCAACCGATCTAACTGATCGCGATAGACCACCAAAACATACATCGATATGTTTTCCAAATTAAACTCAAGGGTCCACTTGTACCCCAAAAGTATAAACCATAAGTTTAATATCCATAAATAAATATCCATTACACGATAAATGAAATTAAAAGGAAAATACTAATTACTTACCAGGAACCCCTTAGAGTGGCTGAGATTGTCAAGCCCTCACTACAGTCTAGCTCTCTGAATGATATATTATAATGGGGGTGTTGGCCCAGTGAGCTCCCCAAGAAGGGAGTGAATTGGGTAGATAAAAAAATTATCAGAGGAAAAATAATCAAAATAATTAATTCTAATTATAAATTAATTATTATCTTTATATAACAGCAGAATTATAATATCAACTAGGTTTACACCAAACAACAAAAATAAATAATAAAAAATAGCAGCACACCAAAAATTTATACTGATTCACCAAGCTACTATTGGCTAATCTAGTCCCTCAAGCTCCATAGAAAGTCGCACCCACTAAACTCAAGATTCCTTTAAAGTTAGGAACCAAACTATCACAAAGATTATTTTCACAGGCTCATAATCAACCTTTACAAATTCCTTTCCTCAAGCTCAGGATTACCTATACCGATAATTTTACCCTTTGCACTATCTCCAAAAGTCACATGACCTCTATCCTTAGGTGTCAAAGATATAAATTTTCATTTGTCTCCTGTCATGTGTTGAGAACAACCACTATCCATGAATCATTTGTCCTTTCTTATTAAAGCTTTTAGAATAACCTGCAAGGAGCACCTCAAATAGTTCCTAAGTGGTACCCAGTCTAAGTGGGTCCGATCTTGTTAGTCGGGACAATTTTAGTTGCTTTTGGAACCTAAACTTGTCTACAGTTAGATATTTTAGCAAAACATCTACGAATATTATGCCCCACAACATTACATTTAAAACATCTAACAAGATCCTTGGCTTCAGAAAAGAATTTATGAAAATGTTTTTGTTTAAGATTTTTTTGAAATCCAATACTGGATTTATCAAAAATTCCACGTGAACTTCCCAAAATCATTTTCAAGTTATTTTCACCACCGGTGAATTTGAGAACAATTGAATGCAAATCCGTCAACTTGGATTTCAATTCATTGTTTTCAGATTCGTAGTCCATCACTTGCTTGTTTACTGTATTAATTGTACTTTGAAGGGCATTTATTTTAGAACACTGAACGTCTTAACAACCCTAGGTCACATGAGTCTTGTCCCAACGTTATTGATTGTCCACAATCCTAACCCTGACCGGGTTATTGGATTGTGGCGTTTGTTTACACTAATCCGAATTTGGGGGTTTTCAAACCTCGTATTCTCCAATTATCTATCTAAGCATGATAAACAAATAATATGATAATCACAATCAAACTACGAAGAACAAACATAAACGCAACACTGAAATCAACCAAATAACATATTTATAAATATTTTGTTAATCCCTATACAATCCATATTTAGCCTATGGCCATATCCGTATTTACATGAAAGAATGAGCTAAACGTTCTCACAATATCCTAAGTTAAAGAAATAAGAGAAGAAATCGAAGAACTTCCTTGTCCAAAGATTTGATGCTAAGGACCGTTTAACGATCGCTTCGTCATCTTCTTTCACCTCGGGATGTGAGCTCTCCCTCTAAAACTACTCTATATACCCTTAGATATATTCTAATGGGATCAATATACCCCGGAACCCTTAGATATAAAACTACACTATATACCCCGGATCGTTGCATATGCATAATTATTAGCTGCATATTTTAACATCTAGGAAATAATGGGGTAAAATGTGTCATTCCTAATTTGATTTAAAATTTTAGGGATTAATTAGAAATTTCCAAAATATTAATTTTAGGTTTGGGTTTAATTAATAACTTAACAAGAATTGAGAAGAGAGATTTATGTAATTAAAACTAAAATAATAATATATATAAACAAATGTGTAAATGATTTCATCCCACTACTGTACTTATATATATATATATATATATATATATATATATATATATATATATATACCATACGCTTCGAGAGAGTTCAAGAGAAAAGAAAAAAAATGGGAACACGAGGAAGTAGGTTAGCGTGGGGTGTGATCGTCACCTTTATCGTTGCCAGAGTGGTGTGTTCCTCCAGAAGGATGTGGGCGTGAGCGTCGTGTATGGGTGTGATCGGTGGAAGTGTATGCGGTTCATCTGCTCTGTTCGGTGGTGTATGTGTGTATGTTGTTTGCTGTTTTGTTATCGTCGTGGGTGTGTAGGTGACGATGACTGTGTGTGGGATTTGTCTGGTATGTGCGATGTGCATGTGTGCCGTCGACATTGCGTGGGTGTGTGGGTAGTGTCGTTGGCCAGCTGACAGAGGGGGTACTTCGATCCGCCGTTCAACGTGTGTTTCGGTGTGTGTACTGTTGATAGGTGTGAAAAATCTATCTATTTCCAATCCGAATTTGTTAGTTTTCTAATATGTTTATAGCTATTTTTATTATGTTTTAATTAGTTTTCATATTTTTTGTATAACTCAGGTGTGTGGGGAAAAAAGATAAGAAACTGGAGCTAAAATGATGAGATCGAACCAAAGCGGTTCGAAGTTACAGTGGATAAACAAGCTCGGAGGCTAAAAGATGAAACAGGCCCACCGCTTAGGCGTCCAAACCACCGCCTAAGCGGTGAAGATGCTGAGAAGAGCAAAATGTTACTGACGGACGCTCGCCTAGGCGAAGATTCTATCGCCTAGGCGGAAATCCAGCAAAGGATGCAGAAGGGCTACTGACAGCCGCTTGCCTAGGTGAAGTTTCCTTTACCTAGGCGGAATTTCAATAGAATGTTCTCCCAGTCCATCGCCTACTTCACCACCTAGGCGATCAGACCGAACAGACCGAACTCCGCCTAGGCACAATTTCCACCGCCTAGGCAGATTTGCCCTGCACAGTCTTCAGATATTTTTAGATATTTTTAGGATATTTTTGCTATAAATATCCCCTCTCCTCCCCCTTGGCCAAAGACTCTCTTGCCCCCGTGGATTTTTGATCCCCTTAGGCTATATCCAAGGGTATAGTTAGGGATTTTAGTGGTGGAGCTCGTATCCCGAAGTAGTGAAGACGGCGAATCAATCGTAGAGCGTTCTTAGCGATTTATCTTCGGACGAGGCTAAGTTCTTCGATTGTTTTTCCTTATTTCTTTATCTTAGGAGTATGTGAGCATGTTTAGCTCGTTATTTTCTTGTATATGCAACTATGGCCTCGAGTTAAATATGGATTGTAGTAGGGATTAACACTATATTTATAATATGTTGTTTGGATGATTTCGGTGTGTTGTTTGTAATTGTTCTTCGTATTTTGATTGTATTTATTGTATTATTTGTTTATTATGTTTGGATTGATAAATGGAGAATACGAGGTTTTGACAAACCCCGGATTCGGATTAAGGTAAACAAACGCCACGATTCTATAACCTGGTCGGGGTTTAAATCGTAGACAATCGATGACGTGGGGCAAGACACACGCTACCTAGGGTCGTTAAGACGTTGAGGGGGACCTCTTCGTTGACTCGAAGTTGCGTTGTATCCCTCGTTTTACACTCGGAAGAGGTGGCGAGGGAGTTTTAGAATGGAGATTGTCGATAGGGTAAATACAACGCGACGATCGAATAACCCAGGAGGGAGTTGGATTATGTGCAATCAATGACGCTGGGCGAGAATCACGTGACCTAGGGTCGTTAAGACGTTGAGGGGGACTTCTATGTTGACTCGAAGTCATATATTCTCCCGTCTTACACTCGAAAGAGGTGGCAGTGGAGTTTACATACCGAGGTTGTAAAATAGATCGAACAATATAAACGCGAGTAAATCGGAATCGAACACGTATTTGTAAACACGTTAATCCCTAGGCAATTCTTCACCCTAAAACATATTAGCATATTAGTGTAGTTAATTTAGGTTATATTAGTTTTAGTTTAATTAATTAATTACATTTGTTTTCGCCTAGATAAAATTAGGTCACGACAAATGCGGTATTCGATAGTAACGACAACAATCCCTGTGGTTATGATAACCCGATCTTAACGATCACACTATACTAAAACTTAGACCTCGTATACTTGCGAGAGTAAGTAGCGGTGTATTTTACACCCTATCAACTGTATGTGTGTGTTGTTCAGTGATCATCGTCGTCCATCATTCGTAGGGGGTGAGGGAGTCGTCGGTGGTGTGGGTGGTCGTCGGCTGTGTCGTTGGGTCGCTGGCAAAGTGTGTATGTATGTGTATGCCATCGTGTGCTGTTATGTGTTTGGGTATGCCGTTTGTTTGGTTGTTTCTCTATCTAGTGTGCATATTTTGGTGTATGTGGCCTGTTTATGGCCTTCCGTTCATTCCTGTTAGTGGGTGTATGTCGTCGTCGGTTAGTTTGGCCAGCGGTGAGTGAGAGTTAGAGAGAGAAAGCTTGTCGACGACGAGAATTTTAAAATAGAAACAGAAACGCAGAGTGGGCGGGTGATCGTTGGTGTAGGTTGGCCGGTGGTGGTGAGGAGAGCCGTTGGTGTAAGTTAGCCAACGGTGGTGAAAGGAGAGAGAGGAGCGTGTGGTCTGGACCAGGAACAGGAAACAGCGTAATCGCGGGGAAGAAGGAGAAAAAGGAAAAAAAAATTTACATAAACAACCCCAATAAAATCCAAAATCCATCTCGCGGCCGACAGATGATTCGGAGCAAGTAAAAATCTAAATCGACTACTATTTCGGTTAAATGGAATTATTAGCGAATAGGATTATAATTTTGGAATCGTTAATTCTAATAAATGTTGTCACCGTCTATATTAACAAATACGTACAGTAATTATCAACGAAGCGAAATTAACCGAATAATAATTTTTCATAATAAAATGTGGGGACGGGAAAATTGTGAAACTTAGGGCTTGCATTGCATGAATAGGTTATTTTAAATAGATTATTAATTTAAGCCCTATAACCATTAGGTTCGCAGGTACCGGCATCCCGATAGAGTGTGGTCAATAGCCATTTTGTAGAGCAGATAACCAGGTAAGTATACTATCTTCTACGTGAATTTATGAATATTATTTTCGTATAAATTGTGAAAAAATATGGTTAGACAGCAGCGTTACTTGCGACATTGACTCTGAGACCGACATTGATCGACAATATCATTGAAGCACAGGAAACAGACGCCCAATTATAGAAGATCCGAATTGAAGTGAAAAATGGTCACAGAGCTGACCTATCATGTCAGGGATGACGATGAGGCTTTGATGGTGGGAAATAGATTGTGTGTGCCTGATGATGCCAACCTGAAAAAAGATATCTTGGAGGAAGTGCACAGCCCAACATATGCAATACACCCAGGCAGGACCAAAAGGTATCGGGATCTGCGAGAACACTATTGGTCGAATGAAATGAAACAAAAAATTGTTGAATTTGTTGCCAGATGTCTCATTTATCAGCAAGTCAAGATCGAGCACCAATGTCCAAGTGGGTTATTGCAGCCTCTACCTATACTAGAGTGAAAATGAGAGCATATTACGATGGATTGCATTTCGGGATTACCCTGTACTCAAAACGGGCATAATTCCATCTGGGTAATCGTTGATAGGCTTACTAAATCTGCTCATTCTCTGGCAGTAAAAATGACGTACTCTCTCAATAAGTATGCCCAACTATATATTGATAAGATTGTTCAGTTACATGGTGCACCAGTTTCCATAATGTCGGACAGAGATCTGAGTTTTACCTCGAAGTTCAGACCGAGTCTCCAAACTACTTTAGGTACCAAACTGAAAGTCAGTACAACTTTTCATCCTCAGACTAACGGTCAATTAGAGCGTACGATTCAGATGTCGGAGGATATGCTGAGGGGTTGTGTTATGAAATTTCCTAGTAAGTTGGGATAATCATTTGACGCTAATGAAATTTTCCTAACAACTACCATTCAGTGATCGAGATGGCATCGTATGAAGCGTTGTATGGCAGGAAATGCAGGACTCTAGTCTAACAGACTGAACCGAAATGGGAGAAAGAAAATTGTTGATGCTGGATATTACTCAAATGACAGCAGACAAAGTAAAGGTGATTCAAAAAAGATTAAAGATTGCTCAGAATCGACAAAAGAGTTATGCTGACAAGCATAGGAAAAAGTTGGAATTTGAAGTGGGCGATCATGTGTTTTTGCATATATCCAGGTGGAAGGGCATAATGAGGTTCGAAAAAAAAAAGAAAAAAAGCTAAGTCTGAGATACATCAGGCCATATGAGATTCTAGAACGGGTTGGTGCGACAGCATACCGACTTTTCTCACAACAAGAATTGTCCAGGTTACAGGACGTTTTCCACGTGTCAATACTTAGGAAATATGTGTCAATAGAGGAGGTGATGTGGGAATGAGAAGATGAGATAAAAAATAATAATAATAATAACAATAATAAATATCCGCACATGTTTAGCTAAGGTAACTAAAATTTCGGGACGAAATTTCTTTTAGGAGGGAAGGGTTGTAAGACTCGGATCGTTGCATACGCATAATCATTAGCTGCATTTTTGAACATCTAGAAAATAATGGGGTAAAATGTGTCATTCCTAATTTGATTTAAAATTTTAGGGATTAATTAGCAATTTCCAAAATATTAATTTTAGGTTTGGGTTTAATTAATAACTTAACAAGAATTGAGGAGGGAGATTTATGTAATTAAAACTAAAATAATAATATATATAAACAAATGGGTAGATGATCTCATCCCACTATTGTGCCTATATATATATATATACCATACACTTCGAGAGAGTTCGAGAGAAAATAAGAAAAATGGGAACACGAGAAAGTAGGTCGGCGTGGGGTGTGATCATCACCTTTGTTGTCGCCGGAGTGGTGTGTTCCTCCGGCAAGATATGGGTGGGAGTGTCGTGTATGGGTGCGATCGGTGAAGGTGTATGCGATTCGTTTACTCTAGTCGACGATGTATGTGTGTGTGTTGTTCCCTAGTTTGTTACCGTCATAGGTGTGTGGGTGACGGTGACTATGTGTGGGATTTTTCCAATGTGTGCGTTGTGCACGTTTGCCGTCGACGTTGCGTGGGTGAGTGTGTGGTGTCGTTGGCTGGCCGGCAGAGGAGGTGTTTCGGTCGGCCGTTCAGCGTGTGTTTCGGTGTGTGTACTATATGTGTGTGTTGTTTAGTGATTGTTGCCATCCGTCCGTCGTAGGGGGGTGAGGGAGTTGTCGGCGGTGTGGATGGTCATCAGCTGTGCCGTTAGGTCACCGGCAAAGTGTGTGTATGTCATCGTGTGCTGTTGTGTATTTGGGTATGTCATTTGTTTGGTTGTTTCACCGTTCAGTGTGTATATTTTGGTGTGTGTGGGTTGTTTGTGGCCGTCCGTTCAGTCCCGTTAATGGGTGTGTGTTGCCGTCAGTTAGTTCGCTCGGCGGTGAGTGAAAGTTAAAGAGAGAAAGCTCATCGACGAAGAGAATTTCAAAATAGAAACAGAAACGCAGAGTGGGTAGGTGATCGTTGGTGTAGGTTGGCCAACGGTGGTGAGGAGAGCCGTTGGTGTAGGTTGGCCAGTAGTAGTGAGGAGAGCCGCTGGTGTAGGTTGGCCGGCGGTAGTGAGGAGAGAGAGAGGAGCGGTGGTCTAGACCGGGAACAAGAAACATTGCAGTCACGGGAAAGAAGGATGAAAAGGAAAAAACAAAATTACATAAACAACCCCAATAAAATCCAAAATCCATCTCGCGGCCGACGGATCATTCGGAACAGGTAAAAATCTAAATTGACTACTATTTTCGTTAAATGGAATTATTAGCAAATAGGATTATAATTTTGGAATCGTTAAGTCTAATAAATGTTGTCACCGTCCATATTAACAAATGCATACAGTAATTATCAATGAAGTGAAATTAACTGAATAATAATTTTTCATCATAAAATGTGGGGACAAGAAAATTATGAAACTTAGGGCTTGTATTACATGAATAGGTTATTTTAAATAGATTATTAATTTAGGCCATATTACCATTAGGTTCGTAGGCACCAGCGTCCCGATAGAGTGTGGTCAATAGCAATTTTGTAGAGCGGATAACCAGGTGAGTGTACTATCTTCTATGTGAATTTATAAATCTTATTTTCGTATAAATTGTGGAAAAATATGGTTATTTGAAATGGATGATTTTCTGATTTGTAGATCAAGTTGGTTTTGAAAAATGTTTTGTAGATGTAGATGGTTTCTAAAAGGGTGAAAAATGATTTGTTAGATCTAATTGGTTTCTAAAAGGGTAGAAAATGATGTTTTTTGGATCGATGGGTTGGTTTTAAAGGTGGGAAAAGAATTGTGGACCGAGTCATTTGTTTTTGAGGTGGAAAATGATGTTAGGTCCGACTATGCCATAGTATTTTCTTTTTGTAAGGGATGTGGATATTCTTCCCGTAAGGGATGTGGATTTTCTTCCCATAAGGGATGTGGATATTTTTCTCGTAAGGGATATGGATTTTCTTCTCTTAAGGGATGTGGATTGACCCGTCAGGGAGGGCAAACCCTATGGGTGGTATGGTACCGTTGTAACTTCCGATCGTAAGATTAAAACGATCATATGGCTAGTAGAAGAATGGTATAGTGTATTGTAGTATACGATGAACTGACTGGATTGATTTGGGTTAGATATATTTTACTTTAAAATGGATTGGCATATAAATATATATATTACTTTGGTTGACCGGTGGGATATTTTATCTGGAATATTTGGACAGGTCGATTTAAAATAATTTGAACTGGTTGTTTTAAAATATCTGGATTAATTGATCTAAAATAATCGAGTTGATTGATTTATAATGTTTGGATTGGATATTTTTAATATATATATATATATATATATAGTGGTTTACTTCATTGGGGACTGGGATACTGGATTTTCATGCAATGTGTGATTTTATTATATCGGGTGTTTTAAATGCATTATTTCTTTACAATGTAGACATAGGGGAATTGATTCCGAATGTGGTGTGCGATATGTGGTATTATCGTTATATTATTTCTTTTCATTGATGGCAGTGGAACCGGGTATGTGATTATATTATTTTATATTTCGAAGTATGGTGTTTATTATTTATATTTGATCCATGAAATTTTTTTATTATTATAAAGACAGTACACCGACAAAAGTTTTGGGGTGCAAGTACAACGGCTAGGTGCCCACTACTGGCACTAGGGAGAGTCCAGATGTAGTGTTGTGTTGGAGGTGAGTCGGTCGGACGTGAATCGTGGAAGGTTCAGGTATATATATATTTTATAAGAAAAATTTACAAGTAAGCGAGTGTGTTTGGATATTCGTGGGTTGGTCCGAGAACGTCAGGTTGACATCACGCCCAGCCTCGGTTAACGAGTGCTCGAGGTGGGGTGCGACAAATGTCACCTCAGGATGATCACCGACAATAGGGCACTTAAGCATGTAGATTTACATATTTTTAATTTATTCAATAATTATTTTAACTTTAACTCTAACTCCAATATAAATTTCACGTCAAGTTAATATCCACTCGATAGATTCAATTAATTTGATTTTAATTGAAAGACTAAAATTTATGTAAAAATATTGAAAGACTAAAATATATTTATTTAAAAATAATAAAATAATTTTTCCAAACATATAAAAAAATTAAACTAACTAACAAATTAAACATTTTTTAATTAAACAACTAAATTAAGAAATTAAACTCAAACTAACTATCGAGGTCTAACAATTTTTTTAAAACCATATTGTAATTTATATTATCCTAATTTGTCACACTTTGAGGGACCAAAGTGGACGATTTTTAATTAAACATTTTTTAATTTAAAAACTAAATTAAAAAATTAAACTAACTAACTAACAATTTTTTTTTTAAAACAATATATTAATTTATATTTTCCCACACATGTGTAATTTGCTCAAATTTTGAGGGACCAAAGTGCACAATTTTTAATTACACATATTTTTAATTAAACAAGTAAATTAAAAATTAAACTAACTAACTAACAATTTTTTTTTTTTAAAACAATATATTAATTTATATTTTTCCACACATGTTTAATTTGCTCAAATTTTGAGGACCAAAGTGCACAATTTTTAATTACACATATTTTTAATTAAACAAGTAAATTAAATAATTGAAATAACAATTTTTTTTTTTTAAGTGTATTAATTTATATTTTCCCACACATGTGTAATTTGCTCAAACTTTGAGGGGCCAAAGTGCAATTTTCAAATTTTGAAAAATTGGAAAAATATAAATTAAAATATAAATTTCAATATATTGTTTTAAAATAAATTGTTTGTTAATTTGAGTTTAATTTTTTAAGTTAGTTGTTTAATTAAAAAATAATCAACTTAAACTTATTAGAATTAGACTTGGAAATATCTTCTTTCTCATCTGCAATAATATATTGATTATTGCAGATGAAAAAGAAGATATTTCCAAGCCTAATTCTGATAACTTAAAGTCTATTATTGATGAAGTTGAAAACTTGCATTGGCTAAGTATTTATAACAAATTAAGCTCTTTATATATAATTGACAAATTAATTTTATATTTTGAAAATATTATTTTATATAAGTTTAATATTTTATATTTTTCTAATTTGTCAAAGTTTGAGGGGCCAACGTGCATAATTTTTAATTAAGCAACTAAATTAAAAATTAATCTCAAATTAACTAACAATTTATTTTAAAACAATATATTAAAATTTATATTTTCCCAATTTGTAAAATTTTGAGGAGGTCAAAGTGCATAATTTTTAATTAAATATTTTTTAATTAAACAACTAAATTCAAAAATTAAACTAACTAATTAACAATTTTAACTAAATTCAAAAATTAAACTAACTAACAATTTATTTTAAAATAATATATTGAAATTTATATTTTCTAATTGACAAACTTTGAGGGGCCAAAGTGCATATTTTTTAATTAAACAACTAAATTCAAAAATTAAACTAACTAACTAACAATTTTTTTAAAGGGAAAAATACATTTTAAACCCTCTAGGTATTGGTACTTTTCTAAATGGTTCATCTCTGTTTGAGTGTTTCATTTTAAACCCTCTAGATATAATCACATTTTTATTTAGTACTTTCGCCAGAAATTCCATCTAAACTAACAGAATATAGGGACAAAATAGTCTTCTTACTTATTTTTAATTTTTTAATGATTTTTTTTTTTCTTTATCTCTCTCCTTCCCGATCATCTCTCTCTCTCTCTCTCTTCTTCCTTCCTTCTTTCTCTCTTTTCCTCCCTCCCTTCCTCCTTCATTTCACAAAGGTTGTTCACCCCTTGTTTTGAGGGTATTACACCCCTGTTAAAATAGGGGGTGTCCATAACAGGGGGTGAAACGCCCCCTTAATAGTTGGTGGTTCACCCTCTGTTACGGGGGCTAGAATCACCCTCGTAACAGGAGAAGCACCCCATGTTACAGGGGTGATTCTATCCCCTGTAACAGGGGCCAGTGGGGTAAGAGAGAGAGTGAGAGAAGTCAAAACAAAGAAAAAAGAAAAGAAAAATGTGTTGATACCTAGAGGGTTTAAAATGAAACGCTCAAACGAAGAGGGACCATTTAGAAAAGTGTCAATACCTAACTAACGAAAAAATTAAACAAGTGAACTAACTTACTAACAAAATAAACAAACTAATTAACAAATTAAATAAGTAAAAACATAATAATTAAAATTAAACTAACCTCTAATGTTTTTTTTATGTTTAAAAAAATAAATAAATTAACAACTAAACTAATTAATTAACTAACTAACTAACTATTTTTTTAAACAATATATTATGATTTATATTCTAATGTTTCTTCTCTTTGTTTTTATGGTGGAACCGTTTCTTAATATGAGTAAACATCAAATGGGATGTTCCAACCACTAAAAGTCTAATTTTTCTTTATAATTAGATTTTTTTGCCCACCAAATAAATAAATTTAGAGTGTAAAATCATGAACTATCTACTGTTTTGGCAAATAAAATTAATTTTTTCATAAACGTTTTGGGAATTTTTATTCTTGAAATATTTATAGGTTGAAAATACTTTTTGGTAATTATATCTAATGCGCCCTAACATAAAAATACCTAACTAACATTTTTTTGTAAACAATATATTATAATGTGTATTTAAATTTATATTTTCCCATAAATTGTACATTCTTTAATTAAATAACTAACAAAATAAATTAACTAACTAACTAACAAATTAAACAAGTGGACTAATTAACTAACTAACTAACTAATTAACAAATTAAACAAGTAGAGGACTGCTAGTAACAAATAAACTAAATAAGTAAATAAGTAAAAAATATATTAATTAAACTAACAAATAAACTAAACAAAAAAATTAAAACAAACTTATATTTGTAGTAGGAGAAAAAAGTTGTGAAGTTATGAAATTTGTCAAATTTTGAAGAAGAAAATTAGGCAAATGAATGATGAATACTTAGGTTAAATCGGGAAGAAAATGAAGGATGAACACTTAGGTTAAATCGGGAAGAGTATGAGAAAGGAGGCAAATGAACTCTTGGGAAGAGTATGAATGAGGAATAAGGAATGAGGGATATGAGTTTACGTTGTTTATAGGTGTTTGGTCATGGTGTTCACAACGTCGGGAGCATTTTGTAGACTGCCCTTGCAAGCAGTCTACAAAGTAGCTGCAAAGGCTACCTACAAAGGTTGCCTTTGCAGCTAGTTGGTCAAACGGTACAAATGTACCCTTTGACCAACCTAAACGGTGTATCACCGTTTTAAACAAACGGTGATACATCGTTTTTTATTTAATAGGTCTTGGCATTGTGAATGCCGAGACCATGAAAATATATATATATATATATTAAACAGGTCCTAGGGTTGTGAATGCCAGGACCATGGAAAAAAAATTAAATAGGTCCCGATGTTCGGAACACTGTGGACCTTAGTCCCGGTGTTTTAAACGCCTGGTAACATAGGTTTGGTATTAAAGTTGATTTACGCATGTTTTCAGGATTTTTTTTAAATATAATATTTGTTTAAACAACCTTATCAGATACTATTCTGGGATCCAAATTCATCAAGAGGTCATAAAACCAGAAAACCACCACGCAACATAGGATGTCGGGCTTCCAACCACGAGAGAAGTAGGGTACACTTTAAAGTTACCTCCAGGATGGATATTTTGACAAGAGAAGAAGACCATCTGTAGCCAAAGATTTCCCAACTTCTGAATAAATAAGCCATGGAAGTCCCACCGAAGAATAGAAGCAATAGGATGCGATAATGCTAATCCCCCAACTCCGGTTCCTCTGGAGTAGGAAGGGTGAAAATCGACTCGCACACTAAGTTGTTATGCCAAATATGCACTCCACTCCTCGCCTTTACTAGTATAGCACCTAAAGAGTCGGCTATCATCAGGTCATCGACTCTAAATGCCCAAATGGTCTCCTCAGCAAAATAAGTGGAAAGGGTAGGCACGTCATCCGAAATCTTGAGTGTCGATGTCCTGGGTCGACCTCGGGAGTGCTTTGGAGAACTCTCTTTAATCAAGATCTTAAGGGCTTTGCCTTTCCCATGCGAATGGCAAGGATGACGGCCACTGTCACTTGATTAACCAATGGCTGACATAATGTCATCTAAAAATAAAGTCAATGTTATCTTTAGGATTTCGACTTGAGAGAAAAGTTGGAATCACTAAGATTCGTACATGACTTTTAGAAGACATATCAGACTCACCACTGTCTTTATTCCATAGAAACAATCATGAGTGGCCATGACTAATCTCTAACAATCTAGTATTGTTTGGTCATTAGGTGGCAAGGGATTAAGTTCATTACTCCAAGAGCAACGGTTGCAATTATACCTTCTTCATTGTAAGTGCGTGTCATTTATTACTTAAACTAGGGTATAATCAAGGAAACCGAGTTGAAAACTCCCGCCTCAACAAGTAAGACATACCAAATATTTGCCAGCCCATCTTACTCAGGAGAAATATCAAAATGCCAAACCCATACACTCCAAAGGACAAACAACAAATCCTAAAAGACAAAATGTACCATTAATCTAGTGTAATGAAAGATAACATCCAAGACTCTCTAAAGAAAAAATAAATGAGCTACAAGCCTTGACGACACAGGTAAGCACTCATGACCAGATACAATTCACAAAACTACATACCCAAGAGGTTGGGCCATCCGGTAAACTCCCAAATTCGCCACCTCGACAAACAGCGAGACAAACCGATTTAGCTTCACAATCTTGTAGCTAATTAGTCTCCTCTCTAGTCCACTGGCTGGGGCATACTTCACACTGTTGCCACTCCAATCTATGACTAGGGAACATTTCATCCTATCCATGTTTTCCAAATGGAAAAAGCGTCAATTTCATCTCACAACGAGAAACAAATGCGTCAATCATCGAAAAAACTTTAGGAACTATGCGTCAACCTGATTCCCGACAGCGTCCAAGATACATAGAAAACCCTCGTGGGTTTGGTTAACAAAGTTGGACTCACCAAAAGACTTAGGAACTATGTGTCAGCCTAATTCTCGAAAACACCGAGGATACCTAGGAAACTCTCACGGGTTTGGTTGACAAATTCAAACTCATCAAAGCCGTAATAACTACGTGTCAGCAATAAAAAACCCTCGTGGGTTCAATTAACAAGTCTAAACTCATCAAAGATGCAGGAACTATGTGTCAGCTTAATTCCATCAATGTTTAGGATATGTATGAGACCTCATGAGTTCGGTTGACAAAATCCCAACTATATACGATGAACTATGTGCCGACCTGATTCTCAGTTATATGAGATATGTAGGCAACCTTTACTACGTTCGATCAAGTCCTTTAAGCTACAAACTATTTATGCGCATTGAACTTGGTGTCAATCAAATTCCCTGTGCAAAACAAGAATACCTAGTAGCATTTTGACCAAATCCTTAGTACAACACCAAGGAACGAAATAAAATGAGGGACGAGTATAATCCTTATGATGCTCTCTCAGCCCTAAACTAGGGCCCATATCTAGTCCGTTAACTTTCCTAAGAAAAGATATATGTGTTCTCCTTGTTCTCCAAACAATAGACGATGCTCAAATTAGGAAACTATGTCAAATTTGACTCCTAACAAAACTTGGGATAGGCACAAAACCTTCTCCAGCCACCATTGACAAAAATCCCAATTCAATCGAGACTGAATCATGCCATCAACAATAAAAATCCTCATGAAGTTGCGTCAAACCATACGACCCCCCATAGAGCTTCTCAATGACGAATCCCCCAATCAATTGGGATTGAACCATACTAAACATGACAATGACCTACCAATTCGGAGCTGACCATACTAGAATAACCTAGCCAAGGAAGAACTAGATGCTGACTAGAGTCATGGTAAACTCCAAGATGCATGAAACCTTTACAAGTTGGGTTGTCACCTTAAACAAAATTTCTCTATCCCCAACAAACTACGCCTCGAACTGTCTTTGGTAGAATACCAAGGTATATAGGAGACATATGCTGGTCCGGTCAAAACTAGAGAGACGTCAGCAATCACGATATTTTCTCAGCCCTGTTTTAGGAGGCATCTCCTGAGAAATCCCTTAACTATCTTGGAATCTAAATACCAATCCTTTTGTTAAGAAGACAACAAAGAATGCCTATGCTCGAACTACGCGTCCACCTGAACCTTGGTAGATCACCAAGATACGTAGGAAGCCCTTGCGGGTATAGTTAACAATCTGAGATATCACAGTGAGGGCCGAGCTACATTTTAACTAAATTCTGGACCTAGGAACTCAGTGTATGTAGGTAACCCAGGTGGGTTTCAGTCATTTGACAATTATCATCTAGAACAACAATACATGAATAACCCAATGGGGGTTTCCGAACTAAAACAAACACTATAAATTGCACGCTCAGTTCCGAAAATAGAAGTGACCTATATGGGCTCTACCGCATCCACTAAATGATCAAAAGATATTCCCGCAGCCCAGCTTGTGCTGGGGCACATTATATTTGGTTTCTTTATTAAGAATCTGTGATGGGACTCACCCCAACTAGAGCTGGGGAACATTATATCCGATTTCTCCATTGAAACTTCGGAATAAGAGTCACCCCAGCTATAGCTGAGGCACATTATATCAAATCCTCTCTTTGTAGAGTTTTTTGATATAAGACTTGTACCAATCCCAATCATAATCAATGCAAAATATTCAAAATTTTAAACTATAATCCCAATAAATGAATATGTATCATCAAGTCCCAGTCTACTATGGGGCACATTTTACTTGGGGTTAAATTTTCCCCAGGAAGTTTTCTAATCCTCGTTAAGAAATCCTAGGTGGGATGTAGCCAAGAAATTCCTCTAAGTGTTGACTTCCTTGAGGCTTTTCACCCGTTGTTAATTCTCTTAGTCATTTTCAATCTTTTATTGATATGACAACCTAGGATTTAGTTTCCCTAACCAAGAACCTATTCCACCAAATATAGATAAACTTTACGAGTGTAAACTACATTTGACCTAATTCTCAGTTAAGTCTGAGATATGTAAATGCCCCGATGGAGTTCGGTCAAGCCACCACAAAGATCAATCGTCGACCTTAGTCTCACACTAACCAAACACCCCAGAATTGGCTTCTCTAACACAAAACCATTCCACCCATTCTTTATTTACTTTACCTGTTAGAACTATATGTGACCTGATTCTCATTAATTTGAGATATATAGGTAAAACCTTTAGAGTATGGTTACAACCAGTAGCTAGTTGTATTTTATGGTTTCTAGAAAATAATATAGTGTAGTAGCAAAATTTACTTTACATGCCAGAACAACGTATGAACTGATCCTCATTAATTTGAGATATATAGGAAAACCCTTTGGGGTACGTTCACAACCGGTAGCGAATTAACCGAGTATCATCCTCCTCACAAACAAAAGCCGATTTGATCGATCATCATCCTCCTCACAAACAGGAGCCGATTGATCAGGCTTTATCCTCCCCACTACCTATTAGATTTGACCGACTATCATTCTCCTCAAAAAAAGGATCCAGTTGATTGATTATCATCCTCCTCACAAATAGGAGTCGATTGATCAGGTGCCATCCTTCCTCACAAATAGGTTTTGATTTGTCTAAGTATCCTCCTCCTCTCACATAGAAGCTAATGCGTCTAAGTATCATCCTTTTCATAAACAGGAGTCGGTTCGTCTAAGTATCGCCCTCCTCACAAATAGAAGCCGATTCATCTAAGTATCATCCTTTTCACAATCAAGAGTCGGTTCATCTAAGTATTGCTCTCCTCACAAACAGGAGCCGATTCATCCAAGTATCGTCCTCCTCACAAACAGAGCTGATTAATCTAAGTATCATCCTCTTCACAAACAGGAGCTGATTTGTCCAAGTATCATCCTCCTCACAAACAGGAGCCGATTTGTCAAAGTATCGTTCTCCTCACAAACAGGAGCCGATTTATCAAAGTGTCGTCTTCACCACGCCCTATAGGATTAGATATATCACCATCCTCCAGGAATGAAAATAGATAGGAGCCAGATGCATTACCATCCTACTAAAAATAGTCTCTAAAGGTTGATTGTTCGTCAATCATTCGAAGTAAACAATGGTAGAATTGATCAATCGTCATCCTCATTGAAACCTCTAGGAGCAAGTATATTTCCATCCTTCAGTATAGATTTAAATACTTGTCTTTAGATTCCATGTCTAGAGGAACAAAATGTTTGTGTCTCCTTCTTTGTCATTACGAGTAAACTCACATAATAGAGAGGGGCAGCTATAAACACTACATTTTGTCTTGCCCAGTCAGTGTCAAATCAAGTATAAGCTCATATAAACTTCAAACTAAAATTTAAAGAGAATAAATTTCTAACTGAGATCACAATAGGAAATATCCAAAAACAACCAAAAAATATGACAAAAATGCAAAAATATTGAATTTGACAAAATACAGTTGAGTAAAAGTTTTTGGTTAAACTCGAAATCCATATGACTTAAGGAGGTCTAAAATGAATTTAATAAGGTTTGATTTTCATCAAATCATATTTATCATAGGTAAATATTAGTGTCTACCCTTAAAACATAGGACATTTCAAACAATTAACTCAATTACCCCACCCCGACTTTGAAATATTTACTTTTCACTGAATATTGTCAAATTTAACAGCAAAAATATTTATTTCCCTCGTGCATACCACATAAAATACCACAAATAAAAAATCCAAGACACATTAATCAAGGTTTGTAAAGGTCGTGATAAAGCCAAAAATCGCAAAGTGATTTAAGGTGTAGGCTTGACTTGGATTTTCACTAAATTCAAATAGTCTTGACAAACCACCCTAGGCCCAAACAATCAAGGGGCTTAGCCAATATTTAAGGCCCAAAAACTAAGACATATAATGACCAAGAAGACTTCCTAGAAGTTGCCTACCCAAATGGCAAAGGAAGAGGACAAGACACTTAGGGCACAACCAATTGTTATCGAAACCAAACCGATTCAGTTCGCCACCTAAGTAAGACATTCAATGAGCATTGAATGTCCATCCCATCAAGAATTAAATTCTTAGGATGACATGTCAAGACCAAAATCAAGGTAAGCAGATATTTTAAGCAAAATATCTTAGAAACTAACCGAAAGCCTTGAATCGTGACGACCCGTTACTGAAACCAAACTGATTGAGTAACCTCTAAGAAAAGAATTTAATGCACATACCATCAAGAATTAAATTATTAGGATGACATGGCATGGCTAGGTTCAAATGATTTAGATATTTTCACAAACATATCAAAGGCAAACTAGGCAACTTGGAAACCAACCGACGGTTACAAGAAAAATTCACCGGATTCCATCCAAGTCATGACTCATCAATTTGCATTAAATGTAAAGTGAAACCTAAGGAATAGGTGTCACAACCCGTCCCGGAACCCCCGTCATCCTGAGGCTGGCGTGACTACAACATGACATCACCAATACCCAAATAACCAAATAAATGACAATATACACCCACTGTATAATACAAACATCTACTATGGAGGACACACCCGTCTCGAAATTTTACCAACTAAAAGTATTTATCCATGAACCTTTTATAGGTTTGCCTTTGACAACTTCTCTCAATCGCCTATATGACTCCATCACATAGCTCAACCTAGTGCTAGTAGGGGACCGACTCCTAGCTGTTGTACCTGCGAGTGTACTGCCTTCTTAGTAAAATATTTTTATAGTAATTATAAGTTATTCTGCAATATCTAAATAGATCAAGCTTAAATATGCAAACATTACATAGCTCGCAAAAGTTTTCATAATATTAGCAGTAAGAATAAAACACTATATATAAGTTTCATGCAAAATCATTTAGTATAAGAATCATGCCAATCACCATGATAAGTAATAAATCACCCAGTATAAGCAAAATATCACATCTCAAAATATTATCTCAAACACACACACGCTAGCCAGCCCTAGTGATCGTTTTAACCTCACGATCGAGAGTTTGTAACGGTACCGTACCATCCGTAGGATATGCCTTCCTACGAACACCCATTACTCCGCCGAAGCGGATAATCACTGCGCAGTATAAATATCTAACATCACTCTACCGAAGCAGATAAACATCACTCCGCCGAAGCGGATAACATCACTCTACCGAAATAAATAAATACTATGGCATCGTTAAATAAAATACAACATCATTAAATCACAACCCAATAAATATCATCTACTCAACATCGTCAAATCACCACGTCTATCTCTTTTCCCCAAAATCAACTTTTAAATTCAAGAATCATATTTTACACTTCCTTTTAAAGAAAACGTCTGATTTTTATCAAAACCACCTTTTATTTTTAGAAACCCAGACATTTTTAGCAAAACAGATGTTTTCTATTTTCTTTTAAAAACACCGTCTGATTTCACCAAATTAAAAAAAATCATTTTCAACTTCGTTTCAAAACCATCGAAATCTTTCAAAAATCCAGTTTACCAACTCACCCAAATCCTGCTTGATCCATATTATTTATAGATTCATACAGTTTAAGTAACCACATATTTCATCATATATATACATAGCAAAATAGTTTGGCAAGAAGACAGTACACTCACCTCGATATCCGTTTTGCAAAACTGACACTGACCGCACTCTATCTGGACGCTAGTACATGCGAACCTAATAGTGGCAGAGTCTAAATTAATATCTTATCTAAAACATCCTAATCATGCAATGCAGACCCTATATTCCAAATCGTTACTAATTTTATGTACCACGTACTTAAAATTAATTAATCGTCACGAAATTATTATGATTTAGGATTTGTAACACTAACTAAAATTTAATTTAACGAGAATTAATAATCGATTGAAGTTTCACCTGTTTCCGAAACGTTTGGCGACCACGAGATGGGTTTTGGATTTTCCTGGGGTGGTTTATGCAAATTTTTCTTTTTTTTTTTTTTTTTTTTTCGCTTCTTCTTCCTTGTCTGCGCCTACGTCCGGTTTTGGAGATCGGCCGCCGAACACTGCTCCGACCACCAGACTCCCACAACCTCACACCACCGGACCTCTAAAAATAACACACACACACAAACTCCCGATCACCGCCACCACTGTCGGCCAAACTCACGCCGCCGAAGCCGATGGCACCCCCCCTCTCTCTCTCCATTCTCTACTCCGGAGATGACCACCAATACTGACTATATACACACAGAAAACACACACACACACCCCTGATCACGTACCCAGAACTGAACACTTACCTACACAATCGGAACTCATACACCCACTCACTGGCGATAACACCGTGACGATCGCCGATCATCCTTGCCGTCTGCACACACACATACACACCGACGTCACTAAAGAACACACACACACAGTTTACATGCACCAAATACGACTGATCGGCCAACCGAAATAACACCCACCGGCGATCCCTCTCTTTCTTCGTTTTTCTTTTTTCCGTACCGGCGATCTCTCTCTCTCTACGGTTTGCTATTTTATTTTTTTTTCTGATTTTTGCTCCACCTCTCCTTCCCGTATGTATGCATGAATATATATATATATATGCACGAACGATCAGCCGCGTGTCTCTCCATCTCTCCATTTGATTACACGTCGTCGTCAATATGAGAATTTGCGCTACCGTCATTCGTATGAACATGGATCCTGATGAGATGATGAACATGGACCCTGATGAGATGATGTCATCTCTTCTTTATTATTGTTTTATTTAAATTACCCAAGTTCCCCCTCAATTTTTGTTAAGTTAATAATTAAACCCAAATTTCTAATTTTACTAGTTTGAACATTACAAATTAACCCTTAAAATTTTAAATCAAATAATAATTAGTGCCCTTTACCCCGTTTTTTTTTTTTTTTAAATATTATAAAATACGATTTCAATAAAAGCCAGTGTCTTACACTAGGTTCAACGCATCTTGGCAGCATTTATGACAACCAAGCCGAAATAGTGGATCTAATCGACGTTTAGCCCCTAAAGCGAACCGAATCCATCCCATCAAGTCATAAATGCACCCATGTGTAAGGAATGCCATTGGTGGAGAGGTAATGATTGGAAAACGTTGGCAATCATTGGTATTGATTGCCAATGATTACCAAATTTTTTAAAAGATTTGGTAACCATTACTAAATATTTGAGAATCTAGCCTTCTCTCCTAAATTCGTTCCAAGCCAAATTAAACAAATACAAGATCGCAAGTACCCTAGACAAAAAAACAATCCAAGGAAGAGGCTAGGATTACCTGTGCATTGCCCAATGTGTAGGCCCCCAGCCTATAAATAGGGGTGCCCTCTTCTCATTTTTCTCAAGATTTGAATGCCTAACTTCTCTCCCTAAACTCAAGCACATCTCTCGGGCCCGAGGCCTCTCAAGAGAAATTCTAAAAAACACATCGTTATTCTATTGAAATCTAGTCGTGAAAGGAATTCTTGAAGTTCTTAGACAAGAATTTTAATGTTCGACAATCACCAATCAACACTGAGCTAAGGAGTAGAGGAGGAAGGCTACTTAGGGACGACTCCATCCCCCATGTAGGTTATTGTTCTTGGGTTCTTGGCTACGAACTCAAAGAATGGCGACCATCGATCAAGGCAAAAGAGGTAAACACTTAGGGATGACCACATTCCATAAGTAGGTATGTTTCTACAAAACCTCATATGATTCTTAGTTGATTTTGTTCATATTGTCTTGTATGTAGTAGGATCTTGTAAATAATATACTTGATTTAATGCTCTTAACCCATAAAAATCAAACAAGCCCTAAGAACAACCTAACAAGCATTTGATTTTGTCAAGAACATCAAGCAAACACCTAATCTCAACCATAACAACCAAATTAGGGTTAAATAATACAAAAAACATTCAAGAGTATTGAAAACATTCCAAGACATTGAAAAACATCAACTCAGCCAACCACATGGTAAAAACGTGTGCGGATTCGAGCAAAATGACTATTCACACCATGAGTTGTACATAGTCTATGTGATTTTCCCCAAGAACATCATATTTCTTTTTAACATTTTAACTCACAACTCACACACAAATACTAAATTAATCAAAGCAAAGAAGTTCGTTTGAGGTACTTGGCAAAATCAAATGTTTGTTTTAAGGTTGTAATTTATGTTTGTTCAACCAAAACTAACTGATAATCAACCAAAAACTTAACTAAACTAACTCAGATTTAAACCAAAACCAACCCAACTTTCCAAACATAATAGGACTGAACTACATCAACCTGGTCTTTGGTAACCACCCTAAGTACGTAGGCAGCCCATAAGGGTTAGGTCACACCACTAATAATGAATCCAATTTTCAATGAGACAAGACTGAACTATGTCCGACCTGATCTTTGGTTACCACCCAAAGTATATAGGCAACCCATAAGAATTTGGTCACACATCTAATAATAGACCGTGTGCTTTCCCAAACCAGAATGAACTACGTGATGACCTGATTCTCATTTGAGACACGTAGGCAACTCACATGCGGGTTCGGTCACATATCCAAACAACTTAGTCTTAGTTTGCATTTCATTTAGTGTAGCATGCATATTTACATATCTGTGTATATATAAACTGTTATTGGGTATCGTTGACTAGTTTTAGTTGTAGTATTTACCTGTTTTCCATTAAATCATGTCAAAAATACATTAAAAGAACAAAAACTCTAAAAAATAGAATTATTCTTGTTTAAGTAATCAAAGAAAACCACTTGGATAGTGTTTAACAGTGAATATCTATTTTGACTAAGGTACCATCTTCGGACTGGTGTCCTGGATTGTCTAACACCTTACCAAAGCATAATCGACTCCCAAATATAAAGAATATATTTGGTACAAAGACCTATGGAAGTTAAAACATGAGCCATTTCAAAACGAAAAATGAATTTTCAAAATCCCAGTGACCTAGCACACCATTTAACCCCATGCTAGGTGGTGATTCTGTTATTAACAAAATATCTCAGCCCAAGATATTTTTCAAAACCAACGCAATGAATGGATTTGGACGACTTAGAGAAGAAGGGATAAAACTTATTTTCATCCTCTTCCCGAGTCTCTACTTCTTCCGCTATCGAACTCTAGAGTGCGTCAAACTTCTTGGGCCGAGATTTTATATTGAAAATAAAGTCTCCACCTAGCATAGGGTTAAATGGTGTTCTAAGTCACTAGGATTTTAGAAATTTATTTTTCATTTTTAAAAGGCCTTTTTTTTTACTTCCAAAAGTTTGTGTACTAGAGATATTCTTTATGTTCGGGAGTCGATTATGCTCGAGGTAGATTTTACGCGCCCCAAGACACTCATCCATAAACGGTACCTTGGTCTAAATAATTATTCACTATTAAAAACTATCCAAGAAGTTTCCTTTGATTTACTTAAACAAGAATAATTTATTTTTTAAAAATTTTCCTTTTTTTATGTATTTTAACATGATGTAATGATAAAACTAGTAAATACAACAGCTAATACTAATCAGCAACACCCAATAATAGTTTATAATATACAGAAATATAAATATGCAAACAATAATAAATGAAATAAACATGTTTTTCATTTTTTATGAGACCGAACCTTATACAGGTCGCCTACATATCTCAAATTAATTAGAATCAGGTCCTCACGTAGTTTGTTTATGTAAGGGTGAAACTAATTTTATTATTATTGGTGATTGAACACTTATGTAGGTTGCCTACATACTTTGGAGGATAACCAAAGATCAGTTCATTGAGTAGTTCATTCTTCTTAAGTTGAAAACTAATAGGTTGGGTGTTAGTTAAAAATTGGTCTAGTTTTTGTTAAAAAGTGGTTTGGTTATTAGTTTGTTTTAGTTGTGAACAACCGGAATCACAACATTAATTAGTTATTATTAACTATTGTTTTAGTTGTGAACAACCTGAATGACAACATGATATGTACATAACCCTTTTATTTTGTTAAGAACACTTCAATTGAACTCATTGTTTTTGTTACTTTGTGTTAGTATGTAAGTTGTTTAGATATAATAAAGAAAAAATACCATATATTTATGCTAGTTCTACTTATAACTAAGAAAAACGGGAAGGTTTCTGAAGAAGAATCACACATATCATGGAAGGAATAGAGGCATTCCTTTTATCCCGAGTTTTTAGCCACTTGGGTTTGTCGGTGTAGTACATACGGGTGGGTGTGTGTGTGTGTGTGTGTGTGTGTGTGTACCAGTTTACTAGCCTACCAGGCTATGATCTTGACGTTTAACATAAAGTAAATCTGGTTGTTAATAGTTTATAGTTAGTATTAATAGCTAGTAAAGAGTTTGATTCAACATGTTCTTGAGAGAATCATTGAGAGTATGCACTACTCATAGTGTGATAATGGTTTTGTTTTGAATCCTCACATGTTCTTAATATGTTCTCCGAGGATTTGATGTTCTTGAATATTCTTGAATGCTCTTGGAATGATTTGGACATAATTTGGTTATTATAACAAGAATTAAGTGTTTGTTTGGTTGTTTATGGGTTGTTTATGTTATATACATGATAATTAAGTGTGATTGCTATATGAACATACTATGTACAAGAAAAACACATGAAGTTTAACTAAGGACAAGGGGGGGTTTGAAGAAAACATACTTACTTAAGGGATGTAGTCTTCCCTAAGTGATTACCTCTCTTTCCTTCTAGATCTTCTTGGTTTATCCTTGATCGGTGACCGTCTTCCTCTTGATTTATTGCTCCAAGAACCTCAAGATCAACCTTCGAGACCAGATTTTGGTAGAATAATGGTGTCACGACCCATCCTAGACACCCGTCATCCCAAGGCCGACGTGACAACAACATGACATTACCTAACTGACTAGACAACCACAATTACGACAATATACAAAATCTAAATCTATACAACATATACATAATTCCATCTGATAGGGATACACCATCCCATATATAAGAACAACCAAACAAATCCCATGAACCTCACTTAAATTCATCTCTGACACCTCGCCTCAAAATTTTTCTCAAATGACTCTATCGCATGACCTGTATAACTCTATCTAGCGCAAGTAGGGGACCAACCGACTTCTAGCTATTTCACCTATGAGTGTACTGCCTTCTTAGTAAGAACATTTTATAATAATAATAATTCATTCTACAACATCTAAATGGATCAAGCGTAAGTATATAAATATCACATAGCTAGTAAAATTTCCATAATATAAGCAGTGCAAATAAATCGATATAGATAAGTTCCATTCAAATCTATCCAGTATAAAATCATACCAATCCATCTAGTATAAAATCATACCTCACGATCAGGAGTTGCAACGGTACCATACCATCCATTAGGATATGCTTTCCTAAAAGAACAAATGACCATCCGCCCGGACCACCCATCGGACAGGTCAAAATATCAATATCCACATGCCGGACCACCCATCGGCTGGATATAATATCAATAATCATCTGCCGGACCACCCATCGGCAAGACATAACATCAACAACCGTCTGCCGGACCGCCCATCGGCAGGACATAAAATCAATAACATCATCACCAACTACAACTTAATAAATAATCAATGCTCTGCTGAAGCAGATAAAATCAATGGCATCATCAAATCAACAACAACAACGTCAAACTACTAGCCAAATGTAACGCCAAAATCAATAGATAATCAACGCACATCAACCTCTATTTCCAAAACTAATTTTAAACCACAAAAATCATGTTGTTCACTTTCTTTTAAAAACCCACTGATTTCAATGAATCCTTTCTTTCCACTTTTCTTTAAAAACTAGCGAAAACCATATTTTCGAACACCGATATCTGCTTGATCCATATAAGTTAGAAAATTCATCCAAATTTTAAATAAGCATATTTCTCCATCATATATATATGTGAAAATAGATTTGGCAAGAAGACAGTACACTCACGTAATAATCCGCTTTCAAAGGTTCCACCGACTCTGCTATCGATCCTCTGGAAATCGGGAACCTATTCATGACAAGGTCTAAATTAATATTTTAGAGAAAATTAATCTAATCATGAAATAAAAGCCCTAAGTTCATTAATTTTTCCATTCCCCACGTTTTGTTATGTAAAAATATATTTCGACGAGTTTTAGCACCGTTAAGGTTTATTATTTAAACTTAAACCACATAAATGATCTCATTTGTTATATTCTTCATTTTGATATTTTAAGGTGAGAAACTAAATTTAGAAATCATAAAAGTAAATTAGAAATGTTACCCATTTCGAACCGATTGTCGATCTCCTTAAAAATTTTATTTATTTTTTGGTCTTGGCTTCCACTGCCGAGGCGCAAAGCCCACCGTCGAGGCGAAGATACACCTTCTCTACACACTGGTCTTCCACCGCCTAGGCGAAACACCTACCGCCTAGGCGAACTCACCCTACTCTACTCTTTGTTGATTCACCGCCTAGGCGAACGCACTACCACCTAGGCAAACGCTCCTCGATTCTGTTTCTGTTCTTCCCGAAAACCAGCCTTCTCTCTCTCTCTAATTCTTCACTGCCACCACCATCCAACCAACAAACGACGGAACCCACCACACACACAGACCCAGCAGCCCATACACTCACGCACAAAACTCCCACACGCACACAATATTATGCACATACACACACAAGGAAACACCAGCGGCGAGTTTCTCTCTGACTTACCACTGGCGACATCCCACCGGAGTGAACAACCACGCCGTCGATTGGACGGACAGCACACACACATCATACACACAATGAAACACACACACATACTCACGCTCAGAAATGCACACATACACACAATCATAGACACGATCATCACCACCACTGGCGACGAAACGACTCAACCCACACATATACCCACACTAAAACAAACAGAGGAATCACCCACACACACACTTACCGATAGCGGCGACGATCACCCCAAATACCCATGCCGATGACGAGACACGCGCACCGATCCTCTCTCTCTCTCTCCTCCGGTTCTCCTCTCTCTCTGTTTCGTTTCCGTTTCTATTCTGTTTCCTTCTCATATTCTTTGTGTTTGTGTGGATGTATATATATATATATATTTGTTATGGCAAAGGGGGAGCCCAAGTGGCCGGCTCCCAACCATTCATCCTTTTTTTTTTCTATTATATATATATAAATAGCTTCTTCAAGAAGCTTTGTTCAAATTCCACTTACACCCCTTTCATTTTAGTCTAGAATATTTATTTAACCCAATTCCTATTTTACATGTTTTGAAAATAACAATTTGACCCCTAAAATTTTTAATTAAATAATTAATAACACTATTCCCACTGTTATTTCCGAAATGTTTTAAAATACAACTTAAATTATTCGCTTCAAGAACAATCGGGGTCTTACAAATGGTGTGTCATTCAAGAAATCTGCTTGAGAATCCTAGCACCCAAGACTTAGCTCGAGTTGTAGAAAGAAAAGCTAGTACTTCAAGTCTTGAGAAAATGAAGACCCCAATACTGGTATTTATAGGTTGGGGACCTGCGTATTCATCCATGCATAGGCTTAGCCAGCCTCTTCCTTGAGGAGTGGTTTGCGTAGGGGACTTGCTATCTTGTTTTGATCCTATTTAGCTTTGGATGAATTTGAGGTGTAAGGAAGAATTCTCAAAGATTTGGTAATCATTACCAAATAATTTCCTAGATTTGGTAATAATTGGAAATCATTACCAATCATTTCAATGCCTCAAATCCTATTGGTTTCACATGGGTTCATTAGTGGCACGATGTGACACTTCCAGTTCGGTTTATAGGCTAAGCGTACCGGTTAGTTTCACTACTTCGGTTTAGTTGCCATTAATGCTTTCAAGGTGCATTGTATTTAATCTCAATGATTCACTTGGAATTTAATGCACTATGATGACTCATTACTTGGTGATCACACATCCAGGTGTCTTCGGATCGAATCGGGTTAGTTTGCCTTGTAACCGACGGTTGGATTTCAAGATTTCCAGTTAATCCTAAGATATTTTGAGACAATATCTAGATTCAATGAATCCACCCATTCCATGTCATCCCTAATCATTTAATTATTGATGGTATATGAATTTAATGATCATTAAATTCATGGGTTAAGTGGCAAACCAAATAGGTTTGGTTTCGATAACTGGTAGTCACATTTTCAGGATTTTCAGTTAACTCTAAGATATTTTGATCAAAAGATCTTGATACCTTGAATGTGAAATATCCATGTCATCCCAAGAATTTAATTTTTATGGGATGGACATTTAATGCACAATAAAATCCTGACTTATGTGGCAAACCGAATTAGTTTAGTTTCGATAACGGTTCGTCACACCCTAAGTGTCATAGTTTCCGCCCTTAGATATTTATGTAAAGAATACATAAGGGTTTCTTGGTCATTTAAAATCTCCTATGTGGGAATTTAAATGATGGATAGGCCCTTGATTCATTGGGCCTAGGGTTGTTTGTCAAGACAACTTAGATTCGGTGTAATTCCAAACCAAGCCCAAGTCCTTAATCACCTTGTTGATTTAGGGCTTGTCATGACCTTTAAAATCCTTGATCATGGTTTCTTGGATTGTTTCTATATGGAATTTTATGAAATATAGATAATTAGAACAATTATGTTTTGTGTTAAACCGACAAAATTCAGTGATAATAAATGTTTCAGGTTTAGGGTAGCTAACCAAGGTAATTATTTGAAATATCCTACAATTAAAGAGTATTTGATAAAAAAAAAAAAAAAAAAAAATGATTTTAATGAAAATCAACCTTTATAAATTTATTTTAGGCCCTCTTAAGTTGTAGGATTTTCGAGGTTGACCAGAAACTTTTACTTAGCTGAATTTAGTCAAATTTAACAGTTTTCGTGTTTTCTTTTGTTTGTTTGTTGTTGTTTTTTTTTTTTTTTTTTTTTTTTTTTTGGTATTTTTGTATATTATACAGTGTGATCCAAGGTGGAAATTTATTTCTTATTTCCTAGATTTAAAGTTTATCTGGACTTGTACTTGATTCGACAATAACTGGGCGGGACAAAATACAGTGGCTATAGCTTGATTGATGCATTTGCTATCTTAACTTCTTCCTTGACTTCATCGTAACTTAGTTATGGAATGTTCTCAACCAGGACGGTCCTGTACCGTCTAATATCAGAGGTAAAGGCCAGGTTAGCCAGCAAGTCTGCATGCTTGTTCTCTTCTCTTGGAATCTTCTTGACGGGAACCTTAGAGACAAATAAAGAGCGTGGATTTACTTAGGTACGCCATCATCTTGGCTTCCTTTTCCTCTTATTCCCCATTGAACTAATTCTCTATTAGTATGGAATCGCAGTGGTGTTCAACCTCAATAGCACCAAGTTCCTTCAAAATTCTCAAAGACGAAATCAATGCTTCATACTCGGCCTCATTGTTTGTTACTTTGAAACCAAGCCTTAGACAATACTCTAGAATGTCACCTGGTAGTAGAATATTACGTCGCTACTTTCACCGTAAGTGTACGGGTCAAATTTTATAGAATGGGGAAAATTAAGAGTTGTCGTATCCACAAAGATTAGATTAAATTGTCACTGAGTAACACAATTATTATAACCGAACTTTATTTAGGTGATAAAATTTGGATTTTTGTTTTTATAAAAAATATACGAAATTAACAATTAATTAAACTATAATACTAAGTATACTATATGGGAATAGATTATTTAGGGATTAAATTCATTTACGTATACATGTTTGATCCAATCTAGTTTACATTAATGACATTCAAATCTATCCAACAATCTAGGTATAGAAAACTAACTCACTACATCTCTCAAGTGTAAAGTGAATGAATATGTAACTTCACGTCAATACCGAAGTCCCCCTCAAGCATCTATAATACACTTGGTCACATGAGTATCGCCCCAACCTCACAGATTGCTCACTTTCTAATGCCCTCCCGGGTCATTAGATCGTCGCGTTGTGCTTAAACCCTAATCCGAATTCGAGGTTACCTCTCCTAATTGTCAAACCCTGATTTCTCAATATATCTAAACAATCATATAAATGATTTGAAAGAATGGTAAACACAACCGAATAGGCAAGAACAACTGTTAATGAAACAAAGATTAAAAAAATAACGTATATTAGTAAACTACATCAATCCCATAGATAATCAGTGTTTAGTTCTTGGCTATAACCATATATTCAATGATAAACAATATATACATGTTCAAACAACCAAAAACAAGTTAAGAATAATTAAAAAACATAAGAGATAATAGCCATTATCTGAAGGTAACGTCCGTAAAAATCACTCCGATCTTGTTTCCTCTTCTCCAATTGAGTTTCTCCTCTTGGTTGGTTGAAAGCTCCTTTAAAACACTCCAAAAACACTCCCTAAATTTTCTTTGAATAATGGTAATGGATTGGAAACAAAAAGGGAACAAACAAAAATATCTAGAAAATATCTAAAACAGGTAGCTATTGACCACTACAACAGTGGGCATGTCGGTAGCCTTTTTGTTTTTTCACCGCTGTAGCAGTAAGCGATCAGAAGGATTTTGAACTCTCTGTTGTTTCACTGCTGCAGCAATGGGATGACCACTGTAGCGGTGAAACTGCTACTTTGAAACTTTGATCATTTTGATCGATTTTCCACCAATTTTCTCGTTTTTCGACCGTTTTTGCTCCTAACCCCTGTTTTGAACAAAAAAAAATAAAAAATTTAAACTTAATAAAAATACTCGAAAACTACCAAATTCAGTTTGGAAATAGATAAATAAAATTCACCTATCATTACCCTTGGGTATGCAAATTACCACTTTGACCTCTCCACCTCCTTTGATTCAATAATCCGTCTATATGCCCCATCCAGCATTCAATCGAACCTTGGTCAGGGTTATGGGTGTGGTCCCTAAATGTTAGGCTTGTTCCTCTAGGAATGTAAATTTTGAGATAAAATCTACCAGCACCTACCCTTTGATGGTTGTGTGTGGGTGGCATTTAATATGTAACTCCCCAAGCTCAACCGACCACTTTAGTAGTCATCCAAAGGTTTGTGACTAATGTAATATAACCCCTTAAGGAGGCAACCGAAGGTCAAAAATAAATTAAATCCTTCACAGCCGAATTTATACGGAGGCGAAATTTTCTCGCCTCCCAGGTACGTATTCTAAACCCCCCTTCATCAGCATCCTTTAATTTCATATGTTGAGAATGATGATTGGGCCCCTGAGAACACTATCCGTTTGAAGTTTGGAAGTGATGTGTAGTATTGTATGTTAAATATTTTATTGTTTTCTTGTGTGCATGTTTGTTTAAGTTAGTTTGTGTTTATTTGTTGTTGTTGTGTGCATGTTGAGTTTTGCATTCATCTGGGCCATTACCTGATGATGATATTACCCCCTAGTTATTTTTTAGGTCAAGGGTAATACCTATGCATATGTGTTTTGTGTGTTTGACAATACGTTTTGATGAAAATTATTGTAGATCCTAATTTGCATGAGTACATGGACTCAATGTATTTCGATTCAATTGATTTGAGGATAATTATCGATTAGCCAAACTGATGATAAATTAAGGATTCCAGAACCTAATTGAGGGGAATCTTGAGGCGAAATCCTAGGCGAGGTAGTTCAAGAGACGTGATTTAGGCATTCTTTTTGTCGGTTGAGCCTTTTTAAGCCTACCATGTTATATATTTATCCCTTGTAACCCTGCCGAAACCTAAATGCCAATTCAATTCTGAACACATAAGCAAATACCCTGTCCAGTTGATCTTTTTCCAAACCTATATCTCTGAATTAAAGGCACATTTGAGTGAATCAAGTTAGCATTCATATATGCTACTTGATGTGAGGGGTTGGGTTTAGGGAGAACTTCGGATTGGTTCGGTATTAATGTATTCACTTGTCATTTTCTTCATCCTTTTTGCACACTCCTAAAATTGTAAAAATTCAAATAAGTTTGGGGGGTATGTTATGTGTCTAAAAAAAAAAGTTAAATTTCGTTTCTTTTGACAAGTGAGTACGTTGGTGTAAAATGTATGTTTATAATTGTTTCCAATTTTTCTATGGGGGTTCGAGAGTGAATGTGTTAAGCGTTGAGCCTTGGGTAACGTTAACCCATTTTCTATTCCGAAATACCCTTGGCCAAATATTCCAAAACTGAACCAAGTCCTTCTGATCTTTTTGAACGTCTAAGCCTACATTAGTGGAGAGTGGACCCCAATCAGGCATATGAAAATCCTAGTCCTATACAGTCTAAGTCGTGAGTTTCATTGGTGGATAATCCAATCCGGTCTTGGATAGTTATATTATTGAGTCTCATACTAACACGTTTACAGGATCTAGAATGGCGTTTACCATTATTGAATGTCGAAATTCTAGAACACCATATGATGTGTTTTACTGCCTGAACTCGATATGACTGGCGGTTGTTGAGGAAAAATGACTTGGTTGTTAGAAGAAGTCAAAACTCGCATATTGTTATATTTAGATTGTTTTTAGGTTGTTTGTTATTTAATTTCGTTGTGTTTTTCATTTTAGTGTGAGTGTTTTGCTCGAGAACTAGCAAAATTTCAAGTTTGGGGGTATTTGATAGGTGTGATCTACCTATCTATTTTCAAACCAAACTAAGTTAGTTTTCCAGCGTTTTTATAGTATTTTATTACATTTTAATTACTTTTTATTCTTTTTGTATAAATCAGGTGTGTGAGGTAAAAAGGTAGGAAAATGGAATATAAACGATCAGATCGAACCAAGAACGATCGAAAAACAGTGGAAAAACAAGCATGAAAGTAAGATTCTAAAACGAAACCCACCACTGTGGTGTCAAATCTCCACTGCAGCGATGAAAATGTAGAGAGGGCCAATTCTTGGTGGACATCCACCTCCGCAACAGTGAAACTGTAGGATGGTCACCAAATCCACCGCTGTCTTCACCGCCTAGGCAATCACTTAACCAACCTACCCACCGCCGTGGCGATCACCTCTGCATAGATTACATTTTTTTTTAGATATGTTTAAGATATTTTCCCTATTTAAGCCATCATCCTCCCTCATTTTCAGCCCTCTCTTGCATGCTACCACCCTAAAACATATCTAGGGGTAGGTTGAGGAGTTTTAGGAGGAGAGCTCACAACTCAAAGGAGAAAAAGAAGAGGAAACGATTGTTAGACGATTCAAGCGCCAAATCTTCAGATATAGGCTAAGTTCTTTGGCTGCTTCCTTTATTTCTTTAACTTAGGAATTTGTGAGCATGTTTAGCTCATGCTTTATTGTAAATACGGTTATGGCCATTAGTTAAAGGTGGATTGTTTAGGGATTAACAATATATTTATAAATATATGATTCGTATGATTTCGATGTTTCGTTTATGTTTGTTCTTCGAAGTTTGATTGTGTTTATCATTATTCTATGCATGTATGCTTGTTTAGATATATCAATAATACGGGGTTTAACACTCGGAGAGGTAACCCCGGCTTCGGACTAGGTTAAACACAACACAACGATCCAATAACCCGAGAGAGAGTTGGAGAGTGTGCAATCGATGACGTTGGGGCAAGACTCACGTGACTTAGGGTCGTTAAGATGTTGAGCGGGATTTATTCGTTAACACAAAGTTGCGTATTCTCTTGTCTTACACTTGGGAGAGGTGGTGGGGGAGTTTATGAACCGATATTGTCAAATAGGTTAAACACCGTAAACGTAAGTCAAACGAGATCGAACATGTATTTGTAAACCAAGTTAATCTCTAGACAATTATTTTCCCCAAAACATCTCATTATATTAGTATAGATAATTTAGTTAATTAGTTTAGTTTAATATAAATTTCATACATTCTTTTTAGCCTAAATAAAATTAGGTCATGACAATTATGGTACTCGATAATAACGACAACCAATCACTATGGACACGATACCCTTACTCTCCCTACCTATACTAAAACTTGACACATACACTTGCGGTGAAAGTAGCGACGTATTTACGCGCTACCAACATCAAAGAACTATCGTAGGTCAGCCATGTGGTCCCTGACCATTTTTATTGTGACGATCATGCCGTCAATATAGACCTCCATGGTCTTTTTATGCAAGTCAGCAAACATCTTTTTCACCAGCCTTTGGTAGGTTGCTCTGATGTTCTTGAGGCCAAATGGAATGACCTTATAGCATTAAAGGCCCTTGTTGGTGATAAATGTCATTATCCCTTTCTTAGAAGGCTATATGCTGATCTGGCTATACCCTAAGAAAGCATCGAGAAAGCTTAGTGACTCGTAGATGACTGTAGTGTCCACAATCACATCGATCTTTAGGAGAAGGAAACAGTTTTTTGGATAAGCCTTGTTGAGTTCAATGACATCTATGCACGTGCATCATTTTCTCATCTTTCAGTTTACTAAACAATGTCTTCCAACCAAAGAGAAAAGTTGATTTCTTCAATAGTGCTTGCGTCCAGTATCTTTTTAGATTTCTCTCCAATTTTGGCTTGCCTCTCTGGAATAAACTTTTATCATTTTTCTAGGTTGGGCCATGTACAACCATTGTATAGAGATATTGGAATCTATTACGGGTAGATCGGCATGCGACGAAGCAAACAAGTCGTGGTTCAATTTCAGTAGCTCAACCAGCTGGTCCTTTTTGTCCCCATTAGGGTTTTCTCGATCTGGACTATTCGGTTCGATTCCAACGGGTGTATCCAAACTTCTTTTGGTTCTTCGTCAAGACAATGTCGCGGTTAATTGGGTTGTTCAATTCGAGGGTCTAAGATGTCCCCTATTTTAGGGCCTTCCACTATATCCCCTAGTAAGAAGTCTTTATCGACCTACTTGTCCTTAGATTACTATTTGGTGGATTGTGCTTCTAGGATCCACATTTTAGCTATAAAGCACTCCCGAGCCACTTTTTGACTCTTGTGTACCTCACTAATGCCATTTTGGGTTGGGAACTTTAACATCAGCTAGTACATTTATGTAACAGCCCTTAAGGCATTCAGGCACGATCTTTTGATGATTTGTATTGTATGTCGATGGATAGTCCACTACCATGCATCGCGTGTCAATGGCGGAATGCTTTGGTTCCTTATCTACTGTGATATGAAGCGTGATCTAGCCGAGGGCTTCCTAGTTTCTCCTCCGAAATTGACCAGAGAGGTTACCATCGGGTTCAGTTGGTTGCGGTTGATCCCCATTCTGTTGAAGGCAGTCAAGTAGAGTATTAACATTGAGTTGTCACTATCAACTAACATCCACCTCACATTGTCGTTGGCGATTTGCAGGTTAACCACCAATTTATGATCATGGGCCATGTGGACCCCTTGTAAATCATCTCTAGTAAAAGCAAGAGTCTCTCTCTCAGCTAGAGGCTTCTTCGAAAATTGGAACACATACTGCTTCGACAAGCGCTTTCTGTGCCAAGCACTAACTTTATACTTAGTCTTGGATGGTCCTCCAGAAGAGAATCCACCATAGATCGTGTGGATGTCACCTCGAACCTCATATCTTCCTCTTTATTTGTCAAGGCTTTGCTCACCTTAACCTCCTTCGGCGGTGAATCTTTTGAGGTGGCCTCTTCGAATGAACTATTATATCTCATTTTTAAGGTCATAGCTTCTATCAGTGGTGTAACCATGACTTCAGTGGAAGTCGCACCACTTGTCCATGATGATGGCCTTTCCTTGGCCCTTTATTGGTTGAGGCCGTTTGAGTAGTTTCTTATCATTGATCTGCATAAAGATCATTCCTAGTAGGGAGTTAAGCGTGTAGTTGGAGAAGTACCGAGGAGATCTATTTCTTACAAACTTTTTTTGACGCTGCATCTTTTTGTCTTATTTACCATTTTCTTTGACTCGAAGTCATTTCTCTCGGACTTGTTGTTATCAAGCTCTTCAACTTTCTTCTTCTCATTGGCGTCTTCCTCTTTCTCGGCTCGGGCCCAATAGATGTCCTCTGCGATGATAAACTCGGTGGAGAATGATAAGGCCACGACCAAAGACGTCAATGGGGCACGGGCCATTTCCTGTAAGAAAGGGCTCGTTCGTACTGGTTCCATTAAGGCATCTACTTCTACCTCATCGTTGGGCTCTTCAATTTGATCGGACTCGTGATAGAACCTTTCAGTATAGGCTTCCAGTCTTTCGTCCTTCCTTTGTCTCATTGACATAAGATGCAACGAGTTTTTGGCCCACTGTTTGCCATTCACAAACCCTTGTGTAAAAGTAACGCTAAAAGATTCAAAGAATTCAAAATTATCTGGCTTTAGGTCCTTGTACCATTTGCGCACTACACCAGAAAGGGTGACGTAGAAGACTTAGCGCTTCTTCTAGTTTGATGCCCTTCAAAGGTCCAAATGTGAATGGCAGGTGTCGAGTTCCTCCATTGGGTCGGAATCTCCCTAGTACTTCCCGATCTAGGATGACATCTCGAAATTAGTTGGGATTGTCTCTCACAGCACGCGCGTAGTAAACGAAGAAATATTCCAATTTATTATCTCGTAGATGTTCTATTCCTTTCCAATCTACTCAAGTTTTTCGTTGATGGTCTTGACCTGCTGATGCAAGTCTTTGTCGGCTTATTGATGTAGTTCAACGCTCTCCATGTAGATCATTCCTAGCTCCTATCGGAGGTCGCACTATGTGAGGTAGCATTTTTCTTCCTAATGCTGCGCACTCTGGGTTCTTCGTCCCACATCTAAGATGAGTTGCGCCTCATTGATGGGTGGTGCAAACCCTTATGGAATAGGTGGCAGCAGAGGGAGTTGACTTGGATCAAACTGTCCAATAAAGTACCAAAAAATTTGGGAGAATCTCTGAGTTCTCTCGTTATTCCATCAAGAGTAATGGCAATCCCCCTGATGGGCCAACTTCGTCAGCAGCCCTACAGAGTGGTTGCCTCTTGCTTTCACCTTCGTTAGTCATGATTCCAGACCTCACATTGACCATTTAATTAATGAAGTTTGTGAGAACAAAAGTATGTCATTCCCACAGAACACGTTACTTATGAGGTCCGGGGGGACAAAATGTCCTCTAGGTTTTTTCATTTTTCCTCAAGTGAGGTACTGGAAAAATAATGCACTGCGGGTGTTCCTGCTGGCATTGTACCTCCGGTGTAAGAATTAGTCGAGAGTTCTAAACAGGAATTTAGCTGTGTGGGTTTGATTGCAAAGAAATGTGTACCTTATACATCCTTTGTTCGGATATTTATAGGTGAGAGAAGACTTGTTTGGAAAGTCCTCCTTCATTCTCGGTGCACCATTATGGTGATTGTGTTGATCTCAAATTTGTTACTATAGAGATGGCGGTGATTGGTGGAGATCGTTGAGCCGTTACCTAGAGAAAGTAGTGGTCCTTTTCTTACCAAGAAGAGATAGTGCAGACAGATTTAGAGCAGGAGTGCGCTTTGTGACGCATGAACCTATACGGGTGAGGAGAGGGGGTCGGGTCAATTTGGCAGATTTAGAGTCCCTGTGCCAGTCGTTTATTTGTGACACGTGACGTCCTTTTAGGTCCAATCAAATTTTCCCTCGTCACTTTGGAATATGTTTATGCTATCCATTGTTGGTAGTAAAAATATTATATTTATTTCTTTATAAATTAATAAATAAATAATAAAAAATAACTAATTAAATACAAATATAAATTTAAAGTGTACAAAAAATAATTTTATTTAACCATTTTAGAAATAAAAATATAAAATTATTTGATGAAAATTTTCTTTGGAAAAACTTATATAATTCAATTTCATTCTTCCAATCCTCTCAAATTAATTCAATATTGAAAAAAAAAAAAAAAAAAAAAAAAAAAAAAAAAACCCTAACTAAACTTGATTTATTATATAAATGGGCTAAATTATGATTTGATTTTTATAAATTTAGTAGGTATTCTATACCAACCATACAATATTTTATCCATTAATTTAACCAAACAAATCTTTTGGCCGTTTTGTTAAAATCTTTATTTGCCATATGAATGGATAAAAATGATAGACAGGTGGGGGCGGTTTCTTCAACAGAAGCTTTTCCTGAAAAAGGAAGATACGTACACAATGGGTATGGATGGATGGTGAAAACAGGATATCCCCAACCATTCATAACTCAGACTTGGTTCATTGATTGGATAGATGTGATTGATGTAAATTGCATTTCAGCCCCTAATTATATTCAGTTTTATACTAGCCTGGTACTTGATAGATGTGATTGATAATAGACATGCATAAATTACACTTCACTACCTAATATTATTCTGTTTTATACTAGCCTCTAAACTACAATTCTTCATAATCTGAACTCAAACTATGAACCTTTTCCGGTCCGGTGTACTATTGACAAGTAGGGTGGCAACGATCAGATTTGAATTCTAATTGTTTGAGCTCAGATTATGTACTTGAGTCTTGATTTATATGTTGAGTTTGAGAACTGAATTCAATTCAACGTTTAATTTTGTATTCGAACTTGTTTGTTTAATTATTCGAATAATTGTTCACAAGTTACAAAGTTTGGTTAGGAAAGTATGATTAGATGGTGTTTGTCAATATTATTGAGGTGTTGATGAGCTTTAAGAAGGCAAGTTTCAAGTGTGGTTGTTTACAAATTGAGTTTTACTTGTTTATTACATGGAACGAATTTAAAACAATTCACAGATCCGACAATGTATTAATTTATTATTTATATTTACTCGTTTTAGTCATTTACATCTATGTATATGTTGAATTTTGTTGTAATATTTAATATTTTCATCAATACATTTTTATCATTTAGCATTTTCTATTAATGTCATGTTGGCCAATTTAATATTTTCATTTATTTCATTAAGTAGTCCATTTATTCGGATCATATTCTTCTTAATTTAGCCTACAGTATGTCTATATAATAGAAGTCTTGATCTTTATTGTATACGATTATTACATAAAAAAAAATCTTACTAACTAAATCTTTTTCAATTATCAAAACGTGCAAAGAGAAAATGAATAGGAGGCTTATGGGAAAAGGAGAATCCTAGCTCTTTGTGCCTCACACTACCTTCCGGCCACCGCCTTCTTGCAACGACGAATCTCTTTCCAATGACTGTCTTCCTGCGGCAGCAAACTTTCTTCCGGCCGCTGACATTGTTGGACCTCTATTCATTGGTGGTACTACCTTCTCCTTCCCCTCAAGTTGGCCCTTCTCTCTAATGGTTTCTCTCACGACGGTTATTCGACTTCCAATTCTCGCACATTGGTCGTCTAGTGTTCTAGTTGTTGTCATTAGTCGCGTTGACATTCTAGTTGTCATTGTAAGTGGCTTGGTGTTCCAATTGTCATCGTTGGTCGCAGAACATTTCAAATGTCGCCATTGGTCACCCGGCGTTCCAGTTGTCACCGTATGTCGTCCAATGTTCTAGTTGTCACCGCATGTTGCTCAGTGTTCCAGTTGTTACCGTTGATTGTCCAATGTTCTAATTGTAGCCGTATGTCACTCGACGTTTTAGCTGTCATCGTTGAGCGCCGATATTTCAATTCTTGTTTGATGTTTCAGTTGTCGACATTTGTCGTCTAACGTTCTAGTTGTTGCCGTTGCTTGTCCGACATTCTATTTGTCGTCATTGGTTGTCCAACGTTCTAATTATCAACTTTGATCGCTAACATTACTTTCGTCTTATCTATGCCATTGTTCCCAGCAACAAACGTTATTACATTTTTACTATTTTCAAGGTAGGATTTTGAAATATTTTTGTCCCAATTTGAGAGTGTTAAAATATATAAAATTTTCATCAATATATAATTTCTTATTTAGTATTTCCTATTATTTTGGATATATTGACCAAATTATTAGTTTTCTTTATTTGATTAATTAGTCTATTTATTAGGGTAATATTCTTCTTGATTTACCACGTTGTGTCTAGAAAATATGGAATATAGAATCTTATTGTATAAAATTATTACGTAATAAAAAAAATTCTTAGTTCCCAAAATCCTTTTAAGTTAAAGATGATAATAAAAGATAAAAACACAAAAGATCTCAATAGAAGTTTATATACATAAACAAGTACCTAAAATAAAATAAATATCTTTATGAGTTGGGGAAGAAAAGATGAGATTTTTTTATTTTTTATTTTATTGTAAAGTGTATCCGGATTAAATTACGTATACCTCGATTAATCATCAAACTTGACGATGTTAGTAGTAATTGAATTCATTCTATTTCTATTGAAATTGATTCTCTTCTAGTGGTACACCTAAATATATTGCAGTAATAAAGCATCCAAACAGTTGAAAATTGGACCGTGTATATTGACATGCATGTCCCAATTCAAGGGCTAAAGTCAAACTATTAAAATTAATTGTTGAGGGCTGAAATGAAAATTATTCCAAGAGAAAGTGTGAAAACAGTCATTAACCCCCTCATTTTGAAATTTTGAAACAAGATATGAGTAGGTTGGGGGCGGGGGTTGGGGTGTCGCATGAAGTCTGAAAACTGAGCACACATTGGAGGAAACCTAATTGATGATGTAGCAAGTAGGCCACGTGAGGAGGAGCACTAACCACACATGACATGACCAACAAGTCCAAGAAAGTGACGCCCCTTCCCCATTTTTCCTCTTCTTGTAGTCCAAAGTAGGACTGACAAAACAGGTAACAGGTCGTGTAACAGGTCATTACCCGATAACACGAAACACAATAAGACCCAAACACGAACACGACACGATAAGCTTATCGTGTCAGACTACCCAAACACGAACACGACACGAAAATTATCGTGTCGACACGACACGACACGATAATTTTTCGTGTCACACGATGATACGAAACATATCAGGTAAACACGACACGATAAGACCTGATAGGTTTCTATTATACATTAATCTACCCATTACACGTTAACCCATTACACGTTAACGACCTGTTAACCTGTTAACGACCTGTTAACCTGTTAATTTAAAACCATCTTAACAAATTATTATATATATTAAGTATTAATTTGTAATATTTGATAATTTGGGAGGTGTAAAAATAATTTATTAAATTAACGGGTAACCTATTGGGTCACAGGTTATTGTGTAACCTGAATACACAAAATTCTTATCGTGTCTTATCGTGTAACCTATTGGGTTATCAGGTTAACCTGATAACCTACACTATTTCTTATCAGATTATCGGGTCTGACACGATAACGACCCGATACCTGATAAGCAAAACCTAGACCTGCTAATTTCGTGTCGGTCTCGTGTCGTGTCATCGTGTAAATACCTGTTTTGCCAGCCCTAGTCCAAAGGCCACTTTAGCGGCTCATGCAACTTGCCAACTTGAAGAGAGAGAGAGTATCGAGCTTATCAACAGAAAAAACATAAATCATGGGGTTACGATAAGTAGTAGGGTGGTCATGGGCTTGGGCCCCGGGTCCGTCCAGTCCGAATAGTCCGGCCTTATTTTTTTTAGGGTTTGGATCTAGGTGTTAAGGCCCGATCAATTTTAGGATCGGATTTGGGTAAGGCCAAAATATTTTAGAGTCGGGGCCCGAAAAATAATTATAAAAAAATTATATATGTATATATATATATATACACACACACACACATTCAACCATAAGGCTTCAGGCTTAGATTATTTTTTTTAGGGTTTTGGGTTAGGTTTTTTCAAGACTTTGGGCTTATTTTTGTAGGGCTTTGTGGGCTTATTTTTCTAGGGTTTAGGATTTTTTGTATAGGGCCGGCCTTTGGGTTTAGGTTTTTTTTATAGGGCCGGACCGGGCTCAGGCCTAGCAATTTTATATAATACCCTAGTCTAGGCCCGGCCCGGCCCATGACCACCCCTCACACATCCTTCGTCAGAAAAAAATCAAACAATTTTATTTATAATGATTTTGATGTAATACAAAATTTAAAAATAAAATTGAATCATTGAGATTCTTTTCTTCTTAGATTTTTCCCCTTTTTATCTTTTTTCATATCTCAAGATATGTAATCTAGTGAATATCTAACTTACTTCTTCTGCAGATAAAGATGACAAAAAAAAAAAAAAATTGCCGGGTAACTGTGAGAAACCGAACCGAATGATTCAGGTTAAAACGGACTAAATTGTTTGTTGGTTTTAAATTTAGCAATAGAAGCGATTTTTATTTTGATTTTGATTTTGATTTTGGTTTTTATTTTGGTTTTGATTTGGGATAGTAACTTCGTAATTGAACCGTGTAACCGAATGATTTTTATGTAGGATTAAAAATTATTATGCAGTTTGTTGATCCCTAGATTTTGATAAACAATTAAGTGTTGATATTTTTTGTGGAACTAATATGTTTGTTGAGTACTTTAGAAAGAGCTCCATATATTTGATTATATTGAAAAAATCATGAAGAAAAAGTAAAGGGTGCAAAGATGGATATATTGAAGAAATGAAGCGTTGTGAAGACCTTGAACAAATTAGGTAGAAACAACTCTATATTTTTATACTCTTAATGCAACCCGAATTAGGATCACACACGACACTATTAAATGAGATATCTTATGTGTGGTTTGAGATTGACATAATAGAAGTTAAAATCCTAATTAAAGAGCACCTTATGTGAAATTGAAAATGAAAATTGACCTAATTAAAAATAAGGATTAAAGTATAAAAAGTTGAATTTTAAGGTTAATTCAGTCAACCGAGAAAAACAATCGGTTAACTGAATCAAACAGTATGTTTTGGATTAGAATTGTTGAAGGAAAAAACCACTCAGCTTTAATCAGTCAACTGACTAGAATGAATCGGTCAACCGTTTGAATAAGTGAGGTTTTTGGAGTAAAATGGCTTATCCTTGCATCGATTGGTCAATCGAACGAAGACAATCAATCAACCGATTAGACCTTAGGTTTTGGCAGGGAAAGTCTCTAAAATAATCAGTCAACCAATTGGGAAGGAATCGGTTAACCAATTGGGTGGAAGCTTGGGAGGGAAAGGTCTCTACATTAATCGCTCAACCGAACGTGGGGTATCATTTAGCCGACTAGGGTTATGGTTTGGCCTGGTTTCAATACTATATCAATCGGTCAACCGACCTCCAAGGATCGATCAACCGATTGGTTCGGTTATAATTTCAAGGAACTTGATATTTGGGTAAAAAACTAACCATTTTTTATGATTTTAAGGGAGAGATTTGGGGGAATCTGATCTTATTAAAGATATGTGACATATATTTTAATATTCCTATAGATTTGGTCTCCATAATTTAAGATTTTCTTAATTTAAATAGTTAAATAATTCCCTTTTTTTTTTTAATTGCTAATTGTGAAATATTTTATGGACTTATTTGAGAGATTTAAGAGTTATTTTTTTGGAGGAATACCCTAGAATTGAATGATTATGTTATACGGAAAGAGTTCCTTTTAGAGACACATCTTTTGCAAAGTAGTCGTTGGAGGACTAGTTAACAGTCTATATATTTAGACCTGCGGTATTAAGGTTTAAACATATAAATAACATCAGTTTTGAGCTCTTCTAAGAGTGATATTTATGCTGAAATTTTTGTGAGAGATTATATATAAGTTATTGATCTAAAGCGTTGTTGATTTGGCGTAATCGACTTGTGTTATATTGCGATTCAGTTTCTATCTTCAGTGTTTTCCCGATGAGATCTTTTCAAACTATTGTTTTCTATTTTTATTTCATATTATTATTGTCTGCTTAGATTTAAGATTGTTAGAAAATCGTTTTCAAACTTAAGAGTCTGATTTTTTTTTTAAATTATTTTGTGTATTTATCTGATTACGTGCTTTAATTTGTGCTGCCCACATTGATTATTAATCATATATTAATTTACCTCACATTGTATCTATCACTTTGTAAATTTTGGGACATTAATCAAGTATATCTGTATTGAGGTGGTCGAAACTTCTTGTGGGAAGAAACCCATATTTCTCTATATTTGTGAGTTTGAGTAGATTAGACACGGTTGGGCCGCTGTCTAGTCAGGGTTCCTAGGGTTCGATTTTTTTTTTTTTTTTTGTGAAAAAAATTAGGGTTAGATATTTGTCCTAAGTAAAAAAGTTTGGTTATTCCTTTCCCTTGAAAAGAACTATGTTTTGATTCTCACTGCAATTGAATTAATTTGAGTGAATTATAAAAGTTCCATTCTTATCTAGGAAAATAATACTTGAGAGTGTGGTGAGGTTTGATCTTTAGCCAATTAAAAAGATTATGTTTTGATTCTTCCTTTAACAGAATTAAGTTAGTCTTAAACTTGGTAAAAAGTTAAGGTTATTCTTTAGTCTTGGAAAAGAAAAATTGTAAAGGTTGATTCTGAGCCTAGTAAAAGAATCGTTGTAAGAGTTTGGTTCCTATCTCGTAAAGGAATTAGAGGTTTAGAGGTTGCGAATCTCTGTGGAGCTCAGGGTACTGAATTAGGCAAGGTTAGCTTGTTGAACTAGAATATATATCTTGGTGTGTTGCATTCTTTATTTTTATTATATTGTGTTTAGGTGTGCACCTAATTATAAACACTAATCCGCTGTGTAACGAATATAATAATTAATTTAGAAAAATTGATTATTTGATAATTAATTGTTAAAGTTTAATTTGTTTAAATTTTTATAACTATCCAATTCACCCCCCCTCTTGGGTAGCTCATTTGGCCAACAGTTGGTATCAAAACTGATTTGACTTAACGCTCCCAATAGCCACACTAGGTGAGAGGCAGTCTATGCACCGTCCACTTTTGTTTGTAGGTGATATCTATTCATTTTGGAAGGATCGAATGATTGCTTTTCTTCAAGCCACTAATTTTGATGTGTGCCTAGTTATTGAGGATGATCTATTCATTCCTAAAGAGAATGGAGTACTGATAGGTGTGAAAAACCTATCTATTTCGAATCTGAATTGGTTAGTTTTCGAATATGTTTATAGTTATTTTTATTATGTTTTAATTAGTATTTATACTTTTTGTATAACTCAGGTGTGTGGGTTAAAAAGATAGGAAACTGGAGCTAAAATAATGAGATCGAACCAAAGCGGTTCGAAGTTACGGTGGATAAACAAGCTCGGAGGCTAAAAGACGAAACAGGCCCACTGCTTAAGTGTCCAGACCACCGCTTAAGCAGTGAAGATGCAGAGAAGAGCAAAATGTTACTGACGGATGACCGCCAGAGCGGAAATTCTACCGCTTAGGTGGAAATCTAGCAGAGGACGAAGAAGGGCTACTAACAGCCGCTCGCCTAGGCGGAATTTCTACCGCCTAGGCGAAAATCCAACAGAATGTTCTCCCAATCCATCGCCTACTTCACCGCCCAGGCGATCAGACTTAACCGACCTAACTTCGCCTAAGCGCAAATTCCACCGCCTAGGCGGATTTGCCCTGCACAGCCTTTAGATATTTTTAGGATATTTTTGCTATAAATATCCCCTCTCCTCCCTTTTGGCCTGTATCTCTCTCCTCTCTCTTGCATTTTTTAGCCACTTAGGCTATAGTTAAGCCAAGGTTTAGGAATTTTAGGTGTGGAGCTCGCATCCCGAAGTGGAGAAGACGGTGAATCGATCGTTGAGCGTTCTTAGCGATTTATCTTCGGACGAGGCTAAGTTCTTCGATCGTTTTTCCTTATTTCTTTATCTTAGGAGCATGTGAGCATATTTAGCTCGTTATTTCATTGTATATGCGGCTATGGCCCCGAGTTAGATATGGATTTTAGTAGGGATTAACCTAAATATTTATAAATACGTTGTTTGGATGATTTTGGTGTTTCGTTTGTGATTGTTCTTCGTAGTTTGATTGTATTTATCGTATTTTTTGTTTATTATGCTTGGATTGATAAATGGAGAATACAGGATTTTGACAAAACCCCGGATTCGGATTAGGGTAAACAAACGCCACGATTCTATAACCCGGTCGGGGTTTGAATCGTGGACAATCGATGACGTGGGGCAAGACACACGGTACCTAGGGTCGTTAAGACGTTGAGGGGGACCTCTTCGTTGACTCGAAGTCGCATTATATCCCTCGTCTTACACTCGGAAGAGGTGGCGAGGGAGTTTTAGAACGGAGATTGTCGATAGGGTAAATACAACGCAACGATCCAATAACCCGGGAGGGAGTTGGATTGTGTGCAATCAATGACGCTGGGTGAGACTCACGTGACCTAGGGTCGTTACAACGTTGAGGGGGACTTCTCCGTTGAATCGAAGTCATGTATTCCCCCGTCTTACACTCGGAAGAGGTGGCGGTGGAGTTTATGTACCGAGGTTGTCAAATAGGTCGAACAACGTAAATGCGAGTAAATCGAAATCGAACACGTATTTGTAAACACGTTAATCCCTATACAATTCTTCACCCTAAAACATATTAACATAATAGTGTAGTTAATTTAGGATATATTAGTATTAGTTTAATTAATTAATTACATTTATTTTTCACCTAGATAAAATTAGGTCACGACAAACGTGGTGTTCGTTAGTAACGACAACAATCCCTGTGGATACGATAACCCGATCTTAACGATCACACTATACCTCGTATACTTGCGAGTGTAAATAGCAGCGTGTTTTTCCCGCGCTACCAAGTTTTTGGCGCCGTTGCCGGGGATTGTTTTGATGTTATTGTCGGAAAAACGCGGTAACGGCTCTGGACTTGAGTTTTAGATAGGAGAAGCAAGTGTTTCGTACTCCCGGGATTGGAGATTTCGTTAGTATTGATATTGTGTGTAAATGACCTAATTTTACTTTAGGCATTTATTTTGTATATAATTTTTGTTTGTAGTTTTTTTTTTTTTTCTTATGCAGGGTACGTGCCGATGTTAGATCGATAGGTATTGATGCATTCCTTTCGACGGGATTCCAATCCGTTTTATGTTGTTTGGCTAAGCACATAAGTCGGTGAGGCGTTTCGTTGAGAGATTGAGCCAATCCAATGCAAAACCTCGCCAATCTTGAGGGCGTTCTAAGAATGTTGGGCCGGGGACATTAAACCATGCTCTACTTGGGAGGCAACCCAAGCAATTCTTTTTGTTCCATCCCATCCGACTTGATTCGGAGGCGAGATCCTCTCGCCTCCCAGGTAAGTGTTCTAAACACCCTTCGTCAGCATTCTTTAATTCCATATGTTGAGATTGATGATTGGGTTCGCTGAGGACACTGTCCACTTTGAGTTTGAGGGTGATGTGTAGTAGTAGTATGTTAGTTTATGTGTCATCGTTTTCCATATTGCATGTGTGTTTAGGTTAGAATGTGTTTATGTTTTTGTGTTGTTATTATATGTTGAGTTTTGCGTTCATCTGGGCCGTCACCCAATGATGAAAATTACCCCTGGTTTTTTTCGAAGTGAAGGGTAATACCCATGCATGTGTGATTCTGTGTGCTTGACTATGCGTTTTGGTCAAAATTATTGTAGATCCTAATTTGCACGGGTACATAGACTCAATGTATAGTTATTCAATTGATTTGAGGACGATTATCGATTAACCAAATTCATGACACATTAACGGCATGTTTGGTTGGACGGAATGGAATGAGGGTGGAATGGAATAGAAGAAGTAATGGAATGAGAGAAGGAATGGAATGGAATTGTGAATGGAATCACTATTCCATTATCTTGTTTGGTTGATATGGAATGAAAGAAAGAATAGAATAGTGCAATATAGTAAAATTTCCATTTTGCTCTTATAAAATTATTATTCCATTCTCTTCTTGGTTGGTTATAATAAAATTTTATTATATTTCACTATTCTATTCCTTTTCTCATTTTATTATATTTCACTATTCAACTCAATTTTAAATTTTCGTTCTCTAATTTCTATTTTTGTTCTCAATTTTCAGTTTCTATTTTTTAATTTCTGTTTTTGTTCTCAATTTTCAGTTTCCTTTTTCAATTTTTTGTTCTCTAATTTTCTATTTTTTGTTCTCAATTTTCAGTTTATGTTCTCAATTTTTTATTTTTGTTCTCAATTTTCTGTTTTTATTCTCAATTTTCTGTTTCTATTCTCTAATTTTATGTTTTTGTTCTCAATTTTTAGTTTTCGTTCTCAATTTTTTGTTCTCTAATTTTATATTTTTGTTCGCAATTTTCAGTTTATGTTCTCAATTTTATGTTTCTGTTTTCAATTTTCTGTTCTCTAATTTTATGTTTTTGTTCTCAATTTTTAGTTTATGTTCTCAATTTCTTATTCTTTAATTTTCTGTTTTTGTTCTCAATTTTCGGTTTATGTTCTCAATTTTTCGTTTCTATTCTCAATTTTTAATTTCTGTTCTCAATTTTCTAGTTCTGTTCTCAATTTTTTGTTCTCAATTTTCTATTTCTATTCCCAACTTTCTGTTCACTAATTTTAATTTATGTTCTCTAATTTCTGTTTTTGTTCTCAATTTTCAAGAGCTTAATTATAAGGGCTATCATGTAATTTAAGATATTGATTTCATTGGGTTGGAATCCCATTCCACCCTATCTCAAATGGAATCCCATTCCATCCAATTTCATTCCAATGGAATCACAAAAGTGATTCCATTGGAGAACCAAATAACGGAATAGGAATCGAGGGCGGAATGCGATTCCATTCTGCCCTCGATTCCATCCAACCAAACATGCCGTAAGGATTCTAGAACTTGATTGAGGGGAAACTTGAGGTGAAATCCTAGGCGAGGTAGTTCAGGAGACGTGATTTAGGCATTCTTTTTTGTCGCTTGAGCCTTTCTAATCCTATCTTGTTATATGTTTATCCCTCGTTACCTTGTCGAAGCCTAAATACAAATTCAATTCTGAACACATAAACCAATACCACGGCCAATTGAATTCCTTCCAATCCTTTATCGCTGAATCTAAAGGCACATTTGAGTGAATCAAGTTAGCCATTGCAAAGGCTTCTTAATGTGAGTGGTTGGGAATAGGGCGAACTTCAAATTGGTTTGGTATTTGAGTACTCACTTGTCATTTTTTATTTGTATTTCACACACCCTTTCAATTGTAACAATCAAATAAGTTTGGGGGTGTGTTCGTTGAAAATAAAAAAAATAAAAAATAATAATAATGTAATAATAAAAAACCAAATGTACATACGGTTTTTATTTCTGTTTCTTTTGACAAGTGAGTACGTAGGTCTTAAATGCATGTTCGAGATTGTTTCAAATCTTTCTATGGGGATTCGAGAGTGAATGTGCCAAGTATTGAGCCTTGGGTAACGTTAAGTTAACAACGTTAACCCGTTTTCTATTCCAAATTACCCTTGGCCAAATTAACCTTAACCGAACCAAGTCCTAATGATCTTCATGAACTACTAAACCTACACTAGTGGAGAGTGGACCCCAATCAAGCTTATGGTAATCCTTAACTCGTGAATTTCGTTGGTGGATAATCCAATCCGATCGTTATATAGTTATATTATGGAGTCTCGCACTAACACGTTTACATGATCTGAAATAGCGTTTACCATTATTGCATGTCGAAATTCTAGAACATTACATACTGTGTGTTACCGCCCGAACTCGATACTACTGGCGGTTGTTGAGGGAACAATAACTAGGCCGTTAGAAGAATTTAAAACTCACATGTTGTTATGTTTAGATTGTTTTTAGGTTGTTTGTTATTTATTTCCGTTTGTGTTTTTTTCATTTTAGTGTGTGTGTTTGGCTCGATGACTAGCCAAGTTTTGAGTTTGGGGGTAAGTACCTAAGAAGAAAGAGCAACTGACCACTTTTGACAAACATAAACTTTCTATTAATTCTTAAGTTGTTAATATTCTATTTTGTTTTTTAGATGCTAATGAATATACCAGGATTTCAAGTTGTGGATCGACGAATAAAATATGGGACACATTGCAAATCACTCACGAAGGGACAAATCCGAAATAGTCCAAGATCAATGCCTTAGTCTGTCAATTCAAATTATTCAGAATAGGTAAAGTAGAATCTATTCTGAAGATGTATACAAGATTCAACAATATTTACAACAACCTCTGTCATAACCCACCCCGGACCCCCGTCACCATGGGGCCGGCGTGACATCGACCCGACGTCACCTGAGCGACAAACCAAACTAGAATGCGATAATATGCATTCATAATTATACAACAAAATCAGGCCATAAACATCTTCTCTAACTAGGGACACACCCGTCCCTGAATTATAATAATAACAAAAAATAAAACAACAATGAACCTCTCCTGGGTTCGCCTCAGGCAGTACCTCCCAAAATACTCCCTCGTTATACCATCACCGGACTCTACCCAATGCCAGTAGGGGATCGACTCCTAACTGCTGCACCTGCGAGTATATTATCTTCTTAATAAAACTTTTTAATTGGATCAAGTATATAACATATAAGCATCACATATCAAATAATAATATAACAATTGCATAATTTAAATGCCTGATACCATAAGGAAAACATATTTTTCCTGTCACCACAGAATCAACGTCTATATATATATTACCTCAACTAAGCAGTAAAAATCAACCCAAAAATTCAGCTAACCATATAGAATAACGAAATCAGAACATACCAATCCAATATACAATAAAATATATAAATGTACTATTCCCAATCACCCTATGCAAGAAAACACCATTTCGCACCACAACACTTCACACCTCATCACATTACACCCCAGGCTAGCCATGAGATCATTTTAACCTTACGATCTGGAGTTGCAACAGTACCGTACCACCCGTAGGATTTGCCTTCCTAACAGACACCCATCACTCCGCCAAAGTGGATAATCACTGCGCAGTATAAACGTCTAATATCACTCTGCCGAAACAGATAAACATCACTTTGCTGAAGCGGATAATATCACTCTGCCGAAGCGGATCACATCACTTTGCCAAAGCGGATAACCTCACTCTGCGAAACAGATAAATATTATGGCATCGTCGAATCAATAATAACATCATCAAAACATAACTCAATAATATCGTCTAATCAACATTGTCAAATCACCACATAATTTTTAAAATCATCTAATTTAAATACAACCATTTTCCATCATATATATGTATATACAAATAATCTGGCAAGAAGACAGTACACTCATCTCGATATCTGTTTTGCAAAACTGACACTGACCACACTCTATCTGGATGCCGATGCCTGCGAACCTAATAATGACAGAGCCTATATCAATATTTTATGTAAAATCACCTAATCATGTAATGTAGGCCCTAAGTTCCACATTCTTCAATTCCCCATATTTTATTTATGAAAATTATTATTATTCTGATAATTTCATTCCATTAATTATTACATAAAAATCTTGTAATATGAACGATCCCAAATTTATTATTCTGGTTACAAAATTTTTTATGCTAGAATTGAATTTAACAAAACTAAAATAAATTTAACTAAAAACGATATCCATTCCGAATCGTTCACAGGCTGCGAGATGGATTTGAATTTTTGTTGGGGTTATTTGTGCAATTTCCCCATTTCTTCCTTTTTCTTCCTTTTTTCTTTCTTTTTCTTTTCCCGCTTTTTCTTCTTTCCGTTCTTGCTTCTGTTTGCGTTTCCCGTTCAGCCCACCGCAGCCACCACTGGCCGACCAGCCACCCTGCCGGCGAGGAACACCCAAACGCCGACGCCGACAGCCGACCCAAATACGGAGTCACGCACACACTGCCTATACATACACCTACATAGTAGTAGCACACACATATACACCTACTGCTCTCTCTCTCTCTCTCTCTCTCTCTCTAACTTTCCAGTGACAACTTCGGTGATCTACACACACACATCGCCGAACGACAACATCACCGGACCAAATACACACTCCTACGTACAGGACACATACACGGATGCACAAACCCACACACGGCCAACGGAAAACACACCCACTTCTCTCTCTCTCTCTCTCTACACTCTCACTCCGGCGACAACTCCTCACCACCATGCACACACAACACACACATACACACCACCATTCACGTACCCACAACTAAACACATACATACCCATACACAGCAAGCATATAGGCACACACATGTACTAAGTCACACACATACACGTACACACATACACACTGTTGGTAAAAATAGAGCATACACACACCGTGTCCATCGGAGGAACAACTGGAGAGACGACCTACACACACACAATCGTACAAAAATCAAGCAGAGTACACATTACCGAACAACGGCGATGATTACGCACTACCGGACGAACGGCGATCCCATACCCACCGGAGCGAACCGCTCTTTCTCTCTCTGAAATTTGACGACGACACACACCCATAACACATAAACAAACACAAACCCACACGATTCGATCAAACCCACATACTGTCAGAAAATAAAAATAAAAATAGGGCATATACCACACCGCCGAATATTTACCGACCAAACTCGCAACACTCATGCATGCACACACCCACCAAAATAATTAGAGAAATTACACATACATACTCACCAGCTCAACGATCATCAATGATTGGATAGCGATCAGCAACTCCCGCTCACCGGTGATGTTAAGAACGCACACTACCACATCGTCGATGAACCACCCACCGGCCGAACCACCCTCGCTCTCCCCTGGGACTGACGATGATATCCACATGATCACGCACACACGTAACAGCCACGACCACACTGCCAGAGGAGCACCGATTCAAGAAAAATCTGACGACCCCCACTCCGCTCCTCTCTCTCTTTCTCTAGAATTTATCTGATTTTTCAAATTTGATTTAGGATTTTGATAATTTGTACTGCATGAGAGAGTATTTATTGCATGAAATTAGAGGATAGATTTGATCTCCTCATGCCACGTCGCCTGTTTTCTCTTTCCCTGCCGCCCGGTGATCTCACGTTACACACAGACCTTTCATATATGTGTGTGTGTGTGTGTGTGTGTGTGTGTATGTTTAAAAGAAAAAAAAAAAAGTTAAATTGTACTTTTCTCCCCCAATTTCCTTTAAGATCTTAATTTCAATAAATTTCAACTTTTAAAAGTTTCAAAAATTATAATTTCACCCTTAATATTTTCACCTTTTGATTTTAATTGTCAATTTAAATATCAAGTTTAAATTTAATGTTTCTAAATTTCCAATTTGACCCCCAACTTTTGATTTGAATGTTAATCAATAAAATTTTACTCCAAAATTTTCTAATGCACTATAATGCAACTATTTATGATGTACGTCCTAGGATTTAGGTTTTACAACCTCAATAAACTCGAAAATCTCTATACTATGGAGGATAAAGTGCGAAAGATTATGAGATCATTAACTAAAGTCCGGGAGCCGAAAGTAACTGCGATAAAGGAAGCTAATATCTCATAGTCTATAATATTGATGAGCTCATCGGCAACCTAATGACACATGAGACGGCTATTCGAGGATATCAGGACAAAACATGAAATATCAAAAAGAAGTCATTAGCGTTAAAAGTTTAGAAAAATGAAGAGGATGATAACAGTGATGTTATCAGTCTTGACAACAAGCAAGAAAAGGATGTGGCGCTTCTCACAAAGAATTTCAAAAAAATGACTCGATGAACATTCCGGGGAAAGAGAAATTTCAATATGAGTAATGTGGAATACTTCAACTGTCACAAGACTGGTAACTTTCAATCCAAATGTCCCGAGCCAGAGAAGAAAAAAGAGAAAAAAAGAAAAGAAAAGAAGAAGGTGAAAAAGAGTAAGAAAAAATTAATGAAAGTTACCTAGGATGACTTGGAGTCGAGTAGCACATAAAAATTGAGCAATAATGCTTCATCTATGCTTGCTTTGATGGCCACTAGAGTTGAAGTAACAAAATGTTCTAGTTCTTGCCTTTTAGATTTAGATGATTTATTTGATGTTTATTAAGAACTAACGCATGATTATAAAAACTAGTGCGTTCAAATTAATGCCCTACAAAGTACAAGTAATACACTTGACAAGCAAATGATAAATTCAAATCTAAAAACAATGAAATAAAATACAATGTTTTGGATTTATATTCGACTATTCTCAAATTTAGAGTGGTGAAAATAATTGAAAAATGCTTTTGGGGAGTTCAAGAGGGATTTTTTATAAAGCTGTCATTGGGTTTTAGAAAAACCTTAAACAAAAGAGATTTCATATATTTTTTTTCTGAAACCAAGGATCTTGTTAGATATTTTAAATGTAATTTATGGGGTACACTATCAATAGATGTTTTTCTAAATTATCTAAATGCAGACAAATTTGGGTTCCTAAAGGAATTAAAATCGTCCCGGCTGAACAAATCAGACCCACTTAGATTGGGTACTACCTAGAAACTTTTGGAGTTTCTCCTTGCAGGTTAATCTAATAAGCATCTTTGAATAAGGACAAATTGTTCCTAGGAAGTGGCTATTCTCAGCATGTAGCAGTGGAAAAAAATAAAATTTACATTTTTGACACCTAAAGATGAAAGTCATGTGATTTTTGGAGACTATGCCATGAGTAAGAAAATAAGCTTAAATAAGCTGGTAAGAATTTGTAAGACCCATGCTATTTTACATATTCTCTTGTTGTCTTTGAATTATTGCATGATAATCAGATAAGTTTACATATTGACTTAATCAAAATTATATGATTTCATGCTACATTGTTGAAATGTTTTGCCTGCCTCAAGTTTGTTCTCCTAAGCACGAATTAGCTTATTTACAATTATATAGGGGGAAAAGTTCTTATAAGTAGGGCAATAATATTTGTTGCTTAAAATGAAAAAGGGGATACTGAAAATTTAGATACCTCCGATTAGCTTGCTAATATTTTCACTAAACCTCTAGCAAAAAATCAAAGTTTATGAAAATTATTCGAACTTTAGGTATGGCTAGGCATAACAATGTATGCCTATAGTGATGTTTTTGCTTTACCGTCTCCACTTTTGAGATGACAAAAGAGAAGAAATTGATGTTTAAGGAGAAGTTATTAAGAAATTTATGTTCAATATCGCTAAATTGGTTTTTGGGCTTATATTGAATATCTTTTGAATTGTTTGATTATGTCTTCAAGTTCATGCTTAAATGAGTTAGATACCCATCCTCGGATTTAGGGTGAGCATGGTTACATTTTTTTTGAAGAAAACATCAAAGTTAATTGTTATCATAAAAAATAGGGAGATTGTTGATCTCTAGGTTTTAATGAACAATTAAGTGTTTATGTTTTTGGTGAAATTAATATGTTTGTTGAGTATTAAAAAAAGAGTTCCATATATTTGATTAAGTTCAAGATATCATGAAGAAAACATTAAGGGTGAAAAGATAGATGTATTGAAGAAATGAAGAGTTGTGAAGGCCTTGAAAAAATTAGGTGAAAATAACTTTATACTTTTATACTCTTAATGCAACCCAAATTAGGATCACACACGACACTATTAAATGAGTTATCTTATGTGCGTTTTGATATTAACATGATAGAAGTTAAGATCCTAATTAAATAAATCCTTATGTGAAATTGAAAATAAAAATTGACCTAATTGAAAGTAAGGATTAAAGTACAAAAAGTTGAATTTTCGAGTCAATTCAGTCAATCGAGAAAAGTAATCGGTTAATTGAATTAAACAATATATTTTGGAGCAGAATTAGTGAGGTAAAAAAACACTTAGCTTTAATTGGTTAACCAACTGAAATTTTTTAAAATTATTCACTACATCCAAAGTGTTATTCTACAAAAATACACTTTCAATTTAATCAATGTAGTCCCTAAAAAAAATAAAAATTCCGATTTTAGCCTGAAACTTTATTTCTTTGCCAAATTTAATCAAATTACCAATTTTTTCTAATATATTTTTTCAAAACATTAAATAAAAATTAATTGCATGAATCTAAGGTGTGAATTTGTTCGTTTAAACATAGTTTAAAATTTGTCCAAATTTGTACTTTGGACCTAACACTTTTTACAAAATACGGTGTCAACACTATCGCACTAAGAATTACCACCAAGCCACTGCGTCATCGTGTGGAAGTAGTGGTTCACAGCACCATAGCAGCTTCATAGTAATGCTGGGGCATCACGTCGGTGTATATGTCGCCCAGTAGGCAGTACGCTATTTGATTGTGCTAGTTACACCCCTATGGTATGGTACTACTACAAATAAGTTGTGTAGTAGATCTATTGGGATTCTATCGACATTGTTGTTCTAATTAGACATCGTTCCCTCGATTTACTTCATTTTCAATTTTAAAAATCTCTTTTGAATTTACACGTAGTCGATATATCAACAATATTTCTACAGTCCAACAATTCATAAAATATAGCAAATAATTGTTTTAACTTAATTAAGGAAGAGGCTCTAATACCACTTAAAGCGATCAGATATTAAAGGCAACAAATTTACGCAGTGAAATATAAAAATATCAATCACAATTTAATATCCAATTTATGAAAGTCGAATATAATTGTATTAACACTAAAATAATAAATCATATTTAATACGATGATTATCTCTTCTAGTGCTTCAGCATAAAAAAAGGTAGTTCCTGATACGAGATCAGAGTAGACTCTGCGGGGAACATCTGAACACGAACAGTATCAGCACGAGAGATCGATCCTTTCAAACATGGCACAAATGTTCCACCTCTAACAATGTCCACACAAAGGATTTAGGATAGAAAAGTGTTTTTCAAATTTATGAGATCGAATATAATCCCAAGGCTTTATGATAGCACTGATTTGAATCTAGATGGTAGTGTGATTCAAATCAGTAGGTGAAAATCGAAAATGAAATCTCATAAACAAAATAAGATATTTGTTTGAGAGAACAAAGGCGGTCGAAATACCCAAAGATTCGCTGAAACTTTCTTAGGGTGGGTGGCTATTATGGTCTTTCACCTTATAAAGACTTACCATGGTTTAGAACCTTGGATCCCCTTTTTTTTGTATTTGTACTTTGACCCCCGAACTTCGTAAGTTTAGCATTACTATATGTTCCTTTTTCAAGGACTCCTTTATCTTTAATTTTCTAGTGTGTGTGATCCATTAGGTTCATACCAAAATATGGATGGTAAAAATAATTAATTAGTTAATTATTTTATTAATCAATTAATAAAACAAATTTGAACAATTCTAATTTTGCCTTTCCAAAAGAGAATATTTTTCCCCTTAAGGTACTTCCTCTAATTATGAGTTATGTCTACCCATATATCACAGTCATATCTGGTTGTTAGGAATTCAATTAAGGGAATCTCCCTAGGTGTGATTAGTTTATTGTACGATCTCTCTATTTGTGTACCTGAATAGATCGAAAATGTATGGTTAAGTTTAAAAAAAGAAAAAGAAAAAAACACTAGTCCAATTATATGTATTTTGATTGATAATATAATTCCTTGTGATATTGATTGAAATCTCATCACAATCATCACACTGCTTTATTTAGAGGTTGGGTGAATTATATTAAATTGAATCACATAGGACACCTCTATTTTCCTAAGAGGGACAAATTATATATTGTATACTCATATATTCACATGTATATTCGATTATACCCAATGAATAGCTTTGAAAGATCTTGCCAAGAAAACAACACTTAGTATTATTAAACTATACCAACCTACACATGTAATATACCACAACTAAAGTGAAAATATCACAAATACAATCACACCTCAAACATCCTATTTTGACATTGAGCAAAACTATCATGTAGGATATCAAGGATGATCATGTTCGGTCCCTCACTATATTAGTAAATCTTATTTTTCTTATTTTAGTATCTCATACTAATGGTTTGAGATCACCATTCCCAAAGAGAAACAACAGAGCAAGCTACCCTAAACTGTTGAGACCATTTTTAACAATCTAATACTGATTAGGAATATTTAAAATATCAAGTTACTAAATGTCTTCAATCTCCTCCTTTTAACCATGTTAATAATATAAAAAAATATCTTTTATTAATACTTGAGATTGAAATATTTTACAGATGCAAGCATTAGATGTAATATTATAAGATTGGATATAGAGTTTACAACCAACATATATATATATATATATATATATATATATATATATATATATATATAGACACACACACATACACACACACACTAGGGTACAACTCATGTTTAAAGGCACGATTAGACTATTTTGTAATATGTATTTTATTTTATTTTTTTCAATTTGACCTTATCCATATGCCAAAGATATTTAAAAATAAATAATTGCATGAGATGGGCAACAAATAATCGAATAATTTGATTTGTGTCATGCACATTTCAGAAAAGCAAGACTGATATTATTAAACTTAACTCTTATTTTCAAATTAACTCAACAATAGTCAATAATATGAACCTAATAAGTCCACCACGAAAAACAATAAACATGTAAACCAGCAATTAATACACGTTTTCAAATGAATAATATAGTTTCACTGAGACAACTCAATTTGTTTTAAAAATAAATTAATAGTTTGTTCGTTTATACAACATTCCTAAATTCTTGATTGTTATTTTCATGTAACCCAACAGTAAGTAAAACAATCATAATCAACAATAGAGTTATGAACACTTATTTTAAATTAAACACAACATAATCCATATAATAATATACATTTTTTTTTTTTTTGAACAATTCGCCCACCCCTCTTTTTCTTTTGGGCAATATTTCCAAATTCTTGACTCTTGTTTTCAAATGAACAAAAAAATAACCACACAACCAATAACTTGTGTATAATTTTTTTTACATAATCTCATTTGTTTATACAATATTATCAAATTTTGGACTCCTTTCAAATAAACACAACAATAACAAACACAACCAATAACCTCCAAACACGATACTAACATAAACAAAAAAAAAAAACTAGTCATCAATACAAAAAGTTTCAATAAACAATAATACATACTCCATGATATGAGCTTGACAAACACAACTCCCCCACTGTACGCGCCTTTGCGTTTGTTACGCGTTCGCGTATTGACTACTCGCAAGTGTACGAAGTTAAAGTTTTAGTATAGTGTGATCGTTACGATCAGGTATCGTATCCACAGGGATTGGTGTTCATTATTATCGAGTATCGTGTTTATCATGACCTAACTTTATCTAGGCTAAAAACAAATGTATTTAATTAATTAAAACTAATACTAATATAACCTAAATTATCTATACTAATATAATGAGATATTTTAGGAGAAAGAATTGCCTAGGGATTAACTCGGTTTACAAATATGTGTTTGATCTCGATTGACTTACGTTTACGGTGTTCGACCTATTTGACAATCTCGGTTCTAAAACTCCCTCGCCACCTCTCCTGAGTGTAAGATGAGGGATATAACGCAACTTCATGTCAATGAAAATTTTTCCCTCAATGTCTTAACGACCCTAGGTCATGTGAGTCTTGCCCCAACGTCATTGATTGCACACAATCCAACTCCCGACCGGGTTGTTGGATCATGCGTTGTGTTTACCCTATCGACAATTTCAGTTCTAAAACTCCACCACGACCTCTCCCAAGTGTAAGACGGGGGAATACATGACTTCGAGTCAACGATGAAGTCCTCCTCAACGTCTTAACGACCCTAGGTCACGTGAGTCTTGCCCTAACGTCATCGATTGGCGTTATGTTTACATTAGTCCAAATCTGGGGTTTGTCAAACCCCATATTCTCCTAATATCATTCTAAGTATAATAAACATAACAATACTATATACACAATCAAACTACGAAGAACAAACATAAATGCAACACCGAAATCATACGAATCACATATTTGTAAATTTATTCATTAATCCCTATAAATCCATGTTTAACAAACGGTCATAACCGCATTTACAAATAAAGAACAAGTTAAACATGCTCACAATATCTTAAGTTAAAGACATAAGGGAAGAAATCGAAGAACTTAGTCTCTTCCAAAGATTTGTCGCTAAGAACCGTTCAACGATTGCTCCGTCATCTTCCTCCACTTCGGGATGTGAGCTCTCCCTCTAAAACTCCTCTACATATCCTATACTAAGCCCTAAAGGGGCTCTAATGGCCAGAGGGTTCAAGAGGAGATGAGAGGAGTGGATATTTATAGGCAAAATATCTCAAAAATATCTAATAAATATTATAGGCTGTGCAGAGGTCACCGCCTAGGCGGTGGGTATGTCGGTTGGTTGATTGCTGCGGCGGTGAAGACAGTGGTGGATTAGGATGATATTCTACAGTTTCATCACCTAGGCGGTGAGCGTTCAACAATAATTGGTCATTCTCTGCATTTTCACCGCCGCAGCGGAGGTTTGGATGCCGCGGCGGTGGGCTTCTTTTACAATATTGCCTCCGAGCTTATTTTTCCACCATTTTTCGATCGTTTTTGGTTCGATTTTATCATTCACGGTCCAGATTCCTATCTTTTTGTCCTACACACCTGATTTATATAAAAAGAATAAAAACTAATTAAAACGTAATAAAAATACTCTATAACTAACAAAATTGGTTTGGAAATATGTAGGTAGATCACTCCTATCACCCACCCAAGACACTTAATCCTAACATCCTAGGTTGCTGGAACTTGGCTTAAACATAGATTATCAAATCATATATTATCTCATTCAGATTTTGAAATGTTTGGAGTGTTACAGGTATGTATATTAGCCAAATAGAAAGAAACAAAATGAAGGTCAATTTTACAAAATAAATAACTATAAAATTGTAAACAATAACTGGAATTAAATTAAACTGAAGCAATAAAGAGAATGCAATTACCTCACGATTGTACTCCCATCAATTTAAAGTCATCTTATTTATCGAGTTGAAAGCACGTGTTTGATATTAAAAAAAACAATTACCTAAGAACCTTTGGAAAACTAAGACTATCTTATTCTATTTTTATTTTTAGCTCTTAAGATAATTAGAAAAAAAAATAGCAAACGACATTTTTTTTTTTTTTTATAATCGACAAAAGTATTTTTATATTCCAATAATATGGGAACATATATTTAAAAAATAATCCAACTTTTGTACTTGGAAACATATGGGAATTCGACAAAATAATTGTCTTTATAAACTATATTTTATACCAATGAATGAAAAAAGTCAACTAATGGTAATACTCGCATAACAACATTGAGCACGGAAAAAATATCTCAACACCTAATTAGGTACAAAAATGCATTTGCCTTTAAATTCTTTTTGTGGACAAATCTAAATACGTAATAAAAGTAAGATAAATATTGAGTATTTTTAACTCATAATTACTCTAATCTTAAAATTTTAAAACATAATTTGCAACAAATGATTGGCAAAAAGAATTCATGTAACAAAACAAATCATGCCTTATATAAAATAATATAGCTTAAACAAAATCTAGATAAAATATAAACCCATAATCATTGCAAAAAAATTGATACATCATTTTAAATGAAAATAAAAACACTAATAATATCCTAATTTTACCTTGAAATGAATGGTAGTTGTGTTTTTATCCGTGGCAATAAAATACATATTGCAAATTGCATAATAATTGGTAAAAGATTACAATTTAGGAATTAATATTGTGAAAGTCATTCTTGGTAACGAAACAATCAAAATGAAAAGATATTTTTAGTTAATAGCCCTAATTTAAGAGTTTATCTAGAAAAAAAAAAATCATTTTTAATAGTTATGTTGGAATGTAGCCCTTTTGTGAAATATCATTAGTGTTTAGTACTTTGACCATTGACGAATTTAATAAATAGATGTTTATACTCTTATATATAAATTAGATGAAATGGTAGAAACCCTAATACATACCATCCGTCTTCATTCAACCATCTTTATTTAACCATTCTTCGTTTATCCATATCCTTTGTCGTTCTTCATCATCCGTACCCTCTATTATTTTTCATTCATCTATCTTCAAGAACATGAGATAAAAACTAGATCGTTGTTCTTCGCACGTCCATTGCTCACCGTTTCTTCTCCCATCTCTCTCTAGTTTTCTCCTGAGAAAGATGATTTTGCTGCTTCTTCGTTGTTCGCCCAGACCATCGCATCGTTCAGAAGTATTCGTTAGATATTCTTTTATCGCTGCCATCCTGCCTCGCATGTTCAAATTCCATCCATACCTTGTCGTTCGACTTGATCATCATCGTCATTTGATTTTTCCATCTGTTCACCTTTCAACCAAACCACCACGTCGTTCAGATGCGTTCGCTAGATATTCTTCTATTTCTGTTGCTGATCCTAAGATTTTGATGATCAATTAAAGGTTGATGTTTTTTGTGGAACTAACGGTTTGATTAAGTGTTTTAGTTTATTAGTTCAAAATGATGAAGATATGATGATAAAGAAGACGAAGGGTTAAGAGATTGAAGAATTTGAAGAACCTAAGAAAAAATAACACAGGTTAAATTTCAACTCTTAATATCCCAATTAGGATCACACACGACATAAAAATATTTTTAAATGGTTTTTATAAATATGTGTGTTTTTAATAGGATTCTAATTAGATAAATTATTTGCTCCTATGTGTAATTGAAAAAGAAATATTTATAATGAATTAAAATTGATTTTAAGTATTTAGTGGAGCTAACCAAGAAAAGAAATTGGTTAAAAGGGTGAAAACGTCAATAAGAATGAATTAAAAACAAATTTAGAAAAGTGATCCAACATCCATAAGTCGACAGGTAAGTTGACCAGACAAAGAAGGAAAACTCTTTGAATTTCTCGGTCGACAGGTAGGTCGACCTGTACTTAAAAATGAACTCTCTGTATCTATAAGTCAACAGAGCGGTCGACCTGTGAAGAGAAATTGAACTATCTGAATCTCTAAATCGACAGATAGGTCGACCGATAGGCACATAATCTTTGGCTTGGCTATATCCTGAATCGAGCGGTCGACTACTGATCTTGGTCGGTCGATTTGTGTGTCTGTTTCAAGATATTATGGAATTCTGGATTTCAATATGAAAGTAGCCATTACTAGCTATTTTTTGGTTAGAATTCATGAGAGATTTTAGGGATTTAATATTATTTGAGATATGCTACACATATTATGTTATCCCTATTGATTTGGTTCATTAAGTTTGAATATTTCTTAATTTGGTACATATAATTGTTTCTATTCTATTTAATTGTGATTAAGAAATATTTGGGGGACTTAATTGAGAAATTTAAAAGTTATAATTAAGTGAATTGAACCAAAATGAAGTCTTAATAATATAAGGGGTCTAAAAGAGCAATTAAGTGTCATGACAAATGGGAATTAGCTGTTAGAGAGCTGATTTTAATCTCATTTATATAGACCTGCGTTTTTCATATCATTAAGAGAGATAAAGAGAAATCAAGAGATCATATTGAGTTTTTCTAAGAGAAATCATATTGAGTTTTTGTGAGAGCTTTTCTAAGAGAGATTCTTGAGAATCATTTGCTGTGAATCATTGTTGTTACCGAATCTAAAGTAATATCTCTATAATTATTTTTTCGGTGGATTCTAGGATAGATCTTTTCAAATTACTTTCTATATAGTATTGCTTGATTAATTTTTGAAGTTTGATCTTTAGAAATTGTTTTCTAATTTTTTATTGAAAAATATTTTTTAAGCAATTTTTTGAATTAATCTGATTACGTGCTCAATTACGTTCTACCCATTTTTTTTTTTGTTTAAAATCAGATTTTGAGTTTCTCACTTTTCTATCACTAGTTTTGGAATATTAATTGAGTTTTAATTTATCTGGGCTGGTAGAAACTCCGAGTGAGAAAAATCACTTGTTAATTTTTTAATTGGTAAGTTGAGTGGTGGATTAAATACTGTTGGGTGTATTTAATCAAATGGTAGCTGGTTTCAGTCTCTTCCTATAAAGAGATTGAGATAGTAATTCTTTCTAAATTGAATTGTTTTGTGTGGATTTTGTAACAGTTCAATATTTACTGGGAAACAGATATTTGGAGTGTTTTGTGAGGTTTTGATTCTTTAGTCTTTGTGTTAAAAAGAATTAGATTATTCTTGAGCTTGTAAAAAGTAGAGGTTATTATTTTGCCTGTGAAATTTTTTTTTTGTAAAGGTTGATTCTGAGCTTGTAAAATAATCTTTGTGAGGGATTAGTTTCTACCTTTAAAGGAATATTGAGTTTAGTGGGTGCGACTCTCCTTGGGCTCGGAGGACTGGATTAGCCAAGAGTAGTTTGATGCACCAGTATAAATTTTTGATGTACTGTAATCTTTACTTTATTTATTTTTGTTATTTGGTGTGCATCTAGTTAATTTTATATTTCCATTGTAATATAAAGATAATAATTAGTTTAGGATTAAAATTAATTATTTAAGTTATTAAAGTATTTTTTGTCTGATATTTTTAATTACCCAATTCACCCCCCTCTTGGGTATTTCACTGGGCCAACAGTCGTCGTCTTGCTTTGTCAGATTTTTTTTTTCTCTCTCTCTCTCTCACAGATCTAGAATTTTCAAATCTGATTTTTTTTTTAGATTTGGATTTTTAAATCTGAAAACTCAGATTTAAAATTTCCAAATCTGGTCTAGGTAATCCAAGATCTGGTTGTCGTCATTCTAGATGTATGCATGAATATTTATGTGAATGTTTCAGATCACATAAATGTTCATATGAATGTTTCATGTGAATGTTCAAATGGTCGCCGTAAATTTTCAAATAAGTGAATTGTTTATTAATTTTTGTGGAGTTTTTTGTTTATTCATCGACGTGTTTTGATTGTTATGAAATATTGAGTAAAATTTGAATAAACTAAAATATTTTATTTTGAAAATATTGATTGAACATTCACACTGATCGTGTGAACTATTGTCGAGTAAATTATGAATAAACTGAAATATTTGATCTGTAATACTGAGTGAATATTCACATAGAAATTTCAATGGCATGCTTCGTAAATAAGAATAAATAGGGAAGGTACCCCGGATTTCGATTAGCGAAAGAAGTAGAGAATCGGGAGGAGGTTGAAAATAAGTTTCACCCCTTCCTCTCTAAGTTGTCTAAATCCATTTATTTCGAAAATGATTTTGCAAGGGCTTTTCTAGGTGTCGGTTTTGAAACACTTCTTTGGCTGAGATTTTTGTTAAAAACAAAGTCGCCACCTAGCGTGGGGTTAAATGGTATGCTAGGTCACTAGAATTTTGGAAATTCATTTTTTCTTTTGAAATGACCCGTGTTTTGACTTCCATAGGTCCATGTATCAGAGATATTCTTTAAGTTCAGGAGTTGCTTATGCTCGGGGAATGTGATAGACACCCTATGACACTCGTCCAAAGACGATACCTTAGTCTGAATAGATATTCACTATTAAACACTATCCAAGAAGTTTTTCTTTGATTACTTAAATAAGAATAATTCCATTTTTTAAAGTTTTTGTTCTTTCTATGTATTTATAACATGATTTAATGGAAAACAAATAAATACTACAACTACTACTAGTCAGTGACATCCAATAACAATTTATATACAAACAGATATGTAAATATGCATGCTATCCTAAATTAAATGTAAACTAAGACTAAGTTATTTGGATATGCGACTGAACCCGCACGTGGGTTGCCTACATATCTCGAATGAGAATTAGGTCATCACGTAGTTCGTTCTAGTTTGGGTAAAGGATATGGTTTATTATTAGAGGTGTGAGAAAACCCTTATGGGCTGCCTACGTACTTTGGGTCGTTACCAAAGATCAGGTCGAACCTAGTTCAGTCTTGTTATGGTTGAAAACCTGTGTTAGTTTTTGTTAAATCTGAGTTAGTTTATTTAAGTTTTGGTTGATTATCATTTAGTATTGGTTAAACAAACCTGAATCACAACCTTGAAACAAACATTTGATTTTGTTAAGAACCTCAAACGAACTCATTTTCTTGATTAGTTTAGTATTTGTGTGTAAGTTGTGAGTTAAAAAGTGAAATAAATACAATGTTCTTTGGGAGAATCATCTAGACTATGTACAACGCATTGTGTGAATAGTTATTTTGCTCAAATCTGCATGCATATTTTTCCACATGGTTGGATGAGTCGATGTTTTTGAATGTCTTGGCATGTTTTGAATGCTCTTGATTGATTTTTGTATGATTTAACCCTAATTTGGTTGTTATGGGTTAGCTTAGGTGTTGGCTTGATATTCTTGGCAAAATCAAATGCTTGTTAGGTTGTTCTTAGGGTTTGTTTGACTTTTATGGGTTTTATGTGTTAAGAACATGAAAGTAATTGTATTATTTACAAGATCCTACTATATACAAATTAATATACACAAAATCAACCAAAAATCATAGGGGGTTTAGTAGAAACATACCTACTTAGGGGATGTGGTCTTCCCTAAGTATTTACCTTATTCTCCTTGATCGGTGGTTGGACGATGGTTGATCGATGGTCATGGTTCTTTGAGTTCCTAGCCAAGAACCCAATAACATCAACCTACTTAGGAGATGTAGTCGTCCCTAAGGAGCCTTCCTCCTTTTCTCCTTAGCTCGGTGTTGATCAGTGGTCATCGATCCTTGAAGTTGTTGTTCTAAGAAATTCAAGAATTCCTTCCATGGCTGGATTTTGATAGAATAACAACAAGTTTTCTGAGAAATCCTCTTGAGAGGCCTAGGACCCGAGAGATGTGCTTGAGTTTAGAGAGAAAAGCTAGGCCTTTAAGTCTTGAAATTTATGAAAATAGGCCCCCTATTTATAGGCCTGGAATACCTACACATTAATGAACGGGAAGGTGTAATCAGGTTGTTCCTTAGGCAGTCTTGGCCAAGGGAACTCGCTACCTTGTCTTGGTTTGATTTGGCTTGGAACGAATTTAGGAGAGAATGCTAGATTCTTAAAGATTTGGTCATCATTGGAAATCGTTACCAATGATTGTTAATCATACCTATTCATGGGTGCATTTATGACTTGATAGGATGGATCCGGTTCAGTTTAGGGGATAAACATCAGTTAGATCCAACATTTCAGTTTGGTTGTCATAGATGCTCCCAAGATGCATTGAACCTATTCCTTAGGTATCACTTTGCATTTAATTCAAATTTATGAGTCATGACTTGGGGGCCACACATTCGGTTGATTTTGGATAGAATCAGGTGAACTTTTTTTGTAACCGCCGGTTGGTTTCCAAGTTGCCTAGTTACCCTTAGATATTTTTGTGAAAATATCTAGATCCTTTGAAACTATCCATGCCATGTCATCCCATGAATTTAGTGCTTGATGGTATGTGCATTAAATGCTTTGCTTGGAGGCTACTCATCCAGTTTGGTTTCAGTAATGGGTCGACACGATTCAAGGCTTTCGGTTGGTTTCTAAAATATCTAGATGCCTTGAATGTGGTCTTTACATGTCATCCCAAGAATTTAATTCTTGATTATATGGTCATTCAATGCTCATTGAATGTCTTACTTAGGTGGCAAACAAAATCGGTTTGGTTTTGAAAATTTTTGGTTGTGCCCTAAGTGTCTTGTCCTCTTCCTTTGCCATTTGGTAGGAAACTTCTAAGAAAAATCCATGGTCATTACAAGGCTTGTCTTGTGGGCCTTAAATTATGGTTATGCCCCTTGATTTCTTGGTCCTAGGGTAGTTGTCAAGACTACTTGGATTTGGTGAAAATCCAAGTCAAGCCCACACCTTAAATCACCTTGTGATTTTGGGCTTTGTTGTGACCTTTACAAGACTTGATTAAGGTGTCTTGGATTGTTTCTTGGTAGTTTTTGATGTGTTATGCATGAGAGCAATAATTTTTTTAGTGTTAAATTTGACAAGATTCAGTGAAAAGTAATTGTTTTAAAGTCAGGGTGGGGTAACTGAGTTAATTATTTGAAATGTACTATGATTTAAGGGTAGTGACTAAAATTTATCTATAATTAAGATGATTTTATGAAAATCAAACCTTAGTAAAGTCATTTTAGACCTCCGTAAATTATGGAAATTTTGATTTTGACCCGAAACTTATACTTAGCTGTGTTTTGTCAAATTTAACAGTTCTATGTTTTTGTGATGTTTTTTTGGTTGTTTTTGTATATTGTGTAGTGTAATCTCAGGTAGAAATTCATTTCCTTTAAACCCGAGTTTAAAGTTTATCTGAACTTGCACTTGATCCGACACTGACTGGACAGGACCAAATTTAGTGTCTACAGCTGCTCCTCTTTGTCATGCAAGTTTACTTGTAATGACAAAGAAGGATACTCTAACATTTTGTTATGCTAGACTTGAAATTTAAATACAAATATTTGAATCAATCCAAAAGGATTAAGACATACTTGATCTTGGAGGATTCAACGAGGATGATGATTGATCATTTCTACCCTTGTATACTTCATAGGTTGATGAACAATTAACCCTAGAAGACTATGCAGGAAGGATGGTGATATATCTGATTCCTTTTGATAGGTGTAAAATACCTATCTACTTCTAAACTGAATTTGGTAGTTTTTGAGTGTATTATTAATATTTAATTGCGTTTTATTTTGTTTTTAGTTAAATCAAGTGTAGGGACATTAACGAGCTATAAACAAGCGAAATGGTGGGAAAACAGTAAAGAAATAATGAAGAAACAAGGTTTCAAGATCACAAGACCCACTGCTGCGGCGGTGAAAATGTTGGGAGTGCTGAAAATACACAAGTCCCACCGCCTAGGCGGTATGGCCATCGCCTAGGCAGTGAAAGTGCAGAAAGTTGGAATTATTTTACCATCGCGACATTGATCTCCACTGCTGTGGCGAAGGTTAAATCGACTAAATCACAGCCTAGGCAGTGAAAGATCAGAGAGTTTGGAGAGCTAGCCGACATACCCACCGCTATGGCGGTTAGCTCTGCACAGCAAAATAGATATTTTCAGTTATTTTGAAGCCTTTCACCTATAAATACCCATTCTCCCACTTTCATTGAAGAACTCATGGAGGAAGAACGTTCCTAACCCTTAGGAGGTGATCCTTGGACATTTTTGAAGAGCTCAAAGAGGAGATGCATCATCCGGAGAAGAAGGAATACTAGCGGATCGATTGTTGGCGAAAGTGGACTACTCCACTTTAAGATTTGATCTTTCTCTCTTTGTTTCTCTCTTTTTAATTTAATGTTTTATTGTAAATTATGGTAAATACATCTTGGTTTATTGTTTGAATAGCCAAGATCATGTTAGATTAGATAAATATTAGCTAGGGATAGATGTAGTTGTGTAAATACTAGTTTGACGAAATATATGTTTCTTTAACGTTTGTTTGTTTTTACTTCCGATTGTGTTTATCATTTTATGACAACTTTAATATGCTTGTTAAGGTATTAGGGTTGGATTTGAGAATACAGGTTTTGACACTCAGAAGAGGTAACCCTAGATTTGAACTAGGGTAAATATATCGTTACGATCTAACGACCTGGGAGGGTGTTAGAAAGTGTGCAATCGATGGAGTTGGGGCAAGACTCACATGACCTAGCATCGTTAATACATTGAGAGGGACTTCTTCCTTGATGCAAAGTCACATATTCATTCGTCTTACACTCGAGAGATGTGGAGAGTGAGTTTACGAACCGAGATTGTCGGATACCTGAACTCCGTTATTGTTAACTAAATAAAATCAAACATGTATTAAGTGAACAAAATCAATCCCTAGGTAATCAACTTAGTTAGGATTAATCCACTAATTGTAGTTTAGCTTAGTTTTAATTAGTTTAATTGTAAAATAATTCTTGAACCGTCCGGATAATATAAGACTATACAAATCGCGGTATTCAATTATTCACACCGTCCCTGTGGAACGATATCCGATCTTAAAGATCCACTATATTAAAATTTGACCTTGTATACTTGTGAGTAGTCAATACGCAAGCATGTAAAAATCTCGTCGTACAAGTTTTTGGCGCCGTTGCCGGGGATGGTGTTAAATGCATAGAATTGATATTGCGACTATGTAGTTGAATATTAATCCAGAAACTTCTTTTGTTTTATTTTCTTTTTAATTATTTTGTTCGTTTGTTTCGTCAGTTGTGATCAAGCAATGCATACAACGTAGAAGAAGTTAAAATTCTTGGCTCTTGATCCGGAGATCGAGCGTATGTTGAAAAAGATAAGAAGAGAGAGAAGAATCCAACTTCAATACCATGAATTCTGATCCAACGGAGCGTACTAACCCTAATTCATTTGTCTATAAGGAATTTTGGTGAAAAATGCTCTACCAAGTCCAGCTAGGGACGTTAAATCAAGCACGTCACATTTTTTTTTATCTAAAATTGAGGGTATCAAGTTTTACTCGATTTTTTCTATTAATTATTTTTTTGGAGGTTGGAATGGTCTCGGAGCATGTTTGGAGGTAAATTAGGAAGTGAGGATACTCGGAGATGTGTTTTACACTTAAAATCGTTGAACAAGCGAAGTGGAAACACATGGTGTGGAGTCTTTGTGTGAAACTTGAAGAATTAATGAAAATCCAGCAGTAGGCTCACCACCTAAACGGTGAAAATGCAGGATGTCAAGTTTTCAATATAAACGGTTCACCGACGCAGCGATGAAATCCACCACCGCAGTGGTGAAACAATATAGTGTAAGTTTTTAAAAAAGGCACTCCACTGCCGAGGAGGTGATTCCCACTGCCTAGGCGATAAAACGACAAAAAGTTCAGGTTTTAAAAAGGCGCTCACACCGCCGCCACGATGAAACCTCTGCTTGATTCAAAATATCCTTCTATACAAAAATGCCACAACCACCTCAAAAACTCCAAAATTTCTCTATTTTCATCCTCCCAAACCGTTTCCAACCCTCAAATCCATCATTCCCTTTACAAAATTTGTGATTTCCACCCCAAATCAAATTCCAAAAATAAATTTTCAACCCCACTTTCGCAATTTTCAATTTCTATGGGATTTTGGTTTAATTTTTGGTGATGAACTAAGTTTCTATGGACTATCAAATTGTGTGAAACAAAATTGCATGCTACATTATTCATATTTTGTTGAAACGTTGCGATTAGTGTGTGCGCAAGATCAAATCCAACAGCTCTTTGGCGCGCGCTTCGGCATTGACATGAGTACTTATCCACCTCTACCGCATGTGCCTCCACACCTCTAGCAACCGCCACAATTTCCATTCCAACATGATAAGTGGTGGCGATGACTTTTCTCCCAGCGAACGGCAGGGGGTAAGACTTTTACGTCTTAGCCCCTAGGTATGTGTTGGCACCTAATTTTACTTGTCATTGCTATAAACTGTTATTGGGTTCAATGCTTAGTTAGTAAGGGCACTGCCTATTTTTAAGTTTTGGGGGAATATACATCACCTTTTGTGTTGTTAAAAAAAGATTTGAATGATGAAAATATTTTTGTATGTAAAACTTTAATTTTTAGTTAAACTTTATTTTAATTTTTTTGTTTTTTTTCATGTTAAATGTTTAGATTAGTATATGTATGTTAGTATTTAGATTTAATATATTGTTGTTTATGTATGAGATCGTATATGCTATATGAGTTGTTGAATTCGTCTAGGGCCGTTTCCCGATGATGAAAATTATCTCTTAATTGTATATCAAGGTCGGGGATAATGCTAGTCATGTGTGTTTTGTGTGCTTAGCATGTCGATTAGGTAAAAATTATTATGATCCTTTAATCGCACAATCGTATGGATAATTATTTGAATAATTTGACATTGATTATTCAGTAATAAGTTCATGACACAAATACTTGATTTGGGGTAGACTTGAGGCGCAATCCTAGGTAAGGTAATTCAGGAGACAGGATTTAGGCCTTCACTTTTTTTTGCTTGAACTTTTGTAGCTAACCTGAAAAATTTATTCCCTTGTTCCCCTGTCGAAGCCGATAATCTTTTCAATTCTGAACACGTTTCAATACTCTATCCAATTAGATTTTTCCAAACTATTGTCGCTAAGCCTAAAAGTCAAAATTGAGTGAAATCAAGTAGCATAGACTAATGCTGACTTGAAGTAAGCGATCGAGGTTTCAGACAAAACGTTATTGGTTCAGTATTAATGTATTCACTTGTCATTCTTTTTGCACGCCCCTAAAATTTTACAAATTCGAATAAGTTTGGGGGTGTGACAATGTCTGGTTAAAAAAAAAAAAAAAAAAAAAAAAAAAAAAAAAAAGAAAAAAAAAAACAACAACAACAACAACAACAACTATGTGAATGTAACTTTTATTTTCGTTTCTTTTGACAAGTGAATGCAACGTTCTTAAGTTCTTGTTCAGGGTTGTATTTTAAATATGTGGGGTTATGAGAGTGATATCGCGACAAGCGTTTGTACCTCGGGTATCGTTCGATGTTAATGATTTTCTGTTTTCTATTCCTATGATACCCTTGATCGTTCTCCAAAGCATAACCAAGCCCAATTGATCTCTGTGGATATCTGAACCTACATTAGTGGATAGTCGAGCCCAGTCAAGCATATAGTTTTCCTGAATCCTTTAAGGTTTAAGTCATGAGCTTGTCTACTGAATGATCCAATCTGGAGTTTAGTTAGTTATACATTTGAGCTCACACACACACACATTTCAAATGGATCTAGAATGGGTTTTATTGATATTGAGTATTGAAATTCTAGAACACCACTTGGTGTGTATTATTCCCCGAACTTGATCAAATTGAGGGCTGTTGAGGGAGGACCAACTTGGTTTCTTCGATTGAATTTGGAACTCGCATGCGTATACTTCTTCCTTGTTAAAGTTTTTCATTTTTAGATTAGTTGTTAGTTAATTAGTGTAGTTAGTTTAATTTAGTGTTAGGGTGTTTTGCTCGAGGACTAGCAAAATTCTATGTTTGAGGGTATTTGATAGGTATAAAATACTTATCTACTTCTAAACCAAATTTAAAAGTTTTTGAGTGTATTATTAATATTTAATTGCGTTTTAGTTTAGTTTTAGTTAAATCAGATGTAGGGACGTTAACGAGCTATAAACAGGCGAAACGGTGGGAAAACGGTGAAGAAATGATGAAGAAATAAGGTTTCAAGATCACAAGACCCACCACCGCGGCGAGAAGGCCATCGCTGTGGCGGTGAGGATGCTGGAAGTTCTGAAATTACCTAAGTCCCACCGCCTAGGCGGTGAAAGTGCAGAGAGTTGGAGCTGTTTCACCTCCACGGCGCTGATCTCCACTCTGCGGCGAAGGTTAAACCGACTTACTTACCGCCTAGGCGGTGAAAGATCAAAGAGTTTGGAAAGCTGTCCGACATACCCACTGCCGCGGTGGTCAGCTCTACACAACAAAATAGACATTTTCAGATATTTTGAAGCCTTGCACCTATAAATACCCATTCTCCCACTTTCATTGAAGAACTCTTGGAGGCTGAACATCCCTAACCCTTAGGAGTTGATCCTTGGCCATTTTTTAAGAGCTCAAAGAGGAGATTCATCATCCGGAGAAGAGGAAACACTAGCGGATCGATCGTTGGCGAAAGTGGACCACTCTACTTTAAGATTTGATCTTTCTTTCTTTATTTATTTCTTTGTAATTTAATGTTTTATTGTAAATGATGATGAATCCGTCTTGGTTTAATGTATCAAGAGCCAAGATCAAGAAAAATTCGATAAAATATTAGCAAGGGATAGATGTAGGTGTGTAAATACTAGTTTGATGAAATATATATTTCTTTAATGGTTGTTTGTTTTTAATTCCGATTGTGTTTATCATTTTATGAAAACTTTAATATGCTTGTTAATGTATTAGGGTTTGATTTGAGAAAACAGGATTTGACACTCGAAAGAGGTAACCCTAGATTCGGACTAGGGTAAACACATCGTTACGATCTAACGACCCGGGAGGAAGTTAAAAAGTGTGCAATCGATGACATTGGGGGCAAGACTCACATGACCTAGCATCATTAATACATTGAGGGGGACTTCTTCCTTGATGCAAAGTCACGTATTCATTCGTCTTACACTCGGGAGAGGTGGCGAGTGAGTTTGTGAACCGAGATTGTCAGATACCTAAACTCCGATATTGTTAACTAAATGAAATCAAACATGTATTAAGTGAACGAAATCAATCCCTAGGTAATCAACTTAGTTAGTATTAACCTACTAATTGTAGTTTAGCTTAGTTTTAATTAGTTTAATTTTAAAATAATTCTTGAACTATCGGGATAATATAAGACTATGCAAATCGCGGTATTCAATTATTCACACCGTCCCTGTAGAACGATATCCAATCTTAAAGATCCACTATATTAAAACTTGACCTCGTATAATTGCGAGTAGTTAATACGCGAGTGTGTAAAAACCTCATTGTACACATTTCTGTCTACACTCTTGGAAAATGGTGATTACTTGATCCTATAGGGCACAGTGAGGACGACACTCTGAATAATCCCTCCAGATGACTATGTTGTTGTCTATTGTACTAATGATTGCTAGTACAGTTTTGGTTTTCATGGTTGTATTGGCTGCTATCACATTTGGTTGCTAATATAGTATTGCTAATTCTTTTATCACCAAGGATAGGGATTTCTTTGATCACCGAAGATAGGGATTGCTTCTATCAATGTAGATATGGATTGCTTCTATCAATGAATATATAGATTGTTTCTATTAATGAAGATAGGGGAAGATAGGGATTGCTTCTATCAATGAAAATGGTGATTGCTTCTATTAATGAATTTAGGGATTGCTTCTATCAATGAAGATAGGGATTGGTTACTTTGAGGAATTTAGTTGGTTTGTTGATTGTAGATTGGTACTTTATGGGAAAGGTTCTTGGTGAGTACGACACTCTGTCTAAGTCCTACCGATGAATATACTATTATATTCCTAAAACATGACACGTGGTCGATCTAATAAGACGCGGTGAGAATGATACTCAGTCAATTGGCTCCTGGTTGTGACTGTACCCAAAGGGTTCTCCTACATAACTCAAATTAATGAAAATCATATCACGTGTAGTTTTGATATGTAAAGTAAATGGAGATTGGGTGGAATGGTTTCGGGATAGAGAAGCTAATTCTGGGGTGTCTAACATTGATTTGTTTTACAGTTACAAAGTATACCTAGCGGATGTTGCTAACTAATTAAACACTTGATAATACCGTGGAGAAATTTCACAATAAAAACTAACTAAATTACTGGCTTGGGCTTATCTATAGAGCCCTTAGTAGCATCAATACACACATAGTTAATAAAGGTTACAAATGAACCAACGGTCCAAATCTTTGGGCCTTACTTGGCCCATTATTACATGTAATGCTTAAAATAAAAAGGTCTATAGCGACAGAAAATTCCAAAACGATCCAAATACACCAAAGCTATAAATTGATATAGCACTTCCAAAGCTATAAATAGATGTAGTGCTTTTGAACCAGAGTCACTCCTACTCACTATCATGTGCACTACTTGAGGATGGGGGAAAAGTGTAGGGGTGAGCTCAACGTGCTCAGTACGGAAATCCATCAATTTTCTTACATTTTACTAATGTCTATAGAAAATACGTGATTTTGTAAATCATAATTCCCTGGCTGAAACTTTATAAATAAAACAATATATAATGCACCCACACATCATAACAAAACATGTACTTATAAAATTCAAGTAGAAAAAATTAAAACACATACACAACAAGTTTATAACTACGAAACCTGGTGATCGAACCGTACCACTAGGAATCCATACCATCCAGTGAGATACTCACGTAACTTGGAGTATCCCCCACGCAGGTTTAGGAATTTGCACCCAAGGTCAGCTCCACAGTGACCCAATCTCCTTAGTCCTCTCATGATATCATCTCAATACCACCCAGCCAAATATATTTAACACACAAGTATATATTTCTTTTATAATACCAGATTTTTCCAAATTTCAACGTTTTACCACAAATCCAGTTTCATTTGGAAAAACAATTTTCAAATAAGCACACGCAAATACAAACATATAATGCATGCTAAAAAAACACATAAGAGAATGAATAGAATTCCCTACCTCGAGATTCAAGTAGTCATCTAGTAATCTCGAATCACCCTACTTCAGCTTACCCAGTTGTTGGAAGCAAAATTAAACATCCTCTCATTACCACCATCACTTTATGCGTGTGCCCTTAATATTTTATTATTTCTTAAGGGTGGTTGATGATGCATTGTGAGAGCAATTTACTGTGAGCAATCAAGTTTCCTACTAATTTTACCACAATTATAAATCTTTTTCTAAACGTTTTATATTTTTCTATGACAATAGACATCTCAATCTTTAAAACTCACTTTGAATCACTTGATTTCTATTTTTCTACATTTAGTTATGATTTTCAAATTTCAGTAAACAAAGTTGTCAGGATCTTACGGGATTATTTTCAGATACATTTCTAGGTCTTTGAATGTACCATATCAGATTCAAAACACAGCATATAAAAGCTCAAATTGATCTTAATTGAGTCTAGTTTTATTTTCAATAAGTTATATATTTTTCTGATTTTTCTACGAATTATTATGAATTTTTTAAGACATGTTGTTTAGATGAACCGAGTACAGAATTCGAAACTTCCAGATTTCGGTTCTTCAATTCTTTTTGATACCCAATGCTCCTAAACCATGTTCTTGACTTTCCAAAGGCCTAGAGTTTTATCCCAAAACAATATACAACATTTATAATTCATCTAAGGTTCATTTACATCATGGTTTTCTCAGATTTTCTCTCCTAAAACCGAAAATAACAAAGTTAAAGCTCTAAACCATATTTAAAAAAAGAAAATCAGATTTCATACATGGTGATTTCACCCAAATCTCATGTTTAATTCAACCTAACAAGTTCATTCTTGACCAAATCCAAATTGTACTAGGCTTAATCCAAATATAATTTACATCTTAACCTTTAGAATCATAAAAATTCATGTTGGAACTCTTAATAAAAAATTTCTAGGGTTAGGACTTTACCAAATTTGAGTTTAATCCTTCACCAAGACTTGATTTCACCTATGGATCTTCTCAAATTTCTTGCTCCAAATCTCCCAAGACCTTCCTTCTCCCTTTTTCCTCTCTTGATTGCTCATTTTCTCTCTCTTCTTGTATTCTTTTCTTCACTTATGTTGATGGAGGTTGAAAGAGAAGGCAAGAAGTTTTTTTTTTTGTCTTGGTCCTTGGCCTTTCTCACGTGAATTCTAGAGGTTTTTTTTTTTTTTTTTCTTTGATATGGGTAGGTCTTGGGTTATGGGTTATGGGTTGTGGGTTATGATATGTGTATGGATACTAACACTTAGGGAAATGAGTATGGATCTTGACTTGAGTATTGGGTTATCTCAAAATTAAATTTGGGCTTCTCTAATACAACTTGGGCTCTAGCTATTTACGTTAGGTTTTATAATTTACCAATTTTCGCACCTATTATTTGTGTTATTTTTAAAATAGTCTTAAGTGGTCCAAATGTACACTTTGGGCCAAGAATCATGTGCCCAAACCCTGATGGACCATTAGATAATTTAGTTTTAAGTTAATTCCATTAATTTGTTACCTAAATTTTGTGATTTTCATTAGAGAATTTTTTAATTGCACCAAAACTTTTAATTAATTGCTCTCACAACTTTATAATTTTGATTTCTAAATTCAAGACATACCTTAATTTTCGAACAAATACGGGTACTTCTTGTGCATATCTGATTCTAGCACCCAAGTTGCCTTTTCTTACCCATGATGACGCCATAGCACCTTCACAATAGTTATCTCATGTTTCCCTAAGGACTTCACCTTCCAACCCAGAATCCGCTGAGGCATTTCCTCATATGAAACATCTTCCTGGATCGGAATATCTTGCCACTGTATCACGTGAGAAGGGTCCGACTCATACTCTTGTAGTAGAGATACATGGAATACGTTAAGCGCATGTGACAACTCCTGAGGCAAAGCTAGATGGTAGGCAACTTCTCCTATTTCTCCCATAATTTCAAAGGGTCCAATACCTTAGAGCCAATTTTCCTTTCACACCAAATCGAGAAATTCCTTTACGAGACTTTACCCGCAAAAATACGAGATCGCCTACATGAAAATCCAAAGGTGTCATTCTCTTATCAGCATAGCTCTTTTCTAGATCTTGAGCTATCTTGAGTTGTTCTCGAATGAGCTTTGTAACGGCTCGGTTTTCCAGGGCAGCTAAGTGGTTTCTCTCTTTGAAGAATTAATAGTAAAACTGAATAACTAATATTTTATTTTATAAAAATCTGAGAACTTTTATAAACTACTGCGATAATTTCGATTATTGAATAATCGAGTCAATTTTACAACAATATATAATAAAAACAATTATTACAAACAGAAGTTGAAATATAATTTCAATATTTGGCACAACTCTATTTCCATAAACCTTGAAATAAAAACTATGAGCTTGTGAGCCAATACTCAATAGAATTTCAACCCCTCTAATACGTGTATTTAATTGATACAATAAATTGATACATAATTATAATTATTTCATGGAAATTAATAATTATAATTCAACAACAATAATAACTTAAATCACACAATAAAGATATTAAATACATATATTAAAAGAGTTAGAAATTCTACCCAAAATCTGAACCGAAATATATTTTTCGCTAAAAAACTTTCAAAACCTCATACTGTAACTTTTGTTATGCATGTCACTAAGTGTTGATCTATCTTTAATATTAATATATCCTTAACATAATGTTTCTTAATTAATTAATTAATATATATATATATATATATATATATATATATATATATATATATTGTTGATCCTAAGATTTTGATGGACTATTAAACATTGATATTTTTTGTGGAACTAATGGTTTGTTTAAGGATTTCAGTTTATTAGTTCTGAATTATGAAGATTTAATGATAAAGATGATGAAGGAATTAAGAAGTTGAAGAATTTGAAGAACCTAGGGAAAAGAACTCAGGTTTAAATTTTAACTCTTAATATCCCAATTAGGATCACACACGACACAGATTTTAAATGATTTTTATAAATATATGTGTTTTTAATAGGATCCTAATTAGTTAAATTATTTGCTTCTATGTGTAATTGAAAAATAAATATTTATAATTGATTAAAATTGGAGTTAAGTATATAGTGGAGCTAATTAAGAAAAGAAAATGGTTAGAGAGGCACAAACATAAATGACAATGAGTTAAAAACGAATTTAGAAAAGAGATCCAGTATTCTTAAGTCAACTGGTAAGTCGACCGAAGTGTATAAGGCAAACTCTCTGTATCTCTCAGTCGACTGGTAAGTCAACCGGACAAAGCAGACAAACTCTCTGAATTTCTAAGTCGATAGATAAGTCTACGGGTGAAAAAAAATGGAACTCTCTGAATCTCCAAGTCGACAGATAGGTCGACCGATGGACACAGAATCTTTGGCTTGGCTACATCTTGAATCGAGTGGTGGACTGGTCGGTCGACTGATGGCGCAATTTCAGGATATTGAGGATTCCGAATTCATATCTAAAAGTAGCCATTTTTTGTTGGGATTTGTGAGAGATTTTAGGGATTTTATGATATTTAAGATATGCTACACCTATTATTTAATTCCTATTGATTTGGTTCATTAAGTTTTAATGTATCTCAATTTGGTACATAAAATTGTTTTTGTTCTATTTAATTGAGATTGAGAAATATTTGGAGACTTAATTGAGAGATTTAAAAACTATAATTAAGTGAATTAAACCAAAATGAAGTCATAATGATATAAGGAGTCTAAGAGAGCATTTAAGTGTCATGACATATGGGAACTAGCCAATAGAGAAGTGATTTATATCTCATATATATAGACCTGTATTTTTTATATCATTAAGAGTGGTTAAGAGAGATTAAGGAATCAAGAGATCATACTTGAGATTTTCTAAGAGATGTCATATTGAGATTTTGTGAGAGCTATTCTAAGAGACAATCTTGAGAATTATTGGCTATTAATCATTGCTGCTATCGAATCTGAAGTAACTACGTTCTAATTATTTTTCAATGGATTCCGGGTGAGATCTTTCCAATTACTTTATATTTTGCAGTGCTTGTTTAATTTTTAGAAATTGATCTTTAGAAATTATTTTTTATTTTTATTGAAGAAAATATTTTATAAACAATTTCTTGACTCTAATTACGTGCTAAATTACGTGCCACCCATCTTTAGTTAAAAATTAGACTTTGACTATCTCAAATATTTCTATCACTAGTTTGGGGATATTAATCGAGTTTTAATTTATCTGGGGTGGTAGAAGCTCTGAGTGAGATAATTTGCTTATCAATTTGTATTAGTGAGTAGTGTGACAGATAAAATACTGTTGAGGATATTTAATCAAAGAGTAGCCGATTTCAGTCTCTTCCTGTAAAGAGATTGGGGTAGTAATTCTTCCTGGATAGAATTGATTTGTTTTAATTTTGTAACAGTTCAATCCGTACCAGGTAAAAGGATATTTGGAGTGTTGGTGAGGTTTTAATTCTTTTTCCTATGTTAAAAAGAATTAGATTATTCTTTAGCTTGTGAAAAGTAGAGGTTCTTCTTTAACTTGTGAAAAAGATTTTATAAAGGTTGATTCTGAACCTGTAAAAGAATCGTTGTAAGGGTTTGGTTCATACCTTTAAAGGGATCTTGAGTATTAGTAGGCGCGACTCTCCGTGGGGCTCGGAGGATTGGATTAGCCAAGAGTAACTTGATGAACCAGTATAAATTTTTGGTGTGCTGTAATCTTTATTTTATTATTATTGTTTGGTGTGCACTTAGTTGATTTGTTAATTCCGTTGTGATACGAAGATAATAATTAATTTAGGATTAAAATTAATTATTTTATTTATTGAAGTTATTATTCTGATAATTTTTTAATTACCTAATTCACCCCCCCTCTTGGGTATTCCATTGGGCCAACAATTGGCATCAGATTTGGTTTTAGCTCGATATACTTTACAGTATAGCTAAACATGATCACATTGTGTGTTTTGATGCTGAAGTTATGTGTACTACTGTTAATTCTGCTTTTTCTAATAATCATTGTTCTGATCATGAGACTGATATAATTTGCAATGATGAGAATGAAAATAAGACTATTGAGATGCTTATTGCTCTTACATATGTTTTTGGAAAAGAGAATTTTAAACTAGAGCAAAAAATTGTAACTCTTGAAAATAAGAAGTTTAGTACTGTCAAATCTCTCAAGAAAAAGAATTCGGACAAATATTTTGAAACTGTTGAGTTTAAAAATGCTTTATCTGAAATCAGTAAGTTGTGTGATAAAATTGAGTCTCTTGAGGACGAGACTGAGGTTTTGAAAAATGATTTTTATGATCTTTAACAAAATGAATTTAAAAGAAAAAATCTTGAAACCTTGAATGAGGCCTTGAGTATTGAATTGGAAAATACAAGGTGTGAGCTTGATAGAGCTCGTGTGAAAATCCATTCTATTGAAAATGAGTGCTAAATTCTTAAGAATGATCTTGAATTTATGCATAAAAAGAATTTTGGTCTACAGGTAAACATCAGCACCAATGAACGGTTACTTGAGAAGACTCAAAAGGAGATTAAAGAAGCAATTGATAAATTCAAGGATGTTGAGAGTACTAAATCTATTGAAAAACTAATAGTTACTAAATCTACTTCTTAAAATCGCAGACAATATTTATGCTCCTGTAAGAAACATTTACTATTCGAAGAGGCATGGTAACAGTATTAAGTGTTTTTATTGTGGTAAATTTGGTCATTATGAAAACTCTTGTTATTTATTACATGATTACCCTGTCGGATTCAGAAATAACTGGATACCAAAAAGAGAAAATTTTGGTGCAGGTACAAATCAGAGATTTAAACAAAGGTACAATGAATACTACATACCGATAAAGAGATTTGAACAGACAAGAAGGCACAATGAATATGCCCTGCCAAAGAGGGAACCAAGGTTCAATGTACCTAATAAGAAGAATCAGTAAGTGCCAAATACAAGAGTACAGAAGCAACAAGTTCAATATGTGAGAGCTGACAAAGCTTATCCACAACCAACGGCAAGATACCAGTATAAGAAAAAGTTTATTTACAAAGTTGTGCCAAAGCAGCATGAAGTACCAAACAAAGGTAAAGAAGTTCTTACTGAATCAGTTCAAAGAATTGTTACACCTAAAAAGAAATTAAGGTGAAAAATCAAGCATTGGTAGAGTCAAAGGATACCAAGTCAGAAATTAGTAATCCATCAAAGGTAGACACACCACTTGCTCCTAAAGATGATCCAAGTATGTCAAAATTTCTTAAGTTTAAGTTTATTAATTTTGTTAGGGAGACTGAGCTTGTTCATTTTGAAATTTAGATGTTTGCAATATATGTGTGTGTGTGTGTGTGTGCGTGTGTTTAAATGTGTGAGTAATTATTATTTTTAAAAAACAAATATATGTGGATCAAAATAAGAGATAAAAAATTGAGCTAAGTTGATCAAATTAGGTTTAAATACACAAAATTAAACAGCTCAGAATGAGTAGTCGACTCATGAGTCGACCAACAGTTTTAGGTAGGAATATCGAGAGTCACGCTGCGTTCATCTATCGATTTCCCTGTCGACTGATCATGTCGGGATATAAATACCCTGACTTGTTTATTTCATTTTATTCGAAACTAAAAACCCTTCTTCTCTAAAACCCTTCATCTCCCAAGTTCGTTCAAGCCTAAATCTCACGAAATCAGTTCATTTCGGCTTGGATTAGAAGAATTTTTGGTTAAATTAAAAGATCTAAGGCTCAGATCTGTGTGTTGGAGACTAATTACTCGTGAAAAACAAGGTTGGTCTTCTCTAAATTCTAGGGTTTCGATTGGTTCTTGGTTTAGACTAAATTTCTTGAGATATTTTGGTTGAGTTGTCATAGATTTGTGTGAAAAATGCCTAGAATCAAGAATCGTGCTAATAGGGCTACATTTGACAATGTATTTTTTCGAAAGGAAGAGGATAAGAAAAAATATAATGAAGAGTTTGTCAACCGAAAGGTTTTAGGTTGCAAACCTATTGATTTTGTTGATTTGAAAGAGAAAAATATTGATATTGAAGGATATTTTAGGAATTTGGGGTGGGTTGATTTTGTCACCCAAAGGAATGAGTGGATGCCGGTATGGATGACAATGTTTTACAACAATCTCACTTACAATAATATTTCAATTTCATTCTATGTTAAAGGAAAAGAAATTCGGTTTAATAGGGGGTTATTATGTTATTTCGTACAATACCCCTCACTAACTTTCAATAAATTTCAATAGAAGGGCAATTTCTGAGAACTTTGATTTAGAGGGAGACAAAGAAGGATCATTATCTATTGAGCATCGATTCTTTCATTTGGTGTTGACCTATTCAGTTGTGCCTAGAGGGGAAGTCATGCTAATGTAAATGATTTTGATCTGTATTTGATGAATGAGATTATTGAAGGGAGGAAATTGGATTTAGCTCATATCATGATGGACCACATGAAGTATCATGTTCAAAAACTCTCTGGAATACTACCCTATGCTGATACATTCCAAAGGTTGTTTGATCACTTTGGAGTTGTAATTGATCCTGATGAGCAAATGTTTATGACAATCACATCTGCATGGATCAATGTGGGGAATGTTTCGTTAATGGGATGAGTATAGAAGAAATAGATGGGTAAATAAGAGGAATCAGAAAAGGCAGAGAATGCAGGCTGTAGGCAAGGAAGAAGAAAATGAAGAAGAAGTGAGCATAGATCAGAAGATAGATTTTCTCCATGATCAAATTGATGATCTAAGGATACATGCGAATTTAATGGATGATCGCAAGACTGGGCTAAAAAATAAAATGGTTCAAATGAATATGAACATGGAAGCTGGATTTGGTAAAATTACAAGGAATCTGAAACAAATGTTTCAGTTTATGCAGTCATCTCATCACGGTTATCAACAGTACAGTGCTCAGCCACTCTTTACATGACATCTTATGTTTGAAGCACAACAGTCCTTTGGAGGACCAACTGCAATAGAACCATCTGGAGTAGGACCGTCAACGCCATTTCATCAGCAAATGACTCCAAGACCAATTATTCAGCCTGATGTTCTGTATCCTCAGCAGCCAACTACTAGTCCAATAGGACTTTATTATCACTTTTCTGGACAAAGCTCCCATTAGACCTTATTTTTTTTTAAAAAAAATTGTTATTCCGACAAGTTCCAAATTTACTACTTTTGGACTATAATAGTTAATTTTGGATTGTGGTGAAACTTGATTTCTAGTGTATGAATTTTGATGGATTAACTAGACTTGATCGACTTAGTTAAATTTTCTATCTCTAATGATGATCCACATGGTATTTGTTGAAAATGATTTTAATGCATAAAGTTGATTTTTCTAGATTGATTCAATGTGTTTTGTTTTTTTTTTAATAAAAGAAAGTATTATCAATATTCTGATTTGATTACTTTAGGTTTATTCTTTCAAAGTAAATAATATGTTTGCCTAAAGTAGAATTATTGTAGTGTTCTCCCACTCCCTAAATTTTGTTTTTGAAGATGATAAAGGTGGAAAATTAGTTGATGTTTTATTGAATATCTTAAGGGGGAGGTTAATTTTTATATTTGTGCTTTATTGATCATTTTTTTTAAATCTTCATTCTTATGCTTAAAAGCGTTATAAACCCGTCCTTGGATTCAGGGAGAGTGTGGTTTTATTATTGTTTTGAATAAAATATCAAAGTTAATTGTCATCATCAAAAATGGGGAGATTGTTGATCCTAAGATTTTGATGGACAATTAAACATTAATAATTTTTGTGGAACTAACGGTTTGATTAAGTGTTTCAGTTTATTAGTTCCGAATGATGAAGATTTGATGACGATGATGAAGGAATTAAAAGGTTGAAGAATTTAAAGAACCTAGGGAAAACAACTCAGGTTTAAATCTCAACTTTCAATATCTCAATTAGGATCACACACGACATAAAAAGATTTTTAAATGATTTTTATAAATATGTGTGTTTTTAATTGGATCCTAATTACTTAAATTATTTGCTTCTATGTGTAATTGAAAAAGAATTATTTATAATTGATTAAAATTGGAGTTAAGTATTTAGTGGAGCTAATTAAGAAAAGAAAATGGTTAGAGGGGCAAAAACGTAAATGAGAATGATTAAAAAACGAGTTAAGAAAAGAGATCCAGTGTCCTTAAGTCGACTGGTAATTTGACTGTAGCGTTTAAGGCAAACTCTCTGTATCTCTCAGTCGACTGGTAAGTCGACCGGACAAAGCAAACAAACTCTTTGAATCTCTAAGTCGATAGGTAAGTCGAACGGTGAATAGAAATGGAACTCTATGAATCTCCAAGTCGATAGATAGGTCGACCGATGGACACAGAATCTTTGTCTTGGCTACATCCTAAATCAAGCGGTCGATTGGTTAGTCAACTGATGGGGCAGTTTCAGGATATTGAGGATTCCGAATTCATATCTATAAGTAGCCATTTTTTGTTGGGATTTGTGAGAGATTGTATGGATTTTATGATATTTAAGATATGTTACACCTATTATTTAATTCCTATTAATTTGGTTCATTAAGTTTTAATGTTTCTCAATTTGGTACATAAAATTGTTTCTATTCTATTTAATTGAGATTGAGAAATATTTGGAGACTTAATTGAGAAATTTAAAAGCTATAATTAAGTGAATTGAACTAAAATAAATTCATAATGATATAAGGGGTCTAAGAGAGCATTTAAGTGTCATGGCATATGGGAACTAACCGTTAGAGAGGTGATTTATATCTCATATATATAGACCTGCGTTTTTCATATCATTAAGAGTGGCTAAGAGAGATTAAGAAATCAAGAGATCATGCTTGAGATTTTCTAAAAAATATCATACTGATATTTTGTGAGAGCTATTCTAAGAGACAATCTTGAGAATCATTGGCAATTAATCATTGCTGCTATTGGATCTGAAGTAACTACGTTATAATTATTTTTCAGTGGATTCCGAGTCAAATTCTTCTAATTATTTTCTATTTTGCATTACTTGTTTAATTTTTGGAAATTTATCTTTAGAAATTATTTTTTATTTTTATTGAAGAAAATATTTTATAAACAATTTCTTGAATCTGATTATGTGTTACCCATCTTTTGTTAAAAAAATAGATTTTGACTATCTCACATATTTCTATCACTAGTTTTGGGATATTACTTAATTTTAATTTATCTGGGGTGGTAGAAGTTTCGAGTGAGATAATTTTCTTATCAATTTGTACGAGTAAGTACTGTGACGGATTAAATACTGTTGGGGGTATTTAATTAAAGGGTAGCCGGTTTCGGTTTCTTCCTGTAAAGAGATTGAGGTAATAATTCTTTTTGAATAGAATTGATTTATGTTAATTTTGTAACAGTTCAATCTTTACCAAGTGAAAAGGATATTTGGAGTGTTGGTGAGGTTTTAATTCTTTTGCCCTTGTGTTAAAAAGAATTAGGTTATTATTTAGCCTGTAAAAAGTAGAAGTTCTTCCTTAGCCTGTGAAAAGGATTTTGTAAATGTTGATTTTGAGCCTGTAAAAGAATTGTTGTGAGTGTTTGATTCCTACCTTTAAAGGGATCTTGAGTATTAGTGGGTATGACTCTCCGTGGGGCTCGGAGGACTGGATTAGCCAAGAGTAACTTGGTGAACCGGTATAAATTTCTGGTGTGCTGCAATCTTTATTTTATCATTGTTGTTTGGTGTGAACTTAGTTGATTTGATAATTCCATTGTGATATAAAGATAATAATTAATTTATGATTAAAATTAATTATTTGATTTATTGAAGTTATTATTCTGATAATTTTTTAATTACACAATTCACCTCCCTCTTGGGTATTCCACTAGGCCAACACACACAAACACACACACACACACACACACATATATATACACTAATTATCCCTAAAATAAAAGAAAAGTATTAATTATATCCCAAAACTTTTAAAAATATATTTTAAATAACACAGTAGTCCCAAAACTTTTAAAAGTCAATTTAACCTTTAACTCCCAAAATTATGAAATATTATTTATATCATAAATTTTCATAATATACAAAACAATCCAAAAATATTAAACTTATATAAAATAATATTTTAAAAAAATATAAATTTTCACGGTATTACAATCTACCCCCCTTTAAATAAATTTCGTCCTTGAAATTTTGTTCAAATAATAAAAATCCAGAATTACAACGCACGACCATGTTAGTCACACTTAATTCTAGAACAATTGTTCTCTATGTAGGGTCCCGTAACCAAAAGTCAGGACCAATACACATCTCACCAAAATTCATACTACGTATCGCCACTTCCGCATTTGCAGTGGCTCATACTTTATTCAATGCAACACAACATCACCTGATACACTTTGGTCGGTAACTCCTAACACAAATAATTAATTGTTAAAGACTCTTATGTTTCTAAACACTTCCGTTGCGCACTTTGATAAAAGTATCAATTAATATATATATATGTCTACATATAGACAACAAATATATTTTAAAATATCGTGGTAGTCTTACTTGAATTGGGTCTATCTCAGTTCCGACAGGCACATGACCTCAATAATGTTTTTCTTACTTGGCATGACATTTCAAGTCCACTGCTATATCCCATAAGTATGATTGATCAATTCCATTCAACATTTAAACCAACATTTCATAGCCTATATTCCTTGTGGACTATTCCGTGAGACCAAAAATAATTATCTCCAACATACACAATATCATTTTTTCTCTTAAATCCCAATTTAATCTTATAATATCATAAACTTTTTTCATAGAATATCAATACAACCCAAATTTGAAATAATGAATTCTTTGAAAATAAATAAATATATAATTGTTGTTAATCAAAATAATAAATCTAATTTTCATCACATAAATAAGTCTCAAGACACATAAATGCGTCTCAAACATAGAAATACGTCTTAACCACATAAATACGTGTCAAATATATAAATACTTCTCAAACCACATAAATACATCTCAATTACATACATACATCTCAAACATATAAATACGTCTCAATAGTTCAAAACTCACTTTACATGTATAACAATATTACATAAAATCCCCCTACTTGAATTTATAAAATATCATTTAAGCTCAAAGTAAAAATTAACGTAAAATGTATATTAAACTATTATATAAAGTCCCCAACAGTCTCAACAATGACCCCATACTTTAACCCTACCTATCACTAATAGTAGACCAATATCTATCTGAATATTTTATTGGTGTACTGTCTTTATAATACAAAAACAATTTATGGATCACGTATTTTTGTTTTTTGTCAAAACTCATTTTCAACAAATATTATCACACTGGGGAATATCAAAATTCTACAAATATCATAGAACAACTGAGTTTAAATCTACAGATCAACTCACTTTCATATAATAAAATATTATACTTCCTTACTAGCCATATGATCATTTTACCTCACGATCGAGAGTTATCATATCGACTACCTACAGGACTTATCCTCCTGACAGGTCTCAACATGACATATCAATAACATATTCAACCACCTACAGGATTTGCCCTCCTGCCAAGTCCCAACACAACATATTGATAATTACTTCCATAATCAACTTCTCTTGTAAAACAACATATTTTTATCATCTACAGGACTTGCCCTCTTGTCAGGTCTAATAACATATTCATAATCAATTATATATTTAACTCTACCATACTATATTGTCAATACCATATTTAACTTCACCATATTAATAATCAATACCATATTCAACTCCACTATATTGATAGTCAACAACACATGGTAAAAACTACCATATCATACCGATAATCATCGTCAACAACAATAATATATATCAACGAGCTATAGGACTTGTCATTTTGTTAGCACACAACACAACGTCCTACAGGATATGCCCTCTTGTAAAGACTAATAACATCTCGCAGGATATGCCCTTTTGTAAGGACCAACAACATCTTACAGGACATGCCCTCCTAACGAGACAACTATGGCATAGCAGGATAAAAAAAACAACAACTAGTCTCCGCCTTTAAAATTTTACTTGATCCATTTAACATCATAAAATTGTCCATTTTCATCAACACTTTTGTTTCACAATTGAATGCAAAAAAATATAATTTGATAGTTTATATAGAAAATAGTAAACACCTTTAAACTGATCTTTTCAAAAACTTATCCAATGGTCCACAACACTCACCGAGTTCACAAAATCTATAACTTAAGCTCAATAACAAAATGAGTTCAATCCAAAATACTCAGAAATATATATAATGGGAGCAAAGTGAAATAATGATCATTTTTAACTTCAGTGGTGCAAAGTGTCGAAACCCCAAAACAAAAATATCAGAATCTATTTTTTCTATACAAATAACCAAACCTGCCGTTTAAATGAGTATTTTATACTATTAACTGGACCTGTAGGTTTTGGCCCAGCTCAATAAAAGTAATGTTATTTTTGTATTAATATATAATTTATCTATTGATAGCACAATTAATATATATATATATATAAGAATATCGAATATGCACAGGGACAATTCTTTCTTATAATCTCAGAAATTTTGGGCACAATTCTTGTTTACTCATAAATTTGATGTGAAAGGCTCAAAAGTAAAAATTAACGTAAAGATATAACCATTAATATATCCTTAATATAACTTTTCTTAGTATGTATATATGCATACGTGTGGTAATGTGTAAATAATATGTGTTGATAATGTGTTGTCTTCTTTTATAGAAGACAGTACATATCAGCTAAAATAATTAATTAATCTATATATAATATACACACACACACACACACACTAATTATCCCTAAAATAAAATAAAAAAATTAATTATATTACAAAACTCTTAAAATTTTATTTTAAATAACATAGTAGTCCCAAAACCTTTTAAAGTCAATTTAACGTTTAACCCCAAAAAATTATCAAATATTATTTATACTATAAATTTTCATAATATATAAAACAACCCAAAACTATTAAACTTATATGAAATAATATTTAAAAAAAATATAAAATTTTGAGGTATTACAAGCTTGATCTTTTTTGTGGTCTCCTCAATTAGATGTGGATTGATGGTAATCTGTTCATCTGCCTCTGCCTCTGCTCAACAAGTAGGAGACCAGCATGGTCATCTATAGAGTGCCTCGTATGGTACTATGTCAATGCTAGTCTGGTAGCTATTATTGTAAGCGAATTCCACTAATGACAAGTGCTCGCTCCAACTACCCTTAAAGTCCAAGATACGCGTTCGCAACATATCCTCCAAGATCTAAATTACTCTTTCAGATTGCCCGTTAGTCTAGGGATGAAATGCAGTGTTGAACTAGAGTTGTATGCTAAGGTATTTATGGAAACTCTTCCAAAACTTGGTTGTGAATTGAGGATCTCGATCATAAACAATTGATAGCGAAACCCTATGTAATTTCACAATCCGGTCTATGCAAAGCTTGATTAACCCCTTAAAGGAATAGCCTGTCTTAAGTGGTACGAAGTAAGCTATGTTTGTCAACTGATTGCCTATTATCCATATAGCATCAAATCATTCAATATTTCTTGGCAATCTGGTCACAAAATCCATAGTGACTTGGTCCCACTTCTACTTAGGGATAGGTAGTAGTTGTATGGCTCCCTTTGGTCATTGATGTTCAATTTTAACTTCCTGACAGATCAAACATCAAGTGACATACTGAGCTATATCATAATTCATGCCACTCTCCCAATACTATTTTTTCATATCTTGATACATCTTGTCACTATCGGGATGTACAGTGAAACGGGTGTTGTGTGTTTCATCCAGTATGGCTTGCTTTAGCTGTTAATTATCTGGAACAACTATTCTCTTTCTGAAATAGAGAGATCCATCCAGATAAATCTCCCATCCTTCAAAATATTCACCATTCTGGATTTTTCTCCACATTTTATAAACCATATCGTCTCGGTACTGATTTTCCTTTATGATCAGCAAGAGTGATCGGGTAGCTATGGCATTGTAGATAAAGGCTTGGTTATAATTCTCGATGTAATAAAGATTGTAATCTCCAATTACTACCAATCTCTTCCAATCTACCAAAGTCAAACTCGCCATAATGTCTTGATTCTTGTGACTTAAAGCATCTGCTACCACATTGGCTTTCCCAGGATGATATTGTAAGGTGAAATCATAATCTTCCATATATTCCATCCATCTTATTTTCCATAAATTCAACTCTCTTTGTGTGAACAAATATTTGAGACTTTTATGATTTGAGAAAATTAGAAATATTGCACCGTAAAGATAACATCTCCAGATCTTCAAGGTAAAGATCACTGCTGCTAGCTCTAAATTATGGGTTGGATAATTTTGTTCATGAGGTTTGAGCTATCTGGAGGCATAAGTAACAACTATTCCATGCTTCATCAGAGCACATCCTAACCTTCTCCCTGAAGCATCACTATAAACTTCATATGGTTCACTTGGGTCAGGAATGATCAAGACTGGAGCACTTGTCAATTTGTCCTTTAGTTCTTGAAATGTTACCTCTCATTCATCACTCCATTCAAACTTAACGTCCTTCTTGGTGAGTCTGGTTATAGGCAAGGCGATTCGGGAAAGGTTTTCCATAAAATGCCAATAGTATCCTGTTAATCCTAAGAAACTTCGAACTTTCATCACATTCCTAGGTCTCGGCCAGTCCAAGATGGATTCAATCTTAGATGAATCAACTAAAATTCCTTGGTGAGAAATAACATACCCAAGGAACTTTACTTCTGTTAACCAAAAGTCACACTCTTCAAACTTTGCATAAAGTTAGTGGTCATAGAGTATTTGCAAGGTAATCCGCAGATGTGCCTCATGCTTTTCTTGTATCTTAGAGTAAATCAAAATGTCATCAATAAACACCGCAATGAACTGATCTAGGTAAGGTCGAAAGATAATGTTAATCAAGTCCATAAAAGCTGCTGGAGCATTCGTCAATTTAAAAGGCATGACTAGGAACTCAAAGTGTCCATACCACGTCAAGAAAGCGGTCTTAGGAATGTCTTCCTCCTGGATCTTCAACTGATGATATCCTGATCTCAAGTCAATCTTAGAAAAGAACTAGGATCCTCCTAGCTGATCAAACAACTCATCGATTCTAGGTAAATGATTCTTGTTTTTCACCATAACTCTATTAAGTTGGCGATAGTCAACACAGAGTCTTAATGCCCCATCATGTTTCTTTGCAAATAAAATAAGAGCTCCCCACAGTGAGGTACTATTTTTGATAAACCCTTTCTCAGCTAGTTCCTCTAACTATTTTCATAATTCTGTTAGTTCCGCTAGGGCCATTCGATAAGGAGTAATTAAAATTGGCGTAGTACCTGTGTAGAGGTAGATATGGAACTCTATTTCCCTGTTTGTTGGTAACCCTAACAATTATTCTGGGAATACATCTAGGTATTCATTTATAGCAGGGATATTTATAAGTCGGTTTATTCTACCCACTTCATTATCCAATTCTGTGTATAGGACTAGTGTCTCTCTATTTCTCCTACCAAAATAGGCCTTTAGCAGTAGGCTAGGTGATGAGTGACTTGACTTTCCTTGGTATACAACTATAGTAATATCATTCGGACACAGTGTCACTCTTAGTAGTTGAAAATCCACTATAGCTCTATATTTGGATAACCAGTCCATACCCAGGATAACATCAAACTGCTCCATGGGTAAAACTATCAAGTCAACGAAGAAATTCTCGTCTGTTATAGTGATTCGACATCTTCAACAGATCGAAGGAAAATCCACATAATCTCTAAGTAGAGTATTTACACATGAAGGTGCATCTAAATTTTCTACACTCAAACTAAGTAATGAGGAAAATAAAGCAGATAAAAATGAGTGTGATACACCCATATCAAATAATACATGAGCCCATGAGCGAGAGATAAGAAGCATACCATCAACAGCGGTATAACTACCCTGTACCTCGGTACCTCCCTTATCAATACCATTACTATTTATTCGAGCCTTTTTTTTTCTTTATTGCCTCTTCCTTGACTACCCTGTCCTCCCAAAGGTCCATTCTGGTGAGATACGGCTATAGATGGTTGATACTGCAGTGGAGACTGAGGATGACATTGATATTGCGACTGACAGTCGTATGTCTGATAATTCTGTGGTAAAAGCTTAGCACAGACTGTTGAGACAGTATAGGTCTTACCTGATTGATTTGGCTAGAGTCCTAGAGGTTGTCGGATCACTTCAGCAGTTACTGCTAATGAACTAAGCAATTCTTCTTAATATGTCGTGGTTGCCCATACACATAGCAAGTATAAGGTCCAAAACGTCCATTGTTAAATGAGCTACTCTCACCGCCACTCCTGCTAGTTTTTCCAGTACGGCCATGACTTTGTCCACGGTTCTAGTTCTTGCGAGTCATCGTCTGGGAACTTCCACCTCTATTCTTCTTACCCCCGATCTCTTTTAGATAAAGAAGATGATCTTGCTCCACCTTAAGTTTTGTTGCCACAAACTGAGAGTAGGTAAGGGCACCAACCTCCACTACTTGTCTTCGGATATTGTGTCGGAGTCTCGCTTTGAATTTCACACACCTCTCTATCTCGCTGGACACGGCTCTTGATGCAAATTGACACAACTCATAGAATTTATCCTCGTACTCTGACACTGTCATGTCTCCCTGAGTGAGGTTATAAAATTCCCACATCTTCTCTTCTCTCAATGACTGGGAAAATAAATTCTCATAGAATAAGTCACAAAATCTCTCCCAAGTCATATTAGTAGTGTCATGGCTTCTCTTGGTTCGCTCCCACCAAAATTCTACTTTACCTTCAAGTTTAGTGGCTACTAACTCGACTCGGTAAACCGTTGGGATCTGGAGTAGATCAAAATGACAACCCACAGTCCTTATCCAATACTTAGCCTAGATAACATTTGGGCCACCTTGGAATGGCTCAATTGACAACCTTAGGAATTCCATTAGGCATAACCCTCTTTCATTGTCCGCCCCACGATTCTCCCGGGCATAAGTGGATATTCCTTGAAATACCTCGTACATGGCTACCATGAAATTTTGATTTTCTCCAACAGGGACATTTCTAGCTAGGGCATTGGTAGCCTAGGCACGTGTGTTTCTTCTTGGTGGCATAATCCTATCACGAAAGATTGGGATTGTTTCTATTAATGAAGATAGGTATTGCTTCAATCATTAAAGATAAGGATTGCTTCTATCATAGAAGATAGGGATTTCTTCTATCAATGAAAATAGGGATTGGTTGCGTTGAGGAATTTAGTTGGTTTGCTGATTGTAGATTGGTATTTTGTATGGAAGGTTCTTAGTTAGTACGACACTCCGTTCAAGCCCTACCGATGAATATACTATTATATCCCCAAAAGATGACACATGGTCGATCTTATAGGATGCGGGAAGGATAACACTCTGTTAACAAGCTCCTGGTTGTGACCATACCCAAAGGGTTTTCCTACATATCTCAATTTAATGAAAATTAACTCACATGTAGTTCTGACATATAAAGTAAATCAAGATTGGGTGGACTGGTTTAGGGTTAGAGAAGCCAATTTTGGGGTGTCTAGTCAATGTGAGACTGAGCTCGACGATTGACCTTTATAGTATGTCACACCCCAAACCCTTGGGTCGTGAATCAGGCCCCAAGCCGCCAACTTAAGTAGTTGACCGATAACCCTATTGTGATTGTTTTTATTCTTTAATGCTTAATTTTATTTAATTACCTAATCTTACTAGTTGTGTTCCTTTCTAGCATCGATTTGTTTTACAGTTACCAAGTATGCCTAGCGGATGTTGCCAACTAATTAAACACTTGATAATACTGTGGTGAAATTTTGCAATAAAAAGTAACTAAATTGTTGGATTGGGCCTCTATATCATCTATAAAGCCCTTCAGCATCAATAGACACATAGTTAATAAAAGTTACAAATGAACCAACAGTCCAAATATTTGGGCCTTACTTGGCTATTACAACATACCATGCTTAAAATAAAAAGGTCCACATCGACCAAAAGTACCAAAATGATCCAAATACACCAAAGCTAGAAATTTGATATAGCGCTTTCAAACCAAAGTTCACTCCTGCTAACTATCATGTGCACTAACTAAGGATGGGGAAAAAAGGGGGGGTGAACTCAACATGCTCAGTAGGGAAATCCATCTATTTTCTTACTTTTTTCTAATGTTTATAGAAAATACGTGATTTTGTAAACCATAATTCCCTAGCTGGAACTTTATAAATAAAACAATATATAATGCACCTGTACATCATAATAAAATATGTACTTATAAAATTCAAGTAGAATTTTTTTTACAAACCTACACAACAAGTGTATCACTACAATACCTGGTGACCGAACCATACCACTAGGAATCTATACCATCCAGTGAGATACTCACATAACCTAGAGTATCCCCCGCGCGGGTTTAGGGATTTGCACCTAAGGTTAGCTCCATGGTAACCCAATCTCCTCGGTCCTCATATGATATCATCGCAATACTACCCAGCCAAATATATTAAACACACAAATATATATTTCTTTTATAACACCAGATTTGCCTAAACTTTAACTTTTTACCGAAAATCCATTTTCATTTAAAAACACATTTTTCAAATAAGCATATAAGAATACATACATATAATGCATACCAAAAAAAAAACATATAAGGTAGTGAATAGAATTCCCTACCTCGAGATGTGGGTGGTCACCTAGCAATCTCGAATCACTCTACTTCAGCTCACCTAGTTGCTAGAAGAAAAATTAAACATCGTCTTATTAACACCGTCACTTTATGCGTGTACCCTTCATATCCTATTATTTCTTAAGGGGGTTTATCATGCGTTGTGAAAGCAATTTACTATGAGCAATCCGATTTCCCACTCATTTTACGACAGTTAAAAACATGTTTCTATTTTTTATTTTTATTTTTCTATTCATATAGATATCTC